>CM066031.1:914038837-915392421 GCA_033557465.1 Ichthyophis bannanicus | reverse complement strand
ACTGGCACAATCCAACCCTGTGCAACTCCAGCACCTGCTCACAGGCTCTGATAAACCATAGGCCATCACACGTACATCTGCTAGCATAATGCATAGGTGCAAGACACCCTACAGAGTCTGTAATATAAGATGCCCCCACTGGTAAAAACACACGTACCCACGCACGTAAACACACACGTACCCACGCAGCTACGCACGTACCAACGCACGCAGCCTTGCACGCACCGACGTACGTGGCTGGGCACACTCCGAGGTTGTGTTTCTGACACCAATACTCAACGTAACGAAAAACATGCCTCCTCATTCCCTCTATAATGTACAGGGTGATGCCTGGGACAGCCTTCCGCGTTAGGCACACTGGGGACTCAAACCCATGCTGCCTGTAACAGCGGTCAGTACCGTAACCATTGTGCTACAGCTCTGTTTCAGTGCTTTGTGTCTGTACGTCTTCTTACGATTAACGCGCAGTAACGCGCCACCGCACCCGGTAACGCTCGTTAAGTTTTTGAACGCGCGTTAGTGGGGACGATGTACCGCCCATGTCCTTATTTGGGGTTTCTGTCACTACCGCGGCTCCTAACGCGAATTGCACTAACGCAGTTTAGTAAACATCCCCCTTAATGTTAAAAAATGCAAGGTCATGCATTTGGGCCGCAGCAATCCAAGGGAGCAGTATAGTATAGGGGGTGAAGTACTTTTTTCCACCAAGAAGAGTGAGACCTAGGTGTGATTGTGTCTGATGATCTTAAAGTAGCCAACAGGTAGAAAAGGCGACAACAAAAGCTAGAAGGATGCTTGGGTGCATAGGGAGAGGAATGGCCAGCAGAAGAAAGGAAGTGATAGTGCCTCTGTATAAGTCTTTAGTGCGACTTCATTTGGAGTATTGTGTGCAATTCTGCAGACCATACCTTCAAAAGGATATAAACAGGAGTGATATGCGTAAATATTTCTTTACGGAAAGAGTAGTGGATCTGTGGAATAGTCTCCCAGTTGAGGTGTTAGAGATGAGGACAGTATCTGAATTCAAAGAAGCATGGGACAAACACAGAGTATCTCTAAAGGAAAAAAGGGGACTGTTGTAGTGATTGATATGGACGGACAGACTAGATAGGCCATGTGGTCTTTTTCTGTCGTCATGTTTCTATGTTTCTCTCTTTCATTGATGGTGCTGTGAAGACATGATGGCATGGCGTCTCAGGACACATCTGCTCTGAATTTCTCAGCCAAACACGATTCTACTCCATACTACCTCACATACAATCCCTACATCTACATTCCCATTTTTCCGAACACTGGAATTGTTAGGAAAGCCAAGAATAGCCCCTTTAGTACAAACTGCAAATGTCAGCATAGCCAGAAGAAAGACTATTGCAGTGCTTTATATTTCTGTAGGGGTGTTTTTTATTGTTCCTTAACCTTACAAACATCCCTCACCTGTGGATTCTATACTTTACAACTGCATCTTGTGTCCTCCCAGACAGCAGACACACCACTTCAATACAGACATGCCACAGTCATTCATCTCTATGTGACGTGTTGAAGATCAGAGCAGAAATTTTTCTAAGTTATGGACTCATTCGATATTGCCACTTGTATAACATAGGCGTCCACGGGAAACACTCAGGATGTACATGGGCCTTTCCTAAATACGCTTTCTAAGTCTCCACAGCTTGACATGCCCCCATTCTGCCCCCTCCCGTCCACGTTCTGAGATCCCCGTGCTAGCGCTGTGTACATGCAGGGCTGTGTGGTTTTGGAATACGGTTCTAGATGTTTTAGGGAGAAAAACGTCTGTGCCGCACATTTAATTGGCTTATTTGTGTTCTGGAATGATCTCCAAAGGCAATAGCTCATTAATGTAAAATTTACATAAAGTTTCACACAAAGGGCTTGATGCAGAAATCCTATGCTAAAGCCTAGAGCTAAAGCTCTGGCACAGAGTTTCTTTATGCAAGTTTAGTACTGACGTTTTCCTCAGAGATACAGTAACCAAACAGCATGCAAATGAGCTATATGCAAAAAGTCTGGCTAAACAAAGAGAACAAGCCAGCCACATGTGCACAAGAGTCTGCGCACAAAAAAATCCCAGTTTGGCACTTGTGTGCATGTACTGGAATGCTATCAGGCACATAGACAGCAATATTGTTTGTGAGCCAGACAGCATTCTAGCACCTGCACATACATTGATGCAGCATAATTCCCATACTGTTTTTTTTTTCACTTTCTTCAGCAAAGGTAGGATAAAGATGTGGATGCTGTATTCCAGGCATGTCCAACTTTGAACAGGTCGTCATCTACTTTTTCCAGCCAAAAGTGCCGGTGATCTACCACCATGAAAATTAAATTTCAAATTAGTTTCAAATTAAATTTTAACCCAATAAAGTTGGAGGATTCCCCCCCCCTCCATTTTTAATGAAACTTGTCATTTACTTGGATGTGACCAAAAGACAGGAGAAGGAAGTTTTCTGCAAAAATAGTACAGTGAAGATAGCGGAAAACAAAAACCACGGCCAAACACAAAGAGATATCCACAAAACTTTATTGTAGACCCAACTTAACCAGTTTCGGCCCTAGGCCTTCGTCAGGGATCTAAAGACAAATATGGATATAAAATTAAAATATGAATAATCATAATACAAACAAATAAAAACTGAAAATACATAAAAAATGTAATACATTAAAAATATATAATACATTACCAAGGGGGACAAAACAGAAACATCTAAGGGGTGGACCAAGCGACTCTTCCCAATCTATGGTGACTAAATAGGCAGAATAAATATAGCAAAGTTTGTGAAATTAGTACATTGAAAAAAGGTATATATGTAATTCACACAAATAAGTTGAACCGAAACAGGAGTGTACAGCTTCACTGCATCTTCTCAAGTTGGGAAATTTGTCTCTAGGCACTAGCTTCCAAAACGATTCTTGCTCAGCACAGGTCTTGAGAAAAATGTCATTTTTAAGGGTTACTATTTTGTTTTCAAGAGATGGCTTGTTGAATGAGTAATTTTTACTGATAGCAGCTGCCGTTTCTTTAATGTCTACATCTACTTTGAATGGGTGTGACAAGTACTCCACAACTGTTGCAATTTTTTGGAAGTCACAGAATCTATTTTCGAATTCCTGGATAACAGAACAGATTTCTGTCACATACTTCATGTTCTGAAAAACAAAATTTGGATATTGTCCCAGATGGTCCTGCGTATTAGGAAAATGATCAAAAGTGTTGTTTGCAAGGTCAGTCATCATTAGCTCAAATTTGATCTTGTAGGATGAAACTGTACTCATCATCTCGCCAATGCATTTGTTTTTACCTTGTAGTTCAGGTTCATATCACTTATATCCCTGCTGCAGTCCCATTAAAAGGGCAACTACCTTCAAGTCACCACAGAGGTGCCAGCTGTACTTGTTATAGTTAACGGAAGTCAGGAGATGCTTTAAGTTATCGTATGTCTCTTTCATGTGGACAATTATATTACTCAGAAAATACCTCCTAAGGCTCCAGAAATTATTTGATAAACTGTTAAGTTTCAACACCAAAGGCTATAGCTATTGTTGTTAACAGGGTCTCAGTATATCAGGGAGCTATGGCATAAACTTTTCCGCCAATAACTGCTCCTTTTTTACATCAATGACCCTCTTTTTTTGTTTTTTTTAAAACTTTCATAAAAACCTGGGGGCATGTTTACTAAAAACCGCTAATTTGCGCGCCGCAAAATAGCGCACTAAAAGCGGTACTTAAGAGCACTTAAACGCCCCGCAAACGTGCGATGAAGCCCCGCACACTTGCGCGTCACAGTAACGGGTGCCGCACAAGTACGGGCCCGCAAATGTCCGATAGAGGCGTGGAATGGCTAACGGAGGGCGGAGGAAGGCCCCGGAGGGGCGGAGAGAAGGGGTTAATGGGCGGGGAAGGGGAGGGGAGAGGCGCCCCGCACATTATCGGTGCTGAATTTCCAAAAAAAAATAGCGCGAGTGAATCACTCGCAGTAGAATGCATTTAAAGGGAAGAGAAACCATTTCCGTCAGCAATGTACAGCATAACCGGGGAAACCTGAAAAACGTGAGCAGTGTGATACATGTGCACAGCCCAAAAAGTGGAAATAAAAATAGAAAAGGGCCACAACAAAACTTGTAAAAATAGTAATTCAGCTGGGGAACAGTTATAGTAATGGGCAAAACCAACAAACACACCCAGGAAAGCTCCAGCAAAAAGAAATGTTTTTTGGAAAGGTGTACGGAGCGGAGACTGTTCCAAAAGCATTTCCTTTTTGTTGGAGCTTTCCTGGGAGTGTCTTCTATGGCTGCCCATTAATATCACTGTTGCCCAGCGTGGTGATATTGTGTCCCCCATTTGCCGTGGTCATTTCCGGGGTTTATGTGCACGTTTATCACCAGACAGGGTGCATGTGCCCACAGTAAAAATGCGTAGAGCAGGGTGTGTGACTCCATCCTGCCAGGTTTACTACCTCCAGGGGCTACACTGTCTCTGTGGCCATAGTGTGGTGCAGCAGACAGAGCCATTACCTCGAGGGCCAGAGGTTCAAATCCCAGCTGGGGCACCTGCCAGCCCAGTCCCTATATTTTACCCACCACTAAAGATAGCGCAGATACCCCTGTATTGCAGGGAACATAAGCATGGGGGAAACACCCATATTTTACCCAACACCGCACACACACCACAACAATGGGCATTACCTACAGCCAAGTCCCCCAAATGCAGTCCCGTACTGCCACATTGCAATCAGGTCATCTGCTTTCTCTGAGAGAAGCTCATGCCAGCATGTTGGCGGACCAGTACATGTGGTGCAGGGGGCAGTGGCTGCTAGCCACAGAAGACAGAGGCCTAGCCATGTGCAGGCTGGCACAGTCCACTGCAACAGACAGGCCCTGCCGGATCCACAGGCATGGACGTTCCAGGGAATCCAACCAATCTGTGGCTACACAGTGGTGCAGTGCACACAGACAGTGCATGCAAGAACAGAGGGTCACAGGTTCAAAGCCCAGCTGGGGCTACCACCAATCCTGCCCACATATTTTTCCCACAACTACACAGTGATAGTAAGGACAAACGTTTTGTGGCGAGGACATATGTAATGGTACTACGTCTATCTTTTACCCCACTGAGCACAGCCACCATGTACAGGGGCAGTACCTAGAGCAGAATCTCCCAAATGCAGTCCTGGTGGGCCACACACCAGTCAGGTTCCATGCTGCCACTCATACAAATGCCTGTGCTGTATATCTATGCACCACCCCCATGGCATGTAGATGTAGCTCATGCATATTCATGAGGAACAGCAGGAAAACCCGAACAGTGTGATGGACACCTGGACTGGAGTTCAGAATCTCTGCCGTAAAGCAGCAGCCAACAGGGCCAGACACACCCACACACACACCCACAGGCCCCATTGGCCAATATCTCCTGGAGAGGCAGAACATTAGACCCTGCGTGCATCTCCCAATACTAGCACCTGCATACCTTAGCAATGTCACCCTACACCTGAGGTATACGGTACACAGCTCTGAGACGCTTGCTAGGGGTACTGGCAGATGGATATCCATACGTTACGCACATACTGCTAGTTGACCCCATCCGAACAATCTGTTCGGTGTTTGCGGTGCGTGCTCCAGCCCTTGCCTCTGACGGTGTTTACCACCCTGGGGAGTGACCCCCAGCAGTACTGCGTAGCATATCCATGCCTTGCCGTGCCCAGCACCGGTTTGGTGGGCAAGGCTAATTACCTCCTCAATAGTAGCACCATGATGGCATAGGTGTGGACATGTGTGTCTGTCTATACAGTGGGTGTTGGCTGCAAGCCCCTTCCACAGCCCACACTGCCAACACTGTTGCCAGTATTGGCCTGCCAATGTGCATAATGAGTAGCAAGGGACCATGGGTATATCTCAGACAGAGTGGACTGACCAGGATGCAGCTGCACAGGGCATAGGGCACTGGCAGGGGCATGGTAGTGCTCGGCCAACACCTACACAGACAGGGTGACCTCTGTATGTGCTGCTGGGAGATCACTCTCACCCTGAGTGTGCAGTGACGGCAGCATGGCTAGGCACCCCCATAGTGCTATATTGTGATTCTCCCATGTGATATGTATGGGTGTCCTGTGGGGGGGGCCTCTTCATGGACTTATCTGCCTGTGTGTGCTGCCACCCCAGTTGTGGGTGCATGCATGTCCATCAGGACCAGCCAGCAGACTGTTCACAGCTGGTATGTGTTGTGATGGAGTGCCGTGCAGTGGCTGATGGCTTGCTGCAGGTGAATATCAGATAGTGGTGGGGTGCATCTGTGAATATCCAGGCCTAATGTCTGTCTGATATTGTGTTATGGATGGGTGTGGAGCTGCTTGGACTACCCTGTAGGGTGTCTGTTCCCTAGCAGGACTGGGGTTGATGGTCCACTGTACTGCCATCAGTGCAGGGGTGGGGATCTGTTGAGGGGAAGCTCTGTTTTATCCACCGGGGGGGGGGGGGGGCCCACTAACTGAGCCAGACAGAGATCTCCAAACTGTTTATGCAGCACCTACCTATTCCACAGGTTATTGCTGCTTTGGAGCTCTGACATGGCTGGTGTTGTGGACCTGGTCCTGGGCGCAACATCTCACACTCACACCCAGGGTGAGCACAGTAACTGCACAATGTGATGGTGTTTAGCTACTCTTTGCCGTTTGTCCACCCACTCAGGACACCCTACCAGGCCGAGGTGCTGTGTGGGTGCACACGGACACTTCCCCCTACCAGGCCAGGGAGCTTTAGGGGTGCATTTCCCATCCTGTGTTCAATCGTGGACAGCTGATTTGCATGTGCAGTGCATCATGGGTACGGGTGGTTCACAACAGCAGACTGTCAGTGAGGTGACGTACAGGCTATCTGCAGCCAGCCAGGGGCTGCTTACAGCTATAGAGCTGTAGCCCAATGGTTACGTCACTGCCTGTGCAGCCAGATGTCATGGGTTCAAACCCACAGTGGGGTTCTGTGATAGGGGTATCCAAAGAGTTATTTTAATTTACTGTACATATGTTGCTGCCAGCAATGACACCCTCAGCGTACTGTACCCATAAGGTGCCTCTGAGGGTGCTTTATGGGGCGCCCTATAGGGCACGTTACGGTTGCCAGCCATATAGGGTGCACTATACATTATCCTGTGTTGCAACATACATGCTGCCCTATAGGGGACATTCTAGGGTGCCTTGGCGGACGGTGCACTGTAACATGTGCCTTATGGGCCGCCTTATATTAATATGCTGTGAGAGTGCGTTTGCTTGTAGTTATCACAAAATAAAATTAAAAAGCCTCCTACAGCACTCCACAACATATAACATACTGCCTCAGCTAGCCTTTTTCACTGGCCATTGTGAGGGATTGAACCCCTGGTCCCTGCACCATTGCTCAGTGTCTTCACCATTGTGCTGTGGCTCTGGTTCTGTGTTTGAGCAGCAGCGCGCAGCCTTGTAGCCATCGGCGCGCCGTCTTGTGGCGCACAAAATTAACAGCACGCCGCCTTATGCCGCCCAACATGGGCATGCCCCTTAAAATAATGCCTCAGCCAGCTATCTTCAATGGGCACTGTGGGGAATTGAACCCATGATGTCTGCACGAGTGGTCAGTGTCTTAACCATTGTGCTATGGCTCCATTCCTGTTATTTGCACATCAGCGCGCCACTTATCCCACCCACTATTGGGCTGCCCCCTCCCACATCAGCGCGCCGCCTTCTGCCCACCGGCTCGCCGCCTTCTGTTGCCCAATTTTATCAGCGCGCCGCCCTCTACCGCCCAACCTTAACAGCGTGCCGCCATCTGCCGCCCACAATGAACAGTGCGCCGCCTCATGCTGTATAAAAAAAGAGTGCGCCGCCTTCTGCCGCCCATAATCAATATGCCTCCTACACCACTTTTGCCCATAAAAGTTGATGCCTCAGCTGGTCTTTTTTGTTGAGCGCAATGGGGGTTTGAACCCATGGCCCCTGCACCATAGGTCAGTGTCTTCACCGTTGTACTATGGCTCTGTTGTTTGGTTATGCAGCATCGCCCCACTTAGCCTTCCCACGCGCTAATGTGGGCCCCGCACATTAGCGCGACGCACACACGTACGGTCGGGTTTTTTTCTTTTTTCTGCCTGAACCGCCCACTCCTTATATGGCACACGCACACTAACGGGGACCCACACAGCAACGGAGTTTAGTAAACATACCCCCTGGTGTTGCCAATTTAACCACGCATTTCTAAATCTTCAGCGTTCAAATGCATAAAGTTAGGCTTATCTTGATATGTGTGGTCACACATATCAAGATAAGCCTAACTTTATGCATTTCAACGCTGAAGATTTAGAAATGCGTGGTTAAATTGGCAACACCAGGTTTTTATGAAAGTTTTAAAAAAAACAAAAAAAGAGGGTCATTGATGTAAAAAAGGAGCAGTTATTGGTGGAAAAGTTTATGCCATAGCTCCCTGATATACTGAGACCCCGTTAACAACAATAGCTATAGCCTTTGGTGTTGAAACTTAACAGTTTATCAAATAATTTCTGGAGCATTAGGAGGTATTTTCTGAGTAATATAATTGTTTATTAGCTTAGCTGCAACATTACTCATAAGACCATAGCAGATTGTTTCTTTCATGTGGACGGCATGCGCTACTGGAATAGATGGAAGACGGTTTCCATTGATCAAAAGCACAGCCTTCAGACTCAGTTTCGGGGAAGAGTGGCTTGCATTGCATCAGAAAATTATGCAATCAACTCTGGATGATGTGTGCATGCTGGTATTATGCAATGTGATGCAATATTACATCATTCAAGGCTTATTTGGGATGTTGTTGATGTCCTACTGGATAAATTTACACGGTGAAACGTCAAAAATGAACTACATGCAATATCTTCAAAACAAGAGCCAATAAGTTTTTTTTAATGTTATATTCGTGTTCAGCTCACCAAGATACTACAGATTAGGGCCTTTTAAAGTCAGTAACGATTTCAATGTTGACCAGAGTTATCTGTCATCCCTAAAGATCCCTAATTACTTTAACCTTTCCTCATAGGAGAGTTGTTCTGTACTCTTTATCATTTTTATCACCCTTTTCTTACCTTTTCTCTTTGTTGAGATGCAGAGAACAGAATTGCATATAATACTCGATGACATCATGGAGCGATACAGAGGCATTATGATATCCTTTGTTAAATTTTCTATTCCTTTCCTAATGATCCCTAACATTCTGTTGGCTTTTTGGGCCGCTGCCCTACATTGAACAGAAGATTTTAATCTATTGTCTACGATCGCACCCAGATCCTTTTCTTGGGTGATGACTCCTAATGTGGAACCTAAGGGACAGGTTTACTAAAGCACACTACCTGGGTAGTGCAGGGGAAGCATGCGCTAAAAAGTAGTTTGGGATCCTGCATTAAAAACCCATGCTACCCTAGGCAGCCTATGTTTGGGCAGAACCTAGGTGGGGTATGGGCATTCCTTCTTGTTGTTCCCATTTCCATATAGCTTATATACCGAGTCCAACAAGAAAGCACTTATCCACGTGCAATGACAGAAACCAAACCAAACCGTGGATTGCAATGGAAGGACCACGTTTATGCAATTAAAAGTGAAGAAAACTCCGTGATCTGGCCACAATACCACGGCTCTTTAGGTCTCTGGTCCTCAAACAGTGAGAAACAGGCAGAGAGTAATACAGAACACAATCACACACACAAGTTTTACTTTCTTTGAGCTCAGAGGGAAGACAATAAACGGGTCTATGGACATGCATAATTCCACGCTTATTGAATTCAAATTCCTCCTCCTAAAAAGCTCCTTTTATTAGAGAAAAAGGGGAAGTAACAGTCATTTATTATAACCGTGAAATAACACAAGGTGTCGCCAAAGTTCTTTTTACAAAGTAAGAACTGATTACAGTGTATTAGATGAAATTTACTTGATTATGACAAAATTATTTATAATTGCAAAGTTGCAAAACTTATGTTGTGTCAGCATTGACTGTACAATGAACTTTATGCTTGCACAGTTAATAGCCTACGTTTACTCTTTATGCTTGCGTTAACACTGTTCCATCTATTTTAAAGACGGTTACACAGAACTCATGATCATGACATCCTATTCTATTTAAGAGGAAGTAGGTGAAAAGCTAAACTTCTAAACACATTCTATATCAAGAAATTCATCCATCTTCAATTACATATTGGGGATTCTGGTATCCCTTTATCTGTCCATTCCTACAGTCCTCCCTGTGATTCTATAAAGAATCATTACAAAAGCAGTAGCTGAAACATGTCCAAATCCAGAATAATCTTCTACAGTAGGCTTCATTTTGCAGATGTTCCTTCAAAGTCCTAGGCACATCTGGTCCATAGGTGAGCTCCATCTTGTTCATTGGAAGAAATTGTTATACAAAATCATGTGACGTTGTTTACCTTTGCTTAGCCTCAATGAAAAATGTGTACAGAGAGCAAGACTTTACCAATTATTCTTGTAAGCACTACCTTTTCTAGCAGTGGCCAACTGCTTCTCATAGATCTATCAATAATTCAGAGATTAGTCCCTCATATCATGACACCAGTCATCACTCCAGATTCTTCAGCAGCATCCTTTGTCACCATGGGCTATGCCATGCACATCTTAGATCAAGTCTTTTTCAGTGACCGTCCACCCAGGCTTCACTGCTGCGCATACATGAGTAGTTCCGCTGGAATCGTTGATCTTTATCAGGAGTCTTCATATTCAGTAGCATTTCATTCACAGTAGTTTTCTTCTTTGGCCCATAGGATTCAGTGCATACAATATATAATTTGTAAAAATCCAATTCTCCACTACAGCATCTCTCTTGATGCCATACAATTGCAAATAAGCACAATTATTCATCCCTAATGACAGTCTTAAATTGTTGAATAGAATTATATTATCTATTGTTAATTACAATACATCCATAGCTAGCACTAAATTATTACATAGCTAACCTGTAACATAGTTATTTTTTTCATCTGCATTCCTAAACTTATTCTGTCTACTTGCCAAATCAAATGTTAGCATGTGGCCTGATAGACACATTGCTCTTTCCTGTCAGGAACACAATTGTAAATATTCATATCACTAATTATATTTGTGATGTATTCTCCAGCTTTAACAATATGCAAGATATAGTCAATCTGGTTATTCAAGGGGTAACAACATTAAAACATAACTAGCAGTCTATGACAAATAATTTAAACTCATTTCAATTGTTTGCCAACAATTATTAGGAAGGCTGTCTTATCTTAGGTGATGATTCAACTCACATTACTTTAAACATTATCACCGCATCCTGCACACACAAACACCCCAGTACCTCACTGGTCTTCTCCGCTTCCACATCCCTACACGTAGTCTTCGTTCTCTTCACATTAATCAACTTCACCTCCCCCCACCATCTCGTGCACACTTACAGTCTACCCGTCATTCTGCCTTTTTCTTCCTTGGTCCAGCTCTGTGGAACTCTCTGCCCACTCCGCTCCGTCTGGAAGATAACTACACCACTTTCAGGTCCCTACTTAAATCCCATCTGTTCACCTCAGCATATAACCTCACGGCCACACCCAGCTGACCTGGTTTATCTATGTTTGCACTTTTCTTTGTTTTTTGTTATTTTTTTTTCTAATACTACTTTCCCCACTAATCACAGCAGTTCACATTGCAACTAAAACTTGGTACAGCACATTAAACAGGAACATTGATAACTTGGAATTTTTCTTTGTAAGGCAATGGGGGGGGGGGGGTTAAATGACTTATCCAAGGTCACAAGGAGTGCTAGTACTCTAGTCATTAGACTACTTCTCTATTCCATTCTAATTTGCATAGACATCTAAGCTCACAAAGGAAGGAACATTTATATAAGGGTGTGTACATTCATAAACTATAAAACCTTTTTTAACACCAAATTTGAACCAATTAGAAAATCAGTTACCACTTCTTAATAGCTTAACACTTTTATCTTTGTTACACTATTTTCAGAACAAAACAGCATAGTAGTATCAGCACATAGAGCTCCTCATGCAAGAAGCCTGAGACAAAATCAGTATTGATCAAGTGAGCAGATAACTCAAGAGCTCTAGAAAGAGCGAACACTTCAGCTAGTTGAGCATTAGCAAATAGCAAAGCAGCCAACTCTGTCACAGAATCAATTCTTTCAATTGCATCAGTTTTCCTTATTCATTGCGCAAAGTAGAACCATCAGTAATTTGGATTGCAAAGACTACTGCTACCAGAAAACTGAAAGCATGGAGGCATTCCTGCTACAACAGGGTCACAAAAGTCTGAAACATAGCCCAGTGGCTTACGTCCAGTGGGAAATTTCTGAGCAAAAACACAAAGAGTAACAATAGAAGAGGTAGGCATATTAAATCTAACTCAGTGATACTAATTTAAAACTAGCAACAAGGCATTCACTTCACACTTGCAATTAACAACATCAATTCTGCAGAGGTCTTTCCATAATAACTAAAACATATACAAAATGAGAATTTAAGATCACTCCTCCAATCAACTCCTGCAGATTAGTTTAAAAGAGACTATGAAAAAAAATCAGCATTTTTCCTTCAGACATTATTTCAACTAGTCCACTATCATAAAGGACAAATAAAACATTATACATATATTTACCATACTGTTTTAATTACTTAATTCACTTATTTGAATGTAGTTGTAGCATTCACTTTTTCCCTTTAAGTAAACAAACTTGCTTGACTTAACTTGACAAGCAATTCAATTTTTTTTCCAGTTAAGTTACTAACTTCTCTTTCCTTTAAAACAATTTTTAACCTTTATCACATCACACAATTTATCAAATATCTAAATATATCAAAGCATGGAAGATCTTCCCATTCATTCACATCAATTATAACTAGAAATACAAGTTGGAGAATATATCATCAATCATTTTTTCCCAAAGCAACCAGAGACATAAGAAACACCAAGGAGTGATGTTTCTAATAATATTTTTCAGCATTTGCATTATTACACATAGAATGGAATCAGTAAATAAATTCTCATAACCCAAAATAAGTTCAGATCCAGACCTAAAAACAAAACGTATTTACTATACATACACAAGTAAGAGAAATAGTTAATCACATTTGGAGTTTTTTTTTTAACTTCCCTAATAAGGCTTATGGTTAGTCTAACAAAGAAAATCTTACCACAGTTGCTCAAGACTTTCTTTCTGCTAATATTGCAGTCATGCCAAGCTGTTATCTTGTCGGAAACCTCTAAATTATTACTGCAGTAAGAAACAAAACTTATACTGCACAGAACAATTCCCTAACCACGAAATTAGAGGAAACAAACTTCACACTACAATTATGACATGAAAATTAGTCCTTCAAAACTTCTATTTTTTTCATAAAGTAATGGCTTAAGTTTTTCCCTGTAAGTTTCAGTTTCTTGATTTTTAAATTTTTCAAACAGAGTCAGTGGCTTGCTGCACTTTTTCAGCCTTAAACCATACATGGCACATTCATGACTGGTATGAAATTTGCTTAAATCTAATCACATTTCATACTGCAATCAACTCAATTTGTCCTACTGAAATGTTCCAAGGGGGAACGTCAAACTCTGGTATCCCTTTATCTGTCCATTCCTACAAAAAGAAACCAGCCAAGGCCCGACACAGGCCGTGTTTCGCAACACCTTCTTCAGGGGCTAAATTGGCTAAACACAAAATATGGAACAAAAATACGTTAACATAATATAAATAATTATAAAAAAGGACTGAGAACAATTTCTAATGCACAAAAATAAAAAAATAGGATAAAATATATAAATTACATAAATTAGCACGCTTAAAGAGATTTAACTGCTTTTTCTCTGAAAAGACAGCTGGGAAACCGGCTGGTATTTTGGTAGATCTCTCTCTTTTGCTTTAACAGATACCTAAGCTCCACGAACTGAACAATCGCTGGGAAAAATCGTATCATTACAGCTTCTGCCTCTGTCCAGACAGAGGTCCCAATGCCAGTTGAAGGACTGGTACCATGTGCAGGATACCTGCATGCTGAAGCTCTCAGGAAATAAGTGGAGGAACCTAGCTCTCCAGCAGAGGAGAAGATGGGTGCCTACAGAATGACGAAGGTTGGACACAAGTCACCAGGGCCTGCAGAATTACCAATCCAACTTCTCCAGCCCTTGAATTGAAGAACCATTATGCAACCCTGGAAGTGGAGGAGGTGAAAGCATCCCTGGAAAGGGAAGAAGCAGAGCTCAAGTACCCCAAAGTTGCAGAATCAGTGACCACAAGGAAGCGAAGGGTAGTGCTGGTTGGTGACTCTCTTCTGAGGGGTACTGAGGTGTCCATCTGCCGACCAGACTTGATATCCAGAGAGTTATGCTGTCTGCCAGGTGCCAAAATCCAAGATATTATGGAGAGTTTGCCGAGACTCATTAAGTCCACTGACTATTACCCAATGTTCCTAATCCATGTCGGAACAAATGATACTGCCAGGTATCCCTTTGAGCGTATCAAAAATGACTTCATGGCTCTGGGACAGAGGGTGAAGCAGATAGGTGCACAGGTGGTGTTCTCTTCAATCCTGCTTGTTGAGGGTAAAGGCCAAGGCAGAGAGGCTCGCATCCTGGAGATGAATGCATTGCTGCATGGATGGTGTCATCGAGAACATTTTGTTTTCCTGGACCATGGGATGCTGTTCCAAGGGTTGCAGAGCAGAGATGGTGTCCATCTTTCCAAGAAAGGTAGACACATCTTCAGTAGTAGACTGGCTAATCTACTGAAGAAGGCTTTAAACTAGATTCGTTTGGGATGGGTGAAGAAAGCCCCCAGGTAAGTGAAAGCCCCCAGGTAAGTGAAACATTAAATACCTTTGTGGAAATGGGTAAAAGGGCTAACATATGGAAATCAGTGTGATAAATGCCCGTAGCATGGGAAATAAGATCCCTGATGTTGAAGCTTTGGTGGGAGTGGCTGACTTGAATTTAGTTGTAGTTACAGAAACATGGTTCACAGAAATCCATGAATGGGATGTAACTACACCAGGCTTTATTTTATTCAGAAAGGACAGGGTAGGAAGAAGGGGAGGAGGAGTGGCACTATATGTAAAAAATAATATTAAAGCTTTGGAATTACAGAACTTAAAAGAGAGAGAGGAGGCAGTGTGGGTTAAACTAGAAAGAGGGAAAGAGAAATCTATTTGCATTGGTGTGATATACAGACTCCCTCACAAGAAGAAGAGGTGGACAGAGAGCTAATTGAAGACATACGCAGCATTGCTAGGAAAGGGGAAGTGCTACTGATAGGGGATTTCAATATGCCAGATGTTGATTGGCACATTCCTGCTGCAGTATCATCTAGAAGTAATGAGATACTGGATTCTCTAAGGGAGAACTATTCAGGCAATTGGTAACAGACCCCACATGTGAAGGGTCCATACTGGACTTGGTGTTTACCAATGGTGAAAGTATTTCTGATGCTATAGTGGGAGATCATTTTGCATCCAGTGATCAACAGATGGTGTGGTTCAGTATTAGGACTAGGGCTGTTAGAATCCATTCAAAAGTAAGGGTCTTAGACTTTAGGAAAACTAACTTTGCCAAGATGGGTCAATACCTCAGGGAGTCGTTAGCGGGATGGGAACAGCTGGGGGATGTAGAAAAACAGTAGGCAAAACAGAAAGGGGATATTTTAAGGACAACCAACCTTTTTGTTAAAATGGTAAATAAAGGTAAAAGGAAAAGGAGACCGCTATGGCTTTCGAAAGAAGTAGCTGAAAAGGTGAAGAAAAAGAGGGAGGCCTTCATGAAATACAAGAGATCACAGAGAGAGGAAGACAGGCATCTATATTTAGAAAAAGTTAGAGAAGTTAGCAAAGTAGTCAGGAAAGCAAAGATTCAAAAAGACGAGGAAATAGCATATGCAATAAAATGGGCGGATAAGACATTTTTCAGATATGTTAGTGAGAAGAGGAAGGGCAGAAGTGGTATAGTCAGACTCAAGGGTGAAGGGGAGGAATTTGTAGAAGCTGATGAGGATAAAGTAGAATTGCTTAACAAATATTTCTGTTCTGTGTTCATAGATCAAGAACCAACCTCAGAAAACACCCACAAACAGGAACAGAAGCGAGGGGCATCTTGAACAATTTTCAGAAGACTGTGTTTGTGAGAAACTAGCTCAGCGTAAAGTAGACAAAGCGATGGGACCAGATGGGATACACCCTAGAATACTGAGGAAACTTGGGGACATTCTAGCAGCTCCACTGACTGACCTTTTCAATGCCTCGTTGGAGTTGGGAGTGGTGCCAAAAGACTGGAGAGAGGCTCATGTGGTGCCTTTACACAAAAGCGGAAGTAAGGATGTGGTTGAAAACTACAGGCCGGTTAGTTTAACTTCGGTGGTGAGTAACTTATTGGAAACGCTGCTGAAAGAGAAGTGAGGTTTCTGGAGTCCAGCAGATTACAGGATCCGAGGCAGCATGGATTCACCAGAGGTAGGTCTTGTCAGACAAATCTGATTGATTTCTTTGACTGGGTGACCAGGGAGTTGGACCGAGGGAGAGCCCTAGATGTGGTGTATTTAGATTTCAGTAAAGCCTTTGACACCGTTCCTCACAGGCGACCTATAAACAAACTGAGCACCCTAGGGATGGACCCTAAAGTTACTGCTTGGATTAGAAATTGGTTGAGTGGGAGGCAACCAAGAGTACAGGTAAATGGAGCTTACTCTGAGGAGAAGGAAGTTACCTACTGCTAATGACCAGTTCTTTTCTTTTCTTTTTTCTTTTTCTTTCTTTTCTCTTTTGTAATTGTAATAGCCCTTAATATAACTCCTAATGTAAACCACTTTGATTGAAGGAAAAGGTGATATATAAATCTGGATAAATAAAATAAATATATTAAATCTGTCCTTGGTCCGATTCTTTTTAACATCTTTGTTAGTGATATAGCGGAAAGGCTGTCAGGTAAGGTTTGCCTCTTTGAGGATGATACCAAAATCTGTAATAGAGTAGACACCCAGGAAGGTATAGATAACATGAGGCAGGATCTAGCTAAACTTGAAGAATAGTCTAGAATCTAAGGGGTATGTTTACTAAGCTGGGCTAACAATTAACCCGGGCTATCTGTACTTGGGTCCCATTGAATAACATGGGACCTAGATGCAGATAGCCCAGGTTAACTGTTAGCCCGGCTTAGTAAACATACCCCTAAGTGTCCCTGGGCAATAGGCCTTACATGAACTGAGGGCACACTCAGATATCTGACTTAAAGGCTACACAAGGAATGTAGGCAGTCAGAATATTCCCAAAAATGAATGTATATCCAACAGTTAAATTCTATATTAGCAAAGAAAACAGGCAATAGATAGAAAGCTGAAAGCTTAGTTGTGTGGAGTCTCTGGAAGCTGTGAAGACTAGAGTTGATCAGGTACTTGTGGACAGGCTGTAAGGCAATTTAATTAGCTCCGCCCTGTGAGCAGGCTTGCAACAGACAATTCCAACAATGGAAGCTGAAATAGTCAACTGAACATTGCAATCTGGAATGAAAATGGAGGTTCATTTGGATGTTAGTTAATGGACCTAACAATATATTCCAAATTGGTGAAGTGAAATGACAATAAAATACCTTGTATATATAAAAGAAAACAAGTAAAAACTGAAAAGTTTTGAGTGTATATGTATTCATCTCTTTTGCTATGAAACCCCCAAATAAGATCTAGTCCAACCAATTAACCTCAGAAATCACATAAAACCAATTAACCTCAGAAATCACATAACTAGTTGATTAGGGTCCACCTGTGTGCATTCAGTGTCACATGATCTATCACTTGATGCCTGTATAAATATACCTGTTCTGAAAGGCCCCTGACTGCAGCACCACTAAGCAAGCAACATGAAGACCAAGGAGCACTCCAAAAAGATCAGAGACAAAGTTGTGAAGAAGTATAGATCAGGGTTGAGTTTTTAAAAAATATCCTGAATTCGGAATATCCCACAGAGCACCATTAAATCCATTATAACAAAATGGAAAGAATATGGCACCACTACAGACCTGGCAAGAGAAGGCTGCCCACCAAAACTCAAGACTAGGTAATGAGATCATTAATCAGAGATGCCACAAAGACATCAAGGATAACACTGAAGGAGCTGCAAAGATCCACAGCGGAGATGGGAGTAGCTGTCCATAGGACCACTTTAAGCAGTACACTCCACAGAGTGGGGCTTTATGGAAGAGTGGCCAGAAAAAAGGTCATTGCTTAAAGAAATAAATAAGAAAATATGTTTGGAGTTTGCACAGCAGCATGTGGCAGACCCCCCAAACACATGGAAGAAGATTCTTTGGTCAGATGAGACGAAAATTGAACTTTTTGGCCATTGAACACCATTCCCACAGTGAAACATGGTGGTGGCAGCATCATGCTGTGGGGATGTTTTTCATCGGCAGAGACAGGAAAACTGGTCAGGATTGAAGGAGCGATGGATGGCACTAAATGCAGGGCAATTCTGGAGTCTACCAGAGATTTGAGACTGGGACAAAGGTTCAGCTCAACATACTGCTAAAGCTACACTGGAGTGGTTTAAAGGGAAACATTTAAATGTCTTGGAATGGCCTAGTCAAAGCCCAGACCTCAATCCAATTGAGAATCTGTGGCATGACGTGAAGATTGCTGTACACCAATGCAACCCTTCTAACTTGAAGGAGTTGGAGCAGTTTTTCCTTGAGGAATGGGTGAAAATTCCAGTGGCTAGATGTACTAAGCTAATATAAACAAACCCCAAGAGACATGCAACTGAAATTGCAGCAAAAGGTGGCTCTACACGTATTGACTTGGGTGGGGGGAATACCCATGCACACTCCTGATTTCTGGGTTGTTTTGTTTTTGTTTTAATTATTGTGTCACAATAAAGGATATTTTGCACATTCAAAGTGGTAGGCATGTTGTGTAACTCACTTGGTGTTAACCCTCAAAACTCCATTTTAATTCCAGGTTGTAATTTTATTTATTTATTTATTTAACTGTATTTATATCCCGCTTTTCACCGGGTCAAAGTGGCGTAACATTAAAATGGGGGGGGGGGGGGTGGACAATAATCAAATTCTGGGGTTGGGGCTATCACCGGGTGGCCAACAGTGATGATTTCAACAAATATTTGGGACATAGACATAGACATTGTATTTCAGTCTCTTAGAAAATATGTTCAGGGGGGGGAGTTGGGGGGGTTGGGAGGTAGTCAGTGGTGGGTGCTTGTTTCTGGTCTGAGGTATTCCTGGAATAGGATGGTTTTTAGTTGTTTCCTGAATGATAGGGGGTCTCCGTTGCCTCTGATGTGACTTGGTAGAGAGTTCCAGAGGGATGGTGCGTATAGTTCGAAGGCTCTGTTGCAGGTCCGTTGGTTGTATTTGGTTCGTTTATGGGGGATGGTGAGGGAGTTGCTGATGGTTTGTCTGGTTGTTCTGTTGTGGGCTGGCCGGGGAAGTACTGCGCAGAGCTGGGAAGTCTGAGTTTGGTAGAGAGCCTTGTGAGTAAGTAGGGTGGATTTGTATTTGATTCTTGCTTCGAGTGGGAATATGTGCAGCTCCCTCAGTATTGGGGTGATGTGGTCTTGTTTTTTTGCTTTCTGGATAATCCTTGCTGTGGTATTTAAGGCAGTTCGAAGTGGGTTGGTGTGGGTGGCTGGTAGTCTGTGGTAGATTATATTACAGTAGTCCAGGTGGGGGAGTGTCATGACTTGCATCACTGTTCTGAAGTCCCGTGGTTCAAGGAGAGG
Organism: Ichthyophis bannanicus; assembly: GCA_033557465.1. NCBI lineage: Eukaryota > Metazoa > Chordata > Amphibia > Gymnophiona > Ichthyophiidae > Ichthyophis > Ichthyophis bannanicus. The sequence goes on along the minus strand of CM066031.1, from coordinate 915,372,656 downwards.
TCTGAGGCGCTGTACTGTTTTAGCCTTTTGGAATATTGTTCTGGTGGTTTTTTTGATTTGTTGCTTGAGTGTGAGTGCTTGGTCTATGATGATTCCTAGATACTTTATGTGCGGTTGTATTTGTATTTGTGTGGTTCCAATGTTAAGGTGTGTAGGTGGTGTGAAGTCTGGGTCCTTTGTTACTATGAGGGCTTCTGTTTTCTTTATGTTGATGGATAGGTTGTTCTTCTGTAGCCAGCTGGATACTTCTGTGAAGCATTCTGATAAGTGGTTGTTTGTTGGGTTGGAGGTTGTGATTGGGGTATAGAGCATTATGTCATCTGCATAGATGTGATAGTTGATGTTGTGGGTGCGTATGATTGAGCAGAGTGGTTGCAGGTAGATGTTGAAGAGCATGGCAGATAGTGTGGATCCTTGGGGTACTCCTTGGTGTTGCTGGAAGGGGAGTGAGGTTGATGTGTTTGTGCAGATCAGTTGTTGTCTATTGGTTAGGTAGGAGTGGAACCATTGAAGTACGGTATCTTTGATGCCAATTGCTTGTAGTCTGTGTAGGAGGATGTTGTGGGAGATGGTGTCGAAGGCTGCTGATATGTCTAGGAAGATCATGGCATATCCAGAGTGTTTGGCTTGAGTTCCTATGATGAGGGTGTTCATTAGTGATGTCATGAGGGTCTCGACTCTGTGGAGTGGACGGAAGCCATGTCGTTGCGGGTCCAGTATGTTGTTGGTATCTAAATGTTCTTGGAGCTGTTGCTGAACTACCTTCTCAATGATTTTGGTGATGAACGGGAGGCTTGCTATGGGTCTGTAGGAGGCGGGGTCCAGGGAATCCAGGTTGTGTTTTTTTAGGGTTGGCCGGATGATTGAAGTTTTGAGGAGGTCTGGCATGCGTCCCTGGCTGAGGAATTCATTAACGATGCGGGCTAATGGTGTGCTCAGGTCTTCCTTGGTTTTCTTTATCCATTCTGTAGGGCAGGGGTCTAGCGGAGAGGTGGTGGTATTCAGGTGGGAGATGGTGGATGTTATTTCTTCTTTCATGATTGCTTCAAATGTGCTCCATTCTCTGTCTATGGTGGTGGGGTGGTTTGTTGTTGTTGTCTCTGTGTTCAATTGTGGATTTTGTGGCTATTGAAGCTGCTTGTATTGTCGTGCTAGTAATTCTGGTGGGATGTTTGGTAGTTGGTCAGATTGGTTGGGCGTTTTTGTTAGCTTTTTGACAATCTCAAAGAGTTCTCATGGTTTGTTTATTGATGAGTTTATGATCTTTGAATGGTAGGTCTTTTTTGCTTTGTCGGTTTCTGTGTGGTACGCATCTGGTTCGTACATGTAGTTCATTTTGTCATCCTCTTTTTTGGTTTTTCTCCATTTTCTTTCCGCTCTTTTGAGTTTGGTCTTTAGCTTCCGGAGGTTGGGGGTGAACCATCGGGCTTTTGTGGAGGTGTGTCTGCTTTGCAATGCGACAAAACAGGACAAATACCAAGGGGATGAATACTTTCACAAAGCACTGTATATTAAAAAGTACTGGTCCTAATACAGATCCCTGGAGCATTCCATTATTCATCTTCCTCCACTGAGAAAATTGACCATTTATCCCTACTCTCTATTTTCTATCTCTCAACCAGTTTCCAATCCATAACAGGACATTGCTTCCTATGCCATGACTTTTTAATTTCTTCAGTAGCCTTTGATGTGGGACTTTGTCAAACGCTTTCTGAAAGTCTAAGGGGTATGTTTACTAAACGGCGCACTTGTGCGGGGCGCACCTGAGCGCCCTAAAATGATGCATTTAAGTGCTCTTAAGCGCCCCATACGCGTGTGCGGCACATTAACGGGCCCCGCACGTGTGCGCCGAAAACGCGCACGTTTGCGGGGCGCTCATGTGCGATAGAGGCGTGGAAAGGCGAAATGAGGGCGGAGGAAGGCCCCCGAGGGGCGGAGAGACGGGGTCAATGGGTGGAATGTGGAAGGGGAGAGATTCCCCGCACAGGAGCGTGCCCGAATTTACAAGGAAAAAATACCGCGAGTGAAACACTCGCGTTAGAGGTGATTTAAAGGGAAGAGAAACTATTTCCGTCAGCAATGTACAGCAAAATCGGGGAAACTCAAAAAACGTGAGCAGTGTGAAACATGTGCACAGAACAAACTCGCTAATATAACATGAAAATAACCACAACCAAGTATGAGAAAATTTTAATTCTGCTGGGCAACACTGCTATTAATGGGCAACAATAATAAACACTCCCAGGAAAGCTCCAAAGAATTGAAATGAATATTGGAAGGGTCTATGCTCCGTGGACTCATTCAAAAGCACTGCAATGTAATGGAGCTGTCCTGGGAGTGCATATCAGGTTTCCCAGTGATATCACTGTTGCACTGTTTGGTTTATTTCTTTGACTGCCCTTATTTGGAGGGCATATTTGTGTGTGTTCTGCACCTCTGTCCCCATACAAGGAAAACGTGCCCACAGTAAAATTATGCAGAGCAGGGTGTCAGGCTCGTGCGGCCAGGTTTCCTATCTTCAGATACTGCACTGTCTCTGTGGGCACAGTGTGGTGCAGCGGACACAGCCAGTGACTGTATGACTAGAGGTTCACAGGTTCAAATCACAGCTGTGGTTCCTGGCAACCTAGTACCCATATTTTTAACCACCACTAAACAGTGAGAGTTCACACACTGCTTTACTGCAGAGAACATAAGCATGGTCTCAACACCTACATTTTACCCCACACCGCACACAAACCAGAGCAATGGGCATTATGTACAGGCGATTCCCTCAAATTCCGTCCTGGAGTGCCACAAGGCAATCAGGTTATATGGGTTTGCCAGATAAGGACATGTCTGCATGTTGGCCGAGGGGTAGAGGTGGTGGACGGGGCAGTGACTGCAAGCCACAGCAGACAGTGCCGTAGGCGTGTGTAGCCTGGCACCGTACACAACAGACAGGCTCTGTCAGATGTAAAGTCATGGACTTCCCTGGGAATGCAGAATATATGTTTAGAAACAGTGGTGCAGTGTACACAGACAGTGTGTGCAACAACAGAGGTCACAGGTTCAAATTCTGTCTGTGTCTCCTTGCAACTAATCCACATAAGTGTACCCTTAAAAAACCAGGCATTAAAGACTGATAATTTTCTGTTGAGAACCTAAGATTGTTTGGCATATTTTTATGTTACCTTCAACAGTACCCACCACATAAACATGTGCATCACCTACAGCAGAGTCAACCAAAAGCAGTCCTGGAGTGTCCCACATCATTAAAGTTTTATGCAGACTCCAATATAAGGCCATGTGAGCATGTTGACGGCAGGGGAACTGGTGACACCTGTCCACATCACACCATGGCCTATCCGTTTTTAGGTGGGTGCTGTGTAGTGCAACAGACAGGGTTAGTCTGACAAACAGACATGGATTTCCCTGGAAATGCACTGTCTCTGTGTCAAGAAGGTGGTGCAAAGCACACAGGCAGTGCCTGCAGGAGGTGAAAGTCAGAAGTTCAAATCACGTGTGTCAGGTCTGCCGAACCAATCCCCGCAATTGTCACATCCCCCAATTTTTTTCAAAAAACAAACCACCTGTAGTGCCGAAAGTGCAAACAGGGACAGTACATGTATATTGTCTCTCAAAGTGTACATATATGAGAGAAATGTGCATCACATAGATCAGATTTCCTCCAATGCAGTCCTGGAGGGCCACAATTGATTCACATGTTATGATGTCTTAAATAAAGATGTCTCTGTTCATCTGCATGTGCCGGTCCATGGTATGCAGATATATCTCATGCATATTTCTGATGCACATTTGTGAAAATTTATCAGTGTCTGTTCCAACAGGACTGGAGTTGGGGACCTCTGCCAGAGAGTACCGACCAACAGGAGGCGAAATGACCAGACACACAGGCTTCATGACCCAAAGCCTATTGGACAGTCATGATATTGTGCGTTGCGTCCATCTCATAAAACTAGTATGTGCGCACCGTAGCACTGTCACCATAAACCTTGAAATACACCACACATATAGCAACATGTTGATCTGATCAGTGGCAGATATCAATGTCTACGTTAATCATAATATGGTTATTGAGTGGTATCACACCAATATGTCTGATGTTTGTGGAGTGTGTCTCAGGTCTGTTGTTTGACAATGTTCCCCACCTTGGGGTGTGACAGTAGCACTATTGCATAGCCTAGCCATGCATGCACTGTGTCCACGACTGCTGATTTGGCATAGACTGGAAAAACTATCTATAGTAGCACAGTGATGGCATAGCTGTGGGATTGTGTGGCTGTACATCCAGTGTGTGATGTATGCAACACCTTACTCTGCGCACAATGTTTGTACTGTGTCTAGTGTTAGCTTGCCATTGTGCATAATGAGGTGCTAGGTATTGTGGTTAGACCCCCGACAGGCTGGTCTCGGCAGGATGCATGAGGACAGAACGTAGGGCAATGTAGCTGACATTGTAGTGTGTGGTCATCAGTAGCATGGACAAGGTAGCCCAAGCATGTCCTCCTGGAAGGTCACTCTCACCCTGACTGATCAGTTACCATAGCATGGCTAGGTCAGCTGTAGTGCCAACAACATCTTTTGCAAGTGATATCTATGGGTTGCCTTTTGGAGCCCAATCACGAACGTAACTGCTTGGTGAGTGTGCAGACGTCCCAGTTTGGGTTGCACACATTGTCTCCAGTAGTATGCACTATGGACTAGCTAGCAGACTGCTTGCACCTAGCATGTGTAAGGGTGCCACACTTTGAAGGGTGTAGCAGCTGCAGCTTGTCTCTGTTTGCTGCTGGACAATGTCAGATAGTGGTGGTGGGCCGCTGAGCACTTCCAGGCATGCCATCTGTCTGCTTTCACCTTATGGATGTTCACATAAATGCATGCACCATGCTGTATGTTGTATTTTCCTCTGCTGGACAGAGGATGTCACTTCCCACCAGCAGCACCATTGCAGTGATGAGTTTGATTGGTACGTTTGGGTGTTGTCACAGAATCCGTCTGTCTGTCCAACACACTTCTCCCCCACCCCACCCCACCCCACCCCTAATGTGGTGGTGGCAATGGCCATCACACAGGATATGACTAATATGGTTGCAGCAAATTGCTCAAGGGCTAAACGTCACAGGGAAATAACAGATGGCCATAAGTGTATGTGGAAGTGCCTCTACAAGTGCTACTCATCAGACACTGTCACTGATGTGGACTCACACCATAGGCTATCTTAGCTGAGCCAGGTGCTGTGGTCATGGTTCTGGGTTTCCCCTCTCACACTCAGGGTGAGCACAGGAGCCGCACAATGTGATGTCCAAGACTAACTCTGTGTCATTAACCTACACGCTCATTAATCATTTTCATACGTAGGTGTTTGTGTGGCTGCATAAACCATATTGCTGTTATTTGTAGACTGCTTATTTACATGTGCAGTGCATCATGGGTATGTGTGGTTGAAGTCAATCTTGGTAAAGAAAGCAAACAGGTCATGTGTTGGCCCATAGTCAAACTGTAGCCAGCCAGGGGTGTGTTAGCAGCTATGGCAGTGATTCTGAAGCAGTCCCCCTTGAAAGTCTAGCCATGACGTGTGTTTATGTTAGTACAAATGAAGATGCATGGACACTCACACAGCCAACAGGCCTCCCACTCACACCAAACACCCTAGCACTTTAATCCAACCAGAAAACGGTTAGTCCCCACGAAAATCCACCTTACTACTATAGACTCATGCTACCCATGAATACATGTTCAATATTCACTCGAGTTTAAATATGGTACATAATTAAAGCATATATATAGTATAATGTTGATTGTACATAGCTATCCCTGTTATTCCATGTTTTATATTCCCTTGTTCTCTGTAAATTCGATGTTACCTGTACACATTGCAGTATATTTTGTTCGATGTACACCGCGCTGATTCTAATAGCGCAGTATATAAGAGATGATAGATAGATAGATAGATAAATAAATAAATAAATAAATAAATAAATAAGTAAGTAAGTAAGTAAGTAAGTAAAGTAAGTAAGTAAGCAAGCAAGCAAGCAAGCAAGCATTACAGATGTCTTGCCAAACGGAGTGGTGTGTGGCCCTCCAGGGCTGGCCATCAACAACCCTGCCAAACATCTCTGTCATTAACGTTTGTAAGTGGGCAAGGTGCTGATGTGCAAGACATCAAAAAGTTCAGATAGACTCTGTAACATGCTTCTTTGCCTCTCACCACCACCATCATCTTATTGATTATACAACTGCATGGTGGTCATGAGAATTGAGGAAGTATGTCACACTGTGTATATATGCTTTTCATGTCTCTGACATCTGCACTTTGTACACTCACACACCTAAATGACAGAGATGTAAGACAGGGGTCTACAAATTCAGACCTGTAGGGCCACAAATCTGTGAGGTTTCCAGGGTAGCTCTGATGTCTATAGATCTCATGCATATTAATTAGGGCTATACTGATCAGCAGACTGGCCTAGGGGTTCAAGGAGGAGTGTCTCTCATACACAGAGCTATGGAGATTTCGCCCCCTGTGACATCACAACGTGTAGAGACATAAGTAATGCCTCTGATTCTACAGTGGGCTAATCTAATATGGCTCTCTGCGGCCTCTTCCCTTTGTAATGTCATTTGGTGGTGCCACCAACAACACCCTCAATGCTGTAGCATGAAGCTTCCTCAAAAGTACCCTATAAGGTTCGTTTATTTCAACATTAGAAGGTGCTGTTGTGGACACTGCACCTCATATTGTCCTCTCTGGAGTGACTCATAGGGTACCTGATGTGCCACACTAGGTTATTGCATTGTCACAGTGTGTTTGTTCAAAAAACAAATCCAAAAAACAAAGGCCCCACAAACCACTGTTGATAGTAGACAGGGGCAGCCCAAGGGGGGTGCGGGGCTATGTGCGGAGACTCGGTGCGGGTCCTTATTTGCATAAGTGACCTTATTTGCATAAATATTTGCATAATGTTACCATACACTAACTTTTAGTAAACATGTCTCTTAATGAGCGTATGGATAAAGAAAGACTAAAAGATTTCTACATTACTATAATCCAGTGCCAACCACCAGGCACATTAGGAACTACTACAAACGCTGCCCATTTAGAACCCATAGCAAACCCACCATATCCTGACAGCATTACCAGGACTCACAAAGCACCATACCCTACCTATCAAAAGGCAACACTGCAAATATTAAACCAATACATTTCAGAGAATACTGGGGAAAAAGAACAAGTGGTAATGTCAAATAGGAATTACATAAACAGAATACCTCAGCTCAGTTACACATGCAGAACATAGAACATCATCAAACAAGGAATCACAATTTAGAAACAGGAAGGCAATAATTAAACTGGGAACCCCAAAAGCCAAACTTGGAATGTACAACACCACTGTAGAAATAAAACTATAAATTAATTTCCTCTTGTACCAAACAAAGCGCAGACGTTAATGATGCACATTTCACAGAGCTTTCATATTCCAGTTAATAAATTCAAAATAAAGAGATATCTTTCCACCTTTTGTGCATTTTTTTTCAGTTGCAATTGCTCCAGCCACTTTCTTCTGGTTTCTTCATGTTTTCTGCTAACTGTCCATCGTCTGCTGTCCATTTGTTCTTTCTTCTCTCTTCTAGTTTTTTTTTCCATTCTCTCTCTCTACATCTGCTTTAACATACTAATCTTTCTCCTTTTGCTCTTTCCTCATTCCTATTTCATCCACACAAATTTTACCCCTCCATCCTCAATCCCCACTTAATCTCCCAATAACCGGCCAATTGTAGATTTTTCATCCCTCCCACACAAAATATTTTTCCCCTCTCCATTTTACTCTCCCAGCCCCATCCCATTCTAATCCTCCCCCAACATCAGCTCCCTTCTAGTTCCAGTCTCACCCAGCATCCATTCCCTTCTAGTCCCTGCATCAGCCCATTTCCAGTCCTACCCCCCATCAACCCATTTCCGGTCCTAGCTCCCCCATCCATTTTCAGTCTGAGTCCCTTCATCAGCTCATTTCCAATCCTAGCCCCCCATCAGCCCATTTCTAGTCATTTCCTAGCCCCACCATCAGCCCATGTCAAATCCTAGCTCCCCTCCACTCAGCCCAATTCCAGTCCAAGCCCCCCATGAGCCTACTTCCAGTTCTAGCCCCTCCATGAGTCCATTTCAATTCAAGCCCCCCCAACAGCCCATTTCCAGTACCAGTCCTAGCCCCCCATCAACCCACTTCCAGTCCTAACCCCCCCCATCACCCCATTTTCAGTTTAAGCCCCCCTATAACCCATTACCAGTCCTAACCCCCCATCAGCCCACTTCCAGTCTTAACCCCATCAGCCCATTTCCAGTCAGCCCCCCATAGCCCACTGCCAGTCCTACCCCCCCCCCATCAGCCCACAGCCCATTACCAGTCCTAACCACATCAGCCCACCTCAAGTCCTAACCCCTCCCCATCAGCCCATGTCCTGTCCTAGCCCCCCCATAGCCCATTATCAGTCCTAATCCCCCAATCACCCCATTTCCATACATCCCCATCAGCCCACAGCCCATTAACAGTCTTAACCCCCCCATAGCCCATTATCAGTCCTAACCCCTCCCCATCAGCCCATTTCCTGTCCTAGCCCCCCATAGCCCATTATCAGTCTTAACCCCCCCATAGCCCATTACCAGTCCTAACCCCCACCATAGCCCATTACCATTCCTAACCCTACATCACCCCATTTCCAGACAGCCCCCATCAGCCCATTACCAGTCTTAACCCCCCCAGCCCATTACCAGTCCTAACCCCCATCACCCCATTTCCAGACAGCCCCCATCAGCCCACAGCCCATTACCAGTCCTAACCCCCCCATCAGCCCACAGCCCATTACCAGTCCTAACCCGCTCAAGCTCTCACAGCCCTTTACCTTTCCTAGCCCCCCACAGCCCATTATCTGTCCTAGCTCCCCCTCAGCCCATTATCAGTCTTAACCCCCCCCCAGCCCATTACCAGTCTTAACCCCCCATCACCCCATTTCCAGACAGTCCCCATCAGCCCACAGCCCATTACCAGTCTTAACACAACCCCCCCATCCCAGCACATCCCACCACCAGTCTTAACACACCCCCCCCAGCCCAGCCCAGCCCATTACCAGTCTTAACACCCCCCCCAGCCCAGCCCAGCCTCAGTCTTAACCCCCCCAGCCCAGCCCAGCCCAGCCTTAACCCCCCCGCAGCCCATTACCAGTCTTAACCCCCCCCCGCCCGCAGCCCATTACCAGTCTTAACCCCCCCCAGCAGCCCATTACCAGTCTTAACACCCCCCCAGCCCAGCCCAGCCCAGCCCCAGTCTTAACACCCCCCCAGCCCAGCCCAGCCCAGCCCAGCACCAGTCTTAACACCCCCCCAGCCCAGCCCAGCCCAGCACCAGACCTAACACCCCCCCCAGCCCAGCCCAGCCCAGCCCAGCCCAGCACCAGACTTAACACCCTCCCAGCCCAGCCCAGCCCAGCACCAGTCTTAACACCCCCCCAGCCCAGCCCAGCCCAGCACAGCACAGCACCAGTCGTAACACCCCCCCAGCCGAGCCCCAGTCTTAACACCCCCCCCAGCCCAGCCCAGCCCATTACCAGTCTTAACACCCCCCCAGCCCAGCACCAGTCTTAACAGCCCCCCCCCCCCTCGGGTTAGGGCAAAGTTAAAATTATAAAAAAACCTGGGGGTGGGTGCTGCCGCGGCCTCCGCAGCCAAAGGGCGTGTCCCGCGGGGCCCCCTCTCCGCGCGGAGCCGCTCTGCAAGGGCTTTCAGATTCGCGAAGGGAGAGTGTCTGTCTCCCTCGCGTCTCTGTTAAGCCCGCAGGGGCTAATGGGAAATTTCCCATCTGCTCCTTTAGACGCGAGGTGCTGATGGGAAATTTCCCATTAGCCCCTGCGGGCTTAACAGAGACGCGAGGGAGACACTCTCCCTTCGCGAATCTGAAAGCCCTTGCAGAGAGGCTCAGCGAGGAGAGGGGGCCCCGCGGGACACTCCATTTTGCCGCGGAGGCCGCGGCAGCCGCGACAGCAGCCAGAGCCAGCTTTTTTGTTTTTTAATATAATTTTTTTAAAAAAAGCAGAATGTTCTTTGCGCGGGGCCCCCTGAAACGCGGGGCCCTGTGCAAAGAACATTCTTGCTCAATGGACGGGCCGGCCCTGATAGTAGATAGTAATGTGCCAGCAAGTCATATAGATTAGGCTGACGGTGTGAAGGAAAACACGACGTCTGTAACATAGGTAGGTATGACAGCGAATGTGGCGCACACCCCAGCCACTCAGTCTGTATGTCAGCACATCAACCTAACATCTACATCCATGTCCATCGCATGCCAATCTCAATAAGCTCAATATGTGTGCTATGCAACCTAATGTGGATGTAGCATGTGCAGATGCAACCCCCCCCCCCCCCATGCCATCACATACATAATTTATGGGCTGACATTGAGATGGAGTAGTGAACATCATCTATTGCGACACATATCCCCATATCACCAGGGTGCCTGATAGGCCAATTTGATGGTCTCTCAAAACACCTTGTTGAAGTAGCAGTTGTAGTGGCAGTCAGTGCAATGTGAAAGGCATAGCACATCACATCAAACAAATGCCTAAGAACCAGTGTGGAAGTGGTGATAAGTTCAAGTCCCAAATGTGTCAACACCATAAGGTCATGAAATATTTTATGTGTTTTAAATAAGAGACACACAGCACTGTATATTTCAGTTGTGGTGCGCATGTGCGCAACTCGTTCCGCAAAACAATGTGCGGGGCGCAGTTGAACGTCATATGTCTATAAATTGCGCCAGTTGCGGGACGCTGTGGCACAACAAATGTATCAAAAATGCATCAGCTGCGGAGCGCAATGGGACGTGTTACGTCGCCAAAGTGCGCCAGTTTTGCGGCGCATTTGGACATCATACTTCCCTAAACTGCGCCATTTGCGGGGAGCAGTTGCACGTAAAACATTGGAAATGTGTGGCATTTGCGGGGCGCATGCGCGTGAATGACACTGCGTGCAATCAGGTGATAATATCTCAAAATGGCGACCAGAACAAGAAAGCCTGCATTCACTCCTCGGGAGCTCCGCATCCTGTCTCGCCTGATTGCCACAATGCAGGATAAGCTCTTCCCCGGGCAAAACAGGTACAGGGACAGCAGAAAGGTCCGCAGGGCCTGGGAACGGCTACAGCGAAGATTTAATAGAGAAGCTGACTTCCCAAGGGAGGTAAGTGGATGGGGCCAGGTCATTAGAAATAGACATATATATCTAGAGCGTGTGTGCATTGCAGATCTTCATGCTGTTGGGGTCAGGTATTGTGTGTCAGTAATGTACTGCAGCTGAACATACATCCCATATTGTCTTTACATAAGATGTGACAGGTTTGACCTGTACCCAGGTGGTGATGGATATGGTCACACAGGTCATGATGCTAGCCTTATTACCTGGCAGTTGCTGCTGTGGACGTGCCAACACATACTGTAATAAAGCAAACCCATAGATCAGCTTAATAAGATCCAAATCACATCATATGAATATGGTGAAATGTGTAGCTGCATCAAAAAACCTTTCGGTACACAGAAAGGGTATGTGAAGCAAAGCATTAATGGTATGTCAATCACCCAGGTGATCTGGTTGTTTTTGCCAATGTTGTTCAATATGCCCCCCTATCCCCAGCAGTCCTGAGAGCTCCTCACAGTGGGCTATCAGTCACCCTGGAGATACGGTTGTGTGTGCTCAAGCAATGTAATACATACACCCTATCACCAGGGGACTAGAGAGGCCATCACACTGGCTCACCTGTCATCATGGTGATATTGGTCTGTGTGCTGTCAAAGTACAAAACAGTATCCCTATCCCCAGGGGTGCTGTAAGATCATCCCAGTGGCCTTTCATGTATCCTGGAGATATGGTTTTGTGTGCTGAAACAGTTCATTACATCTACCCTATTTCCAGGAGTCCAGAAAGGACATCCCAGTGGCCTTTCATGTATCCAGGAGATATGGTTTTGTGTGCTGAAACAGTTCATTACATCTACCCTATTTCCAGGAGTCAAGAAAGGCCATCACAGTGGCCTCTCATGTATCCTGGAGATTTGCTATTGTGGTCTGAAACAGTTCATTACATCTTCCCTATTTCCAGGAGTCCAGAAAGGCCATCCCAGTGGCCTTTCACTCATCCTGGAGATATGGTTGTTTGTGCTGAACTAGTTCAATACATCTTCCCTATTTCCAGGAGTCCAGAAAGGCCATCACAGTGGCCTCTCATGTATCCTGGAGATATGGTTTTGTGTGCTGAAACAGTTCATTACATCTTCCCTATTTCCAGGAGTCCAGAAAGGCCATCACAGTGGCCTTTCACTCATCCTGGAGATATGGTTGTTTGTGCTGAACTAGTTCAATACATCTTCCCTATTTCCAGGAGTCCAGAAAGGCCATCACAGTGGCCTTTCACTCATCCTGGAGATATGGTTTTGTGTGCTGAAACAGCTCATTACATCTTCCCTATTTCCAGGAGTCCAGAAAGGCCATCCCAGTGGCCTTTCATGTATCCTGGAGATATGGTTTTGTAGAAACATAGAAACATAGAAACATGATGACAGAAAAAGACCACAAGGCCCATCTAGTCTGTCCTTCCATAACAACAACTACAACAGTCCACTTTTTACCTTTAGAGATCCTCTGTGTTGGTCCCATGCTTTTTGAATTCAGTTACTGTCCTCATCTCTACCACCTCCACTGGGAGACTATTCCACGGATCCACTACTCTTTCCGTAAAGAAATATTTCCGCATATCACTCCTGAATCTATCTCCCTTCACCCTCATCCCATGTCCCCTCGTCGCAGAACTTGCTTTCAATTGAAAGAGGCTCTCTCCCTGAACATTTATGCCACGGAGGTATTTAAACATCTCAATCATATCACCTCTATCCCGCCTTTCCTCTAAGGTGTACATATTAAGATCCTTAAGTCTGTCCTCATATGCTTTATAATGAAGACTACTAATCATCTTAGTAGCAACCCTCTGCACTGACTCCATCCTGTTCACATCCTTTTGAAGGTGCGGTCTCCAGAATTGCACACCATACTCCAAATGAGGTCGCACCAAAGACTTATACAGAGGCATTATCACCTCCTTTTTCTGCTAGCCATTCCTCTCCGTATGCACCCAAGCATCCTTCTAGCTTTTGTCGTCGCCTTTTCTACCTGTTTAGCTACTTTAAGATCATCGGACACAACTACGCCTAGGTCCCGCTCTTCTTTAGTGGACAAAAGTACTTCACCTCCTATGCTGTATTGCTCCCTTGGATTGCTGCAGCCAAAATGCATGACCTTACATTTTTTAACATTAAATCCCAGCTGCCAAATTCTAGACCATTCTTCAAGCTTAGCTAGATCCCTCCTCATGTTATCTACACCTTCCTGGGTGTCTACTTTATTGCAGATTTTGGTATCATCCGCAAAGAGGCAAACCTTACCCAACAGCCCTTCCGCTATATCACTAACAAAGATGTTAAAAAGAATCGGACCAAGGACAGATCCCTGGGGCACACCACTGGTAACATCCTTCTCCTCAGAGTGAGCTCCATTTACTTGTACTCTTTGTCGCCTCCCACCCAACCAATTTCTAACCTAAGCAGTAACTTTAGGGTCCATCCCTAGGGTGCTCAGTTTGTTTATAAGTCGCCTGTGAGGAACAGTGTCAAAGGCTTTACTGAAATCTAAATACACCACATCTAGAGCTCTCCCTCGGTCCAACTCCCTGGTCACCCAGTCAAAGAAATCAATCAGATTTGTCTGACAAGACCTGCCTCTGGTGAATCCATGCTGCCTCGGATCCTGTAATCCGCTGGACTCCAGAAACCTCACTATTTTCTCTTTCAACAGCGTTTCCATTAATTTACTCACCACTGAAGTTAAACTAACCGGCCTGTAGTTTTCAACCACATCCTTACTTCCGCTTTTGTGTAAAGGCACCACATGAGCCTCTCTCCAGTCCTTTGGCACCACTCCCGACTCCAACGAGGCATTGAAAAGGTCAGTCAGTGGAGTTGCTAGAACGTCCCCAAGTTCCCTCAGTATTCTAGGGTGTATCCCATCCGGTCCCATCGCTTTGTCTACTTTAAGTTGAGCTAGTTTCTCACGAACACAGTCTTCTGAAAATTGTTCAAGATGTCCCTCGCTTCTGTTCTTATTTGTGGGTGTTTTCTGAGGTCCTGCTCCTGGTTCTTCATCTGTGAACACAGAACAAAAATATTTGTTAAGCAATTCCGCTTTATCCTTATCAGCTTCTACATATTCCCCCCTGTACCCTTGAGTCTGACAATACCACTTTTGCCCTTCCTCTTCTCACTAATATATCTGAAAAATGTCTTATCTCCCCATTTTATTGCATTGGCTATTTCCTCCTCCTTTTGAATCTTTGCCTTCTTGACTACTTTGCTAGCTTCTCTAAGTTTTTCCAAATACAGATGCCTGTCTTCCTTTCTCTGTGATCTCTTGTATTTCATGAAGGCCTCCCTCTTTTTCTTCACTTTTTCAGCTACTTCCTTCGAAAACCATAGCGGTCTCCTGTTCCTTTTGCCTTTATTTACCATTTTAACAAAAAGGTTGGTTGCCTTTAAAATACCCCCTTTCAGTTTTGCCCACTGTTGTTCTACATCCCCCAGCTGTTCCCATCCCACTAATGACTCCCTGAGGTATTGGCCCATCTTCGCAAAGTTAGTCTTCCTAAAGTCTAAGATCTTTACCTTGGAATGGATTCTAACAGCCCTAGTCCTAATACTGAACCACACCATCTGGTGATCACTGGATGCAAAATGATCTCCCACTACAACATCAGAAACACTTTCACCATTGGTAAGAACCAAGTCCAGTATGGCCCCTTCACGTGTGGGGTCTGTTACCAATTGCCTGAATAGTTCTCCCTGTACAGAATCCAGAATCTCCTTACTCCTAGATGATACTGCAGCAGGAATGTGCCAATCAACATCTGGCATATTGAAATCTCCTAGCAGTAGCACTTCCCCTTTCCTAGCAATGCTGCGTATGTCTTCAATTAACTCTCTGTCCACCTCTTCCTCTTGTGAGGGAGGTCTGTATATCACACCAATGCAAATAGATTTCTCTTTCCCTCTTTCTAGTTTAACCCACAATGCCTCCTCTCTCCCTTTTAAGCTCTGTAATTCCAAAGCTTTAATAGTAGTTTTTACATATAGTGCTACTCCTCCTCCCCTTCTTCCTACCCTGTCCTTTCTGAATAAAGTATAGCCAGGTATAGTTACATCCCAGTCATGGTTTTCTGTGAACCATGTTTCTGTAACTGCCACTAAATCTAAGTCAGCCACTCCCACCAAAGCTTCAACTTCAGAGATCTTATTTCCCATGCTACGGGCATTAATACACACTGCTTTCCATATGTTACCCCTGTTACCCATTTCCATAAAGGTATTTAATGTATCACTTACCTGGGGTCTTTCACTTACCTGGGGGCTTTCTTCACCCATCCCCAACGAATCTAGTTTAAAGCCCTCTTCAGTAGATTAGCCAGTCTACTACCAAAGATGTGTTGACCTTTCTTGGACAGATGGATGCCATCTCTGCTCTGCAACCCTTGGAACAGCATCCCATGGTCTAGGAAACCAAAACGCTCTCGAAGACACCATCCACGCAGCCATGCATTAATCTCCAGGATGCGAGCCTCTCTGCCTTGGCCTTTACCCTCAACAGGGAGGATTGAAGAGAACACCACCTGTGCACCTACCTGCTTCACCCTCTGTCCCAGAGCCATGAAGTCACTTTTGATACGTTCCGAGGTATACCTGGCAGTATCATTTGTTCCAACATGGATTAGCAACATTGGGTAATAGTCAGTGGGCTTGATGAGTCTCGGCAAATTCTCCGTAACATTTTGGATCTTGGCACCAGGCAGACAGCATACCTCTCTGGACATCAAGTCCGGTCGGCAGATGGACGCCTCAGTACCCCTCAGAAGAGAGTCTCCAACCACCACTACCCTTCGTTTCCTTCTGGTCACTGATTCTGCAACTATGGGGTACTTGAACTCTGGTTCTTCCCTTTCCAGGGATGCTTTCACCTCCTCCACTTCCAGGGCTGCATAATGGTTCTTCAATTCAAGGGCTGGAGAAGTTGGATTGGTGATTTTGCAGGCTCTGGTGACTTTTGTCCAACCATTGACATTCTGTTGACACCCTTCTTCTCCTGTGCTGGAGAGCCTGGTTGCTGCAAGCAGCATCTCATCAATGTACTTCTCTTTTGTGTGCTGAAACAGTTCATTACATCTACCCTATTTCCAGGAGTCCAGAAAGGCCATCCCAGTGGCCTTTCATGTATCCTGGAGATATGGTTGTTTGTGCTGAACTAGTTCAATACATCTTCCCTATTTCCAGGAGTCCAAAAAGGCCATCACAGTGGCCTCTCATGTATCCTGGAGATATGGTTGTTTGTGCTGAACTAGTTCAATACATCTTCCCTATTTCCAGGAGTCCAGAAAGGCCATCACAGTGGCCTCTCATGTATCCTGGAGATATGGTTTTGTGTGCTGAAACAGTTCATTACATCTACCCTATTTCCAGGAGTCCAGAAAGGCCATCCCAGTGGCCTTTCATGTATCTAGGAGATATGGTTTTGTGTGCTGAAACAGTTCATTACATCTACCCTATTTCCAGGAGTCAAGAAAGGCCATCACAGTGGCCTCTCATGTATCCTGGAGATATGTTTTTTTGTGCTGAAACAGTTCATTACATCTTCCCTATTTCCAGGAGTCCAGAAAGGCCATCACAGTGGCCTTTCACTCATCCTGGAGATATGGTTGTTTGTGCTGAACTAGTTCAATACATCTTCCCTATTTCCAGGAGTCCAGAAAGGCCATCACAGTGGCCTTTCACTCATCCTGGAGATATGGTTTTGTGTGCTGAAACAGTTCATTACATCTACCCTATTTCCAGGAGTCAAGAAAGGCCATCACAGTGGCCTCTCATGTATCCTGGAGATATGGTTTTGTGTTCTGAAACAGTTCATTACATCTTCCCTATTTCCAGGAGTCCAGAAAGGCCATCACAGTGGCCTTTCACTCATCCAGGAGATATGGTTGTTTGTGCTGAACTAGTTCAATACATCTTCCCTATTTCCAGGAGTCCAGAAAGGCCATCACAGTGGCCTCTCATGTATCCTGGAGATATGGTTTTGTGTGCTGAAACAGTTCATTACATCTTCCCTATTTCCAGGAGTCCAGAAAGGCCATCACAGTAGCCTTTCACTCATCCTGGAGATATGGTTGTTTGTGCTGAACTAGTTCAATACATCTTCCCTATTTCCAGGAGTCCAGAAAGGCCATCACAGTGGCCTCTCATGTATCCTGGAGATATGGTTTTGTGTGCTGAAACAGTTCATTACATCTTCCCTATTTCCAGGAGTCCAAAAAGGCCATCACAGTAGCCTCTCATGTATCCTGGAGATATGGTTTTGTGTGCTGAAACAGTTCATTACATCTTCCCTATTTCCAGGAGTCCAGAAAGGCCATCACAGTGGCCTTTCATGTATCCTGGAGATATGGTTTTGTGTGCTGAAACAGTTCATTACATCTTCCCTATTTCCAGGAGTCCAGAAAGGCCATCACAGTGGCCTTTCACTCATCCTGGAGATATGGTTGTTTGTGCTGAACTAGTTCAATACATCTTCCCTATTTCCAGGAGTCCAGAAAGGCCATCACAGTGGCCTCTCATGTGTCCTGGAGATATGGTTTTGTGTGCTGAAACAGTTCATTACATCTTCCCTATTTCCAGGAGTCCAGAAAGGCCATCACAGTGGCCTTTCACTCATCCTGGAGATATGGTTGTTTGTGCTGAACTAATTCAATACATCTTCCCTATTTCCAGGAGTCCAAAAAGGCCATCACAGTGGCCTCTCATGTATCCTGGAGATATGGTTTTGTGTGCTGAAACAGTTCATTACATCTTCCCTATTTCCAGGAGTCCAAAAAGGCCATCACAGTGGCCTCTCATGTATCCTGGAGATATGGTTTTGTGTGCTGAAACAGTTCATTACATCTTCCCTATTTCCAGGAGTCCAGAAAGGCCATCACAGTGGCCTTTCATGTATCCTGGAGATATGGTTTTGTGTGCTGAAACATTTCATTACATCTTCCCTATTTCCAGGAGTCCAGAAAGGCCATCACAGTGGCCTTTCACTCATCCTGGAGATATGGTTGTTTGTGCTGAACTAGTTCAATACATCTTCCCTATTTCCAGGAGTCCAGAAAGGCCATCACAGTGGCCTTTCACTCATCCTGGAGAAATCGAATATTGTGCTGAACTAGTTCAATACATCTTCCCTATTTCCAGGAGTCCAGAAAGGCCATCACAGTGGCCTCTCATGTATCCTGGAGATATGGTTTTGTGTGCTGAAACAGTTCATTACATCTTCCCTATTTCCAGGAGTCCAGAAAGGCCATCACAGTGGCCTTTCACTCATCCTGGAGATATGGTTGTTTGTGCTGAACTAGTTCAATACATCTTCCCTATTTCCAGGAGTCCAGAAAGGCCATCACAGTGGCCTCTCATGTATCCTGGAGATATGGTTTTGTGTGCTGAAACAGTTCATTACATCTTCCCTATTTCCAGGAGTCCAAAAAGGCCATCACAGTGGCCTCTCATGTATCCTGGAGATATGGTTTTGTATGCTGAAACAGTTCATTACATCTTCCTTATTTCCAGGAGTCCAGAAAGGCCATCACAGTGGCCTTTCATGTATCCTGGAGATATGGTTTTGTGTGCTGAAACAGTTCATTACATCTTCCCTATTTCCAGGAGTCCAAAAAGGCCATCACAGTGGCCTTTCATGTATCCTGGAGATATGGTTTTGTGTGCTGAAACAGTTCATTACATCTTCCCTATTTCCAGGAGTCCAGAAAGGCCATCACAGTGGCCTTTCACTCATCCTGGAGATATGGTTGTGTGTGCATAAAGAGTGTAATAGATCCTCCCTTTCCCCAGGAGTTAAGTGAGGCCATCACAGTCGGCTATCACGCACCCTGGTGATATGGTTGTGTGTGAATAAAGAGTTTAATAGATCATCCCTTTCCCCAGGAGTTAAGTGAGGTCATCACAGTCGGCTATAACGCACCCTGGTGATATGGTTGTGTGTGAATAAAGAGTTTAATAGATCATCCCTTTCCCCAGGAGTTAAGTGAGGCCATCACAGTCGGCTATCACGCACCCTGGTGATATGGTTGTGTGTGCCTAACCAGTTCAATACATTCTCCCTATCCCCAGGAGTCCTATGACCTGTGTAAGGTCGCTTGTCTATTATCCTTCTGCAATGGGGTATGCAGCTGATGATGTGTGGCACGACACACAACCCCCATGGGGCCGTAGGCCACATTGCATTGGTGGGTATGGCAGTCACATGTTGTGGTAGGTTATGACAGGTAAGTTGCACCTCTCACATAGTCTGTGAGGTCACTATCTCATCACACATGTTTGTGATGTATCACGATGAAAAGCTATGTGCACATGTTGATGTGTGTATAGGTACAACATCTCCATGACCTAGGCGAAGTTATTCCCAAAGGCTGTAACAGAGCCATATTCCCCTCACTTTATGCATAGTTAGGTTACCCATCCTCACACCTCCTACAAATCCATTACCTTGCAGCAGGTGAACAGAACTGATGTTGTAGGAAAGCTACAGTCACCTCTTGTGGTTGGACACCACAGACACAAGCAGCCACATGAGCACAGGTGGCAATTGCGTAGTGTGTTTGTTTGGTGTCTGTCCATGGTTTTTCAAAACACACCTGCTGTCATCATACAGGTTTTAGGTCATAGTAACATTTCTACAAGATATAGGCCATACTGGGTCATTAAGACGTCTGTCACGCACAGTCTTTTTTCCAACAACAGTGTTATAACTAGTCCCTACACAGCTTGCACGTACCCCATGTGAAACATTGTTATCCTGGGACCTGCATAAACACAAATGTCATGGGAGTGGGCCCTGGCAAGGTGAATAGGGACACCCATACAATGTTCCTTGTAGGGACCAATCAGTGACGTTTGTTAGAATATAATTTTGCCATTGGGACTGTTGTCCAGGACATGTGTAGGTGACTTCACAACAAATGGCTTGCAAGACCAAAACAGGGTTACCGGGGTTAGCAAGTTCACCATCATTGTCATTCTCAATGTGGCATGGTCATGCAACGTCATGCAAGGGGGCCCCAGGGTATTGTTTTGATGCGTTTAGGCTGGCAGTCACACTGCAGATAGGTGTCACTGCACACATGTCCACAGACGCAACTATGTATGCAGGTCTCACTGGGAATAGAAAATGGCACAGCATCAGCAGGATGTTCTCCATACATGTGGGTGTCATTAGTACCGACAGAGCGTGTGTGCAAACAGTCTACAATGTCGTTTAGGAAAGCTATTGTAAACAACCCACAGCACCTGTGTATGGTTAGGTTTCCTTTCCAAAATAACTTGGCCCACGTAATGGCTTCCCACAGATTAAGCGGGTCATTGTACCTGGCCTTGCTTAAAAAAGTGTATGGTACGGATCCCCCTGCGCCACTGTCATTGTGTTTTTCTGCAGTCCTGCAAATATCCTAGAAATGAAAACTTCCCCAAGGTACATTGCACTAACACAATGAAACGTCTGGGGGAAATTAAAACACACCTTGTAAGACCACCCCCGGTGTCAGATTGGTCTCTGATGCCACATCAACCATGGGAAAGGCCCCCTGGCTTCCAGAACATATGTGGTGAATGTGCAGGTATTGTCTCTGTCACTGACAACCATTGTTGCTCTCGACATAGGTGATGGCTATCACCAAATATGTTGAAATGTATGGGCAGGGGGATATCAGCCAAGAGTGGCGTGCAGGACACATGAGCCAACCTGAGTAACCTCTTCCCCACCAACGTGGCCTAGCACCAAGACGTGTTGCACGGCCATACTCTTTCACCCGTGCATCTCTTGTAACCTAAACCAAATGGTTATGGCTCACAAAGGAAAATACCCATCATGAGAGGTGTACTGTCAATGGCATTGCCATTGAGGTGGACGTTCAAAACATACAAGGCCAGTGTGAGTGGCAAGCCCCTAAAACCACAATGGAACCCCATGATGTACGACATGCCTCATCCTGTTGCAGTAAACCTGCTCCATGCTGTGGCCACCTGGCGTGGGCCACTACTCATACACAGACATCATCAGTGTTGTTTGAACAGAGGACTGTGGCCATTGATCACAATCTGCCATGTGACCATGTGGCAGGCACAAGCCACGTTCAAACACAGATCATCCAAACTGCAACACCGATTGGTGTAACAATTGCATGACTGTCAATGACAAATGCAACATGTGTTTGGCTGATTACTCGTATGTTCACACCAATACCATAGCACAACGATACTGTGGCCAATTGGTATCACGACATCATGTTACCTGAGCCTACATACATTGTTACCATGCATTCACCTGAGGGGTGTGATGACTGTTACAGCTCAGAGGGGAACAATATACCTTCCAAGGACAAGCGTGCCTGTACGAAGTGGAGAATGTCCCCCATAAAATATATGTCCTGGCAGAATTGTTAAAAACATGTCATTGGGGGCGTGCCCATGTCATTAGTAACACGATGTGAGCACAGGCCATGGGATACATAGATCTTCCAGTATGTGTACAAATCATAGGGCCAAGACATCCTGCCACTACAGCACATTATACGGAGACACCTTTAGAGAAGGTGGATGATTGCCCCTACCACCTATGCACGAAACCACAGGTGCCGCTGTCACCTGGTCTGCAGGTCGAATCCCTCCCAAATAAGTATGTCATGGTTGAGTGTGCTAGGGGGGACATAATGATTACAAACATGATGCCACCCAAACCCCTGTTAGGTTGTGTAAAGCTTCAGTTGTGTGAGATTGATCGGTCGCCCATACATTCGTGCTCTCTGACATGACACGTACCTACATCGAGACCATGGGTATGTTCCTGATGGGTCTTCCAAAAACATGTACTATTGTTGTGTGCACATGTCCCACATCACAAAGAACCAGACTTAAAGGCACCGGACATGCATGTCCTGTAAATTTCACATGATGTGATCAGGGCAGCCTCCTACTGTGTGTCATGTAAAGGTAGAGTACCAAACATAGCTATTGGGTCACATACATCTTCCTGCCCTCAAGTCTGTCACCTGCAACATCCCCTGTACTGTTGACGAACGTATGTCTAGAAAGCAGCACGACAATGTTGCTGTGATGAACCCATCACATATTCATGATCCTGCAAAGATGAGAGCTGTATAAAAACACGTCACCGTGACGAAGGAATTGTTAAGACAGTCCTATGTTAGTTAACTCCACTCTGCAGTACAAGCTTCTATAAAGGCTCATAATGCTAATATGCTTAAGAAGCCAATAGCATGTTAGCTGCAGCAGACCCAGCAGCCTCAGCCCCTACAGTGCATTGGTCTCTGTGTTGGAGTACCTAACCTCCATGGCACTGCAGGGGAAGAAATGGACCACAAGTCAAGGAAAGTTAGGACACATCAACAACAGATGTAGGCAAATAACATCAGAACCCTGGACTCTGTCCATCATACCAGAGGGTAAAGGCGTCATGCACATAGCCGTCGGCCCCCAAACAATAGTGAGGATAATCATGTCGCAGACTTCACTTCACATAAGTACTGGGTGAACACATCGTTTAACGCACAGAGCAATGGAAGAGGTATCTCATCACTAACATAACTTGTGTTAAAAAAAAACCCATCAAAAATATGGTTGATGGAGGTCACACACACATCTGACATCTCAGAGAGGTGAAACAGTTTCTGATCCTGATGACATTCCACATGAGCTATCGACAACACATAATTGCTAACCCACACACACACAAATGGCTGTGTTGTGTAGATCAAATCGATGCATACACACATCCTCTTTGTCCACAACCACACCGAAGGTCTTGTTATTCCCCCCATCAGGGAAACAACAATCTCACATATGTTCTCCCCACAACGGTGCCACAGCAGCCACAGTATGTACAAAGTGCATGTTTGTGTTTGCTGGTGTGCTCCGTACTAGGGGTTTATTTGGTAGTCACAACGTGGACATATGCCACATCCAGCCACAGTCAATAACGCATTTCCAGGCACCTCTCCCTTGCACAATGTTTGAAGTCCAATATGTAGGCACAATCAGCTATTTTGAGCAATGTAGTCAGACTCCTATGGGAACCTTGGAGCTGCTCGGTTCAAGGCTACATACCTGCCAAACAAATACATAGCTGACTCAGCCTCACTGTCATGGCATTGTGCAACGTGTTTGGACAAACATACAACAGACGCATCTCGCACCTCATGAGATGCATGAGTTGCTACGTCACATGGCATCAACGGTGCATGTGTTTCTATACGCGTGTCTCCATATGAGACCTGCGCAGTGGTTACACGATTTACCTAGTGAATGGAAACATCTGACTGTATCCCAGATGTCACAGAGAATGGAAACCCCATACCATGTGCCTGGACTGATGGTTGAGATCACTGACACTGATGAAGGGCACAGCTTCCCATAAATAGTCACACCTCAGATAGCATGTTAAACAGGTGTGGGCAAAGTGGCCTGTGCCGCACATGATTTCTAAACCTACAACCAAGGCACGAGCATATGTCAGTAGAGGCAGCTTCAAAACAAGCCCTCTGACCTCATAGATATGATCCTTGATAGTAATGTGTGACATTCACGTCTACAAGTCACTGGAATTTGACTTTGCACCAACAGTGATGTAGCTATGGTATAGGTAACATAACAAAGAGGACAGAGCTCTGTGTCACTTTGTAAAGATGCACCCTAACTGTGTGTGTCTTCAAAACAGCAGCAGATCCATTTGGTGTTTGTCGAGTCCCCTGCAAAGCACTATTCTTAGCCATACAAACGTTTTGGTGTTGTGCTGTTTCACACATCTTTTGAGAACATTTACCCACTTTGGTGAGGAGTTCAACTCTGGCCAACTCAGGAGTCATACATCTTTGTACGTCCGGAATATGCAAATCCATAATGTTACAAGGCAGCCCTCCCAGCTCAGAACTAATAAGCACCAGATGAGGCCCCCCTCAACTGGGAACACTAGTTCCTATATTGCTTACATGCCATTGCGTTGTCTGCATAGACCCCATTGCAACCCCTGAGGGGGAGAGGCCACATGATCATTAAAGACCTACACATGCACTAACGTTTGTGATGCACTCTGTTAACACATATGATGCAGGTGTATCCACTGTATGTGTGGTTAGCTTCAGACGTATTGTTGGGGGAGGAAGGAAATGTATGGCAGAATGATCCCCCGTCACAACACCACAGAGACTGTCTACTGATGGCTGTAGATGCTTTGCCCCTCCCGCTGGTGTGAAAGCGTAGTTGTTGTGGGTTGTGTGTTCTGTCACCTTCCATAGGGCCCTCATGTGCCATGGGGTGGATGTGATAGCTTATGTGGGCCACTCAACTGGCCTGGAACCCCTTCTCTCATGCATATGGAAAAATGTTTGTGACGTACCCCATTACTTAACAAACATTGGTTTCCAAACAGAGTGAGTCCTGGTCCACTAAAGCTGCATTGCTGATCCATCAAAACCCCTCACTGCCCAACCAATGTCATCCCATCCTATAAAATCCAATACTCATGAGAGGCCTGCAACCTGCAAGACCTCGACTTACAACACCTCCAGAGACATGTGACCCCATCTGCTGCCTGGCCAGCGGATGCTGACGCACTTGGTGGCCGTTTATACGACATCCATAGGGTGTATGACTGTGGTTGTGAAATAACATCCTGCAATCACATCATCGAGTCATAGTGATGGAGACATTTATACATTGCCTTATGCACCCCACACAATATTTACTCATGAGCATGTCATGCTACGGTCACAGCCACACATTTGGCATAAGATAGATTCACTCTCTCAGTGAACACATGAAATGTCGGTACCTGTAGTCTGTCAACAGTCGCATGCTGCAAATGCACACAGGACACATCATACCCCTGACTGCGCAGGAGATGTGACTTAACATCTGCAGAGTACGCACCAAAGACCACTGCCTCATCAACTATTCAGACCTTATGAATGTTTGAATGTGGGTTCATTATTGCCCCAACTATCTCGCAACGACTGGACCACTGAGTGGTTTAACCTATTATGTAACGTAGATAGCAGCATTCACTGTTAGCCCATGTAGAGACACACAATATGAGAGTCATGGCAGAGTCATGGTGTCAAGTACACACCTGACATATAGACTACATTTGTGGACGCAGCTACCTACACCAGCTTACATGGGCACGGTAAGCTCAGATAAGGGCACCTGCAGGTGTATGTTTGTTTAGGCTGCTCTAACAAACCTACCCCATACATACTACACCCCAACCTGACTCTCACACAGGATGGCCAACCAACAAGGGTGGAGGTACAGACCCTCCACAGCACATGATCAGTTTTGTAACCCTTTCCTGCCCTCCTCATCCCACTGTTTCCCACATGTGTGACTTAGCCATGTTGGTAGCTCCTGATAGCATAGTTCAATGCCTGTAACAGGTGGTCTCCGGACACAGCAGGATGAACAAATTAACAAACATCCCTCTCCCCCTTGGGTTCTGTCTCATTCAGCAACTGCTCCAATGTATCCCTTCACCCGCTCCTTGTGTGCTAAACATACACAACAAGACATATGCATTTTGGACAGCTAGTAGCATCACGCAAGCACCATGGGATGGCTCCAGAGACTGACATATGTGACGATGACCAACATTGGTGAATAGGCTCAGTTGGTAATGGTGTTGTCCACATGTGATAACACATTCCTTGTGCCCATGGAGATCCCCTGTGACAGGTGTTGAACTATGCTATACATGAAACACACATCAGTGGAGCTGAAGTGTACAGACCCAGGACACACTGTTGTATGTTTATGTTGCCCACCCACCAGACGTGAGTGCTCACTCATGCTCCCACCCATATTTTCTCACACACACAGGTGGAGGATCTTAGAAAGAAAGGGAGGGAGCTGCGCCTGCACCATGGCGCATACCTTGAGCGCATGAAGAATGCAGAATCATCACATGGTGATGGTGCGTATTGATGACATGGCTGCCCACTATCAGAGGTCACAGTGGCCCATCAGTGTGCATGGTACCTGCATGGGTACATGTGATGTGTCACACACATCTACGTGTGCTGATGACTGTCATCTTCCACAGATGGTGATGACAGTGACGAAGACCCCTGCACTTCTGCCTATGCCCTCCGAAGGCCCACCTCCCGCGCTGCCATGGAGGTGGTAGTCCTGGACACCAGTGGGGAGGAGGCAGAGGGTCCTGAGGACGACACAGCGGAGGGGGTCATGGGGGATGCTGGGATGGAAGGTGTGGGTGCCAGGGTCACAAGGGGGGGGGAGAGGGTGCAGGTGATGTGGGTGGGGGGGAGGCAGTGGGGGGTGTTGGGGAGGAGTCAGGAGGTGACGAGTGGCCGCAGGGTACCTGGGAGAGTGACATTGAGGACAGTGCAGCATAGGGCACTGTGGGCTCCCGCCATCAAGGGCAGGTGGCTCCAACATCCAGGGCCCCACACACATTGCACGCAGATGCCACCACACAAACACCAGGAACAATGTGTGTGTGTGGTGGCAGATGCGTTGTACATCTGTGTGGGGCTCTGGATGCACTGGAGCAGCAGGTGCACCGGTTGGTGCACCTGCAGGAATGGATGGCGGGAGCCATGGAGAGGGTGGTTGCTGACATGGAGCATCTGCCATGTCGGCAGCCACCCCCTGAAAGGCGTCACAGGCATTATTGATGGTGCCTGTGACGTCCACACATGTGCCCTGTGCTGCCCTGTCCGCCATCACGGGGCAGGCTGAGGGAGGGCGGGATCATGTGGGGGTTCAGGGGTAGTATGTGGGAGTGTGTTTAGGGCAGGTGTGTGTGTGCGGGGTGGGGAGGGTGTGGTTTGGGGGGGTGGGTGATGCCATTTTCCCCCTACCCTAAATATGTATATAGTTATCCTTTTGTTTGTACATATTAAACTGTTTTTTTCAAAACCCTGTAATGGTCACGTGTCTCACATAGCATATGACTATAGATGCCAGCATGTCATATGTGTGCAGCCACATACATTCATGACGGGTAAACATGCGTGTGATACCTCAATTGGTACCACATGCAGTGTGTCTGGAAAATCATGTGTGTAGGTGTGTGATAGCAGGGTGCTGCATTATATGTTACAATGTAGTGGCTGCCCCAGAGACGTACATGCCACAGGGATGGATATACATGACCCACATGTTCTCACATATATGAGCAGGCAAAATATGCAGCACACCCATGTCTGCCTCTGTCACATGCATCCCTATGGTGGGTTGGGGGGCATGTGACCACTAATATAGGCAAGGGCACGGGTCGCACATATGCCACCAATGTGTCGTGTATGAGGGGTTGCAGACGGTGATGTTTCTGGAACGTAAACAGGCCATTTATAACACAGTCCCCCTGTGTCCACATCAAGGGTGGTGAACCCTGGTTCTGTAGAGCCGCAGGCCAGTCAGGTTTTGGGAATATTCCTAATGAGTATGCCAGAGATATATATGAATTGGAGATATCCTGTCAGCGTGACTGATTGTTTGGCCCTCCAGGGCTGGCTTTTGAGAGACCTGGATTACACCTCTGGCATTTAGGAATGTGAGTGGGCAAGGCGCAGATGTCCAAGACATCAAACATGTTACCTAGAGTGTGTCATATTCCTCCTCACTTCTCACCACCAACAACATATTGCCTTTGACACCACCTTTTGCTGCTGGTGAGAATCAAGGAGCAATGTTACGCATTCCAAATAACCATTCGATGTCTCTGACATCTGCACCTAGCCCAACAACAATCTTACATGACAGAGGTGTAAGGCAGCGCTCTCAAAATCCAGTCTTTGAGGGCCACAAACCAGTAAGGTGGTCATGATATTTGTAATGCTGATATATATCGCCAGCATATACATGCTGACTGGTCTGAGGCTCCACAGTAACACGGTTCCCCACCCATGTTCTACATGAATGTCTGTGCACACTGTGCCGCTGCAGCTCAGAGGCTGTGGTGACACATTGTGCTAGTGAAACATTACATATGTGTGCATCATGGAAATAGTATATGCGTGTGGCAAAGTAGCTTATGCAGTAGACATGGGTGCAGATCATATGGTCCTCCCACCCCCCCTCTCAGAGATACACATGGGACCACATGGACACTCTTTGGAAAGACACAGTGTATCTATTTTTGGACAGCTGTTTATTGTCACAGCTATTCTCTCATATGAAACTATTGTTACAAACATGTGTGTAATACATTTCAAAGATCCCCCCAAACCAATTACATAACACAAATTCAACATAATAATCACATATGTCTTCTTTTCACATATAACCCAAACCAAGCCGCAATAACAGGAAGAACTATGTACATAGTTGCTAAAAATGAACAGTGCAACAAAGAGAAACCTTTGCTTTCTTGCTGTACATTTCTATATTATCATAGGTTACTGACGGCGTGGTCGGCCACGCCTGCCACGTCGGGCCCCTCTCCCTGGCAAGGCTACCCTCCTCCGGATACATTGGTGGTGGTGGTGCAGGTGCAGCTCGGATCAGAACATCACGTATGCCCTCAAGGGCCTCACACATGCGAGTTAGTGGCATGGCTACGACCCCCTCATGTAATGTCCGGAGCTCAGCACAAACATCCCTGGTGTTCTGCTCCACAGCACAGCGAATCCGCTCCAGAGCACGTCGATTGGCTGTGAATGGGACACAGGGTGGTCAATGAAATACTTTTCCACTAATACACCTTCATAAAGCAACATGTCATGCACATCCCACACTAATGCTAATGTGATAGTGCTGAGTCATATGGGAACATGGTTAGGGGTAGAATACATATATCTCACTGTACTACAACTAATAGAAACACAGAGGACACTATACAGGACGAAGATGAGTGAGGCCAACACAACAGTCAAAAAAATAGCTTCTGCATACACACCCACATACTACTGATGTGGCAACAGAATTGGGCAAGGACAGTTATCTCATATCCATTATTTAGGGCAGGTGCAGCATGCAGCAGGCATAAACACCTCAGATGGCCAGCAGCAGTGTTGAACCGAGGAGGGTTTGGAAATGTCTGCACAGGTACAGCCACCTTCAGAGACATATTCTCAATATGTACAGGTAACAGGTGATGTGTTATGAACTCAGTGGTATGGAATGACAGCACAGGAATGTCACACCTTACCTGCACATGTGCACTGCTGGCGCGTGTGTGTGACACGTGAGAGTTTCATGTGCACCTTGTGTACCACTGATGAGGGCTTGGGGATCAGATCTGGTACACTTTGGAAAAGATCTGTAGGGTTCAGACAGAGCAAGGGAAGCAACATAGGAGGCCATCAGTGGTGGGCAACAACCAGGAAAATAGTGACGGGGTATGTTGAGGGAAGCACATCTGGTGGTACTGACTGGTGAAGGACAGTGATAGCCTGAGTTGGCGGGTTATATGTCTGATTTCAATATCCATCAGGGGTTTGAGCGGGGGGTTGTGTATTATATAGGAAACACACATAGGTAGTTTGCTCAGCTATGTGCTTACGTGTGTCAATCCAATACAGGTCCAAGCACACCTTTGATCACGTGTGTATTTGCACTGGTCATGCTCTTCCAGGGGTTTGCATGTAAGGAACATTGCGGATTTCTGCACCCGTCTGAAAAGGATTTGAGAATCTGGCTACTGCCGTTGCTGCACCAGCAATGGCAGAATGGAGTGTTGTCTAGGTCCCCCCTGTTTTCCTATCATGTGTGCAAGTATTTTATGATCTGTAAAGGGATAGTGTCTACCCTCTGTTTCTGTTTAGGCCACATGTGCTTTTGGTAACTGTCGTCTTGGCTTCTTTGGACACAGGGGTATGTATGCTATGTATTTTGACACCTGCAGATGCAGACTGTGGGGAATGGAGTCTTTGTGATGTTACATCACAGAGGAAGGTTGCATTGCTTTATATATGGTATTTTTGTTTCTTTAACTATCATTTAGTTGTCATCCTGTGGTTTACCAGACATCTGGGTGTCTGCAATGAGGTAGACTGTTGCAAGGGCAAGTTTTGGTTTTTCTCATAACAACAACATGGTGGCCCTTATACAACATTCCTCTTAGGCCTGCATCTGTGGGTGTCACCTGACCTTAGGTGGTTCTGCTGTTTGACATAATAACACCATATATTATACCCCACACCGTTCTTTACAGAAACAACATCCCAACAACATGAGCCATACATGTGATATCTGTGGTGGTAATGTTGCAACATTCACCACACAAACACCAACTAGTGACTATTGGTTTTTGTTTTGAAATTATGACTGTCGTTTGTCACCCACCTTCAGCATCGCGACGTGCTGATGCGCCATGGGCCCTCAACTCCGCCATCATCATCTGAGGGTCAGGTCTATCGGTGTATACTTGCGGCCTGGGTCCTTGGATGTTCTCCCTTGATGCTGCCCCTAGTGGTGATATACTGGGTACAGGTGGCTCTATGGGCTCATCAACAGCACTTGTGCTGCCCCCTGAGACAGCAGGTTCATCCTCCAACAGACTCATTGGCACTGTGATGTCAAAATCACCCTCTTCCTCCACCTCCTCCTCTTCCTCTCCCATTTTACTG
This sequence comes from Ichthyophis bannanicus, assembly GCA_033557465.1. Taxonomy (NCBI): domain Eukaryota; kingdom Metazoa; phylum Chordata; class Amphibia; order Gymnophiona; family Ichthyophiidae; genus Ichthyophis; species Ichthyophis bannanicus. The sequence goes on along the minus strand of CM066031.1, from coordinate 915,341,872 downwards.
TAGTCACCTGCATATTGAACAATAACAGAGAAAACACATATGTTTCAACATCATCATATCTATAGATGTGTGGTACAGACACCACAGAGATGATGGGATGGGTATGTGCGTGTGTGCTGCATACCCAACCCATAACACCCTCCCATACAGGTTTGTCGACGTCATTCAGCTGTTTCTGGGGCACATGTGTGTCGTGTGGCCATGCACATGTTGCATTTTTTCCATGTGTATTTTTTGAGTGCCATGCCACATGTGTCCCCCATCACATCCCTTCCCCTATCTGTGCAACATATGTCCACACATGTGTGCGAATACAACACCCTTACACTTGTTTTGCCCATACATTGCCTGTGTATGTTTAATTATGCATAAGGAATATTGTCTTTAGACATACTATATGCTCATTGTTGGGTATGTTTGGCTGTGACCCATTGTGCCGTGGATCCCAAGTAGCCAGCACCTGTGGGCCACTGAGAAGCACATGTAGCACTGTGCAAATAGTATGTCACACACACGTTACCTGATTAGTGTGCCACAAAATCATATGGTGCTTTGCAATCACAGGTGTGGAGGTTGGGTAGGAATTGTTGTGTGGATTTTTGGAAACAGATCGGGAGGTTGCTGTTTTCGAGGGACACATATGTAATGTTGTGCCAGGACATGGCAACAACACAGTTTGTGCATGGCCATAACACACACATGTGACACCAATTTTTTAACATGGTGTGGATTGGGTCACAGGTATGGGAGTGTCTGTGCAGATGAATGATGTGTACTGAAGGGACATTGTGAACATGAATTTATACCTGGCAATTACTATACATACCTGCGTCAGGATGTGCCGTGTCGAGGGCCTCCGGCAGTCCACGGAGATAGATGTGGCCCAATCTTGTTGCCAGCTCTTATTCCAAAGGTGTGAGTGATGGGATAAAAGGGCCCCCACCACCTGTGCCAAGGGCATGTTGTCTTTCAGTCACCATGTGCTGGCGCACCCCTCTTTTAATATCAGAGAACCTCTTTTTGAGGCTTTCAACATCCCTTGTGGGGCCCCCTGCCTCTGACAGTGCAGCACGCACCTCCTCCCATACTGCCATTCTGGTGGCCACTGTTGTGCGACTGCTGAGCCTGCCAAATAAGAGGTCATAGTTTTCAATTACATGCGAGAGTAGGATATAGTTCTCTCTATCACTGAAGCGTAAAGCTCTTTTTCGCTGTGGACCAGGCACAGGTACCCTTTTTCTCTTCCCAGTTTGGACATATTGTGCAGGCTGTGGCCCAACAGATGGTCCTGCATGTCCCTCCCTAGGATGTGCAGTCTGTAGCGTCGGTGTATCACCCACCACACGTTGCCCCACATCCTCCACACCCTCACCCTCACCGTCTCTCTCCCTCTCTCTCTCCATCTCTGTATGTTTTAAATGCTCCTTTCAACACAACAGCACTCACTTAAAACAAAACACAGCATGCACTACTGACTTACAAAAAGGTACAGTACAGGACACAGTAAAGGACACAATAACAAAGGAAACGTACAAATTATATTAGCACAAAGTGAGGAATCTACTCTGCTCCTAACTATCTTTCTCTGCCTCTCTCCGCTGCCCTACTCCCTGGACAGGCTCTCTCCCTCCTTCCTCTGAACTACTCCCACCACAGCCTCTCTACCTATAGTTTTTGTTATCCCTCACTGTGCTTCTTTCCTGTGCACTAGTCCCACCACTGTCTCTGTTTCTGACTTTATCTATGACACCCTCTCTCTCTAACTGTAACTCCTTTATCAACCCTCAACGTGATGCACGTGTGCAGGCCTATTTATAGTGTTTTGCCACGTGTCTTTCATTGCACATGTGCAATTGGGCGGGCGTGGCGCTCGTGCTTTGGCCATGTGCTCGCCAACGCATGGGTGGCCGTACGCGGACACACGCACATGCGCCCTGAGACACAGTACTACGCATGTGTCGCAGTACGCATGCACACTACAACGAGTACCGCATGGGTGTCTGTGTTTTGTGCGCATGTGCACGCTGGCGCACATACACGTGTGGCCACGCACTGACGGATGCCCATGCGTAGAGTCGCACACGCGCGCCACCAACGAGCATCGCATGCGATCAACTGCGCATGCGCATTGTGCGTAAACCACACACCCCATAATACCATATATTAACATCACAACATTACCCACGTTGAGGGTTGTAGGCGAAGAGCAGGAGGAGTGTGGTTGTTGTGAAGAAGAACGAAAGTCTAAGCAGTTGTACTAGAGGAATTTATTGGTGTTTGTATTGGTTATTATATTGTGTTGTGTGTGTATTGTCAGGTGTGGTTTTTACTTTGGATACTGTATAGTGTGGTTTGTGTGTTTGTTAGAATTTGTTTGTTTGTTAGAGTGTGTTTCGGTAGTGGGACGGGAGGAGTTTATGGCAGCAATTTATGCTTATGCATGTGTCCTGAGTGATGGGCAGATGCTGCGGTTGCCGGACAGGGGAGATGGTGTCCACGGGGCTGAGGCACAGGGCATGGGTGTAGTCCCGCAGCAACTCAGACCTGCAGCTGTGGAGGTGGTCCAGCCATGTGCTGTGCGTGCACGGCGCAGAAGGCGTGCCGAGGTGCAGGCTCGGCAGCCACGCCTCTACAGGCCCAGGGCACAGCTCCAGGGCATGCGTGAGGACCAGGTCATCTCCCTGTACCGACTGAGCACAAGGGCTATTAGGGAGCTTTATGAGGATTTAAGACCTGACCTCGAGCCCCTGACTGATCGGTCCCATGCAATACCAGGTTTAGTCAAGCTCCTTGCTGCTTTACATTTTTTTGCCTCTGGCTGTTTCCAGTCATCTGTGGCTGCAGTGGGTGGCATGAGCCGCCCATCCTTCTCACAATGTCTCCACCAAGTACTGCGTGCCATGGTCAGCCGGGTGGGGAATTACATAGCCATTCCCCACACTAGGCAACAATGGGGGACCCTGAACCAGGCCTTTGAGACATTAGCAGGGATACCACACGTGATGGGAGCTATTGATTGCACACATGTTGCCCTGGTCCCGCCTAGAGACAGGGAGGTGGCGTTTCTCAACCGCAAACACTACCATTCCCTGAATGTTCAGGTTGTATGTGATGCTAATCTGCATATTCTGAATGTGGTCCCTAGGTTTCCAGGGTCCACCCATGACTCCTATATCCTGCATTACTCGGCAATCTTCACACAATTTGAGGGCGGACGTTATGGGGACTGTATTTTGCTGGGTATGTCAGGTGTCGTAATGTATGTATGTCTTTGTAACTTTCTTTATGTTTACTCACATATCTAGCAAACTCGTTTAAACCCATAAACTTAAATCAACATATGAGCAATGTTAGTTTGGGGACTGTTGTATGTTTAGATTATTACAGGGGTATAGACGTACACAGACAGCAACTACAAACAAACATAGACCATCAGACTCCTAACATTATATGATCCTGACATTCACATGGTGTGCAGGTGACAACACCCCTGTGCATGTGGCTAGGCTGTTGCACAATCCCTCATAGTGTGTGGTAATATCAACTGCACACATTCTGGGGTGGGGGGGGGGGGGTGTTGGCCCTCAAATGCACGTATCATGATGGTTCATTGCCAACTAATGCTTGTATGTCATTTAACCTTGAGATAATTGCTCATCCATACAAGTAACCCTTCTCATGTGTGTGTTGGGTTCACACACTCACTCTGCACTGTTTTTGCTACCCAGGAGCCAGTATATAATATGAGGGGGTGTCTGGGAATATCTGATGGATGCTTTTGCCCTTTCCAGCTAGCAGCACTCGTGTGGATATGTATGGTAACGCATTTTGCCTATGTCACAGCAGGGGTGTAACAAAATATAGTTGCTGCAGTACCTTGGCCTACTGTAGATGATCATGATTTAGCCACATTTTGGCCAGTGATCCTCATGTAGTTTAACATAATGGAAAGGGGATGCCTAAAGCTGTGGGCTAAGTGTGTGCATACAGAGTTGTATTGTTTACAGCTACACATGAAGGTAATGTACCGATGTGTATCTCTTTGAGGTTAAGACATGAGTAGTACAGTGTGCAGGTTTGCAGACCCCACCTTCAGTGGGATGTTCCCAGGATAGACACAGTGCACAGGATGGGTATTTAAACAATTTCCGTTTAGCAATATACAGCATAAGGAGACAGAGTAAGAAATCTAGATATGTTGCCCGTACAGGACAGGATGCATCTAGGTGATATGGTTTACATTTTTACCAGCCTCCATGGCATACATGTTCTGGTTTTTTTCCACCCTCTCATGGCAGCATATTTTACCTAGGTTACTGTTCAGACATACAATATGAAAATGCAACAAGTGAATCGTTACTATAGTCTCTCATTGGCAGTGATGCCAATGTGGACAGTAAATGCATTACAATACCCATGTCGCGCACACACACACACAATATGTTACAGTATAGATGGAACTGTTGGAGTATTTCCCATGAGTGTACTGACTTTCTAGGCTATGTGGTCCTTTTCTAACAGCATATGTATTTTTTTGAAAGCTCATTAATTGTTCAGTTATATGTTTATGTCTGAATTTGTTTTGTGTAGGGTTACTACATCTTAACATATGTCAGTTATGTTGAATATTTACACCCACATTGTCTTTTTTTTTTTTCCCAAGGTGATGCAGGATATGGGTGTCGCCCCTGGCCGCTGACCCCTGTACGTCAGCCACGGACACGTGCAGAGCGGAGGTACAATGAGGCCCATGCCTCCAGCCGCTCAGTCATCGAGCGTACCTTTGGCGTGTTGAAAAGTCGCTTCAGGTGTCTGGATAGGTCAGGCGGGGCCTTACAATATAAGCCAAAGACTGTTGCAGAGATAATCATAGCCTGTTGCATCCTGCACAACATTGCTCTCAGGCACGATATCCCTGCAGAGATTAATGAGGATCTTGAGGAAGATCCAATGTGCCCCCCTGTACGTGCCAGTGGTGACACACGGGAGGGCACAGCAGTCAGACGGAGGTTGATTGGAGAGATCTTCTCATGTGCGTATTACCTTCCCACACGGCTTTTTAATCCTATGTGTGTTATGCTTACAGCAGTTAAAGTTTATGTCAGGATATCATTTGTATGCGACACCACATTAGTATTTTAGTGATAATTCACAACTCACATATAGGCATGAGTGTGGCACAAACAATGTGGCCAGTACATAACAGCATTTGGTGCCAGATGATGTGGGTGGTTGCTCATACGACTGTGTGTGATTTTTAAGGTTAGATTTACAGTTAGTGGCTGCTTGTGTTAGCACCTGTTGTTGTTGAACACAAATGATGTTTTGTGATGATATGGGTGGAGAACAGTGTTAGCCATATGGTGAGATGTTCACAGTGTGAGACCAGTCCACGTTTGGGGACATTAGTCCATTCGGTTGAATTTATATTTTTCACCTTTGGGGTGTACATTTGGTTCTTAAACTCCTGTCAGCTGGCTATGTGTTGCTTTGTTATTATGGCCGTATCAGGACATACATATCACAAGACAGATGCTTAGTAGTGGTTTCTGCGGATGTTAGGGAATCTATGTGAAGGGTGGTAATGTCACCCTACAGTGTGTCGGAATGTATACTGCACCAGAAAGCCATGACATGGACATGTTATAGGATGGGGATCGGAGCATTGTCCAGCCAGAGAGGTAGTATTGTCACATTTACATGTTGGCGAATTGACCTTAAGTACAGTGCTACATATGTACACAGATACAGAGGATAACCTACCCCATATCAGCAAGGGGTGCGTTACAGTGGGCAGGATGAGCAAAGAATGTGGTGGTGGCTTATGGTTGTGCAGATTTCTCAGGGAGTACATGGCATATCTTGCTGATAAAATCTCAACATATGCCATCATGCCTCAGCTACAGGCTGGGTATGTGAGTAGTGTAGGATAGTACAGTCCATATTAGATAGATTGCATAGATAGTCGGACAGAGAAGTGGAGGATTATGTTGGCAAAGAAAAGCAGACATATGTGAGAGTTGTTTATCTGAGGTACACATATAGGCTATCCATGCGTGGACATTCTCAATGACACACAGTGTGATGGCATGCAGCCATCATGGTTTGCATACAAACATACATGGCATTGGTATTTTAATGACATGAGGCACACATTGACAGCTATCTGTGGACATCATCAGCAAATAGCTGTCAATATGATTCAAGGTATGACATCTACACACCAGGATATGTATTTGGTCCCTGCATACATAAGACACTCCTGCATATTCCATATGTGTTTCCAGAATTGTAAGCGCCTTAGCATTCAACATTGACACACCCCTATACAAAGATAGGGGGCATTGTTGCCAATATAGTGGATCTGTGTGACTCGTCTGTACTTTGTGATGAGGTGCAAACATGGTGGTTGCTGACATGTCTGTTGATCTTTCTGTACAACAACACAGAGGTACGGTGGGGAAAAGATTGATTATGGACACCTGAAGATAGCCTCATACAACTCTGTGCTGCCTCTCACATGTGAGAGATCTGTACATTGTGATAGGGAGCAGTCAGACATTAGGTGATGTTGTGGGGTATGAGAGTTGGGGACAGGAAGGTGCAGTGTGTGATACTCTTGTAGAACATGACATATGTTTGTTACTCTTGTGTTTCCCAATCCACAGGACATAGTTTATGCAGATGCTGGTGATGTGTTGCATTGGCATGTGACTGAACATCACCCAAAATGCTTTGCGTTGGGGTAGGTGGATGTACAGCGAGATTGTGTGTGTCTGGGGTCATGTGGAAAACATATCTTCATTGCTCTATCATATTGGGCAGATGTTGTGCTGTTTCGTTTTTCACTTCAAGCTCCATAAACCATCCCTTGCTGTTGTCAAACATATCCCCATGTGTTTGTGTTCAGCATGTCCTGTGCCACACTCTATATGTGACAGGTACAGCAGACCTGCATGTGTGTGTAGTTAACTTTTGTATTTGGTTTGCCTGCACTTGCTCCCTACCCCAACATTGTACCATAAGCCAACAACAGGGTATTATTGCCGGTTCACTGGGCCTTTATATGTCTAAAGGTCCACTTGGACACATACAGGCCATGTGTTGCAGCTGGAATGCAGAAATTTGCATACTTTGTGTGTGAGTGATTACAGGTTGCCTGTGTGATGAGATACTCTTCAGGCATAGTACATTATCATGTACTGTGAGGGGACTGTGCACCTGGGGGGCAGTTGTGACTGTGGTATGTCTTCCGTAGTGCTGTTTACCTTATGAGCATTATCAACATGTGTTGTGTGGTGTGAGACAAAATGTGTCTTGTGTTCTGAGTCACAACTGATGTTCACCTTTATTTATTTTCAGATATGAACATAATGTGGACATGCATCAACAGTGGCTTGACCTTGTGTTTGTACACGTTCTGCTGAGATTCTCTCCCTTCACTGTCACCTCTTATTGCTGTGTAGTGGTTCATGGGATTGCTGACATACACCTGATGCACACACAAGGTAAGTTGCACATTTGTTAATTGCAGATTTGAATCTATGTTTACCTGTTGATGAATCATAATTGTCTCATATGCATGTAATGTTTCCTCTATGTGCACATAAACAGATGCATGTCGTGTGTAGCTGTGACACACCTGTGTGACACGAGCATGGACATGACCATATCCATGTTGTACCCGTGTGTGTGTTTAGGATTAATGATGTCATCACCAATGTTTTGGTGAGTAATGTTATCATGTATTGTGTGGTTTAACATACCTTTCTTGTGAATTTGCAAAGGTGTAATGGTGTGCATTGTGTGCTGTTTTTCAAAGGTGGCTAACAAGAACATACGTATCCTCTCATGACACAGGGCTGAGTACATACCGGACACGTCTATAACAGTGCATCTGGTGTCACCATCACCCACCTTTTGGAGAAAACAACACCATAGACATTTTACACCAGAAAGTGGCCCATTGGATGTTTTACCTCTGAGAGTGAGACATATGACTGCGATGGACAGTATTACTGTTAACCTACTGAATTCTCTCTTACAGAGGTGTTCTATGCACTGTTTGTGTGATGGTTCTGCAGGGAGTCCTGCTCATTGTTGAGAACACACATGAACTTTCAAAGAAAGTGGAATGTTGACATGTCACGCTTGACTATTCATAGCCATATTTGGTGGAACACTATTAACCTCACCTGTTGGATTGCACATAGTATTGTTACTTTTGGCAGTGTTCCCCCCATGTGCAGCAGCAAATGACATGGACAGTGCAGCTGATGCATTCGAACACAGTTTTAGTATTGTTAAGTTTTGGCCCTGGGTGTGACATGCCACCCAGGATACGCTCATCTTTTTCTTCCTAATCAAGCATACAACCATGTTTGCGCCATAGGGCCAACGATGAAGCACTCCTATTGTCTATGTCCACCTGCTTTCCATCTGCACATGCTACAAGTGTTATCTCAACAATGATTTTGGACACACGACCATCTTAAATTAATGTGGTCAATGTGTCAAGGATGTCTACGTGCATGTGTGGCATCACTGTATCATGTTGCAATGTGGATGGTGCTTTTGCATATGACGGACTATGTTTGTGAGACAAAACATGTGGACCTCAGACTTCTTTGTGGCTCCGTGTAAGATGTTTGACCCTCATTTCCTTGTTCAGATGCTGCTTATTGTGTTTGTTGGATGTGCAGACGTGACAGTCTGCATGTATGTCAACACCTTGCATTTCCCATGTGCACAGTCCAGGCTATGCCCTGTGGTAGGGACACTCACATTGCAACATGATGTTTGCAGTGTGGCAATGTGGGTCACCGTTGCACTTCTTCAATTGTGCATTCCATGTATTATGTTATATGTGGCCAAACACTGTCTACTCTGAAAATGTTGCAGGGCCACCTCCTTCATGGTGGTATATGTATAGGTATGAGAAGGTCGTTTAGTTTGTATTTTGTTTGTGTTCATGTGCCTGTGCTACCTGTTAGCATATACTCATTGTGATTTTGAGGAGAGTTTGTGTCTACATTGTTGCAGCTTTGATTCCTAGCTCAGCCATTATGTGAGACCTCACACATTACTTTCCCAGCGTGATTTTCACAATAAAGCATTTTATCAACATAGGCTTTTTTGGTTTGGTTGTCTCCTGTGTTGCAAGATGGATATGGTTTGAGGGATACATGATGTGTGTTGTGTCCTCAATATGCAGCGCCAACTCTCTACATGCACTCATATGTGCATTACACCTTTGCAGCATGCAGAATCAGGTAGGGGCTGGGGGTCTGCTGCCCAGTGCATTGTATGCAGTAGATGCACATTATATCTCCTGCTCTTCATTTGTGGTGAATGAATTAACTTTTCTGTGTGAGTTGGATTTATGCCCTATTAGAGGGGTTTCAATATTCCATCAGAGATGCACTCACCTTCATATTATGATGGCACTGACTACACTATCTGTGATGTATAAACCAAATAAAGATATTTATTCCACAAACATGTGACTCTTTTGGTGATTGAGCAGGGTGATAAACAGGCAATGCAATGTGTGCCTTTGTATCAGTCCTGCGTCTTTGTGACCCAGAGACTGCATTGTTTTTTGTCAATGTCATTGGATGAGGATTAACTGGTCTTTGTTCCAAGGTAATGAGGGTTACATGACTTGACCTAGGCCACATGGGGTGCTAGTGGGAATTGATCAGTGTTTGCTTGGGTCCAAGGCCATTTTGTTACCAGTAGGTTAGTCCTTCTCTCTTTGATCACATTGACACTTGTCTGGGGCCATTTGCCACACATGTACATGTGCCACCTGTGCTCACATCCTTGTACAGTGGCAGCTGTGTATCTGGCAGACATATATAACTTCACTGGGTATTAAAGGTTGCCATACAGTGTGCTTAGTATGCTTGGCTCAGTGTGCTCAGTGTGTTACAGTGTGCTCAGTGTACTGTTTCTGGGAGTGGCTACAGTCATGTGTTTATACTCTGTAGTTTTTTGGTTTGATCAGCACATGTGCTATATCCTCTGTTTTCTAATCTGCTAACTGTACCATGAGGTAACAGCAGGTTCCTCACCTCTACAAACACCCTTCTCTCTCCTCACTGTACATCAAGGTGCATCCTGTGTGCTGCTTAGCCATCACATATTCTTTTTTTTCAGAGGTGTCCCACTTTAGGGTGTTTGCATGGCAGCGCAGCAGGGGGTTTTGTTTTGCTGTGATTCAGGTGTTGTGTGTTACACCTGATTACATGTGGAACTTTCTCATGTCTTGATCCAAATTATTAACATGATCCACATACCGTCCTCTGTTGCCCTTGTGGTATATTTTTCCCCTCTTTTGCATGCTGTATCCACTGCAGAACATTTCATTGTGTGTGCACATGTGCACCACATCACAAATACAGACTGCAATTGTATGAGTAATTAGCAGATCTGCATGTGCATTTCCTCATGCTTACTTTTTGGTGTTTGCTTGTCCTTACAGTCAGCAGGCGGTTTGTTTAATGGACTGCACTCTTTCTTTATGCAGTCTTTGCTAAAGAGCTCACATTGTTGGTGTGGCATGCCGGTTTAGCCATTGTGATTTGTGGTAGTGGTCATTAGTGTGCTTCCTCTGTGGTGTCTTATATTTGTATGCTTGTCCGTAAAAGGTGTTTAACATTTGTTTGAGCGTCATATATGTGCTGATGTGTGATGTGAGCATATTGTACCCTCAACTGAGTTGTTACCCATCCTTCCGTACAATTTTCTGTAATGGCAACTGTGTGCCATCCTACCCTGATGTGCATGCTGATAACCCACATCCTGGCCTCCTACACATTCCAGCATTGCAGCTGTCCCTGATTGCCTCTCCTGTGTGTGCTCTGCATAGCACTTTTACTCCACAGTCATCCTGATATGTCACCTATTCTGCCATTTGAGCCTCCTCTGCTGGCCACATCTTACCATCCTCTTTCACACACAGTCATTTTAGCACGGTACATTAACATCACTCTGTGCATGGCTGTAGCTAGCCAGAATATGTTTGTCCATTTTAATGGGTGCCACATGGGATGGAGATGATTTCTGCAGTACAGCAACTGATCTTCATCCCTCTTTTACTTTTGTATTGTTTTTGTGTTTTAGCTCTGTGCAGTGCTTGTGTTACGTGTGGGTTTGCCACATACCTCCTTTGCCATTCAAACTGAGGGATGTTAGTGCTAGTGGGTAACGTTTCTGAGTTCATCTCTACATCCTTGGGGCATCTTTTGCCATGCCTTTGATTGACACAGCTTATGGGCTACGTACAATAGTGCCTTGGGAGTTGACAGCCTTTCAACATGGCCTTTGTGGAGAATGAGGTTTTCATTTCCTAGCAACGTGTGTTTATATTGTGCCTTCTGAAACACCATAAAAGGTGCATTAATATCTGGCACAAGGGGGTAGTTCTTTTGAGACAGCATCACAGATTGCTGTACAGTTGCACACAGACAGATGACATACCTCTGCCAACCTTATTCACTGGAACATTCAAACCATGAACACCCCTACATCATTCACTATCTCCACCAGTTGTCAGCATTCACAACAGAGGAGTATTGGCTTCTTCCCCAGAGCTTGAGTTTAATGGAGCTCAGCATTATCAGCCCTACTTTTCAATATCTACATAAAACCGGTCTGCAACATATTTAAGAAATTTGGAGTACAATATCACCTCTATACGGATGATATTATGTTGTACATTCCATTTACGATCCCTAACCTACCACTACAACGCCTATCAGACTGCTATAACGAAATCACAATTTGGCTAAAAACTCAAAATCTCCACATAAACCATGCCAAAACAGAAGTCCTAATTGTAACAAAAAATCAATCATATATCCCTCCAACCCACATAACACTACAAGACCAAGAAATTAAAATAAAAAACGAAATAAGATATCTAGGCGTAATCATAGATTCACACCTTACAATGGAAACCCACATTAAAAATACTATAAAGAAAATCTATTTTAAACTCAAAATACTCAAACAACTACGCCCGCTAGTATTTATAGAGGATTTTATTAATATAATACAGGCTACCATAACCCCTCACTTTGATTTCGCCAACCTAATACTAATGGGCATTTCAAAACAAAACATTAAAAGGATTCAACTAGCTCAAAATGCAACAGCTAGAATTATACTAAAAATAAACTCACTCCAACACATAACACCAATTCTAGCATCCCTTCACTGGTTACCTATTCAAAGCAGGATAATTTACAAAATAATAATAACATCATTCAAAGCCTTACATGACATGGCCCCGACTACTCTATGTAGTCTAATATGCAAAGAACTTTCTAAGCCTACCCACAGAAAAGGACAATCAAATAAACTAAAGATTCCAAAAGACTTCATAAAAGCACATAAATTAACAAATAATAGAGCCTTTTCTCACATAGCTCCAACCATTTGGAATTCGCTACCAGAGGATCTACGATCACTAACAGAGATCGTGGAATTCCGCAAAAAATTGAAAACATATCTATTCAATAAACACTATAATACAATGGAAACCCTAGAACCCATATTAGACAAAGGCTAAATAGCCACCTGTTCACATCAAGTACAAACCTAACTCTATCCGGACAACACTTATAGCTTAAACGAAATGATGATCCAAGCTCTTATGCCCAAATACCTCCACTTGTATATAGTTGCATATGTTATGATCTTTTTTATGCTGTTCGACACTACACTACGTTAGTTAACTTGTTACACACGGTTCTAGCTTAAATATACTGTTTGTTTATTAAACTGTGTTTGTTTAATTTATGATGTTCTATGTAAAAGTTATGACGTTCTATGTAAAACAAACTGCGCTTTGTTAATTGTTGTTAATTGTACACCGCAACTGAACTTTGGAAGATGCGGTATATAAATGTTAAATAAATAAATAAAAAATAAATAAAAAATTATGATTTCAGTCTCCAACGGGAATAGGGCAGTTTACAAGATAGGATAAACTCTAATCCCCTGTTGATATCAGTCGACAGGGACTGTGTGCAGTCGCTCCTTGCTACATCAAGAATGGCTGACCCAGGTCTGCCATACCTGATTTAGCTGGGAGTGGCTACAGACAGGCCCTGCAACTGATTACCATATGAGAATAACTCTGAACCCCTGTTGATATCAGTCGCCTGCCCCTGTCTGCAGCCCCTCCCTGCCAAATCAGGTATGGCAGACCTTGGTCAGCACACCGACTTACAATTCCCATACGTTACAATGCACACTGCTGCCATCTGAGACAGTGCTCTCACCTTACCCTGCCTCATATAGCACACTTGGCTACACTTTCACCAACATTGTAGGGTGCCATGGCGGACATTGCATTTTCACATGTGCCCTCTGCATTAACCGATGGGCGACGTTCTGTTACACTGCTTTGAGAGTGTATTTGCTATCAGTTATGATTCTACAAATATACAATAAGGAACTCCTAAAACAATATTACCCCTAACAGCTACTGACTCAGCCAGCTGTCTTCATTTTGCACTATTGGGTATTGAACCCCTGATCCCTGCAGCATTGGTCAGTGTTGTAATCATTGTGCTGCAGCTTTGCTCTCTGATTTGCACATCAGCACGCCGCTTATGCCTTTCAGTATTAACATGACTCAAAACAGTAGCGCGACGCTTTCTGCCCAGCATGCTACAGCCTTATGCCACTCATTATTTATCAGCCTCCTAAAATTACACAGCAAACAGCAGTCTGCATTGGTCACTGTGGGTATTGAACCCCTGATCCCTGCAGCATTGGTCGATGTTGTAACCATTGTGCTGTGGCTCTGCTCTTCTAATTTAACATCCATGCGCCACTTATGCAAGCCAGTATTACATTGCGTCAAAAACAATTGCGTGCCACGTTATGATGTCCATTATTTATATGCCTCCTAAAATAAAAAATACCTCAGGCAGCTGTCTACATTGTGCACTGTGGGGGATCGAACCCTGATCTCTGCACCATTGGTAAGTGCCTTAACCATTGTGCTGTGGCTCTGTGCTTCTGTTTGCACATCAGCGCCCCACTTATACCTTCCATTATGCGATTGCCGCCGAAACCGGCGCGCCGCCTTATGCCGCCCAGTAGTAATATGCCGCCAGAAAACATCAGCGCTCCGCTTTATGCCGCCCAGTATTAATATGTCGCATAAAAACATCAGCGCGCTGCCTTATCCCGTCCAGTATTGATGTGCGCCAAAAAAACCTCAGCGAGCTGCTTTATTCGGCCCAGTATTTCTCTGCCTCATAAACTAACACCTCAGCAAGCCATTGAGCATTGTGGGGTTTTGAACCCCTGATCTCTGCACCATTGGTCAGTGCTTTAACCATTGTGCTGTGGCTCCGTTCTTCTGGTTGAAGATCAGCGCGACACATATGCCTCCCGTTCAGCTCTCAGTTGCGGTAAGGTGCGGGGCGCACACGGGCGCCGCGCACCTTAGCGCATCTGTCAATCACGGCTTTTCTTCTTCAGGACGGAACGCCCACTCCTTATACGACACACGCACTCTACCGTGGCCCGCACTTTACCGGCCTTTTAGTAAACATACCCCTAAGTATGCTATATTAACTGGATCACTTTTTTTCCACATGCTTATTCATACCTTCAAAGAAATGGAGCAGATTGGTGAGACAAGACTTCCTTTGGCTAAATCCATTTATAGTTTGTCCCATTAGTCTGTCCATGAGTTCAGTAAGTGTGTTCTTAATGGTTTCTACCATTTCACACCGTACTGCAATAGGCTCATTGGTCTGTAGTTTCCTGGCTCACCCCTGGAGTCCTTTTTAAAAATAGGCATTGCATTGGCCACTCTCCAATCTTCTGGTATCTTAGACAATTTCAATGATAGGTTTAAAATTACTAATAGTAGATCTGCAATCTCGTCTTTGAGTTCTCTCAGCACTCTTAATTATATACCATCCAGTCCAAATGATTTCAGAACATAAGAAATGCCATACTGGGTCAGACCAAGATCCATCAAACCTAGCATCCTGTTTCCAACAGTGGCCAATCCAGGTCACAAGTACCTGACAGGTTCCCAAAAAGACACACAAGTTCCACAGTGCTCCTGGGGTAAGTAATGGATTTCCTGAGTCCTCTTTAAATGGTTTATGGACCTTTCATCCAGGAACTTGTCCAAACTTTTTTAAACCCAGCTACACTAACAGCTTTTACTACATTCTCCAGTAACGAATTCCAGAGTTTGATTACACGTTGAGAAAAAAAATATTTTCTCTCTTTAGTCTCAAATGGGTTACATTGTAACTTCATTGCATGTCCTCTAGTCTTTCTACTTTTTGATGGCATAAACAATCAATCTACATTCACCTGTTCCACTCCATTCATGAATTTATAGACCTCTATCATCCCCCCTCAGCTGTCTCATTTCCAAATTGAAGAGCCCTAACCTTTTAAGCCTTTCCTTATAGGGGTATCTTTCCATTTTGGTGTCTCTTCTCTGAATCTTTTCTAATTCTGCTATATTCTTTTTAAGATATAGCGACCAGTATTGCACACAATATTCAAGGTGCTGTCGCACCATGGAACGATACCGTGGCATTATAGTAATATCCTTGGTTTTATTCTCCATTCCTTTCCTTATGATTCCTAGCATTCCATTTGCTCTCTTGGCTGCCACTGCACCCTGGGCAGAGGGTTTCAACATATTATCCATGATAACGCCCAAATCGTTTTCCTGGGTGGTGGTTTCTAAGGTGGTACCTTGCATCATGTAACCATAGTTTGGGTTGTTCTTTCCTAGGTGCATAAATTTGCACTGTTTTGCTGCTTTTTAGTTTATCAATTTATTCCACAACATCTTCCATGTTCACTGACATTTCAATCATTCTTCTGACTCATCACCATTAAATACCTTTTCTGGCATGGGTAGCTTCCTCATCTTCCTCAGTAATGACTGAAGCAAAGAATTAATTTAGGGGTATGTTTACTAAGCAGTCTTAACGTGCAGCCGGCATTAGTGTGCAGGATGCCATATAAGGTAGTGGGCGTTCCTATCTTAAGGTAGCATTTAGGGTTATCATGCGATAAGGTACGTTTTTATGCGATAGAGGAAGCCCTGGCACGTTAATGCACGTTAGCCTTAATTAGGTGCGCTGACCTATAAACACAGTAACAGAGGTGTAGCACAATGGTTAATACATTGACTGATGAAATAGGGATCATGAGTTTGATCCCCCAGTGGGCCTAATGAGTAAGGCTGTCTGAGACATTACCCTTTACTTTAAATCAGTTTGTGTGGTGACCTGCAGTCCTTCTGTAGCCAGCCAGGGGCTAGCTAGTAGCTTATAGAGCTGTAGCTCACTGATAACGTCACTGCCTGTAGAGCAAGAAGTCATGGGTTTGATCCCACAGTGGGGTCTTTTGATAGGGCAGTCTGAGGCATTTTCTTTTTTAAGATGATGCACGCAGGGCCGAACATCCTGCCTCTCCAGGAGGCTTTTGATAACGGATAATGGAGCCTGTGGGTTAGGGTGTGTCTGCCCCTGTTGGCCACTGCTCTAGGGCAGAGGTTCCCAACTCCAGTCCTGGTGGGCCAAACACTGTTCGGGTTTTCATGCTGTCCCTAATGAATATGCATGAGATGCATCTGCATACCATGGGGGCGGTGCATAGACATGCAGCACAGCCGTGTTTATTAGAGGCAACATGGAACCTGAATGGTGTTTGGCCCTCCAGGACTGCATTTGGGAGACTCTGCTCTAGGTGATGCGCATATTTATGGTGTCTGTGCTCTGTAGGTTAAAATGTAGGCGTATTGAGCATGTTTCTGTTATCTGCAATAAAGGTTCTGTCTGTATTAGCATGTTTTAGTAGTGGGTAAAACATGGGTAATGGGTTGGCAGGAACCACAACTGGGACTTGAACCTGTGACCTTCTGCTCCTGAACACATTGGCTGTGTTCACTGCACCACCATGTTGCCACAGAGACTGTGCATTCCCTGGAGATACCATGACTGTTTGTCAGACAGAGCCTGTCTGTTGCAGCGCACGGCACCCACCTAAACAGGGCTAGGCCATGGTCTGCTCTGGGCAGCTGCCACTGCCCCCTCCACCACCAGTACCCCTCTGCCACCATGCTGACATGCCCTTCTGCTGGTGGTGCACAGTCTCAGGCCATCCAGTGTGCGGGTAGGCGGCTGCCTATGTTGCGGGTTCTGGGCACTGTTCCCTCTAAGCTGTGCACGTGTGCGCGCACACACCCCTCACCGAGTGAGCGCACATACTTTACAACAGAGTGCACAAAAATTATGGTTCTGATTCTGATAGAAAACAACACAGACGTCTTAAAATTTAAAAGTTGTGATTGTAATTACTAGAAATTTTACGCTTCATTTAGTAATTGTCTATTTTCATTTAATTTGATTAAAATCAATGTGGTGTACATACTGTATTCTGACGTGTAGTCAAATTTTAAATTAGATATCTCCGAGTATCGTTATGTGGCGCACAAAAATTTAACCTTCCTTCAAAAGCTGCACAGCTGATATTTTATGCGCACACAGCCTACAGAAAATTAGAGGGAACATTGGTTCTGGGGTAGGGGTGCCTGCATAACTGTTCACGCTTCCCCCCAGCACCGCCTGCCAATGTTCCGTGCCATTGGGGGTACCTGCTGGGTACTATCCCCTGTGACACCGTGGGAAGCACACTCATGCCCGTGTTGGGCCCTCAGCAGTTGCTGTCTGGCTGCTCTACTATTTCAGCATTCCTATGGGCCAGCTAGGCATCACCCTAGTCCACACTGTGGCCCAGTTGCACCACAGCATGTGCCGCCTTCAGCCCTCTGTGTCCCCTTTTCCAGCATCTGTCCAGTTGCCCATTCCGACATGCCCGTCCTGCCCATCCTGCTGTTGCGGAACATGTGCACGCCATAGGAAACCTGTCCAATGGAGAGGAAAACCCTACTCAGCACAATTTCACTGTGGGCTCATTCACATTGTATGGGGACGGAGCATAGACCCTTCCAAAATTCATATCTTTTTTTTGGATCTTTCTTGGGAGTGTTTTTTGATGTTTCCCATTGATATCACTATTGCCCAGCTTGTTTTTTGTTTTTTGTTTACATTTTCTTCAGTTCATTTTCACTGTTTATTTGCCCTTTTGTTCCGTGCACATGTATCACACTTCTCACTTTTTGTAGGTTTCCCTGGTTTTACTGTACATTGCTGACGTAAATGGTTTCTTTTCCCTCTAAATCAGCTCTAACGCCAGGGTTTCACTGGCATTGGTTTTTAGCCTCGGATTTCACAGCGTTAGTGTGCAGGGAGCCTCTCCCCTCTCACTCTCTGCCCATTGACCCTCTCTCTCCGCCCCTGGGGAGCCTTACTCCGCCCTCCGGGAGCCTTTCTCCACCTTCAGCGCTCGTTTGCGCCGCTGCGCGCGTTAACACGCGATAAGGCGCCTTATCGCCCAGTAAAGTGCCATTATCACGCGATAAGGCGCCTTATCGTGCGATAACGTGACAGCAGCGCAAATAGCGCCCTTTAGTAAACATACCCCTTAGTCTCTCAGCTATGGCCTCTTTTCCCTGAGTGCTCCTTTTACACCTTGATCATCTGATTTGTTCCCTGACTTCTTGCTTTGAATATACCTGAAAAGGTTTTTATTGTGAGTTTTTGTCTCTTTGGCAAGTTTCTTTTCAAATTCTCTTTTTGTCTTCCATATCAAAAGTCTCCCTTTCAAAAATTAAATGCTGACACAGTAGATTTTCTTTGTATACTCACTCCAGCTATTAAGTCATATTTGATCATGCCCACTAGTGCTAAGTGGTTCCAACATAGTTAGCTCTTGCACCAATTCCTGTATTCCACAAAGGACTAAGGGGCATGTTTACTAAACCGTCTTAACGTGCGCCCGGCGACGTTATCGGGCGATAAGGTACCTTATCGCATGATAATGGCGCTTTACCGGGTGATAAGGTACCTTAGCATGCAATAACGCGTGCAGTGGCGCAAACGAGTGCTGAAGGCAGAGAAAGGCTCCTGGAGGGCGGAGGAAGGCTCCCCAGGGGTGGAGGAAGGCTCCCCAGGGGCGGAGGAAGGCTCCCCAGGGGCAGAAAGAAGGGGTCAATGGGTGGAGAGTGGGAGGGGAGAGGCTCCCTGCACACTAACGCTGTGGATTCCGGGGCTGAAAACTAACGCCAGTGAAACCCTTGTGTTAGAGCAGATTTAAAGGGAAGAGAAACCATTTCCATCAGCAATGTACAGGGAAACCTACAAAAAGTGAGAAGTGTGAAACATGTACATGGAACAAAAGGGCAAATAAACATTGAAAATGACCTCAACAAAATGGAAAAAAAACATAACCAAGCTGGCCAATAGTGATAGTAATGGGAAACAGCAAAAAACACTACCGAGAAAGCTCCAAAAAAAGATATTAATGTAGGAAGGGCCAATGCTCTGTCCCCGTACAAGGTGAATGATCCCACAGTGAAATAGCGCTGATCAGGGTCTTCCCTTGTTACTGGACAGGTTTCCTATGGCGTACACATGTTCCGCAACAGCAGGGTGGGCATGTCGGAACGGGCAACTGGACAGATGTGCAAGGAGCTCTGATCGAGAGTAGCAGGGGGCAGGCCAAGGGAGGAGCAAGGGCAGGCCGGAGGGGTACTGGTGGTGGAGGGGGCACTGGCTGCTGCCCACAGCAGACAGTGGCCTAGCCCTGTTTAGGTGGGTGCCATGCACTGCAACAGACAGGCTCTGTCTGACAAACAGTCATGGTATCTCTAGGGAATGCACTGTCACTGTAGCCACAGTGTGGTGCAGTACACACAGACAGTGTGGTGCAGTACACACAGACAGTGTGTTCAAGAGCAGAAGGTCACAGCTTCAAGTCCCAGCTGTGGCTCCTGCCAAACCAGTCCCCATATTTTACCCACTACTAAACCATGGTAGTAAAGACAGAACCTTTATTGCAGATAACATAAACATGCTTCAAATGCCTATCTTTTACCCTACAGAGCACAGACACCATAAACATGCGCATTACCTAGAGAAGAGTCTCCCAAATGCAGTCCTGAAGGGCCAAACACCATTCAGGTTCCATGCTGTCTCTAATAAAGATGCCTGTGCTGCATTTCCGTGCGCTGCCTCCATGGTATGAAGATGTATCTCATGCATATTCATTAGTGACAGCATGAAAACCCGAACAGTGTTTGGCCCACCATGACCGGAGTTGGGAACCTCTGCCCTAAAGCAGCGGCCAACAGGGGCAGATACACCTGCACCCACAGGCTCCATTATCCAAAGCCTCATGGAGAGGCAGGATGTTGGGCCCTGCGTGCATCTCCCAATACTTGCACTTGCATACCTTAGCAATGCCACCCTAAACCCGGGGATACGGTATACAGATATCCAAAGGTTGCTATGATTACTGGCAGATAGCAATTCCTAAGTTAAGCACAATCTGCTCATTGAGCTGTATCATACCAAACTCTCTGATGTCTGTGGAGTGTTTCAGGTCTGGTGTCTGACAGTGTTTACTACCCCGGGGAGTGACCCCAACAGTATTGCATACCATAGCCATGCCTGCGCTGTGCCCAGGACTGGTGAGGTGGCTTTAGACAAGGAAGGTCTTGTCTTACTAATCTGTTATGTTTTTTCTAAGGTGTGAATAAACAGGTGGACAAAGGTGAGTCGGTTGATATAGTGTATCTGGACTTTCAGAAAGCCTTTGACAAGGTCCCTCATCAGAGACTTTTGGCAAAACTAAAGAGTCATGGGATAGGAGGCAGTGCACTATTGTGGACCAGGAACTGGTTAAAAGATAGAAAGCAGAGAGTAGGGCTAAATGGCCAATTTTCCCAATGCAAAAAGGTGAATAGTGAAGTACCCCAGGATTTGTGCTGTGTCCGCTGCTTTTTGACATATTCATAAATGACCTGGAAAAGGGAATAATGAGTGAGGTTATCAAATTTGCAGATGACACAAAACTATTTAAAGTTGTTAAAACCCAAGAGGATTGTGGAAAATTGCAAGAGGATATTGATAAATTGGAAGACTGGGCATCAAAATGGCAGATGAAATTTGATGTGGACAAATGCAAAGTTATGCACCTAGGGAAGAACAACCCAAACTATGGTTACACGATGCAAGGTTCCACATTAGGAACTACCACCCAGGAAAAAGATTTAGGCATCATTGTGGATAACATGTTAAAACCCTCGGCCCAGTGTGCAGCGGCAGCCAAGAGAGCAAATAGAATGCTAGGTATCATAAGGAAAGGAATGGAAAATAAAACAAAAGATATTATAATGCCTCTATATCGTTCTATGGTGAGACCGCACCTTGAATATTGTATGCAATTCTGGTCGCCGTATCTTAAAAAGGATATAGCATTATTAGAAAAGGTTCAGAGAAGAGCCACCAAAATGGCAAAGGGGATGGAAGGATACTCCTATGAAGAAAGGCTAAAAAGGTTAGGGCTCTTTAACCTGGAAAAGAGACTGCTGAGGGGAGATATGATAGAAGTTTATAAATTAATGAACAGAGTGGAATGGGTAAACGTAGATCGATTGTTTACGTTATCAGAATATAGAAAGGCTAGGGGACATGCAATGAAGCTACAGGGTAAACTATTTAAGACTAATAAAAGAAAATATTTTTTCACTCAACGTGTAATCAAACTCTGGAATTTGTTACCGGAGGGTGTAGTAAAGCCTGTTAGTGTAGCTGGAATTAAAAAAGGTTTGGACAAGTTCCTGGAGGAAAGGTCCATAAACCATTATTAAGAAGGGGCCCAGGATATCAATGCTTGACACAGTACAAGCATTGTGGAACCTGTGTGTTTTGGGGAAACTGCTAGGTACGTATGACCTATATTGGCCACTGTTGGAAACAGGATACTGGGCTTGATGGACCTTGGTCTGACCCAGTATGGCATATCTTATGTTCTTATGTTCTTATGACACACCAGTTTATACTGGTGGTATCCTTGATATTGTTTTCTTATGTTGACTAAAGGAAAGGGGTGCGGAAGCAGAGAGGAAGCTTGTTTGGGGGTGAGGATGGTAGGGAGGGGATAAATGGGAAAATGCTGTCTTTGCAGGAGTCAAGGAAGTTGGCCGCATTAAATTGTTTGAATTTGCGGGTATGCTGAGGTATGGTTAATTGAGGTTTTTTATGTGGGGAGTGGGGGATTGAGAAGAGGATGAGGGCATGATCTGACCAGGGGTTCGTTTGGATTGTGTGAGAAATCTGTTTGGCTGGAAGTGTTTGCTGTGGGGTTTACATGTAACAGTGAAAGAACATTACATATTAACAGATTACCAACTTTTTTTTAACATAAAACATGGTAATTAGAACTTTGGCATTAAACAGTGCCATGTAAGAATGAAACTTATTTACATTACAATGTGAGAAAACTAACTTATTTACATGTGTGTACATTACAAATGTACAGGGGAATTTATTTACAGGAGCATAACTATCCATAATACAATGGTTTACCATAATATAATGGTGCATCTACTAAAATCAATTAGTTCTTAGGCTAGGTGAAAAAGGTTAGAGGCTTTTTAATATGCGTGGGGGGGATCAGGAGGGAGGGGGACGATTAGTGGGTAAGGGGGAGAGGAGAAGAGATCTTTATTCTGATTTGCATTGGAAACGTTTATGTGGGGAAGAGCTCTTGAATTGGTGTATCTGTGCCAAAATGTTCTATGAACAAGTGTGTCTTAAGTATTTTTCTGAATGAAATCAGGTCTGAGGTGGCTCTGAGCTTGTCTGGGAGGGAATTCCATATTATTGGTGCAGTGAAACTAAAGGTTCTGTTCGCTGTTGCTGATACTCGTATTTTCTGAATGTGGATGGTACAAGGAGGGTGTTTTGTCCGCATTGTCTTCTTGCTCTGTCATTTTGTGGGTTCTTTATGAGGTTTGAAAGGTAAGATGGTGATATGTCCTTTATTAACTTGAATGTAGTCATTATTATTTTATATTTAATCCTGCTATGAATTGGGACCACTGCATGTTATATAGAATGGAAGTAATGTGATGCGATGAGTTGGCCTTGACAACTATCCTAGCGGCTACATGTTGAGCAGTAATGAGCTGTTTTAGGGTTTGTCTGGGTAGTCCTTGGAGGATGCTGCTACAGAAATCAATATGTGGGAATACCATAGTTTGGAGTACAGTTCTGAAGTCATGATGTGGTAGAAGGGGCCTTGAGTGTTTGATGAGTCTTAGTTTGTTGTATATCAGGCCAGCTGTTTTTTTAAGATTGCTGGTTAAGTTTAAGGCATTATCAAGGGTGATCGCAAGGTATTTTACTTCTTTTTAAATTGTTAGCATTACATCATCTATGATGAGGTGTGTGGGCAGTGTCGCAAAGAATAGCAGGGGTTGTATGTCCAACCTGGATGTACAACCCCATTATTTGCTGGTCAGAATCTACCCCTTAGCTTCTCACTTCTGTGGTGATCTGGATAGTCAATGCCAGTGGCCAGATATGGCCCCGGCATTGAATATCGAGGGTTAGTATTCAATGGCAATGACTAGCCATGCTAGCAGCATTAGCCACTACCACTGAATATCTCCCCCTACCCCCATAATCTTTATATATGTGTATCTATGCCATTTCTACATATATACTTAGGAGGTCATTCTGAAACACAAATAAGCCATGTGGACATGCATGGGACATGGATATCCTATGAACATATCTACATCCATTTGCCATATAGCAGACCCTGTGTACGTAAACACTGTGAAGACCACAATCTCAGAACACACACATGAGGGGTGAAACAAGTGTGTGGCATGTGGTAGAGACATATAACATCTATATATAACACCTACAGGTCTCTGAGGCTGGCTGCAGGAGCTGTGGATATTTCACAAAGCTAAGACTCTAATTTTCTCTCTTATTTCTGATGCTTTCTAGTTATCAATATAGAGTCAAACTGTTTTTGTGGGAATTGTTAATATAAAGTTTAACTGTGGTTATAAATTAAGCTTGGGGATATTCAGCCTACTGGAACCTGAGTATCCAGATAACAAAGGTTTAAATCTGTTGGAGAAGGCTTGCTCTTTCTGGGCAGGGGGAGGTGAAAGTTTTTGCTCTCAGTTTCTGCTCTCTGGCAGGCAGGGGCTAATTTGAGCCCATCTCACACCTGACCAGTGGCCACACCTACAGGTCTCTGAGGCTGGCTGCAGGAACTGTGGATATTTCACAAAGCTAAGACTCTAATTTTCTCTCTTATTTCTGATGCTTTCTAGTTATCAATATAGAGTCTAACTGTCTGTTTTTGTGGGAATTGTTAATATAAAGCTTAACTGTGGTTATAAATTAAGCTTGGGGATAATCTGACTGGCTCCTTTTCTGGGTAGCTTTGGAGCAGATATCTGTGGGTGCCCCCAGTTCAGGAACAGCCTATTGGCCAGAGACACTTAGGTACCCGCCCACCCTACCCCTCGCCCCACCCACCCCAGGGGCTGCATTGCCTATATAGTACTCGCATACATTGCCATCTATTCTCTTAACTTAGGTTACAGCCCACATCTTCTTCCTCCTTCCTTCTTCTTCTTCCTCTTCTCCTTCTAGGACTGCTTATTCAGCATGTCATGTATTCGGTGCAATAACTGCAGTACTTTCATTCCAAGACGAACCATATGGAACCTCAGAGCTTGTCCTATGTGCCTCAAGTCAGTTACCATGCATAAAGAACTGACTCTACTAAGGGAAGACCTAGCTGCCATGCATAAAGAGGTGACCCTACTGAGGAAGGAACTGGCTGCAATGAAGCGCACCTCTTCTAGGATACAAACTGAACAATGCCCACTATCACTCCCACAAAGCATCAAATATCCCAGGGACAAAAGGATCACAGTGGGTTCTGGTAGATTGCGACCTGTGACACAGAGGCATCCTATGCATCAAAAGATATCCCTGCATAATGCCTTCTCTGCCTTGGCTAATGAGGATGAGAAACTGAGGGAGGAACTGGCTGCAATGAAGCACACCTCTTCTAAGATACAAACTGAACAAAGTCCACCACCACTTCCACAAAGAATGAAACACCCCAGGAACAAATGGATCACAGTGGGTTCTGTAGACTGCGACCTGTGACACAGAGGCATCCTATGCATCAGGAGATATCCCTGCATAATGCCTTCTCTGCCTTGGCAAATGAGGATGCCCAATCCAAAGAAACTGAAGGGCCCTTAAATGAGACAGACAATGCCCAATCTCCTGCTAAAGGACCAAATATGAAGAAAACCTCACCAAACAGCAAATACTACTACTTGGTGATTCCATCATCAGTGGCATCAACTTGGGAACACAGTTCAAAGGAGAGAAGATAGTCAAGTGCCTCCCAGGCTCTTCTGCCAGCAGGAATACAAACCACGTTGTTGAAGTACTTAGCGCAGAAAGTGAACACTCCAAACTTGATGTTGTTATCCACTTGGGCACAAATGACCTGGCTAGAAACAGTACCTCTACAGTCCAAAAGAACTTCCAATCTCTGGGAGAGAAACTCAAGCCCATTGTTAACACTGTTGCATTCTCATAGGTTCTACCTGTGCTTGGTAAAGGGGCAAAAAGGCTACATCGCATTAACAGCTTTAATACATGGCTCCAGACCTGGTGTAAACAAGAAGGATTCAGATTTATTGGCGACTGGGGTAACAGATGGAACAACAAGAGACTATACTGTGCTGATGGACTACATCTCTCTGTCGCAGGGAAAAGAATCCTAAGTGAAAAATACAAGCGATATGTGTGTATGCATTTAAACTAGAAAAGGGGGTGACGGATGTGGAAGGTCAAGCTCTGGACGTCACCCCCTGCAAAAGCAGATTAAAATCAGAAACAACCACACATTTAAACCACACATCATAAACAAGTGGGAAGATGTAGGAAGAACAAAATCAATGCTAAATACACGCAAGCCAGTTAAATGCTGGAAAGCAATGAGCACAAATGCTCGAAGCTTAGCTAACAAAGTTCCAGACCTAGAAGCCCTAATGATGGAAATGGATTTGGACATTGTGGCCATTACAGAAACATGGCTAAACGACTCGCATGATTGGGATATAGCCATACCTGGCTATAATCTATTCAGAAGAGACAGAGAAAATGGAAGAGGAGGAGGAGTAGCCTTGTATGTCAAAAGCAATATTAAAGCTACTGAAATGCAGGGGGCATGGGGAAAAGAAGAAGCGCTCTGGATCATGTTGGAAAGAGGAGATGGCACTGTCATCCATACTGCTGTAGTCTACAGACCTCCAACACAAATTGAAGAGATAGATAACGAATTGATTATAGATATTGCCAAGATAGCAACAAAGGGGGAAGCGATCATATTGGGCGACTTTAATCTACCTGATGTGGATTGGATTACGCCTTCTGCAAATCTGGAAAGAAGCAAAAAAAACGTGGATGCTCTCCAAGATGCGTTACTTAGACAAATGGTGATGGAACCAACCAGGGAAAGCTCAACGCTGGATTTAGTGCTCACCAATGGCGATAGCGTGTCGAATGTCTGCGTGAGTGCCCCTGTGAGCAGCAGCGATCATCACACAGTATGGTTTGAGATAAAAGCCATGGTACAGGCCAATCATAGCAGGCTCAAAGTCCTAAACTTCAAAAACACCAACTTCAATAAAATGGCCGAGTACCTAAAGGAGGAGATGATAGGGTAGAAGGAGATAAGGGAAGTGGAATTGCAATGGGCTAAACTAAAGGTGGCAATAAAAGGGGCAACAGATAAATATGTAACAAAAGTAAACAAAAACAAGAGGAGAAGAAAGCCTATTTGGTTTTCCAAAGAAGTGGCTGCTCAAATAAAGGCAAAAAACACAGCTTTCGCAAAATTCAAAAACTCGCAAACAGAGGAACACAGAAATGAATACAGGATCAAACTCAAAGAGACAAAGAGAGAAATAAGGATAGCAAAATCAAAGGCAGAGGAAAAGATGGCTAAAGATGTGAAGTGTGGTGACAAAACCTTCTTCAGGTATATTCGGGAAAGGAAGAAGATCAGAGGTGGAATTGCAGGACTCAGAAGTGCTGTGAACGGACTCGTGGAAAATGACATTGAAAAGCGAAATTGCTAAACGAATACTTCTGCTCTGTTTTTACTATAGAAAGTCCTAGAGAAGGACCACCTGTGACTCCCAAATATAAAAATGGGAATGAAGTAGTTACCACACCATTCACAGAAGATGAGGTGTTAGAACAACTTGCAAAACTGAAAGTGGACAAGGCCATGGGACTGGATGGGATACATCCCAGGATACTGAAAGAGCTCAGAGAGGTTCCTCAGGACTGGAGAATGGCTGATGTCGTACCTCTACACAAAAGTGGTGACAGGGAAGAAGTATCAAACTACAGGCCTGTGAGCCTTACCTCGGCGGGAAAAGTAATGGAAGCACTCCTGAAAGAGCGAATAGTGAACTTTCTCAAAACCAACAGGTTGTAAGACCGGAGGCAACATGGTTTTACCGAAGGACGATCTTGCCAAACAAATCTGATTGAGTTCTTTGAATGGGTGACCAGGGAGCTAGATCAGGGGCATGCAATGGATGTCATCTACCTGGATTTCAGCAAAGCCTTTGATACTGTTCCTCATAGGAGGCTTATCAATAAACTTGGTAGCTTGAGGATGGATCCTAAGATGGTAAATTGGATCAGAAATTGGTTGACTGACAGACGACAGAGGGTGATGGTAAATGGAGCTCACTCGGATGAAGGGAAGGTGTTTAGCGGGGTGCCCCAGGGGTCGGTACTGGGCCTGGCACTGTTCAATGTATTTGTGAGTGATATTGCTGAAGGACTGAATGGAAGTCTGTCTTTTTGCAGATGACACAAAAATTTGCAACAGAGTAGACTCCCCCGAGGGAGTGGTTAACATGAAGAAAGATCTACAAAAGCTGGAAGAATGGTCAAATGCTTGGCAATTAAGATTTAGTGCGAAGAGGGGGCGGAGCTAGCCACTGAACAGAATGGACGCCTGAATTTTTGCTCCCGTTGCTGCCCAAGAGGGGGGCAGAGCTAGCCACTGAACAGAATGGACGCCTGAATTTTTGCTCCCGTTGCTGCCCAAGAATCCTGAACATATCCCGGTATTCCATTGAAGTTTGTACCCCCTACCTACATCAATAACACCGCAATACAGCTGGATGGCATCCCTGAAGCCTGCCCGGCTGGAATTTCCACAGGGATCCGGCTCAGCAGCGAAACGATCCAAACCCGAAGTGGGTTCCCCGCAGAAAATGGCCGCGGGAGAGAAGGAGGGAGTGACTACCGGTGGCCTACGTGAAGTGCTACAGGAATTGAAATGCGTTAAAGAAATGATTGCAGCCAATTCTAGTTCACTGAACATGATTCAAGAAGACTTGCTGGAGGTAAAAGAGAAACTCCTCACCATCACCACTCGACTTAATGCAGTTGAATTACAAACCCAGAAGCATGGCGTTGCATTAGAACAGCTGGGCCCTTTGGCCAAACGAGTCCGGCACATAGAAAATCTGATTGAAGATCAAAATAACCATTCCCGTAGAAATAATATCCGCCTTGTTGGAGTCCCTGAAGGCGCTGAAGGTACCGATCCGATTGGATTTCTGGAAAAAAACCATACCGGAGATGCTGCAGCTTGTCTTTGCAAGGCCTTTTGAACTAGAACGGGCCCATCGAATCCCAGCACACAAAGCTGAAAACACACGATACCCGCGCCCACTCATAATGAAGGTACTGAGATACCCACAGGTCCTACAGATCTTTCAAGCTGCACGGAAGGCCGGATCACTGCAAATCCAGGGACACAAAGTAGCACTTTATCCGGATTTGAGCAAGCAAACGGTAGATCGGAGAAAAGCGTTGCTGGCCTGTAGACCCATGCTACAAAGTGCACAGGCAAGATACGGGCTATACTACCCAGGAACCATGCGGGTCACGCTGCATAATGAAACGAGGAATTTTGTTGATGCTGAAAAACTGAAAACTTTCCTACAAGAAAAATGCGGTATGGAAACCTGAGGTCAATATTCTGATCTCTCACGCAGTGTAGAGAACTCAGCATATACTCAGGGGGTGCGGCCGTGCGTTCTCACAAATTTTAGAACGCCTTAAGCCTTGTTAAACACCTCATTGATTGTATTTCTGTTGTTCTAAATAGTTTTAATTAAACAGATATTACTGCTTGAAATGTAGGGGTGGCAACGGGAGGTCGGGGTTGGTTACTGTTTCAGTGGATTGTGTTCACCTTAGCGATACAATGTTTGCCAGTTATGCAGTTGTTTGTGTCAGTCCAGTCCAGTACAAAACCCTCCACATACACGCAAATGCAAGTACGCGGCAGGCCTATCCATAGGATAGCTTTCACCTATAAGACAGCTTATCCCAACGTTGATGTCTAGTGATCTTTTAATGCTTTCGTTAAATGTAAAAGGTATTACTGGCCCTGTCAAGCGAAAGAAGATTTTAGCGTACTGCCAGCAAAAAAAAGCAGATATTGCCCTCTTACAAGAGACACATTTAACAGATACTGAATCGCAGAAAGTAACCTCTAAATACTTCCTGGTGGCGGCCTCGGCCTCTGCCACTCAACGCAAAGGGGGGGTAATAATATTAGTGCGCAAAATCCTGCAATCCGCCATTACCGACACACGGATTGATCCGCTAGGTCGATGGGCCAGAGTGACGATGAAAATAAATCAACAGCTTTACACATTCTTCAATATTTACGCGCCCAACCTCGATGACCCTAACTTTTTCAAACTGATAGCTAAAGAAGTTACAGCCGCGGCTCACACCAATATCATATTAGGGGGCGATTTCAATGTCATCTTGGATCCACTGTTAGATCGCACGCCCTATCGGGCTGTAGACAAAGTCAAATCGCAGGCGATTCTTAAAGGCATCATAACAGAGCTACACTTGGTAGACCCCTGGCGCCTACTTCATCCCCAAGAAAGAGACTACACATTTTATTCCATCCCACATAATACCCAAACAAGGATCGATTTCTTCCTACTGTCCACAGAGCTGATGCCCCAAGTGTTGTCCGCAGAGATATATGCTACAACGGTATCGGACCACGCCGCTGTCTCCCTAGTGTTGAATACCAACGTTACACAGCATGTTCCACCAAGATGGACATTTGATAAATCCCTACTAGCAGATGACTCCTTTGTACAGCTACTGTCAGGGGAAATTGAGACCTATTTTAAATATAATACACCCACTGATACCTCCATCTGGAGCTGGTGGGAAGGTTTTAAAGCGACCATACGAGCTCATATTACCACCTACACCATTAGACGGCGTAAAGCCAGGAAAAAAGAAAAAGATGAATTGGAACTCCAAATAAAAGCTGGGGAAAGGTTACTAGCCAAAAGAGCTGACTCAATGATATTGATTAGACTCCAAAAATTGCGATACCAATATAATGCTCTCCTCAACAAAGAAGCACTGAGTAGCATCCAGCTACAACGTAGTATATACTACTATGACAGCAACCGCTCAGGATCCCTCTTAGCTCGGCAGCTCAGACCAAAAACCAGCAAGACCGCTATAGCGGCGTTGCAGGACAATTCCGGGGGCCTTCTCCTGAGATCTGACAAAATACTAGACCGCTGCAAAGAATTCTATGAGGAACTATATCGCTCAGATACCCAATGTAGTGACAGAGCCTTTGAAGATTTTGTCTCCAAGATAGTAGGACCCACATTAACCAGTCATCAAAGTCGAACGCTGGAACAAGAGATCTCAGTAACTGAAATACAAGATGCGATCAAACAGATGGCTCGTGGCAAAGCCGCCGGTCCAGATGGTATCCCGTTGGAATTCTATAATAAATATTGCATTCAATTGGCTCCCATGCTACAGATCTACTACAGTGGCCTGCAAGATGAATCTCCAGAGATTGGAGCCCTGGCAGAGGCTGTGGTGGTAATTCACCCGAAACCGGGCAGGGATACACAAAAGATAGAGAATTACAGACCCATCTCTCTCCTAAACTCTGATTATAAAATCTATGCTAAAGTGCTTGCTAACCGATTAGGACGGATCTTAAAAGATTTGATACATGAGGATCAATGTGGATTTATACAAAACAGATCCACTACAGATAATGGAAGATTATTGGCACATGTACTGGCATCTGCCAAGACCAAGGCCGAGCCCCTGATAGGGCTAGCATTGGATGCCGAAAAAGCCTTCGATCGACTGGAATGGTCCTTTCTATTTCGATCCCTACGGTGGTTTGGGATAGGAGAAAAGTTCCTAAAACGCGTTGAATTGTTATATACCAAACCCACAGCTCGAATAGCGGTCAACTCACACCTCTCAGCCCCTTTTCAGTTGCAAAGAGGGACCAGACAGGGTTGCCCCCTGTCACCGATGCTTTTTAATTTAGCCCTGGAACCCTTATTAATAGCGCTCCGACAGAAGGAAAACATAAAAGGAATTGAGTTAGCTGATGGTCCCTGTAAATTGTCAGCATATGCCGATGACCTGCTCATTTTTCTACAACCATCAGACCTTCCTGAAACACTGCAACTCATAGATGCATACTCAGCGATATCCGGATATAAAGTAAATTTGAATAAAACAACAATTATTCCTCTGAATGAACAGGTCAGCGAAGAAATGATGCGTGGATACCCCTTTCAATATGAGAAGTCATCCTTTAGATACCTGGGCGTGACCTATGGCACCACCTTGGAAGAGACTGTCGCAATCAACATTAAGATGTGTCAAGAAATTGTACATGATAACATCTGCAAGTGGACCCCCCTTCATTTGAGCTGGTGGGGCAGGCTAGAAACGATAAAAATGATGTTGGTACCAAAACTCAGCTATATATTAAGTATGATACCCTTACGTTTCCCGACAGCCTTCTATAAGAAAATGAATAGTCAACTGATAGCCTTTCTATGGAACAACCGAGTACCCCGAATAGCTGCCTGGAAACTGAAGTTACCTAATACACAAGGAGGTGTCCATTTCCCAGATCTCGGCTGGCTACACACTGCCTCTCTTTTAAAGCAGGGTGCTCAATGGGTCGACTCTGACGACACGAATAAAGGACCTAGATGGCTGAGTGTGGAGCGGGCCCTACATTCCCCCCTGCCCACATGGCTACTGGTAGGCACAGTAGTAGACCAGACTGCACCACATAATGCTATTATCCGAGAAACACAGCAT
The DNA here is from genome assembly GCA_033557465.1 of Ichthyophis bannanicus. Lineage (NCBI taxonomy): Eukaryota > Metazoa > Chordata > Amphibia > Gymnophiona > Ichthyophiidae > Ichthyophis > Ichthyophis bannanicus. The sequence goes on along the minus strand of CM066031.1, from coordinate 915,309,671 downwards.
GCCTGTCGATTATTGGCATCATGTATCGATGGAGGGGATGACTTTGCCGCAGATATGCCCATATGGCTGAACCCGCGCCTTATCATCGGAGGGAAGCCTGTCTTATGGAAAAAATGGGTGGAACATGATCTTATCACCATTGGACAACTGATCAATGGAAGTGCATTTAAAACCTTTGACAGATTAAGAACGGAATTCCGATTGCCTAATACATGCTATTTCCAATGGTGTCAGCTCCGATCCTGCATGAGCAAAGCGGGTGTGTCACCTGTCTTGATACGTACAGGATGGCCACTGCGACAGAAACTTCAAGAATTACAAACAGATGCTAAAGCTGTTTCAAGATGTGTTGCGATTCTCCGATCCAAAAGTGACAAGACATGTTCTAAGATACAGTCGGTGTGGGCTACTGAAACCGGTCAAGATCTACCTCCGGAAAATTGGGACACTTTTTGGGGAACTCAAATACGTGCCACGAGAGCAGCGTCTCTCACACAATCTATGTACTTTATAGCACATCGAGCGCATATTACACCGGCTAAGAAAATGAAATGGACACTACAGGAGGGAAATCGATGTTGGTCCTGTAACATGGAAATTGGGACACTGGCACATATGTTGTTCCATTATAAATCCCTGGAAATATATTGGAACAGAGTTTGGGAACGCATATCACAGATCCTCAACTTACAAACTCCTATCACTTATCGGATAGTGATATATAAATCCATAGCTCTGGAACCTACTCTGATGAAATGGGATGGTAAACTGCTGGACTTAATGCTCAGGATAGCGCTTAAAATAGTTCTAATACACTGGAAGAATCTCGACAAAGCTTGTTTCGAGCATTGGTGGAGTCTCTTAATCCTACATAAGACCTACGAAGAGATCTATATAGCCAAGAACCCATGGTCTGGTAAACTAAGTAAGAAATGGTCAGCTTTACAAAATTATGTTTGATGAAAATGATTGCTGGAGGCTGCCTTGTGGAATGGTCTCTGCTGTAACCACATTGAACGGAGAGAGGGAGGGTGGCGTGCTGGCATGGACTGATACTAGTTCTTGTTAACGTTATTGTACTGTCTTGTTCAAGTTATTATATTCTTTTGCTATTTTGATCAATAACATCTGCTTGTATCCTGCTATATCACGATCGTTTGTATTGTTATTTTATATGTTAAAACTGAATAAAAACTACTATTAAAAAAAAAAAAAAAGATTTAGTGCGAAGAAGTGCAGAGTCATGCACTTGGGTAGCAGAAATCCAAGGGAAATGTACACGATAGGGGGCGAGAGGTTGGTGTGCACGGATCAGGAGAAAGACCTTGGTGTGATTATTTCTGAAGATCTCAAGGTGGCAAAACAGTGCGACAAGGCGGTGGCAAAAGCCAGGAGGATGTTCGGCTGCATACAAAGAGGAATCACCAGCAGAAAGGAAGAGGTATTTATGCCACTGTACAAGTTACTGGTGAGGCCTCACTTAGAATACTGTGTTCAGTTTTGGAGACCATATCTTGCAAAGGATGTAAAAAGACTGGAGGTTGTTCAGAGGAAGGCGACCAAAATGATTTGGAGCCTGCATCAGAAGCCTTATGAGAAGAGACTTGAAGACCTAAACATGTACACTTTGGAGGAGAGGAGGGACAGGGGAGATATGATTCAGACCTTTAAATACTTAAAGGGATATAATCAACAAACAAACCTCTTCCAAAGACAGGAAAGCTGTAAAACTAGAGGACACAACAGGAAGCTGCAAGGTGGTAAATTGAAAGGCAATGTCAGAAAATACTTTTTCACGGAAAGGGTGGTGGATGCTTGGAATGCCCTCCCGATGGAAGTGGTGGGGGGCAAACACGGTGACGGAATTCAAAATGGCATGGGACAGACACAGTGGATCCCTTTACAGTAACAGGATAAAATCAAAATAAACTGAACCATCTAATTTCTCAACAAATAGGGGTGTCCTGCATGGAGTGGTGGGTTCACCCCTAAACAGGGACGTGGGGAGGGGTGGCCTGCACGGAGCGGCAGGTGCACCTACTCTTGCCATCATGCTGGGCAGACTAGATGGACCATGCTGTTCTTTATCTGCCGTCATTTACTATGTTACTATAAAGGTCAAACCCATGTACACCCAGTCTCAGTACCGCAGACGTTTAAAGTAAACCAGCAGAAGCATAGTATAAGGGCTGGATTTAGAAGAAAAAAATCCATCTTGGCACACATAGCCACTGTGACCAGAACAGTAAAAACTGGCATGGCTGTAGCCAGGAAAATACATCCAGATGGTAGCAGCTGGCAAGCCTATGGCACCCTGTGGCAGTACAAAGGATGCAAATGTGTGCAGTGCCACAGAAGGAGGCATAAAGAGACATGGAGATAGGTAGGTGTGATGCAAACCCACCTTATTCAGGGGATAAGCAGAGGTTAAGCAGATATTACAAATGCCTGTGCCTGCCCACCCACCTCACCCACACACCTCACAGTCACATCCATGTGGCAACAGAGAACACAAATGTGCCCACATTCCTACATCCCAATGCCTCCCACACATCCTACTGCACATCAACCCCAGCTATCCCCATACCCCGCAATCACACCAACAGAACAGCAACCCAATCCCAGCCAAGGCACACACACCAGGCCCCCCATGTGACAGCTACTTTTGCGACCCCTGACCCCTTGCCCTCCACCTGGACCTCCCTCTCCCAGAGGGCACCTGCCCAAGTGCAGGTGCAATGGCTCGCACAGGTGTTGAAGGTGGTGTGCCATCAGACCCCAAACTGCTGCTGTCTCCACTCCCCTCTACCAGACCTTCATGGAAGGGTGGGAAGATCAACAGAGGCCCCATGCCCCAAGGAACAGGGTGCAAAATATCTGAGTGTGCGTTGTTGGTGGATCCTGCAGCTTTGGCAGCCTTCGCACTGGTGGACGTGGAGACCCAGCTGGTGGATGTCACAGACATAGGTGCAGGAGTGCATGCATCGGAAGTGGCTCCAGCAGCAGCAGACGCACCACTGGTAGAGGTTGGACCTGGGGCCACTGGCTGGGCAGTGTCACTGCCCAGCACAGATAGAAGGATGGAGACAGGAGCATCCTGTGTCTTGTCCAGCTGGGCCAGCAGGTGATCAGTGCTTGAGTTCAGGTGGCACACAGATGCATCTAGGTGCTCAGTAGCAGCTAGCTGGTGCTCCTGCAGGGCTATACTATGGTGCAGAAATTTCAGCTTCGCCCATCCCCATTCGGCGTGAGACTCATTCTGGATCAGTAGGTGCTCAGCACATAGTAGCAGCTGCTCAGATGTGCGCTAGTGGCAGTGATGCTGACATGCAATTGCACCCTGCCTTCCAGGGGGCTCAAGTGACAGTGTGAGTTGTTCCTCATCACTGCCCAAACCCATATCCCCCTGCTGCACATCGATGTTAGCTTCAGGATCATGTCAGCCAGTGCCACAGCTTGAAGATCCCCCTCATATGTCTCAACAGTGGTGGCAGTATTTGTATCAGGCCGCACTGTTGGAGGATCAGCAGGAGTGGTGGCAGGAATGGGGGCATTGCTGGGTCCTGCAACTGCTTCCGCACCTGTGGACATAAGGAAGAATGATGTGTCCTACACCGAATGATGCACCCATCACATACACACATGAATATCAGTGTAGCAGAGAACGCCAAAGACATGACACAACTGAAATAGGAGAACAGTGTTAGGTTGGGGCTGGTGTCCCAGTGTGCCATGCAGCAGAGTAAAACAGGGAACCACCACAACACAACATTCCAGACCCACAACCACAGAGCCTCCCAAATAGGCAGCAGAGGCCAATATGTCTGAGCAACATGCCCTGAGCATGCCCCAAACCTACACCCTCAGATATCAGTGCATGCCTCATGTGATGTGTGCCACTGCAGATGCCCACCCTGATACCCACAAGGCTCTGTGACTGGAACCCCTCATGAGCCTGCATAGGTGTGGCAGCTTCAGATCACACAGAATGCACAACACTGTAGCAGCCAGTGAACATAAGGGATATAGTAGGTCACAGCTGGAGCCACGAACACCTTTCACAACAAAACACGGTTCCCCATAGTGACAAAAGAACAAGGAAATATGGGGAAAGAGGTTTCCACTGGCAATGATATGGTGTTCAAACCAGGACAACCCATTCCACAGTGGTGCGTGGCTGCTGCCTAGCATGTGTGTATGGTTACGGTGAGCAGTAATCCCTGCAAGTGGATGGGGAGAGGGTGTGAAGACCGCAGGAACAGGGATGGAAACTATGTGCAGAGGGCAATGGTGGGTGGAAGTATTGCCTCAAACAGAAACACAGGTCTGCAACAGATCCTGTGTGTAAAGGGGGAGGACATAGAGAAGCCACCCATCCTGGTCCAGTGAGGACCGGGATGTGTCCAGTGTGGAAAACTCCATAGGAGCAGCAAGCAGAACTGTGCAGCTGCCATCATCTATTGAACGACGCCATACAAAACAAGTTCAAGCTCTAGCAATTTTAGTCCCCAAAATCCCTACACCAGGAACAAACGTGAAGTTATGGTTGTCATACATACAGTCCCAGTGGCCGCAATGGGTTGATTGAATGGCAGTGGTTGTTCCCACAATAGTGATATTTATCTAATATGTCTCCAGTAATAGCAACATTATCCATTTTATGCAGGATTGATGTAATTAGCAATGAAGGTAAGAGTGTGGGGATTGCTGGCTCTGAATGGTGTGTGTGTCTGGAATGGCTGTTGTGGGAAGGGATGGTTTTGCTAGGTTGCTCTAATTTAGGCTGTGTTTTTCCAAAGAGGCATGGAGGTAGCTTCCTGTGGTGGCACTCCTCTAAAGGATGGATGTTGTTTTGTGGGTGATTCATGTTGTTGACCTAGGAGCCTTTGGCCTGATGTAGGTACCTTTGATGTCATGAGATGTGTTTCGGTAATCGTAGCTCACTGCTCTGATGAGGTGGGTTCTATGGTGAAAGCAGTAATGACAGTGTTCTGCTTGAGCTTGTTTTGTATTGTGAAGCTCAAGAGGTGATAGGTGTGGCTCAGTTCTGCTCACAGCTCCTATGGAGTATTCCTGGCTGCAGATTTCCCACTGCAGAGATATCTAGAATGATTCGTACTACAATGCCAGGGTATACATGTTAACATTGGGGGAGTCAAGTTAAGTAAGCTCCCTAGCATTTGTTATTATAATCATTGACAGTTGACTCTGTTTTTGACTGCTCCCTATGCTGCAGATGCCTCTGGCTTAAGAGTGTATCTGTGGGGCGAAGATGATAGATCAGGAGTGACTGGGTGTTAACATTTATGCCCTATTATCCAACCCATTGTGCCCCCCACACTCAGTCTGTCCGTACTGTAATACAGAATGAATGTGAACATAATGAAGACAGAGAGTAATATTGCTGAGATAAGTTTGCGAGGATGGTCATTATTCCTAATTATGGAAGCCTGTTTATGGATGTTGTGTATTTTTTGTGACCAATGAAAGAGTTCCACAGCTCCATCTGGATGAATTCCCCCATCATTCAGGGCAGCCCCTATAAAAGCCCCTAAGAGATGCAGACAAAAATATCCCAAAAACTGGTCCCAATAGAGGTTTTGCACACTGACGCATAAGGAAAAGGGCTCAGTCTATGTGTGTCCCCTCAAAATGGCTAAAGATCAATCTTGCCCAAATGTGAAGGTGGCATCCACGCCCATCGTGGGCCACAAAAGCCCCCAACTCAGATACCATATATCACACACTATGATCCTCATATCTGCAGGTGGCATCCTTGCACCCCACAAAATGATAATATGTTATGGTACCTATGAAATACTCTGCTCATTCAATACGCATGTCAGAGTACATCTAATCAGCACCCAACCAATCAAGTCTGCTGAAGGCTAATGCCAGTGTAGACATGGGCTGAATTCTTTGCTTGGTTCAGGGGTGAGGTTGAAGGGGCCCTGTGATGCCAGATGCCAAGCCTAGCAGGCAAGCAAAGCTGGCACAATGAAAAGCAGATCCTGATGAAGCCGTAGGCGTATCGGAGATCTGTGTAGGGTGCGAGGTATGAGGCCCTGGAGAAATGCAGTCAGGCTTGTAGAACTACATAGATGATTGTATGGGTATAATAGGTGAGGCCACTGCACAACATAGCTTGCAGAACAGACTCACTGTAACTATACCAAGCTGATCTTCTCACTGTAGGCGTGACTATCTTCTGTCCCTCTTCTCAGTGTTCTTTCAACAGTTGCAGCTGGAAAAGAGATGCCTGGGGCCTTGTGTCCAATTGCTATTTATTTTTATATTGAATCAGTTCATCATGTAAACCCCAACACAGAAATAAATAAGATAAATTGATAATTGAGTCACAAAAGGCATTAATATGCAATGCAAATACATAAAAACTATTATCAGAGCATTTAAACATATTTCAGTAATTTGTGTATTTTTACATAATTTCCTAGAAATTACAGGTAGGTAAATACCATATTACAACAAATTTAAAGCTAGTTATTGATTTGCTACATGAAATTGTACCATTTTTTCACTAGTGCTTTTTAAAATTATGACATCTCCAAAACTAACACATCCTAGAGTAGGAGGTGAGGTACTTCTGTCTTCAAAAGAAGAGTAGGACCTGGGTGTAATTGTGTCTGACGATCTTAAAGTAGCTAAACAGGTAGAAGAGGTGACTGCAAAAGCCAGAAGGTTGCTTGGGTGTATAAGGAGAGGAATGGTCAGCAGAAAAAAGGAGGTGATAATGCCTCTGTATAATTCTTTGGTGCAACCTCATTTGGAGTATTGTGTGCAATTCTGGAGAAAGCACCATCAAAAGGATATAAGCATAATGGAGATGGTGCAGAGGGTGGCTACTAAAATGGTTAGTGGTCCTCATTATGGGGAGCAAGGACTGGGACCTGACAAATGCAGATCTATAGGTTACCCCAATGGATGATAGCCATGCGTGATACAGTGTAGATGGACTGAGTAGAGTTCTGGCCTCTGATGGTCCTGGATGGCATATTCCCCTGTGTGTAAGAATCATCCCAAGCCAATCTGAGAGGGGATCACATTGACTGTGGCCTACTCCCACTCTTGTACATGTGAACTATGCACCAAAGAGTAGCTCCTGGTAAAATCCTGTTTATTCCTCTCAAGGGATCCTATGGGTGCAGATATGTACCATGGAGAAATTATTCCCAATTGGGCAATAGACTATTCTTGCTTGCAATATATGAGTACAGTTTGGTTATATGATGGATTTAGTGTGCATGATTGTGAAATGTGATGATGTGGGATTCAAACCCCTAACCTTTAGTCTACAAGACAGTTACACCAAACACCAGGCTATACCCCCCACCCACTGAGGAAGGCTATCCCAGGCCAAACTGTGTAGGCTGTCCATCTACAGAATGAAGCCATGGTTGCAGGAGTACAGCACAGGCCCCTTGTCAGCTGACAGTGACACTAGGCGTATGGCATGAGCCTTACTGTATGGCAACTGCCAATGTACCCATAGATGTGGCTTGGTTTAGCAGCTTTGGCCACACCTGCAGGTATGTGAGGGGATGGTTACCAGTAGGACTCATGCAGCACATGTGCATGTTCAGTGAGGCCAGTGTCAAGCAGTTGGATCATGGCATAACCACCCCCAGTGGCAGATGGCTGATGCATGATGCCCCAACCTTGCTCTACTGGGCCTAGTGCACACCCACCATCACACAACTGCATGGCCAGGTTGTACACATCACCTACACAGATGGATCAGCGGGTAGCACAAGCACTATGAATCTAACACATTGCAACTTGGGTGAACAGACATGGATCCATGACACAGCAAGTAGACAGACAGCATAGCACAGGTGTGACACACAGGCATGATTGACTGGGAGTCATGGTTAATAGGAGATAGGTGGCACATCCCTGCAATGCAATTCTCCACACAACTCTGAGACGACTGTTTCCTCCCCCTATCTATGCAGGTGACAGAAGATACCCCCTGAGGGAATGGTTGATGACCTCAATTGTCCATCCACATATGCCAGCAGAACAACGCTATAATCAGGTGCACAGGAGAATGTGAGGCATCATCAAGTGTACCTTCCAACAACTGAAGAGCCACTTCCGATGCCTGGATCACTCAGGCGGCGAGTTACTGTATGAGCCCACAAAGGTGTGCCAGATCTTCCTTGCCTGCTGCATGCTCCACAACTATGCACTATGGCGCAGGCAGCCAATGCATGATGGGACAGACATACCTCTGGAGGACAGTGATGATGACAGCGTCGCCCCACATGTGCCCGGGGGACAGCCCTACAGAAGGGGATTCATGTCCCACCAGAACCTTGTGCAAACACACTTTGCATGTGGGATGAGGAGCCAGCTGACAAGGGCAGGGGTGGGGTGGCGAATGGGGGAGAGGAGCTGGATGGCAGGGATATGGGTGGGGTTGAGGGCGAGGGCTGGAGGGGAGCTGGAGTGTGGGGAGGGGCGATTGGGAGGGAACAGAGATGTGGTGGGGCTGGATGTGAGCTAATGGGATAGGTGGGTGGGTGCTGGTAGGGGGGTGACATGGGATTGGGAGAGGGTTGGAAGGTAGGATACATGCGGGGGACATTGATAGCCATGAGGGAGGTGGTACAGAGTCAGAGGCTGCTGGGGGTACTAGACTTCACAGCACCTGCCCTGGCTGTGTGGGCACAGACCCATCTACTCACACACTCACCAGGCCCACACAGAAGACTGTGTTCGTGAGGAACTAGCTAAGCTAAAAGTACACAAAGCCATGGGTCTGGATGGGATACATCCAAGAATACAGAGGGAAGTTGGGGACATTCTAGTGGCTCCACTGTCTGACCTTTTCAATGCCTCTGTGGAGTTGGGAGTGGTGCCAGAGGACTGGAGAAAGGCACATGTTGGTCCCTTTACACAAAAGCAGACATAAGGATGACATTGAGAACTACAGGCTGGTTATCTAACCTCTGTGGTTAGTAAAATATTGGAAAGGCTACTAAAAGAGAGAATAGTCACGTGTCTGGAGTCCAGTGGTTTGCAGGATCCAAGGCAGCATGGATTCCCCAGAGGCAGGTCTTGTCAGACAAATCTGTTTGATTGCTTTGACTGGGTGACAAGGGAGTTGGACGGAGGGAGAGCCCTAGATGTGGTGTATTTAGTTTTCAGTAAAGCCTTTGACACCGTTCCGCACAGGCAACATATAAATAAATTGAGCAGCCTAGGGCTGGACCCTAAAGTTACTGATTAGGTTAGAAATTGGTTGAGTTGGAGATGACAAAGGGTGCAAGTAAATGGAGCTCACTCTGAGAAGAAGGAGATTACCAGTGGTGTGCCGCAGGAATCTGTCTTTGGTCCAATTCTTTTTAACATCTTTATTAGTGATATTGCAGAAGGGCTGTCAAGTAAGGTTTGTTTGTTTGCGGATGATACCACAATCTGCAGTAGAGTAGACACCCAGGAATAAGTAGATAACAGGAGGGATCTAGCTAAGCTTGAAGAATAGTCTAGAATTTGGCAGCTGAAATGTAATGCTAAAAAATGCAGGGTCATGCATTTGGGCTGCAAAAATCCAAAAGAGCGGTACAATGTAGGGGTAGGGCATGTAAATTTTAGGAGTAGATTTTTATTTTTCAAAACTTTACAAACTACTAGTGACCAAATTATGCAGTTTTGCATGTTGAATCTAAAGCTATCTTCGGAAGCTGCTTAAAATGATTCTTGGCTAATCAAATCACAGTTGAAATATGTGGAAATTAAGTAATATTTATTTGAATGTACAAATAGTCTGAACAACACCTGTAGCCACATAATTGTCTTTAAAATATCATTTATGCAATTAATTTAATGTTATTTAACAAAATCTAGCAAAAAAGCCAAATCTTGTTTGCTTCTGTTTCGGCTCATGAGCTCCCTGCTGACCATCAACCTCCTAATATAATGTTTCCTCCTCTCCTGATTGTACACATAACCAGCAGCCTCAGTTGTCATTTTTACACACCTTTCTATGGACTGGGTTTGTGATGGCCAGTCTCGAACCACCATGGGCTTGATCAGAAATGTCTTGATCTCTGCTGCTGTCATGGTACAGGTAAGTGGAAGCTCAGAGACTCTGGAGCTCCAGTCAAGTGAGTATTGTTGCTTCAGAGTTGATGGATGGTGTTTTCCTAGGTTTCACACTGCCGTCTCCAAGCTGAGTTTTTTCACCTCTGATCTTCAATATCTTTCCCACTGCATCTCCTCCCTTTTGTTCCTCTTCACTGCACAACATAGCTTGCAGAACAGACTCACTGTAACTATACCAAGCTGATCTTCTCACTGTAGGCGTGACTATCTTCTGTCCCTCTTCTCAGTGTTCTTTCAACAGTTGCAGCTGGAAAAGAGATGCCTGGGGCCTTGTGTCCAATTGCTATTTATTTTTATATTGAATCAGTTCATCATGTAAACCCCAACACAGAAATAAATAAGATAAATTGATAATTGAGTCACAAAAGGCATTAATATGCAATGCAAATACATAAAAACTATTATCAGAGCATTTAAACATATTTCAGTAATTTGTGTATTTTTACATAATTTCCTAGAAATTACAGGTAGGTAAATACCATATTACAACAAATTTAAAGCTAGTTATTGATTTGCTACATGAAATTGTACCATTTTTTCACTAGTGCTTTTTAAAATTATGACATCTCCAAAACTAACACATCCTAGAGTAGGAGGTGAGGTACTTCTGTCTTCAAAAGAAGAGTAGGACCTGGGTGTAATTGTGTCTGACGATCTTAAAGTAGCTAAACAGGTAGAAGAGGTGACTGCAAAAGCCAGAAGGTTGCTTGGGTGTATAAGGAGAGGAATGGTCAGCAGAAAAAAGGAGGTGATAATGCCTCTGTATAATTCTTTGGTGCAACCTCATTTGGAGTATTGTGTGCAATTCTGGAGAAAGCACCATCAAAAGGATATAAGCATAATGGAGATGGTGCAGAGGGTGGCTACTAAAATGGTTAGTGGTCCTCATTATGTAGCATATGAGGACAGACTTAAAGATCTTAAAATGTATACTTTAGATGAAAGACGGGATGGGGCAATATGATAGAGACATGTAAATACCTCCATGGCATAAATGCACAGGAGGGCCACTTTCAATTGACGGCAAGCTCTACTATAAGGGGACAGGATTAGAATGAAAGGGGATAGACTCAGTAGTAATATGCGGAAATATTTCTTGATGGAAAGAGTGGGAGATGCGCGGAATAGTCTCCCAGTGGAGTCGGGAGTGGTGCCAAAGGACTGGAGAGAGGCTCATGTGGTCCCTTTACACAAAAGTGGAAGACAGGATGTGGTTGAAAACTACAGGCCAGTTAGTTCGTGGTGAGTAAATTAAAGCTGCTTAAAGAGAAAATAGTGAGGTTTCTGGAGTCCAGCGGATTAGAGGATCCGAGACAGCATGTATTCACCAGAGGCAGATCTTGTCAGACAAATCTGATTGATTTCTTTGACTGGGTAACAAAGGAGTTGGACCGAGGGAGATCCCTAGATGTGGTGTATTTTGATTTCAGTAAAGCCTTTGATACTGTTCCTCACAGGCGACTTATAAACAAACTGAGCACCGTAGGGATGGACCCTAAAGTTACTGCTTGGATTAGAAATTGGTTGAGTGGGAGGCAACAAAGTATAAGGTAAATGGAGCTCACTCTGAGGAGAAGGAAGTTACCAGTGGTGTGCCCAGGAATCTGTCCTTGGTCCGATTCTTTTTAACATCTTTGTTAGTGATATAGCGGAAGGGCTGTTGGGTAAGGTTTGCCTCTTTGCGGATGATACCAATATCTGCAATAGAGTAGACACCCAGGAAGGTGTAGATAACATGAGGAGGGATCTAGCTAAGTTTGAAGAATGGTCTAGAATTTGGCAGCTGGGATTTAATGTTAAAAAATGCAAGGTCATGCATTTGGGCTGCAGCAATCCAAGGGAGCAATATAGTATAGGGGGTGAAATACTTTTGTCCACTAAAGAAGAGCAGGACTTCATTGTGGTTGTGTCTGATGATCTTAAAGTAGCTAAACAGGTAGAAAAGGCGACAGCAAAAGCTAGGGGATGCTTGGGTGCATAGGGAGAGGAATGGCTAGCAGAAAAAAGGAGGTGATAGTGCCTCTGTATAAGCCTTTGGTGCGACCTCATTTGGCGTATTGTGTGCAATTCTGGAGACCGCACCGTCAAAAGGATATAAATAGGATGGAGTTAGTACAGAGGAAATGCGGAATAGAGGCAATATGATTTAGACATTTAAATACCTCCATGGCATAAATGCACAGGGGGAAGAGCCTCTTTCGATTGAAAGCAAGTTCTGCTATGAGGGGACATGGGATGAGGATGAAAGGGGATAGATTCAGGAGTGATATGCAGAAATATTTCTTTACGGAAAGAGTGGTGCATCTGTGGAATAGTCTCCCAGTGGAGGTGGTAGAGATGAGGACAGTATCTGAAATCAAAAAAGCATGGGACAAACACAGAGGATCTCTAAAGGAAAAAAGGGGACTGTTGTAGTTGTTGATATGGAAGGACAGACAGGATAGGCCATGTGGTCTTTTTCTGTCGTCATTTTTCTATGTTTCTATGGTGGACACGAGGACAGTATCTGAATTCAAAAAAGTATGAGACAAACACAGAGGATCTCTAAAGGTTGAAAGAGGACTGTTGTAGTTGATATGGAAGGGCAGACTAGATAGGCCATATGGTCTTTTTCTGCCCTCATGTTTCTATGTTTCTAAGTGACCCAGCCCGATGCCCATGACTCCCTTGCTGATAGGCCATGTCCCACCAGTGGACGCTGTGCACCTCTGACTGTCTAACCCATGGCACTGCACTGTGCATGCCGCATTGCCCCTTGTGGCCCCATATGAGAAGAGCAGAGGAGACCAGCATATTCCAAAGACATAGATTTATTGTTATGTGAACACACAGCTCATGATCTGTTCATCCTGCCTTTGCTAAAGTGAATGGGGATGTGCATGTCTGATTTGACATGGAGATATGTTCACACATGTACATGGAAGTTGTGGCAATATGGGAGCCCTGACACCCTGTCCCTGGCAGGCTACTGGCCCTCCTCCCCACCAGCTGTAGTGCCTGGGGGGGAGGTAAGTACCTCTGTGAAGTTGCATACCTCCTGCATCAGGGCACGAAGGTCCATTCACATGCCCTCCAGGTGCAGCATGATGAGGTCCAGGGGCCTGGCCAGGGTAGCAAGGTCCTGTAGCATGGAGCACTCAAAGCTCTCCACCTACTGCAAGGTCTCACTGCCTGCAGTGCCTGCTGGTGCCTCATCGTGCTGCACCGTGACTGGTGAGGAAGTGACCAGCGTCTGCTGTCTCATCCCCCCATCTGCTTCCCCAACACACAGCCCACTCCTATCCTTCCCCTCCCCCCTGGTCCCCACTCCCATCCCCACCAACCCCACTGGCCTTGCTCCCATCCCCGCCCTCCCTCCCAGCTCGCTGCCATCCCTGCCCTCCCCCATCTGCACACTCCCATCCCCATTATCCTCCAACCTCCCCCCCTTAGCGACCCTCCTTCCCTGGCCCACCACCATCCCTCCAAACCACCACCATCCCATTCATATCCCCAGCCTCCTCCCATAGCCCACCATAGGCACGTCCCTCCTCCACCAACTCACTGCACAGACCTCAGGGGACGATCTGGATCAGACCTTGTGGCTTCCATTCATGTGTACTTAAGCAATTATGTGTTTGGGACCATTATCATATCTCATCTGGGTGCTCAGCATGGAAAAGTGGGGTGATTTGAGGTATGTGGACCTTTCTGCATTGGGATGGCATCGCAACCCCTTGTGCTTGTTCTACATTTTCCCTGTACATGGATTGGTGACCCTCTCCCTGTCATTCTGATGGGTCACAACCAGGACTGTACACACTGTGCAGCCATCATATGGTGGCCTGGTGGTTCTCACACTGGCTTGGTGCCTGGGTGTACTGGATTCAATTACTACTTGCATCCCATGTTTTGCCAGCCCTGCTGGTGTGACTCCCACATTTTATCTGTTAAGGGTACTCTTTAATTATTTGGCTTTCTTGCTCTATTCTTTAATACCGCTTTTCCACAGGTCAGAGTTGTTTTCAGATGAATTTAACAGTGCACAGGATGTCATGCAACTTTGGCTCATATCACAGAGATGTCACTGCTTTTTGCTATATACATGTTAGTGGGTGATGCAGCTTGATTGTATACATTTTGGGGGGAGTGGAAATAGTGTATAGGATAACTAGTGCGTTCAACTATATATAAGCAGGTGTTGCTCTTTTGGGTCTTCTGTCCTTGGTACTTGGGCATCAGTACTATCCCCATAGTATTCTCTGGGGAGGTATGTTTTTATTTCCTGGTTTCTTGTTGCTGTGTGGTGGTTTCAGGTGTCTGTACATTTTATGGTATTGTCTCACTGTGTACCCGCTCTCTGGTTCCACAGGGCAGTACACTTTGTATCCTGTCACTCACATTTGGGTTGTCCAGTGGTGCTGCATTCCTTACTCTCTGCCCTTTTGTTGTTCCTCCACATGCATTCATCCTGCAGATGCCTGGTTCCTCCCTTTTCTGTCCTATCTCTGCCCCTCGCTTTGCGATTGCATGTCTACATCTCTGCCAGCTTTAAAGCTATTTCTGTACTTACTGAGCAAGGGTGGTTCTGATCCTCTTCCAGCCCCTGCATGCTGCAGCATGGGCTGGCCTTCTGTGCTTCATGGGGAGCAGCACCTCCTCCTCCTGCAGAACAAGTCTGCAGAGCAGACGTGTCTCCTGCTCAGAGAAATTTGACTGCCTCATTGCTATTGTTTCTCCTCGCAGTCTAGATTTCCGTGCTGTGGGTGGGGGACACCACTCCATCTTGTTTCCTGTTGCACGTGGACCACAATGTAGGTGGGCATGTTTTCAGCATTGCATGTGGATGGTGGCCTCAAAAGACTCAGTTGTGGGCATAGACGGGCAGTGCACATGTAACACAGGGGCAGTTTCAATGGGCAGCAGGGGGACACTTTTTCAGTTTTGACACATGCAATGTGTGCACTCACAACAGACTGATAAACATGTAGGTGCGGTTACATCCTCAGTGTGATTCTGTAGGCACGAGTGTGTACATACACGTGCCTAGGGAATTGCCACCGTAGCATGCCCGTTTCCATGGTGCATGTTTCCGCAGCGCTAGCCATCTTTTCCTAAATTGGCCTCCATGAGCATAATCTTTATAAAATTACCCCCACTAGAGTAATTTTATAACTGCATGCAGGAGTGAAAAGGTAAGCACATATTTTTTAGTGTATGGATTTTCCTGGATTTTCAAAGTAAAAGTGTGCTGGTACTTCTGCTTTGAAATGTACCCAGGAAAACTTTGTCGTTAGGTTGTATATTTACAGTATACTTAAAGGCATATTTTTGATAAGCTGTGGAGATCAGAATTGATTGGCTGAATTCAGGATGTACTCAATTCTGATGGTATTTTAGGAACAGCTTTACTAAATGTAGCGCCATTTCTAAGATACACATCTGCCTGTAATGGGAATTGCCATTTCAGAAATATACATCTGGGAAAAATCAGTGGAGGAAACATGGCAATTTACTTATCATGTTTGCAAGCTGAGACATGCAGATGCTGTTACTCAACTACAGGGGACCCTGCCATTACATCTTTTCAATTTGGAGGTGGAAATAAACACTGAGGGATTAAGGGAGCTATCCCCCTCAATCCTATCTGTTAACTGAGGGGTAAACTGAGCACTTTTTACATACCTGTTCGTGTCAGAGAGCAGGTGTATGTGCATTCCTTATATGAAATGGGGAATATACATGTAGATTTTTGTCCCATTCAGGCTAAATCCCAACATGCCCTCGACACTCCCCCTCTACTTTTGATATGGTATAGTCATCCATGTGAAAAAAAAGCCTTTCTATAATGGCCATTTACACTAGATGCAATTTGCATGTGTATATTGCCTGATTATACTGTACATGTGTAAATGGTGAAAAGGGCTTCTAAAATAACCCCTTTACTGCTTGTGGTGCACAATTTTTCTTGCTAAAATTATATATAGATGTTCAAATGTGTGAAAATATGCACAAAAATGCAAATTGCATTCCTCAACCTCATCTTTGAAAATGCTTCTTTAAACTGTTGGTACACTTGCACACTTGCACATATATAGGCAGTATGCATGGAAGTTTACCTGGGTGCGCAATTTTGTAAAAAGTCACTTCTGTGCATAAGGCACTGTTTTACCTGAAGAAATGCCTTTGAAAATTATTTTTCCTATGATTTTTCCAACAGGACCGGTGTTAGACATGCAGGGGCCCAGGACAGAAACTGGGGAGGGGGACACAAAGCCCACCTTCAAGTCGCTCCTCCTTCAGATTGAGGCAAGTTTGGGGCCTTTGTGGCATGGGGGCCTAGGGCAATTGTCCTGTTTGCCACCCCCTAACGCTAACACTGCTTTATAAAACAACCAACAGGCATCCTATACACACATGTATTACTAAACCTTTCTTTGTTTCATCTTCAAAGCATGTACCCCGGATATTTTCTGGATACTACTGCTACTCTTTGAAAAACAAAACAAAAAACACCTACTCACATGTCAAACCTATCATCTTACTGCCTCTGCCTGCTTCCTTCTGTGAGGCAATTCTTTTTTGTTTCTCCTGTCCCAAATCCTAAGCACAATAATTTCTTCAGCTAACATGTTTGTAAATGTATCAGCATGTGCTTTAGTCAAATGACAGTCCTCGAAAGGAACACTGGTTTAAATTATTCAATAGAAGAAAAATACAATTGAAAATCATTGAATTGCAAAATGTTGCAACCCAGTAATGTCCTCAGAATTTGATATCTTCCATTTTGTTATAGGAGCCTTGAGGAAGGAACCTTTTGCCCTAGAATGTACCTGTGTGTCTCATTGACTCGTTGCATTGTTTGGGGCTTACATGCACTAATGTATTTATTACTTGCATTTATAGACTGCCTACTTTAAATTCGGATGTTTTACAACCAAATTAATATGCTTAGCATGAATATTGGTTACACAACAACTGCTACAGTTAGAAACATTAATAATAATAAATGCAGTATATTGCCCATTTCAGAATGGCGCTCTATGTGATGCAAGCATGTAATCATAGTTCACAGGAGTACAGTTAGATCTATTTAGTTGTAAGGATATACATTCATTTGAATCAAGATGAGAAATGTCAATAACATTTCCCAGGTCATTTCATGTTGTTTTCAACCTGAAATAATAGGAAAAAGCTAAGATTTCAGATGTTTTTCTTGTATTCTCTTGTCAATACTGCATATTCAATAGTATACCCTATTGCTCAATAGAGCCACTACTAAGCAATAGGGAGGGAGCACTGCTGATGACAGTGCCCTCTGAAATGAAAAAAAAATGAAAAAGCTAGAATAAAATGAAAACTCCCATAAGTGACATGGGAAACTAAACACAATGAACATTTTTGGCCTGCATACCCCTATTTATTTGTTCCTTCATCAACCTATGCCCTCAGACACACCTAGCCAGTCAGGTTTTCAGGATAACCACAATGAGAGAAAGACACAACAAAGTAGCATGTTTCATACATTGGAAACTCTGTAAACACTACATCATCACTGTTCCTGAAAAGCACTGGGATCATGACACTTAGGGGTATGTTTACTAAACTGCGGTAATGCCATCCGCGTTAGTTTCCACGGTAAAGGTACAGATGCCCATATAAAGGCGTGGGCGGGGCAGCATTACAGCAAGCGTGTCAGGTAACGCGCATTATAAGGCACGTTATTATAAGGCGCGTTAGAAGGCACATCACAAGGCACCTTATAAGGCACAGTATAAGGCACGTTATAAGGCGTGTCATAAGGCACATCACAGGGCACCTTATTAGACACAATACAAGGCACGTGCATAACATGCCTTGTACTGTGCCTAAGAAGGTATCCTGTAACGCGCCTACAATGTGCCCTGCACTGTGCCCAGTAAGGTTCCTTGTAACGTGCCCCATTACGTGCGCTGTACTGTGCCCAATAACGTGCTGTGTAACGTGCCTTATAACGTGCCCTGTACTGTGCCAAATAAGGTGCCTTGTAACATGCCCTATATTGTGCCCTGTAACGCACCCAATAACATGCTATGTACTGTGCCTAATAAGGTGCCTGGTAACGTAGAAACATAGAAACATAGAAATATGACGACAGAAAAAGACCACATGGCCTATCTAGTCTGTCCTTCCATAACAACTACAACAGTCCACTTTTTGCCTTTAGAGATCCTCTGTGTTGGTCCCATGCTTTCTTGAATTCAGTTACTGTCCTCATCTCTACCACCTCCACTGGGAGACTATTCCACGGATCCACTACTCTTTCCGTAAAGAAATATTTCCGCATATCACTCCTGAATCTATCTCCCTTCACCCTCATCCCATGTCCCCTCGTAGCAGAACTTGCTTTCAATTGAAAGAGGCTCTCTCCCTGAACATTTATGCCACGGAGGTATTTAAACATCTCAATCATATCACCTCTATCCCGCCTTTCCTCTAAGGTGTACATATTAAGATCCTTAAGTCTGTCCTCATATGCTTTATAATGAAGCCCATTAATCATTTTGGTAGCAACCCTCTGCACCGACTCCATCCTGTTCACATCCTTTTGAAGGTGCGGTCTCCAGAATTGCACACCATACTCCAAATGAGGTCGCACCAAAGACTTATACAGAGGCATTATCACCTCCTTTTTTCTGCTAGCCATTCCTCTCCGTATGCACCCAAGCATCCTTCTAGCTTTTGCTGTCGCCTTTTCCACCTGTTTAGCTACTTTAAGATCATCAGACACAACCACGCCTAGGTCCCGCTCTTCTTTAGTGGACAAAAGTACTTCACCTCCTATACTGTATTGCTCCCTTGGATTGCTGCAGCCCAAATGCATGACCTTACATTTTTTAACATTAAATCCCAGCTGCCAAATTCTAGACCATTCTTCAAGCTTAGCTAGATCCCTCCTCATGTTATCTACCCCTTCCTGGGTGTCTACTCTATTGCAGATTTTGGTATCATCCGCAAAGAGGCAAACCTTACCCGACAGCCCTTCCGCTATATCACTAACAAAGATGTTAAAAAGAATCGGACCAAGGACAGATCCCTGGGGCACACCACTGGTAACATCCTTCTCCTCAGAGTGAGCGCCATTTACTTGTACTCTTTGTCGCCTCCCACCCAACCAATTTCTAACCCAAGCAGTAACTTTAGGGTCCATCCCTAGGGTGCTCAGTTTGTTTATAAGTCGCCTGTGAGGAACAGTGTCAAAGGCTTTATGGAAATCTAAATACACCACATCTAGAGCTCTCCCTCGGTCCAACTCCCTGGTCACCCAGTCAAAAAGATCAATCAGATTTGTCTGACAAGACCTGCCTCTGGTGAATCCATGCTGCCTCGGATCCTGTAATCCGCTGGACTCCAGAAACCTCACTATTTTCTCTTTCAGCAGCGTTTCCAATAATTTACTCACCACCGAAGTTAAACTAACCGGCCTGTAGTTTTCAACCACATCCTTACTTCCGCTTTTGTGTAAAGGCACCACATGAGCCTCTCTCCAGTCCTTTGGCACCACTCCTGACTCCAACGAGGCATTGAAAAGGTCAGTCAGTGGAGCTGCTAGAACGTCCCCAAGTTCCCTCAGTATTCTAGGGTGTATCCCATCCGGTCCCATTGCTTTGTCTACTTTAAGTTGAGCTAGTTTCTCACGAACACAGTCTTCTGAAAATAGTTCAAGATGTCCCTCGCTTCTGTTCTTATTTGTGGGTGTTTTCTGAGGTCCTGCTCCTGGTTCTTCATCTGTGAACACAGAACAAAAATATTTGTTAAGCAATTCCGCTTTATCCTTATCAGCTTCTACATATTCCCCCCCTGCACCCTTGAGTCTGACAATACCACTTTTGCTCTTCCTCTTCTCACTAATATATCTGAAAAATGTCTTATCCCCCCATTTTATTGCATTGGCTATTTCCTCCTCCTTTTGAATCTTTGCCTTCTTGACTACTTTGCTAGCTTCTCTAAGTTTTTCCAAATACGTGCCTTATAACGTGCTGAATTAGGAGCCCCATAATGCCCTATAAGGATTGTTGGCAACTGTGGCAAGGGTACTATGGGTTGGCAGCAGAGATCCACAGAGATATGACTATCCAAAGGAATGACAAGTAGTTGCAAAGGACAGGCCTAAAAAAATGGGGACAAACAGATATCGAACCCATGACCAGTGGGCAGAAAGTCGGTGAACAAACCAGCAGGCTACACCACCATGTTGAGTTACACAGCAATGTCTGCATACAAGAATACTGCAGGACACCACAACAAACGCCTGTTGTGTGTCAGGATAGGGCAACCTCACCAGTACCCATGATGTAACACAAATGCAGAGCAGATGTCCACAGCTGATATTGCAGTCTGTAAGTGGTACAAGAGACACAGATAAACATGCACACCCACCATGAAATGGAATGCCCTGAACATAGCATGCAAAGGAGCGAAGATCCAAAATAGAAAGGGTGGCAGGGGCCTGCAGAGGGGATAGCCTTGTGCATGGTCAGTGGACCAGGGCAAAATGGGGAATAGAACTCAAAAGGAGCACATGAGAATTGAACCCACACAACAACGTGTCCAACAACAGCATCACAACAGCAGTACCAACCCCCCACCTGGATAGCATAGTGATTAGAACCATATGTAACAGCCAATATGTGATAGACAGGCTGCATAGAGTGCACATCATGGTGCACAACAAAGAGAAGAGAGGGTGTGCGGAGAGGTGTTGAAGTTGCAGCCATTGCATGGTAAGGGTAGCAAAACACAAGAAAAGAAGAGAAAGAGAATATGCTGGGATCAAACCCACAATCTATGGTGGTATAATGCATGCCTCTAACCACTATGCCAAACAACCACAGCAACTGCAATGCTAATATGTACCACTAAATGGCATGTGTGTATGGAAAGTCATAGCATCATGTGAGGCGGCAGATGGCTGGCACACAGGCAACTGCCAGTGGTCCAGGATGGTCAGTACGGTGATGCAGCAGCACAGACAAATGTCTGTACATAATGTCACATAAAAGCCACTGATCTGTCCACAGATGAGGAGCAGGACTGATCATGTTCAGGAGATGCAAGGTGTGCACATGTACAAAGTGGGTGCTGAATGTGGAGGACCAAACACCCAGGAGTCATGAAATGTCCAGGAAGGCATACGTGCCTGGCAGTACAGGACACACAAGCCAGGAAAAGCATATACAGCTAGATGCCTGCTAGCCTACACACAGATATATGTGATGGGTGTCCGAGCCTGGCCATGATATCAAGCAAAACAGTGTCCATGGCAACATAACCCTCATAATGTACATCAAACGGTGACAATGATT
Source organism: Ichthyophis bannanicus (assembly GCA_033557465.1). Classification (NCBI taxonomy): domain Eukaryota; kingdom Metazoa; phylum Chordata; class Amphibia; order Gymnophiona; family Ichthyophiidae; genus Ichthyophis; species Ichthyophis bannanicus. Next base: position 915,288,219 of record CM066031.1, on the reverse strand, counting down.
AACTGGACCCCGTCAGAGCAATGCAGGGAATGGTGCCTGACAAATGCTACATGGGAAAGTTAATCCAGGTCCCCAGGTACGCAGACCAGTGCGAGAACAATAGTGCCACACAAACACATCAACATCTCTGTAGTGGATGTTGTGTAGACAAGGAGGCTGGTGCATATCCAATCAGTCCCTCAGCCACCGCCAGCACCAGTGGCAATGAACACCAATGTCAGTTATGTCCGACACACACATCCCAGGTAGTAGAGATGCCTAAACAAGTAGTAGAGATGCCTACACACAAGAAGCCACAATGCCCAAACACAGATGACATCCAACTGTACAGGCACATGGGAGCGATGAATGTACCTGTGTTAGAATGGAATATGTATGTGTCCACCACTGAAACCATCTGTGCATAGGAATGCTGCAGCAGAACGTCCAATACACTACAATACACTACACACACGCTGTGTATGATAGAACACAGACATTGGGCAACGACCTGAAAGGTTGACAGGCGACACAGTGATGTGAGTGAACCAGATGGCACTGATGTGCGCTGTCTGCATCATCATGGGAATAGCACAGGAACACACAACTAACAGGGGGCATGGTGCAGTCTGGTGCACCAAGCTGGACACATAAGCAGGAGGCGATAGGGTCAGAACGGAGGATACCTAGATGTAATGCCACGCTGCCATACAGTAATGTAGATCTGCAGCGCATGTCCCAATGTCCCAATGTCCAAACAGCATCCCCCCACTGTGTAGAGCATATGTGTGGGTATCAATGGGTCCTACAACTGTGTAGATGCCCAGTCAAAAGTCCGTGATGTATGTGAGAATCAGCAGACATCAGTTACGCATGTACAGAAACACCTTTAATGACCAAATGGGAGCAATAACAGTTACTACACAAGGCAAAATGAGGACATGGAAACAGGTAGGAGATGCACATGTTGCCAAAAAAAAACATAGCCAAACCTCACAGAGATAGAGGTAGCACAATGCAGAAGGCTTGCTGCAATGGGCGTTGTGGATACAGAAGCACTACAAATATGCAATGAACAGGGAATGCACAACCTAAAGCAGAAATATGAGACACCCCCTGCACTACAGCCAAGGTAATGGTGCAATGTCTGTGGCACAATGCTATGACATACGGAGGTCTGTGCACACATGCCTTGATGGGGAGGTAAATCAATGTACAGCGGGACATCTGTAGAGGAACCACACACACTAACATGTATGTGTAGGTAGAATGAAGGGACTAAAATGGTGCATGAACCCACACAGAATCCATGTAGGCACATGCACCATAGCTAACCTGGAATCAGGCAGATGCACATGCACTGTGTATGCACAATAATGACAGAGTGCTGCCCCAGATGAACTGTAACACCCCCTGCGAGTGTCAAACCGCAATCACAGATGGTGGCACGCATCACAGTGGTGTGGTAGCTACAAGTTTGTCATGTCCAAGTACAAGGTAGGCAGACATAGCAACATGGCCTACAGGATGTTACTCCCATGGCACACACGTGGCACACAGGCATGCATACAACTGACATTCTCACCTCTCTGCCATGTGGCTAGATGGGACACTGAACCAGTGTGCGTTTGTTTAACATATATACATATTTATTTACAGGTTTGTCATGCCATTCATTTGGGTTCCATCTCCTGCTTCCAACAGTGATGGCAGTCCCGGGACACAGGCTGGCACAGGGCGGGGGTCACGTGTGTGGCTGCCCCTCACACCCTCTGGGGACCCCCTGGGCCAGGTGGATGGCCGGCTGGGCCTGCCTCGCCCCTCTCCCACAGCATGCGCAACCGGTCATCCAACATGGACAGGGCCACCAGCATCTGCCCCAGGACGTATGTGTGCTCCCGCTGTGCGTAGGCCTGGGCACGCACCACTGCAGCCAGGTGCAGGCCGCACATGCAGCCACACAGACACACATCCCCCCTTATCTGTGTGAATGCATGTATGGCACGTCTGCCTACGGCGCTGGGTGGCAGGCCCTCACCCAGTCGAGGGACAGCACTGGCACCATGGGGCAGGTGGCTGGGGCCCCCAGTGCCCTGTGCCAGCCTGTGCCACTCGGGACTGGCCATCCCCTCCCACCTCCCTCCCCCTCTGCCTCCACCCCCCTCTGCCCCCTCCCATCCCCCTCCCCCTCTGCCCCCTCCCCCTTATCAACGTACCCCCTCCTCCTCCTCCCCCCGCTTGGGGCTCCCATGGACCCTCGCTACCCCCCTCACTCACCTCTACCTCCCCCACCCCTCCACCTCCCCCTCCTCCTCCCCTCCCCCTCCATGCTTCCGGGCCCCCCTCCTCTTCAGCCTCCATGCCAGCTGCCACCTCTGGGCCCCCCTCTGGCTGTTCCTCCTCTGCTGTCCGGCCTGGTCCAGCATCCGGCACTGCTGTGCGCTCGTCTGCTTCTGCGGCCACTGTGGGGGGTAAACATGCATTACCGGCGCCGTCACACCACATACACATCATGGGTACATGACCTGCAGCCTCACCGGCTGCTGGCCCACATATACATGCCATGGAGCATGGCACGGTTGGCATCACTCACCATCGTGCTGGTCCTGCAGCTCTGCATATACCCTGTGCAGGAGCCTTGGGTACCTGGCCCTCAGCTCCCGACCCTACTTACATAGGTCCTCCACCTGTGAACACAGCAAGGTATGGGACCATTAGGGGCCGGTCAGCAGGGCCCATCCTGGGCTACACAGCACACATAGCTGTGGGCAGTTGGTGGCTACCTCCGATGTGTCCGATGCTCATTGTTGGTCATGGCAACGAATGTGTGAACATGTCATGGTCTCACCCTACGTATGCTGCAGCTGGGCCGCAACACCCTTGCAGCCCATTGGCCTGGCCACACATGGCCCTACACCACCGTGTCATATGTGCCGCTGCCATGCTGCGTGTCACATGCGCCAGTGGCGGTGGACATGCATGGCGTCATCATCTGTACACAGTGTGCCCGGGTGGGAGCCGGGCTTGCCCCGCACCCCACACATGTGCACTGTGTCAGCATATCAGCTGCACCATCTGCCTAGCTATGACACATCTCCCACATATGCACAGGTTGCATGGCATGTGCCACTATATGCATGGGGGGGCTGACCATGTGTGCCACCATTGGGCCTTGGGCACTGCGCCAGCCAGGCACAGGTGGGGCCAGGGTGTGGGCCACCCCGAGCCTTCCAGTGTCCTGGTGCAACATGTGGGTGTGCCAGACCCGCACCCACCAGCCTGTGCACCGATCATTACACCAGGGTGACCGACCTACCACCCGGATGTGGCCTGTGCAAACCCGTGAGAATAACCCACGGTCGGTCACGTCAGCACAGGGATAGATGACTGGACTCCTCGATGAGCCCTGGGGCACCCTGGGGCAAAAAGACAACCTATGAAACTCAACCAGGAGCAGGGACTGCAGCACCAGGATGGATAACAGGGTTATGCAAGGAGGCCTGGGGCATCCTGGGGCTGGAGCAGCCCTGTGAAACTCAACCAGGAGCAGGGACCTCAGCACCAGGATGTATAACAGGGCTCTGCAAGGAGGCCTGGGGCATCCTAGGGCTGAGGCAGCCCTGTGAAACTCAACCAGGAGCAGGGACCTCATCACCAGGATGGATAACAGGGCTCTGCCAGGAGGCCTGGGGCATCCTGGGGCTGAGGCAGCCCTGTGAAAGTAAACCTGGGGCAGGGAGCTCAGCACCAGGATGGATAACAGGGCTCTGCAAGGAGGCCTGGGGCATCCTGGGGCTGAGGCAGCCCTGTGAAACTCAACCAGGAGCAGGGACCTCAGCACCAGGATGGATAACAGGGCTCTGCAAGGAGGCCTGGGGCATCCTGGGGCTGAGGCAGCCCTGTGAAACTCAACCAGGAGCAGGGAGCTCAGCACCAGGATGGATAACAGGGCTCTGCAAGGAGGCCTGGGGCATCCTGGGGCTGAGGCAGCCCTGTGAAATTCAACCAGGAGCAGGGACCTCAGCACCAGGATGGATAACAGGGCTCTGCAAGGAGGCCTGGGGCATCCTGGGGCTGAGGCAGCCCTGTGAAACTCAACCAGGAGCAGGGGCCTCAGCACCAGGATGGATAACAGGGCTCTGCAAGGAGGCCTGGGGCATCCTGGGGCTGAGGCAGCCCTGTGAAACTCAACCAAGAGCAGGGGCCTCAGCACCAGGATGGATAACAGGGCTCTGCAAGGAGGCCTGGGGCATCCTGGGGCTGAGGCAGCCCTGTGAAATTCAACCAGGAGCAGGGGCCTCAGCACCAGGATGGATAACAGGGCTCTGCAAGGAGGCCTGGGGCATCCTGGGGCTGGAGCAGCCCTGTGAAAGTAAACCTGGGGCAGGGAACGCAGCACCAGGATGGATAACAGGGCTCTGCAAGGAGGCCTGGGGCATCCTGGGGTTGAAGCAGCCCTGTGAAACTGTAACAGCTGCAACCGCCATACAACCAGGATGCATAACAGGGGTCTGTGATGTGGCCCTGGGCATCCTGGTGATGGGGCATATTTGTGGGCCTGCAGAGGGGAAAGGAACCTCAGCACCTGGCTGATTCAGCCACCTTTCCTGGACAGTCTCACATCTCTTGGGGGACAATGTTCTGACGAGATATTCCTATCATATGGTATGTCACACATGATCAGAGCAGACGGAGGATCACTGTTAGCTGATATTGCATATGGTGGATACAAGTTCCTGATATATACCACATTGTAGTCAAAATGCTGGATGAGGTTTAATTACTTCGAGTAAGCTTTCAAAGGGTTGGCAGACCTCTGTGATGCTGGCTGGTGCATCCTGCAGATGGGGCAGACCTGCACACATCAGCCGTGATGCCCACCATCTTCCCTGATTGCCCCACATACACATCCTGTTCCATTGCTGTGCATGTCGGATATGTCTGTTGGTTGCCGGATAATGGTTTACACTGCTAGGTTTGTGTGCCTGTCCTCATGCACTTACCTCACGTGGGTAGTCTGCAGCGCGATTGTAGCGCCTGGTGAGGTGCACCCATGAGCTCCTCACCCTGTTAAGGTTTTGTCTACGTGATGAGCCAGGGAACAGACGCTCCTGGTGCAGACAGATCAGTTCAGCCAGCAGGTGCAGGTTTGCATCGGGGAACGCAGGCTTCCGTGACCTAGCAGCCATTTTGCTCTCTGCTCAATGCTCCGATGACGCAGTGACGGCGTGTGCCCACGCACGTGCCCCGCGCTTCCGGCGCATGCGCATAGTGCCGTGCGTGCGTGCACGCGTACCCCCGCGCGTACATACATTTGAGACGTTTGTTTTGTTCGTTTGAGGCATTCTGTACAGTATCTCATCACAGCCATATTCCCATCCTTTTGCCATTGTGATATCCTCTTCTGTCATTTGGGGTTGACATTACACCCTTTCCTGCCATATTGTGCAACCCCAGCCTCATTGTGGCACTGTAGCGTACCTCTTGGGCAACTGGGGGGGGGGGGGGGCTTGACGATGTGGGAATTGCCAGGGTGTTTTCGGTATAGACATAATATGTACATCTATATCTTTAGGTATCTCTCATGCTGCCTCTCATTATATGTGTGTGGTTTACATTTCACAAACGTATATTACATTGCACTGGGGATTGTAACTTAGAGAAAACTATTTTTACAGGCAACATAGGCAATGTTGGGTTAGGTGGCTTGTACATGACCACAGGGAGCACCTGTGCGACTGGGAACCCTGGGCCCTCTAGCACATGGTTGTTGTCCCTTGGTGGGATTTGAACCCACAACCCTCTGACTCGGGAGGGGTAATGTGCCCCATCCACTAGGCCACCTCTCCAATGACATGTACTGATGAAACATTGGGATGCAGATGGCGCGGATCCATGTCCCCCAGTGGGGGTGGGGGCAGCAGGGTATTTACAATGCTGGGTCAACAGCACAGTAGTGGTAACATGCACATCGGTCACAGGCAAGGCATGCACACAGATGAGCAATGTGGGACAGGGTACCAGTGCAGGACATTCGGTGAGACCCTGCACAGCCAGACAGGACTCTGCACAGCTGTCAGATGCAGATAGCTGGACAAGGGGGGGGGGGGTTTGGCATCTGTCGTGTGCTTATTATGGCCTGGCAGCACGGCTCTGCATGGATATGCCTGTTGCTGCATGCAAAACATCAAAGTTCGGCAGCCATGAGGGGGGAAACAACGTGGAGTCACCACATAGTCACTGTTTGCAACGTCAGTGTACTGAAGAGTGTTCTATACCTCTATTGCCTGTTATACAGCAGTGGCTGGTTACTGAGTGCATGCAGGTCACTGCACAAACCATCTGCTCTGTGCACCAGGATAGGTTTATAGCACCAGCACCCATGATGCATTGCACATGTGGAACAGCGGTCTATGGCTATTCACCACTTGGGGTCTGAGCCTCTCCATTGCCACAGCTTGATTGGATGGCCTGCCGTGCGTGATACTGACACAGACTGGCTACAGACCCCTCCATTGTGCAGGTTCTGTGTTCACCTTGAGGGTAATGATGTGCGCACAGAACTAGGTCCACAGTACATGTGATGCAAGGGATAGGTCCTGCTGCAATCACTGTCATTGGCAGTGTGTGGCAGGTGTTCATCACAGTGTTACCGATGGTACCTCGGTGGCTGTCTGGATGCCACAGTCACATGTGGCTCTCTGTGCCAGACACCGCCCAGATCTGTGCATACCCAGTGTTAAGGTCAGGCTGGGATGGACACCTGTGAGTAGGGTGCGGAGGTGTCTCGATATGCATGGGGATTTATGTTACACTGACCCCCTACTGCTCAGGGCGGTATACACAATATGCCCCTCCCCACTCACAGGGGGGGGAGAGGGGCAGGGGAGCTTGTGCCTGGGCATGGGGACCTGCCTATCAGTGCAGCACACCCAGATGGGGGGGGGGAAATACCCCTCCAGGGCTGGTGTTGTCGCGTCCACCCCTTATATAGGCGGCTGCCTAGTGGGAGTGGGCAGACCACATATTTATTTGTATCCCTTTAAGTGCTGCAGTTTCTGTTCCCTTGTAGTTGTGGCACAGACGAGTCAGAAAGGAATAGGGTTAACAATAAGTTTTATTGTTATTGTCGCACAATGTTCACCTACTATCCCAATAAACAGAAATAAAGGATACTTCTCCAAAGCAGTCTCTTTAACTGAAACAGGATTATTCAGCTTCTAAACATACAGGCATGTTCCTTTCACAGCACTGTCTTCCAGCTTCTTCCTGATATAAGACGTTTACTGCTTTCTCCTTCAGCAATAAAAATGCTTCCTTAAAACACCAAAAGCAGTAGTGCTCTTTTCTTCCAGGTTTTGCCTAATTGGCCTGGCTTTTACACTCCAGCAGCTCTCTGCCTTTTCCCGTGTAAAATCCTCCTGACTCAATGTCAGGCTTCTTCCAGCACTTACTATTAGAATCACAGTTCATAGATTTTACCCTCTCTGGCAAAATGCACAATCAGTTTCCATATCAGAATCCTCACTAGCAGCACCAGCTTCTTCAAACTGCATGGGCTCTCCCTCTGAGTCAGATATGCTTTCTTTACATAAAGGCTTCTCTTGAACAGGCTTCCACTGATCTAATAAAGCCTTTAACTGTTTCAAACGGGACTCTTCTTTAGTCTGAGCTGTGGGGGAGGAACTTAGAACACCAGTCTCTTTGAGTACTGCCTTAACAGATTCAAAAGGGCTCACCTTTTTCCTGGCCTTCCATACCCTTTCTGGCAAGTTTACAGGCAACCTCTTGTCCCCAGACTGCTTCCTCTGCTCCCGGCTGTTCTCCTGCTCAACAGGGTCTGACTACGACTCCTGTCTCCAGAGCTTCCAATCAGCCACTTGCTCATATGCAGCTGTGCTTCTCTCTGAACTAGAGCTACTCACATGTTGCCTGCAATCAGAGTGTCTGTGCAGCCTTTCACTTGGAACTTTGCTCCTGCTTAAACTCCCATCTCGGTTCCTCTCACAAGTCCCCTCAGAACTCCTTTCAGGGTCTCTTCCAGAACTCTTACAGCTCCTTGCTGCCGACGTTCTTCCTGTTCCTGAGCTCCCTGTTCCTGCTCTTGTCCTTACTGATCTCTCTCTAACTGTTTCCTTGTGGCTAAATATTTGGGGCTGTCCTATGGGCTTTGACTCTGCCCCCCTTCCTCTTACGTCAGCTCCCCTGGTTGTCATGGAGCTGAGGTGTGGCTCACTCTCCTGCTTTCTGAGCACAGGGTTTTTTCCATTAGTTTAAGGTTTAACCCTTTCTCTGCCTGCACTGCTCTTAGCTACAGGGGAAAAAGAGTGATTTCTGCACCTTCCACTAGCGTTTAACCCAGCTGCGCCATCACAGTGCGTATGACCCATACCTGTGACTGGACCATTGGCAGACTGGCAATACTGTGTCTCTTTGCCTGTACATCCTCTCTAGCCAGAGCCTGCCATGCACCAGCAGACAACACTGTCATTCTGCACCTGCAGCAGCATACAGTATGTTGTAACCATGCACTGATGACCTCCAAACAGTCCACCCAACTATAGGGTGTGCAGCACACACACACCACATTGGTATGTTGGTGATTATGCCCCAGACCAGGGATCACACAAGTGCACTGTTAAGAGCTAGTATAGAGCACTATGGGGGACCCTGGATATGCCATGGTCACTGCTAGGTCAGGGCGAGACTGGCCTTCCAGCATGACATGCTGTGTCCACCCTGTACACACACTGGTGTGTCCCAGCCATGGTCCTATTCCATGGGCAGATGCAGCCTGGCCCCCTTGCCCTCTCTGGGACATACCCACAATACCTTGCTCCTCATTATTCACATTTGCAGGGTGATGCTTTCAACAGTTGGACAATGTGGGCCCAGAGCCTTGTGGGTAGCCACAGAGACCAATGGTTCGACATACACACAAACACACTCCTACTGCAGCACTGTGCAGTTTTCACGGTGTTTGGGAGGCCTGCCCACCACACCACAGACATCTTTGAACTGTGCAAGGGGTGGTGTTAATGCGGTGATGGTACCTGCAACTCCGGCCTGGACCCAACAGCCTTACTCTACTTGTGGTTTTGGATGGTGGTACCTGTGTGAGTGGGCTTTGTACCAGTGTTGTCTGCTGCTGTGGGAATTGCACTGTAGGATGTTGTATCTACCTCATCAGGGAAAATGTGGTGCTGTGCTCTGCAGGGTCTGCATCTGTGACCTGACTCTGTGCCCCTCTGCTCTGGGACACACTCACTGTGTGTACTACACCTCAGTGCTGCTACTGATGCACAGCAGTCCATGCGGCTACCTTTACTTCTCCTCAGCCAGACCTTTGCTGTTTTTATGTTGTATGTCCATGTTTTGATAAAATGTGGTGATATGCTCTGTGGGGTCACCCTGTGATCTCCTGCTCTGGGTTGCATTGGCTGTGTGTACTGCACCACAGCGTTGCCACTGGGGACACAGGGGTCCATAGACTACCTTTACTTTTCCTCCCTCAGACCTTTGCTGTTTTTCTGTTCTGTGTACCTAGTCAGGTAAAATAGTGGTCTGTGCTCTGTCAGGTCCACTGCTGGGAACTGAACCTTTGACCTTCTGCTCCAGGTTGCATTGCCTGTGTGTACTGCACCACAGTGTTGCCACAGAGACACAGGGGTCCATAGGCTACCTTTACTTTTCCTCCCTCAGACCTTTGCTGTTTTTCTGTTCTGTGTACATAGCTAAAATAGTGGTCTGTGCTCTGTCGGATCCGCAACTCGGACATGAACCTGTGACCTTCTGCTCTGTGTTATTCTGGCTGCGTGTACTGCTCCACTGTGTTGTCACAGGGGCACAGCAGTCTCTGGGTCTACTTTCACGTCTCCTCAGCCAGGCCTTTTCTGTTGTACTGTGCACCACATATTGGTACAGGGCATGGTCTGGGTCCACTGCAGGTGGGTGGCACTGCTTCCTCCACACAGACAGCCCCACCCTGGCCTGCTGCCATGCCCATATGCTGTTGGTGCCAGTGGTGCACTATACCAGGCCCTCCTGGGGTCAGGTAGGCGGCTGCCTAAGGTGTGTGTTCTAGGATAGGGGTGCCTACATAGATGTCGATGCTTCCCACGGCACCGCCTGTCAATGTTATGCACCCCGTGGGGTTCCTGCTGGGTGATGTCTCATGGATGGGACACTGTGGAACACGGACTATGGGCATGTCTGACCCTGGTCAGTTGCTGTCTTGCCGGTTTCAATATTCTGCGTTCCTATGTGCCACCTCGGCAACTGCCTAGTCCACCCTTTGCCCCAGTGGCCCCCACTGCAGGTCCCGCCTGCAGCCCCCATGCCCCATTTGCACCATCACTATAGTGGCCTTTCATACCAGGGCACTATGCTGTTGCTGCAAAGGGAGCACTACTATCACCTTTCTATGGGGTATGTTTACTAAACTGCAGTAATGTCATTCGCGTTAGGTTCCGCGCTAAAGGTACAGATGCCCATATATAAAGGAGTGGGCGGTGCATCGTACGACAAGCAGTGCCAGGTAACGCGCATAACAAGGCGCCGCCAGATAGCATGCATCATAAGGTGCCATATAAAGCACAACACAAGGCAGCCTAACCGAAGGCGCCTCCCAAGGCACATTGGCATGCACCCTACAAGGTGCCTAACCGAAGGCGCCATGCAGCCGCCCCTGAAGGCCCTGCATAAGGCACCGTAGGGTAAGGCACCTGAAAAGCAGGACATGGGGTAGTAGCCTGCACATGTACGCTGGGTGACACACAGCTGACAGACGCAGATAGACGGACCGAAGGATGGTTGGCAACTGTGATGAGGGTAATATGTGCAGGCAGCACATATCAGCCAAAACATGACTGTTACAGGGATTACAGGTAATGGCATAGGAAAGGCATAAAAAAAGGAGAACAAAGAGGGAGTGAACCCATGACCACTAGGCTCAAAAGCACTGCACAAACCAATAGGCTACACCACCACTCTGAGGTCCACAGCAATGGCTGCATACAAGAACACTGCAGGGCACCACATAAAATGCCAGCTGTGTGTCAGGAGAGGACAACCCATTCACCATGATGCAATGCACATGTACATCAGGCGTCCACAGTTCATTTCACAGTCCGTAAGTGGGGCCGGAGTCACATAGAAACATATGCACACACACCATGACATATAACGCAGTGTAAACAGCATACAAAAGAGCATGGGAGCGATATACAAAGGGTGTCAGGGGCCGGCTGAAAAAAAAGCTAAGTGGATGGTCCATGGAGCAGGGCAACAGACTGAAAAAGGAGCATGTGAAAGTCCAACCTGCACAGTGATGTAGCACAGACCAGCCAACAACAGCAGTACCAATCCAACAAGCAGACTGGTCACATGGACACCACCAAGAAAAAGCTATATGTAACACACAAGATGTGGCAGATAGGCTGCAGAGAGGGCACACTGTGGTGCACAGCACAGAGATGGAAGGGTGTGTGGAGAGGTGATGAGGCTGCAGCCATCACATGGGCAAGTTAGCAGAACACATGAAATGAAATGAACATGTGGGGATCAAACTGGCAACCTATGGACTGGCAATGCATGTCTGTGATCACTATCCCAAAGAACCCTCACATCCACAATCCAAACAAGTTACCACAAAAGGCACACACGGGATCACAGCAGACATCATATCCCTCACCCTGATGCACCATATGCCTTGGATAAACTCACAGGGTCTGTGTGGCAGGCACCTTCACCAACACATATCCAATCCATGTTGAGAGCCCACCTACCTGCTGGTGCCCGTGGACCCTAACTACCTTGACCCCACACCACCGTTGCCTCCCCAACCCCTTCCCCCACATCCCGTCACCCATCCTAACTAGATTGTAAGCTGTGATGAGTAGGGTGTCTGCAGACATGTCCCTACAGCGCTGTGTACAGGGGGCAGTGACAGGCAAAAGTATGGAGTTAGCTATGTAAGTAAACAGTTGTCTATCCCGCCTTACCCATCAAATGAAGCAGTGGCCAATGTAGGGCCACGTGGCGTGCCCCAGGCCACATGGAGTGGCAATAAGACCGGAAACCCCAGTCCCAACGTTGCTGTCCCCAGGTGGGATGTGAACCCACGGACCCCTGATCTGAGGTACCGTGTCCTAACCAATAGGCCACCTTTCCTACTGTGCAAGTGCAATAGGTGTGTCAGTAATGAAAGTAGTGGGACTAAAATATGTGATGTAACCATACCCAGACATGGTACACAGCAGCAATAGCGGTACACCTACCCCCTCCCCCACAACCCTGCATCCGGATGTTGTACCCCAAAGATTTTGCATGGATACCCCCACTCCCCCCCATACACAGTCGCCCAGTGTGGCCATCAGCACCCATGGCTGGCTGTACCAGCTAGATACTGATGGCCCACAGAGCCAGCTACACACACTTGAACCATCCCCGGCTAACCCAACCCTGATTGATGCCTGTCGTGATGACATCGCTGTCTGGATGTCTCATCATGGCCTGAAAGCGAACATGTAGTCCAACAAAAAAGCACGGATCCACGTGCTATGTAGAACCCAGTAACACAACATGGACAGCAGTAAGGAAGGAAATTCTTTTATTGGTCACCTTTAGCTTATGGCCCGACACAGGCCGTGTTTCGCAACCTTCTTCAGGGGCAGGCTAAACTAAAAACATAATAAATAATAATAAATAACATCATAAAGTAAAAACATAAATAAATAAATAACCGTAAAAGCAGCACACCAAGAGTGAAACCTAAAATACTCAACACAGAAATAAATAAATAACATGCCAAATCAATAATACATATATCTATAAATACATAAATATAAAAGAAGACCTTATATTCTATGTTTGTATCTGATTTCATCAACAACTCATAACTAGCAACAGCTAATAAAAATTGAAAATAACAGTGAATTAATAAATACATCACTCAAGAAATTGTACATTATTATAGGTGTAAAATGTATAGTTAAAGAATTTGATGATTAACATGTAAAAACATAGATAAAAGAATAAAACGTACAATCATGTAAATATACTTTAAAAGGGGCATAAAGGAATGTATGGTATGTATTCATGTGCATAACTAAAATACATATATATATGATTAGCCCAATAAAAATGACTCAAAAGATGAATGAAAATACATGAATGGAATCAGTGGAATCAGGGGAAGCAAAAGACATCTCTCTCAACAGAACCATCGACAAAAAAACGTTTCAAAAAGTGGTTCATCTACCTCTAGATTGTGACGTCAATCTTCCAAGTTATAGATTCTTTAATTGCTGATTCTAATAGTGACACAAAATAAGAAACACAAGCCTACATTCAGGACATAATGAATCATAGGTGTTCATATATTATAATTGCCAACAAAAACCTAATATAAAAGTATATATTTGTGGACTCAACGTTATTTACAACTCCTCTAACAACGGGTGATCTACCTCCCTAGGGGATCACGTAGTCTTCCAAACCCTCCGTGGTTTTAAAATCACCATACACTACCAATATTATATTCGTGCTCCAAAAGTGTCAATGGTAGAAAACTAAAAACAAAAATATACTAATTCCTGCATTAACAGGGATATGGATCAACCACCCAGCATAAAAACGAAGTTACGAAAACTTACAGAATAAATGAAGTGTCCAGTGTAAACGTCTCAGCGTTCCCGCCGGCACAAAACACAGAACACCAGCGCTTGCGCTCTGCAGACCAACCTTTTCTCACGGGACATACACATATCTGACGTTTTAAACAACCTCATACATATTTAAATTTGAGAAGGCACAGGGAAACACTCCTACTCACGCTGTGCTTTAAACCGAGCCGATGAAATGTTATTACAAATCAATCGATAGCATCTGCACCGCGCTACAGACAGGTCTAGTAATTGAAAACCATTAATATTGTACCTTTATCATTAGGCACAATACTTTAATACCATAAGTATTGTCGCCCCCACCTGGCCGGGCAGATAACCTGGTACCAGGAAGGGTCGCCTTTCTACCTTTCAATAAGTTCTCCCTCAAAATGGCCGCCAGGAGGGCTGCTGGGAGTTGTAGTCTTATTTACTTAGGCAAAGGAGTTGTAGTCAAGTGGTCAGGCGCAAAACAGAGAAAATTTATTTGTTTGTAATCAGGGATTCCATCATACACAGGATATAAGTGGAAAACAAAATACAGGATTTTTACTCCAACGCAAAAGCTTTAACTTTTCAAAAGAAGCAGTCACAACGTTGCCTGTGTTTAGTAAAGGCAGCTTATTCCAAAAACTTAAGCTTCACAAAAACTTCTTTTTTATAGGAACCTTATTTCTTGAAGCAAAACAGCTTTTAGAATGTCCTCTGATTATTCCCTTCAGCTTTCGGCTTCACAATATCATTTGAATATAACATTCAGCTGTTTTCCTTCTGCTGTGCCTTTCACACAAGTCAGGATTCTCTTATAGCATTCACACTTTAAAAGGCTCTACAGTTTAGCATTCTTCCCAGCCAGAGGCTTGGCAATAAGCACACTGCATTTCACATGAGTTATCTTCCATATCTCCTATTTCCATTTCTTCAACACTGTCCCTTTCACACTTATCCAAGGGTACCTGTAGGGAGAGCTGACTATTTTCTTTCTGGATCAAATCATTCAGCTTTTTGAGAAGGACTTGCTTCTGCCCTAACTCTTCTGCAAGGTGAGCCAATTGATAGTCAGTTAAATCGTCCCTCTTTATTCTGGGGTTTAGCTGGCAACTAGAATTAGCTTTTATCTCTGATGCTAATTCTCCTAAGCTTTTTATAGACATGAACTGAGGAGGACACACTTGCCTTAAAGCAGGAGTATTCAGCAATTCTCTTTGTCCTGTATGCAAGTCATGCTGTCTTCCGTCTGCAGAGAATCCCCTTGATTGAAACAGCCTTCCTTTCAGCTGGGACTGCCTTGGAACTTTTCCAATCAGTTTCCCCTGTTCTCTTGGAAGCTTAAACTCAGCAGCCTTTCTATCTCTTAAGGTTCCTTGCTGGCTTCCTCTCTGGCTGTAACACTTCTCAGAGCTGCCTTCTCTTAAAGGTTCAACAATACCTTCTTCAGCTCCACCTTTCCTTATTCTCTCAGGCGTTCTCTCCTCTCTTTTGGCTGAGCTTGGCACGCTTCTGCCTGCTCCTGGGCTCTCTGTGCTTGTGCTCGTTCTCCTCTCTGAGTTTCTAAAAGTCAGCTTTTTAAACTGCTCTTCTTCCTGTGCCACGCCTTGCTCCCAGCACATGTGAGCAGAGTCAGGCTTCTCTCTACCCCTGACGTGCTGCTGTGGGCGGGGCTTAAGGGTGACTATGTTGTGAGTCAGAGACTCCTGGTTACCGGGGAAACCCTGGATGCTTTCAGATTTAAAGGTGCAGGGCTCATTTCCCTGTGTATCCATAGGCTCAGTAGTGCTTTCCTCATCACAGTATGTAACTTGCCTATCAGTTCAATCTATATTCAATATAACCTATGATAATGCTAGGTGGTTCACAAATGATTCTTGCAACTAAGTTTTATCACACCAGAGACAGTCATAAGTATAAAATCACAGTAAAACTGTAACTAAATAATCAAATAAATAATCACCCCCGTCCATGACACACAGCCATCTGATAGCTAGCACCTGCCCCCTCCCCCACAACACCAGTGATACCCGTCCCATCCACCATGAACACACCACCAATATGGCCATGCACTGCTCAATTGCACCCCATTGGTACCTCAGTAGTCTGTCCCCTGCATCCAACCATGCGCCATGCCAGTCATGGGTGCACCAACCCCTTGTCCGGTCATGTCAAAGCCCCCCCAACCGTCACCATACCCATGTCAAACCTCCCCTGCTGAGATCAAGATGCAGAAACTCAGTGACGACCCACCACCCCTCATCTCCCATCTCCCCGCACAAACACCCATTAAAACAATGGGCCCATGCAGGCACCCACCACCTGTGCAGCACACCCCTACTGGCAGCCGCACACTCTGCCCCATTCCCCATGATGCAACATATGCTGTGAGCAAACCTCTGCTGTACATATAGCAGTCACCGTCTCCAACCCCCCACAGATCCAGGTTCAACCACACGTCCTCGCCGCAGCCATAGAAGCAGGATCCCCCTGACACACCCACACTGTCCCTAGCAGTATCCCTCCCACCCCATCTGTGTGCGTGCTGACTAGATAGTAATCACAGATGCGCAGAACATGTCACCCACTTGTCTGCCCTGCGCCGCAGTTGCCATTATAGCACTATACAAATGCTCAGAAGTGGTAGAAGTACATGTCTGAACCATCACAGCCACAGCACCAGAACACACAGCTGACAGGTGGCATGTATCAGACAGGCACACCAGGCTGACAACACACACACAAGGCAAGAAGGTATGAATGGAGCATACAGAGATGCAATGTGATGCAGCCACACAGTGAGGTGCAGACACAGTGCACAGGCAAATGCAGAAACATGCCAATGATGCCATGTCCCAATGCCCCAGCACCACCCATCACATGTGTAGACATGATATGTGGGTGTCTGTGGGTCATATAGCAGTGTAGATGTCCCTAGAACAGCATGTGATGAGCTGAGAAAGGCCAGACATCCCCAGGTAGTCGTGTACATAAACACCTTTAATGCACACATGGCATCAACAACAGTGACACATTGCAACATGAGAACACGGTATTAGGACGAGATTCACATGTGGTCAAACAGCAAAGAAGATGGGATCACACTAGCATGCAGAAGTAGCACTATGTGGATGTCACACCACAATGTGTGCCATGGAAACAGGGGCAGTCAGAATATGGCAATGTACAGGGACCGCACAAATGGAGCCTGAAAAAGGACCCGCCCACCGCCACACTGCAAAGGTACTGGCACAATGTGAGTGGAGCAATGTCATGTCAGAAAGAGGACTGCGCACACATGCAAAGATAAGGCGGCAAATCAATGTACATTGCCACATCAGTCTAGGAAACACACACAAAAACATGTATGTAGAGCCACAAAGAGACGCCTGCAATGGCACACGTACCCACACAAATCACACCCCAGCACATGCACCAGTGTAAGAGATGAGGCCGGCACATGCGCATGCACTGTGTAGTCTAAACACCACAGAGTGCTGCTCCATATCCACTGTAACACACCCTGCAATGGTCAAACAGCAACCTGAGATGGTGGCATGCATCACAGTTTTCTGCAGGGAAATAGTGTGCCATGTACAAGCGGAAGTCAGCTACACAAATAAGCAAGACACGTAGAGTGTATCTTCTGTGCCATGTATGTGGTTGCATATACCTGTATAGCCAAATATTGGTGCAAGGCCTGTGATGCAAGCCCCATCACATTGACCACACACTGCTACAAAATGTCAGATGGATGTACAACATAGAGCATACATGTGAGTTTCCTTGGTATCAGTGTTGTGATAAGAAAGCTTATCATAGCTCAGGAAGGAGCTATAGAAAAGGTGAAGTGCCTCTGAACAAGCAACCTGTCAGTTCTGGTAGAAATAAGAAAACAGAATTTTCTCATAAAAGACTACCAGTCCCAGAATGCACCAGGTTTCCAACAGCCATTAGAGGAGCTGAAGTGGGGAAACGTGTGTTCAATCAGGAGGGCTATGAGGTAATCCCTAAGCACTCATCTCAAAGGGCAGGGCCTGATTCAGCACAGCTGCGCTGTGCTAAGGTGGAGCACTCATCAAAGCAGAATAAAGGTAGAGTTTATTCTACAGAGAATTATCCTCATCCTCAGGATCAGCTTGGAGATCCTCATCTTGGACAGCTTCATCATCTGGAGGATCATCAGAAGCAGAAGCCAGAGTGGACGGACAGAGAGGGCAAGAAACCCTTTGGAAGAAAGAAGAGAAAAGCATTTGGGAGGTCTAAAGGAGTCCAGAGCAGTACGTATACTGGGAGACATTCAAAAGGCAAGCTTACACCATTGGACTGGGGAAAGCCAGAGGAATGGTGCTGCAGGGCTAGGAATCTCCAGATGGTACCTGTGAGGGAGATGGCTGCACGTGGAAGGGACCCTAAGACCCGTGCCAGAAGGTATGTGAAGAGAGATCCAGTGTCCAGGGATCTGGATTGGAAGGCTGGACATAAGAACTGGACTACATACCGGCCAGGCTATTTAGAGAGGAACTCTAACAGCAATGGAAGCTCAGATATGAACACTGATCTATACCCTAGCTATAACCTTGAAAGACAGCAGGGAAACAAATATTCTCCTGAAAGTGCTCCATTGAGAAATTCCTCTGTGCCAATCCCTGATATTGAACCCATGATTGTTGAAGAAGGGGAAGGAGCGGTCTTAGATACAGGCTGTGAATATATGGATTGCTCTCTGTCTAAACTCCTTTGGTAATTTTCTGTTACAAAGTACAACAACCATCACAAAGAAATACAAACTTGTTCTTTAATCTACTCAGAAAAGCTCCTGAAGTAGGATTTGAGCCACGCAGTAGAAAGCAAGCCAGCTAAGGGGTTTCAGCTGGGTAACTGCTAGCAATTGAGCCTTACCTAATTGCTTGTGAGCTCTGAGGGAATCACTTCTGAATCTATGTGTGAAGATATAAGAAGTTAACCTGAAAAGAACAGTTTTTCCCTTCTTTGTGGGTTTTGCTTGTTGTTTGATACACTGCTAAGAAATATTAGCTAAAGCCTACAGAAAAGACCAGTTTGTTACCAACTAGGTCTTTATTCTTTTGCTTTGATTGCCTGACAAAGTTCAACTGTTGTTTTCCTGATTTTGTTTTTCTAAGTTTAACACTGAAAGCAAGTATCCTGTTTTATGTGCTACCAAGCATATCTGTGTTGGGAGAAATAACCCCATAAATAAATATCTTATTGGCTTTACACTCAAGCACAACTAATTATTGTGAGTGGCTGTGTCTGGTGTGAATGGACTGCATTTCCCACAATCCCTTGCAAATCATATTGATATATGCACTTGCCAAGACTGTGAACATTCTCACCCAGGCAGCCGTCTGACAGTGTCAACAGTGAAAATGCCACCTCTGACCCCACAGGTCCATCTATGACCATGCCAGATTATATGGCCATGCAAAGTCACAAGTGACGTATCAATGTTCCACAACAATGCAAAGGTGATTTTCCCAGCTGCGATCAATGCAACACCCAGACAGATCATGGCAGCGATGGTGTGTCGTTCCCCCCAGTGAAGGCCAAAATAGCAGGCCAACAATGAGGTCCAAAAAAGGCCTGTGTCAGACTCACAGAGGTCCATCTCCCGCTGGCACCAACACCCAGGGATTGCATGGAGGTGTCCTGTCCAACCACATTTGGGCAATGGGGACTCCTGATGCAGTGTAGTAGATGTGCCGTGTGTGTTGGCTGCGCCCCGTGTGAAAAGGAGTAGAGAAAAGGTAAGGAAATGGCACACCCACCATCAGGTCACAATGCAGACAGTAACATCACAATATGTGCATAATGAATGCCCAGATATTAAAACGTGACACGGCCACAACACACAGCACAGTGCATGTGGACCACAGCAGGGGATGGCACTGCAGACCAGGTTACCATCTCGACATGGTCATGTAAATGCCCATGTCACACAGGCATCCCAGAGGTCCACAGCCTGTGCAGCAGTGGTGGTGCACAGAGATACCACAGAAAGGCACGATGATACAAACAGGCCAAATGCAACAACTGCACGTGGAGTACAGTACAGAAGATCTAAGGTGAAACCTACCTTAAATGTACAGCAGATGTCCGATGGGGACTGTCGGAGCCAGGCAAAGTGCACAAGGGGCCACAGTAGAGGCTGCAGATGTCAATGGACTGCGTCCATCACCATGTCGTCATGGTCAGCCGTCAGTGGAGCATGTCCAAGGAAAGGTGCATTGCGTGTAACCCAAACATTGACATGTAGTGTCCTGTCAGCAAACATGAGACACGTCACGGAACAATACATGACACATGCGCACAATGCACAGAAGGGCCAAAGCAGAAGGTCACAGAGAGATGGGTGAACATCACTGCAACAGACAATGGCAACAGACACAGAGAGGTGGCCAGACACATCCCTGCAACCCAAGGACATAGCGCGGGAACATGTGCGGACCAGTCAAGGGGCTGGCGGATGTCTGGCAGTGCATGCCAGGTATGGCCAGCAGGGCTCTGGGGAGTATGTCAAGGAGCTGGGGCAGGGGGAGCAGGGCATGCAGAACACATGGTGCCGGAAGTTGCATGGGTCCCAGGGGCGGCTGGGGGCCATGGTAGCGCATATTGGCCAGGCTTCCCTGCGCCCTACACGGCACGTGGATCAAGGGTGTGACAGGGGCAGACAGGCAGGCATGCCACATCCTATCTATGTAACCTCCTCTCTCACAGGTGACATACATGGCATTGAGGGGGCGGAGGAGGGGGTGGAGCACATGGGTGGAGCATTTGGCACTGTGCCAGAGGCGTTGCTGCCTGCAGAGACATCCACAGGGCATGTGGAGGTGGGTGGTCCAGCAACACCCCCAGAGGGTGACAGCGGCCCCAGCCATGGGATGGCCAAAGACATAGTGGCAGCTGCCACCAAAGCCACCAGGGAGGCAGTGCCTGCTGCCCCTCATCGTGTGTACGGGATGTGCAATCCGCCCTGGCGGAGGTCATAGGTGAGATGCGGGCGCACTCCGAGGTGGCACACGGCGATGCAGAGGGTGAGTGCTCAACAGTGGTCAGATGCTGTTGCCTGTGCGCAGTTCGCTGATGCAACCATGTCTCATGGCGCTTAACCTTTCTCCCCCACAGGTGTTCAGCATGTGCTCCATGCGGTACTCCACGAGCAGAGACGGCAGTGGCATGAGGCATGCCACATGTACCACGCTGTGGAGGGGATTCACAGAGAGATGCAGGGCCTGGCCACAGCAGCAAGGGCCATAGTTGTCAGCACCGAGCTTTTGGCGGCTGCCCAGAGGACCCTATCAGGACAACAGTGGCCACCACCAGCAGCAGCAGCATTGGCACCAGCAGCAGCAGTGGCAGCGCCAGCCATGGTGCCTGCACCACGGGGTGGGAAGGGCCGTTAATGGCACGGCCATGCACGCGGGAAATAAAGGCTGCACATGCAGCATTACCTGGGATCACATGTTGTGTGTTTACTGTGGGAGCCCCATGCACGCCCTGCCTTACCTGTGGCCACCCCAGGGACCAGCCCTATGCCACCACCGTGGGCTGCTTGTGTCCACCATGGTGTCCACCATGCCAGCTGCTATGCCACCCCCAGCCACCCACCGGCCCACAGCTTCCCTGCCGCCCCCCACCCCACCAGGGGCCTTCCCCCTTCCTCTGTCCCCTCCCCACCCCCCGTCCCCACCGTTACCTGCACAGACCATGTTGGCGTAGTGCCAGATACATCTCGGTGCAAAGCTGTCCACATCTCATCAGTTGGGCATCGTACCCTGTACATCCTTTGCCATGTCCAAGCTGTCTGTTCCGCCCACACGTCCATCTCTGTGAGCACACTGTTGGCACATTGCTGGCGTCACGTCACCTGCCCTGACCCGGTCAGTGTGATGTGTGCTGTGGAGGTCCCCCCCCTTGCGTGTCCAACACCCGTGACATGTAGGAAACACTGCTGTGCGTGGCAAGATGCCTGCTGCGCATCCTCGCCACATCGCCCATGTCCCATCGGGCCCTCAACGGTCCGCAGGTGTTCGATGGGTGCACTGTGGTCCCCCATGGGTATGCACAAGGCACGCAGCCCCTGCATCGCTAACAACCCCAGGGCCCAGATTCATCCCCATCCACTTCCCGTAAGCGCGGGTACGGCCACACTGTTGCAGGTCATGTGACCCGCCCCCTGGTTCCCATGTGCACCGCTCATCCCTCGTCACCCTGCGTCCACGACCCTGGTCCCTGGGGCCATCCCCGGCCATGCGTCCTGCTCGCCCCTGTGTCCACTATCCCTTCACCTACATTCATTGCGGCGTCTGCCCTGGTTTGTACCTGTCACCACTGTTGGCCGTACCCATACACATTCTACCACAGCTGCCTCACGCCGTCCTTGTCCTGTGTGTGCTTGTGTCTGTGGTGCTACCCCGTGCGATGCTCATGGTCACCCCCCCCATTGCCATGGGTACAGTACCATGTATGGGACCATTGACGTGCACACAGACACACATGTAGATGCTTACACCTGTCATTTGCACGCCACTGACATATAGCAATGAGGGACAGCTGACCATCGTGAGTATGTTGAACATATGTGTACGCTTTATTTTTGTTTGGGGACACAGATGTGGGGCCCTATGCGGGAGGGGCCCTAACACCACAGGCCCTGGCGGTGGTGGCAGCTTATGGCACGGGCCGGCACAGGGCGGGTGTGACATGTGTGTTGCCCACACTACACCCCCTAGTGACACCCATCGCCGGGTGGCTGGCCGAGTGCTCCCCCTGCATGTTGGTCCTCCAGCCTGTGCAGCCGGTCAGCCACCACAGCCATGGTTTCCAGCACCTGCCCCAGGATGCGGGCATGCTGCCGTTGGGCATGTGCCTGGGCACGCACAGTCGCAGCCAGGTGCAGGCCGCACATGCAGCCACACAGACACACATGCCCCCTTGTCTGTGTGCCTGCATGTATGGTGCACCTGTCTGCGGCTATGTGGGGCAGGCACATGGCCAGAAGGAGGGCATTGCCTGCACCATGGGGCAGGTAGCTGAGGCCCCCATTGCCCTGTGGCAGCCGTGCCACTGGGGACTGGACACACCCTCGGCCCCTGGCCCCTCCCCATCCCCCACCACCCCCTCCCCTTCCCAGGCCCCCACCCCCCTCCTCTGCCTTGCCTGCTGCCTCCCCCTCTCCCCCCAACAGCCTCAGCATGCTCCACCCCCACCTCGCCCCCCTGTTCCCCCCCACCCCTGCACCTCCCCCGCACAGCCCCCTCCTCCACCTCTGCCCCAACACCTCCCCCCTCCCACCTCCCCCATCCTCCTCCCCCTTCCTCCCCACCTCCTCCTCCCCCTCCTCATCCTCCGCCTCTCTGTGTCCTGCGACACCCCCCTCTTTGAACCCCCCCCCCGCTTTCGGCTGCCGCCATGGCCTCCGGGGCATCTTTGGCCGGCACGGCCTGTCCGGCTACCGCATCCAGCTCTGCTGAACCCTCATCTGCACGTGCGTCCACTGTGGGAGAGAGGTACGTGAATTACCCCCATGGTCACACATCAGCCACAACATTCACACAATCCTGTGGCTTCGCATGCCACTGCCCCACAGGGCTGTGCCACATCACTCACCTTCACATTGGGCCAGCCGTTCACACTGCACCCACGCAATGAAGCGGGGGTACCTAGCCCTGAGCTCTCGGGCCTTCTTGCGCAGGTCCTCAACCTGTAGCGGAGGCAACATGTGGGGACATTAGTGGACAGACATCCTTCATCAGCCGGGGGACTACGCCACATATATACCTGCGTGCAACAGGTACCTGCCACTATTGCGTGCTACGTGTCGACCCCTGGCTGTTGCCTGCACCACCCACATGTGTGCGCTGCAGCTGCGCATGTCCAGATTGCCCCCATGTGCCTTGTGTGTGGGCCCCCAGCACCCATTGTCGTACAGGCAGCCGATCCTTTTCCGTGGCCTGCAACGCCAACCATTTGTGCCCTTGCCATACTGTTGGTCATGGGAGCCATGCATGGGGGGCTGCATGGTGTCGGCATACATGCACAGTATGCCGGGGGGGGGGGCGGGCGGCTGTGTGCCACTTCCTGTACATCTCCACCGCTTTGTCAGCATGTCTGCGGGACCCATTGGCCTGTCCCCGGCCCTCACCCAACATATGCACAGACTACATAGCCATATGGCCCTGTGTGCACCGGCATGGGCATGGTCATGTGTCTCACCAGTGGCAGAAGCACACAGCAACAGCCACACACAGGTGTGCTCTAGGGATCTCCAAGTATTTATTTATTATTTATTTACATTCTCTTATATACCGCGCTATTCTTCATCAGTGCGGTTTACATTGAACAAACTGAAATTACATTGAACAGGGCATTATAACTTGGAGATAACTATTTTACAGGGAACATGGGCTATGTAGGGTTAAGTGGCTTGCCCAAGACCACAAGGAGCACCTGTGGGACTAGAAACCCCAGTCCTTCCGGCCCAAGGTTGCTGTCCTCTAGTGGGATTTGAACCCCCGACCTTCCGGCCTGAAGTACCTTGCCCCAACCACTAGGCCACTCCTCCACTCCATGCCCCTCGGACCAGTACATGCCCCTCAGACCCCAGACTCAGCACGGTGGTATGGGTCGCCCTCACACATCTGCCAGTGCCCATACAATAACACCAGGATGGGTGGGAGGCCTCTGTGGTGAGGCCTCTGTGGTGAGGCCTGCAGCATCCTGGGGATATAGCAGACCCTTAAAATCTTAACCAGGGGCAGGTGCCATAGCACCAGGATGGAGGATGGGCCTCTGTGGTAAGGCCTGCAGCGTCCTGGGGATATAGCAGACCTTTATCATCTTAATCAGGGGCAGGTGCCATAACACCAGGATGGGTGGGAGGCCTCTGTGGTGAGGCCTGCAGCATCCTGGGGATATAACAGACCTTTATAATCTTAACTGGGGTAGGTGCTATAGCACCAGGATGGAGGATGGGCCTCTGTGGTGAGGCCTGCAGCATCCTGGGGATATAGCAGACCTTTATTATCTTAATCAGGTGCTATAACACCAGGATGGGTGGGAGGCCTCTGTGGTGAGGCCTGCAGCATCCTGGGGATATAGCAGACCTTTATAATATTAACAGGTGCAGGTACCATAGCACCAGGATGGAGGATGGGCCTCTGTGGTGAGGCCTGCAGCATCCTGGGGATATAGCAGACCTTTATAATCTTAACTGCGGCAGGTGCCATAGCACCAGGATGGAGGATGGGCCTCTGTGGTGAGGCCTGCAGCATCCTGGGGATATAGCAGACTTTTATAATCTTAATCAGGGGCAGGTGCCATAACACCAGGATGGGTGGGAGGCCTCTGTGGTGAGGCCTGCAGCATCCTGGGGATATAGCATACCTTTATAATCTTGACAGGGGCAGGTGCCATAACACCAGGATGGAGGATGGGCCTCTGTGGTGGGCCTGTGGCATCCTGGTGATAGGGCACATCAGTGACTCTGCACCAGGGCGACATACCATAGCATTGTGATGGATAAACCATCTCTGTAATGGATTCTGAACCTCCTGGGGACAGGGCAGATCTGTTAACATCAGGGGGGGGGGGGGGTGGCATACATTACTCCCATCTGGACACACCAACACCTGCCTTTCCCTTGCTGTGCGTGTCTGATATGTGTTTGGGTTACCAGGTGTTATCTTTAATGTCCTAGGTTGGAGTGCCTATCCCCATGCACTTACCTCACGTGGGTAGTCTGAGCCTCTATTGTATCTCCTGGTGAGGTGCACCCAGGACCTCCTTACTCTACCTAGGTCCTGTCTACATGAGGAGCCAGGAAAGAGGTGCTCCTGGCAGAGGCAGATTAATTCAGCCAGTAGGTAGAGGTCTGCCTGTGTAAATGCCAGCTTCCTAGACATGGCATCCATTTTTTCTGTTATATGTGTTCAGACCCCATATGACGCAGTAAAAACATTTCTGTTTTTCTGTTGTATCGACGTAGTGAGGCAAAATTTTGTGATGTGGTCAGCAGGGTCTGTAGCTGGGACCTGAACCTATGACCCTCTGCTCTGTGTCACACTGCCTGTGTGTACTGCACCACAGTGGGGCCACAG
Organism: Ichthyophis bannanicus; assembly: GCA_033557465.1. Taxonomy (NCBI): domain Eukaryota; kingdom Metazoa; phylum Chordata; class Amphibia; order Gymnophiona; family Ichthyophiidae; genus Ichthyophis; species Ichthyophis bannanicus. The sequence goes on along the minus strand of CM066031.1, from coordinate 915,262,469 downwards.
GTGCATAGCCCTCCCTGGGCCCTACCTTTATGTGTCCTCAGCCAGACTTCTTTTTTTATCCTCCTTTTATGTTCTATCTACATATCAGGCAAAATTTTGTGATGTGGTCAGCAGGGTCAGTAGCTGGGACCTGAACCTATGACCCTCTGCTCTGTGTCACACTGCCTGTGTGTACTGCACCACAGTGGGGCCACAGGTGCACAGTCCTCCCTGGGCCATACCTTCAGAACTCCCTTGAGAGGCTTTTTCTGTTTTTAATGCACACCATGTACTGGTACAGGGCATGGCCTGGGTCCACTGCAGACAGGTGCCACTGCCCCCTCCGGCTCGGGCACCCCCTCTCCATGCTGTGCTAACATAGGCATATGATGATGGTGCTTGTTGTGCGCCATCCCGGGCCATCTGCTGTGCAGGTAGGCAGATGCCTATAGTGCGGCGTTGGGGGTAGGCAGGCATACATGGACATTCCGACACCCACCCCCCATCAGCGCCTGACAACATTCTGTACCTTAAACATGGTGGTGGGATGGATGTGGGGGCATCCTGTCTCTGCCCTGGCAACTATTGGCTAGTGTGGACAGGTTATTTGTATATTGTGTTTGTCCTTTGTCAGATGCTGTCTTTCGCACTTTCAGTTTCTATGTTCCTATGTGCCACCTAGGCGTGTGCCTGGTTCACCCTGTGCCCCAGCTGCCCATGCTACATGTCCCACCTGCAGCCCCCTATGCCCCATTTGCACCATCACCATAGTGGCCATTCATACTTTGGCACTATGGTGTTGCTGAATACTGAGCACTGCTATCAAATTTCTTGGGCTTCCTGCCTAGGCTGTACATTGCTGACACTTAAATGGTTTCTCTCTCCTGCAAATGTGCATCTAACGGCAGGTTTTCATTCGCGGTAGGATTCAGCCCTTCAGTTCAGCGCATTAGTGTGAAAGGAGCCTCTCCCCACCCACTCTTCGCCCATTGACCCCTTCTCTCTGCCCTCTCCCCACCTTCTGCGGTGGTTACCGTGGTCGGGAACGTTAATGATCGTTAAGTAACGTTAATGCGCATTAACGTTACATAACGCGCGTTAACATTATATAACGTGCGTTAACGTTACATAACGTGTGTTAACGTTACATAATGCGCGTTAACGTTACATAACGCGCAGTATGTAACATTACCGCAGTTTAGTAAACATACCCCTAAGAGAATTACAGAGAATGAAGAGGTTATAATCACCTGGGACATTCTCATTCCATAAGAACATAAGAAATACAATACTGGGTCAGCCCAAGGACCATCAAGCTCAGTATCCTGTTTCCAACATTGGCCAATCCAGGTCACAAGTACCTGTCAGGTTTCCAAAAAGGTATGTAGATTCCACAATGCTTATCCTGGGGTAAGCAGTGGATTTCCTGGGTCCTCTTTCCTGAGTCCAGGAACTTATCCACACCCTTTTTAAACCCAGCTATACTAATAACTTTTACTACATCCTCCGATAATGAATTCCAGGGTTTGATTACACACTCTGTGAAAAAATATTTTCTCTTATTAGTCTTTTCCTCTATTCTTTCTACTTTTTGATGAAGTAAACAACTGATCTACATTTACTAGTTCTACTTCATTCCTTAATCTCCCCTCAGCTATCTCTTTTCCAAGATGAAGAGCCCAAACATTTTAAGCCTTTTCTCATAGGGGTATCTTTCCATTCCCTTTACCATTTTGGTGACTCTTCTTTATACCTTTTCTAATTCTGCTTTTTAAGATATAGTGACCAGAATTGTACACGTGGTGTGGCTGCACCATGAAATGAAAAAGAGACATTATAATATCCTTGGTTTTATTCTCCATTCTTTTCCTATGATTCCTAGCACTCTATTTGCTTTCTTGGCCGCTACTGCACACTGGACGGAGAGTTTCAATGTATTATCCACGATGATGCCAAAACTCCTTTTCCTGGGTGGTGGTTCCTAATGCGGAATCTGGCATTGTGTAACCATAGTTTGGGTTGTTCTTTCCTAGGTGTCTAACTTTGCACTTTAATTTCATCTGCCATTTGGATGTCCAGTCTTCCAATTTATCAAGGTCCTCTTGCAAATAAACACAATCCTCTTGTGTTTTAACAACTTTGAATAATTTTCTGTCATCTGCAAATTTGATCATTTCACTCATTATTCCCATTTCCAGATTATTTCTGAATATGTTAAAGAGCAGCGGGCCAATCACAAATCCTAGGCTATCCCACTATTCACCTTTCATCACTGAGAAAATTGACCATTTAGCCCTATTCTCTGCTTTCTATCTTTTAACCAGCTCCTGATCCACAATAGTACACTGCCTCTTATTCTATGACTTTTTAATTTCATCAAGTGTCTCTCATGAGGGACTTTGTCAAAGGCTTTCTGAAAATTCAGATACATTATATCAACCAGCTCACCTTTATCTACCTGTTTATTCACACCTTCACAAAAATATAACAGATTAGTAAGACAAGATCTTCCTTGTCAAAATCCATATTGGCTTTGTCTCATTAAACCATGACTATCTACCTTTTCAAATCCAGGCTGAAAACTCACCTCTTCGCTGCCAATTTCGGATCTTGACCCACCTGATCTCCTTTTTGTTTCCTTACCATTCCCCCTAGATGTATCTCATGTATGCAGCTACTGTGTTGTCTGTCTTGACTAGATTGTAAGCTCTAATGAGCAGGGACCATCTTTTACATGTGTCTGTGTAGCACTGTGTACATCTTGTAGCACTATACAAATGTTCGGTAGCAGTAATAGTAATGTTCAGTAATTTTATCCTTTATAATGATTTCTACCATTTTGCCTGGTACTGACGTCAGGCTCACTAGTCTGTAATTTCCCAGATCTCCCCTGGATTCCTTTTTAAAACTTGGCATTACATTAGCCATTCTTTAATCTTCAGGTATGACAGATAATTTTAATGATAGTTTACAGTAGGTCTGCAATCTCTTATTTCAGTTCTTTCAGTAACTTCGGATGTATACCATCCAGTCCAGGTGATTTGCTGCTCTTTAGTTTATCAAATAGTTGTAATACATCTTCCCAGTTTATCAAAATTTGTGCCAATTCTTCTGATACATCACCTTTAAAAACCATTTGAAGCATGGGTAACTTCACTATCTCTTCTTTAGTAAAGACTGAAGCACAGAATTCATTCAGTCTCTCCGCTATGGGCTTGTCCTCCCTTACTATCCCTTTTTCTCATAGTGTTGGGTGCCACAGACTTGCTTAAGAATTTCCAAGCACACCTTGATAATTTAACCATACATGTTATGAACTCTAGAAGGAGGCTCTCTTCGGCACAATGCAAGTACTACACTGTGCATTAGCAGTAAATTTGAGAGGCTGAGAAGTGAAGTTCATGACTGCCATAGTATGCGCAAAACTAACCAATTTGGAGAATCTTCTCTGAGAGATTTGCATACCATCAAGGCAGTGCATGCAAATCTCCATCATGAATATTTATTGTGGTTATTCTGAAAACCTGACAGGCTAGGTGTGTCTCAAGGAATGGCCTGAGAATCCCTGCCCTATGCAATTTATCTTTAACCTATATTGCAGCTATGCATGAAAATGATAAGATAGAAGAACACTGGTGTCAATCAGCCTTGCAATCTGTCCATTTTTAGTAAGCTTTTTGGAGAAAGCATAGCAATTCCAGATCAAAATGAAGAATAAGGAATAGCAGTTCAAAACAGAACAGAAGTGAAGTAAATGGAATGAAAAAAGAGAATGAGTTCCCATTTGAAAAGACACTTACCAAATGTAATGCCAAGGTAATAGTTATCTAGATAATAACTGCTAAGTATTTGCATATCGGTCCTTGAGGTAAATAAAGGCAAGAATGTCATAGAATATTGTGTGATAGGTCTTGTTCAAAATCTCAGAATAGAAATTAAGAAGCATGTTTATTAAGATGTGCCACCAAGGAATAAAGGAATTCTAAGCACCAAGGACTCAGTTTGATAAATCTGTATGATTAAGCCAATTCGTACCCTATTTCAGCATAGAACCATATTCTAGCAATTCATATGAGCTTAGATTCATGGAGTCCAATAAGCTAATTTACATGACACATAGCAAATTATTACAAACACTCATTTAGTCTTCAGATTTACATAAAATACTAGGTGACTTTCTGGGAATGCAGCAATGATTGCTAATGATGAAATATAATGACAGAACTGTAGCTACTCATAAGAGAACAAAATGTAAGAAATCAGGCACTTCAAGAAAACAAGTCATGATATTAGTTTTCTCAGTGCCACTGCATTTCATTCAAAGACATTTAATAAAGCTACAGAAGCCCTAGAGATATCCAGTGTTATTTGTTTGTGAAGTTGTGAAAGCTGATTTCATCAACAACAGTTACATAATTATAATAAATCTTATTTCACTTGAATTTCTGTAAACAAATTGTTTAAATATTGTCTTTAATGATTATTAAACACATTTGGGCTGATATTTAGCACAAGTCATGCATTCTCTTGTAGGTGATAAAAGCAAACTCGCCTATCTGTAAAGCTTTTTAAATTATATGAATAGTATCAGCCTATTTAGATAGTGAAATAACAGAGTTGGTGCCAGAATGTATCTATTTAGCAATGATATTCCACTGCATAATGGATAAGTTAGCTACTTAGTTAGCTTTTTAGTTTATATTTGCTAAGTAGCAGGCCTAAATTAAATGGATAGCACTGTCACAGATATTGTTCAATACAGATAGCAGTGCTGAACATGTACATTAAGTTAAATGCTAGGGTCAGCACTTAACTTAATGAGGTAACCATGCTGGCTAAATATTAGCTGTATTGCCATTTTATAGATCTTTTATATTTATAATTGGTGCATGATTTATTCAGTCTCATGGGGTGGTCTAGGTATTGTGTCAGCACAAAGGTAGAGTCTCTGACAGGTGCTAGAGAATTTATTTTATTTATTTATTTATTTAACAGGTTTTATATACTGCTTTATAATTTCAATCAAAGCGGTTTACATTGAAACTTAAACTTGGTAATGTACATTAAACAGGCACAGTTTGAGATATTTTACCATACTTGCATATATAAGCCTGCAATTTTTTTCTCTTTGTTATGTTCAAAATATCAGTCTTCAGTAAAAGACTTTTGATGTTCAAATATTGTCTTGTTTAGATTGCAAGCCCTGAGATCAGGGACAGTAGCCTAGTGGTTAGCACAATTGCCTAGTACCCAGAAGATCAAGGGTTCAATTCCCACTGGCACTCCTTGTGACCTTAGACAAGTCACTTTACCCACCATTGCCTTGGAAGAAAAGGCTGGCAATCTACTTCCAGTGATGCATTGCCAAGAAAACCCAGAGGTAGCTGAGTCACTAAAAGAAAATGTATATGTACAGCACTGTGCAAGCCTTACAGTGCTATATAAGTGGTTAATATTAGTAATTTTCAGTTAAATAAAAATAGAAAATATTTTCTCATCTTTGTTTTGGGAGCCTGGATAAAATAGAAATACTCACCTGTAGCAGGTGTTCTTCATGGAAAGCAGGATAAGTCCTGTCACGCCACCACCGCTCGCCTCTAGCTTAGAGGGGCGTGGATTTTTAGAAGAACTTTCTGCTGTATGCTTTTTCAGCTTTCTTTAAACTATTTCCCTGCAATGCCCTCTGGGAAATGTAGTCCTTATTCAGCTGTATGGGTGCATCATGCAGAAAGCTGTAGTCAGGCTCAAGTAGGTAAGGCAAATGACAGAAATGTATTATTTTTATATACACAATGGTTCGTTCATACCACACATAGGATTGTTGGTTCAGGACTCTTGGAAGCAAAAATTGTCCAAAACATTTCCAACCACAAAATGCAGTTTTAAAGGTTCTCTCTATTGCAGGATACATAGTCTTTACCAGCAAGCCTATTGTATTCCCTTCTTAGCCTTGCTGGCTAAAGCACAAAACAAAAATCACATTTAAAGTCTGTGGTAAACTTCCCCTCTATAAAAACAAGGGAAACACAGCCACCCTGCTTGTGGAATAAGGGTACCTTTTTCCTGAATAACCTTCTTTCAGGACTGGCTTGCTTTGACTACGTTCCCAGGTTTACAGCTTGGCACAAAGAACAGTCCATGGGAGTGTCCTTCTCAATCAGCTTCACCTCGGGCTCTCCCAGCTGCATAGGCTCTGACTCCCCACCTTGCTCACAGTGCTCAGCTAACAGCCTTCCGGTGAATCCTGGAGTCTCTCTTGTTCCTGGCTCCAAACTCTCCTGCAGCCGTGCTACATGCCAAATAGCACTCTCTCCAGCTGGAAGCTCCGTTCCTCTGCTCTGCTCAGCCTGGCTTCCTGCTTCTCCTCTCCTCTCTTCCACTAAAGTATACTCTGCTCTGGGTTTATACTTCCAGGGCTCTAGCTCCAACCCCACCCTACTCAGGTGATGGCAATCAGCCTGACTCCGGGCACCTGAGTGCTTGAAGCATTCACTGCCTAAAGGGTTCTGAGCCTTGTATCCTCTCCCCTTCATTCCACTAGGGGGAGCATGAAATGTGGTCCATGTGGAAGTTTTCTGATCCCTGGAGGTGTTTATGGCTTTCCTACCCTGACTTGAGTAAAGGGGGCCCTTTACTAGGGTGAATTCCCTGTCTCTTTGTCCTCCCCCAGACTCCGGATAGGCCTCCTTGCCACAGTCCTCACATATGGGTGAGCATATGGGCAACTTTTCCCAGCTCCATCCAGAAGCTTTTAGAAGGGTTCAACCATGCATGTGCATGTCTTCCAACCTGCTGCTACCACATTATTTGCCTCAGTCTGGTAATCAGCTATATAGAATACAACTCCAAGGGAAGATGGGAGGATTTAGTCTGCTGATCACAGAGAATACCCACTAAGGACAGGGAACCATAGCTGCTGAGGCCAGTAAGGAGGGGTAAAAATTATTGTGCCCTCCTTGTCCATGAATTTCAGAAAAGTCTTTGCAATCAGAGGGGTAGGAGGATATGCGTACAGAAATCCATCTCCTCAATGGAGGAGGAAGGCATTCAAGGTTAGTATATCATGTGCCCCCACCCTGGAGAAGCACTGAAATTCCTAGGTGTTCTGAGGAGTGGTGAACAGATTTATTAAGGAGGTGCCCCACTCCTGAAAATTTCAGAGAACTACTTCCCAATCCAAGGTTCATATGTGAGTTTGGAGGATTCAGCTAAGTCTGTCCACAGAGTGCTGTCCTTGCCAGGCAAGTAGGTGGCTCTCAACTCCATCCCTTTAGAGATTTTATTTATTTATTTATTCAAGTTCTCTTTTATACCGCGCTATTCAAATCAGTGTGGTTTGCATATAACAGAACCATATACAATGCAGTCGGGCTGTATTGTATTTACAATGAACAGGAACTAAAACTTGGACATAACTGGGGTAACTATCTACAACTTATATACACTAGAAACACTAGTAACAATCTGAGCCTACTAGTATTTACATGGAGTGATGTTACTGAGCCTACTAGTATTTACATGGAGTGATGTTGGTGGGGTTAGCTGCAGGAGAGTGTGCTAGGTGTGTTGTTGGAGAGGTCCTGTATCTTGGGGTGTCTGTTTTTGTGAGCTGTCTTCTGGGTAGTACTGCAAGAATAGGTGGTGCTTCAGCGCCTTCCTAAATTGGGACAGGTCAGTACTTGCTCTAATGGCTGTAGGGAGGGCATTCCAACATCTGGGTGCATAAAGCATGAACGCCCTGTTGGATGTTGCGTGGTTGCATTTCGTTATTGCGTTGGGTGTTGTCAGTTTACTGACAGCTTTGGATCTTCTGGATCTGGTCTGCGGTGTGGGGTGGATTAGCCCAGTGATGGAGGTGATAGATTGGTTGTTTATGGCCTTAAAGGTCATTAATAGGATTTTGAAAGCTAGTCTGCCATGGATTGGTAACCAGTGGAGTTGTTTCAGGATTGGTGTAATGTGTTCTATTCTTGAGGTTCCGTATAGAATTCTGGCGGCTGAATTCATTGCCAGCTGGAGTGGGTTCAGTGCTGCCTGTGGGAGTCCATGTAGAATTGCATTAGCATAGTCGAAATGTGGGATTACAAGAGCTTGGTAGATTGTGCGGAAGTCATTTGGGTCCAATAGAGGTCGCAGATGCCGTAGTGTCCGTATTTTATGGTATATTGCCTTGACTGTGTTTCCTATGTGGATTTTCAAGTCCAGCCGTTGGTCCAACGTGACTCCTAGGTAGCGGATCATGGGTTTGGCAGCCAGCTCAGCATTCTTCACCTTTAAGGAAGCTGGAGGGGTGAAACCTTGTCAAAGTTCTACATCCTGACTGCCTATTCATCCCCACTTGTTGACATAGAACATGGCTCTTGATTGTCTGTTTGAATCATAATAATTTGGTTGGCTAACTGATCTCTGAAAGCCTTTACAGCATTCAAGATTACCCTCAGTTCCAAGAAATTGATCTGATGAAGACTTTCTTAAGTGGCCCATGTTCCTTGAGTGAGGAATCCATCTACATGAGCTCCCCAGCCCAGCTTCGTTGCATCTGTCATGAGTAACTTTTGGTAGGGAGGAATTTGAAAAGGAAGATCTCTGACCAGATTGGTATGATTCATCCACCAAGACAGAAAATGCCAGAGTGGAAGAGTGACAGTGATGATGTCACTGAGTTTGTTCATGGCTATCCACTGAGAGCTCAAAGTCTACTGAGATTGCCTCATATGGAGACGTGCCAAAGGAGTGACATGAACCGTTAAGGCCATGTGGCCCAACATTCTCAACATGACTTGAGCTGATGTCTGCTGACTCTTTTGTACATCCTACACCATTGCCACCAAACGGGTATCATGCAGAAAAAATGGTTTTGCCTGAGTTGTATCTAGCAGAACTCCAGTGACTTCCAATTGTTCTTTAAGGCTCAGCTTGAATTTGGGGTAATTGGTGACAAACTCTAGCAGCTCCAACACCTGGATGGTGATGCAAACAGATTTCAGCACCCTTTACTGGGAGGTGCTTTTGAGCAGCCAGTCATCCAAATAGGGAAACATGCACTCGCAGTTTGCATAGATAAGCTGCAACAATGGAGAGGCATTTTGTGACAACATGAGGAGTGGACGTGAGGCCAAAAGGCAGTATGTGGTACTGGAAGTGATACCCCCATGACTAATTGCATCCTGCGACTGGGATGTATCTGTATGTGGGTATAAGCATCCTTTAGATCCAGAGAACATAACCAAGCCCCTTTCGGAGAAAAGGTAGAAGAGTGCCCAGAGAAACCATCCTGAACTTCTCCTTGATTAAAAATTTGTTCAGGTCTCTTAGATCTAGGTTTGGATGTAATGCCCCCATTTTCTTGGGCACCAAGAAATACCTCAAATAAAACCCTTGCCCTTCCTACCCCTCAGCACCATACTTGATTGCATGGTGCTGAGGGGAATGTAATGGCTTTTCTATGATCAGTTTGGAGGTAGTTCAAATAGTCAAAGTCTATAATCCTCCCATACTATTAGAACCCAAGAGTTGGAGGTTAGAAGAAGCCACTTCTGAGCAAAGAATGTGAATCTCCCCTCAACTGGAACATCAGTGAGCAAGGTATGGAGATTCTGGCCATGTTCTCTAGGAGCTAGTCAAAACCCCATCCCCAGCTTTGGCTGGAATGCAGACTGGGACTTTTGGACCTTCTCCTGCTAAGTTTGGGCATGAGCAGATTGCTTGGACTGGGTATAGTGGGAGGTAAAAAAATAAGTATGCCTGTGAGAGCAATAGAATCTATGCTGCCCCTCCCCCTCTCCCCAGGAAACCTCTAAGATGAAGCGTAGCCCTGATTGGTAGTGTATCTGGAGAGAATTTTAAGCATGTCAGAGTCCTGCTTAATCATGGTTGCAGTTTCTTACACCTTATCTATGAAGAGACTGTCTCTATGGCACATCATATATGCAAGAAGCTCCTGTACAATGGCTGGAAAATCTGAGGCCTGGAGCAAAGAGAATCTCCAGGTGCCAATACTCAGAGAAGGCTCTCAATGCTGTATCAAAAATATCATAGGTCACACAGACAATGTATTACCTACACTACTTCCCTTGACTCACAAGGGAATGATACTGCTTGAATTTCTCTGGATGGAGATAGATAAAGATATCAATGAGGCTGTGCATGATGTTCCTTAAATGCATGTCCCTGAGGACCAATAAGACTCCACATGGTATGTGAGCATGGTATTCTGGAAACACTTTTTCCCAAAAGAATTCAGTGTCTGGATCTCCCTCTCCTGGGGCATCGAGGAGTGCAACCTGGAGCTCTTGGCTCTTTTGAGAGTGGATTCAACAACTATAGATCATGCAGCAGCAGAAGCTTCTCTAATCTGGGAACCTTTTGGACTCTATACTGTCAGACGGCTGCCTGGGTGAGAATGTTCACAGTCTTGGCAAGTGCATATACCAATATGATTTGCAAGGGATTGTGGGAAATGCAGTCCATTCACACCAGACACAGCTGCTCACAATAATTAGTTGTGTTTGAGTGTAAAACCAATAAGATATTTATTTATGGGGTTATTTCTCCCAACACAGATATGCTTGGTAGCACATAAAACAGGATACTTGCTTTCAGTGTTAAACTTAGAAAAACAAAATCAGGAAAACAACAGTTGAACTTGTCAGGCAATCAAATGAAAATAATAAAGACCTGGTTGGTAGCAAACTGGTCTTTTCTGTAGGCTTTAGCTAATATTTTCTTAGCAGTGTATCAAACAACAAACAAAATCCACAAAGAAGGGAAAAACTGTTCTTTTCAGGTTAACTTCTTATATCTTCCCACATAGACTCAGAAGTGATTCCCTCAGAGCTCACAAGCAATTAGGTAAGGCTCAATTGCTAGCAGTTACCCAGCTGAAACCCCTTAGCTGGCTTGCTTTCTACGGCGTGGCTCAAATCCTACTTCAGGAGCTTTTCTGAGTAGATTAAAGAACCAGTTTGTATTTCTTTGTGATGGTTGCTGTACTTTGTAACAGAAAATTACCAAAGGAGTTTAGACAGAGAGCAATCCATATATTCACAGCCTGTATCTAAGACTTCTCCCCCTTCCTCAACAATCATCGGTTCAATATCATGGATTGGCACAGAGGAATTTCTCAATGGAGCACTTTCAGGAGAATACTTGTTTCCCTGCTGTCTTTCAAGGTTATAGCTAGGGCATAGATCAGTGTTCATACCTGAGCTTCCATTGCTGTTAGAGTTCCTCTCTAAATAGCCTGGCCAGTATGTAGTCCAGTTTTTATGTCCAGCCTTCCAATCCATATCCCTGGACACTGGATCTCTCTTCACATACCTTCTGGCACGGGTCCTAGGGTCCCTTCCACGTGCAGCCGTCTCCCTCACAGGTACCGTCTGGAGATTCCTAGCTCTGCAGCACCATTCCTCTGGCTTTCCCCAGTCCAATGGTGTATGCTGGCCTTTTGAATGTCTCCCAGTATACGTACTGCTCTGGACTCCTTTAGACCTCCCAAATGCTTTTCTCTTCTTTCTTCCAAAGGGTTTCTTGCCCTTTCTGTCCGTCCGCTCTGGCTTCTGCTTCTGATGATCCTCCAGATGATGAAGACCTCCAAGCTGAGGATATCCAAGCTGATTCTGAGGATGAGGATTCTGAGGATGAGGATCTCCCAGATGAAACTGAGGATAATTCTGAGGATGAGGATAATTCTCTGTAGAATAAACTCTACCTTTATTCTGCTTTGATGAGTGCTCCACCTTAGCACAGCGCAGCTGTGCTGAATCAGGCCCTGCCCTTTGAGATGAATGCTTAGGGATTACTTCATAGCCCTCCTGATTGAACACACGTTTCCCCACTTCAGCTCCTCTAATGCCTGTTGGAAACCTGGTGCATTCTGGGACTGGTAGTCTTTTATGGGAAAATTCTGTTTTCTTATTTCTACCAGAACTGACAGGTTGCTTGTTCAGAGTCACTTCACCTTTTCTATAGCTCCTTCCTGAGCTATGATAAGCTTCCTTATCACATACCCCCCTGCTTAAGTTATTACGGACTGGTGTAACTGTTGAAACTTCTTCTCTACAGTCCGTAATATGGGAAAGGGCATCCACATTCTTGTGTAACTTCCCAGCACGATGTTCCACTTGAAAATCAAATGCCTGTAAGGCCATGTACCAGCGTGTCAACCTGGCATTGTGGTTCTTCATTTGCTGCAACCACTTAAGTGGGGCATGGTCTGTGACCAACTGGAACTTTCTCCCTGTAAGGTAAAACCTTAACGCCTCCACTGACCACTTTATAGCTAAACATTCTTTTTCTATTGTGGAATACTTTTGTTCAGCCGGTGACAACTTCCTGCTCAGGTACATCACAGGATGCTCCTCCCCTTCATGACACTGGGATAGAACCGCTCCTAGCCCTACATCCGATGCATCGGTTTGAACCAGAAAGGGTTTCCTGAAGTCCACCCCTTTCAGTACCAGTCCTGTACACAATTTTCCTTTTAGGACTGAAAATGCTTTTTCAGCTTCAGTTGTCCACTTTAGCTGGTTTGGACAATTCTTCCGCAGCATATCCGTGAAAATTGCACTTTTCTCTGCAAATTGCGGTATAAATCTGCGGTAATATCCAATAAGTCCCAAGAAACTTCTTAGTTGTTTCTTTGTTGTTGGATGGGGAAAATTCCTGATGCTATCTACCTTACTCATTAGAGGTTTAATTTTTCCTCTTCCCACTAGGTGGCCCAGGTATTTTACCTCCCTATTTGCAAAGGCACACTTCTTCGGGTTTAACGTGATTCCCGCTTGCTTCATAGAGCACAAGACTGCCCTGATCCTCTTTAGATGCTCCGCCCAGGTGTTACTATGGATTATGACATCATCCATATATGCAAAAGCATAATTTTGGTGGGGTCGAAGTACCTGATCCACTAACCTTTGGCAGGTAGCGGCTGCTCCATGCAGTCCGAAAGGCATCCTCTTGAACTGAAAAAGGCCAACGGGGGTGCTGAACGCAGTCTTCAGCTTCGACTCCTTGGTTAGAGGGATTTGCCAATATCCTTTTGTCATATCAAGGGTGGTTAAGTATTGAGCTTGTCCAAGCTGGTCCAACAGCTCTTCAATTCTTGGCATTGGATATGCATCAAAAACTGATATTGCGTTTACCTGCCGGAAGTCAATACAAAATCTTAAAGATCCATCAGGCTTCGGCACCAGGACTATGGGGCTATTCCAGGGACTCTTTGACTCCTCTATTACTCCCATGTCCAACATCTCCTGGACTTCTGCCACTACTTCCTGTCTCTTGGCTTCAGGCAAGCGATATGGCCTTTGACGAATTAATTTCCCAGGTGGAGTTATTATTTCATGGGCAACCAAATGTGTCTCCCCAGGTATGGGTGTCAACACATCTGGGAATTCTTTAAGCAATTTCCTAATTTCTTCCTGTTGTACCACTGTCAGGTCCTCCCCTATTTGGGGCTCTGATTTTTCTTTACAATCAGATACCTGGGGTCCCAAATCTTCCTCCCTCTCTCGGGCACAGGTGGCAGCTAGGCTTTTAACCCCTTTGACGTCAGTAGAACCAAAGCCTTTGGTTCCACGCTCAGAATTTTCCAGGGATGTGACCTCCTCCACAGGTGGAAAACCCAGCCTCTCACAAATCAATTGGGCAATTCTGTCTCCTGTCTTCACGTGATAATCATTCTGTCCAAAATTAAATAACAGAACTTTAATATTGCCCCTGTAATCGGGATCAATTACTCCCGCACCCACATCGATGAAATATTTAAGGGCTAATCCGGACCTTGGGGCTACTCTCTCATAGCATCCAATAGGTATTTACACTTGGAGACCGGTGTCAACCAGGGCTCTCCCTTGGCTAGGTACAGTCACATTTTCTATACTGCACAGGTCAAAACCAGCAGCTTGAGGGGTTGCCCGCTTAGGAGCTTGGGCCTTCTCTGTGACCCTATGGTACTTTAAGACGAATGTCTGCTTTGGGATAGTTTGGTCTTCTGGACGCTTAACCATCTTTTTAGCTGGGGTCTGAGGACTTCCAAATAAAGGCCCGGGAGCTATTACCATTAATCCTTCTCCCTCCTTCTTTCCTAGTCCTTCCACTAGAACCTGCTTAAATCTTGGCCAGTCTCTTCCTAGAACCAAATCAAAGGGTAGCCTAGGCACCACTGCTAACAGGACTTCCTCTTGTTCTCCCAGGCACTTAACCTTTAGCCTATAGGTGGGATATGATGTTGCAGCACCATGAATGCATCTGATGTGAACTTGGCTTTCAGGGGTTCTAGGCACAAATCCTTCTTGGGCCTCTATCCTCTTCCAAAGCCTTTTTAAACCCTCTGCAACTCGCCATGAATACCGCTGCTAGAGTCCTCTACGGAGCATCAAGAAGGGACCATATAACACCCATCCTAGAGCAACTCCACTGGCTCCCCATACATGGCAGAATATTATTCAAAACATTACTCCTAACTTTCAAGGCCACCAAAAGCATCACCTCCTCCTCCCTAATAGACTTCATTCAGGCCGTCCCACCCAACAGATCCAGAAGAACGATATCAACAAATACTCTAATCATCCCTAAAGCAGCGACAAAATGCCTATCAGTGACATCTAACAGGGCCTTCAGATTCTATGCCCCTAAGTTCTGGAACGCTCTCACACCAGAGATTCGTGCTATCAATGATCTATCCCTTTTCAGGAAGGCACTCAAATCCCACCTCTTCCCCCAATATTACTTGACCAACTAACCAATCTTAATCACTACCCAAACTAAGAACAAATCCTGTAATGTATACTTGTAAATACTCTTGTAAATACTCTTGTAAATAGTTGCAGTAATGACGTTCCATGTTTTATTCCAAGTTCTCTGACCTTGTTCTCTGTAAAACCTAACAGTTTGTTGTTATGGTATGTTGTTATATTGTGAACCGCGCTGATTCTGAATAGAGCGGTATATAAGAGCCTGTAATAAATAAATAATAATAAATACTCTGGTCTGCCCCAGAGTCTAACCAAGCATTTGTGGTAATTCCTTGCACATCAACCATCAAAAGAAATCCTTCTTTGGGCTGTTTTAAATCGACACCCATTAAGCTAGTGTGTGTCTGGCATCCCTTTTCTAAATGTCCCCATTTTCTACACTTAAAACATTTCTTTCTACTCCACTGTGTCATCTGGTTTGGCACAGTACATTTATTTCCAGAAACATGTTTAAATATTTTCTTTTCTGATACAGCACAGCTTGCCTCAGCACCCATCTTCAGAGGGCCACCCATTCTATGGCAAGCCTGCGTGGCTTCCAAGAATCTCTCTGCTAGCATGGTTGCCTCTCCAAGATTTTGGCAATTTTGCTGTATAAGGAAAGTGTGCAAATCTTTAGGCACCGCAGACATAAATTGTTCAAGCATAATAATGTCTAATAACATTTCTACTGTCTTTTGCTCAGGCTCCAACCATTTTACAGCTAATCCTCTGATTCTCTGACTCAGAGCCCTGGTTGTTTCACCCACTCTCAATGTAGTAGCTCTAAACATTCGCCTATACTCTGAAATAGACATCCCTAGGCGATCTCTAATAGCAGCCTTTACATCCTTATAATTCAAAGCCTGGGCTGCTGGCATTGCTCTATAAGCTGCAAGTGCCTCTCCAGTTAATGAGGCTGCCAGCCTTACTGCCCACTGGGTCTCTGGCCATGCTAATGCTTGTGCCACTCTATCAAAAGACTCTAGAAAATCATCAACATTATCATCTGGAGTTAGCTTCCCAAAACTAAATGCCCCAATTCCTTGATTGAGTCCCACACTGTCCACATGTGGTGTACCAGTATTTACTGCTGGTCTTGCTTCTGGTCCACTTCGGTTCTGCAGTTTAACTAGGGCTTGCACCAGATCAAGCACTGGCCTCTGCTGGTCCATTAAGGCTTTCATAGCAGTGTCCTGAGCCTGCTGTGCTAGCTCCTGTTGCCTGCTAAACTGGGCTGCCATCCATTCAGCTAGTTCCTTTGGATCCATCTTGATCCCTGCAAGAAAACACAAAAAAACCCCACAGTGCACCACCTTCCAAACAGGTGTGGGTTTTTTTTCTACTTTTTTTTTCTCTCAATTACCCCTGTGCCTTACTCCCATCCTCCACTAGACATGCCCAGGTACTTGTTACCTTATGCCAGTGATGAATCCAGCTCTGCACAGGGTCTTTTCTTCCTGGAACAACTACCTGGAACAGCCACCTCTCCTCCAAAGTGCAGTTGAGGGAAAATCTTTTCTTTCAGCTTTTAAGCTTGAACTGTCTTTTCCTTCAGACTTGAGTTGTAATCCTTAGCAAGTAAATCCCTTTGCGCAAAAGCAATCCGAAAAACTACGCCATTTGTCAGACGGCTGCCTGGGTGAGAATGTTCACAGTCTTGGCAAGTGCATATATCAATATGATTTGCAAGGGAAATGCAGTCTATTCACACCAGACACAGCTGCTCACAATAATTAGTTGTGTTTGAGTGTAAAGCCAATAAGATATTTATTTTTGGGGTTATTTCTCCCAACACAGATATGCTTGGTAGCACATAAAACAGGATACTTGCTTTCAGTGTTAAACTTAGAAAAACAAAATCAGGAAAACAACAGTTGAACTTGTCAGGCAATCAAATGAAAATAATAAAGACCTGGTTGGTAACAAACTAGTCTTTTCTGTAGGCTTTAGCTAATATTTTCTTAGCAGTGTATCAAACAACAAACAAAATCCACAAAAAAGGGAAAAACTGTTCTTTTCAGGTTAACTTCTTATATCTTCCCACATAGACTCAGAAGTGATTCCCTCAGAGCTCACAAGCAATTAGGTAAGGCTCAATTGCTAGCAGTTACCCAGCTGAAACCCCTTAGCTGGCTTGCTTTCTACGGCGTGGCTCAAATCCTACTTCAGGAGCTTTTCTGAGTAGATTAAAGAACCAGTTTGTATTTCTTTGTGATGGTTGCTGTACTTTGTAACAGAAAATTACCAAAGGAGTTTAGACAGAGAGCAATCCATATATTCACAGCCTGTATCTAAGACTTCTCCCCCTTCCTCAACAATCATCGGTTCAATATCATGGAATGGCACAGAGGAATTTCTCAATGGAGCACTTTCAGGAGAATACTTGTTTCCCTGCTGTCTTTCAAGGTTATAGCTAGGGCATAAATCAGTGTTCATACCTGAGCTTCCATTGCTGTTAGAGTTCCTCTCTAAATAGCCTGGCCAGTATGTAGTCCAGTTTTTATGTCCAGCCTTCCAATCCATATCTCTGGACACTGGATCTCTCTTCACATACCTTCTGGCACGGGTCCTAGGGTCCCTTCCACGTGCAGCCGTCTCCCTCACAGGTACCGTCTGGAGATTCCTAGCTCTGCAGCACCATTCCTCTGGCTTTCCCCAGTCCAATGGTGTATGCTGGCCTTTTGAATGTCTCCCAGTATACGTACTGCTCTGGACTCCTTTAGACCTCCCAAATGCTTTTCTCTTCTTTCTTCCAAAGGGTTTCTTGCCCTTTCTGTCCGTCCGCTCTGGCTCCTGCTTCTGATGATCCTCCAGATGATGAAGACCTCCAAGCTGAGGATATCCAAGCTGATTCTGAGGATGAGGATTCTGAGGATGAGGATCTCCCAGATGAAACTGAGGATAATTCTGAGGATGAGGATAATTCTCTGTAGAATAAACTCTACCTTTATTCTGCTTTGATGAGTGCTCCACCTTAGCACAGCGCAGCTGTGCTGAATCAGGCCCTGCCCTTTGAGATGAGTGCTTAGGGATTACCTCATAGCCCTCCTGATTGAACACACGTTTCCCCACTTCAGCTCCTCTAATGGCTGTTGGAAACCTGGTGCATTCTGGGACTGGTAGTCTTTTATGGGAAAATTCTGTTTTCTTATTTCTACCAGAACTGACAGGTTGCTTGTTCAGAGTCACTTCACCTTTTCTATAGCTCCTTCCTGAGCTATGATAAGCTTCCTTATCACAATACATAAAGTTGACGTTTTTACTAATGAGGTAGAGAGGGAGATCTCTCACATTCTCATCTTTAACCTCTGAAGGATGCAGGGCTCTGTTATCACCTCTTTAGGGACAACAGAATACAGGAGAGTATCCAACTCCTTGGTCATGAGCTCCTCTTTTATCTCCAAACAAAATGGTATGGCCTTAGCCATTTCCCTTACAAAATCACAAAATGATAAATCCCCAGGAGGGGACTTGTGCTTCTTATAAGTGAGGTAACCAAAGGCAACTCCAGAGATCCTTCCTCCAAGAAAATTCAGAGCTGTCTGATTCCGATTCAAAGAGATACTCTAATGACATCTGAGCCTCCGCCTAGATGGCTTCCATCTCCTAGGGGAAGTGAATCTCCTTTAGGAGCACCCATGCACCAATAGAAACATAGAAACATGACAACAGAAAAAGACCACATGGCCTATCTAGTCTGTCCTTCCATATCAACCACTACTGCAGTCCCCTTTTCTTTTTTTACAGATCCTCTGTGTTTCTCCCATGCTTTTTTGAATTCAGATACTGTCCTCATCTCTACCACCTCCACTGGAAGACTATTCCATGGATCCACCACTCTTTCCATAAAGAAATATTTATGCACATCACTCCTGAATCTATCCCCTTTCATCCTCATCCCATGTCCCCTCATAGCAGAGCTTGCTTTCAAATTCATTTTATGCCAGAGGCACTATCACCTTCTTTCTTCTGCTGGCCATTCCTGTCCCTATGTACCCAAGCATCCTTCTAGCTTTTGTTGTCACCTTTTCTACCAGTTTAGCTACTTTAAGATCATCAGACACAATTACAATCAAGCCTAGGTCCCGTTCTTCTTTAGTGCACAAAAGTACTTCACCCCCTATACTATATTGCTCCCTTGGATTGCTGCAGACCAAATGTATGACCTTGCATTTTTTAACATTAAATCTCAGCTGCTAAATTTTGTTCTTTCCTAGGTGCATAACTTTGCACTTGTCCACATTAAATTTAATCTGCCATTTGGATGCCGAGTCTTCCAATGTATCAAGAACCTTTTGCATTTTTCCACAATCCTCATGGTTTTTAACAACTTTAAATAGTTTTGTGTCATCTGCAAATTTGATAACCTCACTCGTTATTCCCATTTCCAGGTCATTTATGAATATGTTAAAAAACAGTGGACCCAGCACATATCCCTCGAGTACTCCACTGTTCATCTTTCTCAATTGGGAAAACTGGCCATTTAGCCCTATCCTCTGCTTTCTGTCTTTTAACCAGTTCCTGATCCAAAATAGTACACTGCCTCCTATCCCATTACTTTTTAGTTTTGCCAAAAGTCTCTGATGAGGGACCTTGTCAAAGGTACACTATACACAGATACACTACATCAACTGACTCACCTTTGTCTACCTGTTTATTCA
Source organism: Ichthyophis bannanicus (assembly GCA_033557465.1). NCBI lineage: Eukaryota > Metazoa > Chordata > Amphibia > Gymnophiona > Ichthyophiidae > Ichthyophis > Ichthyophis bannanicus. The sequence continues at coordinate 915,243,091 of CM066031.1, read as the reverse complement.
CACCTACAAAAAAACATAACAAATTAGTAAGACAAGATCTTCCTTGTCTAAAGCCATGTTGGCTGTCTCCCATTAAGCCATGACTATCTACATGTTCAGTAATTTTTCTCTTTATGAGGTTTCTACCATTTTTCCCGGTACTGATGTCAGGCTCACCAGTCTGCAGTTTCCCGGATCACCCCTAGAACCCTTTTTAAAAATTGGCATTACATTGGCCATCCTCCAATCTTCAGGTATTACAGATGATTTTAATGATAGTTCACAGATTACTATTAGCAGGTCTGCAATCTCATATTTCAGTTATTTCAACACCCTTGGATGTATACCATCTGGTCCAAGTGATTTTGCTGCTCTTCAGTTTATCAAATAGTTGTAATACATCTTCTCGTCGTATCGACATTTCTTTCAATTCTTCTGTAGTATCACCTTTAAATACCACTTCAGTCATGGATAACATCCCTACATCTTCCTCAGTAAAGACCAAAGCAAATAATTTATTCAGTCTCTCCGCTGTGGCCTTGTCCCCTTAGTGACCCTTTTACCCCTCTATCATCTAATGGTCCAACTGACTCTCTCACAGGTTTTTTGCTATGAATGTACTTGAAAAAGTCTTTATTACGCTTTTTTGCTTCCTCAGCAAGCTTCTTCTCAAATTCTCTCTTTGCCTGCCTTATCAATGCCTTGCATTTAACTTGCCAGTGCTTGTGCTGTTTCCAGTTTTCGTCATTTGGCTCTTTTTTCCATTTCCTGAAAGATGCTTTTTTGGCAACAACAGCCTCTCTGACCTCACCTTTAAACCATGCTGGCAGATTTTTGAACTTCCTTCCAATTTTCTTAAAGCATGGAATACAGCTGGTCTGGGCTTCCAAGATAGTATTTTTAAACAACACCAAAGCATGATGTAAGTCTTTAACCTTTTCAACTGCTCCTTTTAGTTTTTTCTTAACTATTTTCCTCATTTTATCATAGTCTCCCTTTTGAAGTACTGTGGATTTCCTTACCATCCCTCCTCCATTAATTAAATCAAACATGATCATGCTATGATCACCATTGCCAAGTGGCCCAACTCCCTTATCTCTTGCACCAGATCTGGTGTTCCACTAAGGACTAGGTCCAAAATGACTTCCCCGCTGGTCATTTATTTTATCTAGAAACTTTATCTCCCTAGCATGTCCTGCCGTGACACTGACCCAGTCAATACCGCAGTAATTGAAATCACCCATTATTATTACTGTGCTATAACTTTTTTGTTAGCTTCCCTGATTTCTTTGAGCATTTCATCATCCATTTGTTCATTCTGTCCAGATGGTCAATAGTACACCTCCACTGTCTTCCCCTTTTTACATGGAATTTCAATCCATAGAGATTCTACAACAAATTTTGTTTCCTGCAAAACGTTAATCCTTTGTGACTCAGTGCCCTCTCTAACATAGAGCACAAGACCTCCACCATTTTGATCAGCTCTATCATTACAATAAAGTTTGTACCCAGGTATCACAGTGTCCCACTGGTTGTCCTCCTTCCACCATGTCTCTGAGATACCATTCATATCTAACCTCTCATTTAGTGCTATATATTCTAACTCTCCCATCTTATTTTTTAGATTTCTAGTATTTGCATACAAGCATTTTAGATATTGCAGTTTATTCATATTAATCTGGCTGTCGGTAAGCAGTGGGAATTTGGAATCTTTAAGCTCTGTCTGCTCCGTACTCAAAGGCATTTGGGCTACTTTTGTCTTTATTGGAACCTCTCTACTGATATGCCCTAACTTCATTCTTTTGGAAGTATCCTTCAAGGATACATTATTCCGAACCATGCGCTCTTAGGCGACTGTCGGCTCTCCCCTATTATCTAGTTCTTGGCTTCATGCTTTGATGAACCTTGGCATCAATACAGTGTAGCCTCTGTCTGGTGCTCAAGGTCCTTAGCTCTTAATGCCATAGAATACGAGGGCAAATCTTTCCTCTTCTTTAGGGTGGTATCAGTGGGAGACCGATTCTGATTGAGTTTGAGGGCCACTCAATGCAGCTTCTGAGGCCATTGAGACCAATGCTGAAGTCAATGGACTGGACTTCCTAGCACTAAACATATGTTCAGCTGTTTTTCTCAACTCTGAAACTCTCTTTTTGTCATCTGTGAACACAAAATGCAAGAAGAAGGCTTATGGTTGGGCCCTAGACACTCCAGGCAGCTTTTGTGGTTGTTCATGATGGACATGATGCTCCATTGGCTGCACTTTTTAAACATGCTGCTGAACCTCTGGCATATATCACCCAGGAAAATAGCCATTGCAAAATCAATTGACTTGATGTTGAAAGTATAAAAAAATTGTTCAATATAGCTTATCACCTGAGACCTAAATATCATATGGCCTATAGCGGCGATGCAGAAAAATAAAGGAAAACATCTGATAAACCTAACTAAGAAGCTAAGAGGAGAACCCTAACAGTGATACATGAAGGCAAGACCAGGAAAAAGGAGAGACAGAACTTACAAAGGAGCACAATCATTCAAAAAACTTTCTGATATGGAAAGAGAATGAAGCATGTCCGTAACGCTGTGAGGCAAAAGAAGACTGAGGCAAAGGCTGTGGCAGCAGCAGGTGGGAAGACACATTCATGTATAACTGAACTCTTCTAAAAGCTTTTCTCAGAGAACTACCTGTACTTTAGTTGTGAGTATGGAGACACTGCTGACAAAATCTGTGGTAAGGAAAACAGGCAGCAAGTGGAGGTGAGCAGGGAAGGTGGAGAGTCGTGGAATGCAAAGTAGTAAAAAGTAGACTTGGTTGCCACAATTCTGCAACAAAATGTAGATTTGGTGAAAATTGCCACAAAATCATGGCAAATTGGGTCACCCAGTTTGGAGACCTTATCTGTGCCTTTAACCACAACTGACAAAGAGTACAAGTAAATGGAGCTCACTCTGAGGAGAAGGATGTTACCAGTGGTGTGCCCCAGGGATCTGTCCTTGGTCTGATTCTTTTTAACATCTTTGTTAGTGATATAGCGGAAGGGCTGTCGGGTAAGGTTTGCCTCTTTACAGATGATACCAAAATCTGCAATAGAGTAGACACCCAGGAAGGTGTAGATAACATGAGGAGGGATCTAGCTAAGCTTGAAGAATGGTCTAGAATTTGGCAGCTGGGATTTAATGTTAAAAAATGTAAGGTCATGCATTTGGGCTGCAGCAATCCAAGGGAGCAATACAGTATAGGGGGTGAAGTACTTTTGTCCACTAAAGAAGAGCGAGACCTAGGCCTGGTTGTGTCTGATGATCTTAAAGTAGCTAAACAGGTAGAAAAGGCGACGGCAAAAGCTAGAAGGATGCTTGGGTGCATACGGAGAGGAATGGCTAGCAGAAAAAAGGAGGTGATAATGCCTCTCTATAAGTCTTTGGTGCGACCTCATTTGGACTATAGTGTGCAATTCTGGAGACCGCATCTTTAAAGGGATGTGAACAGGATGGAGTCGGTGCAGAAGGTGGCTACTAAAATGATTAGTGGGCTTCATTATAAAGCATATGAGGACAGACTTAAGGATCTTAATATGTACACCTTAGAGGAAAGGCGAGATAGAGATGATATGATTGAGATGTTTAAATACCTCCGTGGCATAAATGTTCAGGGAGAGAGCCTCTTTCAATTGAAAGCAAGTTCTGCTACGAGGGGACATGGGATGAGGGTGAAGGGAGATAGATTCAGGAGTGATATGCGGAAATATTTCTTTACGGAAAGAGTAGTGGATCCGTGGAATAGTCTCCCAGTGGAGGTGGTAGAGATGAGGACAGTATCTGAATTCAAAAAAGCATGGGACCAACACAGAGGATCTCTAAAGGTAAAAAGTGGACTGTTGTAGTTGTTGATATGGAAGGACAGACTAGATAGGCCATGTGGTCTTTTTCTGTCATCATGTTTCTATCTTTCTATGACTCTAGATAGGCTACTTTATAGCTGATTCTCAAATTATAGTGCCCGTGGTATCTGGGGAATGTGTAAGCCTAAGGAACACACTAACCTCTTTTTCTTTTCTTTTGATATTTGACATTGAGAAGTTGTTGCAAGCCACTAGATGAAATGGATGCCTTGCAGATCCTTGTCTAGCTTGGTTACCAAAAATTGTGGTATGCAGGTGGAGCAGCCTATCAGGAAAATGATTGCTGCTTCTTTGCAGGCTGGAATCTTTCCAGATAGACTCATAGAGGTTACAGCGTAACCTATTTTGAAAAAGAACAATCTGACACCTGATATACTTGCACACTATATACTGATATATAATCTATTTTCATGGAAACTGAGGGTGCAGTGGTTTTACAACTTGATCGTTTTGTAAAAGAAAATGTTCTTTTGGATCTGTAGTCCATGAACCCCTACGGGTCTGTGAAATGATTACAGGGTTTCCACAGGACACAGAAAAGGGTAAAAAGAGAGGTTGGTGTGCATTGGCTGGGTGCTACAGAAGGAGACTGGAGTAAACTGGCTGAAGGAGAGAAAGAGAAGGAATGACTGGTGACTGGCCAGAGGAAGAGAGAGAGAGAGAGACTGGTAGAGACAGGAAGAAGACGAGAGATAAAAAGAGCTAGTGGGGACAGGTCTGGTGCTAGGGAAAGCGTCCAGGAAGAGTGGTGGGAATGAACTGGGGGTCCTTGAACTTTTTGGAGGCTAGTAAAGGGTTGGGAATTTCCATTTTAGATTACTTTCAATCAGGCTTCCAGGTAGGATGTTTTATTCCTTTCATTACCTGTGTAGATGCATAGTTAAAGGGTCAGATGGTGTGGTGGTTTCTGACTTTTTTGCAGCTTTTGATTTAATTCATCATGATCTCCTGATTCATCAATGGGAGACGCTTGGGTTTGATAGAACAGTATGAGACTTTTCTGAAGCTTGGTCCAAGCAGGTCAAAGAAGAAATGGAGTAATCTGCACACTGGACTGTAATCTGTGGAGTTCCACAGGGTTCTATCTTATGTGCCTTATTATTCAATTTGTAATTGCAATCAATTGGAAGTAGTAAAGGGTTAATATCTATATCTGTATCTATACTCTCAAATAGTCATGAGGCACCCCCTGGAAGACTCGACCTGTGGCACTCTCATGTCCTGCTCTCATGCTACTGATGCAGTGATGAATACATTCCCTGTAACAGCATAGAATTTCTTTGTGTCTTTGGAATAAAGCGTTCCCAATGGAAACCTTTTTTAGGGGAATATTAGATACAGTTCATGACGAGCTGTCCAACTGCCCTATGTCTTTACTCAACACAGACCCTCAAACTTACAGCAGGTAATCCTTTGATTAAATCCAGACTTCTCAATTAATTCAGCCTACAATACAATTCCCACTCAGGCCTTTAAGTTCTACATGAGTTCACTGACATTCGGTTTGAAACAGTGATTAATAGAGAATTAAAAGGAAACTATCTTTTGGACTCTGTTGATAGAAAGTCACTTATTCAGTCCATAAACCATCCCCTTCTCTTTAGCTTCAGCTCTGCCCAAGGGAACTGGGTTTATGTGGTGCGATGATGCTACAATTACCCTCTATACTATAGGCAATAGAACAGAGTGGGCTACAAGGGCCCTGGCCCCACCAAAGATTTGTTTGCCAACCTGCAGGTTCTTCCTCTCAATTAGTACTGCCTTAGAGTTTTACTGTGTCATGCCTACACTACTCTTCTAACTCGTGTCCAGAATAAAATTTAAAACCCTTAATCTAATCCATAAAGTCATACATTCTGAATCTGTTCCTTGCCTTCGCCCATTCCTCTCCAAACCCACCAGCACCAGATCCCGCAGGTCTAATTCCGCAAACCTACTTCATTTTCCAGCACAAAAACTAAAAAGTAAACAAGCTACCTGCAACCGTGTTTTCTCCCTCTATTCCCCTACAGAATGGAACGCCCTTCCACCTGACCTCCAAAGTTGCTCTGATCATGCACAGTTCTGTAAAAAGCTCAAAACATTCCTTTTTCAAGAATACTTTGGCTCCAACCCCCAAAGTAACATCCGATCTAGTGTTACTTAGCTTCACCTTACCACTTGCCCTACACTCACTATACCCCACGTCCTCTTGCGTCTCTGACCCCCCCTCCCTCTTCTTCCCCCCTCAATCCCCCCTCTCCTTTTCAATGTACATAGTTGCCTCTTCTGGCAAAATAATTTAACTGTTAACTGTATTAGGTGACCTTAGAAAAGTTTTACTTACAAATTATTGGTCTATGTAAAACAGCTGTAACTTCACAATTATTGTTGAGTTTCATGTAAACCATCTTGAATTGTAGAAAGACAGTATACAAAAAAAAAAAAAAAAAAACTTTAATAAATAAATAAATTATCACTGTGCCTGCTTTTCTGTCTGAATTTGCTGCTGTTAGGATCCTGTCCTAGTGCACCAGAACCGCTCTGCCCAAGACCATGCTCCCTTTGAGATTGTACATCTGGAAGATTTACTGCAACTACTTGTGACATTTAGACCACAAAGAGTGTCTGTTATACCTACTGTAGATGGTAGAAGATAACGCCAATAAGTCCTTTGGGTGGCTTCTGGGGGCAGCTATCGGCTTCTTTGTCAATTTGGCTTTGATTGTTTCATTACTTTCATTTGTGCCTTTAGAGACATCCATTATGCCCTATATCACCCCTGAGAGCAGGTGTAAATGTTCATGGCTTCATTTTAGCAGTGATTTGTGCAGTTTTTCTGAGTCAATTTTATAAAGGTGCATAGATGTCTATGGGGTATGTTTACTAAACTGCGGTAATGTCATTCGCGGTAGGTTCCGCGGTAAAGGTAGAGATGCCCATATAAAGGCATGGGCGTTGCATCGTTACAGCAAGCTGACAGCTAACACGCGTTACAAGGTGCCTTAGACTAACGAGCGTTACAAGGCGCCTTGTAAGGCACCTTGCAAGGCGCCTTGTAAGGTGCCTTATAAGGTGCCTTGTAAGGTGCCATGTAAGGTGCCATGTAAGGTGCCTTGTAAGGTGCCTCATAAGGCGCCCTATAGGGCCTCCTAGGCTAAGCGCCATATTAGGCACCCTTGGACAAGGCACCGCAGAAGGCACCCTGGGCTATGGAACCATAGGTTAAGGTGGCCTGTTATGGTGTCCTAGGTTAGTGTGCCCTAGGGACTGCTAGGTGCTTCAGGATGACATGCATGACCTGTGCGAAACAGAGACAGATGTAGCCCTAACACTAGATAGAGCACTCAGGAAAGGCAATGAACAGGTGAGTGAAGGAGGGAGAGGTGGGAGTCGCTGGACCTGCCATATCTGCGGGCATCCCATGTGCCAGCCAGTACTGATGACAAACATGGTGGGGCAGCTGTACCACAGCACAGGGTGTTGGCAATGTAAAGTACCAGAAAAACAGTTGGTGGCAGACGATGGGAATACGTGTCCCCCCAGTGGAGGCAGAGGTGGCAGGATAGTTACAATGATGGGTGGACAGAGGAGTGGTGGTGCCATGCAGCTCAGGCACAGGTGAGGCAAGCATGAAGAGGCACAATGCAGGAAAGGGTATGACATGGGGTGGCAGCCTGCACTGGCAGACAGGACTCTACACAGCTGACAGACGCAGATAGACGGACCGAGGGAATGTTGGCAATTGTGGAGAGGGTTTTATGGGCTGGAAGCACAGATCTGCAAAAATAGGACCTCTACAGGCATGCATACTATATGAGTAGGACAGGCATGAGAGGAGGGAACAATGAGGAACTGAACCCATGAACACTGCCAAGAATGGCATTGTATTAACCAGTAGGCTATACCTCCATGGTGTATGTCACAGCAATGTTTGGGTACAGAAGGACTGCAGGTCACCGCACAAATTGTCTGCTCTGAGTGCCAGGATAGGGTAACCCCACCATACCTATTATGCAATGCACATGCTGAATAGCAGTCTACAGCTGATCACCAAATGGGGTCTGCACCTCTCAGGTACCTCAGCTTGGAAAGATGAACTTACAGTGCATGATACTGGCACAGAGTAGCTACAGACCATGCCATTGTGCAGGTTCTGTGGTCACCTTGAGGGATAGGATTGGTGCCCAGCACTAGGTCCACAGTACATGTGGTGCTAGAGATAGGTCCTGCTGTACATCCCCATCACTACCAGTGTGTGACAGGTGTTCCTTGCAGTGCAGCCGAAGGTAATTTGGTGTCCATCTGTATCCTGTGAGACCAGACACCAGCCAGATTGGTGTGTACCCCGTGTTAGGTCTGGCTGACATGAGCAGCTGTTATCAGGGCAGAGGGGTTCCTAGAATTGCATGAGGTGTGTGTAGCAGTGCCTTTATAGGTTGCAGTGGTATATACTGTGATAAAGCTGAAGCTAGTGAAGCTATGAACTTAGAAAAAAAATGCTGTTTTTCATAAAGCAACTGACTTGCAGAGGGTGCAATTACCTAGCAGTACAGCTAGAGGGGGCAGGCACGAGCCTGCAGATGCTGAGCTGACACACCCAGGTACTGAAGAAGCAGAAGCTAATCAGGTGCACCTGAGGAGAGGGTCAGAAAACTCAAGGGAAAAATGGCTTTATAAGCAGAGCACTGCAGGAAGGAAGCAGCGAGAGCCTTGGCAAGAGAGAAAGCCTCGGCAAGAGAGAGAGCCACGGCAAGAGAGAGAGCCACGGCTAGAGAGAGAGCCACAGCAACAGAGAGAGCTCCGGCTAGAGAGAGAGCCATGCCTAGAGAAAGGCCTACGCATAGAGTGAAGCTCTGAGAAAGGATCTGGTAAAGAACCCAAGGATACTGGGAGGAAAGGACCTGATAGAGGAACCTCCTTTACTGCATAGCAGAGGAGCTTGGAATCCTTACGTGGCAGAGCTAAGCTCCAGGGAGGACAAGCCAAGCCCAGAGAACTCCAAGAAACAGTCTTCAGAGAAGACGGTATCAGAAGGAGAGTGCCTGGTAGGGGGAATACCAGAGGCACAGACTTCAAGGAGCCAAGGTACCGTGATACTTTATTTCTCACAAAGAAGCCAGGTCCTAGAAAGACTTATAACTCAGATAGCAATACTGGGAGGAAAGAAAGCTGGCAGAAGTTTTGGAAACCACTACAAAGAGGCATAGGAACAAGACATACCACTTGTTTGCAAAACCCAGAACTGCCAGGCTGGAAACTAGGGAAGAGAACTTCTGAACTGCAAACTATTTCAACCAGGGAAAGCTCGGGTATAGAAGAAAGCACAGCTGAGCTGGAACCCATGCAGATTGAGCTTGGGGAACCAGAGCCGTTGATGCATGAAGAACTAATGGACTGTTCGATGTGTATTGCTGAAAGCCTAGAGTCTCTCCCAGAGCTGTAATTACCAGAACATGCTTTAACAATATCTTTTGTCTGTGTTGAGCTAAAGAAGAGCTTGTTTATTTGTTTTACTACAGTGTTGAAAACCCTTTGTATTTTTACAAGGAACTGTGAAGCTCTCATAACAGTTTTCTTGCTCTGTAATTACTTTGGCATAAACCTGAAAATAAGGTAAATTCTACTTTTTGGTTTCTTAGCGAACCTTAGTGCTAAAGGGGAATAAAAGCCTTTTGTTTGACCCTACACAAGGCGTACACAACTCATTTCTTTAAGAAGAAGGACTACAAGGACCATGATCCCTCTGGTCCAAAAAGGTTTCCTACTTCTACAAAATAATTAAAATGTCCACCTTGTCCCTTCAACAAGCTACCAGCAGGGGGCGTGGTGACAATACTACATACCCCAAAGGGCCCACATCACCCTTTTTGTAGGTAAAGAACAGGTGCCCCTGCCCCGGGGAAGCAATCTCCATCCTGTTTGTATGAGACAGCCCTCCAGGGTTGGTGGGCCAGAGCCATACCTATGACTGGAGCAGTGGCAGACCAGCAGCAATGCTGGGGTTAGGTCTGGAAAACCCCAACTGCCTCCCACCACTGTCTGCCAGTCACCAGCAGACAGCACAGTCAGACTGTACCTTAAAGGTGTTCTGACCACGCACAGTCTAACTGCAGACAGTCCACCAGTCTGCTCACAGAGGAACTATGTGCAGCAAGCAGGCAACTCAGTGATTGGGACCCCAGGACTGGGGAACACAAATATATCACTTGAGGCAGATAGTGTAGAGCGCTATGTGGGAACCTAGACCTGCCATGGTCACTGCTCGATCAGAGTGAGTGCCCTCCCAGCATGCCATGCAGGTGGTGGTCAGGCACTACAGTGTCCCAGCCATTGCCCACACCCTGTGAAGATGCATCCTGGCCAATCTGCCCTGTCCGGGCCATACTCAAAATACCTTGCTCCTCATTATGCACCTATTCATGCTAACACTGGTAACAGTGGGACATTTTGAGCCCAGTGAAGGGTGGGCAGCCACAGAACAATGGATAGACATACACACATGCTCACTCCTATTGCAGCATTGTACAAAGATAGGGGTGGTTGGCAATCCTGCCTGCCACACTGGTCCTGATCACAGTGCCAACATTACTAAACTATGCAGGGGGTAGAAGTAGTGCTCTGGTGATAACTTAAGCTCAGTGCTGGGGCCAACAGCCTGACTCTCCATGCATCTTTGGATTGTGGAGCCTGTGTAGGTGGGTGTTTGTACCCCTGTTAGCCGCTGCTTCAGGTTTTGCACATGTTACTGTTGTATCTGCATTGTAGGGTAAAACATAGGGACATGCTCTGCAGGAACCACAGCTGGAGCTTGAACCTGTGACCCTCTGCTTCTGGATATACTTGCTGGGTGTACTGCACCACACTGTTGCCACAATAGTCCCTGGGGCTACCTGCACTTTTCCTCAGCCAGACATTGTATGTTGCACTGCACACCACGTACTGCTGCAGGGCATGGCCTAGGTCCACTGCAGGGAGGTGCCCCCCCCCCCCTGCCAAGCTGACATGGCAATTTGCTGTCAGTGCTGGTAGTGCGCAGTCCCAGGCCATCCACTGTGTAGGTAGGAGCCCACCTAGGGAGCGGATCCCGGGGTGGGGGGCCATACATGGACATCCTCACATCCCCCACATCACTGCCTAGCAATATTATGTCCCTTCCACATGGGGGTGGGATGGCTGGGGGGATGTCAGGTCAGTGCCCTGGAAACTATTGGCTAGGGTGAACCAGATAGATATAGGTGGATTGTGTTTGGCCTTGGTCAGCTGCTGTCTTGCTGATTTCCGGTTTCTATGTTCCTATGTGCCACCTAGGCGCCTGCCTGGTCCACCCTGTGCCCCAGCTGCCCATGCTACATGTCCCGCCTGTGGCCCCCTATGCCCCATTTGCACCATCACCATAGTGGCCATTCATACTTTGGCACTTTGGTGTTGCTGAAAATGGAGCACTACTATCACATTTCTTGGGCTCCCTGCCTAGGCTGCACATTGCTGACACTTAAATGGTTTCTCTCTCCTGCAAATGTGCATCTAACGGCAGGTTTTCATTCGCGATAGGACTCAGCCCTTCAGTTCAGCGCGTTAGTGTGAAAGGGGCCTCTCCCCGTCCACTCTCCGCCCATTGACCCCTTCTCTCCGCCCTCTCTCCACCTTCTGCGGTGTTTACCGCGGCTGGGGACGTTAACGATCATTAAGTAACGTTAACGCGCGTTAACGTTACATAACGAGCGGTATGTAACATTACCGCAGTTTAGTAAACATACCCCTAAATGTCATTATAAAATAGGCTAGAAATAGGCACTTACTTGACCTCTCCCCTCAGGTGACCTTTTATAAAATTACTCTCAACACACATAGAGATGATATAGGTAGAATGTGGCCACCACCAGTGGCTGTACATATAGCAATGCTATACAGCCACAATGGGGGTAATTTAATAAGGAGCCGCAGAAAGTCATGTACCATCAACGTGCACAAATCATGGTTTTTTTCTAATTCACGTGCATTAATGGGTCTTTCCGTTTGTACTTTAGGTTATCACTATTATTCTTCTGCTTCATCATACTTCTTCCTCCTGTCCCGACTTCACTCCATTGAACTCTTGTCTTTCATCTGTTGCTAACTGGCTCACCCAAAACTGTCTTCACTTAAACCTTACTAAGACTCTCGCTATTTGGTTCACCCATGGTGGTCCTTCCCCTTCACTGGCTCCTTCCTTCTCTGGCTCCTCGGTTCCCCTGGTCTCCACATTCCGGTACCTAGGTGTCCACTTTGATTCAGACCTATCTTTCCGTACCCATATCTCCCATATTACTAAAACTTCTTTCTTCTTCCTCCACCAACTTCGCTCAGTTCGCCCTTTCCTCTCTCCTTCAGCCCTGACCACTCTGGTATTATCTTTAGTTATGTCGCGGGTAGATTTTTCCAACTCACTGTTCCTCGTTCTCCCTAAAAATCAGGTAACTAGACTCCAAAGAATACAGAACACTGCCGCACATCTTATTACACATTCCTCTCTCCGAGATCATGTCACTCCTTTGCTCTGTCGTCTTCACTGGCTGCCTGTTCCATTTCGTTCTCAATTTAAGTTTTTGACTCTGTTACATAAAGTTTTCCACACCAGTACCCCGTCATATCTGGCTGATCTCCTTTCTTTTCACTCTCCTAGGCACACACCCCATTCTTTCCACCTTAACCGTCTCACCCTTCCTCCTCCTTCCCGTGCCCACCTGCAGCTCACCTGCCTCTCTGCCTTTTATTTTGCCGGTCCTGCTCTCTGGAACTCTCTCCCTTCTTCTCTCCGCCTGGAACCACAATACGTCACTTTCAAGCAAAACCTGAAGACCCACTTGTCCTTCTTAGCATTCAATGTCCCTTCTCCTTTTGTATGAGTCCTACCCCTTCTTGTATTCTGAGTCTGCCTTCCGTGTCTTGTCCCGTCCCTATTATCTTTTTCTTTTCTGTCCTTTTATAATTTTGTACATTTCCTTTTCTTTTACCGGCCTCGGCCAATTTTTATGGAATTTTTATTATTGTACACAGCCTTGATTGGAATTAGAAAGGCGGTTTTTATCAAATAATTAAACATAAACATAAACATAAACATTATATATGTACACTTAAAGTCAATGGCATGCATTTTCACTGTGGGAGTTCACATGGGTGGAACTTGGGTGGAGTATGCAGTTATGTGTGTATTATATAATATAAAGGCTTACATGCATTAGATATGTGTGAATATTTATACCACCCACAGGGCTGAAATTAGGGTTGCCAACCAACTGGTTTTAGGCTTGGTCGGCCAGTTTTTAAGAAGGAAGCTGGTGGCCGGCAGGACAGTAAAACCAGCCAATAAAGAGCTGCTGACCACTGATCGTTCACATTCTCCCTTCCCTCCTCCCGCCACTGCTTTACCTCTCTGCTGTGGTGGCAAGCCTCAGACTTCTAACACTCCACAAAAAAAAAAGTGTGGGCCTTTGCGACTACGCACTTGGAAGGATGCATCACATCATGTCAGAGGGCGACAAGCATTTACAGGCCCTCTAAGTGTGGAGTCGCAAAGAACCATGCTTTTTTTTGTGGAGTGTTTCAAGCCTGAGGTCTGCCACTGCAGATAGGAAAAGCAGTGGTGGCGGGGGGGGGGGGGGGGGGGGCGCGAAGGGCCGGAAGGGGGACGCCGAACCCGACGGGGGAGGGGAGAATAGCTGGAATGGGGATGCAGAACATGAAGGGAGAGGGGAAAATGGCTGGAAGGGGGATGTAGGATACGATGGAGGATGGGGGAATGGCCGAAAAGGAGATGCAGGGCATGAAGGGGGGTGGAGGAATGGCTGAAGGGGAGGTTGCAGGACACCGGTAGGGGGTGGAAGGCAGATGCTGGACACAGCATGAGGGGCATAGAGGAATAGAGGGAACATTGTGGCTAGAAGGTGTGGTAGAGGGCTGGAGGGCAGATGCTGGACATGGGGTAGGGGTCATGGGGGTTGGAAGGCAGATACTAGATACAGACTGGCAGCATAGAGGATGGTGAACAGATGGAATGGTGAATAGCAGAGGATAGACATAGGGCAGGGGTCATAGCGGGGAAGAAAGGCATATGCTAGATAGGGGATGGGGTATAGTGGATAATGAGCAGAGGTTGGACACAGAGTAGAGATGGAGGGTAAAGGCTGATCATGGGGAAATAGAAGAGATGCTGGACATAGGGTGGGGGAGAGAAGGAGATGCTAGACATGGAGGGGATAGGATGAGAAAAAGGGGAGAGGTGCTAGATGGTGAGAGAGGGGGAGACACAAGACAGACAGGAGAGAAGGGGAGAGATGCAGGACACAGTGAGGGTGGAAAAGAGAAAGGAGAGAGTTAAAAACTGTAAATAATTGGCTGGGGAAGAAAAGAAAGATACAGGGTGAGAGGGCAGTGTTAAAGATTGAACAGTCATAGAAACATAGAAAAATGACGACAGAAAAAAAACACATGGCCTATCTAGTCTGTCATTCCATATCGACAACTACAACAGTCCCCTTTTTTCCTTTAGAGATCCTCTGTGTTTCTCCCATGCTTTTTTGAATTCAGATACCATCCTCATATCACCTCCACTGGGAGACTATTCCACAGATCCACCACTCTTTACGTAAAGAAATATTTCCGCATATCACTCCTGAATCTATCCCCTTTCACCCTCATCCCATGTCTCCTCGTAGCAGAACTTGCTTTCAATCGAAAGACGCTCTCCCCCTGAACATTTATGCCACGGAGGTATTTAAACATCTCAATCATATCACCTCTATCCTGTCTTTCCTCTAAGGTGTACATATTAAAATCCTTAAGTCTGTCCTCATATGCTTTATAATGAAGACCACTAACTATTTTATTAGCTACCCTCTGTACTCACTCTATCCTGTTTATATCCTTTTGAAGGTGCGGTCTCCAGAATTGCACACTATATCCCAAATGAGGTCGCACCAAAGACTTATACAGAGGCACTATCACCTCCTTTTTTCTGCTGGCCATTCCTCGCGGTATGCACCCAAGCATCCTTCTAGCTTTTGCTGTCACCTTTTCTACCTGCTTAGCTACTTTAAGATCATCAGACACAACCACGCCTAGGTCCCTCTCTTCTTTAGTGGACAAAAGTACTTCACCCCCTATACAATATTGTTCCCTTGGATTGCTGCAGCCCAAATGCATGACCTTGCATTTTTTTAATATTAAATCGCAGCTGCCAAATTCTAGACCATTCTTCAAGCTTAGCTAGATCCCTCCTCATGTTATCTACACCTTCCCCTGCCCAGCAGAGCCTGCCCTCCCCTGTATCCGCTCTCTCGTACAGCTGCCTGCAGTCTCACGCGCTGGCTTTCAGAGCGCGAAGGGACTAGTTTCCCTTTCACGGCTCTGTTAAGCCCGCGGGGGCTGATGGGAACTTCCCATCAGCCCCCGCGGGCTTAACAGAGCAGCGAGGGAGAAACTCTCCCCTCGCGCTCTGAAAGTCGGCGCGTGAGACTGCAGGCAGCTGTACGAGAGAGCGGATACAGGGGAGGGCAGGCTCTGCTGGGCAGGGGGGGGCCCCGCGGCACACTCGATTCTGCCGCGGCGGCCCCGGCAGCGGGAGAAGACAGCTTTTTTTTTTTTTTTTTTTAATTTGACTTTAGGATCAGAATGTTTTTTGCGCGGGGCCCCCTGAAACGTGGGGCCCTGTGCAAAAAACATTCTCGCTCAATGGACGGGCCGGCCCTGCCGCTAACGGTTCCCTGAGGTACTGGCCCATCTTGGGAAAGTTAGTTTCCTAAAGTCCAAGGCACTAACTTTTGAATGGATTCTAACAGCCCTAGTCCTAATACTGAACCACACCATCTGGTGATCATTGGATGCAAAATGATCTCCCACTATAACATCAGAAACACTTTCACCATGGGTAAGCACAAAGTCCAGTATGGCCCCTTCACGTGTGGGGTCTGTTACCAATTGCCTGAATATTTCTCCCTGTAGAGAATCCAGGATCTCCTTACATCTAGATAATACTGCAGCAGGAATGCGCCAATCAACATCTGCCATATTGAAATCCCCTATCAGTAGCACTTCCCCTTTCCTAGCAATGCTGCATATGTCTTCAATTAACACCTCTTCCTCTTGTGAGGGAGGTCTGTATATCACGCCAGTGCAAATAGATTTCTCTTTCCCTCTTTCTAGCTTAACCCACAATGCCTCCTCTCTCCCTTTTAAGCTCTGTAATTCCAAAGCTTTAATAGTAGTTTTTACATATAGTGCCTCTCCTCCTCCCCTTCTTCCTACCCTGCCCTTTCTGAATTAAGTATAGCCTGGTATAGTTATATCCCAATCATGGTTTTCTGTGAACCATGTTTCTGTAACTGCCACTAAATCCAAGTCACCCACTCCCACCAAAGCTTCAACATCAGGGATCTTATTTCCCATGCTACAGCATTTATACACACCATTTTCCATATGTTACCCCTTTTACCCATTTCCATAAAGGTATTTAATGTATCACTTACCTGGGGGCTTTCACTTACCTGGGGGCTTTCTTCACCCATCCCCAATGAATCTAGTTTAAAGCCCTCTTCAGTAGATTAGCCAGTCTACTTCTGAAGACGTGTCAACCTTTCTTGGACAGATTGACGCCATCTCTGCTCTGCAACCCTTGGAACAGCATCTCATGGTCCAGGAACCCAAAACGCTCTCGATGACACCATCCACGCAGCCATGCATTCATCTCCAGGATGCGAGCCTCTCTGCCTTGGCCTTTACCCTCAACAGGGAGGATTGAAGAGAACACCACCTGTGCACCTATCTGCTTTACCCTCTGTCCCAGAGCCATGAAGTCACTTTTGATACGCACAGAGGGATACCTGCTAGTATTATTTGTTCCGACATGGATTAGGAACATTGGGTAATAGTCAGTGGGCTTGATGAGTCTCGGCAAACTCTCCGTAATATCTTGGATTTTGGTACCAGGCAGACAGCATACCTCTCTGGATATCAAGTCTGGTCAGCAGATGGATGCCTCAGTACCCCTCAGAAGAGAGTCAGCAAACAACACTACCCTTCGCTTCCTTGTGGTCACTGATTCTGCAACTTTGGGGTACTTGAGCTCTGCTACTTCCCTTTCCAGGGATGCTTTCACCTCCTCCACTTCCAGGGCTGCATAAGGGTTCTTCAGTTCAAGGGCTGGAGAAGTTGGATTTGTGATTCTGCAGGCCCTGGTGACTTGTATCCAACCTTCGTCATTCTGTAGGCACCCATCTTCTCCTCTGCTGGAGAGCTTGGTTTCTGCAAGAAGCATCTCATCAATGTACTTTTCACTGTCTTGAATGCTCCTCAGCCTCACCACCTCCTCTCTGAGTTCCTCCACTTGTTTCCTGAGAGCTTCAGCATGCAGGCACCCTGCACATGGAACTGGTCCTTCACCTGGCATTTGGACCTCTGTCTGGACAGTTGAAAGAGGAAGATTGAAAACTGAATGGTAAGAAGGAGAAATGAAATCTGAGTTGATGGAGCAAAATGGAAGAAAGCTGAAAGGAAAAGAGCAATGTCAGAGATGGACGGAAGTGAAGAAGACAGGAGGAGAGAGCAGTTGCAAATGGACCAAAGTCCCTAGAAGCTAAATGGGTCATTCTCTCTCGCTAATAGTGAGGATGGATGTCCCATTGGGATGTCCATCCCTGCTGTTCACCCCCCTGCTGGCCCCGGCAAAAACCTCCCTGTACGAAGAATGCATTTGTATGGGGAGGCTTAGACGGGGCAAGAGGGGGCATTCCAGAGGTGGAGCGAGGACAGGGCATGGGAGGTCTGCGACCCTGGATGTACAAGGCCGATTCTAAGGTCGGCCCTGTATATTCACAGCTGTGAACTTAGACGGGGGACTTCTTCCACCACAGAGGTGGAATACGTCCCCCTGGACGTTGAGGGATCAAGCTGTCTGGCCAGGAACAAAAAGATAGGGGGTGCAGAAAGTTCCCTGCTGCCAGACCCTGGCCATGGGAGGCTGGATCGAGAGTCTGGCTGTGGGGAATGATGTAAATCGGTGGCGGCCAGCATTTGCAGCTCCTGAATAAAGCTGCAGTGGCATAGCAACAGGATACCATGGCACTGTGGCTCCATTCAAGAGCCTGACTGAGATAGCTGAGCAAGTGACTATGCATGCAGACCGCTCAGAATCGGTGCCCGGCCTGCACATTCAGGCCCAAGACCCTATTCTGATCCCACGGACATATCTAGCCCCCGCGGGATCAGAATCGGGTCTACCTCTGGGTGTCCCGATTCCGATTGGATGCACAGGAGCCTGGATGACTTCATTGGAATGTGCCTCCACATTAAAAGAAAATGAGGGAAGCAGAATCTAGAGACTTGGATCAACATCATTAGAAAACAAAATGACTCAACAGCAAAGGTATAAAAAAGAATTTTATTTTCTATTTTGTAACTGGAAAATGTCAGTTTCTGGAAAGTACATCTGCCAGGAGTCAGGAGAGGTATTGTACATGACTGGGGCCTAGCCCAATGCAAAGATCTGAGAGGGGGACCCTAAGGCCCGCTAGCAAACTGTGCCTTTTTCAGTTTCAGACAGATCTGAGAACCTCTCTGGCCTAGCAGCCTAGGGCAATTGTCCTGGTTGCATCCCTCCTAATGCCAGTCCTGACATCTGCCTTCTTTTGTTTTATGCAATACAGAGGAAATGTATTTATTTCTGTTTCTCTGGTGTTGCACTGCATGCAGCATCTGACTTTCTGAGGTTTTAGTTTGATTTTTGTCTATATATTTCTCTTTTTACTTCATGGTCACTTATTGGTGAAAACCTATCTGCATTGTATGCCTGTGCAACCAAGGCTGGGTTTTCTGTCAGCATGGAATTTCTGTTTAAGAATATGCAGTGACCTGGCTTGTTCAGCTTTCCAAATATTTTGGGGCTCACTGCAATATTTATGGTTCTGCCTTTTCCTAGGTAGGGTCCTTGTGTGAGTTCTGGAAGAGCAGCTTTTAAACTAGATAACAGGGGAAAGCCGACAGTCACCCAAGAGCGCATGATTCGGAAAGATATGCCCTTGAAGGATACTAGTGAAAGAGGGAAGTTAGGGCATCCTGATAGGGAGGTTCTGAAGTAGAAATCCAGGCAGGGCTGAGAGCTGAAGGGGTTAATAAGAACTAAAAAAAGTTACTGAGACATCTCTCTCTCCTGTATGCTGTGTGAAAAGGATACACCCCTGCAGGTGAGGACACAGCCTTGTTGCTCGCAGCTCTTCCCTCATTCCCCATGCTGTGTTTCTGAGTTTCGTGAAAGAAATCTCTCTGGTTTAGTCCAGCTAGTTCTACTGATAACACTTTTCCTCCAATCACAATGGTACTACAGTAAATATAGTCAGCTGAGCCCTTTGTTTGGGGATCAGACTTTGAAAATGATTTCTCTGAGCGTGTGTACACATTAAAGGCTTGCTTCCTAAGTGACTCCTGGGTATTTCTTTCTTCACTCGTTTTCCTACAACAGTTCCTGAGTGCAGTTGAAGCCTGCATAAAAGCCTGCATAAAAGGCTCCTGAGCCCTGCCCTTTTGAGGCTTTCCTAACCAGGGCTCCACACATCAAACAGGGAACTTTACTTGAGCACAGAAGGTTGCTGAACTCTGTAACCTCCTCAGGTTCAGAAACTGCTAACACCTAATCAGGAGTTAGTGGGCCTGTTTCCTGAGTGCAGTTGAAGCCTGCATAAAAGGCTCCTGAGCCCTGCCCTTTTGAGGCTTTCCTAACCAGGGCTCCACACATCAAACAGTAAGTAAGGATTTGAGGGTTTCTTTGTTTGGTTTTTTTATTACATTGCTAGCTCTCTGACTGGGAGCTCTTAAAAGGGTTTTGTGTATATTTTTTAAAGCAAGGTTACTTTCATTTTTGCTGTTTTAGGGGAACTTTACTTGAGCACAGAAGGTTGCTGAACTCTGTAACCTCCTCAGGTTCAGAAACTGCTAACACCTAATCAGGTGTTAGTTCCCTCCCTACCCACCCCGACTCCCACCCACCCCTAGTGAGCAGTCTTGCTTTATAGGGCACCTCCCCCTTTAACAAATCACAGTGAATTGGACCAGCACATTTTGAATATAATTAGAGATTTAACTGCTTTTTCTCTGAAAGGACAGCTGCGAAACCAGCTGGTACTTGGTAGATCTCTCTCTTTTGCTTTAACAGATACCTAAGCTCCACAAACAGAACAATGGCTGGGAAAAATTGTATTGCTAAAGCTGTTGCCCCCGTTACAGCTTCTGCCTCGGTCCAGACAGAGGTCCTAATGCCAGTTGAAGAACCAGTTCCATGTGCAGGGTGCCTGCATGCTGAAGCTCTGAGGAAACAAGTGGAGGAACTCAGAGAGGAGGTGGCGAGGCTGAGGAGCATTCAAGACAGTGAGAAGTACATTGATGAGATGCTTCTTGCAGCAACCAGGCTCTCCAGCACAGGAGAAGATGGGTACCAACAGAATGTCGATGGTTGGACAAAAGTCACCAGAGCCTGCAAAATCACCAATCCAACTTCTCCAGCCCTTGAATTGAAGAACCATTATGCAGCCCTGGAAGTGGAGGAGGTGAAAGCATCCCTGGAAAGGGAAGAACCAGAGTTCAAGTACTCCATAGTTGCGGAATCAGTGACCAGAAGGAAACGAAGGGTAGTGGTGGTTGGAGACTCTCTTCTGAGGGGTACTGAGGCGCCCATCTGCCGACCAGATTTGATGTCCAGAGAGGTATGCTGTCTGCCTGGTGCCAAGATCCAAGATGTTACGGAGAGTTTGCCGAGACTCATCAAGCCCACTGACTATTACCCAATGTTGCTAATCCATGTTGGAACAAATGATACTGCCAGGTATACCTCGGAACATATCAAAAGTGACTTCATGGCTCTGGGACAGAGGGTGAAGCAGCTAGGTGCATAGGTGGTGTTCTCTTCAATCCTCCCTGTTGAGGGTAAAGGCCAAGGCAGAGAGGCTCGCATCCTGGAGATGAATGCATGGCTGCGTGGATGGTGTCTTCGAGAGCGTTTTGGTTTCCTAGACCATGGGATGCTGTTCCAAGGGTTGCAGAGCAGAGATGGCATCCATCTGTCCAAGAAAGGTCAACGCATCTTTGGTAGTAGACTGGCTAATCTACTGAAGAGGGCTTTAAACTAGATTCGTTGGGGATGGGTGAAGAAAGCCCCCAGGTAAGTGAAAGCCCCCAAGTAGGTGATACATTAAATACCTTTATGGAAATGGGTAACAGGGGTAATATATGGAAAGCAGTGTGTATTAATGCCCGTAGCATGGGAAATAAGATCCCTGAAGTTGAAGCTTTGGTGGGAGTGGCTGACTTGGATTTAGTGGCAGTTACAGAAACATGGTTCACAGAAAACCATGACTGGGATGTAACTATACCTGGCTATACTTTATTCAGAAAGGACAGGATAGGAAGAAGGGGAGGAGGAGTGGCACTATATGTAAAAACTACTATTAAAGCTTTGGAATTACAGAGCTTAAAAGGGAGAGAGGAGGCATTGTGGGTTAAACTAGAAAGAGGGAAAGAGAAATCTATTTGCATTGGTGTGATATATAGACCTCCCTCACAAGAGGAAGAGGTGGACAGAGAGTTAATTGAAGACATACACAGCATTGCTAGGAAAGGGGAAGTGCTACTGCTAGGAGATTTCAATATGCCAGATGTTGATTGGCACATTCCTGCTGCAGTATCATCTAGAAGTAAGGAGATCCTGGATTCTCTACAGGGAGAACTATTCAGGCAATTGGTAACAGACCCCACACGTGAAGGGGCCATACTGGACTTGGTGCTTACCAATGGTGAAAGTGTTTCTGATGTTGTAGTGGGAGATCATTTTGCATCCAGTGATCACCAGATGGTGTGGTTCAGTATTAGGACTAGGGCTGTTATAATCCATTCCAAGGTGAAGATCTTAGACTTTAGGAAGACTAACTTTGCGAAGATGGGCCAATACCTCAGGGAGTCGTTAGTGGGATGGGAACAGCTGGGGGATGTAGAAAAACAGTGGGCAAAACTGAAAGGGGGTATTTTAAAGGCAACCAGCCTTTTTGTTAAAATGGTAAATAAAGGCAAAAGGAACAGGAGACCGCTATGGTTTTCGAAGGAAGTAGCTGAAAAAGTGAAGAAAAAGAGGGAGGCCTTCATGAAATACAAGAGATCACAGAGAGAGGAAGACAGGCATCTGTATTTGGAAAAACTTAGAGAAGCTAGCAAAGTAGTCAAGAAGGCAAAGATTCAAAAGGAGGAGGAAATAGCCACTGCAATAAAATGGGGGGATAAGACATTTTTCAGATATATTAGTGAGAAGAGGAAGGGCAAAAGTGGTATTGTCAGACTCAAGGGTGCAGGGGGGGGGGGGGGGAATATGTAGAAGCTGATAAGGATAAAGCGGAATTGCTTAACAAATATTTTTGTTCTGTGTTCACAGATGAAGAACCAGGAGCAGGACCTCAGAAAACACCCACAAATAAGAACAGAAGCGAGGGACATCTTGAACAATTTTCAAAAGACTGTGTTCGTGAGAAACTAGCTCAACTTAAAGTAGACAAAGCGATGGGACCGGATGGGATACACTCTAGAATACTGAGGGAACTTGGGGATGTTCTAGCAACTCCACTGACTGACCTTTTCAATGCCTCATTGGAGTCGGGAGTGGTGCCAAAGGACTGGAGAGAGGCTCATGTGGTGCCTTTACACAAAAGCGGAAGTAAGGATGTGGTTGAAAACTACAGGCCGGTTAGTTTAACTTCGGTGGTGAGTAAATTATTGGAAATGCTGCTGAAAGAGAAAATAGTGAGGTTTCTGGAGTGCAGCGGATTACAAGATCTGAGGCAGCATGGATTCACCAGAGGCAGATCTTGTCAGACAAATCTGATTGATTTCTTTGACTGGGTGACCAAGGAGTTGGACCGATGGAGAGCTCTAGATGTGGTGTATTTAGATTTCAGTAAAGCCTTTGACACTGTTCCTCACAGGCGACTTATAAACAAACTGAGCACCCTAGGGATGGACCCTAAAGTTACTGCTTGGGTTAGAAATTGGTTGGGTGGGAGGCGACAAAGAGTACAAGTAAATGGAGCTCACTCTGAGGAGAAGGATGTTACCAGTGGTGTGCCCCAGGGATCTGTCCTTGGTCCGATTCTTTTTAACATCTTTGTTAGTGATATAGCGGAAGGGCTGTCGGGTAAGGTTTGCCTCTTTGCGGATGATACCAAAATCTGCAATAGAGTAGACACCCAGGAAGGTGTAGATAACATGAGGAGGGATCTAGCTAAGCTTGAAGAATGGTCTAGAATTTGGCAGCTGGGATTTAATGTTAAAAAAATGTAAGGTCATGCATTTGGGCTGCAGCAATCCAAGGGAGCAATATAGTATAGGAGGTGAAGTACTTTTGTCCACTAAAGAAGAGCGGGACCTAGGCGTGGTTGTGTCTGATGATCTTAAAGTAGCTAAACAGGTAGAAAAGGCGACGGCAAAAGCTAGAAGGATGCTTGGGTGCATACGGAGAGGAATGGCTAGCAGAAAAAAGGAGGTGATAATGCCTCTGTATAAGTCTTTGGTGCGACCTCATTTGGAGTATGGTGTGCAATTCTGGAGACCGCACCTTCAAAAGGATGTGAACTGGATGGAGTCGGTGCAGAGGATTGCTACTAAAATGATTAATGGGCTTCATTATAAAGCATATGAGGACAGACTTAAGGATCTTAATATGTACACCTTAGAGGAAAGGTGGGATAGAGGTGATATGATTGAGATGTTTAAATACCTCCGTGGCATAAATGTTCAGGGAGAGAGCCTCTTTCAATTGAAAGCAAGTTCTGCTACGAGGGGACATGGGATGAGGGTGAAGGGAGATAGATTCAGGAGTGATATGCGGAAATATTTCTTTACGGAAAGAGTAGTGGATCCGTGGAATAGTCTCCCAGTGGAGGTGGTGGAGATGAGGACAGTAACTGAATTCAAAAAAGCATGGGACCAACACAGAGGATCTCTAAAGGTAAAAAGTGGACTGTTGTAGTTGTTGTTATGGAAGGACAGACTAGATGGGCCTTGTGGTCTTTTTCTGTCGTCATGTTTCTATGTTTCTATGTTTCTATGTTCCAATAAAGATAAAAGTAACCCAGATGTCTTTAAGTACAGAGCAGGAAGAAAGATTCCAAATTAACTCTGTCAACAAATAACCAGATTGTTAATATGAATGAAATACAAGCTCTAAAATGCCTGTATGCAAATGCTAGAAGTCTAAAAAATAAGATGGGAGAGCTAGAGTATATAGCACTAAGGGAAAGGTTAGATATAATTGGCATCTCAGAGACCTGGCAGAAGGAGGACAACCAATGGGACACTGTGATACCTGGGTACAAATTATATCATAATGATAGGGCAGATCAAATTGGTGGAGGGGCTGCGTTCTATGATAGAGAGGATATTGAGTCACACTGGATAAAAGTTTTGCAAGAAACAAAGTACACAGTAAATCTCTATGAGATTCCATGTAAAAAGGGGAAGACAATGGCAGTGGGGATGTACTATCATCCACCTGGCCAGAATGAACAGATGAATGATGAAATGATAAAAAAAAATCAGGGACGCTAACAAAAGTTACAACATAGTAATAATGGGTGATTTCAGTTATCTCAGTATTGACTGGATCAATGTCACAGCAGGACATGCTAGGGAGATAAATGCAACCAGAGGGTTAAATATTGTAGAATTACCTGTAGGGTGCCAGGAGAGGATACTGGGCTGCCCAAGGCAGCTAGAATGTTTCTTTCCCATGAGGGGAAGGCAGGAAGTAATGTGGCCTTTTTTTTTCCTGAAAAGAAAGGGAGGTGTGGGGCTCACAGCAAGTTGTGAAAGTTCTGGTTTGGACAAGATTAAGAGAGAATGTATAAGGAAGTAAAAGAAAGGAGCTCCTTTAAGGAGTTCTTTTAAGTAGTGTGAAGCTTCTAAGCATAAGGAATTGGCTTAGCTTTTGACTGTAGAGAAATAAAATAAAAAATCCTGAAAAATGATTTCTTGGAGCTGGGCTTGAGAAGAAAAAGGGAAACCTCATGCTTTAGAAATTAGTAAATTTCTAAAGAATACTGGATTAAGCTTCTTCAAGGGAGTAAATGCTTTGGAAGCAAAGACTGTAGTAAAGCTTCTTAGTGAAAAGAATTATTTTACATCCAGTGGAGGGAGCAAGTACTTCTGCTGAGGCATGACAGTTTGGAATCCTCAGAACAGTGTGAGAAGAAGCAACTGCCTTTCTTTAAACTAGTTTGAGAATTTGAAAATATAGCTGTATTGAGCTCCTTTAAGGAACATAAAAATACCAGAAACTGAAACTATAGTGAAGGTTCTTTGGAAAATATATGTTTAATCCTATGCAGAAATTCTGACAGACCTGCTCAGCTCTGGCAGTTTGGAATCTCAGAGCAGAGGGAAGCACTGGACTTAAAACTCCAGTAAGACAGCTGCACTGTGATAAAGGCTTAAAAAGGAAATATCTAATTTCTGAAAGGAGATAGAATTTTTTGGTGACTGTAAATGTGACTGGCCAGTGTGTGTTTGGGCCTACTGTAGATAGGGACATTCAATTATCTTTTATTTTTGGATAGGAATAGGGACAGTATACTACATCAGATCCCATTCAACATATTAAGCCCCAAGTGACTGTGGACACAGTCTCAATTTAGATTAGTTTTATTTATTGATTTTTTAAAGTTAGGAAGTAGGTAAAGACTGGATCATCCCTGGACCAGAGGAATCCTGAGTTTCTGTGACACTGGATCTCCCGGAAGAAGACATGACAAGACTTTTGGACAAGAGTCTGTGCCCCTTCGCTAGAAAGTTTCTGGGAAGAAAGGTACCAGTGCACCTACATCCCGAGAGACAAAAAGAATTACATGTATGAGCTCATATTTTAAATCACCCATTGAAGAACACACAGAGTATCCTAGATAATAAGAGAGCATGCCTGTTAAAAAGTTTAAGTTGCTGTATAAAGAAATATATTCATAGTAAGAGATGAATTGGAAAGAGTAGAAAGAAAGGAAAACAAAAGAGGTTTCAAGGGAGGAATATGTAGAAGCTGATGGGGATAAAGTGGAATTGCTTAACAAATATTTCTGTTCTGTGTTCACAGATGAAGAACAAGGAACAGGACCGCAGAAAACACCCACAAACAGGAACAGAAGAAAGGGGCATCTTGAACAATTTTCAGAAGACTGTGTTCATGAGAAACTAGCTAAACTTAAAGTAGACAAAGCGATGGGACTGGAAGGGATACACCCTGGAATACAGAGGGAACTTGGGGACGTTCTAGCAGCTCCACTGACTGACCTTTTCAATGCCTCGTTGGAGTCGGGAGTGGTGCCAAAGGACTGGAGAGAGGCTCATGTGGTGCCTTTACACAAAAGCAGAAGTAAGGATGTGGTTGAAAACTACAGGCTGGTTAGTTTAACTTCGGTGTTGAGTAAATTATTGGAAACTCTGCTAAAAGAGAAAATAGTGTGGTTTCAGGAGTCCAACAGATTACAGGATCCGAGGCAGCATGGATTCACCAGAGGCAGGTCTTGTCAGACAAATCTGATTGATTTCTTTGACTGGGTGACCAGGGAGTTAGAAACATGACGACAGAAAAAGACCACATGGCCTATCTAGTCTGTCCTTCCATAACAACTACAACAGTCCCCTTTTTCCCTCTACAGATCCTCTGTGTTTGTCCCATGCTTTTTCGAATTCAGTTACTGTCCTCATCTCTACAACCTCCACTGGGAGAATATTCCACAGATCCACCACTCTTTCCGTAAAGAAATATTTCCGCATATCACTCCTGAATCTATCCCCCTTTACCCTCCTCCCATGTCCCCTCATAGCAGAACTTGCTTTCAATTGAAAGAGGCTCTCCCCCTGAACAT
The DNA here is from genome assembly GCA_033557465.1 of Ichthyophis bannanicus. Lineage (NCBI taxonomy): Eukaryota > Metazoa > Chordata > Amphibia > Gymnophiona > Ichthyophiidae > Ichthyophis > Ichthyophis bannanicus. The sequence goes on along the minus strand of CM066031.1, from coordinate 915,216,312 downwards.
TTATGCCACAGAGGTATTTAAATATTTCAATCATATCACCTCTATCCCTCCTTTCCTCTAAGGTGTACATATTAAGATCCCTAAGTCTGTCCTCATATGTTTTACAGTATAATGAAGACCACTAACCATTTTAGTAGCCACCCTCTGCACCGACTCCATCCTGTTCACATCCTTTTGAAGGTGCAGACTCCAGAATTGCACACTATACTCCAAATGAGGTCGCACCAAAGACTTATACAGAGGCACTATCACCTCTTTTTTTCTGCTAACCATTCCTCTCCGTATGCAACAAAGCATTCTTCTAGATTTTGCCGTCGCCTTTTCTACCTATTTAGCTTCTTTAAGATCATCAGACACAACCACGCCTAGGTCCCGCTCTTCTTTAGTGGACAAAAGTACTTCACCCCCTATACTATATTGCTCCCTTGGATTGCTGCAGCCCAAATGCATGACCTTACATTTTTTAACATTAAATCCCAGCTACCAAATTCTAGAACATTCTTCAAGTTTAGCTAGATCCCGCCTCATGTTATCTACACCTTCCTGGGTGTCTGCTCTATTGCAGATTTTGGTATCATCCACAAAGAGGCAAACCTTACCCGACAGCCCTTCCACTTGTGATAAGGAAGCTTATCATAGCTCAGGAAGGGGCTATAGAAAAGGTGAAGTGTCTCTGAACAAGCAACCTGTCAGTGCTGGTAGAAATGAGAAAACAGAATTTTGCCATAAAAGACTATCAGTCCCAGAATGCACCAGGTTTCCAACAGCCATGAGAGGAGCTGAAGTGAGAAAACTTGTGTTCAATCAAAAGGGCTATGAGGTAATCCCCAAGCACTCATTGCAAAGGGCAGGGCTTGATTCAGCACAGCTGCGCTGTGCTAGGATGGAACACTCATCTCAAAGGGCAAGGCCTGATTCAGCACAGCTGCGCTGTGTTAGGGAGGAGCGCTCATCTAAGCAGAATAAGAGTAGAGTTTATTCTACAGATGACCATCTTCATGATCACCTTGGATATCCAGAGAATTATCCTCAGTTTCATCTGAAGGATCATCAGAAGCAGAAGCCAAACCGGACGGACAGAGAGGGAGAGAGACCCTTTGGAAGAAGGAAGAGAAAAGCCTTTGAGAGGTCTAGAAGAGTCCAAAGCAGTACGTATACTGGGAGGCATTTCAAGGGCCAGCATACACCATTGGACTGGGGAAAGCCAGAGGAATGGTGCTGCAGAGCTAGGAATCACCAGAGGCTACCTGTGAGGGAGACGGCTGCACGTGGAAGGGACCCTAAGACCTGTGCCAGAAGGTATGTGAAGAGAGATCCAGTGTCCAGGGATAGGGATTGGAAGGCTGGACATAAGAACTGGACTACATACTGGCCAGGCTATATAGAGAGGAACTCTAGCAGCAATGGAAGCTCAGGTATGAACACTGATCTATGCCCTAGCTATAACCTTGAAAGACAGCAGGGAAACAAGTATTCTCCTGAAAATGCTCCATTGAGAGATTCATCTGTGCCAATCCATGATATTGAACCCATGCTTGTTGAACAAGGGGGAATAATAGCAGATGAGGATCCTGTTTATATGGACTGCTCTCTATCTAAACTCCGTTGGTAACTTTCTGTTATAAAGTACAGCAACCATCACAAAGAAATACAAATTTGTTCTTTAATCTACTCAGAAAAGCTCCTGAAGCAGGATTTGACCCACACAGTAGAAAGCAAGCCAGCTAAGGGGTTTCAGCTGGATAACTGCTAGCAATTAAGCCTTACCTAATTGTTTGTGAGCTAGGAGAGAATCACTTCTGTATCTATGTGGGAAGTAATCAGAAGTTAACCTGAAAAGAACAGTTTGTTTCTTGCTTTGTGGCTTTTCATTTGTTGTTTTCCTGATTTTGACTTTGTTTTTCCAAGTTAACACTGAAAGCAAGTAACCTAATTTATGTGCTACCAAGCATATCTGTGTTGGGAGAAATAACCCCATAAATAAATATCTTATTGGCTTTACCCAAGAGCACAACTAAATTATTGTCAGCAGCTGTGTCTGGTGTGAATGAACTACATTGCCCACAATACCTTGCAAATCATATAGATATATGCACTTGCTAAGACTGTGAAGATTCTCACCCAGGCAACCGTCTGACAAATGGCATAGTTTTTCGGATTGCTTTTGCACAAAAGGGGATTTACCTGCTGAGGATTACAACTAAAGTTCAAGTTTAAAGCTGGAAAGAAAAGATTTCCCTCAACTGCACTTTGGAGGAGAAGTGGTTGTTCCAGGAAGCTGTCCCAGGACGAAAAGACCCTGTGCAGAGCTGGATTCATCACTGAGACAAGGTAATAAGTACCTGGGCATGTCTAGTGGTGGATGGGAGTAAGGCACAGGGGTAATTGAAAAACAAAAGTAGAAAAAAACACACCTGTTTGGAAGGTGGTGCACTTTGGGGTTTTTTTTTCTTTGTTCTTGCAGGGATCAAGATGGATCCAAGGGAACTAGCTGAATGGATGGCAGCCCAATTTAGCAGGCAACAGGAGCTATCGCAGCAAGCACAGGACACTGCTCTGAAAGCCTTAATGGACCAGCAGAAGCCAGTGCTTGATCTGGTGCAAGCCCTAGTTGAACTGCAGAGCCTAAGTGGAACAGATGCAAGACCAGCAGTAAATACTGGTACACCACATGTGGACAGTGTGGGACTCAATCAAGGGATTGGGGCATTTAGTTTTGGGAAGCTAACTCCAGATGATAATGTTGATGATTTTCTAGAGTCTTTTGAAAGAGTGGCACAAGCATTAGCATGGCCAGAGACCCAGCGGGCAGTAAGGCTGGCAGCCTCATTAACTGGAGAGGCGCTTGCAGCTTATAGAGCAATGCCAGCAGCCCAGGCTTTGAATTATAAGGATGTAAAGGCTGCTATTAGAGATCGCCTAGGGTTGTCTATTTCAGAGTATAGGCGAATGTTTAGAGCTACTACATTGAGAGTGGGTGAAACACCCAGGGCTCTGAGTCAGAGAATCAGAGGTTTAGCTGTAAAATGGTTGGAGCCTGAGCAAAAGACGGTAGAAATGTTATTAGACATTATAATGCTGGAACAATTTATGTCTGGGGTGCCTAAAGATTTGCACACTTTCCTTATACAGCAAAATTGCCAAAATCTTGGAGAGGCAACCATGCTAGCAGAGAGATTCTTGGAAGCCACGCAGGCTTGCCATAGAATGGGTGGCCCTCTGAAGATTGGTGCTGAGGCTAGATGTGCTGTATCAGAAAAGAAAATAATTAAAAATGTTTCTGAAAATGAATGTACTGTATCAAACCAGATGACACAGTGGAATGAAAAGAAATGTTTCAAATGTGGAAAATGGGGACATTTAAAAAAGAGATGCCAGACACACACTAGCTTAATGGGGGTGGATTTAAAACAGCCTAATGAAGGATTTCTTTTGATAGTTGATGTGCAAGGAATTACCACAAATGCTTTGTTAGACTCTGGGGCAGATCAGAGTATGATGTCAAAAAGGCTTTGGAAGAGGATAGAGGCCCAAGAAGGATTTGTGCTTAGAACCCCTGAAAGCCAAGTTCACATCAGATGCATTCATGGTGCTGCAACATCATATCCCACATATAGGCTAAAGGTTAAGTGCCTGGGAGAACAAGAGGAAGTCCTGTTAGCAGTGGTGCCTAGGCTACCCTTTGATTTGGTTCTAGGAAGGGACTGGCCAAGATTTAAGCAGGGTCTAGTGGAAGGGCTAGGAAAGAAGGAGGGAGAAGGTTTAATAATGGAAATAGCTCCCGGGCCTTTCTTTGGAAGTCCTCAGTCCCTAGCTAAAAAGATGGTTCAGCTTCCAGAAGGCCAAACTATGGGTAATAAGAGGGGCCTTGTATCCACCCGCTCGCAGGCTAAGGTAGAGAGCCAGCAGAAGGAGGAGGGGGAGCAGGCAGAGTTATTAGGAGACTTACCCTCTCATGATGATTTAATAACCCCATCATCTGGTAAAGTAAGAAAGTTGAAAGCACAAAAGCGGCGTGAGAGACTTTGCAGAGCACAGGGTAGGGCTGAGATGTTAGCTGGTCAAAGTTTACCCTGGGTGCCAGCTGAGTTAGTGGCAAAGTTTCCTAACTTTCCACAAGAGCAGCGAGCTGATCAAGCTCTCACCCGAGCTTTTAAGTATGCTCAGGAGGTCAGGGAGGAATTACCCAGATTCAGACTAGATAATGACATATTATATAGAGAGAGTCAGGACCCCAGGAATGGGACCATTCGTAAACAATTGGTGGTACCCACAACTTTCAAAGGGCTAGTACTTAGACTAGCACATGATCATCCAGTGGGAGGTCATAAAGGGATGCAAGGAACGCTGGATCAAATACTTATGCGTTTTTACTGGCCAGGTATCTTCAAAGAAACTGCCCAGTTTTGTGCTGCATGTCCAGCGTGTCAGCGAGTTACAGCGGCTCACCCACCGGTGGTGCCATTGATCCCTATGCCAATTATCACAGACCCAATTGGTCGCATTGCCATGGATATTGTAGGCCCATTAGTCAAAACGCCCCGAGGTTTCCAATACATCCTAGTTATGGTAGATCAGGCAACAAGGTTTCCCTGGGCCATACCATTGAGGAATGTTTCTGCAAAAACAATAGCTTTAGAGCTAGTAAAATTGTTTTGTGAAGTGGGATTCCCAAGAGAGGTGTTGACTGACCGAGGGTCCAATTTTGTATCCAAATATTTGGCCCAGGTCTGGGATGCCTTTGGCATTCATCACGTAAAAACCTCAGCCTACCATCCACAATCAAACGGTTTGGTGGAGAGATTCAACCAAACTCTCAAACAAATGTTGAGAAGGGGGTTAGCAGGAGAGGTAAAAGAATGGGATATGTTATTGCCTTTTGCCTTGTATGCCTGCAGGGAAAGAATTCAGGTGTCCCTAGGTGTAACCCCATATGAATTGATGTATGGTAGGGATCCACAGGGTTTGTTAGACATTTTGAGGGAACAATGGATTGATCCTGAACCAGGAAGTCAGGAGGTGCCACTGTTTCTACGTGACTTGAGAACACGTTTGAAAAGGACGTCGCAGGTTGCTGAGAGGAACCTGCAGGACAGTCAAGTGCGCCAGAAAGGGTGGTATGATAGGAAGGCCAAAAGCCGCCAATTAAGCATTGGTGAAAAGGTTTTGGTTCAAGTAGCAGGTACAGCCCCAAAATTTGAAGTACAGTGGAAAGGGCCATGGAAGGTTGTTAAACAAGTGAGCCCAGTATCTTATATGGTAGAAAATGCAAGAGGGCGTAGGCAGACCTACCATATTAATGTACTTAAGTCTTGGAAGGAGAGGCCTGTAAATAATAATGACCCTGAAGCCAGTCAGGAAGTAAGTGAGCTTCAAAAAGATAACACTCTCGTAGGTATTACGGACTGTAGGAAAGAAGTTTCACCAGTTAAACCAGTCTGTAATAACTTAAGCAGGGGGGTATGTGATAAGGAAGCTTATCATAGCTCAGGAAGGGACTATAGAAAAGGTGAAGTGTCTCTGAACAAGCAACCTGTCAGTGCTGGTAGAAATGAGAAAACAGAATTTTGCCATAAAAGACTACCAGTCCCAGAATGCACCAGGTTTCCAACAGCCATGAGAGGAGCTGAAGTGAGAAAACGTGTGTTCAATCAAAAGGGCTATGAGGTAATCCCCAAGCACTCATTGCAAAGGGCAGGGCTTGATTCAGCACAGCTGCGCTGTGCTAGGATGGAACACTCATCTCAAAGGGCAAGGCCTGATTCAGCACAGCTGCGCTGTGTTAGGGAGGAGCGCTCATCTAAGCAGAATAAGAGTAGGGTTTATTCTACAGATGACCATCTTCATGATCACCTTGGATATCCAGAGAATTATCCTCAGTTTCATCTGAAGGATCATCAGAAGCAGAAGCCAAACCGGACGGACAGAGAGGGAAAGAGACCCTTTGGAAGAAGGAAGAGAAAAGCCTTTGAGAGGTCTAGAAGAGTCCAAAGCAGTACGTATACTGGGAGGCATTTCAAGGGCCAGCATACACCATTGGACTGGGGAAAGCCAGAGGAATGGTGCTGCAGAGCTAGGAATCACCAGAGGCTACCTGTGAGGGAGACGGCTGCACGTGGAAGGGACCCTAAGACCTGTGCCAGAAGGTATGTGAAGAGAGATCCAGTGTCCAGGGATAGGGATTGGAAGGCTGGACATAAAAACTGGACTACATACTGGCCAGGCTATATAGAGAGGAACTCTAGCAGCAATGGAAGCTCAGGTATGAACACTGATCTATGCCCTAGCTATAACCTTGAAAGACAGCAGGGAAACAAGTATTCTCCTGAAAATGCTCCATTGAGAGATTCATCTGTGCCAATCCATGATATTGAACCCATGCTTGTTGAACAAGGGGGAATAATAGCAGATGAGGATCCTGTTTATATGGACTGCTCTCTATCTAAACTCCGTTGGTAACTTTCTGTTATAAAGTACAGCAACCATCACAAAGAAATACAAACTTGTTCTTTAATCTACTCAGAAAAGCTCCTGAAGCAGGATTTGACCCACACAGTAGAAAGCAAGCCAGCTAAGGGGTTTCAGCTGGATAACTGCTAGCAATTAAGCCTTACCTAGTCTAGTCTTTGCACAGCTTACTCACCACCTTGACTCCATCCACTTTCTTCACCCCCGACACTCAGGATTTCGTACCGGTCACAGTGTAGAAACCACCTTACTTGCCTTCACCAACGCATTGCACGTTGCCCATGAGCACGGGGATATCTTAGTAGCTGTAGCACTCGATCTATCTGCTGCATTTGACTTAGTGGACCACTCCCTTCTTCTTCTTCGCTTACGGGAAGCAGGTCTTTGTAGTGTTGTCTACTGCTGGTTTCACTCTTTTCTTTCCTCCCGGTCTTGCACTGTTCTCTCCTCTTCCCCTTCAACCCCCTCCTCTGACCCATTTCCGCTCACCTGTGGTGTTCCCCAAGGTTCAGTCTTAGCACCTCTGCTTTTTAACCTTTTCCTGGCCCCCCTTGCTCTGTTAATTCAGCAATCCGGAATATCGGCATTCTACTATGCCGATGACATTGTCCTCCTTCACCACACTTCCCCCTCCTGTCCAGATCTCTCCCCATTGAACTCCTGCCTCACTACAGTAGCCTCCTGGTTGACACAAAACTGCCTTCACCTTAATCTCACCAAAACTATCGCAATTTGGTTCTCTTACGGTAATCCACCTCCCTCACTAGCGCCTTCTTTCTCCGGCACCCCCGTTCCCCTAGTCTCTACCTTTCGGTATCTTGGAGTCCACTTCGACTCAGATCTCTCTTTTAAAGCCCACGTCTCTCACATTACTAAAACTTCCTTCTTTTTCCTCCGCCAAATTCGAGCAATACGTCCTTTCCTTTCCCCAGCAGCCCTTACTACTTTACTTCTGTCACTGGTCATGTCACGGGTGGATTTCTCTAACTCGGTTCTCATAGGCCTCTCCAAATCCCAACTTGCCCACCTCCAGAGGATCCAAAATACCGCTGCCCGTCTTCTTACTTACTCCTCTCCCCGGGACCACATCACACCTCTACTCCTTCACCTCCACTGGCTACCTGTTCCCTTCTGCTCTCAATACAAATTGCTCTCCCTAGTGCACGACATCCTCCACACCAATACTCCACAGTACCTAGCTGACCTCATATCTTTCCACTCCCCCAGGCATACACCCCGCTCTTTCCATCTCAATCGCCTCACTCTCCCTTCACCTTCCCTTGCCCATCTACAATTTACACGATCCTCTGCTTTCTTTTTCATAGGGCCTGCCTTGTGGAATTCACTTCCCTCATCCCTCCGTCTTGAACCTAATCATAGCACCTTCAAGAAAGACCTAAAAACTCACCTCTTCTCTACAGCATTCGGTCTTCCCTCCCCCTTGTGTGACTTGTCCTAGATCTTATCCCTTTTGTATGCATCCTCTTCCTGTCTTGTCCTGTTTTTTCTTTCTCTGTTTCTTTTCTCTTGAAACCATTGTAACTTCTTTTCCATTTCTATGGCCTCGAGCCGTCCTCTTTAATTTTGTATCTTGTACACCGCTTTGCTTGTTTCAGAAAGGCGGTTTATCAAATAAAACTACCATAACCATAATTGTTTGTGAGCGGGAGGCGGGGCCAATGAGGAAACAGGATGGCGGCTTAGGAGTGGAGCTCCGGTACCCCCTGGCTTGAATCCTGACGAAACTGAGGTTCCCCAAGCGATTTTCGGAGCTAGTACCCGGTTCGAGTGTCGGAAAGCATGGCGAGTGGAAAACCGGTCAAACTAGACTTTGCTGCGGCGCTCAACACGGGAACCAAGAGAGTGAAATCAGACCCTCTCTCACCGCACAAGTCGGCCCCATCGCGCGAGGCAGAGGACTCCTTACGGGAGGTACTGGGGGAAATCCGCTCAGTTAAGGAGCTCGTGGTTGCAAACGGAGATGCGCTGGCCCGTGTGCAATCGGAGTTAAGCGAATTGCGGGGACATCTTAAAGATCTCACGGTCCGGATGGATCAAACGGAAGCCATTCTCGCCTCGCATACCACGCAGTTGGGGCAGCTCGGCAAGGCCTACAAGAAGATGGGCCGCCTGGAGTTGCAAGTGGAGGACCTCAGTAATCGCAATAGAAGGAACAACGTGCGCCTGGTGGGCCTCCCGGAGGGTGCGGAGGGTGCTGATCTATTTGCTTTCCTGGGGAAAATGATCCCGGCAGTATTGAAAATAAAGCAAACTGGCCCCTTGGAATTTGAACGCGCGCACAGAGTTCCCGCGCAGAGGAGCCTTCAGGCGAAGGGTGCTCGACCAGTGATCTTTTGTATGCTGCGCCATCAGCAAGCTATACAGATATTGCAAGCAGCTAAATCCCAGCCGGCGCTTACCTACGAAGGCAAAAACATCTTCTTTTATCCGGATTTGTGCAAAGCGACCGTGGACAAGAGGAAGCAGTTCTTGGCTATGCGACCTCGACTACTACATCTTCAGGCCAGGTATGGCCTTTTCTACCCAGCCCGTCTGAAAATTACATTGGATAACCGTACAAAGGCATTCGAGGATCCTGATGAGGCCCTGAAATTTATAGAAGAGCAGGAAGCCCTTCAAATGTTTGTTTGTTTATGTTTATGTTTATTTAAACTTGTTATACCGCTCAATACCATAGGCGTCTGAGCGGTTTACAATAGCTAAAATCAAGCAAGTTAATTAAAACAAGCTCTTGGCTGCAGAAAAGAAAAAGGAAAAGAACGCCATTAAATGTGAGAAAAGTGAGGAGAGAAAGAAAAGAAAGCTGGGAGCAGAGTAGAAGTTTAAAATAGGAAAGAGCATTACACGCATACTATCAAGGCGGAGAGGGAAGGGGGAGCAGACATTCACGAGAGACATGGAGGGAAGGAGGGGGGGGAAGGATAGGTTAGGGAGGGGGATCAAACGCAAGGCAGAAAAGAAAAGAAAATGCACTGACTTGTTCATGACACTGGACTCGGAATAGTCTGTGATCAGAGAGTGATGGTTTACTGTAGTTCTTGTTGATTTAATTGTCAGCGGGTGCTATCATTTCTTGGAGTGTGGCTAGTTTGGGGTAATATATGGCTGATGTTATGTTTTCTGCTATAGATTGCTTGTGTCTTCCTCCCCCCCCCCCTTTTTTTATTTTGGAGGATGTTAATATTGAGAATATGTTTCAGCAATAGTTTTCTGGCTGTTCCTTTTTTTTCTTGTGGGGTTGGATGTACAACTTGGAGGGCGGGCCTTTACCCGGCTTGGCCTGTATGTCACATCGTGGGCTGCTTACTGCCGGGTCTCCCGGGTAGTTGTGGGAACGGGGTTGGGTTGTAACCCTTATGTCTATTGGGGGCACCGTGCGGCCTTCCTGTGGTCGTCGCTGGCCCACCCAATTATCTATAGCCCCTGTATGTCAGGGGGAATGTTGTCACCTTGCAGGCCTCACCAGTTACTTTGGCAGGTGTCAACCTCGCCAGTTGAGTGGAATTGGAGAGTACCAGTGTGGGAGGTTCAATGTCTAGTCACTATATGCTTATGTACCAATGTCCTCGCTTAAGATTTTATCCCTGAATGTGAAGGGCATCAAACATCCCATAAAGAGGAAAAAGATACTGGCGTACTGTCTGAAGCAAAGAGCTGATATAGTTATGCTTCAAGAGACGCACTTGCCTACTAGCGAGGCTGTGAAGCTAGCTGGGGGTAAATACTGTCTGGTTTCTTATGCGCCTGCGGTAAGTGGGAAAAATGGGGTGATCACTCTAATTAAACAGGCCTGCAAGGCGCAGATAATCTCTACCAGAGCAGATGCTGAAGGGAGATGGGCGAGTGCGCAGATCATAGTTGACAAACGACAGATGGTGTTAGTAAACCTCTACGCCCCCAACTGTGACTGCCCCAAATTTTTTCAATCTCTTGCAGAGACGCTGGCTGATTTCTCTCCGCATCCCATTGTGCTGGGCGGAGATTTTAACATGGTAAGAGACCCCCTTATTGACTGCCAGCCTTCTAGGGTCTCCAGGAGGGGCCGGGCATCTGAGGTGCTGGATTCTATCATTGAAAATATCGGCTTGGTGGATATCTGGAGAGTGCGGCATCCTTCTGAACGAGATTATACCTTTTTTTCTCATCCGCACAATTCTCATTCCAGGATCGATTTTTTTTCTGGTTTCCCGGGCCTTTGCCAGAGAAGTTGATGGTGTTGAAATTCTGAGTACACATATTTCCGACCATGCGGCGATCACTCTAGATGTGGGAGTGGGCACGGTGCCGGTCACGGGAGGAAGTTGGTTTTTTCCCAGAGCTCTCCTCGCAGAAGAACCTTTCAAGCTCTACGTCCAACAAGCCATAGAGGAGTATTTTGATCTCAATTGTCTAGAGGACACATCTATCTGGGCATGGTGGGAGGCCCTTAAGGCTTCTATCAGAGCGAAGATAACCAGCTACGTTATAGTTGATAACCGGAAGGCGAGAGCAGAGCTTAAAGACCTGGATAGCCAGATTAGAGCCGGCGAGAGAATCTTACAAGGACAGTTCAGCGCTGCGGTCCTTAACCGGCTCCAGAAGTTAAGGTATCAATACAATGCTTTATTAAGCAGGGAGGTGGAACATAGTTCTTTCGACCAACAGGCCCGGTACTATACGGAGATGAACAAGGCCGGAAAGCTGTTGGCTTCTAAACTGCACCCGCGTAGTGCCAAATCGCACATTGTGTCTATAGTGGATGAACAGGGGGTTTCTCATGAGGAGAACGTCGAGATTGTGGAGGCTTTTCGAAGTTTCTATCAACAACTGTATACATCAGAAGAGTCCAGCGAGATAGCCATGGTACGAGATTTTCTTGCTCCAATTAGCCACCCGGTGCTGGAAGCAGAGCAAGCTCTGGATCTTAAGAAACCACTTAGCACGGCTGAGATTCGGGAGGTGCTTCAGGGGATGAAGCGCGGAAAAGCAGCGGGCCCCGACGGGATTCCGATTGAGTTCTTTCAGATTTTCGCAAAGAGCCTGGTCCCCCATCTTCTGACGTACTTCCATCATCTGCAGGACCAAGCCAGTACCCCTGGGAGTTTTGCGGAAGCCACAATCGTGGTGCTTGAAAAGCCTGGCAGGGATCCGCGACGAGTGGGGAACTATAGACCTATCTCGCTGCTAAATGCAGACTACAAGCTATACTCGGCTCTCTTGGCCAAGCGCCTCAACCAAGTGCTTCACCTGCTTATACATCCCGATCAATGTGGTTTCATTGCCGGAAGATCCACGTCGGACAATGCACGGTTATTTTGTAACATCATAGGACTTGCAGACCGTATGGAAGTTCCCCTTGTTGGGTTGTCCGTGGATGCTGAAAAGGCTTTCGACAGGCTTGAATGGCCCTTTTTTTCGCAGTCCTGGAATGGTTCGGGATTCCGGAGGAATTTGTGAATATGATACGGGTGCTTTACTCTCGCCCCTCAGCAAGAATTTTCGCTAACCGGGTGCTTTCCAGCCCCTTTCTTTTACATAGGGGCACGCGCCAAGGTTGTTCGATGTCACCTCTTCTTTTTAACTTGGCTCTGGAACCACTTGCCCTACTTGTTCGTCAGACGAGGGAGATCCAGGGGGTCGCAGTAGCGGATTTTCATACCAAGATATCAGCATATGCGGACGACCTTCTGTTCTTCTTACAACCAGAGTCTATAGCTCCATTAATGCAGCTGATAGTGTCATACGCCCGGCTCTCTGGCTATAAAGTAAATTGGGCGAAATCATTGGCCTTCCCCCTAAATAAATTGGCAACTAGTAGTATGGTGCAGGAATTTCCCTTCCAATGGGAAACAAAGGCCATCAAATATCTCGGAGTCCTCTTTGCTGTCCCACTGGAAGAAACTCTTCGTGTAAATATTGAAAGGATAAAGGAGATTGCCAGATCCTTTGCGTTAAAATGGTCCCCATTGCACCTTACCTGGTGGGGGCGAATGGAATCCATTAAGATGGTTCTTATGCCCAAGATCAACTATATTCTTGGGATGATCCCCATTCTGTTTCCACCATCAGTGTACAGGGAGATCGAGAGAATCTTAAGTGTCTTTCTATGGGATGGCAAGCCGCCCAGAATTGCCTTATGGAAACTGAAGGCCAGCAAAAGTTCCGGGGGAGTACATTTTCCAGATTTCCACTGGTATCATCTTGCAGCGATGCTTAAACAGGGGGGGCTCTGGGGTGTCCTGGCTAATAGCCCACAGAAACCAACTTGGATGGTCCTGGAACAATGGCTATGTTATCCTTGTCCACTGGGGCTCCTGATGGGCATGCGGCATTCCGAATCATCTAAAGTAGGCCGCGTCATTGCATCTACGCAAGCTGCCTTTCAGAGTCTGATCCCTCTTTCTGCTCAAGAGAACCCGCCTTCCCGACAAGTTCCTATTTGGCACAATCCGATGCTTAAAATAAATAAAGTTTCGGTCGCATGGGAGACCTGGCAAAACTGTGGCATATGGACTGTGGGACAACTTTTCCGGGACAAGGAGTGGAAATGCTTTCATGCACTTCAGACTGAGTTTGGGCTCCCCGCTTCCAGTCATTTTCAGTGGATGCAGCTTCGGCACTGCATATCTCAAGTTTGGGGGAAACCAAGCGACCTCACAGTTACTTGGGGCCTGGAGAAAATTATGTCTGAGATCTGTGCAAAGAAAGGAAGCATCTCCAGACTATATGCTTATTTTCGGTCACACAGTCTACGTCAACTTTCGGGATTGCATAAAATTTGGGAAGAAGAGACGGAATCCAAGATGACACCTAGGATGTGGAGCTTATTGTGGGGGCCTATAGTGCGTGTTTCGAAATCAGCACAGTTAACGCAGTCCATGTTCTTTTTCGCACACAGAGCATATGTTACTCCAATTAAACTGGCTAAGTGGAGCGCAGCTGGCTCTTCTCATTGTTGGTCCTGTCGCACTGCCCCGGGCTCCCTAAGGCACATGTTTCTGGAATGCCCTCTCATTCAGGGATTTTGGTCATCAGTATGGTCGCAGATTCAGAAGGTGTTAAATATTTCTCTTCCTCTGTCTTGGAGGATTTTAGTAATGAGATCATTGACAGAAATTCCTAGGCTAAATAGAGAGGATTTTTTTGTGTTTAATTTTATGATCACTGTCGCTATCAAACTGATTCTATCACACTGGAAAGATCCTCAGTTATTAAATGGGCCTCTGTGGTGGAATTCTGTATGTTTATATTGTAAATATGAAAAGGCTCAAGAGAAGTATGACAGAAGCAGAGGTATTGCGACGACTCGCTACAAATGGTACTCTTTGGACTGTTATACACGATAAGGGGATAGCCGACTAGTGGGGTGAATGGCTGAGGCTTGCAGGGTGTAGGGTGGGAATGGAGGTGGTGAGGTGATGTATTTCAGGGTTTTGTTCTTTTTTGGTTGCTGTCTGCTGGATACTGCCAAAAAGTATTTCAACAGTTGTTTTTTCTTTCTTTTTTCTTCTGTTTGTATGTTGTTGCATTTGTTCAAAAGTTATAAAAATAAAATTTAAAAAAAAAATAATTGTTTGTGAGCTAGGAGAGAATCACTTCTGTATCTATGTGGGAAGTAATCAGAAGTTAACCTGAAAAGAACAGTTTGTTTCTTGCTTTGTGGCTTTTCATTTGTTGTTTTCCTGATTTTGACTTTGTTTTTCCAAGTTAACACTGAAAGCAAGTAACCTAATTTATGTGCTACCAAGCATATCTGTGTTGGGAGAAATAACCCCATAAATAAATATCTTATTGGCTTTACCCAAGAGCACAACTAATTTATTGTCAGCAGCTGTGTCTCGTGTGAATGAACTACATTGCCCACAATACCTTGCAAATCATATAGATATATGCACTTGCTAAGACTGTGAAGATTCTCACCCAGGCAACCGTCTGACACACTATATCACTAACAAAGATGCTAAAAAGAGTTGGACCAAAGGAGAGCCCTAGATGTGGTGTATTTAGAATTCAGAAAAGCCTTTGACACCGTTCCTCACAGGCGACTTATAAACAAACTGAGCACCCTAGGGATGGACCCTAAAGTTACTGCTTGGGTTAGAAATTGGTTGAGTGAGAGGTGACAAAGAGTACAGGTAAATGGAGCTCACTCTGAGGATAAGGAAGTGGTGTGCCCCAAGAATCTGTCCTTGGTCCGATTCTTTTTAACATCTTTGTTAGTGATATAGCGGAAGGGCTGTCGGGTAAGGTTTGCCTCTTTGCGGATGATACTAAAATCTGCAATAGAGTAGACACCCAGGAAGGTGTAGATAACATGAGGCGGGATCTAGCTAAACTTGAAGAATGTTCTAGAATTTGGCAAGCTTGACTACAGTTTCTAGATGAAATAAATGACTGCTTTTTGGAGCAGCTGGTTCATGAACCAAAAAGAGGGGAAGCTATTCTGGATTTAGTCCTTAGTGGAACACAGAATCTGGTGCAAGAGATAACAATTTTGGGACCACTTGGCTATAGTGATCATAGCATGATCACATTTGATTTACTAAATGGAGGGTGGAGTACTACCTTTTAACTTTCAAAAGGGAGACTATGATAAAATGAGGAAAATAATTAAGAAAAAAACTAAAAGGGGCAGCTGCAAAGGTTAAAGATTTACATCAAGCGTGGGCGTTGTTTAAAAATACTATCTTGGAAGTCCAGACTATCTTTTTCCATGCTTTAAGAAAAGTGGAAGGAAAGCCAAAAACTGTCAGTATGGATTAAAGGTGAGGTCAGAGAGTCTAAAAAAGCATCTTTCAGGAAATGAAAAAAGGAGCCATATGACGAAAACAGGAAACAACATAAGCACTGGCATGTTAGATGCAAGGCATTGATAAGGCAAAGAGAGAATTTGAAAAAAAGCATGCCATGGAAGCAAAAATGCACAATAAAAACATTTTCAAGTGCATTCATAGCACAGATGATTTTAATGATAGTTCACAGATTACTAATAGTAGGTCTGGAATCTCATATTTCAGTTCTTTTAACACTCTCAGATGCGATCATACTATAACCACTAATGCCAAGTGGCCCCAATACCCTTACCTCTTGCACCAGATCTTGTGTTCCACTAAGGACTAGGTCCAAAATGGTTGCCTTCTTTTTGGTTCATGAACCAGCTGCTCCAAGAAGCAGTCATTTATTTCATTTAGAAACTTTATCTCCTTAGCATGTCCTGCCATAACACTGACCCAGTCAATACTGAGGTAACTGAAATCACCCATTATCATTATGTGTTGTAACTTTTGTTAGCTTCCCTGATTTATTTGAGCATTTCATCATCCATTTGTTCATTCCGGCCAGGCGGTCAATAGTACACCCCCACTGCCATCACCTTCCCCTTTTTACATGGAATTTTGATTCATAGAGCTTCTACAGTGTATTTTGTTTCCTGCAAAACTTTAATCCTGTGTGACTCAATGCCCTCTCTAATATAGAGTGCAACCCCTCCACCAATTTGATTTACTCTATCATTGTGATATAGTTTGCGCAAAGATATGACAGTGTCATATTGGTTGTCCTCTTTCCACCAGGTCTCTGAGATACCTTTCATATCTAATCTCTCATTTAGTGCTATTTATTCCAACTTTCCCATCTTATTTTTTAGACTTCTAGCATTTGCATACAGCCATGTTAGAGGTTGTATTTTATTCATATTAATCTGGTTATCAGTAGGCAGGAGTAATTTATTTAGGCACTTAATATACCACCCAGACTGGAGTAACAGGGCAGTTTACAATAAATAATTTTGCTGCAGGAGCCAAAGGAAGAAAGGGACTCCATTAGTAGACAGGAAACAGACACAGTCATACAAACAGCGAGAGGTCAAAAACAACATAGAAGAGATGTGTCTTTAACAAGGATTTAAATTTCTGAGAGGAGGGTTCCAGATGGTAGAGAGTTCCAGAGGGCAGAGCCAAGAAAGAAAAATGTTGAGTTGCGAGCGAGTTCCAAATGGGCTTGTGAGACAGGGGGAAGGTGCAGGCAGTTGGTTTGAACAGAGTGCAGGAAGCGAGAAGGAGCATGGAGACGGATGGGATCTGAAAGGTAGTGGAGGATGCCGGTGTGGAGAGCTTTGTGAAACATAATGAGTATTTTGAATTGGATCCAGAACTTGATGGGGAACCAGTAGAGATGTATGAGCAGAGGAGAAATATGATCTGTATGAGAGTCATTGGTAAGGATACAGGCTGCAGTGTTCTGAAGTAGCTGGAGACAATGTAACTGGTATTGGGTGAGAGAAGCGAGCATGACATTACAGTAATCAATATGTGTGGTGACCAAGGAAAGATGGAGTGTGGTTAGAGAAGAGAACGGCAAGAAAGAGTGAACAGCACAGATTTCTCAAAGGGTATGGAAAGAACGGTGGATGACTGAAGAAAGATGTTCCCAAAAAAGACAGTTAAGATTCCAAGATGACACCAAGATAGCGAAGGGAGGATAACAGTGGGATAGTGGTGTTGGTGAGCCAGGGGGCCAGTGAGGGGCATGGGGCACAGAACGTGAACCAAATGGCTGCTGATCATTTATCCACATGGAAAGGATCAATAGGTGACTTCTGCAAGGGTCTGTGCTGTGACTGTGACTTTGCAGTCAAGAACGGTCCCAGAGGACTGGAGAAAGGCAAATGTGGTCCCTTTACACAAAAGCGGAAGTAAGGAGGAGCCCAGTTAGTCTAACTTCTGTGGTGAGTAAATTATTGGAAACGCTGCTAAAAGAGAGAATAGTGAGGTTTCTGGAGTTCAATGGATTGCAGGATCCGAGGCAGCATGGGTTTACCAGAGGCAGATCTTGTCAGACAAATATGATTGATTTCTTTGACTGGGTGGCCAGGGAGTTGGATCGAGGGAGAGCCCTAGATTTGGTGTATATAGATTTCAGTAAAGCTTTTGACATTGTTCTGCACAGGCAACTTATAAACAAACTGAGCACCCAAAGGATGGACCCTAAAGTTATTGATTGGGTTAGAAATTGGTTGAGTGGGAGGAAGCAAAGGGTACAGGTAAATGGAGCTCACTCTGAGGAGAAGCAAGTTACTAATGGTGTGCTACAGGGATCTGTCCTTGGTCCGATTCTTTTTAACGTCTTTGTTAGTGAAATTGCGGAAGGGCTGTCGGGTAAGGTTTTCCTGTTTGTGGATAATACCAAAGTCTGAAATAGAGTAGACACCCAGGAAGGAGTAGATAATATGAGAAGGGATCTAGCTAAGCTTAAAGAATGGTTTAGAATTTGGCAGCTGAGAATTAATTCCAAAAAATGCAGGGTCGTGTATTTGGATTGCAAAAATCCTAGGGAACAGTACAGTGTATGGGGTGAAGTACTTCTGTCCACAAAAGAAGAGCGGGACCTAGGCGTTATTGTATTTGACGATCTTAAAGTAGCTAAACAGGTACAAAAGGTGATGGTGAAAGCTGGAAGGATGCTTGGGTGCATAGGGAGAGGAATGGCCAGCAGAAAAAAGGAGGTGTGACCTCATTTGGAGTATTGTGTGCAATTCTGGAGACTGCATGGGTGGCTACTAAAACTGTTAGTGGTCTTCATTATAAAGCAAATGAGGACAGACTTAAAGATATTAATATGTATACTTTAGAGGAAAGGTGGGATAGAGGAAATATGACAGAGATGTTTGAATATCTCCGTGGCATAAATGCACAGGAGGAAAGTCTCTTTCGATTGAAAGCAAGCTCTGCTACAAGGGGACATAGGATGAGTGAAAAGTGTATAGATTTAGGAGTAATATGCAGAAATATTTCTTTACGGAAAGAGTGGTAGATGCGTGGAATAGTGTCGCAGTGGAGGTGGTAGAGATGAGGATAGTATCTGAATTAAAAAAAGCATGGGACAAACACAGAGGACTTCTAAAGATTAAAAGGGAACTTTTGTAGTTGATATGGAAGGGCAGACTAGATAGGCCATGTGGTCTTTATCTGCCATTATATTTCTATGTTTAACATATTAAAAAAATGATCTGGAGAGAGGAGTGACCAGTGAGGTGATCAAATTATTCAGAGTCCTTAAAATGGCAGTGGATTGCAAAGATTTGCAAAATGTTCTTGTGAAACTAGGAAACTGGACATCTTAATGAACTATGAGATTTAAAGAGGGCAGGTGCAAAGTGATACACATAGGGGAAAATAATCCAAAGTACACATACAGAATGCTGGGTTGTGAGTTAAGAGTCACCACCCAAGAAAAAGTACGTGGAGTCACTGTGAATAATATGTTGAAATTTTCAGTGTAGTGTGGCACGGTTGCTAAAAAATATAATGTTAGGGACTATTTGAAAAGGCATGGACAACTAAATTGAGAATTCCATCATGCCTTTGTATCGGCCCCTGTTTCTACTGCATCTCAAAAAGGATATAGCAGGACCAGAAAAGGTTCAGAGAAGAACAAAAATGATAAAGGGGACAGAACACCTCCTTTATGAAGAAAAGCTAAATAGGTTAGAACTCTTAAGCCTGGAGAAAAGATGACTGAAGAGGATATGATAGAAGTTCATAAAATCATTAGTGGCATGTAACAGTTAAATAGGGAACAATTGTTTAACCTTTCAAACACAAAAATAAGAGGACACTCTATTAAACTAATGACCAGCAGATTGAAAACACCTTGTATAAAGTATTGGAATCTATTGTCAGTGGATATGGTCAAGGCAACTAACATAGCGGGATTCAATTCCTGAAAAAAGTCCATAAAATATTATTAGCCAGGTAGACTTGGGAGAGCCATTGCTCCTCCCCAGAAGTGATCAGAATCTTAAAGGGCATGGCCTGACTCTCCTATGTGGAAAATCTAAGGATGTTAGACTTTTTCAGCTTGGAGAAGAGATGGCTAAGGGGAGATATGGCTAAGGCCTATCTGCACAATATTTCAGAAACACAAGATTAACTACCACCTATATGCAGATGATATAATACTGTATACACAACTGGACATGAACAACTCAAGCTATAACCACCTGGAAACATGCCTCAAGGAAACACAAACTTGGCTGCAGCAAAACAACATGAGCTTCAACCATAAGAAAACCGAAGTAATGTTTATCTCCAAAAACCAGGATTTCAGCCCTCCCCCAACAATTCTATTAATATTTGGGAGTAACCCTCGACAAAAATCTCAAGATGGAAACCCACCTAAGATTACTAAACCGGGCAATATTCCACAAATTATGGATACTCCAACCTCTACGCAACATTATTGAGCAGTCCGACTTTCGAACAGTAGTCCAAGCACTCATCACACCTCACTTGGACTACTGCAATGGCATTCTTCAAGGACTACCCAAAAATACTCTCAACATACTACAAATGGCGCAGAATGTCACCACTCGAATTATAATGAAAATACGGGTCTCCGAACATATCACACCTACTATGCCCGCATAAGATACAAAATAATAATAACAATATTTAAATTAATCCACAGCCTAGCTCCATCTTACCTCTCCACACTTATCTCAACGCAACCCCCAATAGGAACAGGAGAACCCACAACCTAAACACCTTAAACGTCCCTCTCAACATACGCAACGTCAAAACCCTCACAAGTAACAGAGCTTTCACATACACAGCTCCCTCCCAATGAAACAACCTATCTTATGCACTAAGAGCCAACAATGACATAAAAGATTTCCGGAAACACCTAAAAACCTACCTATTCCAGGAATACTACAACTAGTCCTAATGCAACTACACACTAGACTATGTAAATAACCATGAAACGCATGTAAATATGTATATAACCTTACAAATATGTATTTAACCTGGAATATGTATATAACCCTACTCCTGTTATATGTAACAAACGTTTGCTGTGATAAAAGTTTAATGTAAACCGCTACTGATCGCTGGAAGAAGCGGCATACAAATTTAACCAAATAAATAAATATGATAGAGGTCTATAAAATCCTGAGTGGAATGGAATGGGTAAACATAAATTGATTGCCCTTTTGAAAAGTACGAAGACTAGGGGATATGCTATAACATCAGAAAGTAGCACATTTAAAACAAACAGAAGAAAATATTTTTCTCTCAACTTATAGTTAAGCTTTGTTGACAGAGAATATGGTAAAAGCAACATAGCTGAAAAAGGTTTAGACATGTTCCTGGAGAAAAAAAATCAATAGAATGTTATTATGGTAGAGCCTGGGAAAGCTACTGCTTATCTCTTGGGGTAAGTAGCATGGAATCTGCAACTTTTTGGGATCCTGCCAGGTACCTGTGACCTTGATTGGCCACTGCTGGAAATAGGATGCTGGACTTAATGGACCTTTGGTTTGACTCAGTATGGCAGTTCTTTTTCTTATGAAACATATTTAAAAATGTCAGAAGTCTGCAAAAGATCCACAGCATGTACTGCAATAGCATGCCTTTCTTTAGAGTACAAGCTTGATCTGGGATCTGAGCCAAACACAAAACAGAAGCCACTAACTTACAACTTGCACAATTCTTTTTTTCTGCAGAGTGTTTCTCCTTTCATAAATTGCAAGAAATTTAAATCTTGGGTGAAAAATATAGGATTTCAAAATTGTGCGAGCAAACTGACTTTAATCTGACAGGCCAATGCAGAAAACTGGTGCAGACTTTACGAGCCCATAACGCCATGTTTAAGCATGTTTAAACACATTTTTATGATCCTCCTTATGCAGGAAATAGATTTAAACGCAGGCGGAAAAACTAGTGACCAACTAATTCCATGCGTATTTAAATGAATACTCATTATTTAAATCTGCTCTGCTGGTATGCAAATCAATGCTACGCCTGATGCAGAGACAGGTGTAGATGATTTTGCAACCAGCCATAGCGACAAAATTTTAACTGCAGGGTCTGAGCAGAAGTAAACCTCTAACGCTGCCTCCGACAGTATTTTGATGGCACCAGGTGCTTTCCCCGATGCCTAGATCATCTTCTCCCCAGGAGGAGTTGGCAGGATGGAAGGGGATAAAGGAAGTGGAATTGCAATGGACTAAACTAAAGGAGGCAATAAAAGGGATAACAGATACGTATGTAAGGAAAGTAAACAAAAACAAGAGGAAAAGGAAATCTATTTGGTTCTCCAAAGGAGTGGCTGCACAAATAAAGGGAAAAAACACAGCTTTCACAAAATTCAAAAGTTTTCAAACAGAGGAACACAGAAAAGAATACAGGATCAAACTAAAAGAGACAAAAGGAGAAATAAGGATAGCAAAATCAAAGACAGAAGAAAAGATGGCTAAAAATGTGAAATGTGGCAACAAAACCTTTTCAGGTATATTCGGGAGAGGAGGAAAATCAGAGATGGAACTACAGGACTCAAAAGTGCTTGGAACGGATTTGTGGAAAGTGACATTGAAAAAGCGAAAATGCTAAACAAATACTTCTGCTCTGTTTTTACTAAAGAAAATCCTGGAGAAGGACCCACCTGTGACTTCCAAATATAAAAATGGGAATGAAGTAGATACCACACAATTCACAGAAGATGATGTGTTAGAGCAGTTTGCAAAACTGAAAGTGGCTAAGGCCATGGGACCGGATGGGATACATCCCAGGATACTGAAAGAGCTCAGAAAGGGTCTTGCAGGGCCGTTAAAGGATGTTTTTAATAGATCCTTAGAGACAGTCAACCAATTTCTGATCCAGTGCACCACCTTGGGACCCATCCCTAAGCTGTTTACCTTATTGATAAGCCTCCTATGAGGAACAATATCAAAGGTTTTGCTGAAATCTAGGTAGATCACATCCATTGCATACCCTTGATCTAGTTCTCTGGTCACCCATTTAAAGAACTCAATCAGATTTGTTTGGCAAGATCATCGTTTGGTAAAACCATGTTGCCTCAGATCATGCAACCTGTTTGTTTCGAGAAAGTTCACTATTTGCTCTTTCAGGAGCGCCTCCATTACTTTTCCCACCACTGAAGTAAAGCTTACCAGCTTGTAGTTTGTCACTTCTTCCCTATTACCACTTTTGTGAAGAGGTACCATATCAGCCCTTCTCCAGTCCTGTGGAACTTCTCCTGTCTCCAAGAATTATTAAAAACATCCTTTAATGGCTCTGTAAGAACCTCTCGGAGCTCTCAGTATCCTGGGATATATCCCATCCGGTCCAATGGCCTTGTCTACTTTCAGTTACTATATATTACTATGATCAGGCATCGGTCAAAGCTCCCGATGCCATCAAAACAGTGTTGGGCCGTGCCGAAAAAAAAAAGATAAAGCCGAAGTAAAACCGGTTTTCTGGTGTTCCTGTACCATGCCGTTCATCAGTCTGTCATCAGAAGTTCCTGTGTGCAGATAATGCTGCTGTTTTTAAATAGCCAGGAAGCAGAGGGATGACCGAGGGAAAAAATGCAAATTAGCCCCCAGTGCTTGGGGAGAGCAAACCAAACTAGCGCAGACTTCTTGTGCGCATGTGTTTGGCTTGCTCTCCCTGTTTAACGCTGCGGTGGCTCATTTGTATGCACAGGGTTACCGCGGTGGGCATTTCCATATTCTAACCTTCCTGCATCGTACGTTAAAATGTGTGTGTTGTCAGGAACGTTAAGCAATCGATCCAGCGCGGGTCTAGCACCGGCTTTCTGTATCGGCCTGTGGGTCTGAAGCTGAATCTTCCATGGTTAGTCTACTATGGTAGTAAGTGGAGATGCACAAATTTTGTTCATTGCTTCTTTCAGAAAGAGCCTGATTCAATACTATTTTCCTTCCTCTTTTTATTTATACAAATAGATCTTGATGATTCAGATTGGAAAATTTGTTCATAGAAATGTAATAAAATATTCAGTCTTCCTTTGTGCAAGCAAATTCAAGAACATTTGTAGTACATTCACTATGGATGGGACTTCTGCTGATTCAGATAGGGATCTACTTTTATTTCTTTTTGTTTTCATAATGCAAGGAAAATACAATTTCATTCACTTTTATTTCATTTTGTTTTGAAGAGAAAACACCGCCAGCTAAAATAATTTTAAAAAAGCATTCTTCCTTCAGTTTATATCCCTCTTCCCACCCACAATATTGGCAAAATTTAATTACCTCCTGGCCTTTCTTGACTCTTTCTTGCCCCATCCATAGGAGCAGGAGCTGAATCTAGCCCCACCATAGTTGTTTTTCAAAATGGCACTGGCCACTGAAGAAAAACTGCAGAGAGGTAAGAGCACTTGAGAATCATTCCTATTACAATTAAACCTGTGGATAGTGCTAGAAAGGATTGAAGAAGTCCAGGTAAGGGATGAGACCCGGCCGTGAATCAGCGCAGCCGGGCACAGGCGGGCGTCGGCACGGCAGGCCAAGGGTTAACCTTGGCGGGGAGGCGGGGCGGGGGGTCGGGCAGCGCGGCGGCTATAGAAAGGCCGGCCGCGCTTTCGCTCGCCCTCTTTTCCCCCCCGCACGAGAGGGCGATCACCCACCCGACCCACCCTAAGGTTTAGGCAGCATCACAGCAGAGCAGGAGGAGGGGAGGGCAGGAGAGATAGGGACCCCCTCCTCTCGAGAGAGCGCACAGCCCAGACACGATAACGGGGAGTTGAACATATAGGACGTGTCCGTAAACAGGACACAGAGTCGAAGCAGGAACAGTGTCTACAGGGCCTCCCGATGCTTTCACGGCGGGAGAGACGGGTTTAGAGATTCCCAACGCAGCCCTGCTCACGCCTTTGACGGGACTTGGGCAAAGGCGGAACAGGACACTGTGGCAAGAGGAACTGAGCCCAGAAGAGGGCCTGTGGTCAATGAAAGCATCCCCCGTGATGATCTCATGCTACCTAGTAACGACGGCAGTGGGGGAAAAGGCTTGAGCGGCAGCTTTTACAGATATCCCTGCCGTGCGACAAGGACCTAATTTGAGTGGGCTGTGGGCTGTGCCTCTGGAGAAGGGTTGAAGAGAAAACGTAATCTACTGTATAAATGGTTGTTATGTTATTTATAAAGGATTATGTAAATAGTTAATGTGATAGGCTTATGCTGTGGCCAACAGTTTGATACTGTACTTTCCAAGAAATGTTGATAATCAAATAAATATGTGTTCATTTTGTGGCAAATACAGATTGAGCGTAGTTATTGGGGGGGGGGGACGAAAGAGGGAGGGGGGGACGGGGGTAGCAACCCGAGGCCGTCTTGCTGGTCGCCTGGCTGAGTATAGTCCAGGGGCTGGTAGGAATGGCCAATTGATTTTTATTGGTTGGGCAGGCAGCGATCAGACCAGACATTATTTCATTATTTTTTCATTTTCTTTTGGAAATTAAAACAACAAAGTAAAAAAAAAATTAATATTTTCCATTGCATACATTATATTACCTTAAAACACATGCTGTCCTTTCACTTTCAAGTACCATGAGGCAGGCTCTCTCGGGTTCTTGTCCAGGAAGAAGAAACACATGTTTTTGAGCCCACTGGTAGAGGACATGCAATAACACTCTTCTAACAAACTAATTTACACACAGGGTTTGAGGTTCCAAAATGAGTCTTTACTTGCAACTTAAATCAGAGGATCATTTACTTCAAATAGCCAGTCTTTGCAAAATCCTTCTATAAAAACAGACAATAAGTCATAGGAATTTAATAAATTCACTTCTTATAATTGGAAACATGAAAAGAAACCTTAAATTGCTTCCAGTCTCAGCTCTAGTGGGAAATGGGTTTGATGGGAAAGAGGAAAGTTCATATACTGTTAACTGAAATTAATTACAGTACAGAAAGGCAGGACCTAGAGACTTCTGTAGTCAGCTTGAGGTACTTACATATATGTTGACGGTGAAAAAGTATGACTGGACCACTGCTGTGTATTCTGTAGAGGCATAATCCAAAGCTCTTAAAATAGTAATTTGCATAAATTAGTGCATTGTGGGATATATTCCTTGGCTATATAAAACTATAAGCCGAATAGTGCGGTATATAAAAAATTGTAATAAATAATAAATAAATAAATAAATAAGCAACAGCAAAATCCTAAAGCTTAGAACTCTTTATAAGGATGAATATATGCCAGGAAAATAGAGGCCAGGCGTTCAGAAATATTTTTATAAGATATTCAGATTCTCACCCTGAACAATAAGGGTCCGATTCTGTGCCACGAATAGCCTTCCCCCACCGGCATCTAACCTCCCTGCTGGTTGTGCGGGAAGTTAGATGGGGGTGGGGAAGGGGCGGCTCAGAGGCAGAGTCTGGGCGGGTGGGCGGTCACCGGCTCTGGATGTCCAGGGCTGATTCTAATGTTGGCCCTGTACGTCCAGGGCTGGTGATATGTGCGGGGAAGTTATTTCCACCTCCGAGGTGAAATAAGTTCCCTGGATGTGTTTTCTTTTTAATGCCGGGGCGCAGATGGGGTAGGTGGGGGCCGGAGGACATTCCCCGCAGCTGGACCCTGGCCTTAGGAGGCTAGATTGGAGGTCTGGCCTTAGGAGGCTAGATTAGAGGTCGGGCTGTGGGGAATAAGCCTTTTATTCCGGCAGCCGGCATAGTGGCTTTTAAATAGAGTTGCGGTGCCATGACAACCAGATGCAATAGCGCCACGGCTCCATTTAAAAGCCCTGACTGAGTTAGTCAGGCTTATCATGTGCGTGCAAGCCGGACTGAATCACAGTCCCGGGCTGCACGTACATGACTGATCGCGATTCTGATCCCGTGGGGCTAGACGTGCCCCACAGGATCAGATTCGTGAGCCCCTCTGTATGTTTGGCTCAGACTGGACATGCAGAGGGGCTGGATGTCCAGGATGGAATGAGCCCTTAAGTGTATGGTTGACACCCTGGAAACTAAAGGAAGAAAGACAAGGAGGATTTTTTTTCTAATTGTATTGTGGTTGACAAAGGAGCAACACCAAACAACGTACGATCTATTTTAGATGGACAACAAGTGAGAGATCACTTTTACTATGGCCACTGTTCGATTTGCAGTATGGTGTAACTTAAATTGTTTGTTAACCCTACAGATAAAAAAACAATGGGACCCTTTTATTAAAGTGTGCTAAGCCATTAAGATACATTTTAATGTGCAGTAATCATTAGTGCAAGCCCACAGTTAGCATGGCCGACACTTACAGTAGGTGAACTAGGTGCTTGCCTAGGTTGCTAGCCTTCAGAGGATGCCCTTTGCTGCTGCTGCTGCCTCTCTCCATGGCCCGCAGTGGTGGCAATAGCCCCCAAATCATGACACAGTGCTTACTAACTCTCAGACACTGCATTGTGTTTTCCTTCTCTTCACAATGGGCTGTTTACATCCCCCTCTGGCGCTGCTTCAAACCAGAAGGGGTGCGCAGGGGGGGGGGGGGTGGAAATGGCCCATTGTGAAGGGAAGGAAACTGCAAAGCAGTGCCTGAGTGTTAATATTTATTATTTATTTATTTATTTATTAACATTTCTTATGTACCGCACTATTTGCGATCAGCGCGGTTTACATAGAACAACAACATCCGACAATATACATATGTCTGGTCATTACATTGAACAGGAAATGGAACTTGGAGTGCTGCATCATGATTTGGGGGATATTGCCGCCACTGCGGGCCATGGAGAGGGGCAGCAGCAGCGGCAAAGGGGCCATTACTGCTGCTGCAGGCCTCGGAAAGGAGCATCAACTGCTGCAATGGCGGCAGAAGGGCCACAGCCGAGTGGCAACTTCAGTCCTTGCGCCAGTCCTAGTAATGGCTACTTTATGCTAAAAGCAGCCAGCACAGTAACAATTCCATGCTAATTGCCTAATATGCGATGTTGCAGAGACATGGTGGGTTCCGGGGTGGGGAGGGGTTATGGACTGCACATTGCAGTAGTGCGTGGTAATTACTGCCTGCTAAGTCAGTTTTGCAGTTAGCAGGGTGCACTTAATGCCATCTCAAGAGGAGGGGTTAAGTGCACTTGTATTAAACAGCACACGGTGAATGAACAGCACACGGTACGGGACTTTTCTGTGCAGCAACTGTAGGGAACATGCTGGCTACGCCCCAACAGTTACTTCGCAGTTTTTGTTCTTAACTTGTGGTAAGTGAAAAAACTTACCACACTTTAGTAAAAGGGCCCTGATATGTTTTGTTGCATTATTGTAATTGTTTAACAAGTTATATCATTTATATCATTGAATGTCCTTAAGGGCCAGCATAGCCATTAAGCATGACTAGGCGGTCACTAGGGAGGCAGCTAAGAAATAGCAGTGAACCACAATCATATTTGCTTCTCCCTAGCTAGGCCCCTCTCCCATGGGTATGGGTTGCATCAGAGCAGAGGACTGGCCCACAGATCCAATACAGCATATGTCGGAGCATACATCTCTGCTCTGAGGCGTTCCAGATGGCCGAAGTCCTAGGCCCAGGCAACAGCCACAAAGCCCTGCTGCACCTTGTGTCTGAGGGCCTACAGATGCAGCAGAATGTCAGGCTCTCCAGGGCCCAGGGCTGCCTCATGGTGGGGCATCTGTGGGCCGGCCACAGGGAACTGCTGCTGTGTCACAGCCTCAGGCAGCTATGTGACAGCACTGCTGCCTGTGGCTGACACCCCTGCAACCCCCCCCCCCCCCCCACCTTTCTACCTCTAATTCCCCTCTCACCCTCCCCCAAACAATCTCTATTCTCCTCTCCCTCTCCCCCAACCAATCTCTCTTCTCCTCTCCCCCTCCGCCCTGGAATCCTCTGTGCATCCCCCCTCACCATCTCCCATCTTTGCAGCCAACAGTCCCTCCTCCATATCCATTACGGCAGACAGTTCATTAGTGTTGATTGGTGCTCCAATATAGCAGAGGCAGAGCAGCAGATTGATGGAGATGACTTCTGCTGTCTCCTCATCTTCCTCCTCCTGGGGGTGCCAATCTGCTAGTGCTACTACTAGTGCTGCCAGCTGCCACTTCAGAGGTGGAGGGTGCTTCAACTTCAGTGGTGTCCGCAGGCTCCTTCTCTTCCTGCTCCAGCACTTTTTATGCCTTTCTCCAAACCAGCCTGCCCTAGGGAAATGTTCTGCCCTTCCGCCATGACCACTGGTGCTATATCAACAGCTGCAAGGAAAATGGGGGGGCCCCACATTAAAGCCTTTTATTGCTATGCCATCTACCCTATGCTATTCTAACTGAAAATCTAGCTATTCTTTGAATTCTACAGAGCAGACCCCCACTAGACACTACCCCCCACATGCCAATCCCTACCATTGATAGTAAATTTTATTGTGCATCAGTTATGTTAACCCCCTCATCTCATTTCTCGCTTGACACTCTATACTACTTGTTACCCTTACCTTCAACCTCTCTTAACGTTCAATGTATACTACACTAGGCAATTTATTCTTTGAATGCACTGAGCTAAATGTAAACCATCTTTGACTTGTAGAAAGACAGTATAAAAAAAATATGTTAAATAAATAAATAAATATTGCCACGGGGTCAACAATCAAATATCTATAAAAAATCAGAATTGAGTGAAAAGTGATTTAGAGCAGCAGAAGAAAAACAATTTTTTGGCAGACTAACATATCACCTTATCGATTATATTAATTGTAAAGTCACCAACTCAAGGTCTTTTTTACTTTATTAATGTACTCAAAAATTCAAAACTTACTTATAATCAAAAATGTTTTTATTTAAAAAAACTGTCAGCCTCCAACTCATTACATAGCCATAGCGCTATGTTTCGAACCTATAGTTTACCATAGTTCTGCATCAGGAGAAAGTCAACACTTATCTGTAGCTTCCATATATCAAATTCTGCTTTCATATTTCATTGCAAAGCCTTCAGGAAATTCTAAAGACACTCAACCAGACTGTCACTTCTTCACACAATAATGGTGTGACTTGAGTTGATGACTTTATGATGAATATAATCGATAAGATGAAATGTTGGTCCAACAAAAAATTATTTTTTCTTCTGCTGCTTTAAGTCACTTTTCATTTTTTATGGATGTGCTATCATCATAGCTGTTGCTGCTCTCTGCATCTCTGACACCCACCCTGTATCACTGCCATGCCATCCCATTGGCAGCCACGTGTCACGAGCTCAGGAGGCTGCACTTGCACATCTTGTCCTTACCTTGACTTTTTTCCAACTACCTGAAGCCTAGCCAATAGTCATAGCCTCTTTTGCAGTATGGCTCTGAAATGTATTTTCAGGACCTCTACATCTCACCTGATCTCATCATGCCTGAGGATGACAGAGATACCTTAATGACTCCCTGCCCTTTTCACTTGACATCTACCCCTCCTTCACATAGTGCTATGCATCTGTCCCACCACCACTTTTTTGCAACTGGGATGGCTTTGTGCAACATTCTGTGGTAGGTGCATGCCTCTAATCCTGCCTTTGGGTCAGTTTCCACTCGTGTGTCTGATGAACATGCTGGGTCCCTCCACTGTCTAGCCCCTGTCACTGTATACTGTGTACATGCAGCACTGCCTCATCTACTTTCTCTTCCTTACAGGCATGCTACTGTAAAGCTGCAGTCCACTTTCTCCCTTCCTATGCTCTTCCACGTCATGGTCAGTGTGTCCGCTGTGGCCTACACTATGGTTTTGAGAGATGGCGTACCCATTCCTGGCAGGCTGCCTGCCCCATCGTTTTCCCCACCGCGTCTGCCGCCACTTACCTATCTCTACTCCCTCCTTGGCTGCCGCCCTGTCTATTCATCTGCTTTCACCCTCCTGTCCCCTGTCCAAGACATCTATCGCACTTATTGACTAGGGGAGTTATTTGTGCCTACACCCGCCAAGTCTAACCTCCCCACCGATTGTGCGGGGAAGTTATTTGGGGGCGGCTCGGGGTGGCACGGGGAAGTTAGTTAGGGGCGGCTCGGGGTGGCGCGGGGCAGCTCGGGGGCACAGTCTGGGCGGGCAGTGGGCTGTCACCAGCCCTGGATATACAGGGCCAATTCTAATGTCAGCCCTGTACGTCAAGGGCCGGTGACTTGTACGGGAAAGTTATTCCACCTCCGAGAGAGCTAGAAAGCAGGTTAAAACAAGCCCCAAACTGGAAGAGGCCTGGCCCGGATGGAGTGACCAACCTTCGGCTCAGCTAACATCACTCCGCCAAGACTTGGCAAACTGCAAAAACCAATTGATCAAGCAACCAGATTTAAAACCACCATGGCTTACAACAGGAAGAATGGTTCTCCTTCCAAAAGGGGACTCAAGTAACATTCCCCAAAAATACAGACCAATAACTTGTTTACCTATAATCTATCACTGTGATAGATGCAGACAGAATATATGATCATATCGACTCCAATAATATCATGACAATAGAGCAAAAGGGCAATAAGAGGGGAGCATATAGAACCAAAGATCAGTTAAAGCAGTGGCAGGATCCGAACTGGCCAGGAACCGGTTCGTTCCATCCCGCCTGTGATTAGGGCGCATGGCTGGAAGCATTGCACATGGTAGCTTTGCAGGAGCCGCACACTCTGATCACCGCCATCTACCTGATACTGAAGTGACGTTATCAGGGGCATCTCCTGATGCCACAATGCTGTCAATCAAGTGTCGGGCAGGGGGATTCTGGATGCCACAGAGCCAGCATTGCAATGCCGTGTTCGGCCTGGTTCGGGGAATGCAGGCTGTGGCAGGATCAGGTTCTCCAAAACTGGACCGAACTGGCTGAATCCCACCACTGGGAATGTTGAATAAAGCCATCATGGCCAGTGCTAAGAAAAGTAGAAACCTCACTATAGCATGGATTGGTTATAAGAAAACCTTTGACAGCATCCCGCACTCTTGGATAATAAATTGCCTTGAAATGTGTAAAATAAATCCTGGTTTGATAGAGTACATTATGTTCACCATAGCAATGTGACAAACCACGCTCTTTTTGAAATATGAAGATGGTCAGTATATCATTCCTAACATTAAGATCCAGAGAGGAATATTTCAGGGAAATTCCCTATCACCACTTCTGTTTTGTATGGCGCTTCATCCAATAAGTACTCTTATTAACTCTTTGGGATACAGATTTAGCCTGAATCCTAAAGAAAGTAACAACACAGAGGTAACATCCCATTTACTATTTGTAAACAATCTAAAGCTCTACAATTCCAGCGTCCAACAATTATCAGAGCAACTCCGTGTGGTGACAAGCTTTTCTGATGACAACAGGATGACTTTTAGCCTTGACAAATGTGCTAAGACAACTTTTTTTAGAGGAAAATTGAGCAAAATGGAAAACATCTGCCTGGCTGAGGGCTGTGACATGAAGGACCTTGAACAGGAAGGTGTATATAAATATCTCAGAGAGGAGGAAGGAACGACACTCAAGCAGAAATTACTGAGAAAATGATTAGTAAAAAATACTACAGGAGACTAAACTGAAAAGTACTTTAACATCACAGAAAAAGATACAAGCCATCAATCAACTGGCAATTCCTGTATTCTCATACAGCTTTGGGATTTGGTCTGACCTCTTAAAGATCTTGAAAAACTGGATGTGCAAACAAGAAAACTCCTCCATGCCCATGAGGCAAGAATCAGTGTATGCTGAGACTCTACATCCTAGAGCTGAAGGAGAGCTAAGCCTCATAGAGATGGATTACACATACAGAGCTACTATCATAGGCCTCCAAGCCTACCTAACAGCCTCATCGGATCCCAATATGCAAAAAAGGCTGAGATTTGAAACATCCAGAATCTGTTTCCATCATCAAACTTGGACAAATGTTCTGATGACTAGAAGGAATGAGTGAGAATCCAGAAGCACACACAAGGAAGGAAGCAACAGAATTTGCAAAACAAAGAATTAAATCAGCAAAGTAGGAAAAACTAATGGCAAATACAGAAATACTGTGGGAAATACAGAGCAGTACTCCAGGAACCCTTTGTCTACCAAGAATGGATACATGAATGTCTCAGAAAAATCCACTGCTTACCCCTGGGACAAGCAGCATGGACTCTGTATACCTTTTGGAAACCTGACAGGTATTTGTGACCTGGATTAGCCACTGTTGGAACAGAATAATAGTCTTGATGAACCCTTGGTTTGACCCAGTATGTTCTTAAGGAGAAGTAAACTGAAACTGAAGGATGAGAGATTGATAGTTGCCCTGACACAGGCTTTCCTTGTTTATCTATAAGTGTTTCCAAGAAGATGTACATGGAAAAATGCATAGAAATACAGGGCCCGATATTCAACACTGGTGGCTAGTGCTGCTAAAGTGGCCAGCTGCCAGTGCTGAACATTAAAACTAGATATTCAATGTCAGGGTCATATCTGGCCCTGGCATTGAATAGCTGAATTGGCCACATTTGCCGATCGCTAACTAGGCAACGACAATATCGAGTCACTTCCTGGTTAGCGATACATGGCAAAAGTTAGACCAGGGTTTCCTGAGCCTCGCTTTCGCCGCATATCGCTAACTGGATATTGGCTCAATATTGCTGCTGCCCAGTTAGCGACAGGTGCCACCTCCGCTCCATCCCGGAATGCCCCTAATACACCCCGATGCTAAGTGGTCAGCATTGGGGCATGTAACAGCAACACCCGCAGATATTTAGCAGCACTAATCATGTTAGTGCCGCTGAATATCCTGCTAAATAGCATTTACACTGTTTGTAAGTCTACAAACCATGCAAATTTCCTTGAATATCCCCCCACTGAATATTTTATTTATTTATATTTAGCTTACACCTTTTCATTTTTAGCTCAAGGATAAATTTTACATACCTGATAATTTACTTTCCTTGAATCCCACTTGACCCGTCCAGATGGGTGGGTTATGTCCCCCTTGCCTGAAGGTGGAGGCAGACTTGAACAACTTTCAGTGATGTCATTACTTGGTATAACCTCTGATGCAGCACTGAGAGAAGCCAGTAGGACACTTCCTAAGCAATAACCAAGACTGAAAAACTCAGATAACATTATTAAATGCAAATAACGTTGCATTATTAAATGCAAATAACGTTGCCACAAAAAAATGTTAGCAACCATTTGACTGATTTATCATGATGAAATTTGAGTCATACCATGCGGCTGACTAGGCCTTATATTGCAGCTGGACCCACAGATCTGCAGAAAGTCTTCCAGGCACTTATATTGACAACACATCCAAAAGGCAGTAAGCTTCCCACTCCAGGGGCCTGAAGGGCTGATTCCGCTCACTTTGGGTGCTGAGAGAACAGTTAAGACAGGACCCAGTTTGGGAGTTTTCTCCTTAAAATCCTATGTGCTGCTGCTTAAGGTAAGGGAGAAGTATGAACATAGCAGACCATTGATTGGATCCACCAGGTATAAAGGGAACCAATCTGCTAAAGTCACCCAAAAGCTAGTTCCACAATCTGCAGAGCTGCCATAACTTCCTGAAAGGATATAAGCAGAGCCTGGCAGAGAAAGAGTGGATCAGAGAGATCCTATCCAGCCCCTGGGGGAACCAGCTCTCTGTCCTCTTCTGACTTCACTTGAGTTCTTCAACCAGCATCCATAGGGGAAAAGGTTCTACCCCCCAGAGAGAAGGAGGAGCACAAGGGTGAAGAGGAGGCCATGACAGGAGCATTCTTGAGCCCCTTAGAGGAAACCAAGACCTTGGTCCCCCATGAAGTGGGACTACTAAGCAGTTAGTCAAACTGAACACACTCCTTGATCTCTTTCAGGAGCTGCAGTGCAAGCTGGCTGACAAGTAGGGCCCCAAGCAGCCACTGAACATGCAGCGAGGAGCACCCCACCATGCTCCACCTGCACTGGGCCTAAGCCCTCACAAAAAGTGGCTGCAGTGCTCACTGGCATAAAAATAAAAGAGCGGCATGGGCCGTGGGAATAGCATCAGAAGTTATAACAAGTGATGACATCACTGACAGTTGCTCAAGTCTGCTAGCAAGGGAGCATAACACACTCATCTGGACTGGTCTCCAATATAACATAAGATATAAACAAAAACAAATATCAAATTTCATAGTTATCT
The DNA here is from genome assembly GCA_033557465.1 of Ichthyophis bannanicus. Classification (NCBI taxonomy): domain Eukaryota; kingdom Metazoa; phylum Chordata; class Amphibia; order Gymnophiona; family Ichthyophiidae; genus Ichthyophis; species Ichthyophis bannanicus. The sequence goes on along the minus strand of CM066031.1, from coordinate 915,181,983 downwards.
TTATAATTCTGTAAATGAAAAAGACCAGCTCACAATAAAAGAAAATAAAAACATGGGACAACATATCCCACATGATTTGAGTCCAATTCTTAATCATTCCCCTTCTAACATCATTTACCTGGATCATAGTTAAACAAAACCTTATTAGCACCTGCTATCCAGAAAGCACTTTTAACTGAGATAGCTTAGTAAGCCAAAACTTCTACCTTGAGACTTAGTAATAACATACGTTCTATGACATTTCATTAAAAAATATCATCCTTTGAGCCAAAACCCTGGGAGCACAGCAAGAAACTCTCTAGCTAGGCCATGTCACCAGAGATAAATCAGGAAACACATTAATTCAGTGGCTATGAAACTTAATTCCCCTTGGATTTAAATACAAACTCAAAATCCTATTTATAGAAGAGACAGACATAAAGAAAGCAATTGTATCACTGTTTGCTGCCTCTCAGATGATGTTTCCATCACAGCAGTCAAATTTGAGTTACCTGGCATTTCATATTGATCCAACACCCTCTTTCTTCTCCCAGATGTTCTTACAGCTCTAGGAATATAATAAGCCCATGAGACTCCTGGGGGAGAATCCAGAGAGATGAATTACACATTTACCAAGGAATTGTTAAGCATTTCCATTCTTCCAGAGATGAACTCCACCTATTAAAAAATAAATTAAAAAATATCTTATTAGTATAGCATGTAGTATTCTCAAGATTCTATATCTTATGCTGCAGCAGAATGTTGCCTATAACCAAAACAGACTTTAAATTTTTCTAATGCAGTAATTTTTTGTTTCTGAGTTTGAACTTCAATGCTAGATCTGTTAATAAATCCATTCACATATTAAAATTTAGCCACTGTATCTCCAAAATGCTTGCAAAGCTGGATAAGACAGCTGCCTAGGGTTACTTCCACTCTTGGAATTAACATCCAAAGTACTAAATTGGTGACTTCTCTGTGGGATAACAGGGGAAATGTTTCACCTAAAAACAGTACAAGAAAACAGCTAGGATGGATAGCTTAGAATGAGCCATAACTAAAAAAAGGAGGTTGATTCCCACTCACTACAAGTGTCTTCCTCCAATAAGGAGATCTTACCACCTTCATTCCCTTTTAGAATTCTAATATTCGGGACCAGAGGCTGCACAGTAAAATCACTTGTATCCATGTTCTCTTTCTCCTAGGCTATACCCTCCTCTCCCGTGACCACCTCTTGCTGTATATGGACTCCTGTGGTGTGGGAGGGTGGAAGAGGGTAGGCAGCAAGATATGGGGCTCAAAGATGTCTCAAACTCCATAATAGAGCCATCTATTGTGAAAGACAATAATTTGGACATTGTTCGCATATAAGTGGATGAATGGGGGGAGGGAGGGGGGTTGTTAACCCTAAAGGTATGTACAGACAAATAAGAGGCAAATCAGGCCAATGCTGTTCCCTTTATATATCTAACTAGAGAATTACAGCATCCCTGAGTCAAGATTTCATCCTGCATAGCCAATAGCAAAGTCTTAGTGCTGTGGTATGACCTAAAACTCAATTATCTCAAATGGAAAGAGTTATTTGCTTCAAAAAACGGAAGAAGCTGCTGGGTGACTGCCTTCTCAGTCACTTCAGCTACAGTATGAATGAGAAATTAGATACTGACCTGTTGCTGGAATGAGCTAGATAAGATTTAGGATCTTTTAGGCTGGACTAAATAATAGAGGTTTTCCATACTGTTGGGACTGATTTTTTATAGGATATATCTAGGGATAAATTCATTTATCCTTAGATATATCATAGTTCCAAGCTGTTGTCTGTCTTGACTAGATTGTAAACTCTGAAGAGCAGGAACTGTCTCTTACATGTCTCTGTACTGTGCTGCATGTGCCTTGTAGCGCTATAGAAATTAGCAGTAGTAGTAGAAGACATAGCCCTGAGCAAGACTATGATTGATCAGGTCTAATAAATTTGCTGAGAGAAATAGAAGTAAGTCTTAATAATCTGGGATGAAATGGATCAATTATGGAAGAACTAAGATTCATAGTAGCAATGAGTTTGTCAAGGGCAATTCTTATTAAGAGTTGACCATTTAAAAAAGAGTTTGAAAGTATTACAGTATCTTTGCTCTGCATGGTGGAGCATTTCCCAACATAGTAGTTAGTCTTCCTGCAGGGATCAAGGAGCTTTTCAGTTTTCCTACCTAGGTAATTAATTGATCCAGAGTGGTTAGAGGAGGATCTTTCTTCAGATTTTTTATAGGGGCATGTTCATTTACCACACAAGGGACATTTTTGTTAGAATGAATGGCATCAGAATAATAGTTTCCTTTTTTTTCTGACTGCTTTTTTTATATTTTAATTGCAAAGATTTACAATTGGCCATAGAGCTATGCGATTTGTGCTTTCTTCCGCCCCTTACTACAATCTCTAATTGGCATTTTAGATAACACATTATCAGCCACAAATTTTTACAGGCTCAACATGTCTGATCACCCATCCATCTCTCTCACTTCTTCCCATCCCACCTGCTTCCCCTTAGACTATCAATGGAATGCTTTTGTGATTCACTTACATATTATGGTATTGTCATCTGTTGCTCATACTGTCCTGACCTGAAGATTTTAATTTTTGAAAGCTTTGTCCTGAAAACGTTTTAAATTAGTTCAATAAAAAGATATCTTATTTTCCATTTTTATTTAACTACTTTTCGCAATTAAGCACATAAACAATAGTATTCTATAATGAATGTGTGTACTTGCCGCACTGCCCACACTCCATGCCAGGTTCATGCCACTGTGAAAGCAATACGCACACTTTCATACTAGTTGGTATATTGTAATAGTCATTTACCTTTGTAAATGACAATGCTGACATTTATACACATTCTTATCACCTAAAAGTAGGCAACTCCTTATAAAATTACCCAGTTTCCATGGACCTGCAGGAACTGTCCAAAAGCACTTCTCCCATGTGAAGAAATCTGTGTGTGTGTGTGTTTGGGGTGTGCAGAGTCTGGGCTCTTTTATTACACTTGAGGACTATGGGTCAGTTTTAGCAGGCAATGGAAAAGGTGCTGCTACCCAATAACACCGAGTATCCCCTCATAAAAGCCTTAAAAGGAGAGAAGCATTCAAATATATCAAATAGTATAATTAATACTAAATGGAAAAATTTGACATATCTGATGATTTTCTTTTCTTGAATCCTGTTAGACCAGTCCAGAAGAGTGGGCAACATGGTTTTACCAAAGGACGATCTTGCCAAACAAATCTGATTGAGTTCTTTGACTGGGTGACCAAAGAACTAGATCAGGGGCATGCGATGGATGTCATCTACCTGGATTTCAGCAGAGCCTTTGATACTGTTCTTCATAGGAGGCTTATCAATAAACTCAGTAGTTTGGGGATGGGTCCCAAGGTGGTGAACTGGATCAGAAATTGGTTGTTTGACTGACAGACATCAGAAGGTGATGGTAAATGGAGCTCACTCAGATGAAAACAGGGTGATTAGCGGGGTGCCCCAGGGTTCAGTCCTGGGACCAGCACTGTTTAATGTATTTGTGAGTGATATTGCTGAAGGACTGAATGGAAAAGTCTGTCTTTTTGCAGATGACATGAAAATTTGCAACAGAGTGGACTCCCCTGAGGGAGTGGATAACATGAGGAAAGATCTACAAAAGCTGGAAGAATGGTCTAATGCTTGGCAGTTAAGATTTAATGCGAAGAACTGCAGTGTCATGCACTTGGGAAGCAGAAATCCAAGGGAAATGTATGTGATAGGGGGCGAGAGATTGGTGTGCATGGACCAGGGGAAGGACCTTGGTGTGATTATTTCTGAGGATCTCAAGGTGGCAAAACAGTGCGACAAGGCAGTAGCAAAAGCCAGGAATATGTTGGATTGCATACAAAGAGAAATTACCAGCAGAAAGGAAGAGGTACTAATGCCACTGTATAAGTCACTGATGCGGCCTCACTTGGAATACTGTATTCAGTTTTGGAGACCATATCTCGCAAAGGATGTAAGAAGACTGGAAACGGTTCAGAGGAAGGCGACCAAAATGATTTGGAGCCTGTGTCAGAAGCCTTATGAGACGAGACTTGAAGACCTAAATATGTACATTCTGGATGAGAGGAGGGATAGGAGAGATGACTCATACCTTTAAATACTTAAAGAGTATTAATGAACAAACAAACCTCTTCCAAAGATGGGGAAGCTGTAAAACTAGTGGGCATAACATGAAGCTGCAAGGGGGTAAATTGAAAGGCAATGTCAGGAAATACTTTTTCACTGAAAGGGTGGTAGATGCTTGGAATGCCCTCCTGATAGAAGTGATGGGGGCAAATACAGTGACAGAATTCACAATGGCATGGGACAGACACAGTGGATCCCTTTACAGCAACAGGATAAAATCAAAATAAACGTAACTATCTAATTTCTCAACAAACAGGGGTGCCCTACATGGAGCGGTAGGTTCTCCCCTAAACAAGGACATGGGGAGGGGTGACCTGCATGGTGCGGCAGTTGAACCTACTCTTGCCACCTTGCTGGGCAGACTAGATGGACCATACTGATCTTTATCTGCCGTCATTTACTATGTTACTATGTTACTATGCTCCTTTTTCAGCAAGTGAAGACAGGCTTGAGCAACTTTCAGTGATATCCCTTAGCATATCCATTGGTGCAGCATTGAGAGAAGCCAGTATGAAACTTTCCAAGCAGTAAGCAAAACCAAAAATCTCAGAAAAGACTACCAGCTTTAACAACCAACCATAAATTGCAAAATATATTTGGAACAACTATTTGGCTCTCTTACTGTAAATAACTCTGTCAGACAAGGCAATTGAGAAGCAGGAGTGCTCCCAAATCTGTAGGAAAACTCTGTGCCCGCAGCAATCAGGATCCAAGGTTGGAGGACAGGCAGGTTCAAACATGTCTAATGTCCCAGAATATGGTGTGCGTGGGAACGTCCAAAACCATTCCCTGTATCTGAGGCAGGGGGTGGCTGAATAACGCCTGCATGAGCCCCGCAAAACATGCTCCCTGGTTCCGTGGGCACATGCAGACCTGTGGATGTGGAGCAGGTGCAAACGGTGCCAGTGTCTGATATAGGCATGTCTGTGGGCCGGACATGCACTTAATACAATCATAGCAGAATATGTGACCAGGGGAACCCATGTCTACACCGTGGTCCTGCCTAGGAACACCCCTTGAGAATGTTAAGGTGCCCTCTGACAGCAACAAGATGCCTAAGAGGGCACTTTCATGTGAAAGGCAGTCCACACAGCACATGTCTGACCTGACCCAACACTGTTGGCCCATGGAAACACCAATGGCTAGAGGTATGAGACTGGATGCCATACAAGGCTTCACAATACCCACATACCTGTCCTTGATCGGTGATTTCTGCCAACTATGAGCAGAGTGTGATACTGGCAATGTGGGCTATAGTTACTGATAGCCATGCCTTTTACATACTGGATGTGTAGCGCACTGGAAACAGCACTACCTGAAACCAGAAGGTCAGGGGTTTGTTACCCACCACCACCACCGAATGTGGCAATGTAATATCCACACCACCACACTGTGCAAAATATGAGGTGCACATACCTGACCACAGGGGTGCACCACATGCAGCAACCACACCATGCTTGTCAAAACAGGGCCAGGATAACATCAGCATAACAAACACATGTGTCCAGGACAGGTGCCACTGGCCAGCAAGCAAAATGGATCACAGCACCACTCGTGTCTAAGGCCTGTGAGGGGGCACATATACCCTTAGCACAGGCAGAAGCACCAGCTCCCTGTGGAGGGTACAAGCAGGGTAACTGGCATCCCCATCACGCTAGCAAGATCATTTGTGGATGGAGCCCCAGGGCAAGTACAAACCTTTATGGCAGAGGATGTGGGTCCAAGCAGACCCACATGGGAGGAGGATGTGACAAATGTGACAGTGGTCACAGCACGAATACGTGCCCCATGCATGTGGTAATGCTGACAAATGCCCCTAGCAGTGACCTACAGAGGGACACTGGCCAACAGACCAATGCCACACAACCAGAAACCTGGGTTGGACAGTGTGTGGCTGGCATGGAAATAGCAATGTGTGAGTCCCACAGAAACACATGAACATATGTGTCCATTCCCCACAGAACGTTGTGTCCCCTGCATCCACCCAAGGCCAGACCTATGAGGCAGTACTATTCTGTGGATCCACCTACACCCCAACCCCCCATGCCCACCCACATGCCACAATCTCAAACAGACAGCCCCAGAACGTGACTGACACCCATCCCACATACCCCTGGCCAAACCCACACCACATGTGCATCCTCATCGGACCCAACTCCACCCACCAAAACTGCCTCTTCCCAACCCTGCTGCTAGACAACCCCACTGCAGCCCCTCCCCTGTGCCTGTCCCTTGCCCCTTTCCCTCCCTGAGAGCACATGTACTTGTGCTTTGGTCACCATGGGCACAGGTGTGCATGATGATGAGTCCTCTGACCCAGAGGTGTCACAGCTCATGCTGCCTGACTCCATGATACCCTCATGGAATGGGGGAAACACCATCTGGGGGTCAGCGCCCCATAGAACTGGCCCAAGGAGAGGGGGTGCCTGTGTGGTGGACTGACCAACAGTGGTGTGGGTATGTGCAGAGGCCCATGTTGTTACACTGCTGGGGTCTGGGTGTGGAGGTACAGGTGCACATGCTACTGAGGAAGCTGCAGCTGTGGAAGCTGTCCCACCACGCCCCTGCCCAGACCACAAAGGAGACATAGTGGAACGTGCATGGGGCTGTGTAGGGACAGACTGCCCAGGGACATGGGGCAGCTCGATCAATCTCTACCATGGTAGCCTGGAGTGCTGGTAGCCACAGTCAGCTGCTCTGTGGCCATGACATGCCGCTTCTGCAATGCCGTGGACTGGCGCAGCAGTTCCAGCTGTTGTTCCGACCGTGTCTGCTTATTGGTGCTGTGTGCAAGCAGCCGCTCAGCACACTGCCGCAGGTGTCACTGTGCACCCCTGTGGGTCTGTCCCCCCTGGTCATTGCCATCATCAATAGGCTGCTGTGGTGGAGACAATGGGGAGGGGACATGGAGCTCCAGATCATCTGGACAAGAGCCATCAGGCAGCTGCTGCAGTGTGGCGGGACCAGCGCTGCATGGCAGTGGAGCATCAGGTGGAGCGTCCCCCATCCTGCATTATCCTCCATGGACACTGTTGGCAGAGTAGGCAATGCTGCCTGTGGAGCTACAGCAGGGGCACCTGTGAAGACACAGACAACATCGAGGGGTCAGACCTGCAACCGACAACACAGACAATGATGGGGTGGCAGTGTTGCAGCCATGTGGATGAGCCAGAAGGCCGCACAGGCTCAGAGGAGCTGCTGCCATGGTTGGCCACCCACCCTGTCACCATTTGCGGAGCCAGACAGTCCCTTGGTTCTTCTTTCTCCTCCTGCTCTCCTCCTCTCTCCCCTTCCCCTCTCTCCCCAAACCTCTCCCTCCCTCCCTCTCCCCCTTCATCTCTGATTTTTCCTCACATCTGGCATGCATTCCATCCCATCATTTCCTGTGAACTTTCCAAGGTCATTGCCTCCTCCCACAAGACCATGTACCCACTCAATCCCCTTCCCTCTACCTGACTCCTTGACCCCTCCCTCAAACTGCTTTCCTACATTTTGCATATGGTCAATACTAGTCTCTCCTCTGGTCTCTTTCCCTCCGCTTGGACGCATGTCCTTTTCCGTCCTCTCCTGAAGAAGCCCTGTCTCGACCCCTCAGTCCCAGCGAACTGGCGTCCTGTGTCCAATCTCCCTTTCCTTTCCAAAGTTCTCCAAAAACTCGTCTTCTCGCAACTTTCCACGCACCTTGACTCAACTCTCTCCCTTCACCCCCATCAATCCAGCTTTAGGTCTGGTCCCAGCACTGAAACCACCCTTCTGGCACTCTTGAGTGAGATCCATCAATCTCATGACCATGGTGACTTTCCCCTTGCTGTCTCCCTGGATCTCTCTTCTGCCTTTGACATCGTAGATCACCGCACCCTTCTCACCCGCCTATCAGACCTTGGGATTCATGGCACCATTCTTCAATGGTTCCGCTCTTTTCTCTCATCCTGCACTTTCGCCATTCAGTCTGTCACCACCAACTCTCCTTTGCTTCCTCTTCACTGTGGTGTTCCCCAGAGTTCAGTCCTTGCCCCCCTTCTTTTCAATGTTTTCCTTGCACTGCTCGCCCTGCTTATCCAACAGTCTGTAATTTCCACTTATTATTATGCGGATGACATCCTGCTTCTGTACCATACTAGTCTCCTGGCTCCTGATCTCACTGTGCTTGATTCCTGTCTTGCCCTTGTCACCACTTGGCTCGCCAGCAACTTTCTTCACATGAACCCTTCCAAGTCTGCTGCCCTCTGGTTCTCCTTTGGTGCTCCCTCCCTCCTTGTCCCCTACCTTGTCTGCCTCCTCTGTCCCTCTCGTCTCTACTCTCTGCTATCTCGGCATTACGCTAGACCCCTCGCTTTCCTTTCATCACCATGTCTCTACGCTCACTCACCATTCTTTTTTCAATCTTCGCCAACTCCATGCTGTCCATTCCTTCCTCCCTCCTTCCCTCCTCTCTCACCACCCTTGTCTTTTCCCTCATTATTTCTCGCCTTGATTATTGTAACACAGCCCTTGCAGGTCTTCCACAGTACCAATTGTGACGTCTACAGCTTGTCCAGAACACTGCTGTCCATTTCATCACCCATTCTTCCCCTTTCAACTATGTCACCCCCCTGCTTTTCAGTCTCCACTGGCTTCCCATTAAGGTCTGGTTCATCTATAAGCTGCTCATCATTACCCACCAAGATCTTCACACCACTACCCCCCAATATCTTGCTGACCTCATTCGCCTCCAACCAATCCCCCGCCTCCTCTGTTCTGCCCATGGTAACCGTCTCTTCCTTCCGTCTCCCTCTCAGGCCCCCCTCAAACTCACTTGCCACTCAGTCTTCTTTTTCCTAAGCCCTGCCCTCTGGAACTCACTCCCACATATCCTCCGCACAGAATTGCCTTTCTCCCGGTTAAAGGCCCTACTCAAGACTCAGCTTTTTCACCAGGCTTTTGACCTCCCTTCCCCCTCCAACCATGGTGCCACCCCCTCGAGTGTAGGCTCCGCCCTTGAGTCCATTCTCCTTCCGTAGGTCTCCTCCTTGCCCTCCCCCCCCCCATTTTTCCCATCCCCTATTGATAACTGGAGTCTCTATTCCTGTCTTTTTGCCTCTTTCTCTCTTTACTCTCTACCTTTTTCTTTCCTATAAGATTAGTGGCATTCCCTTCTCTCTTTCTCACTGCAGCCTGTGTTTTATTGCGCACCATCCTGACGCTTATGCTTGGGCAGTATATTAAGCCTTGCTAATAAAGATAAAAATAAAGATAGCCACAGAGGCCTGTGCACAGACACCCACCCCGATGCCCTGTGCAGTCAGCCCCGCCACCATCAGCTGGCGGCCATGCTGCCAATGCCCCCAACACACAGGCCAACATTGGAGTAGCCACATGCAATGTGAGTGTGCCCGGTAGCAGCAGCATGGGTGTGACAACATGGCAGCCAGTGGTGGTGTCTGCATGCATGTGTGTGCATGCACACAGCAGGAGGGGGTGTACACGGGGTGAAGTGCAGGGACACACATGGCACACAAGTATCTTGCTCCTGGGATGCCTGTTATGTGTCGAGAGGGCCTATACCCCCTGAGGTGGCAGAGTCAATTGTAGCAAGGATGCGCTGTTCATGTTCAGTGAGCTGCTCTCCCTGCACACCCTCTGTCACTTGCCATGCCTTCTGGGCAGTGTTACGGTGCATCTGCCACCATCTGCACTTCACATCCTAAATGTCATGGTTCCAGTGATAGATGGCATTGATAGAAGAGCACACATCAATCCACTTCTGCTGCTTCTCATAGACACCCAGACATGTGCATGCATCACCCACCAATTGTGGCAACCACTGGAGGATCTCCTCCAGCATGAGTGTCACCTCACCCTCGGAGAACCATGCCTTCCTGATCGTGACCTTCGATGCCATTACATGGACTGTCTGTGACACACAGGCATCGCCAGAGGCCTGGGACAGGCCCATCTTGGTCATGCATGCCAGAATGTGCCAACGCATTCGTCTCTGCATCGATGTGCCCATGGCTGCATGCACATGTATCTATGAACATAAGAACATAAGATATGCCATACTGGGTCAGACCAAGGTCCATCAAACCCAGTATCCTGTTTCCAACAGTGGCCAATCTAAGTCATACGTACCTAGCATTTTCCCCAAAAGACACAGGTTCCACAATGCTTGTACTGGGTCAAGCATTGATATCCTGGGTTCCTTCTTAATAATGGTTTATGGACCTTTCCTCCAGGAACTTCTCCAAACCTTTTTTAAACCCAGCTACACTAACAGCCTTTACTACATCCTCCGGTAACAAATTCCAGAGTTTGATTACACGTTGAGTGAAAAAATATTTTCTTTTATTAGTCTTAAATAGTTTACCCTGTAGCTTCATTGCATGTCCCCTAGTCTTTCTATATTCTGATAACGTAAAAAAGCGATCTACGTTTACCCGTTCCACTCCATTCATTAATTTATAGACTTCTATCATATCTCCCCTCAGCCGTCTCTTTTCCAGGTTAAAGAGCCCTAACCTTTTTAGCCTTTCTTCATAGGAGTATCCTTCCATCCCCTTTATCATTTTGGTGGCTCTTCTCTGAACCTTTTCTAAAATTGCTATATCCTTTTTAAGATACGGCGACCAGAATTGCACACAATATTCAAGGTGCGGTCTGACCATGGAACAATATAGAGGCATTATAATATCTTTTGTTTTATTTTCCATTCCTTTCCTTATGATACCTAGCATTCTATTTGCTCTCTTGGCCGCCGCTGCACACTGGGTCGAGGGTTTTAACATGGTATTCAAAAATGACGCCTAAATCTTTTTCCTGGGTGGTGGTTCCTAATGTAATCATAGTTTGTGTTGTTCTTCCCTAGGTGCATAACTTTGCACTTGTCCACATTAAATTTCATCTGCCATTTTGATGCCCCGTCTTCCAATTTATCAAGATCCTCTTGCAATTTTCCACAATCCTCTTGGGTTTTAACAACTTTAAATAGTTTTGTGTCATCTGCAAATTTGATAACCTCACTCATTATTCCACTTTCCAGGTCATTTATGAATATGTCAAAAAGCAGCGGACCCAGCACAGATCCCTGGGGTACACCACTATTCACCTTTCTCCATTGGGAAAACTGGCCATTTAGCCCTACCCTCTGTTTTCTGTCTTTTAACCAGATCCTGATCCACAATAGTATACTGCCTCCTATCACATGACTCTTTAGTTTTGCCAAACGTTTCTGATGAGGGACCTTGTCAAAGCCTGTCTGAAAGTCCAGATACACTATATCAACCGACTCACCTTTGTCCACCTGTTTATACACTCCTTCAAAAAAACATAACAGATTAGTAAGACAAGATCTTCCTTGTCTAAAGCCATGTTGGCTGTCTCCCGTTAGGCCATGACTATCTACATGCTGAGTAATTTTATTCTTTATGATGGTTTCTACCATTTTTCCCGGTACTGACGTCAGGCTCACCGATCTGTAGTTTCACAGATCACCCCTGGAACCCTTTTTAAAAATTGGTGTTACATTGGCGATCCTCCAATCTTCAGGTATTAGAGATGATTTTAATGATAGTTCACAGATTACTAATAGCAGGTCTGCAATCTCATATTTCAGTTCTTTCAACACCCTTGGATGTATACCATCCTGCCCAGGTGATTTGCTACTCTTCAGTTTATCTAATAGTTGTAATACATCTTCCTGATGTATCGATATTTCCTTCAATTCTTCCGCACCTTTAAATACCACTTCAGTCATGGGTAACATCCCTACATCTTCCTCAGTAAAGACCGAAGCAAAGAATTCATTCAGTCTCTCCGCTATCGCCTTGTCGCCTCTTAGTGCCCCTTTAACCCCTCTATCATCTAATGGACCAACTGACTCTCTTACAGGTTTTTTTGCTATGAATGTACTTGAAAAAATCTTTATTTCGCGTTTTTGCTTCCGCAGCAAGCTTCTTCTCAAATTCTCCCTTTGCCTGCCTTATCAATGCCTTGCATTTGACTTGCCAGTGCTTGTGCTGTTTCCAGGTTTCGTCTTTTGGCTCTTTTTCCATTTCCTGAAAGATGCTTTTTTGGCAACAACAGCCTCTCTGACCTCACCTTTAAACCATGCTGACAGTTTTTTGGACTTCCTTCCACTTTTCCTAAAGTGTGGAATATGGCTGGTCTGGGCTTCCAAGATAGTATTTTTCAACAACACCCAAGCTTGATGTAAGTCTTTAACCTTTGCAACTGCTCCTTTTAGTTTTTTCTTAACTATTTTCCTCATTTTATCATAGTCTCCCTTTTGAAAGTTAAAAGGTAGTACTGTGGATTTCCTTACTATCCCTCCTCCACTAATTAAATCAAAGGTGATCATGCTATGATCACTATTGCCAAGTGGCCCCAACAACCTTATCTCTTGCACTAGATCTGGTGTTCCACTAAGGACTAGGTCTAATATGGCTTTCCCTCTGGTTGGTTCATGAACTAGCTGCTCCAAGAAGCAGTCATTTATTTCATCTAGGAACTTTATCTCCCTAGCATGTCCTGCCATGACACTGACCCAGTCGATACTGGGGTAATTGAAATCACCCATTATTATTACTGCACTGTAACTTTTGTTAGCTTCCTTGATTTCTTTGAGCATTTCATCATCCATTTGTTCATTCTGGCCAGGTGGTCGATAGTACACCCCCACTGCCATTGCCTTCCCCTTTTTACATGGAATTTCAATCCACAGAGATTCTACAGCAAATTCTGTTTCCTGCAAAACTTTAATCCTTTCTGACTCAATGCCCTCTCCAACATAGAGCGCAACCCCTCCACCAATTTGATCAGCTCTATCATTATGATATAGTTTGTACCCAGGTATCACAGTGTCCCACTGGTTGTCCTCCTTCCACCATGTCTCTGATATTCCAATCATATCTAACCTTTCATTTAGTGCTATATATTCTAACTCTCCCATCTTATTTTTTAGACTTCTAGCATTTGCATACAAGCATTTTAGAGACTATTTTATTCATATTAATTTGGCTATTGGTAGACATGAGCAATTTGGGATCTTTAAGCTCTGTCTGCTCCATACTCGAGGGCATTTGGGCTACTTTACTCTTTTTTGGAACCTCTCTGCTTTTGGTAGTATCCTTCAAGGATACATTCTTCCTAACCATCCGCTCTTGGGAGACTGTCGGCTTTCCCCTATTATCTAGTTTAAAAGCTGCTCTATCTCCTTTTTAAAGGTTAATGCCAGCAGCCTGGTTCCATCCCAGTTAAGGTGAAGCCCATCCGTTCCTTTCCCCAGAATGTTCCCCAGTTCCTAACAAATCAATGGGTTCCTAACAAAACAAATGGGTAACAGGGGTAATATATGGAAAGCAGTGTGTATTAATGCCCGTAGCATGGGAAATAAGATCCCTGAAGTTGAAGCTTTGGTGGGAGTGGCTGACTTGGATTTAGTGGCAGTTATAGAAACATGGTTCACAGAAAACCATGACTGGGATGTAACTATACCTGGCTATACTTTATTCAGAAAGGACAGGGTAGGAAGAAGGGGAGGAGGAGTGGCACTATATGTAAAAACTACTATTAAAGCTTTGGAATTACAGAGCTTAAAAGGGAGAGAGGAGGCATTGTGGGTTAAACTAGAAAGAGGGAAAGAGAAATCTATTTGCATTGGTGTGATATACAGACCTCCCTCACAAGAGGAAGAGGTGGACAGAGAGTTAATTGAAGACATACGCAGCATTGCTAGGAAAGGGGAAGTGCTACTGCTAGGAGATTTCAATATGCCAGATGTTGATTGGCACATTCCTGCTGCAGTATCATCTAGAAGTAAGGAGATCCTGGATTCTCTACAGGGAGAACTATTCAGGCAATTGGTAACAGACCCCACACGTGAAGGGGCCATACTGGACTTGGTGCTTACCAATGGTGAAAGTGTTTCTGATGTTGTAGTGGGAGATCATATTGCATCCAGTGATCACCAGATGGTGTGGTTCAGTATTAGGACTAGGGCTGTTATAATCCATTCCAAGGTGAAGATCTTAGACTTTAGGAAGACTAACTTTGCAAAGATGTGCCAATACCTCAGGGAGTCGTTAGTGGGATGGGAACAGCTGGGGGATATAGAAAAACAGTGGGCAAAACTGAAAGGGGGTATTTTAAAGGCAAACAACCTTTTTGTTAAAATGGTAAATAAAGGCAAAAGGAACAGGAGACCGCTATGGTTTTCGAAGGAAGTAGCTGAAAAAGTGAAGAAAAAGAGGGAGGCCTTCATGAAATACAAGAGATCACAGAGAGAGGAAGACAGGCATCTGTATTTGGAAAAACTTAGAGAAGCTAGCAAAGTAGTCAAGAAGGCAAAGATTCAAAAGGAGGAGGAAATAGCCAATGCAATAAAATGGGGGGATAAGACATATTTCAGATATATTAGTGAGAAAAGGAAGGGCAAAAGTGGTATTGTCAGACTCAAGGGTGCAGGGGGGGAATATGTAGAAGCTGATAAGGATAAAGCGGAATTGCTTAACAAATATTTTTGTTCTGTGTTCACAGATGAAGAACCAGGAGCAGGACCTCAGAAAACACCCACAAATAGGAACAGAAGCGAGGGACATCTTGAACAATTTTCAAAAGACTGTGTTCGTGAGAAACTAGCTCAACTTAAAGTAGACAAAGCGATGGGACCGGATGGGATACACCCTAGAATACTGAGGGAACTTGGGGACGTTCTAGCAACTCCACTGACTGACCTTTTCAATGCCTCGTTGGAGTCGGGAGTGGTGCCAAAGGACTGGAGAGAGGCTCATGTGGTGCCTTTACACAAAAGCGGAAGTAAGGATGTGTTTGAAAACTACAGGCCGGTTAGTTTAACTTCAGTGGTGAGTAAATTATTGGAAACGCTGCTGAAAGAGAAAATAGTGAGGTTTCTGGAGTCCGGCGGATTACAGGATCCGAGGCAGCATGGATTCACCAGAGGCAGGTCTTGTCAGACAAATCTGATTGATTTCTTTGACTGGGTGACCAGGGAGTTGGACCGAGGGAGAGCTCTAGATGTGGTGTATTTAGATTTCAGTAAAGCCTTTGACACTGTTCCTCACAGGCGACTTATAAACAAACTGAGCACCCTAGGGATGGACCCTAAAGTTACTGCTTGGGTTAGAAATTGGTTGGGTGGGAGGCGACAAAGAGTACAAGTAAATGGAGCTCACTCTGAGGAGAAGGATGTTACCAGTGGTGTGCCCCAGGGATCTGTCCTTGGTCCGATTCTTTTTAACATCTTTGTTAGTGATATAGCGGAAGGGCTGTCGGGTAAGGTTTGCCTCTTTGCGGATGATACCAAAATCTGCAATAGAGTAGACACCCAGGAAGGTGTAGATAACATGAGGAGGGATCTAGCTAAGCTTGAAGAATGGTCTAGAATTTGGCAGCTGGGATTTAATGTTAAAAAATGTAAGGTCATGCATTTGGGCTGCAGCAATCCAAGGGAGCAATACAGTATAGGATTTGAAGTACTTTTGTCCACTAAAGAAGAGCGGGACCTAGGCGTGGTTGTGTCCGATGATCTTAAAGTAGCTAAACAGGTAGAAAAGGCGACGGCAAAAGCTAGAAGGATGCTTGGGTGCATACGGAGAGGAATGGCTAGCAGAAAAAAGGAGGTGATAATGCCTCTGTATAAGTCTTTGGTGCGACCTCATTGGAGTATGGTGTGCAATTGTGGAGACCGCACCTTCAAAAGGATGTGAACAGGATGGAGTCGGTGCAGAGGGTTGCTACTAAAATGATTAATGGGCTTTATTATAAAGCATATGAGGACAGACTTAAGGATCTTAATATGTACACCTTAGAGGAAAGGCGGGATAGAGGTGATATGATTGAGATGTTTAAATACCTCCGTGGCATAAATGTTCAGGGAGAGAGCCTCTTTCAATTGAAAGCAAGTTCTGCTACGAGGGGACATGGGATGAGGGTGAAGGGAGATAGATTCAGGAGTGATATGCGGAAATATTTCTTTACGGAAAGAGTAGTGGATCCATGGAATAGTCTCCCAGTGGAGGTGGTGGAGATGAGGACAGTAACTGAATTCAAAAAAGCATGGGACCAACACAGAGGATCTCTAAAGGTAAAAAGTGGACTGTTGTAGTTGTTATGGAAGGACAGACTAGATGGGCCTTGTGGTCTTTTTCTGTCGTCATGTTTCTATGTTTCTATGTTTCTAAATCCAAAACCCTCATCTCTGCACCATTGTCTCATCCACGCATTGAGACTCCGGAGCTCTGCCTGCCTTTTGGGTCCTGCGCGTGGAACGTGTACTGGACTACACGGGGATCATCGAGCGCACCTTTGGCCAGATGAAGAATCGGTTTTGATACCTGGACAGGTCCAGGGAGAGCTGCTCTACAGGCCTCACAAGGTGTGCCAGATTGCCATGGCATGCTGCGTGCTTCACAACTACGCCCTGCAGTGCTGGCAGCCAATGCCGGATGAGCCTGAGCCAGCCGAGGGTGACGGCGATGAGCCAAATGCTGCCGCAGATGCGTCCCAGGGTGCACAGTCCAGATGGGGAATGGTGACTCGTGACAGCCTTGTCCAGACATACTTTGCCTGACTGCATGGACTATATGTTCTCTGCCCATACAACATGATGCACACACCAGTGCCTGGGCAGGGGCTAGGGAATGTACCAGAGCCACAATGGGCTAGTGCATGTCCACACCATGCAGACGTGGCCTGTGTGGCTGGCCCATGCCTCTGTGTGACATGCACTTTACCTGCTTGGGGCATTGCTCACAGCAGTGTTCCACCATGGGCTGCTGGTATGGGCATTGTCTCTGGGTCTGGGGGTTCAGGGCCAACCCTGCCAATATTTTTGCTGACATGGGCCAGGGGTGCAGTATCCACTCAGCCATGTGCTGTGCCTACTCAGACCACATGTGTGCTGTGACATGTGCCCAGTTGCATCTTCAAATGGTGCCCTGCATGTGGGCCAATATTCCTAGACATGTGCGTCCATGGCATGGCACCCATGGCTGCTGCAGCTGGGACACACACATCACACGGTCCACTTGTCCTCTGTGCAGCTGTCACCCACCCATTGCCTGCTGCCTGTGCCACATATTTGGTAGCTGTTATGGAGGGGGTGGGTCATGCACATGGTGTGCCACATACACATGGCAGCCCTAGCACGTCACCATCCAGCCACACAGGGTATGCATGGCTGCCATTGTACTACTACTACTACTACTGAACATTTATATAGCGCTACAAGTCATACGCAATGCTGCACAGAGATGTAAGAGACAGTCCCTGCTCATCAGAGCTTACAATCTAGTCAAGACAAACACAGAAGGTGTAGGCAGGGATAAAGCAAGGGGAAAGAAAAAGGAGATCAGGTGAGTCAAGATCCAAAAGCAGCAGCGAAGAGGTGAGTTTTCAGCATGGATTTGAAGAGGGTTAGAGAAGGTGCCTGGTGTACAGACACAGGTAGTTTGTTCCAGGCGTAAGGTGCAGCAAGGTGAAAGGAGCGAAGTCTGGAGTTACCAGTAGAAGAGAAGGGCACAGATAGAAGCAGTTTGCTAGAAGAGCAGAGTTCCCAAGGGGGGTTGTAAGGAGAGATAAGGGAAGAAAGGTAGTGAGGAGCCGCAGAGTGAATGCATTTATAGGTCAGCAGGAGAAGTTTGAACTGGATGGGGAAACAGATAGGAAGCCAATGAAATGACTTGAGAAGAGGAGTAATATGGGCATGACGAGGCTGGCGGAAGATTAGCCACGCAGCAGAGTGTTGAACAGTTTGAAGGGGAGAGAGATGATTCAAAGGGAGACCAGTAAGGAGTAGGTTACAGTAGTCAAGACGGGAGGTGATTAAGGAGTGGAAAAGCGTTTAGTAGTGTGTTCAAAAAGGAAAGGGCGGATTTTGCTGATGTTATAGAGAAAGAAATGGCAGGTCTTAGCTATCAGATGGATATGTGTGGAGAAAGAGAGAGAGGAGTCAAAGACAACCCCCAGATTGCGGGCTGAGGAAACAGGAAGGAGTACAGAGTTATCCATAGAGACTGAAAAAGGAGGAAGAGGAGGGGAGGTTTTAGGGGGAAAGATAAGAAGTTCAGTCTTGGCCATGTTCAGTTTCAAGTGGCGGTGAGACATCCAGGCAGCAATGTCAGAAAGGCAGGCAGAGATCCAGGTCTGGATAGCTGGAGAGATTTCAGATGTAGAGAGGTAGATCTGGGAGTCATCAGCATACAGATTGTACTGAAAGCCATGGGAAGAGATAAGCACACCAAGGGACTGGGTGTAGAGAGAGAAAAGGAGCGGAACCAAGACAGATCCTTGGGGTACACCAACTGGGAGCGGGGTAGTAGAGGAGGAGGAGCCACCAGAACATACACTGAAAGAGCGATGGGAGAGATAGGAGGAGAACCAGGATAGTGTAGATGCAGTCCCGGGCCTGTTTCTGTCACCATGGGGTGGCAGGGCAACTGCACAGGGTGCCCCACACATGGGACTGGTGTCTCTGGCAGCCTGTGGCCTCTGCCCCCAGCCTACCCACACTGCTACTGGCTCTACCGTGCCACAGCTGGCCCCCCTACGGCTCACTAGCATACACATTCCACATGTGTCACATGCCTGGGACACCCATGCACCCTCCCTTCAACCCCCACCATGTCTATTGCACCACCAGGCTCCCCACCCCCCTTCTATCTATTAGTCAATGCACAGTATGGCTGGGCCCCATCCTATCCAGCCAGATCCACTGCATGCAGCACATCCTGCTCCAACTCAGCTTCCACATCCAGGGCCACGGCTGCATGCAGCATGCAGCCCTAACTGTGCAGTCAGTCTGCCATACTGTCGTGGACGTCGCTTAGCGGGGTCCCGGTCCACTGAGTCTGAGTCCTCCTGAAAAGTAAGTGAAGGAAAAAAAACAATCCCAAGACAAGATAGAAAGATTCCAGGCAGTTTACCTGTCTTTATTTTTTTTCTGCTAGCAGAAGACCAGTCACTTGGTTACAGGAAGGAACTGGTAAAAATACAAGCCTTGCATGTCGGTTATATATGTTTTTTTCTAGCATTGCTCTAATACAAAGCACCCCTGTAACCCCCCTTACCTAGCCCACCCACGTATCCCCCCCCTTTCTTTGTTCCCTTACATAAGCATTTCTAGAAAACTAAGACTATTTGTTACATAACTGCCAGGTGTAAGCCTTGCAGTGGTTAAGCATGCATATGAGAGTAAAGATAGTTTCAGCAAGATAGCGATCAGACCTAAAAGGTGACAAAAGATTATAAAAGGTGGCAAAAGATTATAGATCCGAGAGACCCATCTTAGACATCTGCTTAAGGGTCAAAAGGTTCCTATGTTCCTAGCTATGACACCTACAGTGGAAAAACACCTGCTGCAAAGGCCTACATGCCTAAGCATGCCTAAGGTAAATAGGAGCTCTTGATTGGTTGCATGAGGGGTGGCTGTGGTTTTGCAGCCCCTCTGTGGTTAGGCTTCTTTTCCTCTCGAAAAGATCAGCCAGCTGCGAATTATAAGACATAATATAATGTATTTTTGTTTCTCTGCTGCTGTTTCTCTACATCTAAAACTACAGGCCTCTCAGCCTCAAGAAAGTTTGGTTCAAGTACTGCCCTTGGCCTAAGTGTTGTCCTTTTCTTTATTCTCTGTAATGCCTCCTTTTCCCATCTCACTCCCCCCTTTGATTGCCTCCTACGAACCGGAGGCAATCACCGAGAGAACTACTCGTGCCTCCCTCGACCCAGGTTCTTCATGGCTGTCAGTCTGGCCGGGGGGGTCCTTGGGTCCGAGGGGTGAGTATCTCTGGTGTGGACTAGATACTGTGAGTACAACTCGTGAGGCTCCTTAGGCCTGAGTGGGGATGTTGAGTACATCACGGCCCTGTCATGGGGAAGCTCAGGGGCGAGGAGGTTGGCATTAACAAGTGCAGGTGTGAGGCAAGTCTTGAACGTCTGAGTGAGATTGGGGATACACTGGATACAGCAGCAGCAGACAGAGACAAAAATAATAATGATAATGATGAAATAAAAAGCTAATCTCTGCAACCAGCCCCAGCCTCCAAACCAATCTATCAGGTTGCCTAAACCAGTTTTGTCCCTGATAACTTCCTGTAGGGGTCGTTGGAGATCATGTAAAGCTGCTATATGATGGGTGAGGTTAAGGGTCTGGTCAGAGACATAAGTGCAACACTCAGTGGATATGAGGGAGCAGACGCCTCCCTGGGCTGCTAAAAGGTAATCAAGGGCCCAGCGATTCTGGAGGGCAAGGTTGCGTAACTGGCTCAGTTCTTCCTTAATATTTTCAAAGGCGCCTGCAGTTTCATTTAAAAAAGCAGATAAAATAGAGGCAAGCGTGCGGATGTCCCCATGATTCATAAATACCCCAATACTAGGGATAATACTACGACCCACAGAATCACCATCATACTGAGAGGTGATCTTGGTTAAAAGCTTATTGTGATTTTCAGTGTCAGGAGCAGATCTACGATTTCTCCTGCGTCCCACGGGGAGGGTAGGGGTAATGCGTATGCCCGGGACAATCAGGCCAAGGAAACAGAGGCCCTGTCCCCCCTTAGGAAAAATAGAAAAAGCACGGAAGCCACAAACCCAATAAGTGCTAGGTAGTGGTTTCCAGGAGGCTAGGTCAGTTATAAGTGAAGCGGAGAGAGAGCAAGTGGAGACAGCAATACCATCCTACCTTCCCTAACCTGGGTCACTCCACATCTCTCCTTGGGAGTGCCCACACATCTGGGCTGTCCATGTGACCTTGTTCTGCCACATCCATGGACCAGTCCCTTCTCCCCATCCCTCCTCCTCTGCATGGCATGCATCATTACTGTCTGTGCTGCAGCCCACCCCACTGCCCTGGGCTGTGACGCACCCATGGATTGCTGGTGTAACCCGAAGGGTTAAAAATGAGGTTTGTTAAAAGAAATATATTAATCACTCCCTTAGGATGAGCTGGGGATCTTTTGATTGGTGGAAGTGAAAAGAGCTTTCTGATTGGCTGAAGGGGTTGTAGCAGGCCCAGAGGGAAGCCGGGGCCTAAATTACAGCTCTGCTGAGAATAGTTCCAGGAGTTTAGGTGGAAAGTTACCCAAAACGATGTAAACCCCAGGGAGATCTGGAGGTCCTGTAGATTTTTTAAAAGGGGTCTAGTTTGTGTAAAGGGGATATAGGAAGATCAAATGTGGAATCAGAATTTGGAAATTTTAATGTTTAAGGGTTTAATTTTACAGGGTTTAATGTTTAGGGGGTTAAAAATCATTAGAAGGGTATAAATTTGGGCTCCAATAAAATTGAGGGTTGTAAATAAAATAAGCAAGTAGGTTCTAGATTTTAAAAAGCATATTTTATACTGAATTTAGGGATAAATGAACTTTGTGTCTTGGGGGGCTACCAAAATTGATTACTGGATTACATTCGACGTGGGGGATACCTGAAGGGATAATTTAAGTTTTGAAATAGATTAGGGTAAGTTTGGAAATTTGTGTTGTTTAATATTGGAAAGATACTGTAGTACACTTGTCCTTGGCACAATTCAAATTTTAAAACCACTGTGAGAAGGCTGCTGAGATCCTGATTAAGAGGGTGCCAATGTTATTATGTTAATAAGATA
Source organism: Ichthyophis bannanicus (assembly GCA_033557465.1). NCBI lineage: Eukaryota > Metazoa > Chordata > Amphibia > Gymnophiona > Ichthyophiidae > Ichthyophis > Ichthyophis bannanicus. The sequence goes on along the minus strand of CM066031.1, from coordinate 915,160,217 downwards.
TATTGATATAGTTTGGGGTAGGAAAAGGAAATTCACATAGAAAGTAATATGAAAAAGTGGTTTAAAATGGAGATTACATGAATATTCTAATAGTAAACAACCTTTAGAATTTTAGCAATGCAGCGCGTGATAGGTTAGTGGCAGTCACACGGGCTGAGTGGAATTCCTGTCTCCTAGGAAACTAAAGTTTTACTGTTTAACAGACACAGACAGCTCTACCTGGAGAGAAGGTGCTTTTTGAAGGATGTCCAGAGAGCACAGTCAGAGAGCAGAGTTAAGGGCAGAGATAAGTGAAATAGCATAGTAGTGTCTCTATCATTCTCTCATGGGAGGATTGATGCAAGCTAGTTTTTATTTATGTGCAGAGAGATATTGAGTTGAGCTTGTTGTTTTAAAGAGAAGTTTTGCTCTGCAGTTTCTCTGAAGACACATTTGTAGATGGATAAGAGAAACTTACTATGGTCAGAGAAGTATTATTCTGCAAATTGAAATAGTTCTTTAACTGCAATCTGTCTTAGTTAAATAGCAGTGCAGGATTGTTCTGTTCTAAATGTTGTTTCCTGTGAAAAGATGTATTGCTAATGGCAATTTATAAAGTGTTGATAAACTCATTGTATGCTAAGTTGCAGAGTTTGCAAAAGAGGAGAGTTGCATCTCAATACTGTAACACTGTTCTTTAGGAAAAGAGAGTTTATACTATGTTGGTCTGAAATACAGTGCCTATAAGAGAAGTGTTATTGAAGGTGTGAAACAGCACTGTTAGACAGGAAATATTGAATTGCCAAAATATGTGCAGAAGTAACAGAGAGAGAATCTAGCTTTGTAAGGTACAAGTTGTTACAACCTAAAGAAGAAGCTCAAAGCTCCTATAGAGTGCAATGAATAATAGGAGAACGACTGAGAAAACAGGTAGCAGGGAATTTCAATTATCTTTTTATTTTTCACCCATAGATAGAGCCCCATAAGTATACTAAAGTTGTCCCAGTCAAGTTTTCTAAAGATATTCAGGGAGAGTCAGGGTTTTCCTTCATTTGATTTTTTTAAAGATAGGTGAGGGTGAAGAACCTTGGATCTACTCTGCAAGGGCCCCAACGCTCCTACCGGTGAAGAAGAAGTACAGCGCTGATTGTACCAACGCCTACCAACTTGGGAGAAGGAAGCTAAGTATAGACTGCTGCAGTGGACTTTATGCTTGAAGTTATAATAAAATTTGGGGAAGGGGGAAACTATTGTGTGAATATTCTTGATGTTATGTTGAATAAAATGTGAATTCTTTACATTTGAAAACTGCTTGAGTGCTTTAAGTTAACAACAAGGTGTATGCTAAAGTAGCACTCTTAAGGAAACGTAAAACCCCTGTTTATGTGCGCCCTGCTGTGAAGACTGGGGGAATGTGTGGTCCGGCTCTTGGGGAATAACAACTGGCCTGCTACCAAGATCAGTAGTCGACACCCCTGTCGGCCGCTGCGATCAGAGCCTGGGCCAGCGCCGAACCCCAAGGGGGTCACAGGAGGCGCGTTTTTGGCGTCACGGACAGGATTTTTCATTTTTATTGGGGGTTATTCCAAGATTCCTATTGTGAGTAGCTACAGCAGACACAAAATTGTTGTTTCTAAGTGACACTCCTGTTGGCTAGAGGAGATTGAGTACCTTAGCGTCATGGAAGACTGGGCTGCGGAGCTGAGAGATGAATGGCGAGCATACAGAACCAGGATGGAACTGCAGGAGGAAGAATTGAGGAGGAGAGAAGAATCTGTAGTGAGAATGCAGGAGGAGCAACGGAGAGAACGGCAGATTCTGGAGAGATTCATAGAAGGCCCTAGGATGCCGACAGCCATGTATATTCCCAGGGATAAAAAGATACCTGATTTCGCAGGTATGCCAAAGAACATGGAGATTATATGGTGGAAGAATGGATAGAAAGGACAAAAGCGGCACTAAAAGTTCTTAGAATACCTCCGGAAGATCAACTAGAAATTGTTAAAGACCATTTAATTGGACAAGCTAGAGACACAGCTCGTTTTGTTCCACCGGAACAATCTATTTCAAAACTTAAATTATCCCTTCAGGTATCCCCCACGTCAAATGTAATCCAGTAATCAATTTTGGTAGCCCCCCAAGACACAAAGTTCATTTATCCCTAAATTCAGTATAAAATATGCTTTTTAAAATCTAGAACCTACTTGCTTATTTTATTTACAACCCTCAATTTTATTGGAGCCCAAATTTATTTATTGAAAAATGTTTATTTTCAACCGGCAGTGAGACATACAGGTGGCAATGTCAGAGAGACAGGTAGAGGTACGGGCCTGCAGTGTTGGAGAAATATCAGGTGTAGAAAGATAGATCTGAGAATCATCAGCATAAAAATGGTACTGAAATCCATGGGAGGAGATGAGAGCACCAAGGGACTGGGTGTAGAGAGAGAAAAGGAGAGGGCCGAGAACAGACCCTTGAGGAACACCTACTGAGAGTGGGATAGAAGTAGAGGAGAAACCACTAGAACAAACACTGAAAGAGCGATGGGAGATATAAGAGAACCAGGACAGGACAGAGCCCCTAAAATCAAGCAATGATAATGTCTCAAGGAGAAGGTGGTGGTCAATAGTTTCAAAAGCAGCCAAGAGGTCAAGAAGGATAAGGATGTAGTAGAGGCCCTTAAATTTGGCCAGGAATAAGTCACTGGAGACTTTGGCAAATGTCGTTTCAGTAGAATGTAAGGGGCAAAAGCCAGACTGAAAAGGATCCAGAAGGGCTTAAGAGGAAAGAAATTCAAGACAACAGTGGAGGACTATGTACTCAGGAAGTTTGGAAACGAAGGGAAGAAGGAAGATGGGATCTTTTGAAAGACTCCGACTGGATCAGCCAGACGTCCACATATGGGTGAACCCAGATTTCCTGCTCACACAGAAATGCTGCTACCACCACTATTACCATGCAAAAAGTACAGAGAGCCTTGGCAAGGACAAAGGGCAGGACCTGTAGGGCTGGTACCCCTGCAATTCTACATGCAAATCTCCAGCCTGCTCAGCAACTCAGGCCTGAACCAAACTGTACAGACAAGATGGATTCTGCACTACGCTTTTGCTGTGTTCAGCTACAAACGACCTCCAAGCAACTGCTTGTGCAGTGTTTCTAAGTGTGCATACAGAAGCTATTGTCCGTGGCTGTCCTTGGACACTTGTACATATGCCCAGATGTTACTTCTTACTATGGATCCTTTGTTTGCAAGAAGATGCCCATCATCTACCTCCTGATTCGCTGAGAATGCCTCAGACTGCCTGGTGCCAACCAATCATCGGACCTATGACGGAGGATTCTTACACAGAATAATGCAATCTGCACTGAAACTTTAGTAAGAGTTGGGGGCTTGGTCCACCTGGATATACAGACTTCTGCACCAGTTCCCCCCCTGCTGTGCACTGCGTACCTGATTCCTGCGCCCTGAGCCTTCCACCAGACGGCCACTACGTGTGGGCTAGGCCGTCCTCCAAAGGTCGGAGATAAGACTTTCACAGATACCACCGGTTCGGACTTACTGCGGCTCGCCTGTGACAGGGCTGGAGCCTGCAGTAGCTAACAGCTGCCTCCTTGGACGAAGCTGTTCCTGAGTGCCCGACGGAGCTAAGGTACTGGCTTATCTCTCCTCTCCCGGATGGGCAAGGGGTTAGCAATACATTTCTTACTTTTCCTCAGTGCAGAGCGAATCAGTGACGTCTGGTTACTAATCAGTGATTTATTACGTTGTCCAATTGTACATCTGTACTATAACAAATTTCTACCTCATGTTTCTAATTAGCTATATATGTGTGTGTATATTTTTTTACCTGGTTGCCTATAATAAAGTCTAATATATATCTGCAGACCAGACTTCTTTCGTGGCTCATTGCCAGAATAACTCACCGAACTTTGGGCTGGTTATTAGTAGCTATTTCCCCTGGACAACAGAGAGTCTAACTTATTTTTGTGCTACTAATATACCCTACATAATAATGGGGGCTCGTCTGGGATGAGTCTTTCTGAATGAGTTGCGTCTTACTGAGTCAGTGTAATTCTAGCAGCTATTCCTGTGTTTGTAACGATGGTTCACACAGAGGGCTGGGTGGATCAGGTTTCCGCTCTCAGGAAGCGGAATGCTCTGGATCAAACGGAATTGCAATTTCTGAGAGTTTGTAGAACTGAACTAGCCGCCCAGACCAGGAGACTAACAGATTTCGCTGCTCTTTATGAGCGACGTGAGAGTGCTTTGATAGCTGAGTTAAATGAGACAGAGACTGCTCTGAATGCAGCAAGACAGCGCATGGCTAGTCTCCAAAGCGAGCTAGCTGTTGCACGTCAGGAATGTGGGCAGGAAATACAGAGAGTTAACCTCGAAATCCAGCAATTAAGAGCTGATTGTTTTGAATTGGCCTGTGTGACTACCTCTCGGAGTAACGAGACAGAGTGCAGGGATAATTTGATCCCTCTAGGCTTCTCAGATTACCGGAGGGTAGATGACGGTAGTTTGCCACTGGAAACCCTGCCCAGTGTAGAAAGGCAGTTTTTCCAGAACAAAGTCAGTTTTCTCCCATCAGCACATGAGCACAGGAGAGAAACAGGGCGGAGTGAAACACCCTACTCTTGACCCCTCCCCATACAGGGAGCGGTGAGGGGGGGTGGGAAGTCCCCCTAGTGATGGAAAACTGTACCATCAGCGACCACCAGAGGGAGCTGAAGGCAAGCGAAATCCTCCATGCTCCCGTGTCCTACAAGGGAAAACAAATGAAGGTGCTTCTGTCGCCCAATTACAAATTATTACAACCTTGCGGAGCATAGTCACACCTATTGAGAAAAATGGTCGTGCCACCATAAATGAACATTTAGCTGCAGTCAAAGATGCCTTTCGGGCACTGAACATTACCAGGGGGGAGGACATGGTTCTGTATTTTCCATGGTCCTTTGATGTACCTTGTCAGCAATTTATTTGGGCCATGGCAGACGATGAAAAGAAGGACATCGTCATCTTTGAACAGGCACTAAAGAAACATTATGGGCCATACCCTTATGATATCGCTGCAAAGCAGGCAGCATTTAGTATGACTCATAGGGAAAATGAAACACCCTGAGAGTTTGCTTACAGACTTAGGCAGACCTTCTTCCTGAGTGACCCTTCTTGGGAAACGATAGAGCACCATCAGGAGTTTCGTAATCTTTTCTGTCAGTTGCTCCTTCCATCTATTAAGCCTTATATGTCTGACAAGCGTCACGAACCCCTGTTACGTGTGATAGAACATGCTGAGTGGATTTGGGAAGCTGTTCCCAACATGAGAGCAACCAATACTGGCAGCACAGTAAGGGCTCCAAGCAAAGCCAAAGAGCTAAAACAGAGTGTTAGTGCTGTAAAGTCCACTCTTTCGTTGGAAAATAACTCTTCTCCTTCTGCTCCACAGAATCCTCCCAGGCCACCCCAGAATAACCAGTCATCTGGGTCTAAGCAGCACTCTGGGAATCAGCGTTTCACTCAGCAGAACCGGAACTGGAAGAGAAAGCCCAGTTTTGACAAATTCCAGGAGCTGGAGAAGAGAATAAGCGAGTTGACAGATATGATGAAGGCTACCATTGCATTCAGCTCCTCACAGGAGGCTTCTGATAGTAGTTCACCACCTATGCCACGAGCAAAGCCTCAGAAGCCAGAGGAGGAACTGGTTGACTCCTCTTCCCCTTCTACTGCGACTGAATGACTAACCGACTTTGTTTCTGTCCCACAGGTCACTATTGCACAGGTACAGCCAGCTGGAGATGCCACCCCAGGGACACAGAGTGACAGTCCCGCAATGGACAGCGAGGGTCCAGTCTTTGACACCATCAGGAAGCACAAGTACTTTCTGGGTAAACTCAAGCCAAAAGGACAGAGGTACACTGTTCCTGTTACAATTCAGCAGGCATTTCTCTGTGAGGGCCTGATAGATTCCGCCTCTGAGGCTACCCTGATTACCTCGAGTCTCTTTGATAGACTCACTGCTTCCTTGGGGAGTCAGAGGACCCTACACGTCACACCCAGTGATTTGTCACTCGCAGCTTATGGGAATCAGCCCATAGAGTCAATGGGGCAAGTCTGGCTTAACCTCCAAATTGGAAAATTGCAGGTGAAACATCCTGTCATCATTACTAAGTGCCCTGGGGAAGAATTCTTGATTGGCAATGAGCTCCTGAAACGGTTATGCCCCATTCTGGACTACGTCCAGGAAGTGATCTGGACACAGGTCACGCATCCCATACCTTATGCTAGGGTAAAACATGACAGCAGAGTCAGTGGTCCTTGTTCGGTGGAACGCACAAACATGTCCATCAGGATTAATTTCCAGAGGTCATCTGATCCCCAAATCCTTCAGCTCCAGTATGAAAGGGCTGGAAATGAGGATCAGGGCATCTGCGATGTGGTTGCCATTGCAGTAGGTTCAGTAGCTCACATTGTCCTTGATACTGACTGCCTGCAGATATTCCTGAAGGAACCTGTGGAAGGTTGTGAGGTGCAAACCCCTCCTCCATCCCATCCCTGCCTAGATCACCCTAGGAGACTGACGGACATATTCTCGGCTGAGAACGGTCCCTTTATATATGTGCAGGTGGGCATGTCCCAAAAGGAAAGGGCCTACCTATTACCCAACTGTGACCACTCCCTCATCAGTGAGACTCTTTTCTATCGGCTCAAACAACAGCTTACCCTTGATTGGGTAATGGGAGCAAAGACTTCGTTCCAAGTGCCTGGGTAAGGGCTCAAGACATTAATGGGCTACTGCAATCTCCCCTTGCAAGTTGGGGTCAAAGGTTTTTGGCACACCTTCTCCATCATCAGAGGACTTGAGGTGCCCCTCTCCTTAGGCTCAGATTGCCTTGTTCGACTGGGAACTTATGTGGATTTCGTGAACAACATCCTCTGGAGTAGGATGGAAGGAGATCCGGTGGATTTCTCTGGTGCCCGCCCATCCCTACGGGCTGGTCAGACTATTCCTCAAGTCTGTGACGTGGTCAGTGCAGAAGACACCCACATACCTGGGAGGGTACAGGATTGTCCCCTGCCGATACAGGTGACCCGAGGACATGTGTTCTCAGACAACTTGGTCGTCTTCAGTCCAAATTCCCGTTTTGAGGAGCTGGGCCTAGCCATGGGTCCCATACCCTGCATGGAGGCCACAGCTCCCTCCTTACACTTATTGCTCACCAATCCAAACCCAGATCATATTCACCTTGTGAAAGGCGAACCTCTGGGATTCCTAGTGGGAGAATCGTTCCCAAGTGTGGAATTGAGTCTCCAGATTATTGGGGAAGCTCCTGTTTCCTTGAACATCTGTGAAGGGGGGGGGACCCCTGCGTGTGTTCGATCCTCACCCCGAGGCCTCCTCACCTTACAGTTTGTCTGGCCACATAGTGCTGTGACCTCACAGGTGGACCTCGAGTCTGACTATCTGATTTTGTCAAGTAAACTCGATGAGGCTGTTAGTTCCCTCACCCACCAGGGGGGGGAGCCCCATGCTGTCCAAGCCATCCAGGTCTCCTCTCTCCAAGATGAGATTGAGGAGAAGGTTGACATACCCTCAAACAAACCTGTTCTGGGATTTGACGAAATGGTTGCGGGAGAACTTGCTGAAGCAGACGCCTGCACTGATGAGTCAGAAAAGGCCCAATTAAAAGAACTGCTGTACCGTCACAAGGACCTGTTTGCCACTGACACCTATGACTGTGGTCTCACCGACCTACATGTCACCCGTATTCCTACGGATCCAAACAGTAAACCCGTCTTTGTGAGGCAGTATAAAATCCCATTGGCCTCCTATGAATCCGTTCAGGAAATCATTAATTCTCTGGAACAAAAGGGAATTATACGTCAATGCAACAGTACTTACAATGCCCCACTGTGGCCTGTCATCAAGAAGGATTCTAGCTGGCGCTTAGCTTTGGACTATCGCCAGCTTAATAAAAAGGTACCTCTATCCAGATGGCCTATGGCACATCTGGAACAGAACTTAGCCACCATCAAGGGTGCAAGGTACTTTACAAGCCTAGATCTGGCCTCAGGATTTTGGACTATACCTGTCCATCCAGAAGACCAGCATAAGCTGGCTTTTACCTTCAGTAGGCGACAATATACTTGGAATCGGACACCGTTTGGTTATTTGAATGCCCCAGCAGACTTCAATATTTTCCTGCATAAGGCTTTGCCTGATGCTGAGACTAGAGGCACCCTCGTCTATGTAGATGACATTCTGGTGAAGAGCGCCAGTTTCACTGACCATTTGCAAGAAATAGAGCATGTTTTCCAGCAACTGAAAGCTGCGGGAGCAAAGCTGTCCTTGTCAAAGGGCCAATGGTGCCGGAAATCCCTCAATTATTTGGGTTACGAAGTTTCTGCTGAGGGACTGCGGCCTCAAAGGAAGAGAATTGCGGCCTTGCAACAACTCAAACGTCCGACCAACGTGAGTGAGCTGTGCTCATTCTTGGGCATTTGTAATTATTCACGCCAATTTGTGGATCAATATGCGGAGATTTCCCGACCCCTGGTCAAACTCCTCAAAAGAGATGAACCTTGGGCATGGAATCCTGACCAAGAGGCAGCTCTAGAAGAGCTGAAGGCGGCTTTGAGTCGAGTTCCCTGTCTTGCCTATCCAGAGAGTGGCAGAGAATTCTTCGTGGAACTAGGTTTCACCGATCACTCTATGAGTGCTGTTCTGTACCAGATGCATGACACAGATAGGAAGGTTATTGCCTATGCCAGCAAAGCTTTAACGGAAGTGGAGAAGAAATACTCTGACTGTGAGAAATCCTTGTTGTCCACAGTCTGGGCCCTCCAATATTTCCGCAGTTATATCTAAGGTGAGAGGTTGGTTGTTGAGACTCATCACCAACCCATCAAGTTCCTAGGCAGTGATCGGATTAAATCGTGACAAGTGTCAAACAGTCGCATTGTCTCCTGGACCTTAGCACTTCAGGGCTGGCCCCTAGAGGTAAGGTATACTCAAAACCGCAAGGATGCCGCCGCACAGGGCCTGGCTGAATTGCACGATTGCACTGCCAGAGAACCTTTAGTGGGTAATTTAGACACCGGAATGGAGTCATGTATGCCTGAGCCTTCTCGTCATCGTCCTTATGATGAGAATCTCTGTAAAGGCTACCCCAAGGTGTATGTGGACGGTTGTGCTTACCATCGAGAGCCTGACCATGAACTGGTAGCAGGTATAGGTGTAGTTTGGAACCAGAACCACCCTTGTGAACCCTTCAAGTACCGTCTGGGTACCAAGACTAATCAGTATGCAGAGCTAGCTGCAGCCCTGGCAGCTCTCCAGTCCGCTGCTCAGGGAGGGGTTCACACCCTAACCATCTGTACTGATTCAGACTACGTCCGACAGAATTTTGTTTCCCACTTACCCATTTGGAAATCTAACAATATGCTGAATTCCAAAGGGAAACCTGTCAAACATGCCGGATTGATTCTGGCCTTGGACAAGGTAGCTCATGAAAATGACATGACCATCTACTGGAAGAAAGTGAAAGGTCATTCCCGTGTTGATAACCCTGACAAGATTGGAAATGATCTAGCTGATCAGCTTGCCAAGGAGGGTGCTGTCTCTGGAGACCTCTGGCAGTTGGAGGCCCCCGAGACCAATGGGCTTCAAATGGTGACGGCGGTTACCCGGCGACAAGCTCAATTATCCACCATGTCCCCTGTGGTTCAATGGTGTGGCGAGAGCACAGATCTCAACCTCGTGCAAGCCCAGAAACAAGATCCTACTCTTGGACGTTTCTACCTTTTTCTGCAGAACCCCCAGGAACACCCATTAACTCTGGAGGATTGTCAGGACGATGAGGAACTGAGGATCCTCTACATCTCCAAGGACATGTTCCATCTCCAGAAAGATCTGTTGATACGGACGAGTAAGCATGGTATTGTGCAATGGGTGGTGCCTCGGGCCTTCCGAGGAGTTATGTTACAGCACGCTCATGATGAACCTTGTGCCGGTCATAGAGGTGACCGAATAACCTATGAAACGTTGAAACAAGTGGCCTACTGGCCCCACATGTACCAAGATGTCCAATTGTATACTAAAGGTTGTCTGACCTGTTGCAGATTTCAACCTGCGGCTCCTTCTCATAGAGCTCCTCTGAGAAACAGAGGTCTGACCATGCCTTGGTCTGATCTCCAGATTGATTGGATCGGCCCCGTGCCCCGATCCTCTCGAGGCAACAAATATATGTTGACAGTTACCTGTTTATTTACTAAGTGGGTCGAGTGCATCCCAGGACCCAACTGTACCGCCGAGACCACGGCCACCTTGTTGTTAAACCATGTTTTCAGCAGGTGGGGCCTGCCCATGCGAGTGGAATCCGACCAGGGTTCCCACTTCACGGGACAAGTCATTAAGCATCTGTGGAAGGTACTAGGTGTGAAGGCCAAAGTCCACATTGCTTATCGTCCACAATCCTCTGGACAAGTGGAGAGAGCAAACAAAACTATCATCAGTATCTTGAAAAAGTATGTTTCTTCCTCTGGGAAGGACTGGGACATCCAACTGCCCTTGGTCCTGATGGCTATCAGAGCCACGCGTCATCGTGCTACTGGTGTGTCCCCTTTTGAGATGATGACAGGTAGGGACATGGTTTTACCCCTTCATCTTCTTTACAGGACTAATGATGTGAATCTCGCTGCTGCTACAACTGCTCATGAATATGTTGCCCATTTAAGACAACACTTGCAAAGTGCCTTTGTCTTTGCCCAAAAGAATTTGGACACTGCTGCTAGGGGTAGGAAGGCCTACTATTTTTATTTATTTATTTATTTAACATTTCTTCTATACCGCGCTATTAAAATCAGCGCAGTGTACATCGAACAAGAATACTGCAATGTATACAAACAACATTGAGTTTACACAGAACAGGGAATTAAACATGGGAGCGAAACCGGGGAAACTAAATACAGATTAACTACAACTATGTACAGTACTCTGAAGTGGGAGGGTGTTGCATTGGTTTCTTGAGGTTGGTATGGTTAGGGGGACTACATGTTGTCTGTGGAGTTGACATGCGGGGGTGACTGGTGTGTAGGGAAAGTTTGTGGGTTGCTGGTTGTGCTTCTATCGTTGGAGGTTCCAGAGTAACATTTTGTGAACAGGTGGAGTTTTAAGGCTTTTCTAAACAGGATGAGGCTCTTTATTCCACGGATTTCATGGGGGAGTGCATTCCAGCTTAAAGGGGCAAATAAGGAGAAGGCTCTGTTGGAGGTAGCCTTTGTGCACTTAGTCATGAGCTTGGGGACTGCTAATGTGTTCTGTGCAGTTGATCTTCTGCTTCTATTTTCTGGGGTGCCATGGATTAGCTTGCTTATTGGCGTAGGGGGGTGGTTATTTATGGCTTTGAACGTGAGGACCAGTGATTTGTATTGCAGTCTGGCATTTAGAGGAAGCCAATGCAAACCCTTCATGATGGGCGTTATGTGGTCGGATCTTGAGGATCCGGAGAGGACTCTTGCAGCTGCATTCAAGGCTAAGCGGAGCGGGTTTAAGGTCGATTGAGGGAGGCCATGAAGGATAATGTTCGCGAAATCGACATGTGGAAGGACTAGTGCCTGGAAGGTTGTTCGGTAATCTGAGAAGTCCAGTAGGTGTCGGAGGTGTCGTAGAGTTCTGATCTTATGGTATATTGCCTTTGTAATGTTTTTTATATGCATTGTCATGTTCAGGTGCTGATCCAAGGTGATGCCGAGGTAGCGGATTGTGGATTTGGACTTCAATTCTATGTTGTTGATATGTAGTGATGAGGGAGGTGTAAATTTGAGGTTCCTTGTGACAAATAGGACATCTGTCTTGCCGTGATTGATCTGTAAGTTTTGTGATAATAGCCAATCGGTTACTGCTTTGAAGCAATTAATTATTGGGGAGAGCACTGGTTGGTCTATCGAGAACGGCATGTAAAGGAGGATGTCATCAGCATATGCAAGGCATTTTACATTGAAGGATCGGATTAAGTCACATATCGGCTGCATATAAATGTTGAACATCAGTGATGATAGGGACGATCCTTGGGGGACTCCCTGTGTTTGCAGAAAAGGTTCGGAGGATGAGTGGCCAGCCTTGACTTGTTGCCATCTATTGGATAGGTAGGATTCACACCATTTTAGAGCTGTATTTTGGATTCCCTTTTCTTTCAAGCGCTGTAGAAGTATGTCATGACTCACCAAGTCGAAGGCGGCAGAGATGTCTAGGAAAATAAGGACAAAGCCTTGTTGGATGCTGTTGGTTCCTGTGATCAGATCGTTGAACAGGGTTGTGAGGACAGTGTCTACTCCATGTGCTTCTCTGAATCCGTGTTGGGCTGGGTCCAAAGGTGCTTCGGTGTCGATATGTTGCTGGATTTGTTGTTGAGCGGCTTTTTCGATGATCTTGGCAAGTTGGGGGATGCTTGATATTGGTCTGAAGGATTCTACTTTAGATGGGTCCAGCCTGCTGTTTTTTAGTAAGGGCTTGATAGAGGTGTTTTTGAGGCTCTGCGGGAATGATCCTGTGATAAAGGACTGGTTCAATATTTTGGCCAGGATGTTGCTTATGTCGTGGCGGAGTTCTTTAATCCAGCTAGCTGGACAGGGGTCATTAGGTGCTGTGCAGGGGTTGACAGCAGCAACGATGTCCGCAACCTCTTTATTGGATACTGTGGAGAAGTTGCATAGTGGAGTCGCTTGAAATGTATTGGATGGAACGGAGGGATTGTTGATGCCTGTTTTTGCGTTGGTCTTGACCATCTTAGATTGTAAATAGTCTGCAAATTCCTGAGCTTGAGGCATTGGGGGGTTGACAGAGGCTGGCTCTCCTGTTATGGATTTTACTATATTGAACAAGGCATGTGGTTTGTTGATGGAGCGTTTTAGTAAATCAGTGTGATAGAGTTTTCTTTTCTGCATTATCTTCACACGGTGGGTCAGCAAGTATGAGTTGTATGCCATGTGTGCTTCCGAGGAGTGGGTTCGGCGCCACTGTCTCTCGAGTTTGCGTAGGTGGTGCAGAGATGTTCGTAGGTCCGTAGAGAACCAGGGTGCATGCTTTCGTCGTTTTGTCGTTTCTTCGGCATAAGATGGACAGGATGCAGCTCTAAGGTTTTTATCCCATATGGATATGAGGTCATCTAGGTTGAGGGATGTGGTGGTCATAAGAGGTTGGAGGTTCTCTAGGACTTCGCTCTTGTTGAGTGGGCGGAATCGGGCTGCTGAAGTTCTGGAGGTATTTGTATTTGTTGTTGTCAGATTGTTATTGGGAGTGCTTATGGATATGTTGAAGCTGAGGAGATGGTGATCGGACCAAGGCACTGGTGTCACGGATAGTGCGAGGTCTTGGGATGCCGAGGTGCTAGAAAGAGGTGCGAATATGAGATCCAGCTTGCCTCCCTTAGTGTGGGTGGCAGAGTCAACACATTGTTTGAATCCTAGATCCTCTAGTGCCTCAAGGAATGCTGTTGAGTGGCTATCTTGAAGAGATGGGAGGTTAAAGTCACCGATTAGCCAATTCGGAGAGTGCGGGGTTGAAGTGGTACATGCTAGCTCAATTATTGTCGATAGGTCATCTGGTGATGGAGTGGGTGCCCGGTATAGGAGGTTGATTGCGCATGATTCGTTTGATATGGTGAGAGCGTCAAGGTGAGTTGAGCTGGAGGTGTTACGCAACTTGAATTGAAGATCGGCTTTGGCAAGGATGAGTGCTCCGCCTCCTTTCTGGGTGGACCTGTGGCATGTAAATAGGGAGAATCCCGGGGGTAGCATCTGATTCAAGAGGACATTGTCGCAATCAGACAGTCATGTCTCGGTGATCATCAGGATGTCGAGATTGTGTAGTGGTATCAGGTCAATGGCTGCAGGCCATTTTGAGCGTACGGATCTGGCATTTATCAAAGCACATTTTAGTAGGTGTTGCAGACGTTGTTTCTTGGCTTGTGTCTTTTTGAACAGTTGGAGGGGGATGTTAAGTAGGTGGGAGTGGGGTGTGTGGTTGGTTTTTGTTGCGATATGGTGTGGGAGTTCGGGCCGTCTCCTTCCATGGTGTAGGATTGGAATGGGGTTAGTGCCCTGGTTGAATGCATTAGAGAGGTTGGGGAGCCCAAGGGTAAGGAGAGAGATGAATAATATCAGGGGCTTGTACATTCTGGATTGGTAGCGGGGCAGTGGTAATAGGGTGGCACAGTTGAATGAGGGTATAATTACTAGCAACAGTGAACGGGAGCACAGTGAATTGGGAATAGTTCCTGGCAACAGTCGAATGTAATGCAGTGCATGAGAATAATTACTGGCAACAGTAAAAGGTAATACAGTGCATGAGAATAATTACTGGCAACAGTAAAAGGTAATACAGTGCATGAGAATAATTACTGGCAACAGTAAAAGGTGATACAGTGCATGAGAATAATTACTGGCAACAGTAGTACGCTGATAAAGTTAATTGAGACTAGATTACGAACAACAGTAAAGAACTTTGGTAAAGAAAGTGAGAGTTATTATTATAGAGGTTACTACAGGTCAAGAGGAGTTTAGTGTAATTACTGACAATAATAGAAAGTAATACAGTGAATGGGAATAATTACTGGCAACAGTAATACACTGGTGAAGTTATTACTACAGGTCAAGTGGTGTTTGGTGCTATTTGCAGTTCATGATAAAGGTCCGATTAGTATGGGTTACTTGCTGTTTAGGATTCTCAGAGGGGCCACTGTAGTTTTCGAGTGCAGTCTGATGTGAAGAGCTTGCTCGTGGTTTTCTGAGTTGGGCGACAGGAGGCTGTGTGATTCCAGGTATCGGGTCACTGGTGGGGTCGTGTGGGATCTTTTGTGTCGCCTATCGTGCCCCGCCTAAGGGCCACGCCAAAGGGCCCTCTGGCGAGGCCCTCAGGCGCGGGCCCGCCAGGCGCGGGTGCGCCCGATTGGCGCGGTATTTAAAGGCCGCCGTGTGCCCGGATTGGGCAGGTCTCAGGAGGGGGATGGAGTTCTCTTCGGTGCTCCGGCCCGCTCTATCCCCTCAGGGAGAGCACTGGATGAGGGCCGGAGTACTGCAAAGGGCCGCGCTCCCGATTGGCGCGGTATTTAAAGGCCGCCGTGTGCCCGGATTGGGCAGGTCTCAGGAGGGGGATGGAGTTCTCTTCGGTGCTCCGGCCCGCTCTATCCCCTCAGGGAGAGCACTGGATGAGGGCCGGAGTGCTGATTTGAGGACTACCTCTAACGAATACCAGATTGGCGATAAGGTATTCTACTACAATTTTGGTAAGAATAAGGTCAAAGACTGTAAATTTCTACCTAGCTGGAACGGTCCTTTTCCTATTGTGGATAAAGCCTCCCCTGTTGCTTATCAAATTCGAATGAAGTCAGGTACTGAGAGGGAAGGCTCCCTTAAATGGGTCCACATTAATCAGCTTAGACCGTGTCATCCCAGTAAGCTCCTTCCTGAAGAACCTCTTGCTGGAGTGAGTGATTCTAACCTTGAGGCAGCATAGCCTGTTTGTTTTCTTTTCCAGATGGAGTCCCGGACTTTGAAGGTCCTGTTCCTGATCTTGATGTTAGCGGGATCCGAGGTTGCCAGATTGATCGAACCTGGCCCTCTTTCTGGTGTCGTGCTACAGGATGCGCCTGGTTTCCTGATTACACAGTCCCAGACTGTCACACAGAAAGTTTTTGTGTCCCTAGATCCCCGACATGTTTTACAGAAGCATTTTGAATCGTCTGTTGCACGCACCACTAATATACAGCAATGGTACATAACTCACATGGATTATGCCACCGCAAATGTACAGAATATTTTGGGTCAGTTGGAAAAGATTATGATTCAACCTATAAGACCGGACACTGCTAGACAGAAAAGATTCATAGGACTTGGTGTTGGTGTACTGTTCGCTGCTCTGGGCTCCTTATTTGCTTCCTCTATGTCTATTGCTAATGCTGTATCTATTAGTAAACTTCAGAGTACTATCCAGGAGTTTAAAGCTGATATGAAGGACATCCACACTCAAATTCATTCACAACAAAGTCAATTACAAACTCATGGTAAAACCATACGTGATACAGTCACTGTGGTTAATCTTCATTCTAAGCAAATCGCTATGACAACTGCGGAATTGTCTATGCTTAAAAGTCTTTTGAACGATGAGCGTACTTTCATGCAGCCCATACGCAACCTTACTTATGATTTGTTTAGAGAACTAGACAATAGCATCAGTAACTTGATTCAAGGACAGATTCCTGCATATCTGATATCTCCGGACCTTATTACAGAAGCTTTTGCTAAAATAACCAGAAATCATATTGAGCCACTCCAGATCCAGATTGTTTTCCACATGGGGACTGCTATTCCCTTGTATGTCAATGTACCTAATATGGAACTTGCCTTTTTGTTGAACCTGCCTTTCATAGTACCTGATAATGTGTACCAGCTGAAGCAGGTGATTAATGTTGGTACTTGGTCTGAGAATGTTTATCTACGGGTCGACACTCCCGAATACCTCGCTTACCACTATGATGATCCTCGTCAATACCTGGTGCCTAATCTTGGCATGTGCCAACACTCCAAAGACATTCATTGGTTGTGTCCTGGTAAACCTTTCCTGAAGGACACGTCTGCGGCTCTTTGTGGGTTGTCTGCTGAAAATGTGAAAGAACAATGTAAAGTTACCATGACCAAGTACGATGACTTTTCAGAGACGAAAATTGCTGTTGTCCACAATGTTTGGCTGGTTAGTACCCCTTTGAGTGAACTCCTGGTCACCATGAATAAACATGACATTCATAATAGAGTTCCTCTACCCTGCAATGTTTGCTTGATTGATGTTCCCAAGAACTCCATTGTTAATGTTGGTGGAGTTTCCTTGTTTTATCTTGATGCTGACCCTGTTTCGACAGAGCTCCAGATATTGGATGTGTTTCGCGGTCATGAGATTGACTTCACGGCAGCCTTGACCTATCTTTTGGACTATAAGGACTCTCACACAGTTGAACTGTCCATTGACCAGGACGACCTTGCCATTGCTGATTATAACTTTGATTCACGTGATGTGGACATTTTACAAACTGATTTTATGTCACATGTCATTGTGCCTGGTCTTTTCTTTCTGTTAGTGCTCCAGTTTCTTATCTCTTTGTATCAACAGAGACAGATTCGTACCCTTCGTCGCTCTATGCATCCTGCACCTCTGCTGCCTGCCATGCGTCTGCAGGATTTGCTGGAACGTCACACTTTTGAATAAGTGTCACCGTTTTCTTTGAAAGTTACCCATTACTCTTAATTGAGTTGTTTTTTCTCATAGATAGCATGTGTTTACTTTACTAACACAGTTACACATTGCTTATCATTACATTTGAGTGTTCACCTTGGTGTTACACTAACACATTATATTGCATTGCTGATATACCTTTTTGGTTTGGATACTGTCTATATACTCTTCAGTTTGAAGTTAACACGTCTTATTTTGATTGAACTGACTTGACTGTATCAATGTCATTTTATTTTGACTTCTTTTATTGCTTGAGTGTATTCACTGTATTATTCCTCATGCAGTATTGCTTTTGTGATTGATGTATTATCCACTTATCATGCATTAGTCAATCATTTGTCATTTGGTTCTGACCTGCACGGTAGTACTGCTAGTTAGGCTTTGTACGATGGAGTGTACTCCCTTGTAGCATCCTCCATCTTACAAGGGGGGGGGGGGGTAGATGTAGGGCTGGTACCCCTGCAATTCTACATGCAAATCTCCGGCCTGCTCAGCAACTCAGGCCTGAACCAAACTGTACAGACAAGATGGATTCTGCACTATGCTTTTGCTGTGTTCAGCTACAAACGACCTCCAAGCAACTGCTTGTGCAGCGTTTCTAAGTGTGCATACAGAAGCTATTGTCCGTGGCTGTCCTTGGACACTTGTACATATGCCCAGATGTTACTTCTTACTATGGATCCTTTGTTTGCAAGAAGATGCCCATCATCTACCTCCTGATTCGCTGAGAACACCTCAGACTGCCTGGTGCCAACCAATCATCGGACCTATGACGGAGGATTCTTACACAGAATAATGCAATCTGCACTGAAACTTTAGTAAGAGTTGGGGGCTTGGTCCACCTGTATATACAGACTTCTGCACTGGTTCCCCCCCTGCTGTGCACTGCGTACCTGATTCCTGCACCCTGAGCCTTCCGCCAGAAGGCCACTACGTGTGGGCTAGGCCGTCCTCCAAAGGTCGGAGATAAGACTTTCACAGATACCACCGGTTTGGACTTACTGCGGCTCGCCTGTGACAGGGCTGGAGCCTGCAGTAGCTAACAGCTGCCTCCTTGGACGAAGCTGTTCCTGAGTGCCCGACGGAGCTAAGGTACTGGCTTATCTCTCCTCTCCCAGATGGGCAAGGGGTTAGCAATATATTTCTTACTTTTCCTCAGTGCAGAGCGAATCAGTGACATCTGGTTACTAATCAGTGATTTATTACGTTGTCCAATTGTACATCTGTACTATAACAAATTTCTACCTCATGTTTCTAATTAGCTACATATGTGTGTGTATATTTTTCTACATGGTTGCCTATAATAAAGTCTAATATATATCTGCAGACCAGACTTCTTTCGTGGCTCATTGCCAGAATAACTCACCGAACTTTGGGCTGGTTATTAGTAGTTATTTCCCCTGGACAACAGAGAGTCTAACTTATTTTTGTGCTACTAATATACCCTACAGACCAGAACTGAAAATGGTGGCTCAAAACAGAGAAGCAGAGAAAGCACTAAAACTGTTCCCACATGGAAATATGAAAATATGCTTTGATAGGACTAGGGAGGAGAGGAATTCCCCTTGCCTGACCAATACAATGACAGAATCAATGGTCCTCACATGGAAAAGAGAGACTCAGAGTTTGGCTACAACCACCTTTGGATCCAAGATATGCTGGAAGGAACCCCCCTTCCTTCCACCACTATGTAAATGGAAGAGCATCCCTGGCCCTACTATGTGGAGACTGCTATGCCACCCAGCAAATGATCATCCTGACCTCTTGAATGGACCAGAGATAGGATTGATCGAACAATTGGGAACAGGGAGACCAGAGAGTTGGTATGTGCCTGTGCTCGGTGGAGGGCATGGGTAAATTAGCCTACAATCACAGGAGACACTGAGGTGTTTTCCTTGAACATCATCTGCATGAGTGGGGAGCTGCAGGGAGCCTTTACAAGGGCATTATGTAGATGCACTGCCATAATACAATATCATTTTTCAGACTGGACTTAACCAGTGACTTTAGGGTTAGAAGGCAGGCATCTTGCAGATGGAGTTAATATACTTACAATCTTGACTGAGGACCATGAAGACTCACTGGTCTGATATGGTATATGTCCCCTCAGAGAGAAACAGTTGGAGACACACTCCAACTGGCTGCATCTTAGGATGCACCACTGGAACTCCTTGAGTGCTCTCAATGGAACCATGATGGAAACTCTAGCATGCTGAAGCTCTGAAAGAACTGCCCTTTCTTGGACTGAAACCAACAACATTTCTTGGCTCTATACATGGCTTGCAAGAGAAATTCACAGCTTTTCTAGGCCTAATTTCCAGGAGTCTCAGTGGATGAGTCTCTTCAAGGATTTTCACCATTTCACTGGGCCTGTACAAAGAGTAAGCAGCCCTTAAGGTAAGTTTGCTGAACTGCCGTTTTGAGGCAGCATTGACCCAACAAGCACAGAGCCAGAGTCATCACTGACAAGGACTTGGAATGGTTTTGATCATGTCTTAGAGGGCACCAGCAATCTAGGCAGTCTACTTCTAACCTCATAGTCTCCGGGCTTCCCAGCAGCAGCTCAATCCATCATAAAAAGGCTTGTCACGAGGAAGTGACGTCACCAGGGTGAATGGCAGTGTAGAGAAGAGCTCCGCATCCCCCTGTGTTTAAAAAGCAATTGTAAGCAGACCTGAGTGCCCAGAGGGAGGTGAACAAGATCACAAAACCAACAATCACGCCAGTCCCTTGGTCAGACCACCATGTGATTGAATTCACCATGACCCTGAATAACCCTACACAACGCAAAGAAGATGAAAGAGCAACTAGAAGGTTTAAAACATTCAACAAAGAATCATTCATAAACGAAATCACTCCACAACTTCAACAGGAATACGATACCCTTGACCTAAACAAAGAAAAATAGAACACTATAATATCTAACGCAGCATCTGCCCCAGCGAGCACAGAACCACAAACACGCAAGAGATCCAACGCCCCATGGTACTCAAATGAAATCAGAATTGCAAAGCGCACACTCAGAAGACTGGAAAGAAAATGGAGACGGAACAAATCACACAACTTCCAAACCCAATACAGAGCCAAGCAACTGGAATATAACAATCTAATAAATGAGCGTAGACAGCAACACCATACCAACCTAATCATGAAATCTACTAATAGACCAAGAGAACTCTTTAGCATTGTCCAAAATCTCACCAAGGATGACACACAACAAAGTACACACCACCTTGACCCACAAATATATGCAGATTACATGAAGTCAAAAAACATCAACCAAACATGCTCTAATACACCACAAACAAACAATTACAAAATAAGAAAAACATGGGAGAGCTTCAGCATACCAACAAAGCAGCAAGTAGAAGACATTATATCTGGACTAAACACAACAACTTCATCGTCAGACCCATGCCCTTGTGGCGTGGCTCAAAGCTACAAAAAGCCAACTCTCTCATCACATTCATAAAATTGTCAAAGATTCACTCCAATAAGGATACATACTGCAACCTCTAAAGTATGCAATGATACGACCAATACTCAAAAGTAGCAATCTAAGCCCATCCGAACCAAAATCATACCGTCCTATCTCCAGCCTGCCATTCCTTGCTAAAATCGTGGAAAAGGCAGTGCAAAGACAACTTCAGGACCATATTGACATAAATGCCCCACTGGACATCCATCAGCACGGATTCAAGCCCCAACACGGCATGGAAACTCTACTCACCTCCCTCTTTGACAATCTCCTAAGAGGCATGGACAACATAAAAAACAGCTTCTTGCTAGTGTTCATGGATATTTCAGCGACCTTCGACACCGTGTCCCACACTAAGCTACTGCATCACTTTCAACAGATAGGACTATGTAAAAATACCCTGAATTGGTTTACATCATACTTGGAAGGGCGAACACAACAAGTCAAATGCGACCAAAAGAAATCACTACAATTCCCAGTCATGCAAGAAATACCACAAGGCTCAGCCCTATCATCAGTGCTCTTTAACATCTACATCCAGCCCATATGCAACATCATCCAGCACCATAAACTACACTACCACATTTATGCTGACGACATCATGGTATATGCTCCAATCAACCTACTAGCACTAAATACCACAACAATAACCAAATGCCTCGAAGACATGAATGACTGGCTCATAGCCAACAACTTAACGGTCAACTATGATAAAACTGAGGCAATGTTCGTCACCAGGAACCCCACATTCATACCTCCACAAACTATCAGCATCTTAGACAAACATATAGTAGTCAAAGAAGAAGTCAAGTATCTAGGCATCACTTTGGACAGAGCGCTGAACCTGAAATCCCACATCACCAAAACCGCAAACAAGGCCTATCAACGGTTGAGGACCATCAGACAAATCAAACCAATACTCCGTCAGGACCACTTCCGCAGTGTGCCAAGCACTCATCACACCACTGCTTGACTATGGAAACTCACTATACCAAGGCCTCCCTCAGCAGACACTACACTCACTACAGATGGTGCAAAACACCACAGCACGCATCATTACAGACACTCCAAGGACAGAGCACATCACCCCTGTCTTACAACAACTACACTGGCTCCCAATCCTGGCAAGAGCTAAATACAAAACAATTATGATCATCTTCAAAATCATTCACCATCTCTCAGCAGATGTACTCCAAGATGTTATAACAAGAGATATCAGCAATAGACCAAGAAGAGCCAATAATGACAACATGATCGGCACACCTGCAGGCTACCACAAAACCAAGCAAACAACTTCAAAAAGAGCTCCATCACTACTGGCGTCCACACTATGGAACTCCCTCCCAATGAGTCTGAGGGCACTAGATGACATCACAGACTTCCGCAAAGACCTCAAAACACTGTTATTTATAGAATCATACGAGCATTTAGACAACAGCCCATACCCAAACAGAAACACAACCACCTCAGCCAACTAGGCACGCACTCATCCTACCTACACACACAAGTTTATTGTACTACGTTATTAAACACTCTCTTGTTAAATGTTACCCTTCAATTGTACTGTCTAAATGGTGTTAAGTAATTGTACTGTCTAAATGTTTACAAGTACCCTAATGTTAAATGTAACCCTCTAATTGTGATGTGACGTGCCCACCTTGATTGAAGGATAAGGTGGCATACAAATCTGTCTAAATAAATAAATTAGCACGGCTTATGTGTAGCTATGATGACGAAAGACCAAAAAAAAAAGCAGGTAGACCTCCACGTGTTCGTTTACAACAGCGGCCTGGGATCCTGGCATGAAGAGAACAAAATGACGGTGGAAGATGCTGCACGGCACCGAACAGGAGTGGAGTGGATAGGAGACGGTGAACCACGTGTTAGTGGCTCTGATTCTGAAAATGGAGGGCAGCTGACAGTGGCAGAGTTTCGTCGGTGGAGCAAGGAACTAACATAAGAACATAAGATATGTCATACTGGGTCAGACCAAGGTCCATCAAGCCCAGTATCCTGTTTCCAACAGTGGCCAATCTAGGTCATACGTACCTAGCAGTTTCCTCAAAAGATACAGGTTCAACAATGCTTGTATTGGGTCAAGCATTGATATCCTGGGTCCCTTCTTAATAATGGTTTATGGACCTTTCCTCCAGGAACTTCTCCAAACCTTTTTTAAACCCAGCTACACTAACAGCCTTTACTACATCCTCCGGTAACAAATTCCAGAGTTTGATTACACGTTGAGTGAAAAAATATTTTCTTTTTTTAGTCTTAAATAGTTTACCCTGTAGCTTCATTGCATGTCCCCTAGTCTTTCTATATTCTGATAACATAAAAAAATCAATCTACGTTTACCCGTTCCATTCCGTTCATTAATTTATAGACTTCTATCATATCTCCCCTCAGCCGTCTCTTTTCCAGGTTAAAGAGCCCTAACAGCTGATTTAAGTTCGGTGTGTGCAGACATTATGAATCTATCGGCAGATTTCAGAGGGGTGATGGCAGACATGGGATGCCAGATAGAAGATGTGGAAGAGGCCGGGGAAACCCTAACTGAACTGGAAAAACAAGTTGATGCTTTAGAACATGCAAACCTGGACATTAATGATAAACTAGAGGATCTGGAGAACAGATCCTGGGGCAGCAACTTGCGTTTTTGTGGTGTACCCAAGAACGCTGACTATCTGGTTGCAAAGGCATTGTGGAAAGGATTATCCAACACCTATGGACAGCAAACCAGATGTGAGAGGAACTACCCAACACGGAATTGGACAGGGCGCATCGAGCACTGGGCCCACCACGGGCTAACTTGCCCTGAGATATTGAGATACGATTCCATAGCTATGCTATCAAGGAGCATGTGGCAAAACATGCTCAGAAAGCAGGCACACTCCATTGGGAGTCCCACAGCATTGAAATATTTGAGGATCTGGCTCTGGTAACCCTAAGGCGGAGACAGGAACTGCAAGACATTACGCGCAAGCTCCACGAAGAGGATTACCACTATAGTTGACAATTACCTTTTACTCTGGTAGTTACCAAAGAAAGCAAGACAGTGCACATCTGGACTCGTGAGGAAGCTCTGATTTCCCTGTGTGAATTAGAAGTAGAGGGGATGGCTGACCTCCTTCATCAGCTCACAGAACCATACAAGTCCCACATCCCCTGACAGAGAGTGGAGAGCAGATGTGGTCAGCTGAGAAGGCACTTGAGTGACCGCCCGAGTGGTGCCTCTAAGGACACTAATGAGTGAATTTAACCCTGTGTATTTTGGGAACTGATATTTTGAACGTACGTATGCTAGGTTACATGGGGGTGAAGATTGAGAGGGGCAGGCTAAATACAGATTTGGAGCATAGTGATAATGCGGTGGAATGAGTGGGACGTTAAGAGTGGTGGGTGTTAGAGGCATGATCAGGGCACAGGGATGTAGGTGTGAAAACGGTGAGGTGGGCGATGGGCATAAGGGTCAATAGGTAGCAATTTATAAAGGGGGGTAGGTTAATTAGGTTGTACTTAGAACTTCCTCACTAGTTGCTGCCAGGAGTTGACAGGGCAGCCACTAATAGTTTAAGAAGGGCGGCTGAGGACAGGGAGTTAGAATAAGGGGTGAGTTGGGTTTGGGGACAAGGTAGGGTTGGAAGGGCGTGGGAGTGGGATTAGGAGGGGGGGTGAGGGAGTTGGGGGTGGAGGGAGGAAGGTAGGGAGGGGGAGGAGAGAGGCGATAAAGGCTGCTAATATGAAAATATGGTTCAAATGAGAGTGGGCACTTTAAATACTAAGGGCCTCAATCTTCCAAGAAAGCGGCAATTATTATACCAGGAACTTAAGCGGCTTAAATAGGATATAGCCCTGCTACACGAGACACACATAGGCATATGGGATCCGGGGTTCTTGGATGACCGTACATATACACAACAATTTTGTGGTTCTCAAGGGAGATCGGGGAAAAGTGGTGGTGTGGCAATTCTTGCGTACCGCAATCTGGAATTTGGAGCCCAAGAGGTGTGTCAAGACCCCCCGGGGCACTATATAGCAGTGAAAGCTATGTTAGTAGGGGTGCAAGTCACAGTAATCAATATGTATGCATCTAATCAAATGCAAAGTGACTTTTTTGAGAGGGTGGGCTTAGAGCTCACCCTCTTTATTAAAGAGCAAGTGATCCTGGGTGGTGACCTAAATGTGACATTGGATCCCCACTTATATCGATCAGGTAGAGCGCTAGGAGGAGTGTGGGGACCTAGGGGTAAGTTAAGCGAGCTGATAAACCTATGGCATTTAAGTGATAGTTGGCGATATAAACATCCAAGCACTAAACGATTTTCATTTTACTCATCTGCCCGTTAAACTCACTCACATTTAGATTATTTGTGATTGATTGAAATTTGTGCACTGTGATGGCTGATGCGGAGATTGAGCCCATCACCTGGTTTAGCTGTCATTACGAGGTCTTGGGGGTTGGGGGGGGGGCACATTATTTGTGATTAAATGATAGCCTACTGTGCGATAAGCGAGTCACTGAGGCCCTGCAGAAAGATATAGCAGATTACTTTGAAGTGGGGATCCTCTGGGACGGTCTGAAAGCTGTAATCCAAGGGAAGCTTATTATGTGGGCCTCTGTGAAATGTAAAGAGAGGGAGCAGAAATTGGAGGCTGAGTATGTCACGGTCTGAAACCTTGAGAGGCAGCATTTGCTCTGGGTCACTGTCCATACGCAGAGGAATTTGGAGGTGGTGCGGGCGAGGTTAAAGGTCCTACATTTGGATACTATCATTTTCCAGATGCAGTGTGTGAAGCAGCGATACTATGAGGATGGAAATAAGGCCAGGAAATGTTGGTGCTGTTTCCTGAATACAGGGGATAGACAGCAGCTGGTGTGTGAGGGATGAGCCGGTGAGGCAGGCATTCCAGGCTTATTATAGTAAGCTTTATGTTAGAGAGGAGGGCAATAATGAGGAGGTTATTGCATCCTATTTGTCCAGAGGTGGCGTACCGACCAAAATGGAGGCAGAGGTGGTGACTTTGGAGCAACCCATAACAGGGAAGGAGCTGCAACACGCAATTAAACAGCTGGTTAATGATAAGGCTTAGATGGGCTGTCGGAGGTTGTTCCTCTCCCTCCGTCAATGCATCGGGCAGGTATCAGTCTACTCCTTAAACCCAATAAGGACAAGGGCTCTTGCTCATCATATCGCCCGATCTCTCTTCTGAACATTGATGTTAAGCTTTGGGCAGGTATTTTAGTACGGCGCCCAGCAACGGTAATACCACGGTTGATAGATAAGGACCACACTGGCTTTATTAGCGGGCAACAAGCATTGGATAACATTAAAAGGACCTTGAATTTGGCATGGATAGTTCAAATCACACAAACTGCTGCTATTTTTCTGTCTATCGAAGCTGAAAAGGCCTGCGTGTTGTGGCATGTGTGTCTTGGCCCTATCTGTGGGCGGTCCTAGGAAAGATTGGGCTTGGTGGTAAGTTTTGGGCAGAAACGGTGCTGAAGCATGTGTTAAGGTCAGTGGTAGATATTCAGACGTGTTTGTGTTAGGCTGGGGTACCCGGCAGGGGTGCCCATTATCCCCACTCCTATTCGCTCTTGCCATGGAACCCTTTGTGGGGCGGATTCGCTCCTCAGTACAGATACGTAGGGTGGAGGCAGGAGGGGTGGACCATAAAATCTCTTTATTCACTGATGACGTTCTGCTGTCATTGACAGACCCCACGGTTTCAGTACCAGCGGTGGTTGTCGAAATGAAGGCCTTTGGCACTGTCTCAGGCTTTCAGGTTAATTACTCCAAATCAGAGACTTTGAATATAACTATGCCCCCTGAAATGGAGTGACTTCTGCGTAGCACGGAGAAATTTAAGTGGGCTGCTAAGTTTATTAAGTACTTGGGGTTAATGTGGGAGCTAACCTTTCTCAGCTATATCAATGGAATGACGGAAGCTTATTGCAGACTTAGACAGGTAGTTGAACCTTACTATTTGCCGAGACTCACCAAGCCCACCAACTATTACCCAATGTTGCTAATCCATGTCGGAACAAATGATACTGCCAGGTATCCTCTGAGCGTATCAAAAGTGACTTCATGGCTCTGGGACAGAGGGTGAAGCAGTTAGGTGCACAGGTGGTGTTCTCTTCAATCCTCCCTGTTGAGGGTAAAGGCCAAGGCAGAGAGGCTCGCATCCTGGAGATGAATGCATGGCTGTATGGATGGTGTCATCGAGAGTGTTTTGGTTTCCTAGACCATGGGATGCTGTTCCAAGGGTTGCAGAGCAGAGATGGCATCCATCTGTCCAAGAAAGATCAACGTGTCATCAGTAGTAGACAGGCTAATCTACTGAAAAGGGCTTTAAACTAGATTCATTGGGGATGGGTGAAGAAAGCCCCCAGGTAAGTGATACATTAAATACCTTTATGGAAATGGGTAATGGGGGTAACATATGGAAAGTAATGTGTATAAATGCCCGTAGCATGGGAAATAAGATCCCTGATGTTTGGTGAGAGTGGCCGACTTGAATTTAGTGGCAGTTACAGAAACATGGTTCACAGAAAACCATTTATTTATTTATTTATTTATTTATTACAATTTCTTATATACCGCACTATTGTCAGCGCGGTTTACATACAACAAAATGACCATAACAAACTGTTTGGCTTCACATAGAACAGGAGAAAACAACTTGGATAACATGCTTATGCTTGGGTAACATGCTTATGACTGGGATGTAACTTTTCCCTGGCTATACTTTATTCAGAAAGGACAGGGTAGGAAGAAGGGGAGGAGAAGTGGCACTATATGTAAAAAATACTATTAAAGCTTTGGAATAACAGAGCTTAAAAGGGAGAGAGGAGGCATTGTGGGATAAATTAGAAAGAGGGAAAGAGAAATCTATTTGCATTGGCGTGATATATAGAGGAAGAGGTGGACAGAGAGTTAATTGAAGACATACGTAGCATTGCTAGGAAAGGGGAAGTGCTACTGATAGGGGATTTCAATATGGCAGATGTTGATTGGCACATTCCTGTTGCAGTATCCTCTAGAAGTAAAGAGATCCTGTATTCTCTACAGGGAGAACTATTCAAGCAATTGGTAACAGACCCCACACGTGAAGGGACCATACTGGACTTGGTGCTTACCAATGGTGAAAGTGTTTCTGATGTTACAGTGGGAGATCATTTTGCATCCAGTGATCACCAGATGGTGTGGTTCAGTATTAGGACTAGGGCTGTTAGAATCCATTTAAAGGTGAGGGTCTTAGACTTTAGGAAGACTAACTTTGCCAGGATGGGCCAGTACCTCAGGGAGTCGTTAGTGGGATGGGAACAGCTGAGGGATGTAGAAAAACAGTGGGAAAAACTGAAAGGGAATATTTTAAGGGAAACCAACCTTTTTGTTAAAATGGTAAATAAAGGTAAAAGGAAAAGGAGACCGCTATGGCTTTCGAAAGAAGAAGCTGAAAAAGTGAAGAAAAAGAGGGAGGCCTTCATGAAATACAAGAGATCACAGAGAGAGGAAGATAGGCATCTATATTTGGAAAAACTTAGAGAAGCTAGCAAAGTAGTCAGGAAAGCAAAGATTCAAAAATAGGAGGAAATAGCCAATGCAATAAAATGGGGGGAATAAGACATTTTTCAGATATGTTAGTGAGACAAGGAAGGGCAAAAGTGGTATTGTCAGACTCAAGGGTGAAGGGGAGGAATATGTAGAAGCTGATGAGGATAAAGCGGAATTGTTTAACAAATATTTCTGTTCTGTGTTCACAGATGAAGAACCAGGAGCAGGACCTCAGAAAACACCCACAAACAGGAACAGAAGCGAGGGACATCTTGAACAATTTTCAGAAGACTGTGTTCGTGAGAAACTAGCGCAACTTAAAATAGACAAAGGGATGGGACTGGATGGGATACACCCTAGAATACTAAGGGAACTTGGTGATGTTCTAGCATCTCCACTGACTGACCTATTCAATGCCTCATTGGAGTTGGGAGTGGTGCCAAAGGACTGGAGAGAGGCTCATGTGGTACCTTTACACAAAAGCGGAAGTAAGAATGTGGTTGAAAACTACAGGCCGGTTAGTTTAACTTCGGTGGCATAGGCGGCTCTATAATGAGGCCAAGTGAGGTGGTGGCCTCAGGCGGCAGCTTTTTGGGGGCAGCAAAATTGCCCCCAAAAAGACCGCCGTCACCGCCTCACTCAGCCTTCAAAATAAAAAAAAACAAAACTCCGGCACAAGAAGCAGCTGCCGCTGCTGCTCCAGCGTGGCAGTGACAGAATGAGGAGCCCTGCGGCCACCCGCCCGACCTGCCCCCCCCCCCCCCGGAGAGCCTGCTGGTTTCCCCGGCTCCACTTTGCAGAGCCGTGGCGAAGGGACAGTGTTTCCCTTAACCGTGGCTCTATTAAAGCTGAGGCTGAGGTGCTGATGGGAAACAGGATTTCCTGTTTCCCATCAGTGCCATGGGCTCAGCTTTAACAGAGCCGCGGCTAAGGGAAACACTGTCCCTTCGCCGTGGCTCTGCAAAGCGGAGCCGGGGAAACCAGCAGGCTCTCCGGGGGGGTGGACGGGCGGTCGCGGGGCTCCTCATTCTGTCGCTGCCGCCGCTAGAACAGCAACAGCAGCTGCTTCTTATGCCGGAGTTTTGGGGTTTTTTCAATTTCCCTGGATTGGGGGGGAGGGGTCTAGGACTGGAAATGGGCTGATGGGGGGGTTCGGAATGGTAATGGCCTATGGGGGGGGGTAGAACTGGAAATGGGCTGATGGGGGTTAGTACTGGAAATGGGCTGATCTGGAGGGGGGCTGTGAATGGTAATGGTCTATGGGGGGGTTAGAATTGGAAATGGGCTGATAGGGGGGTTAGGACTAGAAATCGACTGATGGGGATTTAGAACTGGAAATGGACTGATCAGGAGGGGGGCTAGGACTGGTAATGGGCTATCGGGGGGGGGGGGTAGAACTGGAAATGGGCTTATGGGGGGGTTAGGATTGGTAATGGGTTATGGGGGGGTAGAACTGGAAATGGGATGATCGGGAGGGGGCTAGGACTGTTAATGGGCTATGGGGGGTTAGAACTGGAAATGGGCTGATGGGGGGGTTAGGACTGGAAATTGACTGATGCGGTTTAGAACTGGAAATGGACTGATCAGGAGGGGGGTTAGGACTGATAATGGGCTATCGGGGGGGTTAGAACTGGAAATGGGCTGATGGGGGTTAGTACTGGAAATGGGCTGATCGGAGGGGGCTAGGACTGGTAATGGGCTATCAGGGGAGGGCTAGGACTGGAAATGGACTGATGGGGTTTAGAACTGGAAATGGGCTGATGGGGGGGTTAGGACTGGTAATGGGCTATGGGGGGAGACTAGGACAGGAAATGGGCTGATTTGGGTGCTAGGACTGAAAATGGACTTATTGGAGGGTTACGACTGGTAATGGGCTGATTGGGGGGCTAGGACTGGGGTGGGCTGATAAAGGAGATAGGACTAGAAATGGGCTGGGACAGGAAATGGGCTAATAGGGGAGGGGAGGAGAGTGCTGCTGGCCCTGGAAGAAAACTAGGGGCTAGGGCTACAAATGGGCTGATGCGGGGAGGGGGGGGATGGTAGAATAGGACTGGAAGGGAGCGGATACTGAGAGGGTCTGCCAGGGGAAGGATGGGGCAGGAAGGGAAGGAGGAGGCTGGAAAGGAGCTGACACCTGGAATGTACCAAAGGGGGACTGGAAGGGAGCTGACACTTGGGGATGGGAGTGGTAGGTAGCTGGGTAATAGAGAGGAGGCTGGAAGGGAGCTGACATGTGAATGGCACTGGAAGAGAGATGGACAGAGGGTAGGGTGGCTGGAAGGGAGCTGACTGGGGGGCGGCACTGAGAGTGAACCTGAGCTGATACCTGGGATGGTATTTGGACTAGAAGGGGCTGGACAGTGGGAAAGGAGGGGGACTGGAAGGGAATGGACACAAGTGGCAGTCATAGGAATGCAAGGTAGTTGACATTGGAAGATACTGGGGGGAGGACTGGAAAGGGGACTGATACTGGGGAGGGTTACTGAAACTGGAAATGGGCTGTTGGAAGGAAGTGAAGAAAACAAAAGAAGAGATAGGAAATGGCAGATGGACCATGGACCATAGACCACAGAAAGAGAGCTAAGAGAAGACAGGAAAGCAGAAGCCTCAGATCGGGACCAGATCAGAGAATAAAATGGTCAGACAACAAAGGTAGAAAAAATAATTTTATTTAATTTTGGTGATTGGACTTTGTGCTATTTTTATATTTTACACAGTACTGGGTAACTGCATCTCTTTATTTATCTGATGTTGCACTGCATGTGGACTCTGGCTTCTTGGGGTTTCAGTTTAAATTTTGTCTACATATTTTTATTTTTACTTTAGATTGTGGTTACTTATTCTGTACTTGGTGAAGGTCGATGTTGTGCGTGTGTGACTGAGGTCAGATGTTCTGTTAACATGCAGTTTGTATATAAAGATCTATACTATACTGTAGTAATTTGACTTGTTCAGCTTTTCAAATAGGTGCATGGATGTTCCAGGGCCCACTGCAATATTTACAGTGACACTTTTTTTGGATGGGCTCCTTATGTGACTTTTGGAAGTTTGTGCTAATATGGTATAGTATGGTAGGTTTGATTTTTGTTGTAAGGTTTTTTATTAGTTCACAATATGCCTGGTACTGGAGAATAGTGGTTGTTGTTGTTGTTGTTAATGAGATGATCAGAATCAGATTTTTTGTTTAAATATTGAGTTCTGTGGGTGAATGTCCTGGTTCTGCTCTGCACCTACTGTGGATGCAAAATATATGTTGAAAAAGAAAAAGGGAGAACCATAACGCAGTTTATAACAAAATAAAAATGAGTTATAATTTAGTTTTATAAACTGTGCTATTGATTCGTGCTGTCTTTTAGTTCCTTGGTGTGCAAAGAGGACTGTACCTAGCCCTGTGCAAGCAGTGCAGCCGCACAGGGCGCAAAGGCTTGGGGGGCGCATTTCGGCTCTCTACTGTTGCCCTGCTGCCACTGGCAGGACAATAGCAGGCAGTTAAAATGCGCCCAAAGCCTTTTTGCAGCACTTTAAGCAGGTCTGGTCCCTCCCTCCTCCGACACGATGTCAGAGCAGGGAGGGACAGATCTGCTTAGAGTGCCGGCGCCTTTCAGATTGGGTGCATGCCCCCCCCCCCCACCTCCTCCCCATACCTCCGTCCAGTGCTGCCTGCTCTTTCCCTGCTGCCGGCGCCACCGTGAAAAAAACAGAGGGCGGCAGAAGCAGGGATAGAGCAGGCAGCGCTGGATGGAGGTATGGAGGGAGAGGGGGGCGTGCGCCCGAGTTGCAAAGTCGCATAAGGCGCGATTGCAGTTCGATACGGCCCTGTGTGCAAACATCTTGCATTTCCTCCATATAATCTAATCGGCTTTTTGATTTAGTTCAGTCTCTGATTGGATTTCTGAAAAAGCCCCGCCCCTCTCTAAGGTGATGGGGTGGGGGGGCACCATCTCATTCTTCAGACTGCCTTGAGCCGCCCCTGTTCAGTGGTGAGCAAATTATTGGAAACGCTTCTGAAAGAGACAATAGTGAGGTTTTTGGAGTCCAGTGGATGACAGGATCCGAGGCAGCATGGATTCACCAGAGGCAGGTCTTGTCAGACAAATCTTATTGATTTCTTTGACTGGGTGACCAGGGAGTTGGACCGAGGGATAGCCCTAGAAGTGGTGTATTTAGATTTCAGAAAAGCCTTTGACACTGTTCCTCACAAGCGACTTATAAACAAACTGAGCACCCTAGGGATGGACCCTAAAGTTACTGTTTGTGTTAGAAATTGGTTGGGTAGGAGGCGACAAAGAGTACAGGTAAATAGAGCTGAGGAGAAGGAGGTTATCAGTGGTGTGCCCCAGGGATCTGTCCTTGGTCCAATTCTTTTTAACATCTTTGTTAGTGATATAGTGGAAGAGCTGTCGGGTAAGGTTTGCCTCTTTGCGGATGATACCAAAATCTGCAATAGAGTAGACACCCAGGAAGGTGTAGGTAACATGAGGAGGGATCTAGCTAAGCTGGAAGAATGGTCTAGAATTTGGCAGCTGGGATTTAATGTTAAAAAATGTAAGGTCATGCATTTGGGCTGCAGCAATCCAAGGGAGCAATATAGTATAGGGGGTGAAGTACTTTTGTACACTAAAGAAAAGCGGGACCTAATCATGGTTGTGTCAAATTATCTTAAAGTAGCTAAACAGGTAGAAAAGGCGACGGCAAAAGCTAGAAGGATGCTTGGGTGCATACGGAGAGGAATGGCTAGCAAAAAAATGAGGTGATAGTGCCTCTCTATAAGTCTTTGGTGCGACCTCATTTGGAGTATAGTTTGCAATTCTGGAGACTGCACCTTCAAAAAGGATGTGAACAGAATGGAGTCGGTGCAGAGGGTGGCTACTAAAATGGTTAGTGGTCTTCATTATAAAGCATATGAGGACAAACTTAAGGATCTTAATATGTTCACTTTAGAGGAAAGGCGGGATAGAGGTGATATGATTGAGATGTTTAAATGCCTCCGTGGCATAAATGTTCAGGGGGAGAGCCTCTTTCAATTGAAAGCAGGTTCTGCTACAAGGGGACATGGGATGAGGGTGATGGGGGATAGATTCAGGAGTGATATGCGGAAATATTTCTTTACGGAAAGAGTGGTGGATCTGTGGAATAGTCTCCCAGTGGAGGTGGTAGAGATGAGGACAGTAACTGAATTCAAAAAAGCATGGGACAAACACAGAGGATCTCTAAAGGAAAAAAGGGGACTGTTGTAGTTGTTGATATGGAAGGACAGACTAGATAGGCCATGTGGTCTTTTTCTGTCGTCATATTTCTTTGTTTCTATGTTTCTATTTCATGGCTGGGTCACATAGCCTATGTGAAAATGGTGATCTTGCCACAGGTGCTTTACCATTTTCAAGTGCTGCTGGTGGTGATACCGAGGGGGAGGACAGAACTGTTGCAGCACAGGATTTTTTAATTGCCACCCTAGGGTATAGCTATATCAAAACAAAAAGAGGGGAGGGTTGGTGGTCTCCAATATTTACCTATACTATCTGCTGACACAAT
Source organism: Ichthyophis bannanicus (assembly GCA_033557465.1). NCBI lineage: Eukaryota > Metazoa > Chordata > Amphibia > Gymnophiona > Ichthyophiidae > Ichthyophis > Ichthyophis bannanicus. Next base: position 915,126,381 of record CM066031.1, on the reverse strand, counting down.
TTAACAGCATAGTGGAATGATGGGAGGAGGAACCTCGGAAATGGGTGCAAATTGCTCAATCTATGGTCCCCCGGATACAGCTACATCACTTGCCCTGGGTAGGCAGGGAAGAGGATATGGGGTCCAACCCTTTTGTGCAGGATGTGGGTCTCCTGTAAAAGTGCTCGGTGAGAACCGGGGACTTAGAGGTGAGCTCTTCTTGCTCCAAATTCTCCGACATAAATCTCGTTTCCCCATGGGCGAACAAGATCTGCTGTTTCACCAGTGGGAAGCATTGGGACTTGATACATTTGTGCAGTTTTACTTGGAGGGGGAGGTGAGATCATATGCAGAACTGCAGGAGGCCTGGAGAGTCCCACACCATGATTTCTATGGTGTGCCGCATTTCTTGAGATCCCGAAATGGGTCCGATGGATTTTGAGATACTGTGCTACGGCCCTGCGGCCCACACAAGGACAGTATCTCACCTCTATTGAATACTGTCGAGTTGGGGAACACGATTTGGGGATTTGTTTAGAGCCTAAACAGTGGGAGGGAATATTTAAGCGGGTGGGATAAGTCTCAGTATCAGCAGAAATTGTGGAAAATGGTTATAAAGTACTATATCGCTGGTACTATACCCCTGCCCGATTATGGAAAATGAAGGCTATGACCATCCTGCAATGTAGGAGAGGGTGTGGGCAACATGGGTATTATCTCCAAATTTGGTGGCACTGTCCTGTAATTCAGCCTTTTTGGGAAGCTATAGGAAACTATGCACGTAATCTCGTGCCAAACAATATAGCCTGGACACTGACAGAGGTCCTTTTGCGATTACAGGGGGAGGGGTTGGCAAGGAAAGTAGGGGCACCTGCTGGGTTCTTTTGCCATGGGGGCCTGCTGCGAAATCGCTTTGCACTGGAAAGTAATCAGCAAATCACACTCCATACGTGGTGGTCCAGAATGCACCAGGTGCATTTAATGGAGTGTTTAACTGCATTGTGAATTGATAAGCTTCTAAAGTATGAGAAGGTCTGGGGGATATTTGCTAAATGTCAGACTTCTACTTAAGGGATACTAAGCTGAAAGGGAGGTATTTGTTTGATGGTTGCAACTGTTGTATAGATGTGTTGGAACAGTGAATAATAACTGTTCAACAAGTGTCTCATTGTATACGTTTTGAAATGTTAATAAAATGTTAAATAAAAAGAGGCTTGTCATCAAGCCTGTACATAGTGCTGCTTGAGAGCCTAAGGTAGCAGCTACAAAGCATTCTTAGGGAGAGCCTCCACCCTCCGAATGTGAGACTAATTGAGTGCAGCACCTTTCTCCACAGGAATGGTCATGCACTTTGTCACAGCCATGACGAGGGCTCCCACCCTAGAGAGCCCAAAAGACTGATCCAGCTTGAAGGTACAGCCAAGACAGGACCCTTAGGGCGCAACTTGGCAGTTTTCTTCCTGATACCCACTGTACTGTGGCATAGGATAAGGTAGAGGAATAAATGCAGCAGGAGACCAGAGACCCTCCAGAAAAAGGGGAAGGCGCCTGCTAACCTTGCCCAAGAGCAGGATCAACTACATGCAGAGACATTATAGCATCTTGAAAGGGCAGAAAAAGACTCTTCTATGAAAAAGGTGGATCACAGAGATTCTAAGTTCCCACCTGGGGAAATCATCCTTACTGGAGAAAAGTATTGCTCTTGAGTCTGTGGAGGATAAGGCTAGATTCCTGGAGAAATGCTCAGGTGAAGGAGCAAAGCAGGAGCACTTGACTCCTTACTGGTCATGGCAGAGCCACCCTAAGAGAATTATGGAGAATGAAGAAGTTATGATTACTTGATGCGGACAAGAAGTTGGATGCGAGGAAACCAGACATAGTGGTAAAGAAAAAAAACATCAGAACCGTATTGAAGAGGTGTCAGTTTCAAGTGATTATTCTGTGAATTGTGTGGAGAGAGAGAAAAGATCTTAAAATACCAAGAAATGCAGTCAGAGACCAAAAGAAATGTGGGAGAAACAGAGCCGACCTGTCCACTAAGTGGCTGCCTAGAATGGCAGACCTCTGTGGGCGGCACAGCACCCATGGCAGGCCATCTGCTTCAACACACATGGCCTGCTGCCCCCTCTCCTCCCCAAGCTGCCATGCTGCCACCCCCAACTGCTTCTGATTCCAGTGGTGGGGAGGGGCAGCTAGGCTCAGCAGCAAGCCATGTGCTTTGGCACAGTTGGGGCACAGCTGGGGTAGCAGAAACCCTTGGATAGTCACAGACCCAATTAAGAGGAATTTCCAATCACACCTTAAAAAGTTGCCTATACACATTTTTTTTCTTATAGTGCCATCAAGCCAATGCTGACTCCTGGCAACCCAGGCCCCTGGGTTTTCTTGGCAAGGTATGAGCAGAAGTAGATTGCCAGGCCTTTTCTTCTGAGGCAATTTTCTGCAGGAACAGGCTGGGCGGCAGAAACAACATAGCAGGACATAAAACTAAGAGAAATGCATTTTTTATAGAATATTGACATGCAGCTGTGACCTCAGAAAAAAAGAATGGTTTTCTTTTTTGTTTATGAATAAAGGGCCTGACATTCAATTGGGCAGGTTATGTGCCACTATGGTACATAGCCATGCCCACCGACCCTTAACCCTGGATATTCAATGCTGGGGTCCTATGCAACCGGCACTGAATATCCGGAGATTGCCACACACGCCGGAAGCTGCAGTAGCTAACCGGGCAGCAGTGATATTAGCTCCTGCGCCTAAAAGATATGCAAGGTTTTTTCTCACCTCTCTTTTAGGCGTAGGTCACTAACCGGGCAGCCTACAATATCTCTGCTGCCTGGTTATCGATCGTCTCTGCCTCTGCTCCCCCCCCCCCCCCACCACCCCGGAACACGCCCGATACGCCTCAATGCTAAGCGATTAGCATCAGGGCACATAAGGGCCATAATCAGGTTTTTCAGCAGCACTGACAGAGTTAGTGCCATTAAATATCCTTCTCACCGGCAGTTACACAGTATACAGGGATGTAAACCATTTAACTGCCCTTCAAATGTCGGGCCCAAAATCTTTAAGCACTTTATGGAAACTTTGGAATTTCACATTATTTGAATCTATGAAAATTCAGTTTGACAATTCCATTTCCAGTACAGAAGAACGAGGAATGAGTGAGTGTAAAATATTTAAAATGTCACTCATGATCCATGGCAGCTGTTGCAGACTGTTTACAAAGAAACTCAGGAGCCCTTTTATGAAAGGAATTAATGCACATAATGATGTTAACACACCTTAATGCCTGTTAACTTCATTAATGCGTGTTAAAGGGCTTCTCAGTGTCTGTTGTACTTTAAGGACCCAATATTTAAAGGCATTTACATGGTTTACAATCCTGTAAACCGTGCAAATGCTACTATCCAGGATATTCAATGGCACTAACATGGTTAGTGCTGCTGAATATCCCCTCTCTTCTCCCTTACACACCCCGATGCAAACAACTTAGCATCAAGGCATCTCGGGGGCATTCCACGGAGGAGCAAAGGTGAAAACTGATATTGCATGCTGACGGTTAGCGAGCTGTGCCTAAAAGATAGGCAAAGCAAACGTTTTGTCTATTTTTAAGCGGAGGAGCTAACCGAGCAACATGCAATATTGTTGCTGCCAGGTTATCGACTGTGGCTGAGAGGCAGTGCGGCAATCCTGGATATTCAATGCCAGGGCAGCATATGACCCCAGCATTGAATATCCAGGGTTAGAGGTTGGTGGGGAGGGCTATGCGCCAAAGGGGCGCATAGCCCTCCTAACTCAATATTGGGTCCTAAGGCATTATATGTTGATAAAAATATAATCAGTATGCTTCAGAGTTGTAGCCTAGCTCCCATTATCAGGCACGGATTTAGGTATAAGGAACATAAATAATTGCCTAGCATGTCACGTTTTGAAGGCACCAAATGCCAAGACCAAAGAGGAGCCTGTTTCCACTTACTTTAGGGCCATATTTTATTGATTTAACAAATTTTATATACTGCCTTTCTTACATTCAAAGCGGTTTAGAAATTTACATTGAACAGGTAATCAAACTTGAACTTAAGGGGAAAGATGCTGTACAAGGTTTACAACAGGGAGTAATAATTAATGCTGTACAAGATTTTCAACAGGGAGTAACAATTAATGCAGAGGGGTAGGATACAAAGTGACAATGGTGGAAAAAGTGTTTTGTGTGTAATGTGTAAGGAATTGTAGAAGGGAATTCTCTAGTGGTAGTAAGTGAATTAGTTGGCTGGGTGATTGTACGAGCTATGAAGGGAATTCAGTCACTAGTGTAAGGATTGGCTGTTCGTAATTTTCCTGGAAAAGAAAGGTTTTCAGAGCCTTTCTGAAGTTTATGTTTTTGTTTATTTGCATTTGATATACCGCTCCTTCATTACATCAAAGCGGTGTACAATCCAAAAAGAATAAAAGTAAGGCCAGAGGCCGGAAAAGGAAGGAAGAACTACAATGTGTGACAGGAAAGAAGGAGAGCCCAATCATTCAGAAAAGAAGAGGAGACAAATAACATAGATAACCCAAGTCAGACTCTAGATGTTGGGAGGTTGAAAGCAATGGAGAATAGGTGTGTTTTGAGGAGTGACTTGAATTTGGTATAGTTCTGTTCCAAGTGGAGAGTCGTAGGGAGAGAATTCCACAGGGTGGGAATGAGGAAGAAGAAAGCTGATTGTTAGGTGGACTGCAAGTGAGCATGGGATGGAGAGGGAAGATAGAGGCGGTTGATATGTGCCGAGTGAAGGCTACGCAGAGGGATGTGAAATTGGAGGAGATCAGCCAGATACTGAGGAGTGTGAGTGTAAATAATTTGGTGAATCAGTATCAGAATTAACAGATGTGAAAATCCACGGGGAGCCAATGAATTTGAATTAGAAGAGGGGTGATATGGTCTTGACAGGTGGAGTGTGTGATGATCCGAGCTGCTGTATCCTGTATTAATTGGAGGCGGTAGAGTTGGTTATGAATAATACCAGTGAGAAAAGAATTGCAGAAATCTAAGCGAGACATGACTAGGGATAAGAGGAGAGTGGTTAGTGCGTGGGAGGTGAGGAACGGACGGATTGAGCAGATTTGACAAAGAGAATAGTAGGATTTCCTTGTAAGCTGGGAGATGTGGTCCTTGAAAGATAGGTCAGAGCTGAGAAGGACCCCTAGTCCATTAGGTCTTTGATTTCTCTTATGTTCACAGGGAGTATGTTCCAGATCACTGGAGCGTAAATTGAAAATGTCTGCTTACATATTGTTTGCCTTGCTCTGGTTTTTATAGCAGGGGTGAGTAGTTCATTCTATTGCATTGTTCTTTTTGCTCTCAGAGCTGGATCCTTGGTGATCAGCAACTGAAGTGATTCTGGATATAACTGATTGGTCATTTTGAAGTTAATGAGTAATGATTTGTACTAAGTGCGAGAGTCTATTGGTAACCAGTGGAGCTGCTTAAGAGTTGGAGTTATATGATCATTTCTTGCAGTTCCTGCAATTATCTGAGCAGTTGTGTTCTGCACTACATGGATTGTTTCGGGAGTCCCTGATATATCACGTTACAATAGTCTAGTATTGGCATAATCATGGCCTGACACACTGTGCGAAAGTGGGTCTGGTCAAGCAGTGGCTTGAAACTTCGCACTATATTTAGCTTGTAGTATGTCACTTTTGTGGATCTGGTAATATGAGTTTGAAACGATACAGTAGGTTCCAATCCAGGTGGACATCAAGGTATTTTACATGCTGTTTAATGACGTTATGCAGGAATTTCAGGGACTCCGGTGGGATAAAGGAAGAGTTCCTGGTCACAAAGAGCGCTTCAGGTTTTTGTAGTTTATATCGAGATTTTGTTGTTGTAGCCAATCTACCATTGCTTTCAAACATGCCATTTGAGAGATTGGATTGAGCTACGTTAAAAGGGGCAAAGACCATAATGTCATCTGCATAAATTCTATATTGTATCTTGTAGAGATTGATAATTTTACATAGTGGCTGAATGTAAATATTAAAAAGGATGGCAGAGAGTGTATAGTGTGCAGTGTATAATGCATAGTGTACAGTGTATAATGTATAATGTCTTTATAATGCACAATGTATAATGTATAATGCATAGCGTACAGTGTATAATGTCTTTATAATGTACAATGTATAATGTCATTAAGTACCCTCATGTTAAATGTAACCTTCCAATTGTGATGTGACCACTTTGATTGGAGGATAAGGTGATATACAAATCCGTCTAAATAAATAAATAAAATAAATACATTTATTTAAATGATAAAAATATTCCATTAGTGTCTGCATTTGTGAAACAACAATTTGACAGTTCCCATAGAGGCACATTCCAATGTGTGCGTCCAGGCCCCTGAGCGTCCGATCGGAATCAGGATGCCCAGAGATAGACTTGATTCTGATCCTGCGGGGGCTAAACGTGCCCCGTGGGATCAGAATTGGGTCCATGGCCTGTACATACAGGCCGGGACCTGATTCCGATCGGCCTGCATGCACAGTCTCCTGCCCACTTCTATTTCTACTGGTAAACGGGATAAGATATCTACATTTTTGTTTAACCTTCCTGGCTTATACACAATTTCAAAGTCTATTTCGGCTAATTGAGAGAGCCACTTCTGTTCAACAGCTTGCAAATTTGCTGTATCTGGGTACTTAAGAGGGTTATGGTCAGTACACACTTGAAATTTCTTATAAAGCAGATACTCTCTGAATTTATCTCTCACAGCCCATTTTAAGGCTAACAACTCCAGTTTAAAGGCGCTATAATTCTTATCATTGTACTCAGAGCGTCTAAGGCCTCTACCGGCATAAGCAATGACATGTTCTCTTCCTTCCTGAATTTGGCTGAATACAGCTCCTAGACCTTGGAAGCTGGAATCTGTGGTAAGTATAAATGGTAGAGAAAAATCAGGGAAATCCAAAATCAGTGGGGACATAAGTTTTTTCTTTTAGGGTTTCAATTGCTTCTTGACACTCAGATGACCACATGAATACAGCTTGTTTTTCATTCTTCTATCTATCTATCTATTTAACATTTATATAGTGCTTCAAACGTATGAAGCGCTGTACATACATGAAGAAGAGACAGTCCCTGCTCATCAGAGCTCACAATCTAGTCAAGAAGATCACAAAATACAAATACAATCAAGTAAGACAAAGTATACAATAACAAGAACAGCAAAAACAAGAATCAAGAACAGAAAGCAATAGAGAAGAGATGGGCTTTCAATCTGGACTTGAAGAGGTCCAGAGAGGGCGCTTTGCACACAGACAGAGGTAGATTGTTCCAGGCAAAGGGTGCAGCCAGGTAAAAGGAGTGAAGTCTAGAATTAGCAGTATGAGTGGAGGGCATAGATAGACGAAGGCTGTTCAAAGAACGAAGAACGCGAGAGGGGATGTAAGGAGAGATAAGAGATGATAGGTAGTGGGGGGGCTGAAGAGTGAATGCATTTATAGGTCAAGAGGAGGAGTTTGAATTGGATCCGGAAGTGGATGGGAAGCCAATGAAGGGACTTGAGAAGAGGAGTGATATGGGAAAAGTGATGCTGACAGAAAATTAGTCGAGCAGCAGAATGTTGAATAGATTGAAGGGGAGAGAGATGGTTCGTGGGAAGGCCAGCAAGGAGAATATTGCAGTAATCAAGATGGAAGGTGATTAAGGAGTGGACAATCATTTTAGTAGTGTCATCAGAAAGGAAGGGGCGAATTTTGTTGATGTTATAAACAGGGGCGGCCCAAGGGAGGTGCGGGGCCATGTGCGGAGACTCGGTGCGGGGCCTCATTTGCATAAGTGGCCTTATTTGCATACATATTTGCATAATGTTACCATACACTAACTTTTAGTAAACATGTCTCTTAATGAGTGTATGGATAAAGAAAGATTAAAAGATTTTTACATTACTATAATCCAGTGCCAACCGCCAGGCACATTAGGAACTACTACAAACGCTGCCCATTTAGAACCCATAGCAAACCCGCCGTATCCTGACAGCATTATCAGGACTCACAAAGCACCATACCCTACCTATCAAAAGGCAACACTGCAAATATTAAACCAATACATTTCAGAGAATACTGGGGAAAGAGAACAAGTGGCAACGTCAAATAGGAATTACATAAACAGAATACCTCAGCTCAGTTACACATGCAGAACATAGACCATCACCAAACAAGGAATCACAATTTAGAAACAGGAAGGCAATAATTAAACTGGGAACCCCAAAAGCCAAACTTGGAATGTACAACAACACTGTAGAAATAAAACTATAAATTAATTTCCTCTTGTACCAAACAAAGCGCAGACGTTAATGATGCACATTTCCCAGAGCTTTCATATTCCAGTTAATAAATTCAAAATAAAGAGATATCTTTCTACCTTTTGTGCATTTTTTTTCAGTTGCAATTGCTCCAGCCACTTTCTTCTGGTTTCTTCATGTTTTCTGCTAACTCTCCATCGTGTGCTGTCCATTTGTCCTTTCTTCTCTCTTCTAGTTTTTTTTCCATTCTCTCTCTCTACATCTGCTTTAACATACTAATCTTTCTCCTTTTGCTCTTTCCTCATTCCTATTTCATCCACACAAATTTTACCCCTCCATCCTCAATCCCCAATTACTCTCCCAATACCCGGCCAATTGTAGATTTTTCATCCCTCCTACACAAAATATTTTTCCCCTCTCCATTTTACTCTCCCAGCCCCATCCCATTCTAATCCTCCCCCAACATCAGCTCCCTTCTAGTTCCAGTCTCACCCAGCATCCATTCCCTTCTAGTCCCTGCATCAGTCCATTTCCAGTCCTAGCCCCCCCATCAGCCCATTTCTAGTCATTTCCTAGCCCCACCATCAGCCCATGCCAAATCATAGCTCCCCTCCACTAAGCCCAATTCCAGTCCAAGCCCCCCCATGAGCCTACTTCCAGTTCTAGCCCCTCCATGAGTCCATTTCAATTCAAGCCCCCACCACAGCCCATTTCCAATCTTAGCTCCCCCAACAGCCCATTTCCAGTCCTATCCTAGCTGTTCCATCAGCCCATTTTCAGTCCTAGCTCCCTTCCCTCACAGCCCATTTCCATTCCAAGCCCCCTCCCCATCAGCTATTTGCAGTTCAAGCCTCCCCTTCCACTCAGCCCATTTCCAGTCCTAGCAACCCCCCAACCCATTACCAGTCCTAGCCCCCTGTCAATCAACTTCCAGTCCTAACCCCCATCACCCCATTTTCAGTTTAAGCCCCCCTATAACCCATTACCAGTCCTAACCCCCCATCAGCCCATTTCCAGTCAGCCCCCCATAGCCCATTGCCAGTCCTAACCACATCAGCCCACCTCAAGTCCTAACCCGTCCCCATCAGCCCATTTCCTGTCCTAGCCCCCCCATAGCCCATTATCAGTCCTAACCCCCCCACCAGCCCACTACCAGTCCTAACCCCCCCATCAGCCCACTACCAGTGATAACCCCCCCCCCATAGCCCATTACCAGTCCTAACCCCCAATCACCCCATTTCCAGACAGCCCCCATCAGCCCATAGCCCATTACCAATCCTAACCCCCAATCACCCCATTTCCAGACAGCCCCCATCAGCCCACAGCCCATTACCAGTCTTAACCCCCCATAGCCCATTACCAGTCCTAACCCCCCAAACAGCCCACTACCAGTCCTAACCCCCCAGCACCCCATTTCCAGGCAGCCCTCATCAGCCCACAGCCCATTGCCAGTCTTAACCCCCCCCCCATAGCTCATTGCCAGTCTTAACCCCCCCATAGCCCATTGCCAGTCCTAACCCCCCATCACCCCATTTCCAGACAGCCCTCATCAGCCCACCCATTGCCAGTCTTAACCCCCCCATAGCCCATTGCCAGTCTTAACCCCCCCATAGCCCATTGCCAGCCCTCATCAGCCCACAGCCCATTGCCAGTCTTAACCCCCCCCCTAGCCCATTGCCAGTCTTAACCCCCCAGCCCATTCCCAGTCTTAACCCCCCATCGCCCATTGCCAGTCTTAACCCCCCTCCCCAGCCCACTGCCAGTCTTAACCCCCCCAGCCCATTGCCAGTCTTAACCCCCAGTCTTAACCCCCCCAGCCCACTGCCAGTCCTAACCCCCCCTCCTAGCCCATTGCCAGTCTTAACTCCCCCTAGCCCATTGCCAGTCTTAACCCCCCCCATAGCCCATTGCCAGCCCTCATCAGCCAACAGCCCATTGCCAGTCTTAACCCCCCCATAGCCCATTGCCACTCTTAACCCCCCCTCACCCGCCCACTGCCAGTCTTAACCCCCCCATAGCCCACTGCCAGTCTTAACCCCCCCAGCCCACTGCCAGTCCTAACCCCCCCTTCTAGCCCATTGCCAGTCTTAACCCCCCCATAGCCCATTGCCAGCCCTCATCAGCCCACAGCCCATTGCCAGTCTTAACCCCCCCATAGCCCATTGCCAGTCTTAACCCCCCCTCCCCAGCCCACTGCCAGTCTTAACCCCCCCCATAGCCCAATGCCAGTCTTAACCCCCCCACCCCACTGCCAGTCTTAACCCCCCATAGCCCATTGCCAGTCTTAACCCCCCCTCCAGAGCCCACTGCCAGTCTTAACCCCCCCCCGCCCATTGCCAGTCTTAACCCCTCCTAGCCCATTGCCAGTCTTAACCCCCCCTCCCTCGCCCATTGCAGTCCTACCCCCCCCCCCCTCGGCTCATGGCAATTAAAAAAAAAAAAAAAAAAAGCTGGCCGCTGCCACCGCATGGAGTGTCCCGTGGGGCTCCCTCTGCCCGGTGGAACTCTTCCGGCGCGGCTGAGCCCCTCTGTGCCGGCTTGCAGATACGCGAAGGGAGAGTGTCTCCCTCGCGTCTCTGTTAAGCCCGCAGGGGCAGATGGGTTCCCATCAGCCCCTGCGGGCTTAACAGAGACGCGAGGGAGACACTCTCCCTTCGCGTATCTGCAAGCCGGCACAGAGGGGCTCAGCCGCGCCGGAAGAGTTCCGCCGGGCAGAGGGAGCCCCGCGGGACACTCCATGCCGCCGCGGCGGCAGCGGCCAGCTTTTTTTTTTTTTAAATTTAATTAAGAAAAAAAAAGCAGAATGTTCTTTGCGCGGGGCCCCCCGAAACGCGGGGCCCTGTGCAAAAAACATTCTTGCTCTATGGACGGGCCGACCCTGGTTATAAAGGAAGAAACAGCAAGTCTTAGCTATGAGTTGGATATGAGTGGAGAAAGAGAGAGGAGTCAAAGATAACACCCAGGTTACGGGCCGAAGAGACAGGAAGGATTAAAGAGTTATCCACAGAGACTGAGAAAGGGGGTAGAGGAGAGGAGGCATTGGGGGGAAAGATAAGGAGTTCAGTCTTAGCCATATTTAATTTCAAGCGGCGGTGAGACATCCAAGTAGCAATGTCTGAAAGGCAAACAGTGATCTAGTCATGGATTGCTGGAGAGATATCAGGCGAAGAGAGGTAGATTTTAGAGTCATCAGCATAGAGATGGTAATGAAAGCCATGAGAAGAGATAAGAGCACCAAGAGATTGGGTATAGAGAGAGAAGAGGAGCGGTCCCAGGACAGAACCCTGGGGAATACCAATTAACTGTTGGAGAGGTGCAGCAATTCTTGCAAAATTTGGAACAAAGCACCTGTAAAAACTGGCAAATCCCAAAAAACTATGGACTTGAGTCACATTTTGTAGTGTCTTTCACTGCTGCATGACTTGAATTTTTCCTTTATCTGCACTGATATCTACTTTTGCCATAATATAGCCCAATAATCGAATTTCTCTACACAGCAGTTTACAGATACTGGGTTTTAACTTCAATCCAGTATCCCTAAACCGACTGAATATTTTCTCCAGCTGCTCCAGGTGTTCTTCAAAGGATGGACATATGCCAAAATATCATCTAAATATAGGAGTAAGATGTCCATCACATAGGGGGATGTTTACTAAACTGCGGTAATGGTACATAACGCGTGTTATGTAACGTTAACGATCGTTAACTTACGTTAACGTGCGTTACGATGCGTTAACGATCGTTAACGTGCGTTACGATGCGTTAACGATCGTTAACGTCTCATAATGCATGTTAACGTAAGTTAACGATCGTAAAGTTCCGCGGCGCGGTAAAACACCGCAGAAGGTGGAGAGAAGGTGAAGAGAAGGGATCAATGGGTGGAGTGTGGGCGGGGAGAGGCTCCTTTCACACCAACGTGCTGATCTGAAGAGCTGAATTGAAAACCTGCCGTTAAATGCACATTTCAGGGGAGAGAAACCATTTACGAGTCAGCAATGTACAGCATAGGCAGGGAAACCTACAAAAAATGATAAGTGTGATACATGTGCACAGAACAAAAGGGCACATAAACATTGAAAATGATCTCAACAAACTGGAAAAAAACCATAACCAAGCTGGCCAATAGTGGTATTAATGGGAAACACCAACCCCTCCCCCCCCCCCGAGAAAGCTCCATAGAAAAGATATAAATCGTGGAAGGGTCTATGCTCCGTCCCCATACAAGGTGAATGAGCCACAGTGAAATTGCGCTGTGCAGGGTTTTCCTTTCCATCGGACAGGTGTCCTATGGCGTGCACATGTGCGGCAACAGCAGGGCGGACATGTCGGAACAGCAACTGGACAGATGCCGGAAAAGGGGATACAGAGGGCCGCAGGTGGCACATGCTGTGGTGCAGCTGGGCCACAGTGCGGACTAGGGTGATGCCTAGCTGGCCCATACGAATGCTGAAGTAGCACGGTAGAAAGCAGAACTACCACGTAAATGTGAAGAAACAAGTCCAAACGTGGAGTAAGGAAAGACCAATCTTTATTGTATGTGACTGGGATCACCCAACACAGGCCGTGTTTCGTTGCCTTCGTCAGGGGTAATACACCTGACACACTGAGATTGGATATCAACTATAGCGTAACCTGGGAATGTCAAATTGCAACGAACTATATAAAGGAGGTAACTTACAAAAGTCTCTGTAGAACACAGGAAATCAAACCACTGTGTGCCTCTTGTTTAAAGATTGGTCTTTCCTTACTCCACGTTTGGACTTGTTTTTTCCATACAAATGCTGAAACAGCAGAGCAGCCAGACAGCAACTGCTGAAGGCCCAACATGGGCATGACTGTGCTTCCCAGAGTGTCACAGGGGATAGTACCCAGCAGCTACCCCCAAGGGCACGGAACATTGGCAAGCGGTGCTGGGGAGTAGCGTGGACACCTATGCAGGCACCCCTACCCCAGAACCCGCACCATAGGCAGCCGCCTACCAGCACACTGGATGGCTTGAGACTGCGCTCCACCAGCACCACCAGCAGAAGGGACTGTCAGCATGGTGGCAGAGGGTCACTGGTGGTGGAGGGGGCAGTGGCAGCTGCCCAGAGCAGACCGTGGTCTAGCCCTGTGTAGATGGGTGCCATGCACAGCAACAGACAGGCTCCGTCTGACGAACAGTCATGGTATCACCAGGGAATGTGTTGACTCTGTGATAACATGGTGGTGCAGTGCACAAAATCACTGTATTGTGAAGCAGAAGGTCACAGGTTCAAGTCCCAGCTGTGGTTCCTGCCAACCCAGTCCCTTTATTTTACCCACTACTAAAACATGCTAATACAGACAGAACCTTTATTGCAGATGACGTAAACATGCCCAAAACATCTACATTTTACCCTACAGAGCACAAAGACCATAAACATGCGCATTACCTAGAGCAGAGTCTCCCAAATGCAGTCCTGGAGGGCCAAACACCATTCAGGTTCCATGCTGCCTCTAATAAAGATGCCTGTGCTGCATTTCTATGCGCCGCCCCCATGGTATGCAGATGTATCTCATGCATATTCATGACGGACAGCATGAAAACCCGAACAGTGTTTGGCACACCAGGACTGGAGTTGGGAATCTCTGCCGTAAAGCAGCAGCCAACAGGGGCAGACACACCCGCACCCACAGGCCCCATTATTCAAAGCCTCCTGGAGAGGCAGGACATTGGGCCCTGTGTGCATCTCCCAATACTAGCACTTGCATACCTTAGCAATGCCACCCTAAACCTGGGAATACGGTACACATATATCAAAAGGTTGCTATGATTACTGGCAGATAGCAATTCCTAAGTTAAGCACAATTTGCTGATTGAGCTGCATCATAGCAACCTTTCTGATGTCTGTGGAGTGTGCGTCAGGTCTGGTGTCTAACAGTGTTTACCACCCTGGGGAGTGACCCCCAACAGTATTGCTTACCATAGCCATGCCTGCACTCTGCCCAGGACTGGTGTGGTGGCCAGGGCTTCCAAACACCTCTATAGTTGCACAATGCTGGCATAGGTGTGGGGAGTGTGTGTCTGTCTATCCAGTGTGTGGTGGCTGCAAACACCCTCCACAGCCCACACTGCTTGCACTGTTGCCAGTATTGGCCTGCCAATGTGCATAATGAGGAGCAAGGTACTGTGGGAATAGCCAGGATAGGATGGCCTGGCCTGGATCCATCTGTACATAGCATAGGGCAATGGTTTGGACATTGTAGTGGCCGGCCACCACCTGCACGGACAGGATGGCCACAGCATGTCCTGCTGGGAGGTCACTCTCACCCTGACTGAGCAGTGACCACGGCATGGCTAGGTTCCCCCATAGTGCTATATAGTATTTCTCGTATGTGTTATTTATGGGTTCTCTTTTGGGCCCACTCACTAACTTATCTGCTTGGTGTGTATGCTGGCATCCCAGTTCTGGATACATGCATCTTCTCCAGGAACATGCACTATGGACTAGCTAGCAGACTGCCTGCAGCTAGTATGTGTCTGACTGGAACACCTTGCAGGGTGCAGTGGCTGGAGGCTTGTTGCTGGAGAATGTCAGATAGTGGTGGGGGGCAGCTGGGCATTTCCAGGCCTACTGTCTCTCTGCTATTGCTTTATGGATGGGTACAGATCTGCATTGCCTGCCCTGTAGGGTGCCTGTTCCCCAGCAGGACTGGGGTGGATGGTCCCCTCTACTGCTACCATTGCAGGGAGGTGGAATGTGGATCTATTGGTGGGTGATCCTGTTTCCCACCCTGAGCCCCAGAGGGTGGGTTGTGTGGTGGTACATAATCTGCCTATGAGTCCAATAACCCCCACCCCTCACCCACATCACGTCACCATGGCACCAACACAGAATATGCACTATTCTGGGTGCATCATAGCCCATAAGGGCTAGACATGACTGAGAAATACAGAGGGACACAGATGTATCCTAGGTGTGTCTGCAGGAACTATCTATCACACACTGATGGGGACCTGCATCATGGCATACTTCAGCCATGAAAGGTGCTGTCGACCTGGTGCTGGGCGCCCCACCTCACCCTCAGGGGGAGCACAGTACCTGCACAATGTGACGGTCTATGGCTACTCTGTGCCAGTACCACACATGGTCAGTTCCCCCTACCAGGCCGAGGTGCTGTGGGGGTGCATACCCCATCCTGTGCCCATCTGTGGACTGCTGATTTGCATGTGTAGTGCATCATGGGTACGGGTGGGTTAACCGTATCCTGGTAGCCACAGCAGACAGTTTGTGTGGTGGCGTGCAGTCTTTCTGCAGCCAGCCAGGGGTTTGTTAGCAGCTATAGAGCTGTAGTCCACTGGTTACTTCACTGCCTGTGCAGCCAGAGGTCATGGGTTCATACCCATGGTGGGGTTATTTGATAGGGCTGTCTGAGGCATTGTCTATTTTTGATGTACATTAGTGCTGCCAGCAAAAACACCCTCAGAGTACTGTAACCTTACGGTGCCTCATAAGGCGCCCCATAAGGCACCTTATAGGGCGCCCTATAAGGTGTTCTATAGGGGACATTATGGGGTGCCTTGGCGGACAGTGCACTTTATAATGTACCCTATGGAGTGCGTTATGCGGCACCTTAGGTTACGCCACTGTGAGGGTGTGTTTGCTGGCAGCACTAATGAAACTAAACGTAAAATGCCTCAACAATCACTACTTAAATGTAAAGGGTGATGTCTCAGCTAGCCTTATGCATTGGGCACACTGGGGAATCGAACCCATGACCCTGTATCATCAGTCAGTGTAGTAACCATTGTGCTACAGCTCTGTTTCTGTGTTTCATGTCTGTGCGCCTTCTTAAGATTAACACGCGGTAACGTGCCATGTAACGCTCGTTAATTTATGGCGCCTTGTAACGCGCGTTATCGGTAACGATGTACTGCCCATGTCCTTATTAGGGATTTCTGCCTCTACCGCGGATCCTAACACAAATCACACTAACGCAGTTTAGTAAACATACCCCATGGTCTCCAAATACTGTCTCCATAAGGTAGGAAAAACTGGCTGGGGCATTACATAATCCAAACAGCATGCATATCCATTTGTAGAGTCCGAAAGGAATGGTAACTATAGTTTTCTTGATATCCTTCGGGGCCATACCCATTTGGAAATAACCTGAAGTCAGATCAAGTGACGAAAACCAGGTGGTTCTTCCCAGAACATCCAAGGATTCATCTATTCTGGGCAGGGTTAGGCATCCTTGACCGTGACTAAATTTAATTTCCGATAATCACAACAAAAACACAAATTTCTATCTTTTTTGCAAGACTACTGCCGATGACACCCAAGGACTATTACTCTTTTGCAATATTCCTTGATTGATCAGCTCATGAATGTGTTTCTTAAAATCTTCAAATATATGTGGGGATACTCGCCTATAGGGCTATTTTATAGGAGGCACCTCTCCCCGTACCTATAGAGTGCATCACAAGGTCCGTGTATCCAATATCTGTACTATTTTTGGAAAACATATCTTTGTGTCTCCACAGTAATTCTCTAAGAGACTGAGCTTGTTCTGGGGTTAATGAACTCCAATCCACTTTAACTGGAGGTAAGTCCATATCCATGGCTCCCAAAGTGGATTCTACTTTGTTTATTTTTCCAATCACCAGTCGCTCTTCTTCTTGTAGCTGTATTTGGATATCAGCCTGTTCTACAATCTCCTCCGGTTTATATATTTCAGCAACAAGACTCCGAGGTGTTAAGTAAATATCCTTTTTTCCATAGTATAACATCCGTACTGGCACAAACCCTCACTCAGGTTTTGTTAATACATTGGCAACTAGGAGTTTTTCCGGTAAGTTAATACTTCTAGTGGCTGTTACCAGGAGATTACACACCTCCATACCTCTGACATCATGACATCTTGCATGTATTATCTTTTCAGAAATTGAGGGAATTTTGTGTTGCTTGTGTTGCTCATTTCCCACTGTTTTAACCAGTTCTAGAGGATTTCTTATGTCATGACTATCATACATCTTATGGTGTTCAATCTTGCTTAATAGTCCCGCGTCTGAGGGCCTCACCAGAGGGCCCTTTGGCGTGGCCCTTAGGCGTGGACCAGGAGGAAGGCCACGCTAAACCGAAATCCACCTAGCTCCAGGAATCGTTCACCAACAACAAGTCACCCCAGCTACTTACAACGTCGGAACATTGTAACTTTGAACCCCGACACCGCATAAGAAGAATAATCCAACCTAGGGGTCCGACCACATCCTTCCGAGGTACTGAACATCATAGCCTATACATTCCATTACCAGATTGAACCTTCAAGGTGGCATACCCCTGCGCATGTAACCTGTTAAAGTATTTTATCATTATCACATCATCTCTTTATTGTATCATCTCGTCATTGTACTAACGTTTTAATCTGTTAGTATACCAGCAATCACTTCTCATATATGCTTACGTATTGTTTATCCTATGACTGCATTACCCCATTACTGCATGTCTGCATTATTGCATTATTACTTGATATACATATTTATTGAATTATCCAATTATTGCACGATTCCGTATAGTATTATGGCATTATCTCCTTATTGCATGATGTACCTCATTAGTACATGACTTCACTACCCACTGTTGCACCAGCACTTTATCTCAATCACACACACTCTCAAACACCCAATATGGCCTCTCACTTCGTGGCCCTCATTAGCCTGTACCTCCTTACACATTGGCTTGGTTCCTCCCATGCCCTTTCTCCATCTCAGAATCATATCCCCATCCTGAATAACCATGGAAAAAGATGGTCTGGACCCCAGTACTCCCACTCAGGAAGTGACACTTACACGCGCCGCTCTCATTTGTTACACGTAGCACTCCAACTATCCAAGACACCCAACCAGGAGAAACTTCAGAACTGCCACAGCCTAAAATGTGCCATCGTAAATGCGCGTTCCATACGCAAGAAATGGCCGGTTGTCCTAGACATAATATCCCTTAATGACTTGGATCTACTTATGATCACGGAAACCTGGCTATCTTCGGAGGACAACGTCCTCAACCAACTCCTACCCCCCAACTTCTCTATACACACTAGACATAGAGAATACAAAAAAGGAGGAGGAGTGCTCATACTCTCCAAATCAGATCTTCATTTCCATATAACCGACTCCTCTAGCACAAACAACCTGGACTTTCTATCCATTGCAAACCAGCAATGCACTATCCACCTATTGTACAGAACACCGTCTGCTTCTCCGGAGGACCTCCCCACCATTATTGACCTAGCGGTTAACACCCACAACCCCAATATACCAAACTGGATTATGGGTGATTTCAATCTCCCATCATTACATCAAAACCATGCAACTGCCTTCCTCGATGCCATTGAGGACCTGGGTTTCAAACAAATCATCAACAAACCCACACATATAAAGGGTAATATTCTAGATATGGTGTTCGCTCCTCAGTTGGTCCTTGAGCAAGACCACAACTTAATGATGTCGGTTATTGATGTACCCTGCTCGGACCATAAACTTATCAAGTTCCAGATATCCACCAGCGATAAGCAGCGGCATAGTAACCGAAAGCTTAACAACACACCTCGAACGTCAACAAGAAGCTTTCGCCCATTTAACAGGGAACTCATCCTCGCTGAGACCCACTCTCTCCTCAACAAAACCACACCCGATCTTGAAGATCTAGTCTCCTCCTGGAACCTCAACCTCAATGCCATCGCACAACGCCCACAATCAAATAACACATCAAGGAGAAAAAGAAACGCTGCCCCATGGTTCTCCCATGAGCTTAGATCTTCTCTCACACAGTTACGCAGGCTTGAGAGAAAGTGGCGCCGATCGCTCTCCATGGAAGATCAGACCGCTTACCAACTCCACCTATCAATGCACCGAGAAGCAATCACTATTAATATGAAACAATACCACACTGATACTCTGAAGACATCCCTGAACAAACCACGGGATCTCTTCAACCTGGTCCAATCTCTTTCGAAGAAACCATCTCCAGAACAACACGATGAGATTCACCCACAAAAATTCGCTGATTACTTACAATCCAAGATCATACAGACTGACAAAATCTCAACAGCCTCGTGTCAAGAACCAACCGGCCTAACCCCTCTACTTAAGTTTTCCACACCATCCACAAAATGTATTGAAGATACAATAGCGTCTCTCAATACCTCCACAGTGCAAACCGACCCTTACCCAGCTTTTTTGGTTAAGGAGCTACGCAGTGAGTTCAGTCCGTTCATCGCAAAACTGATAAACCTTTCATTCACTACTGGTTCCTTCCTCACAGCACTCAAACAGACCTCCATTAGGCCACTATTGAAGAACCCCAAACTAGACCCCCAAAGGGTCGATTCTTACAGGCCAATAGCTAGTATTCCTCTCCTAGCTAAGATAATTGAGAAAGAGGTACAAAGGCAAATTCAAGATCACATCGACTCTACAGCTCCCCTAGATCATTGCCAACACGGGTTCAGAGAGTATCATGGAGTTGAGACCCTCCTCACTTTCCTATTCAACAATATAATCACAGGCATTGATAACATCCGACAAGGTTTTGTGCTCATCTTCTTAGACATTGCTGCGGCGTTCGACTCGGTAAATCATGAACTTCTCCTCGGGCGACTGAAAGAGAAGGGAATCTGCAATACTGCGCTCGAATGGTGCAAGTCTTATTTAGATGGAAGATGGCAATATGTAAAATCTGGATCAGAAGAATCAAAACAATTCCATCAAATGCAAGGTGTGCCTCAAGGGTCCTCTCTGTCATCTCTCCTGTTCAATATATACATGCAGCCCATCTGCAATATCATTAGATCATTTAAAGTGAACTGTCTGATATATGCTGATGACATACTCTTATACATGCCGTTCTCTACAGTTCAAATGGACCTTACACCACTGGTAGACTGTTTCAATGCGATATCGGATTGGCTGCAATCCCAAAACCTACGCATTCAGCACAAGAAAACAGAGGTGCTGTTCATCTCGAGAGACCCCGACTTTATTCCGCCATCCCATGTAAGAGTTAAGGAAGCGGAATTACAAACTAAAGAAACAATAAAATACCTTGGAGTCACCCTAGACCAACGTCTGGATATGAAATCCCACATAAGCAACATAATCAAAGCTGTATACTTCAAAATCCGTTCACTCAGGCATCTGCGCTCCCTATTGAACCCAGATGATTTCCGGACCATATACCAAGCTCTAGTCTTACCCCATTTTGACTTTGCCAATTCCATCTTACAAGGTCTCCCTCAATCTACACTGAGCCCATTACAGTTGGCCATGAATGCTGCAGCAAGGGTCCTCCACGGAGCCTCCAGAAATGACCATGTGACCCCTATTCTTAAGCAGCTTCACTGGCTCCCTATACACGGAAGGATTATCTTTAAAACTTTACTCCTTTCATTCAAGGGCATCAATGGCATCTCATCTTCTTCACTTACGGAACTCATTCACACAATGCCCCACAACAGATCCAGAAGAGCAACAGCTGTAAACTTGCTAATAACCCCGAAGGCCTTGACCAAATGCAACAGTACAACGGCAAATAGAGCCTTCAGTCTCTACGTCCCCAAATGTTGGAATGCGCTACCACCCGACATTCGAGCCATTGTAGACCTAACTCAATTCAGGAAGGCAATCAAATTTCACCTCTTCCTCCAATACTACTCAGCCAGCAATGGAATCTAAATAACCTCGCCTAAGAAAGTATCCATTGTTAGTGCTGAATAGTCCCAACTTCCCTCCTGCAGATTATACACATACTTTCCTCATTTGATTGTGGCATTCAATATGGTTCTTTGTAATTATTTCATGTATATAGTTCAACCCTGTTAGCCAAGTTGGTACTCCTGTTCCATGTAAAACCAAACAGCTTGTTGTTCTGGTCGTTTTTGTTATACTGTAAACCGCGCTGATATCGAATAGTGCGGTATATAAGCATCTGTAATAAATAAATAAATAAATAAAATAAATAGTCGGGCAACTGCATTATTTTTCCAGTTAAGGCAGTTACATTTTTGAACAGCTCTTCCAGATGCTGTAATACATTCATTCCAAGAATTCCACTGATCTGAACTTGAACTTCACCACTTTCTTTAAAATTGTCTTTAATGACAAAGATGCACCTGGCCAGAATTTTCTGCCTCCAGATACCCCAGAACTGGTAAAACTGTCCCATTTGCTGCTGTTAACCCAGCTCGCATCTCTCAACCTCTCAGGGTGTTCAAAATGCTGATAAAAATGACTTGCAGTTGTGGTAGATACATCTGATCCTGTATCTAAGATGCACTTGGTCAGAATGCCCCCTAGGGAGATATTAAGTACTGGACTTTGTCCAATGGCCTTTTCTGTTAACCAAGACTGTTCATCTGATATGGAATCCAGTGTAGCCTCTTCCATTGCTGTACTATCACTCTTGTCGGCAGTACCTCTGAGGTTTTCTCTGATTTTGTCTCTGTACTCCCTTTGGACCTTACATTTCTTCTGAACTGGGCCCTGGATGCCTTACTTCCTCTCAGCTCTCCATCCCTCAGTGTCTTTCTATCTGTTTCAACTGTGACACTCTTTCATTGTGACAAAAACGTGCCATATGTCCCAGATCTCCACAGTGGTAACATATAAGAGATTGTCTTCTTGTAGAAGGAACTGTGGACGGCCTCATCTCTCTCTCCAGCCGAGTGAAGGTGTGAGCCACTTCAGTCCTTCAATGTACTTTCGCCTCCAACTCCCCCTGCCTCTTCTTGATACAACCAAAAGCTCTAACAATCTCCTGTAAAACCAGAGTTACACCTTGTGATTCATCACTGGCTGTTCTAACCAGAACTTCATTCATGCTCTAGGATAAAATCCGTAGAGGCAATGCTCCACCGGCATGATAAGGCACTTGTTCATTTTCCGCCCAATTGATTGCTGCTTGCATAAATGTAGGGAAAGGCATACAAGGACTCTCTTCCACCCTCCTCCGCATTTCTCATCTTAATTTGTCATCCCAGAGTCCAAGCATGAATTGCTCCTTAAGGGTGTCTTCCGGATCCCCTAAATGAGATGGAACCCTGTTCAAAATAATGGTGAGTTTCTCTTGCAACTGATATGCAAACTCTCAATTGGATTCTTCTCCTCTTTGTCTCCTGTCATAAAACTTCTTAATTTGGAACCCAAGTGGGACCTTATCCCCATAAACCTGCAGAAGCAGCTCAAATATTGACTCTACAGATTGTCCTCTCCTTAGGGCCATATGTTTTATGGTCTCCCGAGTTTGACCTTTCACATGATCTTTAATCATCTCCAGCTGATCCTCCACTGCCACTCTGAGTATTTTTAATGTGGACCAAAACTTTTCCGTCCACTCCTCCATGGTTAAATTCTCTGTCCAACTGGGAAACCCATAGAAATCAGGGTATTCTTCTTCCTCTAGATAACCACTGTCATTGTAACCATTTGAGGAGGTGGTTGCTGCGGGGTACTTCTATCTGAACTTTCCAAAGCTTGCTTCAGATCATTGATTTGTCTGAAGTTCCTCCATATCCTTCTCTAAAGTGGGACTGGGTGCTGTGTGCAAACAAGACCTTCCCCACCCACAAAAATGGAAATAACTGCACACATAGACACCTTGACCAACTTTATTACACTCCCCCTATATATTCACATTGAACAGCAAAACAAACTTTCCCAATACCTCACCCACAGATCCAACTTGGACACCAGGGTATTCTCTCCCCCCTATATCCCAGGATTCAAGAGAAAAAAAATCCCCCAAATCCTGCTGACTATGCTATTTTTCTGTGGCCCTCTCACTGTGGAAGGCAGGGTGTTACTGCAAATTCAGACTTCTACTGATGTTACTGTTGTAGTCGAAGGGCCAAGGGATACCTCGGAGTTTGAAGTCCTCACAGGAGGAGGCTCACAGAAATTCACTAACCTCATCTTATCTCTCCTCCCAATTAAATGGAGTGGTCTAGTGGTTGGGGCAAGGTACTTCAGGCTGGAAGGTCAGGGGTTCAAATCCCACTAGAGGACAGCAACCTTGGGGCCGGAAGGACTGGGGTTTCTAGTCCCACAGGTGCTCCTTGTGGTCTTGGGCAAGCCACTTAACCCTCCATAGCCCATGTTCCCTGTAAAATAGTTATCTCCAAGTTATAATGCCCTGTTCAATGTAATTTCAGTTTGTTCAATGTAAACCGCACTGATGCAGAATAGCGCGGTATATAAGAGAATGTAAATAAATAAATGAAGAATCGACAAGACAAAAAATTTAAATTCTAATTTCAAAATAATCGTGTAACCCAGACCAATATGATGTTACAATTCTGGCATGAGGAAGATTCACAATAAGCAAACATAATATTTTTCCCAGTCTAATAGGAATAACATTTATTTAAATGATAAAAAAATCCATTAATGTCTGCATTTGTGAAACAACAATTTGACAGTTCCCATAGTGGTTTTTCACACTACTTATTCTCCTCATCTACCAGCTTAACCAGAAA
Source organism: Ichthyophis bannanicus (assembly GCA_033557465.1). Taxonomy (NCBI): domain Eukaryota; kingdom Metazoa; phylum Chordata; class Amphibia; order Gymnophiona; family Ichthyophiidae; genus Ichthyophis; species Ichthyophis bannanicus. The sequence continues at coordinate 915,102,622 of CM066031.1, read as the reverse complement.
TTCTTCACACCAGAATTTTTCAAGTTACAATTTCACCAGTTTACAAAGAGAATATCATGTATATCACCTTTCTTGTTATAAATGGTTTTACCAAAAATAGATTTTTCTCTAGACATATTTTTGGTTGAAGGAATTACCTTTTAACAGAAAAAATTCCATCCACATCAGAGTACTCTGGAATTCAGACTAAAATTTAAAAGATTTGACTCAAGAAAAAAATTATGTATTTAGCTCAGAGAAGTGCACATGGGACTCACGAATGTCTCTTCAGTGCTCTTGCGACAGAACCCGTGGGGTCTTCCAGTTTCTCCAGATGTCAGGATTTCTAGTGTGTTCCTCAGGACCTTCAGTGCTTCTGATGACAGTGTGGCAGTTCTTCTGTCTGAATGAACCTACTACCTAACTTAAAAGAATCAACAAGACAAAACCCTGACTAATATAGGGGCTCACAGTCTAGCAGGAGATAGTTCAATGGACTGTGATACTGTCCTCTAAAAAAAAAAAAACCACAGCTCTGAAATCCAGAGCTTGAGTGACCTCTATCACAGCCTGTCAGTTTCCAACATTCTATTCTACCAAAGCTCAGTCAGACCTTTGACAGGATTTTTCATAGAAATTTGACTATCTTCAAACATTGGATCCAAACTTCCTTTGAGTTCTGATTTTCTTCTTCATAATTCCTCACAAATTACAGAAGTTTCATTTTACCTCTGTCTGTAAAACACCTCCAAAGCAGACTATGTAAATCAATTTCCAATCTCAGTCACAACTTTTACACTTTTCAGGAGTATTATCTAGGAATATCATTCCTTCATATCTCAGTCAGAAGTCAGTATCTTTTAAACTACACAGGAAGTTCTATCATTAGCTATAGATTCCTTCCAGTGTATTCAGGAATTTCAGCTTCTCAAAACCTGAATTCAAAACAAGGACCTTTCCAACCTATGCTCAAAACTGAGTACCAGATTCCTTATTCTTCTCTCTAGTAAACCAGGAAAAATTAAAGTTCTTTCTAACCTGAACTTCAGTATAAACCAAGTTTACCAAAATTTCTTACTCCATTCCCAGTCTCTTACAGACTATATTCCCTTGAACAGTACTACACTAAAATCCTAAATTCAGTTCCTTTCCTCCCCATCAAACATATAGCTCCTCTCTTCAATCACAGCCCCCAACCGACAAAGTCAAGTATAGACACATACATTCCAATTAGCAGCATCATCCTCTTGTACAACTTCAAGAAGTTCCCCACTAAACATCTCTGTTTACCTTAAACACTTAGGGGTATGTCTACTAAACCACGTTAATGTAGCAGCGGCTACGTTAACGCACGGTAGGTAACGTTAACGCGCGTTAAGGGTACCTAACGCACGTTAACGTCACCATCCGCAGTAAATCCCTCAGAGGGCGGAGAGAGGGCAGAGAGAAGGGGTCAATGGCCGGGGTGTGGGTGGGGAGAAGATCCCGCAGCACTAACGCGGGGTACTGAAGGGCTGAACATTACCGGGACTGAAAATCTGTCGTTAGACACATTTGCAGGAGGGTGAAACCATATCAGCGTCAGTAATGTAGAACATAGACAGGGAGCCCAAAAAAGTGATAGTAGTGCTCCATTGGCAGCAACAGCATAGTGCCCAAGTATGAAAGGCCACTAGGGCAATGGTGAAATGGGGCATAGGGGGCTGCAGGCGGGACATGTAGTGGGGGCAGCTGGGGCACAGGGTGGACTAGGCTGTTGCCTGGCACATAGGAACATAGAAACCGGAAATCATCAAGACAGCAGCTGACAAAGGCCAAGCACAATCCACCTACATCTACCTGGTCCACCCTAGCCAACAGTTGCCAGGGCACTGACCTGACATACCCCCTGCCATCCCTCCCCCATGCGGAAGGGACATAATATTGGTAGGCAGTGATGGGGGGATGTGAGGATGCCCATGTATGCCTCCCCACCCCAGACCCCGCTCCCTAGGCGACCGCCTACCTGCACAGTGGATGGCCTGGGACTGCGCACTACCAGCACCGACAGCATATGGTCATGTCAGCATGGCAGGGGGGGTGTTCATGCTGGAGGGGGCAGTGACACCTGCCTGCAGTGGACCTAGACCATGCCCTGTACCAGTACGTGGTGTGCAGTGCAACATAAAAGGTCTGGCTGAGGAAATGTACAGGTAGCTCCAGGGAGTGCTGTGCATCTGTGGCAACAGTGTGGTGCAGTACACACAGCTAGTGTGTCCAGGAGCAGAGGTTCAAGTCCCAGCTATGGACCTGGCAGAACATATCCCTCTATTTTACCTTACAATGCAGACACAACATCAACATGTGCAATCCCCAAAGCAGCGGTCAACAGGGGCACAAACACCCACACACACAGGCTCTACTATGCAAAGCCTCATGAAGAGTCAGGCTGTTGGTCCCGGCATGGAGCAGCAGTTACTACCAAGCTACTAATACCACCACCTGCATACTTTAGCAATGCCTGCACTGTGCTCAGGACTAGTGTGGCGGGCAGGGCTGGTAACCACCCCTATCTTTGCACATTGCTGAAACAGGAGTGGGAGTGTATGTCTAACCATTCTTCAGTGGCTGCCCACGCCTCACTGGGCCCACAATGCTTACACTGTTTCGAGCCTTAGCTTGCCAATGTGCATAATGAGGAGCATGGCATTGTGGGTATGTGCTGGAGAAGGCAGACTGGGCAGGATGCATCTGCACAGGGTGTAGGGCAATAGCTGGGACATTGTAGTGCCCGACCACCACCTGTATGGACAAGGTGGCCACATCACGTCTTGTTGGGAAGACACCCTCACTCTGACCGAGCAGTGACCATGGCACGGCTATGTTCCCACATAGTGCTACATAATATCTGTCTTAAGCAATATATGTGTGATCTCTATTCTGGGGCCCAATCACTGAGATGTCTGCTTGGTGTCTGTGCTTACAGGCCACATCTGGTGCACATAGTTCGTCTGGGAACATGCACCATGGACTGGCTAGCAGACTGTCTGCAGTTAGCATGTGTATGGCTGGAACACCTTGTAGGGTGCAGCAGGTGCAAACTGACTGTGCCCTCTGCTGGTGAATGTCAGATCATGGTGGGGCAGATGAGGGTTTCCAGGCTGACTGCCTGTCTGCCAGTGCTCTTGTAACATATACAGATCTGCATCAACTGCTGTGAACAGTCCCTGTTTGCCAGCAGGACTGGGGTTGCTGGTCCCCCAGCCCCTCAGCATGTCTCTCTACTGCCTCCATTGCAAAGATGTAGAGTGTGTGTCTGTTGGGGGCAGATCCTGTACACCACCTTGACTCTGAGAGTGTGGTTTGGCAGGTGCGGCTATATAATCTGCATGTGAGGCCAGACACCCCCCTGCTCTTGTGACATGTAACAAGGGTGCGACAGGGACTAAACATGACTGGGGAATACACATTGACACAGGATCATCCTAGGTGTGGCTGCAAGGAATATCTGTCACACACTGGCAATGTTGGGGACCCATAGCAAAGCCTATCTCAAACAACCCAGGTACTGCGGACCCGGTGCTGGGTGCCCCACCTCACCCTCAGGGTGAGCACAGAACCCACACAATGGCATGGTCTATAGCAGGGGTCTCAAACTCAAATTGCTTTGAGGGCCAAATGAGGACTTGTAGAGTAACCCGGGGGCCGCACAAGACGCAGGCCTCATTTGCATAAGGGCATCATTTGCATAAATATTTGCATAATGTTACCATACACTAACTTTTAGTAAACATGCCTCTTAATGAGTGTATGGATAAAGAAAGACTAAAAGATTTCTACATTACTATAAACCAGTGCCAACCGCCAGGCACATTAGGAACTACTAGAAACACTGCTCATTTAGAACCCATAGCAAACCTGCCGTGTCCTAACAGCACTACCAGGACTCACAAAGCACCATACCCTAACTATCAAAAGGCAACACTGCAAATATTAAATCAACACACATTTCAGAGAATAACAATACATGACCTACTCGGGAAAGAGAACAAGTGGCAATGTCAAATAGGAATTACATAAACAGAATACCTCAGCTCAGTTACACATGAAGAACATACACCATCACAAAACAAGGAATCACAATTTAGAAACAGGAAGACAATTAAACTGGGAACCCCAAAAGCCAAACTTAGAATGTACAACACTGTAGAAATAAAACTATACATTGATTTCCTCTTGTATTAAATAAAGTGCAGACGTTAAAGATGCACATTTCTGGGGGCGGAGCCCGATGTCCAGCGGGATGGTTGCATAACGCTGAGGCTCCCGAGAGGCCTACTCAGAATCCTGAATTAACACCGGACATACTTGAATTTCTGCTCTGATCTTGCCGGGGCACATTGGTGAGATGGCGGGGACCAAACCTACGCGCCTGGAATTTGGATCTCCAGCGGCTTCTCACGGCAAACGCTCCAAAACTGAACCCCCGTCCCCGCAGAAGGGGCTGGCTTTGCGCGAGGGCCCCGAAATGCAGCAGGAAATCCTCGCAGAGATTAGAGGGGTTAAGGACCTCGTGCAGTCAAACGGTGAGGCACTCCGAGCGCTGCGGGAAGATCTTGGTGTATTGCAAGGCAGGCTAGAGGGGCTCTCTTCGCGTCAGGACAAAATGGAGAGCGTATTAGACTCCCACGCGGTCTGGCTGTCCAAACTCGACAAAGTTGAACGTCAGGTGCGGGCCTTGCAGAAAGAAGTGGAAGATGGCAATAATAGAGCGCGCCGCAACAACCTACGACTCATGGGCATACCGGAGGGAGTGGAATTGGGAGACATGAAGGAGTTTTTATATAAAATCCTCCCTTCCTTGCTCCAAATCACCTTTACCAAAGAATTGGAGATCGATCGCGCTCATCGTGTACCCACAAACATAACGCTCAACAGGAAGACCCCGCGGCCTATCATCTTTCGACTTTTGAGATATCAACATGTGGAGCAAATTCTCAGTGCCTCTCGGGCAAAGGGCCATATGGAGTTTGAGAGCCATAAGATCTCCTTCTATCCTGACTTGGCTAAACCCACGGTTGACCGCCGAAAGCGCTTTCTGGAATTCCGGCCGAGGCTTCAACAACTACAAGCACGCTATGGCCTGATGTACCTGACCAAGCTCCGAGTCACGCTTCACAATCAGACAAGAACATTTGAGGACCCTGATCTACTAGCGGAGTTTTTGGATGCTAAAGAAGCCGACTTGATGCGTTGACTTCCAGAATATTCCTGCCAGTATTCTCATATCCGCTGTGCCTGCCATATTGGATTTGCCGCGGCTCAGCAAAAGTCTGCCGAGGGCGGTTTGTTGCCTTATCTTGATGATATCTGTGACCCGACTCCATCTACCCATCGTAGCCTCGATGAGTATCAGAGACAGTGTTAATTATGGACTCTGGTGTTTTTTTTTCTTTTTTATGTCTCTATCTTCCTCTCTAGGGCCTCCTCCCGCAGACATATGGTCGCCATTTTCATTGGGGGTTTTGCTTCTTCTCTAAGTTACTTTGGTACATACTTTTCAATATGGGGTGTATTAGTCAGCAGACTCGGTGATTATATCATTGTTGTACAGATTCTGATTATGTTGTATGTTTTCAAGCGCCCTTATCTAAAATGTCTATTACCGATCGATGGCACCATGTAAGATTTTATCATTGAACGTAAAAGGAATCAATAATCCGATAAAACGGAAGAAAATCCTAAGCTATCTAAGTCATGAAGCTGCGGATCTGATTTTCCTCCAAGAAACGCATTTAAATTCGAAGGAAACTCTTAAACTCAATATTAAACCTTACATGGTGGCCGCCTATTCTCCAGCCGTTTCTAAGAAATGTGGGGTTGCCATACTGGTTAGGAAATCTCTGCATGCTACTATTATTGCGACTAGCTCAGATACAGCAGGTAGATGGTCCAGAGTTCACCTCAAGATAGGTAACCTTGAAGTTACATGTATATGCCTTTATGCTCCTAATGTGGATGACCCTGCTTTTTTTGCTACCATTGCTCAGGTTGCGCAGGCCTCTGCTAATACTTCATTGATAATAGGGGGGGATTTCAATTTAGTTCTTGATCCCCTGATTGACAAACAGCCGCCTAGGACAAGTGGTCCCCCCAAGAGTCACACCACGCTTACCTCTGTGATCAAAGATCTTGCTTTAGTCGATTTATGGAGGTTACTACACCCCAATGAGCTTGACTTTACGGCTTGACATAGAAGAGGAGCTTAGTAACCCAATTCCGTTGATCCATCTCCCCGGTATGTCCCATCAAGTAGGCACCCGCCATCCCCCAATGATTGTTGATACTCTTGCGGCCTTTAATACTCTTATTCTATCACTGGGCCCAAACGTATGTCCTCAGGACGGACTCCCGCTGTGGAATAACCCCAGAATTCAAGTCCTAAATAGAACGATAGCATGGAAACCCTGGAACTATAGGGCGATCTGGACACCCCAACAGCTCTTCTCTGCAGCTCGTTGGAACACCTTTTCTGATTTACAAAAGGAATTTGCGTTACCAGCGAAACATTACTTTCAATTGATGCAGCTTCAACACTGCCTCAAACGTGCTCGAATCCTGCCGCCCTCTGTCCCTACTGAGGACGGGCTATTAGACCTAATTCACTCTATTAGTAGTACACATGGGGTAGCCTCTAACTTTTATAAACTATTATGTCAGGGTACAGATACTGCTACTTGTAGAGCCCAACAAGCCTGGGAGCGCGAACTGCAAACCACTTTAACCCCTGTGCAATGGAGCATTTTCTGGAGCAAAGTAGTGCGGGTTTCCCGATCTGCCTCAGTTACCCAAACTCTCTTCTTTTTTGCACATAGATGCTTTTATACTCCAGAAAAAATAGCCAAATGGAACACAACTGCTAGGGACCAGTGTTGGTCTTGCCATACTGCTGTGGGAACCCTCGCTCATGTTATTTATGAATGTCCTCAACTACAGGTTTACTGGGGGCGGGTCTGGGGTCGTATTCAATTTATCTTACACCTCCACGAGCCTCTTTCTTGGAAGATTGTGGGACTCCGCTCAGTGGCGGAGGTCCCCTCTCTTCCTAAGAAGGGTCGCTTTCTCCTTGATTTCATGCTGGGTATAGCTATATGTTTAATCACGAGGAATTGGAAGGATAGCTCTCGACTTACTGTCAATGAATGGTGGAACCTTGTCTGCTTATATAGTAAATATGAGCAGATATCTCGGAGAGCTATTCCCCATACCCAAACTCACTCTCGCTTGTCTAAATGGCAGATGCTCAATGATTATGTACAATCTGCTCATTGCTCCGACATGTCTGTTTAATGTACACTCATCATGTTTCAGATCACCGTTAGGTTTTGTAACACAATAATGTCAGTACACGCCCGTTTCGGGAATGATTAGTTTTCTAGAGAAGAAGCAGGGGGGAGGGGGGTGGTAGGGGTTTACTTTGGTGTATGTATCTCATTCTATGTATGTATCTGTCTTTTAGCTGTATGTCTTCCTTTCCTTTGTTGTTATAAAACGAAAATAAAGAATTAAAAAAAAAAAAGATGCACATTTCTAAGAGCTGACATATTTCAGTTAATAAATTCAAAATAAAGAGATATTTTTCTACCTTTTGTGCATTTTTTTTTCAGTTGCAATTGTTCCATTCACTTTCTTCTGGTTTCTTTGTGTCTTCTGCTAACTCTCCATCGTCTGCTGTCCATTTGTCCTTTCTTCTTTCCTAGTTTTTTTCCATTCTCTCTACATCTGCTTTAACATACTAATCATTCTCCTTTTGCTCTTTCCTCATTCCTATTTCATCCACTCAAATTTTACCCCTCCATCCTCAATCCCCACTTACTCTTCCAATACCCGGCCAATTGTAGATTTTTCTTCCCTCCCACACAAAATATATTTCCCCTCTCCATTTCACTCTCCCAGCCCCATCCCATTCTAATCGTCCCCCAACATCAACTCCCTTCTAGCTCCTGCCCCACCCAGCATCCGCTCCCTTCTAGTCCCCGCATCATCAGCCCATTTCCAGTCCTAGCTCCCTCCCCTCACAGCCCATTTCCTTTCCAAGCCCCCCTCCCCATCAGCCCATTTCCATTCCAAGCCCCCTTCCACTCAGCCCATTACCATTCCAAGACCCTGTCCCCATCAGCTATTTGCAGTTCAAGCTCCCCCTTCTACTCGGCCCATTTCCAGTCATAGCACCCACCCCAGTCCATTACCAGTTCTAGCCCCCCCCCTAGCCCATTATCGGTCCTAAGCCCCCCAACAGCCCACTTCCAGGCCTAACCCTTCCATCGCCCTATCTTCATTCTTAGCCCCCCCATAACCCCATTTCAGTCTTAGCCCCCCAATCAGACCACCTCCAGTCCTAACCCCCATCTGTCCATTACCAGTCCTAACCCCCATCACCCCATTTTCAGTACTACCCCCCCCCAGCCACACATCAAGTCCTGCTCCCCCCCCCCACATCAAGTCCTGCTCCCCCCCCCACATCAAGTCCTGCTCCCCCCCCATCAAGTCCTGCCCCCCCCACCTCCAGTCCTGCCCCCCCATCAAGTCCTGCTCCCCCCCCCATCAAGTCCTGCCCCCCCCCTCACGTCCTGCTCCCCCCCCCCGTCCTGCTCCCCCCATCAAGTCCTGCTCCCTCCCTCCCTCCCCCCCCCCGGGAAAATTAAACTTTAAAAAAAACCCAGCTTCTGCTGCTGCTGCCGCCGCTGCCGTGGCCAGCAATAGCAGCAATATCGCAAGTCCCGCGGGCGCCGGTCCCCCCCCCCCCTTCCTTCCTTCCTTCCGTCCTGCTTGCCTGCCAGTTCTCCGCTTCGGCTTTGGCTTTCAGAGCCGCGAAGGGAGAGCTTCTCCCTCGTGACTCTGTTCAGCCCGCTGGGGCAGATGGGAAATTTCCCATCTGCCCCAGCGGGCTGAACAGAGTCGCGAGGGAGAAGCTCTCCCTTCGCGGCTCTGAAAGGCGAAGCCGAAGCGGAGAACTGGCAGGCAAGCAGGAAGGAAGGGGGGGGGGAGCGGAGCCCGCGGGACTTGCGATATTGCTGCTATTGCCGGCCACGGCAGCGGCGGCAGCAGCAGCAGAAGCCGGGGTGTTTTTTTTTTCCCCCTATGCATCGCGGGCCGCACAAAGGTCTCTCGCGGGCCGCGTGTTTGAGACCCCTGGTCTATAGCCACTCTGTGGCAGTATCACACAGGGTCAGTTCCACCTACCGAGCTGGGGAGCTAGAGAGGTGTATACCCCATCTGGTGATCAGATGTAGACCACTGATCTGCATGTGCAGTGCATCATGGTTACCAGTGTGTTTACCCAACCCTGGCAAACACAGCAGTTTGTGCGGTGACCTGCAGTCTTTCTGCAGCCAGCCATTGTTTTAATACAAGCCATAGAGGGGTAGCCCACCAGTTACTACAATGACTTCAGGGCCAGGGGTCATGGGTTCAATTCCTCATTGTTCTCATTTTAGTGAGCGTGTCTGACGCAAGTTAATTTCATGCCTGTAACAGTCAGACACATCACTGCAATCTGTGCTGGCAGCCAGGAACACCCTCACCTCAGTGACCTAACGTAAGATGCCTTATAAAGTGCTGTAGCCTAAGGCGCATTATAAGGCGCCTTATAACGCGCCTCAGGGCACGTCATGTTATAAGACACCTTATAACATGCCACGGCCTAAGGCATGTTATAGGGCGCCACAAACTGAGGCACCATATTACGTGCCTTGGGCCAAGGCGCCCCCTAAGGCGCCATAATCTAAGATGCCGTGAAATGCGCCCTCGGCCTAGATGGCTGAAAGCTTGACACGCCGTAACGTAAAGCATCTTTATCCACAAGATACCAGTTCCTCCACCCAATATGACCTGGTGTGTGTAGTGTAGTGGTTTGGGGAAATGCCAAGCAACAACGTAGTGTGTGTTCAAATCCCTAAAAATGATAAAGTTATGTAAACTATATGAGAATGTGGCACATCACACCAGCAGAGGATAGTCATGGCCAGAAATGGAAATATGTGTCGCACATACCGAAAATGCAACTAGAGACACAGGTGTGTTGAGCGCATAATAATGCACCGCACTGCGCATGTGCAATTTTACTGTGTCATGAGGCCACAGACTAAGAACAGCAGACAAGATTGTGTCCAGATCACAGAAGCCAGCATTCATACAGGGGGACCTTTACCTCCTGGCACAGCATATCTGCTGCCGCCAGAGGCGCCTATTCCCGGGCTCCTCCCACCTGCAGGACCTCACCAGGGTGAGGAGGGCCTGGTACGCCTACCAGGTGCTATAACAGAGCCTCTGACTACCCACGTGAGGTAAGTGCATGGGGACAGGTCACACAAACCATGGAGTGCAACACAATACCCAGCAAGCAACATACATATCATACAAGCAAAACATGGGAAAAAGACGGGTCTGTGGGTCAACCTCGGATGAATGTAGGTCCCCATGTTGATGTGTGCAAGTCCGCCCTATCCCGAGGAGGCCCAGGCCTATGTACAGAGGTCTGTGTTTAAACCTGGTGCTATGGTAGGTGTGCCTGTTGGTGTGTGCAGGTCTGCCCAATCCCCAGGTGGCCCCAGGCCTAGTTACAGAGGTCTGTGTTTAAACCTGGTGCTCTGGTAGGCCCCCCTGTTGATTTGCGCAGGTCTGCCCTATCCCCAGGAGGCCCAGGGCCGCAATACAGAGGTCTGTGTTTAAACCTGGTGCTCTGGTAGGCCCCCCTGTTGATGTGCGCAGGTCTGCCCTATCCCCAGGAGGCCCAGGGCCGCAATACAGAGGTCTGTGTTTAAATCTGGTGCTATGGTAGGCACGCCTGTTGATGTGTGCAGGTCTGCCCAATCCTCAGGTGGCCCCAAGCCTAGTTACAGAGGTTTGTGCTTATACCTGGTGCCATGGTAGGCCCCCCTGTTGATATGCGCAGGTCTGCCCTATCCCCAGGAGGCCCAGGGCTGCAATACAGAGGTCTGTGTTTAAACCTGGTGCTATGGTAGGTGCGCCTGCTAATGTGTGCAGGCCTACACTATCCCCAGGAGGCCTCAGGCCTATTTACAGAGGTCTGTGTTTAATCCTGGTGCTATGGTAGGCCCCCCTGTTGATGTGCGCAGGTCTGCCCTATCCCCAGGTGGCCTCAGGCCTATTTACAGAGCTCTGTTATTCATTCTGGAGCTATGGTAGGTGCGCCTGGTGATGTGTGCAGGTCTGCCCTATCCCCAGGAGGCCTCAGACCGCATTACAGAGGTCTGTTATTCATCCTGGTGCTATGGTAGGTGCGCTTGTTGTTGTGCGCAGGTCTGCCCTATCCCCAGGAGGCCTCAGGCCCATTTACAGAGGTCTGTGTTTAATCTTGGTGCTACGGTGTGTGTGCTTGATGATATACACAAGTCTGCCCTATCCCCAGGAGGCCTCAGGCCTATTTACAGAGGTCTGTGATTCATCCTGGTGCTATGATAGGTGCGCCTGTTGTTGTGCGCAGGTCTGCCCTATCCCCAGGAGGCCTCAGGCCGCATTACAGAGGTCTGTGTTTAATCCTGGTGCTACGGTATGTGCGCCAGTTGTTGTGCGCAGGTCTGCCCTATCCCCAAGAGGCCTCAGGCATGGTTACAGAGGTCTGTCATTCATCCTGGTGCTATGGTAGGTGCACCTGGTGATGTGCTCTGGTCTGCCCTATCCCCAGGAGGCCGCAGGCCTATTTACAGAGGTCTGTCATTCATCCTGGTGGTATGGTATGTGCGCTTGTTGATGTGCGCAGGTCTTCCCTATCTTCAGGAGGCCCCAGGCCTGGTTACAGAGGTCTGTTATTCATCCTGGTGCTATGGTAGGTGCACTTGTTGATGTGTGCAGGTCTGCCCTAACCCCAGGAGGCCTCAGGCCTGGTTACAGAGGTCTGTTATTCATCCTGGTGCTATGGTAGGTGTGCCTGGTGATGTGCGCAGGTCTGCCCTATCCCCAGGAGGCCTGAGGCCGCATTACAGAGGTCTGTTACTCATCCTGGTGCTATGGTAGGTGCGCTTGTTGATGTGCGCAGGTTTGCCCTATCCCCAGGAGGCCCCAGGCCTCATTACAGAGGTCTGTTACTCATCCTGGGGGTACGGTATGTGCGCGTGTTGCTGTGCGCAGGTCTGCCCTATCCCACTAGGCCTCAGGCCTGGTTACAGAGGTCTGTCATTCATCCTGGTGGTATGGTATGTGTGCCTGTTGAGATGCGCAAGTCTGCCTTATCCCCAGGAGGCCTCAGGTCTATTTACAGAGTTCTGTTATTCATCCTGGAGCTATGGTAAGTGCACCTGGTGATGTGCGCAGGTCTGCCCTATCCCCAGGAGGCCGCAGGCCTATTTACAGAGGTCTGTCATTCATCCTGGTGGTATGGTATGTGCGTCTGGTGATGTGTGCAGGTCTGCCCTATCCCCAGGAGGCCTCAGGCCGCATTACAGAGGTCTGTGTTTAATCAGGGTGCTACGGTATGTGTACCTGTTGTTGTGCTCAGGTCTGCCCTATCCCCAGGAGGCCTCAGGCCGCATTACAGAGGTCTGTTACTCATCCTGGTGGTACGATATGTGTGCAGGTCTGCCCTATCCCCAGGAGGCCTCAGGCCTGGTTACAGAGGTCTGTCATTCATCCTGGTGGTATGGTATGTGCACCTGTTGAGATGCACAAGTCTGCCCTATCCCCAAGAGGCCTCAGGCCTATTTACAAAGGTCTATTATTCATCCTGGAGCTATGGTAGGTGTGCCTGGTGATGTGCGCAGGTCTGCCCTATCCCCAGAAGGCCACAGGCCGCATTACAGAGGTCTGTGTTTTATCCTGGTGCTATGGAATGTGCGCCTGTTGTTGTGCACAGGTCTGTCCTATCCCCAGGTGGTCCCTGGACCATACAGAGAGTGTTGAGTTACAACCCCTGCCCTTATGTAGGTGTGTCTGCTGCCGTGTACAAGGCACAATGGTGAATCACATGTGCAGCGCTATCGCTATTGCATACTGTGGCACAGGCATATGCAGTCTCTGCATATGTTAGCCACATGTTGTACTCAGGTCGATAGGTATAGCACACATGCCGACACAGTGCATATGTGTAGGATGTGGCGCATGCCCCAACTCCCCCTGGCACCCCATGCACAGATAACAGCACCATGCAGCACTGCTGGTATGACGCACTCGACCCGCAGCATGGCAATGCCACATATGCCATGGTGATGTCATGTCATGCAAGAATAGGCCATCAGGCCGCTATGTGGTGCCCAGAGGGTGGCACACAGGACCCATAGTGGGCAACCCACATATGCCCAGCCCCACTCGCACACATGCAGGTGGCAGTGGCAACAGCTAGCATTGGACAGACAGGGTACAGAAGGAGCAGCCTCCTGCTACACACAGCCGTGTGTGATATGCAGTAGCCGATGACCATGGATGGCTGTCCCCTCATGGTTCCGTACATTGCTGTACCCCCAGGTGGAAGACCTCCAAAAGAAGGGGAGGGAACTGCGGCTGCGCTGACCGCATTTCCTGGAGCAGGTCCAGCGGGAGCATATGTCCCAATGGGATGGTGAGTGATGCAGCCCGTGCCTCATGCCACGGTATGTTGCAGTGGCCCAGCAGCCTGCGGGGCCACATACCATGTTGCCATGATGTGACAAATGCATGCCCTGCAGTGGTAATGTCTGTTTTCCCCCCACAGTGGACGCTGATGCTGGCGAGGGCCCGTCACGGGGCAGGTGTGCCGGTGCACCATGTCAGCCAATGCCGGAGGCACATGCCCAGGAGGAGGAGGAGGAGGAGACGGATGAAGATGGCGCAGTGGCGGAGGAGGAGGGGGAGGCCACCAGCCAGGAGGGGGAGGAGGAGATGGATGAAGATGGAGCAGTGATGGAGGAGGAGGGGGAGGCTGCCAGCCAGGAGAGGGAGGAGAGGGAGGGGGATGATGAGATAAGTGTGTCCGGGGAGGGGGAGGTGGAGTGGGAGCCTGCGTAGGGGGAGGAGGAGGTTGAAGGGGGGTGAGAGCCTGTGGAGGGGGAGGGGGAGTGTGAGGTGGGGGTGGGGGTGGGGGTGGGGAGGGTAGGGAGGGTATGGGGGGTGTGTGGGAGGGTGGGGAGGGAGTGGGAGGTTTGGGGGAGGTTGAGGCCAGTCCTGACCAGCACAGGCCGGCACAGGGCACTGGGGACCCCTGCCACCTGCTCCACGATGCCAGGGATGACTCCTGTCTGGACGCGGGCCCAGCACACATCGCCACAGACAGGCCATGTGCACATGTCGCCACACAGACAACAGGTACAGTGTGTCTGTGTGGGGGAATGTGTGCACGCCGCCTGTCTGTAGCAGTGTGTGCTATGTCCATTGCCCTGCGGCAGCAGACCCATACCGTGGGACAGGTGGTTGAGGCCGTGTGCCGGATGGCTGATGAGCTGCGCATGCTGCATGAGGGTAACGCGGGCAGTGCAGCTCATCAGCCACCCGGCCAGCCCCCAGGGGGTGTGAGTATCACCCAGGGACGTGGCACCCCTGCCCTGTGCCAACCTGCCCTGGGACTGCCACCACCACCGGGGCTGGGGGTGCCATGTCCATAACAAGCACCATAGGGGTTCTGTTTGTAACTGCGTTCCAGTTCTATAAATAAATATGTAAATAGTTTGTTACGCAATCGCTGTGGTAGTGTGTCTCATTTCCTGATATGCCATTGCAGTGAGAGTGACATGTGTGAGCATGTCCCTGTGTGTCTGGGTGCAGGACATCTGTCACATACATGGTACAGTCCCCATGGCAAGGGTGGGGAATGGGCATGGGCGCAGACAGATGTAGTCCCACAGCCACTGGGATATACCAATCTGCTGCTATGGTTCACAGAAATGGGCAAATGCATGGTGGCACGGACATGCCATCAGTGCACACATGGCATGGTGCATGGCACGGGTGGCATGCAGTACAGACATGTGCGGGATGGTGGCAGGACAGACCCCACGCCCCCCTTTGGTGTGTGTCATAGGCCGTGAATGGCGTGCCAATGGGTCTGCATGCCATGGCAAGGATAATGTGCCCAAGGCAACACATGTGGGACAGGGTGAACAAGGGGGTGCAGAATGAAACACTGGACACGTGCCCACAGGCAGGATCAGTTGATTAGGCATTTATTTTTGCCACATCACCCTGTCCACCCACACCTACACCCTGCGCTGGCATCCCTTTCTGCACCTGGCATGTCCCCTCCCACTCCATGGCGCTGGTGCTGCTGCTGGCTGCATCCCACGTCCTGCCATGGCCTCCCAGGCAGCTGCCATCTGGCCCATGCTGGCTGCCATTGCCTCGGCTGCCTCGCACAGGCTCCGCACCTCCATCCGCAGCTGTCAGGATTCATGGCGCTGCCTCTGCTGTTCCCGTGCCACCTCCTGCAGTGCCAGCTGTATGCCTGTGGGTGGGACACGGTGTGACCCATGAGACATGGGTTGCACATGCCACTTGTACACATGCAACAGGTGACCCAACTGGTCAGTCACTCACCCTCTGCGTCCTCATGCGCCGATGCTGAATGGGCCCTCATTTCTGAAAGTACCTCCCCCATGGTGGCATGTGTGGCCCATGGGGTGGGACCTGGTGCTGGTGGGCCAGCCACCCCTTCAGCCTCAGCTGCCATGGACACACCACCCTCGCCAGCCTCTGTGCTCGCCCCGCCATCACCTGTCAGGTGGGGTGCTGGACCCTCCACTGCCACCTGTGTCGCATCAGTGCCCCCCGGTGCCTCACCGGCAGACACCTCTTCAGGCAGGGGCCCCGGCCTGGACTCTGCTAACACCTTCACCTCCTCCGCCTCCATGGCATATATATCACCTGGGGTGGAACAGGGTACACAGCTTAGGTGTGACGTGCCTGCCTAGCCCCGCATATACCTATGTTGCGTCGTCACCTAACGGACTGTCAGTCCCGCAAGATACCTATGTCAATATGGGACCACCCAGGTTATGTGCGTGTGGGCCGGGGATGTACAAGTGCATGGATGTGTGTGGTACCATCGGGTGTCCATGCCCTGGGTGCCAGCATCGCCTCACTGGTGCCCGCTTGTGCGTGCATCTGGGGTTGAGCCACATCAACAGGTGTGCCTGTGGGGGTGGAACTGGGGGTGGTGGGCCTAGTGTTGGCTGGGACAGGTGTGCCCTGTGGAGGTCCAGGGATCCATGTGCATGGGTGCATGCCCGCGGTGATGGGGGGCCCTGGCGCCATGACTGGCGCTGGACATTGGGTGGCTGTGCAGAGAGGGTGCATGGGTGGGCGTGTGCCACACGGGTATGTGTTGGGCCCGCTTTGCCCCCTAGCCATGCCAACCCCTATATATTGTTGCACCTCTTATCCAGCCTCCCAGCTACCATACACATACCTCTCCCCCCCTGCCTCCAGCCACCCACCCCGTGGCTCACTGTCTCATATAGCTTGCAGCCACTCATCACCTACCTCACACACAGGTGTGGCCAATTTCTGTCTCCCTCACATTCTACATCCCCTGGCCATTGCTTTCCTCTCTACCCCTGCACTATGGCTCAACAGCACATTGTCGCCTACCTTTTCTACCCCCTACCTGTCCCCCCTCGCACCTGCACCCTCACACCACCCCTCCCAATCCCCCATTTACCACCCTCACAACCCCCTCTGCTCTGTCATCTACCCTATCACCGGATCCTGTGCAGAAACGCTGTCTGCCTCTGATTTATCCACCTCACCTCTCTCCACGGCAGCCTCACCTTCGGTTCTACTGTCCCATCCCCTCTCTGCCCAGTACTCCACTACACCTGCACCGTCTCACATCCAGAGGTGTCACGCCCAACCCTGGCCCCCCTGGACCTCTGTCTCACTCTGAGAGGGGGAGGTCACACAACACATCTGGACCTATCCATATCCCTCACCTTTCCCCTTCCACTCTCCCTCTCCCATGTGCCCTGTGGAATGCTACACTCTGTCTCACATACACCAGCTTTCCTCCATGATCCCCCTATCTATATTCTTTGCTGCCTTTTCTGTCTGCTTGCTGCATTTACCTGTTTTGTCTTGTCTTCCCAGTCCTCCCCTCTGTACGCAGGCTCACAGTCATCTGCCTGCCAGTTGGTTCCGCCCATCCCGGAAGTACCGCGGCCGCGTTCACGCGGCCATGCTCAACGAGTCCTCCCCTCTGTACGCAGGCTCACAGTCATCTGCCTGCCAGTTGGTTCCGCCCATCCCGGAAGTACCGCGGCCGCGTTCACGCGGCCGTGCTCAACGAGTCCTCCCCTCTGTACGCAGGCTCACAGTCATCTGCCTGCCAGTTGGTTCCGCCCATCCCGGAAGTACCGCGGCCGCGTTCACGCGGCCGTGCTCAACGAGTCCTCCCCTCTGTACGCAGGCTCACAGTCATCTGCCTGCCAGTTGGTTCCACCCATCCCGGAAGTACCGCGGCCGCGTTCACGCGGCCGTGCTCAACGAGGTACGCTGCACCTCCAGCATAAAGCCCCAGCGCCTGCGCTGACACAGTGCTATATTCTTTGCTGCCTTTTCTGTCTGCTTGCTGCATTTACCTGTTTTGTCTTGTCTTCCCAGTCCTCCCCTCTGTACGCAGGCTCACAGTCATCTGCCTGCCAGTTGGTTCCGCCCATCCCGGAAGTACCGCGGCCGCGTTCACGCGGCCGTGCTCAACGAGGTACACTGCACCTCCAGCATAAAGCCCCAGCGCCTGCGGTGCTCGTCGCCGCGGCGCGCGGCGGGGGCGCGCACCGAAGGAGCGCACCTAAGGAGCACGCCGTGCTCCTTAGGGGCGCTCCTTGGGGCCGCTCCGGCCGCGGTGACCGTGTCGCTGTTCGTTCTAGCTTCCACTTGGTGTTTCTTCTCCTTCTTGCCCTCCAGCTTCCTCCGAACGACGACCCTCCGGTTCCAGTTTGCTCACCTTCTAGTGTTGTTCCTGCTCCGTCTTTAACAGGTGCGTGGTCTTCTCGCTCTAATCATCCTGCCCCGCCCATCCCAGATCCTATGGCCGCTATTCCTGTGGCCTGGGGCAGACGGCCGGGCAGACTATTTAGTACTCGTACTCGCTGCATTTCTAACCTTCGCCTTATTCCTTCCTCTCCCTCGGCACCTTCTCTTTCTCCTGACCTGGGTAATCTTTCGTCTTCCCCTCTTTCTATCGGTCTTCTCAACTGTCGCTCCCTGCATAACAAGTCCCTCCTTGTCCAGGATCTCGTCATCTGCTCTTCTCTTAAACTTACCCTCCTCACTGAGACTTGGCTCAGGGACGGAGAGGATGCTCTACTCGCTCGATGTCTTCCTCCTGGATACTCTGCAGTGTCTCTTCCCCGTAGTGGACGATCGGGTGGGGGTGTAGCTGCCTTACTTCACCCCACCATTTCCTTCACACAAATTTCCTCCCCTCTGTTGCATTACCCCGAGTCTCTTCTCCTTCTTCTCCATACCTCACCGCCTGTCCATGTACTTCTTATGTATTCCCCACCTGCCCTTCGCTCTGAGCTTTGGGACGCTCTACTTCTAACCCTTACTGACATCTCTCTAGCTTTCCCCCATATTCTCATAGCAGGAGATTTTAATACTCATGTAGACTCTCCTTCCTCCCCCCGTGAACACTCTTTTCTTTCCCTTCTTCACGATCTATCCCTTGTTCAACATGTCTCCATTCCCACCCACCAGGCAGGTCATACTCTCGACCTTCTTCTAACATCATCCTCTTCCTCCCTCACACTTTCTAATATCAGCTCTACCTGTCTTCCGTGGTCGGACCATGTTTGCCTTACCTCTTCCTGCTCCTGGTCCGGAGTTCTTCCTGTCGCTTCCTCCCCTCCGCAATCCTCTTCTCCCTCTATCCATCACACTCGGCCCCTTACCTCCCTCACCCTTACACAATTTCCTCCAGCAGCTGAGATTTTTCCTTCAGACTTCCCCCTCTTGTCACCCAACTCCCAGGCTGCTCTTTGGTCTTCCACTCTCTCTTCCACCCTTGATCAGATTGCCCCTCTGCGTCCCCGTCCCACCCGTCGCCGTCCATCACATCCTTGGTACCATAGTGGTCTACGGCTGCTCCGTTCCCAACTCCGAAGAGCGGAGCGGCTGTGGCGTAAGGCCCCCTCTCCCACTTCTCTAGCGGTCTTCAACTCTCACCACGCTTATTATCGGTCACAGGTCCATTCTGCTAAGCGCTCCTTTTTCTCCAATGCTATCGCCACTGCTCCAAATCAGACTCGGCACTTGTATTCTACTTTTCAATCTCTTATATCCCTACACACTTCCACGTCAATTCCTTCATCTTCCCCAGCCCCCCCCCCCTCGCAACTAGCCTCTTTTTTTACTAATAAGGTCAAATCTCTGAGAGCATCTCTACCGTCCTGTCCTGACCCCCTCACCTCCCCTCCTCCTGTTCCCTCCCCCCCACCCATCTCACAACTTTCTCACTCTTGGGCTTCCTTTGAACCTATTTCCGCTCCTGAGCTCCATCATCTTATCTCTTCTTCAAAAAAGACTTTCTGTACTCTAGACCCCATCCCCTCATCTTGGCTTCTCACACCCTCCCTGGGTCTCCTTCCTTATATTCTAGCAATATTTAATTCTAGCCTGTCCACTGGGATTTTCCCGAAATCTTGGAAGCACGCTCTTATACGTCCTATTCTAAAAAATCCATCACTTGATCCCTTGGTCCCTGCCCACTTCCGTCCTGTCTCTAATCTTCCTTTCCTATCTAAACTGCTTGAGAAATTCGTCTTTGCTCAACTCTCCCATCACCTTGATTCTATTAATTTCCTTCACCCCCGTCAGTCTGGTTTTCATCAAGGTCACAGCGTCGAAACTGTTCTTTTGGCTTTCACAAATGCTCTACACACTGTACATGACCGTGGTGATATATCGGTGGCGGTTGCTCTTGATCTTTCTGCGGCTTTTGATCTGGTTGACCACTCTCTTCTTCTTCAACGTTTGCGGGATGCGGGCCTTTGTAGCACCGTTCACCACTGGTTCCACTCTTTCCTCTCTTCTAGATCTTGTGCAGTTCTCTCATCTTCAACTTCCATCCCCCCCTCTGAACCACATCATCTTTCTTGTGGGGTCCCCCAGGGATCTGTCCTTGCCCCACTTCTTTTCAACCTTTTCCTTGCTCCTCTCGCCTCCCTGATCCAACAGTTTGGCCTGTCTGTTTTTCTTTACGCCGATGATATCCTCCTGTTACATCACACTTCGCCCACTTGTCCCGATCTCACAATTCTCGACTCCTGTCTCTCAGCTGTGTCACAATGGTTAACTCTTAACTGTCTCCACCTAAATCTTACTAAAACTATCGCTATTTGGTTCTCCCACAACAGTCCTCCTCCCACAATGGCTCCTTCCTTTTCTGGTGCTCCCGTCCCTCTCGTCTCCACATTCCGCTATCTGGGTGTATATTTCGACTCTGATCTATCCTTTCATTCGCATATTTCTCACATCACTAAAACCTCTTTCTTCTCCCTTCGTCAAATTCGTTCTATTCGTCCTTTCCTCTCTCCCTCTGCCCTCACTACTCTGGTTCTATCTCTGGTTATGTCTCGTGTGGATTTTTCTAACTCCCTATTTATCGGTCTTCCTAAATACCAACTCTCTCGTCTTCAACGTATTCAAAACACTGCGGCACGTCTCCTCACCCACTCATCACCTCGGGACCATATCACTCCCCTTCTTTTTCGTCTCCATTGGATGCCTGTCCCCTTTCGTGCCATCTTTAAACTTCTCATCCTGGTACATAAAGCATTTCACACTAGCACTCCACAGTATCTCACGGATCTCATTTACTTTCACTCCCCCAGGCACACCCCTCGATCCTTTCATCTTAACCGCCTTACCTTGCCTTCCCCTTCCTGTGCTCACCTGCAATCCACACGCTCCTCCGCCTTCTTTTTTGCTGGACCCGCTGCTTGGAATGCCCTCCCCCCTCCCCCCTCCCCTCCATTTGGAACCACACTTCAACATATTCAAAAAGAACCTGAAGACCCACTTGTTTTCCCTAGCGTTTGATGTTCCTTCCCCTTTCGTGTAACCTCCTTCTTCCTCTCCCCTCCCCCTATTATCTTCTCCCTATGTCTCGTCTTACTTTTACTATTTCTGTCCTTTTGAAGAATTGTACATTTCCTTTCTTTTTAATTGGCCATTGGCCTCCTTTTACGAATTATTTTAAGTGTGCACCGCCTTGACTGTATATGAAAGGCGGTTTTTATCAAATGCAATAAAACATAAAACATAAAACATCTCTGATGGTCTACCTCGTCCTGCTCCACCTGAGGCCTGCCTTCCCCCCGATGACACAGCATCTATTGCTGCTCTCTGTCATGGGGTCTACCTGTTCTCCCACATGCCACGTCCCTCTGGCTGTGGTGTTGGGCTCAGACATCCCCCTGCCTGCCAGTTCCGACCCCTCATGCTGCCCCAGTCTCACCCCTACCCTCCTTAGCTGTTCCCTCCATCCATCGTCTCACTCCACCCCCTCTCTGGGTGGCTGTCCCATGTCGACCTCATGACAGTTCTGCTTCTGCTGTTCTCACTGCCATTGACTCATGGCTCCCCTCCTTTCTGGGGCCCTCTTCCCACAGTCATGTTCCCAGGGGTTCTAACATCCATGTTGGTGGCCCCTCCATTCCCCCTGCTTTGGGGCTCCTCTCCCTCATCTCCCCATTTGGCCTCCCACATCATTCCAATGCTCACACTCACCAGCATGGCCACGTGATGTCAACAGCTGCATGCTCACCGGCCTCTATAGCTCGATGCCTCCCGTATCCGGCCATCGCCTGTTATGCCTCAACCCTCATCACCCGCTGCCCCATTCCCATACTGTCTCCCCCAGCCTAATCTGATATCCTCATGCCAGTGGCCCTTTGCCTCTCCCATACACAGTTGCGTCAGCTCTCTCACTATGTCAGCTAGGTATGTTGACGAAGCAGTGATGTCCTGTATCCTTGCCCCCACCTCTGCTCTGTGTGCTCTCGGTCCCCCATGCCACGTCCTGTGGGCCCCTGCACCACAGCCCTGTCTGTCATCCACTGCCCGCTATCTACGTTCCTGTGCTCGCTCAACTGGGCCGGCCTGGCTCATATCCTGCTCCCTTGGGGACCTCCGGCACCTCAGGTACATGCGTGTCCCCTTCCAGTCATCCCTAGCTCATTGCAAACAGGACTATTATGTCGCTGTGACTGACTCCCTTGCAGCTGGCCCTCGCCATCTCCCGCCTACCCTCAGCTCCCTCCTCAGGGTGCCTCCACCTCTGGTCCCTCGCTTCCTATGTGCCCCAACCCTGGCTGACCGATTCCATGCCAATATCTGCAGGATCACCCTCCAGTTCCCTACAGGGTCAGCTACGTCCCCACCTCCCCCTCTCCCCTCCCAAACGTCCTATCCAGCCTCCGCTACCCTCCCCCCCTTTGCTGTGATCTCTGAGGGTGAACATGCTCACCCCCTTTCACCCTCCAAACACACCACCTGCTCCTCTGATGCTGTCCCCACCCACTGCCGAGACCCCATCTCCCCCCACTATTGTCCCCCCCCCATCTCTCATATCCTCATCCCTTCCCTCTCCACTGCAACTGTCCCTGCAGCCATCAGACATGCGTTGGTCACACCTCTCCTTCGAGACCCTCTGGGTCTCGGCCCACCTCTCTCCCTCCCTTTGTTTCCTGACTACCTGAACATGCTGATCACTGCCACTGCACCTACATCGTCCCCTCTCATGCCCTCCTGGATCTGGTACAGCCTGGTGTTTGTCCTCAACCCTCTGCTGAAGCATCTCTTTCCCAGGTCCCTGGTGACCTGTCTCTGGCGAGATACATGGGCCTTTACTCTGTCCCCAACCCTCTTGGCCTCTCTGCTGCTCCTGGCACTGTTGACCATATTCCTCTCCTTGGTACTCTGTCCTCCCTTGGTTCTAGGGCTCTGTACTATCCTCAGTCTCCTCCTATCTCTCGCACCGCTCCTTCGGTGTGTTCCTGTGACTGCCCCTCCACTGCTATCCCGCTCACAGTTGGTGTACCCCATGGATCTGTCTTGGTTCTGCTCCTTTCCCTCTGTATACACAGTCCCTTGGTGCGCTACCCTTGTCCACATGTTCAGTGCCAGTCCATCCATCCTGCAGGGCTGTTGTTTTCAGAGGGCCACACAGTCCAGGTGGCCACATGCTGTCAGTATCCCTATCTGTGGTACGGCAGGCTGGCAGCCCTCAGGGGGTGGTGGTGGGGTACCAGGGTCTGGTCATGGGCCATTGCAGGACCCTGATGGGAGCGAGCACTGGTATAGGCTGGGGATGCACGGTGACTGGTGTTGTGTCAGGGCCACATGGTATGTGGCTGGGGACATGACATGGTGGGGGGGGGTCGGTGTGGGTGGGATGGTGTCTCTCCATTGGGCCAGGTATTGGGCATAGGTAGCTGGGGACTGCGGGTGGCAGGTTACACTGTGCATTGCTGACAGGGGACTACAGTCCAGGGGCAGTGTGGGCATGATGCAACAGGCTTGTCAGTTATGCCATATGTTGCGTGGGACTGGCTGGAGACATGCGTTTCTATGAGTCTCGGGACATGACCCCCACACCCCCCTGCGTCAGCCCCTGTATGTGCTGGGTTGTTAGCTTTCCCTGGACCACATATCTCTGTCTTACCTGCAGATGGATCTGCTGTGTCTAGCGTGGGGGGCAGGCCATGGAGGTAGATGGGCCCCAGTCTCTCTGCCAGGCGCTGCTCCAGCAGGGATAGGGCAGCTCTCCGTGGTACACCTCCACCTGTGGCATGCACATTGCGCCTCTCCTCTGTGTGGTATGCCTGTATCGCCTGCTTTATGTCGCAGTACTGCTTCCTTAAACTTTCGACATCATGGCTTGGGCCCCCTGTCTCAGCCACTGCTGAGCGCATCTCCTCCCACACCCTGTTGCGTATGCCGATGGTGGTGCTGCTGCTCTGACGCCCGAATAGTACCTCGTAGTTCTTGAGGATGCTTGCCAGGAGGAGGTCATTCTCCTCCTGGGAGAAGCAGACTGCCCTCCTCTTGGCATCTTCGAGCACAGGCCTCCACCGGCGCTTTGCCCCTGGTGCACCTCCCAGCCGGTCGGGTACGGACTTGGTGATCCCGGATGGGCCTGCCTCTTCCCCCTCAAGATCCTCAGTAGTGGTGGCCGCTGGGGGCTGTTGGCTGTTCTGGTCACTCATGTCTCGTGGTACCAGCTGACTCTCCTGCGAACACATATGTCGCCTACACTCGGCGGTATGTGCATGATGATGTGCCTTTATGGCTACCTAGGGTGTGGTCCTATGCGCATTCCACGTACGCAATGTGTATAGCATACACATTTTACCCGCGCACATGCGCAACATGCGCAACATGTGGTACTACCACGGCACGCATGCCCATATCATTCAGCCTGTGTAAGGTGCATTCCGGAGCGTACAGGAGGAGGTACAGGTACAAGAGGAGCATGGCGTGTGTTCCGTGCATTGCACAGGCATGCGTTGCATCCCTGTTCACTTTCTGCAGGTGGTGCCACATATTACGGGCTCCTTACATGTGCGTGGACACAGCGCGCGCATGTGCAATGCACGGAACATGTGTCGTGCTCCCACTACGTGAGCTGGAATGTGCCTTACGCAGGTCAGCTCACATAGCATATGGTGGATTGTGCGGAACGCATGACCCTTTTCATCCTATGGAGTTACGCTTCCGTAGGCGTGGACCGTTCTACTTCACTATTGCTGCTGTGCACTGCTACACCCACAGGTATGTTATGTTTGTTCTGATTATTTGCCATACCCCCATATTTAGTATGTATTTTTACTCTACTTGGGTGGTTTGGCCTGTGTAAGGTACGTTCCGGCGCACGTAGGGGGAGCATGGCACATGCTCCGTGCATTGCACATGCGCATGCTGTATCCACGCACGCGTACAGATTGCGTAAGGTGCTCTGGAACACGCCTTACACAGGCCGAATCATGTGTCGCCCCTTCCATTGTGCAGTATGCACATTCCTATGTGCATTATGCCGTTATGCTTCTGTAGGCGCGGTCAGGTTTGCAATACTGCTGCTGGTGTGCGCCGCTGCATCTACAGGTGTTTTATGTTTGTTCTGATTATTTGCCACTCCCCACGCCATATTTAGCATCTAACTTTGCTCTACCTGATGTCTATCATGGCTCACATTGACCATGCGGGATCTGCGTTGCAGGCGCTGGATGTTTTGGAGGAGCTGAGGTTGCCTAATGAGAGAGATGGTGTCCATAGGGCTGTGGCACAGGGCATGGGTGCAGTCCCGCTGCAAAACAGACCTGCAGCTGTGGAGGCTCCACAGGCCGAGGTTTTGCGAACACGGCGCTGTAGGTGTGCCGAGGTGCGCCCTCGCCTGCCTCGCCTCTACAGGCCTAGGCCCGTGCTCCAGGACATGCGTGAGGACCAGGTCATCTCCTTCTACCGTCTGAGCACAGGGGCTATTAGGGAGCTCTTTGAGGATCTTAGACCTGAGCTCCAGCCCCGGACTGGCCGGTCACATGCCATACCGGGATTGGCCAAGCTCCTCAGTGCCCTACATTTCTTTGCCTCTGGCTGTTTCCAATCCTCGGTGGACGCAGTGGGTGGGATGAGCCGGCCCACCTTCTCACACTGTCTCCACCAGGTACTGCGGGCCATGGTCAGCCGGGTTAGGAATTACATTGTGATTCCTAACAATAGGCAACAGTGGGGGGCCCTGGACCAGGCATTTCAGCATATTGCAGGGATACCACACGTGATGGGAGCTATTGATTGCACACATGTTGCCCTGGTCCTGCCCAGAGACAGGGAGGCACTGTTCCGCAACCACAAACACTACCATTCCCTGAATGTGCAGGTTGTTTGTGATGCAAATATGCGTATTCTGAATGTGGTTCCTAGGTTTCCAGGGTCTGCCCATGACTCCTATATCCTGCATCACTCGGCACTGTTTGACCAATTTGAGGACAGACAATATGAGGACTGTGTCCTGCTGGGTTGGTATTTACCATTTCTAACATGCACATGGTGTTCCTGTGTCCTGGGGTGCTTGTCACTTCTCACAGGTGGGACAGGGTCACCTGTGGTTTGCCGTTTGGCCCTTCGGACTGCATATCCCCTGTGACACACATGACATGCCCTGATGCAGATCTGACTTATTTTCTGGCAACATTAAGGACACTGGCCATCAGGCTGTGGCATATCACTGCCCAGCCAGTGTATGATTTACGGGGTCCCATTGTTAATTATGACCTCAGCACCCCTTTCCATGCATTGTGGTGGTGGAGCGCTGACCTTGTGTGGGGCTGTGCCCACATTCACACCATGTCACCATCACCGGGGACGTGTTCACGTACCTTTCTGGGTTTCTACACGAACATACCGTATTTACTCGAGTCTAATGCGCCATCGAATGTAATGTGCACCCCTATTGTGAATGGCTTAAAAGTTAAAAAAAATGTTTGCTGGCGATTGTAGTATGCACCCCCTTAGTGCTGCTTCGCCCCGTGCAGCCGCTGCTTCTGCTTTTCAGAGAGCAATGGCTGCAATAAAGTTAAAAGCAAAATGAAAAGAAACCTGTTAGAAGCCCTCAGGTCATCCTAGGAAACTCCTTCTGCAGTGCCTGAAGAAGTGATGTCAGAGGGGACGGGTGCTGCAAAAGGAGTTTCCTGTGGAGAGTCCCGAGTGCAATCGCAGCTCTGAAGCATAAGAGGGCTTTCCCCTCAGAACACTGGCTTACCGGTATATGGGCTTCCTGTGCCACCGGGGGAGCTCAGGGGACGGAGCTAAGCTGCCTCGTGTAGGAGAGGGAAACCCCGATGTGCAGCAGAGGCAGCAGTAGTAGAGCAGACAAAGTCTTTATGTTGGCTCACCTCCATGGATGTAGAAGAGCAGAGGGAGTCCTGTAGGCTGGCTTGTGGAGGGTCCTGAGTGCGATCACAGCTCCAAAGCAGAAAAGGGCTTTCCCCTCAGAATGCTGGCTTACCGGTATATGGGCTTCCCGTGCTGCCGGGGGAGCTCAGGGGGCAGAGATAAGATGCTTCGTGTAGGAGAGGGAAACCCTGATGTGCAGCAGAGCGGTAGTAGAGCAGGCAGAGTCTTTCCATCCTTCTGCGGCATGGGAAGCCCATATAAGCCAGCGTTCTGAGGGGAAAGCCCTCTTCTGCTTCAGAGCTGCGATCGCACTCAGGATCCTCCTCAAGCCAGCCTACAGGACTGCCTCAGACAGCCCTATCAGACACTTGCTGCAGTATTGCACCTTTTATCTTTTGTGACTGACATCAACCTTTACATGTTTGTGTTGGGCTGTTTGTTTCGTTGTGTTTTTCTGTGGGATCTAAGTGCACCAACACTGCTAGACATGCTGTGGACCTCTGGGATGCCTGTGTGACATGGGCATAGACATGACCATGTCGAGACGGCAACCTGGTCTGCAGTGCCTTCTCCTAATGTCATCAACATGCACCGTGCTCTGGGTTGTGATCGTGTCATGTTTGCATGTCTGAGGTTTCATTATGTACATATTGTGGTTTCACTCTCTGCAATGTGAGCTGATGTGTGCAGCATACCATGACCTTGTTTCTCCTCCTTTAACCACAGGGCACAGCCAACACACACAGCACACCTACTACACTGCATCTGCACTCCCCATCACCCAACTGTTGGAGGACAGAGCAACTTCATGCAATGATCCCTGGGAGATGGTGCCATTGGGTGATGGACATATGCGAGTGGGACACACGCCTATGATGGATATTATTGTTGGACTGATACTTTGAGCAGAACAGGGATGACCAACACACCGTTGCTGCCATTCTCTGGCTGGGTGTCATGTTCATCGCAGGAGACACACAGCACCTTTGCAATACTGTGACACATTGAGATGTCACACGTGACTTTGCATGCCCATGGATTCAGGGACAGTCGTAATGGGACATGTGGGGTTGCAGACAACATTTGCACTGTGGACAATGTGTACTGGCCCATACATGTACAGCAGGAACTCACATACTCATTGAAGAAAACTCCATGATCTGACCACAATACCACGGCTCTTTAGGTCTCTGGTCCATCAAGCAGTGAGAGACAGGCAGAGAGTAATACAGAACACAATCACACACACACAAAGTGCTATTTTCTTTGAGCTCAGAGGGAAGATGGCAACAGACGGTCTATGGACACGCATAGTTCCACGCCTGCCGAATTCAAAATCCTCCTTGTGAAAAGCTCCTTTTTATTAGAGAAAAAGAGGAAGTAACAGTCATTTATTATAACCATGAAATAACACAAGATGTCGCCAAAGTTCTTTTTACAGAGTAAGATCTGATTACAGTATATTAGATGAAATTTATAATTGCAAAAGTTGCAAAAATTATGTTTTGTCAGCAGGGACTTCCAGTTGACTGTACAATGAACTTTATGCTTGCACAGTTCATAGCCTTTATGCTTAGTTAACATTGTTCCATCTATTTTAAAGGCGGTTTTACAGAACTCATGATCATGACATCCTATTCTATTTAAAAGGAAGTAGGTGAAAAGTCAAACTTCTAAACACATTTTGTATCAAGAACTTCATCCATCTTCAATTACATATTGGGGATTCTGGTATCCCTTTATCTGTCCATTCCTACAGTCCTCCCTGTGATTCTAGAAAGAATCATTACAAAAGAACAGTAGCTGAAACATGTCCAATTCCGGAATAATCTTCTACAGTAGGCTTCATTTTGGAGATGTTCTTTCAAAGTCCTAGGCACATCTGGTCCATAGGTGAGCTTCATCTTGTTCATTGGAAGAAATAGTTATACAAAATCATGTGACATTGTTTACCTTTGCTTAGCCTCAATAAAAATGTGTACAGAGAACAAGACTTTACCAATTATTCTTGTAAGCACTACCTCATCCAGCAGTGGCCAACTGCTTCTCGTAGATCTAGCAATAATTCAGAGATTAGTCCCTCATATCATAACACCAGTCATCACTCCAGATTCGTCAGCAGCATCCTTTCTCACCATGGGCTGTGCTATGCACATCTTAGATCAATCTTTTTCAGTGACCATCCACCCCGGCTTCACTGCTGCACATACATGATTAGTTCCGCTGGAATCGTTGATCTTTATCAGGAGTCTCCATATTCAGTAGCATTTCA
The DNA here is from genome assembly GCA_033557465.1 of Ichthyophis bannanicus. NCBI lineage: Eukaryota > Metazoa > Chordata > Amphibia > Gymnophiona > Ichthyophiidae > Ichthyophis > Ichthyophis bannanicus. Next base: position 915,073,518 of record CM066031.1, on the reverse strand, counting down.
TTCAGTCGTTTTTCTCTTCGGCCCATAGGATTCAGTGCATACAATATATAATTTGTAAAAATCCAATTCTCCACTACAGCATCTCTCTTGATGCCATACAATTGCAAACAAGCACAATTATTCATCCCTAATGACAGTCTTAAATTGTTGAACAGAATTATATTATCCATTGTTAATTACAATACATCTATAGCTAGCACTAAACTATTACATAGCTAACCTGTAACATAGTTATTTTTTTTCATCTACATTCCTAAACTTATTCTGTCTACTTGCCAAATCAAATGTTAGCATGTGGCTTGATAGATTGCTTTTTCCTGTCAGGAACACAATTGTACATATTCATATCACTAATTATATTTGTGATGTATTCTCCAGCTATAGAAATATACAAGATATAGTCAATCTGGTTTATTCAAGGGGTAACAACATTAAAACATAACTAGCAGTTTATAACAAATAATCTAAACTCATTTCAATTGTTTGTCAACAATTATTAGGAAGGCTGTCTTATCTTAGGTGATGATTCAACTCACATTACTTTAAACATTATCACCACGTCCTGCACACACAAATACCCCAGTACCTCACTGGTCTTCTCCGCTTCCACATCCCTACACGTAGTCTTCATTCTCTTCACATTAATCAACTTCACTTCCCCCCACCATCTCGTGCACACTTACAGTCTACCCGTCATTCTGCCTTTTTCTTCCTTGGTCCAGTTCTGTGGAACTCTTCCCACTCCGCTTCGTCTGGAAGATAACTACACCAATTTCAGGCCCCTACTTAAATCCCATCTGTTCACCTCAGCATATAACCTCCCAGCCACACCCAACTGACCTGGTTTATCTATTTTTGCACTTTTCTTTGGGGGTTTTTTTGTTTTTTTTTTAATACTACTTTCCCCACTAATCACAGCAGTTCACATTGCAACTAAAACTTGGTACAGTACATTAAACAGGAACATTAATAACTTGAAATTTTTCTTTGTAAGGCAATGAGGGTTAAGTGACTTATCCAAGGTCATAAGGAGTGCTAGTACTCTAGTCATTAGACTACTTCTCCATTCCATTCCAATTCACATAGACATCTAAGCTCACAAAGGAAGGAACATTTATATAAGGGTGTGTACATTCATAAACTATAAAACCTTTTAACACTAAATTTGAACCAACTAGAAAATCAATTACCACTTCTTAATAGCTTAACACTTCTATCTTTGTTACACTATTTTCAGAACAAAACAGCATAGTAATATCAGCACATAGAGCTCCTCAGGCAAGAAGCCTGAGGCAAAATCAGTATTAATCAAATGGGCAGATAACTCAAGAGCTCTAGAAAGAGCGAACACTCCAGCTAGTTGAGCATTAGCAAATAACAAAGCAGCCGACTGTCACAGAATCAATTCTTTCAATTGCATCAGTTTTCCTTACTCATTGTGCAAAGCAGAACCATCAGTACAGTGTGAGGTCAAACAGCAACAAGAAAAGAGCTGAAAGAAAACAGTTTTTTTTTCCAAGTGTAGAAGACACTAAAACTTAATGAGAGACATGTTATAGTACTAGAACGACATGAGAATTTAAGATCACTCCTCCAATCGACTCCTGCAGTTTAGTTTAAAAGAGACTAAGGGGCATGTTTACTAAAAGCCGTACAATTGCGTGCCGCACAATAGCGCACGGAAACGCGGCACTCAAACGCTCAGAAACGCTCTTAAACGCCCCGCACAAGTGCGCGTGGGCCCCGCACAATTGCGCGCCGCACTAACGTGCCCCGCACAAGTACCCGGCCCGCAAATGTCCGATAGAGGCGTGGAAAGGCATTCTGAGGGCGGAGGAAGGCTCCCGAGGGGCGGAGAGACGGGGTCAATGGGCGGGGAAGGGGAGGGGAGAGGCTCCCCGCACAGTATCGGGGACGAATTTGCAGGTTAAAAATAGCGCGAGTGAAACACTCACGGTAGAGGGCATTTAAAGGGAAGAGAAACCATTTCCGTCAGCAATGTACAGGGAAACCGGGGAAACCTGCAAAACGTGAGCAGTGTGATACATGTGCACAGAACAAAAGTGCAAATAAAGATAGAAAAAGACCCAAACAAACATATTAAAAATAGGAAGTCAGCTGGAGAACCCTGATATTAATGGGCAAACATAAGAAACACACCCAGGAAAGCTCCAAAAAAATGAAATGAAGTATGGAAGGGGCTACGGAGCGGAGACCCTTCCAAAACCATTTCCTTTTTTCTGAGCCTTCCTGGGAGTGTTTGCTATGGTTGCCCATTAATATCACTGTTGCCCAGCTTGGTTATATTTATCCCCAGTTCGTCGTGGTCGGTTGAGGGGTTTATTTGCACTTTTGTCACCAGACAAGGTGACTGAGCCCACAGTACAAATGTGCAGAGCAGGGTTTTTGACTCCTTTGGTCAGGTTTCCCACCCCCAGGGACTGCACTAACAGTGTGGCCACAGTGTGGTGCAGCAGACAGAGGCAGTACCTCTAGGACCAGAGGGTCACAGGTTCAAATCCAAGCTGGGGCTCCTGCCAACCCAGTCCCCATATTTTACCCACCACTAAACAGAGATAGTAAAGACACTCCTTTATTGCAGAGAACATAAGCATGGTTCACACACCCATTTTGTACCCAACCCCGCACACACCATACCACTGGGCATTACCGACAGCCGAGTCCCCCAAATGCAGTCCTGGAGTGCCACAACTCAATCAGGTCATATGCTTTTCCAAGATACGGACATGCCAGCATGTTGGCGGTAGGGTACAGGTGGTGGAGGGGGCAGTGGCTGCTAGCCACAGAAGACAGTGGCCGAGCCATGTGCAGGCTGGCACGTCCACTGCAACATAGGCCCTGTCGGATGTACAGTCATGGACTTCCCAGGGAATTCAGCACATCTGTGGCAGCACAGTGGTGCAGTGCACACAGACAGTGTGTGCAGGAGCAAAAGGTCACAGGTTCAAAGCCCAGCTGGGGCTACTGCCATTCCTGTCCACATATTTTCCCCACAACTAAACCATGTTAGTAAGGGCAATCCTTTATTGCTGGGGATATACGCATTGGTCATACGCCTATCTTTTACACCACCAAGCACAGACACCATGACCAGGGGCATTACCTAGAGCAGAGTCTCACAAATGCAGTCCTGGAGGACCACACACCATTCAGGTTCCATGCTGCCACTCATACAAATAACCGTGCTGTATATCTATGCACCACCCCCATGGCATGTAGATGTAGCTCATGCATATTCATGAGGGACAGCAGGAAACCCCAACCAGTGTATTGCAAACCTGGACTGGATTTGGGAACCTCTGCCGTACAGCAGCAGCCAACAGGGACAGGCACACCCACACCACACCCACAGGCCCCATTGGCCAATGCCTCCTGGTGAGGCAGGACATTGGGCCCTGCGTGCATCTCCCAATACCAGCACTTGCATACCTTAGCAATGTCACCCTACACCAGGGTATATGGTACACAGCTCTCAAACGTTTGCTATGAGTACTGGCAGATAGATATCCCTACGTTACGCACAGTCTGCTCTATGAGCTCCATCATAATAATCTATCTGATGTTTGCGGTGTGTGCGTCAGGTCTGGCCCCTGACAGTGTTTACCACCCTAGGGAGGGACCCCCAACGGTATTGCATGCCATACCCATGCCTGTACTGTGCCCAGGACTGGTGTGGTGGGCAAGGATTCTGAACCCCTCTATAGTAGCACAATGCTGGCATACGTGTGGGAGTGTGTGTCTGTCTATACAGTGTGTGTTGGCTGCAAACACTGTCCACAGTTTTGGCCTGATGATGTGCATAATGAGCAGCAAGGTACCATGGGTATAGCTCAGACAGGGTGGGCTGGCCAGGATGCATCTGCACAGGGCATAGGGCACTGGCAGGGACATTGTAGTGGCCGTCCACCACCTCCACAGACAGGGTGACCTCTGTATGTGCTGCTGGGCTTTCACTCCACCCTGACTGTGCAGTGATGGCAGCATGGCTAGGCACCCCCATAGTGCTTCATAGCATTTCCCTCATGTGATATGTATGGGTCACCTGTTGGGGCCTAGTCACTGATGTATCTGCTTGTGTGTGCTGCCATCCCAGTTGTGGGTGCATGCATTTCCAGTGGGACTAACCAGCAGACTGTTCACAGCTGGTATGTGCCCTGCTGGAGTGCCTTGCAGGGTGCAGTGGCTGATGGCTTGATGCAGGGGAATATCAGATAGTGGTGGGGTGCATCTTAGCATATCCAGGCCTACTGTCTGTCTGATATTGTGGTCTGGGTGTGTGTGGGGCTGCTTGGACTGCCCTGCAGGGTGTCTGTTCCCCAACAGGACTGGGGTTGATGGTCCACTCTACTGCCATCATTGGAGGGGGGGGGGGGTGGTGTATAATGGGGATCTGTTGATAGGAGACCCTGCCTGTTTGCCACCCTCAGCTGGGGGGGGGGGGGGGGGGGGTTGGTGGTACATAGCCCACCTAGGGGTCCGTGGGGTTCCCCCTGACTGAGACAGACAGAGATATCCAAGGTGTTCCTGCAGAAACTACCTATCTCACAGATTACGACTGTTTTGGAGCTCTGCCATGGCCTCTCTCAGCCATGGAGGGTGCTGTGGACCTGGTCCAGGGTGCCTCATCGCACACTCAGGGTGAGCACAGTTCCCGCACAGTGTGACTGTGTGTAGCTACTCTGTGCAAATTAAACACCCGGTCAGTACCTCCTACCAGGCCAAGGTGCTGTGTGGGTGCACACGGACACGTCCCCCTACCAGGCCGGGGAGCTGTTGGGGTGCATTCCCCATCTTGTGTTCATCTGTGGACAGCTGATTTGCATGTGCAGTGCATCATGGGTATGGGTGGCCTAACCCTATCCTGGTTCCCACAGCAGACTGTCTGTGTGGTGACATGCAGGCTCTCTGCAGCCAGCCAGGGGCTTGCTGGCAGCTATATAGCTGTAGCCCAATGGTTACTTCACTGCCTGTGGAGCCAGCGGTAATGGGTTTGAGCCCACAGTGGGGTTATTTGATAGGGTTGTCCAAAGCTTTATTTAGATTTAATGTACATATGTTGCTGCCATCAAACACACCCTCAGTGTACTGTACCCATAAGGTGCCTCTGAGGGTGCTTTATAGGGCACCCTATAGGGCACCTTATGGTTGCCGTCCATATAAGGTGCACTATACATTATCCTGTGACGCAACATATATGGTGCCCTATAGGGGACATTCAAGGGTGCCTTGGCGGACAGTGAACTTTAACATCCTGCCCATCACCCACCGAAAAGAGAATTCGAAAACGTGAACATTCTCCATGGTTCTCCACAGACCTTCGTACATCCCTCCACCATCTACGCAAACTTGAACGACAGTGGCGACGAACTCACTCCCCTGAGGCGCTGGTAGCATACAGCTCATACCTAACTACCCACCGAGCAAAGATATCACAGAGCAGGAAAACTTACCACACAGGCTTAATAAAACGCTCCATCAACAAACCACATGCATTGTTCAGCATAGTAAAGTCCATAACAGGTGAACCGATCTCAGCACAACCCCCTATGCCTCAGCCGCAGGACTACGCAAACTACCTCCAATCAAAGATGATTAAAACCAACACAGACTTAAATGTCAATAACGCCTCCACTTCACCTAAGACATCCCATGCAATGCCACTACACAACTTCTCCACTGTATCAAATAGAGAGGTTGTGAACATTATTGCCTCAATCAACCCCAGTACAGCTCCTAACGACCCGTGTCCAGCCAGCTGGATCAAGGACATGCGACATGACCTCAGTCAAATACTGAGCAAAATACTGAACCAGTCTTTCTTAACAGGTTCATTCCCACAGAGTCTAAAACATACCTCCATCAAGCCCCTACTGAAGAATAATAGACTGGACCCATCCAAGGTTGATTCCTTCAGGCCTATCTCAAGCATCCCACAGCTTGCAAAAATCATTGAGAAGGCCGCCCAACAACAAATCCAACATCATATTGACACTGAAGCACCACTAGATCCATCTCAACATGGCTTCAGGGAAGCACATGGAGTTGACACAGTCCTTACAACCCTATTCAATGTTCTGGTAACAGGAATAAATAACATACAACAGGGCTTCGTCCTCATCTTCCTGGACATCTCCGCCGCTTTCGACTCTGTGAATCATGACATACTCCTACAACGTTTGAAAGATAAGGGGATTCAAGGCACAGCACTCGAGTGGTGCAAATCCTACCTATCTAACAGATGGCAACAGGTAAAAACGGGCCACGCATCCTCAGAACCTTTCCTGCAATCACAGGGAGTACCACAAGGATCGTCCTTATCGGCACTAATGTTTAACATCTACATGCAGCCGATATGTGACTTGATCAGATCCTTTAATGTACAATGTCTCGCTTACGCAGATGACATCCTCCTATATATGCCGTTCACAATTGAACATCCAGTATTCTCCCCAATAATCAACTGTTTTGAAGCTGTAGCCGAATGGTTGCTATCACAAAACCTTCGGATTAACCACAACAAAACTGACGTTCTTTTTGTCACAAGGAATCGTAAGTTCATACCTCCTCCATCACTACTCGTCAACAACATAGAGTTGAAATCAAAAGCTACCATCCGTTACCTCGGCATCACATTGGATCAGCACTTGGATATGACAACGCATGTCAAGAACATCACAAAAAATATATATTATAAAATCAAATCGCTACGTCACCTCCGCTCTCTACTTGATCCCACAGACTTCCGAACAACCTTCCAGGCATTAGTCCTCCCACACCTGGATTTTGCCAACATCATCCTCCACGGCCTCCCTCAATCAACTTTAAATCCACTCCGCCTAGCCATGAATACAGCCGCCAGAGTCCTCTCCGGCTCATCAAGATCTGAACATATAACACCCATCATGAAGGAACTGCATTGGCTACCATTACATGCCAGAATCCAGTATAAGTCTTTAGTCCTTACATTCAAAGCACTAAATAACTGCCCCCCTACGCCAATCAGCAAGCTTATCCACTGCACCCTGGAAAACAGAAAAAGGAGAACCACATCAATGAACACCTTAATTGTCCCAAAAATAATAACGAAGTGCACTAAGGCCACCTCCAACAGGGCCTTCTCCTTATTTGCACCTCTAAACTGGAATGCGCTACCTCACGAAATCCGTGCTATCAAAAACCTAACCCTATTCAGAAAAGCATTGAAATACCACTTGTTCACAAAATGCTACCCAGAAGTCAACCCGTACATTAACAAAACTATCACCTCAATACAACCCGAAAAGGGCTAGTTGGCCAACCTTCTCTCTAGTCCTATTAGGAACCACATTGCAACATCCAAACGAGTTTTATATCACTGTATATACCATTAAGTTAATACCATTAAACAAGATATGCCATTAAGTTAATCTGTACATAGTTCCCCGGTTGTCCTATTGTTGAAGTTCCCTGTTCAATGTAAAACTCAATGTTACTTGTATGCATTGTAGTATGTTCTTGTTCTATGTACACCGCACTGATTTTAATAGCGCGGTATAAAAGAATTGTTAAATAAAATAAATAAATAAATAATAAATAACATGTGCCTTATGGGCCGCCTTATGTTAACACGCTTTGTGAGTGCGTTTGCTAGTAGTGATAACTGAAATAAAAATAGATTGCCCCCTACAGCACTCATCCCCATAATACACACTGCCTCAGTGAGCCTTCTTCATTGGGCACTGTGGGGGATTGAACCCCTGATCTCTGCACCATTGGTCAGTATCTTAACCATTGTACTATGGCTCTGCTCCTTTGTGTGTGCACATCAGGGCGCCACTTAGCCTTCCCACGCACTATTATGCACGGCGCACAATAGCGCAGCGCACAATAGCGCCCCGCGCAAATGTGCGATTGCTTACTCCCGTTTTTTTCTTTTCTCTGCCTGAACCGCCCACTCCTTATATGGCACAGGCACACTACCGCGGCCCCGCACATTAGGAATGTTTAGTAAACAGACCCCTAAGAGAATATCAGCATTTTTCTTCAGATATTTACTCATACACTATCATAGTTGAACTTTCAACATTATACATATATTCGCCATACTGTTTTAATTACTTAATTCTCTTGTTTGAATGTAATTGTATCATTCACTTTTTCCCTTTAAGTAAACAAACTTGCTTGACTTAACTTGACTAGCAATTCAATTTTTTTCCAGTTAAGTTACTAACTTCTCTTTCCTTTAAAACTATTTTTTAAACCTTTATTACATCACACAATTTTATCAAATATCTAAATATATCAAAGCATGGAAGATCTTCCTGTTCATTCACATCAAATATAACTAGAAATACAAGTTGGAAAATATATCAATCATTTTTTTCCCAAAGCATCCAGAGACATAAGAAACACCAAAGAGTAATATTTCTAATAATATTTTTCAGCATTTGCATTATTACACATAGAATGGAATCAGTAAATAAATTCTCATAACCCAAAATAAGTTCAGATCCAGACCTAAAAAACAAACTTATTTACTATACATACACAAGTAAGAGAAATGGTTAATCACATTTGAAGGTTTTTTTTAACTTTCCCAATAAGGTTAACAAAGAAAAGCTTACCACAGTTGCTCAAGACTTTCTTCCTGCTAATATTGCAGTCATGCCAAACTGTTATCTTTGCCAGAAACCTCTACATTATTACTGCAATAAATATCAAAACTTATACTGCACAGGACAATTCCCTAACCACAAAATTAGAGGAAACAAACTTCATACTACAATTATGACATGAAAATTAGTCCTTCAAAACTTCTATTTCTTTCATAAAGCAATGGCTTACGTTTTTCCCTGTAAGTTTCAGTTTCTTTTATATTTACACTATCCATCCTAAACACTTGATTTTTAAATTTTTCAAAACACAGAGTCAGTGGCTTGCTGCACTTTTCAGCCTTAAACTGCCACAAAACCATTCATGACTGGTATGAAATTTGCTCAAATCTAATCATATTTCATACTGTAATCAACTCAATTTGTCCCACTGAAATGTTCCAAGGGGAACGGCAAACTGTGGTTACTGGCAGTCATCGAATATTAACATAAGGGCGCTTCACCAAACTTGCGCCTCATTTCACAATTAGGGCTTCCTTTTTCTTGCCCCATCTCACTTCACTTATCTAACTGAGATCTCTAATTAGCCTTACCGACTTTACATTATAATCACAATATACACACAGATATCTGTCAATTCTTTAGTATACTCACACAACCACTGCCTGTGTCCTTGAGACTTGTCTACTGTTTCCAACTGCTGAAGGAACACAGAGATCCGAGTCACGGCAAAAACTGAAGAAAACTCCATGATCTGACCACAATACCACGGATCTTTAGGTCTCTGGTCCATCAAGCAGTGAGAGACAGGCAGAGAGTAATACAGAACACAATCACACACACACAAAGTGCTATTTTCTTTGAGCTCAGAGGGAAGATGGCAACAGACGGTCTATGGACACGCATAGTTCCACGCCTGCCGAATTCAAAATCCTCCTTGTGAAAAGCTCCTTTTTATTAGAGAAAAAGAGGAAGTAACAGTCATTTATTATAACCATGAAATAACACAAGGTGTCGCCAAAGTTCTTTTTACAGAGTAAGATCTGATTACAGTATATTAGATGAAATTTATAATTGCAAAAGTTGCAAAAATTATGTTTTGTCAGCAGGGACTTCCAGTTGACTGTACAATGAACTTTATGCTTGCACAGTTCATAGCCTTTATGCTTAGTTAACATTGTTCCATCTATTTTAAAGACGGTTTTACAGAACTCATGATCATAATATCCTATTCTATTTAAAAGGAAGTAGGTGAAAAGTCAAACTTTTAAACACATTTTGTATCAAGAACTTCATCCATCTTCAATTACATATTGGGGATTCTGGTATCCTTTTATCTGTCCATTCCTACACTCATTGTATGTTGTACATCCATCTGACATTGTGTTCATGTGTGTGGCCCATGTGTGTGACTTGCATCGCAAGATTTCCTCATATGTTTGGATCAACAGGTGCATGCAGCCACATGTGTGGAACATGAGGTACATTCTGTAGGTCCTGTTTATTTGTCTGGCTACCTTACACTTGGACATGACACGCTGTTTGCCACCACACCACTGCGATGTGTGCCAACATCTGTGACTGCTGTTTGACCCTCGCAGGGGGTGTTACAGTGCATCTGGGGCAGCACTGTGTCATGGTTCAATGTACACGGTGCATGTGCATCTGCCTGATTCTGTTGTTATACCGGTGCATGTGCCGGTGTGGCTTTTGTGGGGGTTATTGCACCATTGTTGTCCTTTCTTTCTGCCTCCAGGTACATGTTATTGTGTGTGGTTACTGTACAGATGTGGCACTGTACATTGATTTACAAACGAATCTTTGCATGTCTGCATAGTCCTCTTTATCACATGCCATTGCGCCACTCACATTGCACCAGTAACTTTGCAGTGTGGCGGTGGGTGTGTCCATTTTCTGTGATGCTCCTGTATCCACAACACCCATTGCAGCAGACCTTCTGCATAGTGCTATCTCTGTATGTCTGTGAGGTTCTGCTTTGTTTGTTCTTTGGCAATATGTGCCTCTCGTACCTGTTACCATGTCCTCATTTTGCATTGTGCCACTGTTTTTTGGTCCCATTTCTGCATTAAAGGTGATTATTTAAACGAGTACCTGACGTCTGCTCTTTCTTGGCAAATCACATACTGTTGTCTGGCCATCTGTACTGCTGTATGACCCACTGATACACACACATATGGTCTACACAGCTGAGGGGTAGTGCTGGGGCATTGGGACATGACATCATTGTCATGTTTGTGCATTTGCCTGTGCACTGCAGATCCACATCACTGCATGGCAGCATGGCATTACATCTCTGTATCTTCCTTTCCTACCTTATCACCTTGTGGTTGTGTGGGCAGCTTGGTGTACCTGCCTGGCCTGTGCCCCCTATCAGTTGTGTGTTCTGGTGCTATTGCCATGATGATGCAGACAACGTACGTCACAGCACTATAACCACAGTCCACCTTTCATAACATTGACCTCTGTGTGTGTTGTATTATACACGGGATGTGTGTGGTGTATCCGACATTGTGCTGCTGCATTCCTTCCCACAGATGGTTTCATTGATATCCACATAGGTGTTCCTTTTTAACACAGGTACATTCATCGCTCCCATGTGCCTGGCCAGTTGCATGTCGGCTCATTTGGACCATTGTGGCTTCTTTTGGGTGGGCATCTCTACTACTTGGCCACATGCATGCTCAGGCTGGTGCCTGTACATCCCCACCTAGGAGGTGTTTGTGGGACATAGCTGGCATTGGTGTTCTTTGACACTGGTGCTGACAGTGGCGGCGGAGCGGATTGGAGATGCGCCTGCCTCCTTGTCTACACATCATTGACTGCAGAGATGTTCATGCCATGGTTTGGAGGAGTGGCATAATGGTTTGCACACTGGCCAGGGGACCAGGGTTCGATTGCAACTCCATGTGGCGTTTGTCAGGTCACATACCCTGCATTGCTCTGACAGGATCCAGTTGATCATTGTCGCTCTTTAATGTACATTACCAGGTTTACATTGCCATGTACACCACTTTGATTGATATCATGAGGCAGTATTGGACACACTGTTCCCTCTAAGCTGTGCGCGTGTGCGCGCACACACACCTCACCGAGCGAGCGCACATACTTTACAACAGAGCGCACAAAAATTACAGTTCTGATTCCGATAGAAAACAACCCAGACGTCTTAAAATTTAAAAGTTGTGATTGTAATTACTAGAAATTTTCTGCTTCATTTAATAATCGTCTATTTTCATTTAATTTGATTAAAATCAATGTGGTGTACATACTGTATTCTGACGTGTAGTCAAATTTTAAAGTATATAACTCCGAGTGTCATTATATGGGGCACAAAAATTTATCCTTCCTTCAAAAGCTGCAGAGCTGATATTTTATGTGCACACAGCCTACAGAAAATTAGAGGGAACATTGATTGGACAGCTGTCACAATACACTTGCTGACATTTTGCTGTGTATGCTTTTTTAGGTTTGTGTGTCCTGTATTGCCGGGCACGTATGTTTTTGTGGGCATTTCATGACTGATGTGTGTTGGGTTCCCATCATGCACCACCTACTTTCTACATGCATGCATATGTGACTACGGCATTTGGTGCGTGCAGCTGCATTGGAGGGTGGCCTACTGACCAGTACACACCATGCAGCTCCTGGACATGATCTGTCCTGCCCATCATCTGTGGACGGGCCAGTGACTTTTGTGTGACATGATGGACACACATTTGTCTGTGCTGCTGCATCACCGCACTGATGAGCGTATTTAGTGGTATACTGCTGATGTACATGGTCCACCTGTGCTTACATCCTTGGACGGTGGCAGCTGTCTGTGTGCCAGCCGTCTGCCACCTCAGGGGCTGCTATGGGTTTCCATATACACATTCCCTTTGGTGGAACATGTGTTCATTGTGCTTGTAATGGTTGTTTGGGATAGTGGTTACAGATGTACACTGTGCCACCCTAGGTTATGGGTTTGATTCCCACACATTCCTTATCTTCTTTTTTTCTTGTGTTCTTCTAGCCCTACCATACAGTGGCTCCGGCTTCATCACTTCTCCGCACGCCCTTCTTCTCTTCACTGTACAATGCAGTGTCCCCTCCGTGCAGCCTATCCGTCACATGCTAGCTGTTACATATGGTCCCTTTCTTCGGGCTGTCTGGGTGGGCAGTTGCCTCGGTGGTTTGGTAGTGGTGCCAATAAGCTGTGTTTGGGCTCTTCAATGTACTGGTTCAATTCTCTCTTACTCCTTTTTGGTTCTCTTGCCCATTTTGCCTTGTACACACACCATCCACACAGCCGGCCCTTCAGTGCGACCCCTGACGCCTTGTTGTTACGCGCCATAATCCAGCCACATATTCTAAGGCGCTTAGACGTATCTCATAAGGTACGTAGGAAGGTCTGTAATGTCACGCACGTTCTTGTGCGCGCTGCACATCAGAGGCCCTGCTATGCGCGTTCTCCGCAACGCACGTAAGACGCAACACGTGTACGTCGCACTACTGCATGATAATCTAGTAGACACGATGGCTACTTGGTGGAACATATTTGCATTGTGCTTGTTGTGATGATAGATTGTGTGTTTGGGTCCCACAGGTTCCCTATCCTTTTGTTTGTTCTGCTCTCCTTAGCATACAATGGCTCCGCCTTTGTCCCTTCTCCACACACCCTTCCTTCTCTTCACTGTACACTGCAGTGTCCCCTCCATGCAGCCTATCCGTCACATGCTAGCTGTTACATATGCTTCCTTTCCTTTAGTTGTTTGGGTGGGCAGGTGGCTCAGTGGTTTGGTGTTGGTATCAGTAAGCTGTGTTTGGGCTCTTCAGTGTGCCAGTTCAATTCCCTCTTACTCCTTTTTGGATTCCTTGCCTATTTTGCCCTTATATGCACACCATTCACACAGCTGGCCCTTCAGATCGACCACTGGCGCCCTTTCCGCTACCGTTGTTTACTCCTCTGCATGCTGGGTTCACTGCACACCACTTCATGGTGTGTGTGCATGTGTTAACTGTGGCTCACGTCCCCATTACTGTGATATCAGCTGCCTGTGGTCTATGGCCTTACACCTACGGCTCCGTTTCTCATGTAGCACCATGTCTGCACATCCCTCAGCGCATCTTCAACTGTCAGCATACCTTAGGTTGCAACCATTTGGACACACTGCTGCTTCCCATCGGCTGTGGTGTTCACTTGCGGTGGATCCATGGCGCACTGTACCACGCGTTATGCACCTTGTAATGCGTGTTACCTGACATGGCTTGCTTTACCGATGCACCACCCACTCCTTTATATGGGCATCCGTAACATTACCGGGGAACTTAACGCGGGTAACATTACCAGGGTTTAGTAAACATACCCCTTAGAATTTCAAGTTAATATTAGGCTTTATATATAAACTGGACCCTTTTAACTTTTCCTAAAACATTTCTGTAAGGTTTGATCTTCATTTTTATTTCTGAGTATCTTACAGCTATAGGTTTGAACATAGATCCCTACACTTCTCTACCACTTTATAATGTGGTCTATGGAACAGTAACTAGTTTTCTATATAAACACATATTTTATCACTTCAAATTATAGAATTAACCTTCCTTAAATATAACTAGAGTTCCTAATTTGTTTTTTTAACTTAGGGGTATAAATCCTCCTCCCCCCACCCTCAGGGAAATTTAAGCTTTTTCTAGCTACCCAAATCATTTTTTTCAAAAACAAAATACATTTTTGTGGAGTGCTCCTCCCCTGCATCTGAATTCTGGTCTTGAAATTTTTGAAACTTTAACTTAAAAATTTCTAAAAATCATTTTTTTTCTCTAATGTGCTGACATCACTCTGAAACTTCTGAGCCTCATTTGCATATGGCCTGCACAGTTTTCAAGCAAATCTAGCATCTCTAGCTTAGTTTACCCCCTCCCCATTCTTTTAATTCAGGGCTTATTAGTCCAAAACCCCAAATCAAGGCTTCCTTAGCATCTTCCACATCTGCGAAGCACTTTTTTAAATTTAAATTTTATTTATTTTAACCTCGGCCCTATTTTTAAGGTCCAATTCCTTTATGTAAGGGTCTTTTGACACACTTTCTTCAATCGGGGTCTCTGGTCCCTCCCAAGAGGCCCTCTTTGCTCCCTAAATTAATTTTGGTCCCTTCTGTTGTAGCAGCGAAGTGCACGCAATGAATAAAACCAGGAGTCAATTGCAGGTTCCAAGCCAATTTATTGTGCACAGGCTCAGGCAAGGAGTGCATCCAAAAGTGACTGAGCAATGGAGTACAGAAGCAAATTCCTTATATACAATTTTTACAGTTTGATACAGGCAAACTTTCTATTGGTCCCAACGCCCTTTGCACCTGTCCAATTGGGGACCCTCTCTGGGCCTAGCTCCTTGCTCTCCCTTCTCAAATTGTTCTAACAAAGGCATAGTCTTAGACATAGATACATTTCTACTTCAAGGCCATTTCTAGCTCAGAGAATGCAGGAACATGTCTGTCATCAGCATAGAGGAATTAATAAAGGCATTATACAGACTTTTCAAAAACAGTTTCAAAAGCAGTCAAAAGCAGTTCTCATACTCTGGTTCTTCTCAGCACTAGCCTCAGGTGGGGGTTGGGGTCTAGGCCTAGTTTACAGGCCATAGCCTACCACATTCCCCCCTTTGATTATTCTCAACCCGACTAAAGGAGGGTGAGAAACTAATCACATATCAGACTCTTGTTAAACTGATGCTCTCATCTTGGGGTATAGCCTGATACTGCCAGATGGCTAATACTCTGGCTGCTGCCTTACGTTCTACCGTACTATCAATAATGGAGGTAAACATTCGCACACAAAGAGGCAGAAAACATGGGAGAAGCAAGCACATAGTGTGATAAGGAAGCTTATCATAGCTCAGGAAGGAGCTATAGAAAAGGTGAAGTGACTCTGAACAAGCAACCTGTCAGTTCTGGTAGAAATAAGAAAACAGAATTTTTCTATAAAAGACTACCAGTCCCAGAATGCACCAGGTTTCCAACAGCCATTAGAGGAGCTGAAGTGGGGAAACGTGTGTTCAATCAGGAGGGCTATGAGGTAATCCCCAAGCACTCATCTCAAAGGGCAGGGCCTGATTCAGCACAGCTGCGCTGTGCTAGGGTGGAGCACTCATCTAAGCAGAATAAAGGTAGAGTTTATTCTACAGAGAATTGTCATCATCCTCAGAATCAGCTTGGATATCCTCAGCTTGGACAGCTTCATCATCTGGAGGATCATCAGAAGCAGAAGCAAGTGCGGACGGACAGAGAGGGCAAGAAACCCTTTGGAAGAAAGAAGAGAAAAGCATTTGGGAGATCTAAAGGAGTCCAGAGCAGTACGTATACTGGTCTTGCATCTGGTCCACTTTGGTTCTGCAGTTTAACTAGGGCTTGCACCAGATCAAGCACTGGCTTCTGCTGGTCCATTAAGGCTTTCATAGCAGTGTCCTGAGCCTGCTGTGCTAGCTCCTGTTGCCTGCTAAACTGGGCTGCCATCCAATCAGCTAGTTCACTTGGATCCATCTTGATCCCTGCAAGAAAACACAAAAAAACCCCACAGTGCACCACCTTCCAAACAGGTGGTTTTTTTCTACGTTTCTTTTTTCCAATTACCCCTGTGCCTTACTCCCATCCACCACTAGACATGCCCAGGTACTTGTTACCTTATGCCAGTGATGAATCCAGCTCTGCACAGGGTCTTTTCTTCCTGGAACAGCTACCTGGAACAGCCACCTCTCCTCCAAAGTGCAGTTGAGGGAAAATCTTTTCTTTCAGCTTTTAAGCTTGAACTGTCTTTTCCTTCAGACTTGAGTTGTAATCCTTAGCAAGTAAATCATTTTGCGCAAAAGCAATCCGAAAAACTATGCCATTTGTCAGACGGCTGCCTGGGTGAGAATGTTCACAGTCTTGGCAAAGGCATATATCAATATGATTTGCAAGGGATTGTGGGAAATGCAGTCCATTCACACCAGACACAGCCGCTCACAATAATTAATTGTGCTTGAGTGTAAAGCCAATAAGATATTTATTTATGGGGTTATTTCTCCCAACACAGATATGCTTGGTAGCACATAAAACAGGATACTTGCTTTCAGTGTTAAACTTAGAAAAACAAAATCAGGAAAACAACAGTTGAACTTGTCAGGCAATCAAATCAAAAGAATAAAGACCTGGTTGGTAACAAACTGGTCTTCTCTGTAGGCTCTAGCTAATATTTTCTTAGCAGTGCATCAAACAAAGAAGGGAAAAACTGTTCTTTTCAGGTTAACTTCTTATATCTTCACACATAGACTCAGAAGTGATTTCCTCAGAGCTCACAAGCAATTAGGTAAGGCTCAATTGCTAGCAGTTATCCAGCTGAATCCCCTTAGCTGGCTTACTTTCTACTGCTTGGCTCAAATCCTACTCAGGAGCTTTTCTGAGTTGATTTAAAGAACAAGTTTGTATTTCTTTGTGATGGTTGTTGTACTTTGTAACAGTAAATTACCAAAGGAGTTTAGACAGAGAGCAATCCATGTATTCACAGCCTGTATCTAAGACTTCTCCCCCTTCTTCAACAATCATGGGTTCAATATCATGGATTGGCACAGAGGAATTTCTCAGGAGAATACTTGTTTCCCTGCTGTCTTTCAAGGGCATAGCTAGGGCATAGATCAGTGTTCATACCTGAGCTTCCATTGCTGTTAGAGTTCCTCTCTAAATAGCCTGGCCAGTATGTAGTCCAGTTCTTATGTCCAGCCTTCCAATCCAGATCCCTGGACACTGGATCTCTCTTCACATACCTTCTGGCACGGGTCTTAGGATCCCTTCCACGTGCAGCCGTCTCCCCCACAGGTACCGTCTGGAGATTCCTAGCTCTGCAGCACCATTCCTCTGGCTTTCCCCAGTCCAATGGTGTATGCTGGCCTTTTGAATGTCTCCCAGTATACGTACTGCTCTGGACTCCTTTAGACCTCCCAAATGCTTTTCTCTTCTTTCTTCCAAAGGGTTTCTTGCCCTCTCTGTCCGTCCGCACTTGCTTCTGCTTCTGATGATCCTCCAGATGATGAAGCTGTCCAAGATGAGGATCTCCAAGATGATCAAGATGAGGATCTCCCAGATGAAACTGAGGATAATTCTCTGTAGAATAAACTCTACCTTTATTCTGCTTTGATGAGTGCTCCACCCTAGCACAGCGCAGCTGTGCTGAATCAGGCCCTGCCCTTTGAGATGAGTGCTTGGGGATTACCTCATAGCCCTCCTGATTGAACACACGTTTCCCCACTTCAGCTCCTCTAATGGCTGTTGGAAACCTGGTGCATTCTGGGACTGGTAGTCTTTTATGGAAAAATTCTGTTTTCTTATTTCTACCAGAACTGACAGGTTGCTTGTTCAGAGTCACTTCACCTTTTATATAGCTCCTTCCTGAGCTATGATAAGCTTCCTTATCACAACCCACGTTCCTTGTACAGGGCCCCATGTGCATGCAATGTTGTGAAAGCATATTTAGAATCTGTGTATACATTTAAGCGGAGTCCTGTCCCTATTATCAGTGCCCTAGTGAGGGCTATCAGTTCAGCTCTCTGCGCTGAGGTTCCCGGGGCCAAAGCTGATGACTCTACTACCATGTCAGGGTCACCACTGCATAGCCAGCACATCGTCGCCCGTTGATGACAAGGCTACTTCCATCCACGAAGAAAGTTCGCTCAGGGTTCTCTATTGGGATATCAGTTAGATCAGGGCGACTGGAGAATACAGTGTCCATAACTTTGAAGCAATCATGATCCGGTGGGCCTGGACCAATTGGTAACAGCGTAGCAGCGTTCAAAGCTTGACTGACGATCAACTGCAATCGGGGATTTTCACATAACATACTCTGATACTTCAGCATCTGTGAATTCGTGAACCAGTAGTTTCCTTTGTGTTCCATAAGAGTTAAGACAGAGTGTGGTACTGTAACTTGGAGACTCTGACCCAGAGTGAGCTTGTCGGCCTCACCTGCCAGGAGGGCTGTAGCTGCGATGGCTCTCAGGCAAGGTGGCCATCCTTTTGCAACGGTGTCCAGTTGTTTTGATAGATAAGCCACAGGTCGCTGCCAGGATCCGAGGGATTGAGTCAATATTCCCAACGCATTTCCGCTTGACTCATGTACTTAGAGGCAAAATGGTTTTTGTACATCTGGCAGGCCTAAGGCTGGTGATGACATCAAGGCTGCTTTCAATGATCGGAATGCTGTATCCTGTTCTGGTCCCCACTCCAAGGGGGATTGCTCCGTACCTTTGGTGGCCTGGTACAATGGCTTTACCATTAACGCAAAGTTGGGTATCCATATTCGACAATAGCCTGCAGCTCCCAGGAAGGCCCTCACCTGCTTCCTAGTGGTGGGGGTAGGGATGCGACACACTGCTTCCTTCCATTCTGATCCCAATCTCCGGATCCCTTTGGACAGATGAAATCCCAGATATTTCACCTCGGTTTGGCACAACTGCGCCTTGGCTCTGGAGACCTTGTATCCAGCTTTGTTCAGGAAGTGCAAGAGATCACTGGTGGTGTGCATGCATTCGATTCTGGAGTTGGTGGCTACTAGTAGGTCATCCACATACACTTGTGATAGGCATTTCTGTTTATCACTTCACAAGCGTCAAAACTCAGGGTAACATGCTTCCACGGCCCTTTCTCTTCCTCCATTCATCCTCTATTTCCCTCCTGCATCGAGGACAGGAGCGGCAAAAACCACCACCCTCCCCGATGGCAGGAGGGAAATTGCAGCCTCTCCTTCCTTCATCGGGGACAGCCATGCAAAGTCAAGACTCTCCTCGATGCACCCAGGCTCCCCCCTGCAAGCAATCGGAGCAGCCGTATAAAGCCGCAGCTGCACTCCTGGGGTCAGCTGTACACACGCGGCTGCCCCAGCACTTGGTGCCTGCCTTTCCCAGCCCCAGGCCAAGTCATGCAGCCCTGATTTCTTTTCTTTTTATTTAAAAAAAGCCCTCTGCCTCTAAATGTGTTAGGAAGCAACATTAAAATAAAACGGCAACCATCCACTTTCTCCCGGAAGAGCCTGAGGCACCTCAGAGTCCCATAGAGCACTCAGAGAACCCCCCAACCCTCCAGGGACAGGTAAAAACATTTTTAACCCCTGGTTATATTATGTTGACACTCTCTAGTGAATGGAGTGGTGGTAGTGAGGTAGGCTATGGCCTAGCATGGCCTGCTACTATGAAAGGCCTGTAAGTTAGGCCTGGATCCTAATTCCCATTATAGCTAGAAAAGAACCAAAAATCTGTGAAAAATAAGAAAGATGTTTTAAAATGCTTAATAAGAAGTTTTCATGAATGCATGTCTTCTATTATTCTCTTGTATGTGAAAGAACAGAAAAGTAACAGTATATGCATTCCAGAAGCTGAAGTTAACCTTGCAGTAGAAAAGTAATGAGATCTAGAACTGTACCATTGTTCAAGCAATCCTAAAGGAGGGGGCCGGTTGCTAGGTTCCGGAGGGATTTCTAATTGGACAAATGAAGGGAATGTATAACCAATGAGAAGTTTGCATGTATCGAGCTAGAACCAATAGAACGTTTTCATGTATCAAACTGAAAAAGCGGTATAAAAAGTTATGTCTCTGTATAAACCTTCGCTCAGTACCTTTTGCTGCTTTGACTGACTGGGCCTTGTGCACAATAAACTGACTTGGACCCTGTCAATCGACTCCTGGACTTATTCATTGACTGCACTTTGCTACAGCATATTCTTGGTGCGTTGGCCGGGAAGTGCGAGTGGTAAATGGTATTCAAGTGAGTAATCCACGTAATTTGCCTTGAGGTTTGGCCCGGTTGGAACCGTGTCTGTCCGACCGCGGGGGAAACCTCAGGCGCCGCCGGCCCCTTTGAGCCGGAGAGGGTTCCGCCTGCCTCGGCGGGCCATCGGGTCCAGCTGGCCAACACCTCCGAACCGGGGGAGTCCAGGTTCCAACTCAGAAGCTGGTGTGGTATCGGGGACCGGATCCGGTGAGTAGACATTTTTGTGATTAAATAGTCAGAAAGAACAGCCTGGGACAGCGTCTTGCGAGTGCAAGACCAATTTGGTAAATTTGGCATAGACTAACTGGGAAATCTGGGAAATCTCGCATGAGTATGCGCGAGACAAAGGAGCCTGATCACCTCCTATAAGGGCGGTCCTAGTAAGCTCCGCGTAAGGAAAGCGGAAGCTGAAACTATCGACCCTTCTTGTTTGTTTGGAAAAGTCAGTTAGTCAGAAAACCTGGGCACTTGAAATATTGAAATATGATATCTTGTTGAAATATGCTTGCGTGTGCGTGAGTGAGAGGTCTTGAAATACAGACCGAGCGAGAGCAGACTCCTAAGTAGCGCAGTTCCTGGCCGGGCGACCGCGCCCAGGTCGCGAACAGGAGGAAGCGAGTGGTGTTTATCCCCCCAGTGTTCCGTGGGCTGTACGGACCCCTTACCTACAGCCATACTACCTATCCTTATTGTACGTTGTCTCGTACGTCATTACGTGTACGTAGGGACGTAGGGTACGTAACGTACGGAGGTACGTTGAGTACGTAGGCAGTAGCGTAGGCAGGTACATTTACATTATGGGAGGGACGGAGTCCACGCAAACTCCGTTGGCATGTATGATCAAGAATTTCCGTAAAGGATTTTCGGGCGATTATGGTATAAAAATGACTCTGTCCAGATTAAAAATGTTATGTGAAAGGGAGTGGCCTGCATTAGCTGCTTCATGGCCCCGAGAGGGCACCTTTGATTTTGAGACAGTTTTACGAATTCATCAGCTTATACTGAGAGTGGATCCCGACCAGTTCCCCTATATAGATTCCTGGTTGAGTGTATGCGAACAGCAGCCCTCATGGATGAAGCGCTGTTATGAGGAGCACTGTAAAATATTTGTAGCTACTACTAGGGGAGCCACAAAAGCTAAGGAAGAAAAGCCACCAGTATATTCTGACCCAGAGTCCTCAGATATTCTGGATAATTTACCCCGGCACCCACAGAAATTAGTCCCCACGGCCCCACAACTTGAAGTAGAGCCCGATGAGGAGCCCCAGAAAATACCGAAGCAACAGCCTAAGAAGCACCCTACCCCGAGTGAAAGTTCCGGGTCAGGCCCAAGTACAGCAGGAGGACTTGAGTCTTCTGATGAGATAGAAAGTGGAAGTTCTCCTGCCAGTTCAGGGTCACCCACCAAGGAAACTGGTGCCCGGGAGCCTTATGAGTTAAGAAGCATAACTCCCAAGAAGAAGGAGAAAGCAGGGCACCTAATGCCATTACGCCAAGTGCCTGGAATTCCTGTTTTAAATGATCAGGGCCAGATGGCGCCAGGACCAACCAGCTTAGTCTATGTACCCTTTTCTTCTACAGATTTATTGAATTGGAAAACGCATTATGCTTCCTATACAGCCAAGCCTCAGGAATTAACAGAATTAATGTCTAGCATTATGCAAACCCATCAGCCTACCTGGGCCGATTGTCGCCAGCTCCTGTCCACCCTTCTCACTACTGAGGAGCGAGGCCGGATCGGGCAAGCAGCCCTCCGGTGGTTAGAAGAGAACCCTGTAGAAAGGGGGGCAGTAAATCCCCCGCAGGCCGCAGCTGCAGAATATCCCAACGAAGATCCCGGGTGGGACCCGAATGACGAAAGGGGGGCGGTGGCCCTAACCAGGTTTCGCCAGGCCTTAGTGCAGGGCCTGAAGAAGGGAGGCCAGAGGGCCATGAATATTGAAAAGTATCGTAAGTTCTCCAGGGTCCAGATGAGAGCCCAGCGGCCTTTTATGAGCGGTTGTCTGAAGCTTATTGACTATATACCCCATATGATCCCGCTGCTCAGGAAAATTTACGCATGGTAAATGCGGCTTTTATTAGTCAGTCCCAGAGAGACATAAAACGAAAATGACAGAAATTAGATGGATTTGCGGGCATGAATACAGCTCAGTTAATGGAAGTCGCTCAGAAAGTATTTGTGAATTGTGAGAATGAACGAGACAAAGAAAGTGAACGAAAGATGAAGAAGAAAGCAGATCTTCTTGCTGCTGCTATAACCGAACGACGTGGAGGAGGTATTCCTAATCAGAGGACCAGAGGACGTGGAAGAGGCCGTGGAAGTGAAAGGCCTCCATTAGGTGCAAATCAGTGCGCCTACAGCAAGGAAGATGGACATTGGAGAAATGAGTGCCCGCATTTGGACTCCGCCCCTGCGAGGGGAGGAGGGAGTCCTTGGAGGTCAGGAGGAAGATTTCGAAGAAGAGGAGGAATGAATCGAACGCAGTTCCAACAGGAGAGGGAAGAAGCCATTGAGGGAGTGGCAGTAGCAACGGGCTATGACCTGGATGACATAGATGAAGACTAGGCCAGACCGGGCTCCAAGTTCACCCTGGGTCCCCAAGAGCCTATGGTCAATTTAAAGATAGGGAACCAATATATGGAATTCATGGTAGATACAGGAGCAGAACATTCAGTAGTAGCCAAGCCAGTAGCTCCACTGTCCTCACGATCTGTCACCATAATAGGAGCCACTGGAAATAAAGCCACAAAACCATTTTTGCAGAACCGCATGTGTGAGCTAGGGGGACAGAAGATAACGCACCAGTTCTTGTATATGCCTGAGTGCCCTATTCCACTATTGGGCAGAGACATGCTTGCCAAACTCCAGGCCCAAATATCCTTTGCTGAAGGGGGAGAAATGAAAATGACTGTGAACCCAAAGCCTGCTGGATTAATGGTGCTTACTGTTCCCCGAGAAGAAGAGTGGCAGTTCTCTAGTGCACCTGCAATAAAGTCAACCAGTCCCTGTATACCTACCAACCTTATAGCCCCACCTGAAGTTTGGGCAGAAGATAATCCACCTGGCCTAGCAAAGAACATAGCCCCTGTCATTGTCACCCTCAAGCCAGGAGTGGAGCCAGTACATGTGAAGCAGTATCATCTCCCTCGACCAGCCATTGAAGGAATTCACCATCATCTGATGAAACTGCTGAAGTATGGACTTCTCAAAGAATGTCAGTCACCTTGGAATACCCCCCTTCTCCCAGTAAAGAAGCCTGGGACAGGGGACTACCGCCCAGTACAAGATCTAAGGCGAGTAAATGATGACGTTGAAACTATACACCCAGTAGTACCAAATCCTTACACTCTCTTGGGACTGATCCCCGCTGAGGCTACTCACTTCACTGTCCTGGACCTGAAAGATGCCTTTTTCTGTGTGCGCCTAGCACCCACCAGTCAACTTTTATTTGCTTTTGAATGGCAAGACCCCACAACAGGAAGGCGGGGTCAACTCACCTGGACTAGATTGCCCCAAGGATTCAAGAATTCACCTACTCTTTTCAGTGCTGCCCTGAATCAAGATCTCTCAAGTTACCCAGTTGACCCAGGAAAGAGGGTTCTTCTTCAGTATGTAGATGACTTGCTCATAGCCACCAACTCAGAAAGTGAATGCCTGCAAGCTACTAGTGAACTTTTGTACCTTCTTAAAGATGCTGGATACAAAGTTTCAAGAGCCAAAGCACAATTATGCCAAACTGAAGTCAAATATCTAGGATTCCAGTTGTCCAGTGGGATCCGACGTTTAGGACCAGAACGCAAAGAAGCTGTATGTAATATCCCCACTCCAACCACGAGGAGGCAAGTAAGAGCCTTCCTGGGGGCAGTGGGATATTGCCGCATATGGATCCCCAACTTTGCCCTGATTGCAAGACCACTATACCAAGCCACCAGAGGAATGGAAAAATCCCCACTAGATTGGGGACCTGAAGAAGATGTAGCATTCCAAACTTTGAAAAAGGCCTTGATGTCATCTCCAGCTTTAGGTCTTCCAGATGTTCAGAAGCCTTTCCATCTTTTTGTCCATGAGTCACAAGGAAACGAATTGGGAGTATTGACCCAATCTCTTGGATCCTGGCAACGACCAGTAGCTTATCTGTCAAAACAATTGGATGTAGTTGCAAAAGGATGGCCCCCTTGTCTG
Organism: Ichthyophis bannanicus; assembly: GCA_033557465.1. Classification (NCBI taxonomy): domain Eukaryota; kingdom Metazoa; phylum Chordata; class Amphibia; order Gymnophiona; family Ichthyophiidae; genus Ichthyophis; species Ichthyophis bannanicus. Next base: position 915,048,933 of record CM066031.1, on the reverse strand, counting down.
AGAGCTGTTGCAGCAACAGCCCTCCTAGTGGGCGAAGCAGACAAACTTACACTAGGACAAACTCTTCAAGTCACCGTGCCACACTCTGTCCTGACTCTCATGGAACACAAAGGAAATTTCTGGCTAACCAATGCAAGAATGTTGAAGTATCAAAGCATGTTGTGTGAAAACCCTCGGATACAGTTGAAAGTTAGCCAAGCTCTAAACCCTGCTACATTGTTTCCAATTGGTCCTGGGCCACCTGATCATAATTGCTTAGAAACCATGGACACTGTATTCTCAAGTCGCCCTGATTTGACTGATGTCCCTCTAGAGGACCCAGAACGGACTTTCTTTGTAGATGGAAGCAGTCTGGTCATCAATGGACATCGTTGTGCTGGATATGCAGTGGTGACCCTTGATCTGGTAGTTGAGTCCTCAGCTCTGACCCCAGGAACTTCTGCACAGAAAGCTGAATTGATAGCCCTCACCAAAGCCTTGATATTAGGGGAGGGACTCCGCATAAATGTGTACACAGATTCTAAATATGCTTTCACTACTTTGCACGCACATGGAGCCCTGTACAAAGAACGAGGTTTAATCACCTCTGGGGGTAAGGACATTAGGTATGGGTCCGAGATATTGATGTTATTAGATGCTGTGTGGGCCCCCAAACAAGTGGCAGTCATGCACTGTTGAGGTCATCAGGCAGGAGCAGGAGAAATTGCCCGAGGGAATAGATTTGCAGATGCCACAGCCCAAAAGGCAGCCACCACAGGACAAGTAAGGACTCAAGATACTGTAATGCAAGCAGCCCTATTCCCTGTGCCCCTTAGTTCATGGGCACCCCGATATACTACACGAGAGTTAGACTATTATTGTGAGAAAGAGGGAGGAGTCTTAACAGAACAAGGTTGGATAGTGCTACCACCTCCAGAAGGTAGTCCACCCCCAGGTCCTACAGTCATCCCTGAAGCACTAGGACCAGCCTTTGTCCAAGCTTTCCACCAAGCCACACATTATGGGAAAACAGCAATGGAGAAAGCTCTAAGACCCCATTTCTGTATTTCATTGCTAGGATCCCTGACTGTCTCAGTGGCGCAGCAATGTCTGACATGTGCCAAGAATAACGCTAAGCAAGGTCCTGTTCCACCCCCAAGAGTTCAGTCAGTAGGGGTGAACCCCATGAGTGATATACAGATAGACTTTGCTGAAATGCCCCGTGCAAATGGATATCACTATATGTTAGTGTTAGTCTGCACATTTTCAGGGTGGGTAGAAGCCTACCCCACCCGAACTGAGAAAGCCCGAGAAGTCACTAGGGCATTGCTCCATGAGATCATTCCCCAATTTGGAATACCATCAACTATAGGGTCAGATAATGGTCCATCATTTGTATCCCAAGTGACCCAACAGTTAGCTCAAGCTTTGCAAATAAAATGGAAATTACACACTGCTTACAGACCCCAGAGTTCAGGGAAAGTAGAACGTATGAATAGAACCCTGAAAGCTCAGTTATCCAAACTTTGCCAAGAAACACACTTGAAGTGGCTCCAGGTTTTACCCATAGCCCTTCTCAGGATACGTTCAGCTCCCACCAGATCCTTAGGAGTCTCCCCTTTTGAGATTTTGTATGGGCGACCTCCACCCATAGTGCAGGGAATAAAGGGAGACATGAGACAGATAGGATCTGAAATAACTAGACAAGAACTATTAGCTTTAGGTTCTGTTTTGCAGAAACTCCAAACGTGCGCGCAAGACCGACTACCCATCAACCTGACTGAGCCTCTGCATCCCTTCAAGCCAGGAACGTCCGTGTGGGTGAAAGAGTGGAGAAAAACCCCACTGGCGCCACATTGGAAGGGACCATATGTCATCATCCTATCAAAACCCACCACAGTGAAAGTTGCAGAATTCGAACCCTGGATCCACCACAGTCGAGTGAAGCCAGAAGCTGCTCCTGATCCTGGCCAATGGACTTCAGCAAATGATCCCGAGACTCCATTGCGAATCACCTTGAGGAGACAGCCAGTATTATAGAAGAAGCTTCAGAATCCACCTACGTCACGTGAAAGTGACCATCACAGCAGAAACAGAAGCAAGCTCAACACAGATCATCATTCTCAACCTTCCAGTTAACTTCCAGAGACTGTAATCATCATGTTCCTCCACTATTGCTTTGTGGGAGTGGTGATCCTGGGAATCTTGGAAAAGACTTTTGCTCTACCCCCTTGTGCAGCTTGCATAACCACCACCCGAACTGGACAAAAGATTACTCAGACTTTGCTCTATCATTCCTACTATACTTGCACTGGTACAGTCAGCCGGTGTATTTATAATGGCACTGAATTGAATATTTGCACAAAGGGGAAAAGTAAGACTTGTTACAACCCTCGACAGAACCCATCCTACTATACATTTGAAATACGCTGGAATGATGAAGATGGAGCCATCCTGAATATAACAAAACATCTCACCAGCCCCACAAAACCTATCACCCTGAACTTTGATGCTTGTGATGCAATCAACAGAAATGCTTACCGCAGATGTGGGTCATGGGAGCGAGCATACTATTATGATGATAAGTACATGTGTCCAGAAGGAGCCTATGGATGGGGAAAATGTACTGGAAAGAGTACCGCAGCCACCATCTACACCACTTCATCTAAGCATGATTACTTTTGCCCAAAATGGGAATGTGTATATTTTGCTACCTGGAAGAATGCACCAACGGGACGAGATGGAGATCATCGAAAAGGTTGCTTAACAAAGATTGGACTGTCAGAACCTAAGAAATGTCAGAAAGGAGCCTGTAATCCTCTCCAACTTTTCATAGCCAACCCCAGCCACTAGAAGCAAGGATACAAGTTTGGGTTGCGTATTTCAGGTGATGGTATAGATCCTGGGACTATTCTATATCTGCGATTAAATACCAACACCCATGTATGCTCACCCTATCATATACATCATTCTTTCTATGAAGCCATGAAATCAGAGTTTGAAATTCCTCCTGCTTCCCAGAACTTATTTCTTGAATTAGCGGGAGCAGTCGCATCTAGTCTCCATGTTACGGACTGTTTGTTTTGTGGAGGGACAACAATGGGAGACCAATGGCCTTGGGAGGCACAAGAACTGAACTATTCTGTTCCATATAATCAGACTAATATACACAATACCACAAGTGAATGGGTATTGGCTCACTCCATTGTGGGTAACTTATGTTTTTCTCGCTATGGACCAATGTTTAATATGGAAGTGGGGCAGCTGGTCTGTCTCAATCAGAGGTTCTACAACAGTACCACTAAGAAGACATCTTGGTGGTCCTGTGTCAACACTACTGAACCTCCCAATCCTCTTGTTCAGTTCCCCAAACTTGCCAGTATCTGGACTAATTTAGCAGCATATAATTCTTGGCAAGCACCACCTGGACTGTACTGGATTTGCGGAACCCGAGCATATGCCAGACTTTCTCATCTCTGGGGAGGCGCATGTGTATTGGGAACCATATGACCTTCCTTTTTCCTTCTGCCTGCATCCCAGGGAGAACAGCTGGGATATCCTGTGTACAGAAGTCGACAGCTGAAAGAGGCCTTGAAAATAGGTCAATGGAACAAATGGGATGGTGAAGAATGGCCACCGGAGAGAATCATCGCATACTATGGACCTGCTACTTGGGAGCAGGATGGGACTTGGGGATATCGTACCCCTGTTTATATGATTAATCGAATAATATGTTTGCAAGCTGTTGTTGAAATAATAATCAATGAAACCAGTAAAGCACTAACCCTTCTAGTGAAACAGAGTACACAAAGGCGTACAGCTATTTATCAAAATCGCTTAGCTCTAGATTATTTGTTAGCAGCTGAAGGCGGGGTATGTGGGAAGTTGAATCTAAGTAATTGTTGTTTACAAATTGATAATAATGGGCATGTAGTTGAAGATTTAGCCATCCAGATGAGAGAGCAGACATTTGTGCCTGTCCAGACTTGGCACAGTTTGAAGATGGATGGGTGGTTTGGGTCATTGTTTTCTTGGATGGGAGGTCTGAAATCCCTTATGTTGATTGTCTTATTCATATTAGCCATGTGCTTATTGCTCCCTTGTCTCCTACCCCTTTGCTTACGCATGATAACATCATCACTTGATAACACTATCGAGCGGAAGGCAGCTACGAAAGTATTAGCTATGTGACGATACCACCCTATACACCATAATGCTGATGCTGTTACACCAGTATAATGTACTAATTGACTAATGATTGATTTAATTCTCACCCTTCCTCACTTGCGGGTGAGAATAATCAAAGGGAGGAATGAGGTAGGCTATGGCCTAGCATGGCCTGCTACTATGAAAGGCCTGTAAGTTAGGCCTGGATCCTAATTCCCATTATAGCTAGAAAAGAACCAAAAATCTGTGAAAAATAAGAAAGATGTTTTAAAATGCTTAATAAGAAGTTTTCATGAATGCATAAGTCTTCTATTATTCTCTTGTATGTGAAAGAACAGAAAAGTAACAGTATATGCATTCCAGAAGCTGAAGTTAACCTTGCAGTAGAAAAATAACGAGATCTAGAACTGTACCATTGTTCAAGCAATCCTAAAGGAGGGGGCCGGTTGCTAGGTTCCGGAGGGATTTCTAATTGGACAAATGAAGGGAATGTATAACCAATGAGAAGTTTGCATGTATCGAGCTAGAATCAATAGAACGTTTTCATGTATCAAACTGAAAAAGCGGTATAAAAAGTTATGTCTCTGTATAAACCTTCGCTCAGTACCTTTTGCTGCTTTGACTGACTGGGCCTTGTGCACAATAAACTGACTTGGACCCTGTCAATCGACTCCTGGACTTATTCATTGACTGCACTTTGCTACAGCAGTAGTATCAAATTCAAATTTATTAAGAAGTGGTCTGACCAAAGAACTGGCGAGACAGTTGGTTGGCAGTTGCCCTTTTGCTCGAACAAGTCTTTTGATATAAAGATAAGATCAAGGGTGGCTCCCTTAGTATGTGTGGGTGTGGATATGATTTGAGTGTATTGTAGGTTTTCCATTGCTGTACAGAATGTGTTGGCTTCCATGTGTGGTAGTAATGACATATTAAAGTCTCCCAGGAGTATGAGAGTTTTTTGTGGTGAAGTGATGGTGCATACCTCTTCAAGAATAGTTGGGAGGTCTTCATTATTGGAGCAGGGAGCACAATATATCAGGCAATGCGACGTGTGCCTGTTGGATATTGTTATTGTATTAAGACTACCTTTGTGAAATGTGCGTAATGAACCCTAGTTGAGTTTTTGCTGTTATAAGAACACCTCCCCCTCTTTTATTGGCTCTTGGACAGTTGTAAGCTTACGATTGTGATGTAATTTGGTTCAGTATGATGTGATCAGTGTCAGTAAGCCATGTTTCAGTGATGCACATTATGTCCAGATTGGCTTCTATTATGTAGTCTGTAATTATGTGGAATTTATTTTGTATGGATGGGGCATTGATCAAGGCAATCTTTAACTGTGTGGTTGATAGTTTTTGAGTGCTTTGGTTGTGGTGGGGTGGTAAGAGATCAATTCTGAGTCTACTATGTCGTGTCTGATTTGAGTGGGGGAATGGTTGAATAATTTGTGTATGTCTGTAACTTTTTATTATTGGGATCAGTTGTGGTGACTGGTGAAACGTGTGTTCTAGAGCATGTACAAACAGGATCTGTAGCATAAGTACTATTAGACAGAGATACAGAATGGAGATATTGTGACAGAAATTGACTCTTCTACTTGCATTAGCCATGGTACTTGTACACACTTAAGAAATATATTCTCAATAGTACTCACTATAGATTAGGGAGTGCTGTAAGGTAGGGGGGCTGATGCACTATAGACTAGGGAATGCTATATAGTAGGGGGGTTGATGCACCCTCAGGGGCTGATTTATAGGTCAACTCCAGAGAACCACACTAACTGAAGGTCCTATTTGTGTCATTCTGGGGTCTGCTGTGTTGCATCAAAGAGCCACCACTGTGGACTTCCCCTGCTATTCTTATAGCTTTTCAATCCTTTTGGAATTGCTAATAGCCTTTCCCTCTACTTTCTGAGATCTGCCATCTGGTCTTGCCTATGAGGTGCCAAAATCTTAAATCCTGCCCTGACCATTATGTTAATTTTGGGCTTCCCCCCTCCAAATAAATATCCAGTCTGGCTATATATACTACTAGGCTGCAGGTCTCTACTAACCTGGGGGAAGACGAGGGACTTGTGTGACCCATTGCATAGAGCTCCTGAATATATACTGAAAGAACAGTGAGCATTAGCAGTAAATTTGAGCGACTTACATCATATTCCACATACCTTGGCTTAGGAGTGAGGTTTATTAGTCATAGCATTGCAAAACTAATTTCTTTGGCTCAACTGACCCCCCAGGGAAAGTCTCTATGTATTTGTACAGCACTGCCTCCCTCAAAGTAGCCTGATAGAAATGATAAACAGTAAAAGATTTAATTATAAAGAAAAGGGGACTGATATTCAACAGTTATTTTAAAATTAGACCCGGATATTCAATGCTGGGCAGGGGCAGCTCTATTAAGCAGGGTGAGGCAGCTGCCTTTAGGTGGCAAAATTTTGGGGGTGGCAAAAAGTGCCCCAAAGCCTCCCACCATGGCCATCTCACCTCTGCCAGGTTCGTAGTTTACCCTTCATTTTCATTTGTGTTCTGCAGCAGTGGTGGCAGCGTCAAGAAGATAAATCCTAAGGGGTCTATTCTGACCTAGAGTCCCTGCAAAATGCTGAGATGTGTGGGGAGCTCTAATTGAGGGTGATAGGGGGAAGGCCAAAGGAGGAACAAAGGTGGGCTGAAAGCATGACCCCCAACTTGGACGTACAGGGCCTATTCCATTGACAGCCCTGTACGTCTGGGCATGGGCAGATGGATGGGGGACCTATTCCACCTCAGAGGTGGAATAAGTCCCCTAGACATGGGGGAACAGCATGTTGGGCAGGCACTAGCACAGTGAGTGGGGCAGGGGGTTCCCCGCAGCCCAACCCTGGCCTTGACAGGCCCGACTGCGGTCAGGTGGCGGGGAACGGGGCATCTTTGCTTTAGGTGGCTGATCGGGGCTCCTGCATGGAGCTGCAGTGCCATGGCAATGGGACACCATGGCACCGTGGCTCAATGGAGGAGCCAGGCTGAGCTAGCCAGGGAAGTGCATGGACATTCAGGCCCATTGCCACGATTCTATTCCCGCGGGGCTATCTGGCCCCTGTGGGAGCAGAATTGTGTGCATCTCCGGGCTGTCCAGATTTCTGGATGGCCCGGAGTTGCACCTACCAAATTGGCCTCCATGTGCGGGGTCTTTCAGACTCTCATGCACTTCCAAAGCCCTGCTGGTACGAATCATCTCTGACGCATACTTGTCGCATCAGATGGAGGTAGGACTATCAGGGCCTTGAAGTTGCGCTGGGGTCTGAAAGAACCCACGCTTAGGATTTAGGTCCTTGCCACCACTGCTGACCTCAAGAGAAGCAGTGGCAGTGGCGGTAACTGGGGAGAGGAGGGGACAGGGACATTGTGGGCCTGTGCTTGTGTAGCTTATTGCCGCTGCTTCTCCCGAGGTCAGCAGCAAGGACCGAAACCCTAAGCACAGGATCATTCAGACTACAGCACACATCTAAGGCCCTTCCGGTCCCTATGCTCTCAATGCATACTTTGCTTCAGAGGGAGCCGGGACCATCAGGGTCTTGAAGGGGGCGCTCAAGTCTGAAAGACCCCGCGCTTAGGGTTTAGGTTCTTGCCGCTGCTGCTGATAAGCAACAGTGGTGATAGTTGGGGAGAGGAGGGGACAGTGGACACTGTAGGCCATAGGAAGATGGGGGTGCTACAGTAGATATGGGAAGGTAGGGGGAAGATTTGGGTTCAGAATGACCCCCTAAATGTTCATTGATTGATTTTAGCTTGTTGGGAGTGGTTGGAAAGATATGATTGAAACCAACTAAGTGTGCTGCCATATCTGTCAATTTGCTTGAGCCTTTCAAGAAGAATACGATGATTAATGAAGTCAAAAGCAAAAACAATATTGAAGAATATAAGGTTAAATTATTTTTTAAATTATCAATTCCCTTTATGAGGTTGTCAAAGAGAGCTAATAAAAGAGTTTCAACAGCATGGAACGGTCTGAAACCATATTGATGAGCATCTAGAGGGGCATATTGATCAATGTGGTCTTGAAGTTGGTTTTGGACGATTTTCTCAATTATTTTGGCCAGGAACGGAAGACTAGATATTGGCCTGTATCATTTGGGACAGGATTTATCCATGGACATATGTTTTAAGATGGGGCGGATTATTGCTTGATTTAGGGCTTTTAGCATGTGCCTTGAGCCAATGACATGTTGACCAAATTGAGAATGACTGGTGCGAGTTCTATGCGGACTATTTTTAACCAGCTGACTGGGCATGGATTAAGACTAGATGTTGTGGCATTAATACTGGATATTACTTTATGTAAGTATTCTAAGTTAACATGTTGAAACGCAGGCCATATCATGGGATGTATCAGGTTATTAGGTGAAGACAGTATGGGTGGGTTAGTTACTGGCTGTAACTTGTTTATATAATGATTTGCCAGAACTCGGAGATTTATGTCAAGGTTGTTTTGCATCATTATTCGGGGGACAAGTTAGGGATTCACAATTTCAAAAAGTTCTCTAAGGCGGTTTAAAGAATTCAATAGAATTTTTGTATAGTATTCCTTCTTTTTGTTATTGATAGAGTCATGGACAGTATACAGTATTTGAAATGTGTTCATGTAAAGTAGTAAGTCATCAGGAAACTTAGGGGCATGTTTACTAAACCTTCTTAATGTGCGCGCGGCGGTAGTGTGCAGGATGCCATAAAAGGAGTGGGCGTTTCAATCGTAAAGAAGCAAAACGGGATTAGCGCGCGATAACGCGCGCTGCCGCACACATTATCATGCGAAATGCCGCTGAGCACGTTACCGCGTGGTAATCTTAAGTAGGCGCCCAGACATTCAAACAGAGAAACAGAAGTGTAGCACAATGGTTAATACACTGACTGATAATACAGGGGTCATGAGTTTGATCCCCCAGTGTGCATAAGGCTGGCTGAGGCATCCCCCTTTATGTTTAAGTAGTGCGTTTTGAGGCATTTTAAGTTTATTTTAATTAGTTCTGCCAGCAAACACACCCTCACGGTGGCGTAACCTAAGGTGCCGCATAAGGCACCCTATAGGACACATTAAAAAGTGCACTGTCCGCCATGGCACCCTATAATGTCCCCTATAGGGCACCCTATAAGGCGCTCCATAGGACACCGTATAAGGCACCTTATACGGACTGTAACCATAAGGTGCCTCAGAAGGCATCTTATGGTTACAGTACGCTGAGGGTGTTTTTGCTGGCAGCACTAATGTACATTAAAAATAGACAATGCTTCAGACAGCCCTATAAAATAACCCAACTGTGGGTTTGAACCCATGACCTCTGGCTCTACAGGCAGTGAAGGAACCACTGTGCTACAGCTCCATAGCTACTAACTGACTGGCTGCAGAAGGACTGCACATCACCACACAAACAGTCTGCTATGGTCACCAGGACAGGGTTAACCCACCCGTACACATGCAAATCAACAGTCTACAGATTATCACAAGATGGGGTATGCACCCCCACAGTACCTCGGCCTGGTAGGGGGAACTGACCGTGTGTGTTACTGGCACAGAATAGCTACACACCGTCACATTGTGCGGGTACTGTGCTCACTCTGAGGGTGAGGTGGGGCGCCCAGCACCAGGTCCACAGCACCTTCCATGGCAGAAATAGGCCATGCTGCAGGTCCCCAGCAGTGCTAGTGTGTGAGATAGTTCCTGCAGACACACCTTGGATACATCTGTATCTCTCAGTCAGGTTTAGTCCTTATGGACCTATAGGCAGATTATGTGCCACCACCCAACCAACCCTCTGGGGCTAAGGGTGGGAAACAGGATCTCCCACCAACAGATCCACATTCCACCTCCCTGCAATGGTGGCAGTAGAGGGGACCATCAACCCCAGTCCTGCTGGGGAACAAACACCCTACAGGGCAGGCAATGCAGCTCTGTACACATCCATAAAGCAATAGCAGACAGCCATTTAGCCTGGAAATGCTCAGCTGTGCCCCACCACTATCTGATATTCTCCTGCAAGCAAGCCTCCAGTCGCTGCACCCTACAAGTTGTTCCATCAAGACACATACTAGCTGCAGACAGTCTGCTAGCTAGTCCATAGTTCATGTTCCTGGAGGAGATGTGTGCACCCAGAACCAGGATGTCAGCATACACACCAAGCAGATAAGTCAGTGATTGGGCCCCAAAAGGGAACCCATAAAATCACATTTAAAAAATGCTATATAGCACTATGGGGGAACCTAGCCATGCCGTGGTCACTGCTCAGTCAGGGTGAGAGTGATCACCCAGCAGGACATGCTGTGGCCACCCTGTCTGTGCAGGTGGTGACCGGGCACTACAATGCCCCAGCCATTGCCCTATGCCCTGTGCAGATGCATCCTGGCCAGGACACCCTGCCCGGGCTATACCCATGGTACCTTGCTCCTCATTATGCACATTGGCAGGCCAATACTGGCAACAGTGCTGGCAGTGTGGGCTGTGGAGGGTGTTTGCAGCCACCACACACTGGATAGACAGACACACTCCCACACCTATGCCAGCATTGTACAACTATAGAGGTGTTTGGCAGCCCTGGCCACCGCTCCAGTCCTGGGCACAGTACAGGCATGGCTATGGTACGCAATGCTGTTGGGGTCACTCCCCAGGGTGGTAAACACTGTCAGACACAAGACCTGTAGCACGCTCCACAGACATCAGAAAGGTTGCTATGATGCAGCTCAATCAGAACATTGTACTTAACTTCGGAATTGCTATCTGCCAGTAATCATAGCAACCTTTTGATAGCTGTGTACCGTATTCCCAGGTTTAGGGTGGCACTGCTAAGGTATGCAAGTGCTAGTATTGGGAGATGCACGCAAGGCCCAATGTCCTGCATCTCCAGGAGCATTGGATACTGGAGCCTGTGGGTGCGGGTGTGTCTGCCCCTGTTGGCTGCTGCTTTATGGCAGAAGTTCCCAACTCCAGTCCTGGTGTGCCAAACACTGTTCGGGTTTTCATGCTTTCCCTCATGAATAGTAGAAAAGACCAAACCTTATCGGAATCACCAAAAGACCAAAATCTGCAAGAAATTCCGATAACATAAAACCCCCAGTGTTAGAAAAAATATTTTTGTCGGAGAATGTCAGCCCAGTGCTATGTAATCAGGCAGAGCACCACTGTGACGTCTCCTTTTATTAATATATTTGAAAAAAGTTTAAAAACTTAGCTTAGGTATCAGGAACTGCCAATAGTGCCAAATAGACATCACGACGTAGCGCTCGTTTCGGGTTTATTATATTTGCAACAAACCCTGCTTCAGGTCCGTCCGTGAGCAACAGTTGGCAATCATGCAGAGCGCACATTAAGAAGGTTTAGTAAACATGCCCCTTAGTGATTCTCCAGTTACACTCCAACTTACTTCTTTATATATATCTTAATTCCTGTGAGTACAATTTTTCAGATCTTTTTTGCCTTTTATTGGAGTGGGATGCTGGAACTGTAGCAGCCCTAGACATAATAGTGTTCCAAGTCAACAGCATGCCATTTAAATCACTAAAGTCAGGTTTAATGTGCAGAAGGATCTCCTTTAGGAAAGTATCCTTATCAAATTTCTTATACCTTTTGTGAGAGATGGTTGCGTATTTAGGTATGGAATGTGGAAACTGGTATGATATTGTGAAATTGATTAGATAGTGATGTGACCAAAGAACAGTTAATGTTTGTGGATCCGTGGTAGTGGGGTGTTTGTAGATTTTATTAGGTAAGAATATTAGATCTAGCATATTACCTTTTTTAAATTTTTTATTTATGTAATTTACACTTTACAACAAGTAAATCTGTCAATCTGTCTCTTTCCCTACTCACGCTGCTGGACATTCCCTTGATCTTCTTATTACCTCAGCTTCCTTTCCCCTCCTTTCTTCATCATTATCCTCTTTTCCCCTCCCTTGGTCAGACCACCACTGTTTATTGTTCTCCGCCTCTGTTTCACCTCCAACCTCCTCTATTTCTCTGGACCCTCACTCTCTTCAATTACCCACCCGGAAAATCACAGCAGACACTCTTGCGCACTTCCCATCCTCTGCAGTTCTATTCCCATCAGATTTTGACTCCCTCTCTGTGGACGACCAGGCTCGGTGCTGGGATTCTACCCTTCAGTCCGCTCTGGACCTGGTCGCCCCAGTCCGCCCCTGCTCCCGCTCTTCACATCACCCTCACCACCCCAGGTTTCACCCCGGTCTCTTCTTACATCGTCGATATCTCCGCCGGGCCGAAAGGCTCTGGCGAAAGCGTCCTTCCTCCACCACGTTGTCGGAATTTCGTCTCTGTCACCAGCACTACCGGTCCCTCCTTCACATTGCCAAACGTGACTATTACTCCAACCTCGTCTCCTCCTCTTCCAACTCCTCTCGTCGTCTATATTCTATATTACACACCCTCACCGCCTCTCACTCCTCCTCTTCTTCTTTCTCCTTCCGTCTCTTCCCCTCCTGATCCTTCTTCCCTCACTTCTTTCTTCGCTAACAAGGTCAATTCCCTTCGTCAGTCTTTTCTGTTATGTCCTCCACCCCTTTCCCCTCTTGCCTTACCCTCCTCCCCACCTCCCTCTCCCCCTTCCCAACCTGTCCCTGCATTATCTCATCTCTGGTCCTCCTTTACCCTGATCACTTCCTCCGTTCTTCAGGATACTTTCCTTTCTCTCCGTAAGACTACCTGCTCTACTGATCCTATCCCATCTTCTTGGCTTCTTGAACCTTCACTAGCTCTTTCTCCCTATATTCTTTCTCTGTTTAACTCTAACTTATCTTCTGGCGTCTTTCCTAGTAACTGGAAACATGCTACCGTCCGTCCTATCTTGAAATCCCACTCCTCTGACCCCTCTGTGCTTGCTAATTGGCGACCTGTCTCTAATCTTTCTTTTCTTTCTAAATTTCTCGAGAAACTGGTCTTCACACAACTTTCTTCCCATCTTGAAGTTTCCCTCACTCTTCACCCCCGTCAATCGGTTTTCGCCCTGCCCACAGCACGGAAACGGTTCTTCTTTCTCTTCTTAATGAACTTCACACTGCTCACGATCGGAGTCTTTATACACTGGCTGTCTCACTTGATCTCTCTGCTGCTTTCAATCTAGTGGATCACCGCACTCTCCTCACTCGTCTGCAGGAAGCGGGTCTTTCTGGGACAGTCTTGCAATGGTTTCACTCTTTTCTCTCCGGCCGTTCCTTTTCTGTAGTCTCTGGGTCCTCCTCTTCTATTTCTACCCCCCTCATCTGTGGGGTTCCTCAGGGGTCTGTTCTTGCACCGCTGCTTTTTAATATCTTCTTAGCACCCCTCACCCTTCTTGTTCAACAATTCGGTATCTCCGCATACTACTATGTGGATGATATCTTCCTCTTACACTGCACTTCCCCCACTTCTCCAGATATCACTCCTCTCAATCTCTGTCTTGCTGCTATTGCCACTTGGTTTTCCTCTAATTTTCTGCAGGTGAACCCCTCTAAGTCCCATGCTATCTGGTTCACATTTGGGGGTCCCTCACCCTCTTGTGCCCCCTCTTTCCCTTCACAATCCATTTCTCTTGTCTCTTCACTACGTTACTTAGGTGTCATACTTGATTCTTCACTTTCCTTCAAGGACCATATCTCTTCCATTATTCAACGCTCTTTCTTCTCACTTAGACAACTCCGTTCTATCCGCCCTTTTTTGTCCCCTTCTGCCCTAGCCACTCTCCTCCTCTCCCTTGTGATGTCCCGTCTCGATTATTGTAATGTCGTCCTTGTTGGTCTACCTCAATCCCAACTGTCTCGTCTTCAACGTATCCAAAACTCAGCTGTTCGTCTTCTTGCTCATGCCTCTCGTTTTGACCATGTTACCCCGCTTCTTCTTCGCTATCACTGGCTGCCTGTCTCTTTCCGTGCTCAATATAAAATTCTTATTCTCACGCATAGGGCTGTTCACACTGGCACTCCCCTCTATCTCGCCAACCAGATACACTTTTGTCTTCCCCCCCGCCTACTCCGGGCAATACACTCTAATCGACTTGCCCTTCCCTCACCTACCCAGGCTCATCTTGTTTCCACCCGTACTTCTGCCTTCTACTTTCTAGCCCCCAGTCTCTGGAACTCACTCCCCCCTTCACTCCGTGCAGAGGAGTCCTATCCAAAATTCAAATCACAACTCAAAACCTACCTTTTCAGCCTAGCCTTTGACCAGCCACTCCCAACATCCTCCCCTCCCTCTGTTACCCCCTCCCTCCTGTCCGCTTGATGTCTTAATTGCTTGTTGTTAATTACTACGTTGTGGTTTGTTCTTTTCTTGCCTTTCCTTCCTCCTCTTTCCTATTTGTTTTATTGGCGTTCCTTTTCTCTTTCTCAGCCATTTTAAATGGTTTTAGAATACTGTTTTTAAGTTTGTTTTTAAACTTGTGTTGTAAACCGCCCAGGTACTACTAAGTGTTGGGCGGTATATAAAGCCTGAATAAACGTAAACGTAAACGTAAGAACAAATTTTGCAAGAAAAAGGGAACAAGCAGAAAAAGAAAAACAAGAACTGATAACAATATGTCATCCATACAAAGAAAATCAACAGACGCTTGCCCTCCATCAGTCCCCCACATGAGGGGAAGTATACACAATACAAAGGAAACATCCCAAAAAGAGACATTTGATACAAACAATCCAAACAGACAAAATAAATTTCTTTACCACCAGTTATCTTACCCTACCAACAGAAGGCTTGATTTAAATGGGCTCTATAGAGGGGGGTTGCCACCCCGCAAGCTTGGAGGAGAGAAAAGCTAACAACTGTTGGGGATCAAGAAATATATAATTAGACCCAGCCAGTTTTACTAGACACTTACATGGGAAACAAAGAAAAACAACAACCCACCCAGTTGCAGAACTCCAGGTTTAAGAATAAGAAATTATTTCCACCTTTTCTGTGTAGCCCTGGCAACATCAAAAAATATTCTGATAATAGAACCCATAAACTCATTAGTAGATGATCGAAAATACATTTTTAGGATCTAGTCCCAGTCAATGTCCAATGCTAGGGTGACCAATAAAGTTTTGGTCACCGCAGGATCAGACCCCGACCGCTCCAGAAAACCAGTAAGATTCAAGCTATCACAGGACAAAGCAGGTGACATATCTAAACCTTGACCCTAAACATCTTAACCTTGACCCTGACCTTAGCAGAAGGCAGATAGTAGGCTCTAGATATTGGAGAAACTGATTCCACTCGAAGTTTTAATACATTAACCAAAAACTTCTTGAAAAGTTCCATAGGTGAAAAAGATGGAACCTTAGGGAAGTTAAGAATTCTCAGGTTCCTGCTCCTGAAAACATTCTCCAAGGCCTTGTTCTTCCTTTGCAAACTCTCTGCATACCTCATAATAGCAGAAATAAGAGTCCTGGACTAGTCAACCCTCTTATCCAAAGAGGAAATCCTTTCAGGCAGGGAACCCAAAGAAGATTCATGAACTCCCACCATACGTCCAAAAGTAGCAAACTGGCCGGAGATAGCTTGAAGCTGTCCCAATATTGATTGCTGAAGCCTAAAAGTGCATCCCAAACAGTTTCAAAAGAAAAAACTGAAGGTCTCACTAAAACCAACCGAGTTACAGGACCCAAAACAGGTTGCTGCAAACCATGCGACACCAAAGGCAAAACATTAAATCGCTCCTCTCTATGCTGCGGTTCCAGCCCAGACTCTATAGCTCTCACCTCTCCTGCAACGCCTGTAGATACTTCTAAACCCTGGCAAACACTTCCGGGGCCAAGGGGCTGCACACCAAGTGAGGGAAATCTTGCAGCTTCACCCGTCGAGACATCACTCACTGCAGCCTCGATCACCGCACTTACAGGTTGCACAGGAGGAAACCAGCACTCCGGGCTGAGAGAGACATCGAGCCCTTGACTGGGCGAGAGTCCATCTTCCACCCTCACACCTGCCAGCCGGCCTCCCAAAGTCACCACATCTCCACTGGGCATAAGGAAGGAATCCATTGGCCCAGTTAACACCGGTTGCTAAGACAGGAGCTTGGCTTTCCGTTTCCTTACGGTATGCGGCATCAAGAAGAAAAGAGGTAAATTGAAAAGGAAACGCCACTGCCGAAGCTCCTCAGTGTACATCTGCTTATATCTCCGCCATCTTGACTTCCCCCCCAGAAGCCCCTATTACCGTTTATTGTGCATTGGTACGTTTAGCATCTGTTGATAGTCCATATCTGATATAGCATTGAGGAAATTCGTTGTATGAGTATTGTGTAAAGAGACTAGGGAGTATGTTTACTAAACTGTGGTAATGCCATTCGCGTTAGGATCCGCGGTAGAGGCAGAAATCCCAAATAAGGACATGAGCGGTACATCGTTACCGATAACGCGCGTTACAAGGCGCCATAAATTAATGAGTGTTACATGGCACATTACCGCGCGTTAACCTTAAGAAGGTGCCGAGACATGAAACACAGAAAGAGAGCTGTAGCACAATGGTTACTACACTGAGTGATGATACAGGGGTCATGGGTTTGATTCCTCAGTATGCCTAATGCATAAGGCTGCCTGAGGCATCACCCTTTACATGTAAGTAGTGCTTTTTGAGGCAGTTTACTTTTATTTTAATTAGTGCTGCCAGCAAACACACCCTCATGGTGGCGTAACCTAAGGTGCCGCATAAGGCACCCCATAACACACTCCATAGGGCACATTATAAAGTGCACTGTCCGCCAAGGCACCCTATAATGTTCCCCATAGGACACCTTATAAGGCGCTTGATAGGGCGCCCTATAAGGTGCCTTATGGGGTGCCGTATGAGGTACCTTAAGGTTACAGTACTCTGAGGGTGTTTTTGCTGGCAGCACTAATGTACATTAAAAATAGACAATGCCTCAGACAGCCCTATCAAATAACCCCACCATGGGTCTGAACCAATGACCTCACAGGCAGTGACGTAACTAGTGGGCTACAGCTCTATAGCTGCAAACAAAGCCCTGGCTGGCTGCAGAAGGACTGCACGTCACCACACAGTCTGCTGTGGTCACCAGGATAGGGTTAACCCACCCGTACCCATGATGCACTGCACATGCAAATCAGCAGTCTACAGAGGATCACAAGATGGGGTATGTACCCCCACAACACCTCAGCCTGGTAGGGAGAACTGACCGTGTGTGTTACTGGCACAGAGTAGCTACACACCGTCACATTGTGCGGGTACTGTGCTCACCCTGAGAGTGAGGTGGTGAGCCCAGCACCAGGTCTACAGCACCTTCTATGGCAGAAATAGGCCATGCTGCAGGTCCCCAGCAGTGCTAGTGTATGAGGTAGGTAGTTCCTGCAGACACACCTTGGATACATCTGTATGTCTCAGTCACGTTTAGCCCTTATGGAGCCATAGCCGGATTATGTACCACCACCCAACCCACCCTCTGGGGCTGAAGGTGGGAAACAGGGTCTCCCATCAACAGATCCACATTCTAACCTCCCTGGAATGGTGGCAGTAGAGGGGACCATCAACCCCAGTCCTGCTGGGGAACAGACACCCTACAGGACAGTTAATACAGCTCTGTACACATCCATAAAGCAATAGCAGAGAGAAAAGGGCCTGGAAATGCTCTGCTGCACCCCACCACTAACTGATATTCTCCTGCAGCAAGCCTCCAGCCACTGCACCCTGCAAGGTGTTCCAGCAAGACACATACTAGCTGCAGACAGTCTGCTAGCTAGTCCATAGTGCATGTTCCTTGAGAAGATGCATGCACCCAGAACTGGGATGTCAGCATACACACCAAGCAGATAAGTCACTGATTGGGCCTCAAAAGAGAACCCATATATATATCACATGAGAAAAATACTATATAATCACTATGGGGGAACCTAGCCATGCCGTGGTCACTGCTTAGTCAGGGTGAGAGTGACCTCCCAGCAGGACATGCTGTGGCCACCCTCTCCGTGCAGGTGGTGGCCGGCCACTACAATGTCCGAGCCATTGCCCTATGCTATGTACAGATGGATCCAGGCCAGGCCATCCTATCCTGGCTATTCCCACAGTACCTTGCTCCTCATTATGCACATTGGCAGGCCAATACTGGCAACAGTGCAAGCAGTGTGGGCTGTGGAGGGTGTTTGCAGCCACCACACACTGGATAGACAGACATACACTCCCCACACCTATGCCAGCATTGTGCAACTATAGAGGCTCTTGGCAGCCCTGGCCATCGTACCAGTCCTGGGCACAGTGCAGGCATGGCTATGGTACGCAATACTGTTGGGGTCACTCCCCAGGGTGGTAAACACTGTCAGACGCCAGACCTGAAGCACACTCCACAGACATCAGAAAGGTTGCTCTGATGCAGCTCAATCAGCCAATTGTGCTTAACATAGGAATAGCTATGTGCCAGTAATCATAGCAACCTTTTGATAGCTGTGTATGGTTTTCCCAGGTTTAGGGTGGCATTGCTAAGGTATGCAAGTGCTAGTATTGGGAGATGCACGCAGGGCCCAACATCCTGCCTTTCCAGGAGGCATTGGATAATGGGGCCTGTGGATGCGGGTGTGTCTGCCCCTGTTGGCTGCTGCTTTACGGCAGAGGTTCCCAACTCCAGTCCTGCGGTGCCATACACTGTTCGGGTTTTCATGCTGTCCCACATGAATATGCATGAGATACATCTGCATACCATGGGGTGGCGCATAGAAATGCAGCACAGGCATCTTTATTAGAGACAGCATGGAACCTGAATGGTGTTTGGCCCTCCAGGACTGCATTTGGGAGACTCCGCTCTAGGTAATGCACATGTTTATGGTGTCTGTGCTCTGTAGGGTAAAATGTAGGTGTTTTGGGCATGTTTACATCATCTGCAATAAAGGTGCTGTCTGTATTAGCATGTTGTAGTAGTGGGTAAAATATGGGGACTGGGTTGGCAGGAACTACAGCTGGGACTTGAACCTGTGATCTTCTGCTTCTGAATATACTGGTTTTGTGCACTGCACCACCATGTTGTCACAGAGTCAGTACATTCCCTAGTGATACCATGACTGTTCGTCAGACAGGGCCTGTCAGTTGTAGTGCATGGCACCCACCTGCCACGGTCTGCTCTGGGCAGCTGCCACTGCCCCCTCCACCACCAGTATCCCTCTGCCACCATGCTGATATGCCCTTCTGCTGGGGGTGCTTGTGGTGTGCAGTCTCAGGCCATCCTGTGTGTGGGTAGGCGGCTGCCTATGGTGCGGTTTCTGGGGTAGGGGTGCCTGCATAGGTGTCCACGCTTCCCCCCAGCACCGCCTGCCAATGTTCCGTGCCCTTGGGGGTAGCTGCTGGATACTATCCCCTGTGACACTGTGGGAGACACAGTCGTGCCCATGTTGGGCCTTGAGCAGTTGCTATCTGGCTGCTCTGCTGTTTCAGCATTCGTATGGGCCACCTAGGCATCACCCTAGTCCGCACTGTGGCCCAGCTGCACCACAGCATGTGCCGCCTGCGGCCCTCTGTATCCCCTTTTCCGGCATCTGTCCAGTTGCCATTCCGACATGCCCGCCCTGGTGTTGCCGCACATGTGCACGCCATAGGAAACCTGTCCGATGGAGTGTAAAACCCTGATCAGCGCTATTTCACTGTGGGCTCATTCACCTTGTATGAGGACGGAGCATAGACCCTTCCACGCTTCAGATCTTTTTTTTGGAGCTTTCTCGGGGGGGGGGGGGGGGTTGATGTTTCCCATTAATAGCACTATTGGCCAGCTTGGTTATGGTGTTTTTCCAGTTTGTTGGGGTCATTTTCAATGTTTATGTGCCCTTTTGTTCTGTGCACATGTATCACACTTATCACTTTTTGTAGGTTTCCCTGCCTATGCTGTACATTGCAGACACTTAAATGGTTTCTCTCCCCTGCAAATGTGCATCTAACGGCAGGTTTTCATTCGCGTTAGGATTCAGCTCTTCAGATCAGCGCGTTAGTGTGAATGGAGCCTCTCCCCGCCCACACTCCGCCCATTGACCCCTTCTCTCCGCCCTCTCTCCACCTTCTGCGGTGTTTACCGCGCCGCAGAACTTTACGATCGTTAAGTTCCGTTAACGAGCGTTATGTAACGTTAACGATCGTTAATGCATCATTACGCGCGTTATGATGCATTAACGATCATTAACGTTACATAATGCGCGTTATGTACCGTTACCGCAGTTTAGTAAACATCCCCCTAGGTTAAAATCTCCTAGTAATATTAATTGCATTTTCACTGGCAAGGAGCATACTGTTTCTAAGATTGTTGTGAGATTAGTTGGGTCAGATGTTGGAGACCTGTAAAGTAAGCAAAATGAGAGATGCTTAAGTTCTATAATTAGAATATCCATGTTTTCAAAGTTGTTAGATAGCGAGAGGGAAGCCTTATGCACATCCTTAATAATAATGAGGGCACCTTCTCCACACTTAGGGGCATGTTTACTAAACTCCGAAAATGTGCGGGTCCCCGTTAGTGTGCGTGTGCCATATAAGGAGTGGGCGGTCCAGGCAGAAAAAGGAAAATAAAACGGGATAAAGCGATCGCACATATGCGTGGGGCGCAAGTGTGCGGGGTCCACATTAGCGCGTCGGAAGGCCAAGTGGCGCGCTGCTGGGCACACAAAAGAACACAGCTGTAGTACAACAGTGAAGACACTGAGCAATGGTGCAAGGGCCATGGGTTCGAACCCCCACTGTGCGCAATGAACAAGGCTGTCTCAGGCAGTACCTATTATGGGGAGGAATATTTTTAGGAGGGAGTCAAAATTTGGGAGGCAGAATGCGGTGCGCCGATATGCAAGGACAAGAACAGAGCCACAGCACAATGGTGAAGACACTGACCAATGGTGCCGGGAGCAGGGGTTCAATACCACACAGTGTACACTGAAGGCAGTTGTCTGTGTTGTTATTTTCGGAGTCACAGAAATCATGGCCGACAGAAGTGCTTGCGCTGCTGTGCGTAAAGCGGCGCACGAATGGTTTTGTATGGCTCTGAATACTGGGAGGCATAAGTCGCGCACTGATGGGAAAGCAGAAGATCTGAGCCACAGCATGATGGTTAGAACACTGACCAATGGTGTAGGGAGCAGGGGTTCAATTCCCCCCCAGTGTACACTGAAAGCAGTTGTCTGTGTTGTTATTTTCGGAGTCACAGAAATCATGGCCGACAGAAGTGCTTGCGCTGCTGTGCGTAAAGCGGCGCACGAATGGTTTTGTAGGGCTCTGAATACTGGGAGGCATAAGTCGCACACTGATGGGAAAGCAGAAGAACTGAGCCACAGCACAATGGTTAAAACACTGACCAATGGTGCAGGGATCGGGGGTTCAATCTCTCACAATGCCCAGTGAAAAATGCTAGCTGAGGCAGTATGTATTATGTTGTGGAGTGCTGTAGGAGGCTTTTTAATTTTATTTTGTTATCACTACTAGCAAACGCACTCTCCCAGCAT
This sequence comes from Ichthyophis bannanicus, assembly GCA_033557465.1. NCBI lineage: Eukaryota > Metazoa > Chordata > Amphibia > Gymnophiona > Ichthyophiidae > Ichthyophis > Ichthyophis bannanicus. The sequence continues at coordinate 915,027,376 of CM066031.1, read as the reverse complement.
GTTAACATACGGCGGCCCATAAGGCACATGTTACAGTGCACTGTTCGCCAAGGCACCCTTGAAGGTCCCCTATAGGGCACCATGTATGTTGTGACACAGGATAATGTATAGTGCACCCTATATGGATGGCAACCATAAGGTGGCCTATAGGGCGCCCTATAAAGCACCCTCAGAGGCACCTAATGGGTATAGTAAGCTGTGGGTGGTTTTGCCGGCATAGACATATGTACTGTAAATAAAAATAAAGCTGTGGAAAGCCCTATCAAAGGGCCCCACTGTGAGTTTGAACCCATGACCCCTGGCTGCACAGGCAGTGACATAACCATTGGGCTACAGCTCTATAGCTGACAGCAAGCCCCTGGCTGGCTGTAGAGAGCCTGCACGTCACCCCACAGACAGTCTGCTGTTGTAGACAAGATAGGGTTAGGCCACCCGTACCCATGATGCACTGCACATGCAAAACAGCTGTCCACAGATGCACACAAGATGGGGAATGCACCTCAACAGGCAGGAGGAAGTGTCCATGTGCACCCACACAGCACCCCGGCATGGTAGGGTGTACTGAGCGGGTGTTCCACTGGCACAGAGTAGCTACACCCCGTCGCATTGTGCGGGTACTGTGCTCACCCTGAGGGTGCGATGAGGCGCCCAGGACCAGGTCCACAACACCCTCCATGGCTGAGAGAGGCCATGTCAGAGCTCCAAAGCAGTGTTAAGCTGTGAGCTAGGTTGTTTCTGCAGAAACATCCTGGATATATCTGTCTGTCTCAGTCAGGGGGAAACCCCCCCCCCCCATGGACCCCCAGGTGGGCCATGCACCACCAACACCCCCCCCCCCCCCCCCAACCACCAAGGGCAGCAAACAGGGTCACCCATCAAGGGATCCACATTTGTACCACCCACCCACCCACCACAATGATGGCAGTAGAGTGGACCATCAACCCCAGCACTACTGGGGAGCAGTCACAGCAGCTCTATACACCCCCAGAACACCATATCATACAGACAGTAGGCCTGGATATGCTAAGCTGCACCCCACCACTGTCACATATTCTCCTGCAGCAAGCCATCAGCCACTGCACCCCTTCAAGACACAGACCAGCTGAATACAGTCTGCTAGTTAGTCCTGGTGGAAATGCATGCACCCAGAACTGGGATGGCAGCACACACAAGCAGCTACATCAGTGACTGGGCCCCAGAAGGACACCCATATATATATATATATCACATGAGAGGAATACTATATAGCACTATGGGGGTACCTAGCCATGCTGTGGTCACTCTACAGTCAGGGTGAGAGTGATCTCTCAGCAGGACATACTGAGGTCACCCTGTCTGTGTAGGTGGTGGCCGGGCACTAAACTGTGCCTGTTACTGCCCAATGCCCTGTGCAGATGCACCCTGGCCAGGCCACCCTGTCCGGCCTACACCCATGGTACCTTGCTGCTCATTATGCACATTGGCAGGCCAATACTGGCAACAGTGCTGGCAGTGTGGGCTGTGTAAGGTGTTTGCAGCCACAACACACTGTATAGACAGACACACACCCCCACACCTATGCCAGCAATGTGCTACTATAGAGGTGGTTAGTAGCCCTGCCCACCACACCAGTCCTGGGCACGGTACAGCCATGGATATGGTACACAGTACTGCTGGGGATCACTCCCCAGGGTGGTAAACACTGTCAGGGGCCTGACCTGGAGCACGCACCGCAGGCATCAGACAGCTTGTTCTGATGGAGCTCACGAAGAAAACAGTGCTGAACGTAGTACTGTCTATCTGCCAGTACCCACATCAAACGTTTGAGGGCTGTGTACCGTGTACCCAGGTATAGGGTGGCATTGCGAAGGTACGTAGGTGCTAGATCTGGGAGATGCACACAGGGCCCAATGTCCTGCCTCTCCAGGAGGCATTGGCCAATGGGGCCTATGGGTGTGGGTGTGTCTGGCCCTGTTGTCTGCTGCTTTACGGCAGAGTTACCCTACTCCAGCCCTGGTGTTCCAGACACTGTTCGGGTCTTCATGCTGTCCCCTATGAATATGCATGAGCTACATCTGCATACCATGGGGGTGGTGCAGACATATGCAGCACAGGCATCTTTCTTAGGGGAAGCATGGAACCTGCATGGTGTTTGGCCCTCCAGGACTGCATTTGGGTGACTCTGCTCTAGATAATGTGCCTGTTTATGGTGTCTGTGTTTGGTGTGGTAAAATATAGGCGTATTAACCATGCCTATGTTCTCCGCAATAACGGTTTGTCCTTACTATCACGGTGTAGTTGTGGGAAAAATATGTGAACAGGGTTGCCAGTAGCTGCAGCTGGGCTTTGAACCTGTGACCTTCTGTTGTTGCACACACTGTCTGTGTGCACTGCACCACCGTGTAGCCAACAATTGGCTGTGTTTACTGGGAGGTCCATGACTGTACATCCGTCAGGGCCTGTCTGTTGCAGTGGACGGTGCCAGCCTGCACATGGCATGGCCACTGTCTTCTGTGGCTAGCAGGCACTGCCCCCTCCACCATCTGTACCCTTCCACCAACATGCTGGCATGTCCTTATCTTAGCAAAAGTACATGGCCTGCTTGAGTTGTGGCACCCCAGGACTGCATTTGGGGGACTCGGCTGTGGGTGATGCCCATTGTTCTGGTGTGTGTGCGGTGTAGGGTAAAATATGGGTGTTTGCACCATGCTTATGTTCTCTGCAAGAAAGGGGTGTCTTTAATATGTCTGTTTAGTGGTGGGAAAAATATGTGGACTGGCCTGGCATGAGCCCCAGCTGGAATTTGAACCTGTGACCCTCTGGTCTTAGAGGTACTGGCTCTGTCCACTGCACCACACTGTGGCCACAGGGACAGTGCAGTCCCTGGAGATGGTAAACCTGGCAGGATGGGGGTCGCAAACCTGTTTACTGTGGGCTCATTTACCTTGTCTGGTGACATACGTGCAGATAAACCCCGGAAATGACCATGAAAAACAGGGGCTATACTTTTAGCCAAGCTGGGCAACAGTGCTATTAATGGGCAACCATTGGGAACACTCCCAGGAAAGCTCCAAAGCTGGCAATTATTTTTGATGGAGTCTCTGCTCCGTAGACCCTTCAAATATTAATTTCTTTTTTATGGAGCTTTCCTGGGTGTGGTTTTAATATTTGCCCATTACTATAACTGTTCCCCAGCTGCATTACTATTTTTAATACTTTTGTTGTGGTCATTTTCTATTTTTATTTTCACTTTTGTGCTGTGCACATGTATCACACTGCTTACGTTTTGCAGGTTTCCCCGGTTTTCCTGTACATTGCTGACGGAAATGGTTTCTCTTCCCTTTAAATGCCCTCTACCGCGAGTGTTTCACTCGCGCTATTTTTTCCTTGTATATTCGGACCCGCAACTGTGCGAGGTGCCTCTCCCCTCCCCTTCCCCGCCCATCAACCCCGTCTCTCCGCCCCTCGTAGGCCTTCCTCCGCCCTCCGTAGGCCTTTCCACACCTCTTTCGGACATTTGCGGGCCCGTACTTGTGCGGGGCCCGTTAGTGTTCCGCGTACCTATGCGGGGGTGACACGCACGTGTGCGGGGCGTTTAAACGCGTTTATGCACGTTTCAATGCCGCGTTGCCATGCGCTATTTTGCGGCGTGCAAATTTGCGGATTTTAGTAAACATGCCCCTTAGTGACGCGAGGACAATGGAAAACATCATAGTTTGGGATCTTAAGTTGGTTAAATAGAGCCCTATCTGAATTATACAGCCAAGTTTCATTAATGAACATGATATCTAGATTATATTCATTGACAAGGTCTCTTATAACTGGTATTTTGTTCCTTGCTGATCTGGCATTGATTAGGCAGCATTTCAGAAGGCTTTGTACAAAATATCTTTATGCGCATAGGGCCCGATTCTGTCCCGGACGTAGATCTCCTTTGTATGTCTGGGCTGAGCCGGACGTACAAAGGAGATCGCGATTCTGATCCTGTGGAGCACATCTAGCTCTGCGGGATCAGAATCACGAACAGTACTGTATATGCAGGCCGGGACTGTGATTCAGTCCTGGCCAGCACATACAGCAAAGCTTTACTAACTCAGTCAGGTCATTTAAATGCCGCGATGCCGGCTGCCGCACAAAAAGTTAATTCCCCGCAGTCCGACCCCTGATCCAACCTCCTAAGGTCAGGGTCGGACTGCAGGGAATTAACTTTTGCCCCCCCCCCCCAGCCCCTTCTGCACCCCGGAGCAGCCGAAAAGACATGTCCAGGAAAGCTATTCCACCCAAGGGCTGGAATAACTTCCCCAGACTTTTCGCCAGCCCTGGACGTACAGGACCGATATCAGAATTCGCCCTGTACATCCAGGGCCGGCGACCACCCACTACCCACCCACTCTCCTCCCCCGGGCTGCCTATTCCCCGCCTCTAACTAACTTTCCCGCACAACTGGCGGGGAAGTTAGTCAGGGGGCAGCAGCCGCCATGAATAGCGGGGATGGACGCCCAATCCCTGCTATTTGTGCCTCGGAATAACTCTAATAGTGATGAGACAGCCTATTAGATGTGGTGTAGATGAGCCTGTCTCTATTATGCTGATATCTATGGTACTTTTGAAGTAATCTGAAGGGTAATTGTTACAACTGTCGTGATGAATTAGCGAAATGTTGACAACCCTCTTCTTCTTCCTGTTTCCTTGGTCCGCAACCTTGGGGTCATCTTTGACACCTCCCTTTTCTTCTCCACACATATTCAACATATAGCTAAAACCTGTTGTTGTTTTTTTCTCTATAACATTAACAAAATGTGTCCCCTCAATCTCTGTACACAGTACTAAGACTTTTGTCCACTCTTTGGTCACCTTCTGTCTTGACTATTGCAACCTCCTCCTTGCTCCCTCAGTGTCATCTCTCTCCTCTTCAATCTATCCAGAACTCTGCTATGCAGCTGATTTTCCATTAGCCCCGATACACTCATATAACCCCTCTTCTAAAATTACTTCACTGGCTTCCCTTCCAATTCTGAATCCAATTTAAACTTCTCCTTCTAACATATAAATGCATTTACTCTACTGCCCTTCATTACCTTTCCTCTCTTTTCTTTCCCTACACCCCTCCTCGTAAACTCCACTCCTCCTCTGACTTTCTTCTCTCTATGCCCTTTTCTTCTTCTGCAAATTCCAGACTTCAATCTTTTCATCTTGCTGCTCCATATGCATAGAACAAACTTCCTCTGTTTTTACCTCAAGTCTCTTCTCTCCTCCTTTTCAAATCCATGCTAAAGACTTACCTCTTTGAGGCCGCATTTGGATCCTAATCTTACCTTGTTCTCCTTGTCTTCTTCCCTATTTGAACTTTCTTGTTTCTCTTGTATTGTTCTGTCTGTCTTGATTAGATTGTAAGCTCTACGAGCAGGGACTGCCTTCTTTATATGTTTGTACAGCACTGCATATATCTTGTAGCACTATATAAATGAATAATAGTAGTAGTAATATTCTTTTCCAGCATCATAATTAAAAAGCATTGATTTTCTTCCTAATTTTTTCACTGTCCATCTTTCACATCCATGTTATTGAAAATACCATGGCTGGGACAAATCAAATCTTTGTATAGAGAAAGACATCTCTGCTCTTGAGAATTTTGTCTAGATCCTTCATAGCTATCTGCCAAGAGCAATGTGTCATTGGATTTCTTTACTGCTTGTCATTTCTTTATTGATTATTGATCCAAGCAGGTTAAAGTTATCCACTATTTCAATTTCTTCTTCATCAATGATGAACTTATTGATTTTGCCAGTTGTCAGGATCTTTGTATTCTTTAGGTTAAGGTGCTGGCCCAATTTAAGACTATGGGTTATGTTTATTAAGCCAGGCTAACGGTTAACTCAGGCCATCTGCAGCTAGGTCCCATTAAATAACATGGGACATTGTTGCAGATAGTCTGCATTAACCATTAGCCCAGCTTAGTAAACATAACCCTATGTTCCTTGATCTTGAGAAGCAAATGTTTCAGATCATCTTCACTTTCAGCCAGTCTTGTGGTATCATCAGCCTAGCAAAGGTTGCTGATGAGTCTTCCACCAATCTTCACACCTCAGTTGTCTTCATATAGTGCTGCTTCTTTGATGATTTGTTCTACATATAAATTAAACAGGTAGGGGAAAAGTATGCAGTCTTGTTGTACACCTCTGCTGATTTTAAACCATTCTGTTTCTCCTTGTTCCGTTTGAACTGTTGCTTATTGATCAATGTAAAGGTTGTGCAAGAGAACTATTAGGTGTTCTGGTATACCCATGCTTCTTAATGTGACCCAGAGTTTCTCATGGCTTACACAGTCAATGCTGTTATAATATGGTGTATTTTCTCTATAGTCAAGAGTGAATTTTGTAGGGTTTTGTATTACTTAACAATATGCCCCCGGCACTGCTGCTACTGAGATGACACCAGAATCAAAAATTATTTTTGATATGTTGAGTTCTATGGGGAACCCAGTGTTGAGAGAGGACTTTCTTTGCTTACAAAATATATGCTAGAAAAAAATGAGAACCACAGTGCACATTACCATGAAAACCCAGAAATAGCTGGGTCGCTATGAGTCAACACTGACTTGATGGCACTAAAAAAACAAATTGCTGGGGTTGTCGCTTTTTCTTTTTATGTATTAGTGTTCAAGTATCTTGCATCTCCTTTATTTTTTTGCAGAATATATATTTACATTTCATGCTGGTACAGTGTCAAGAGGTGATATATTTTATATTAGTTTCCCAGGTTACATAATTATGTTCCTATAATTTTTGTTGCATATAAACAGTATAGCAAAGATTTGTTAATTAAATTATATAGCCTAGGATTATGTTGCATTCTTTTTCCTTGGGACAAACAACTCCCCAGTGTTCTGAGTGAGAGGGGCTCGCTGCTCCTTGACCAGAGCTTTGAGGAGGTCCCTTCATTTTGGGTGAGTAGGGGAGGGGGGGACGCCAGTTCATCTCTTGCCTCGGACAGCAGTAGGGTTGCCAACTGGCCCCAGATGCACCTGACAATCTTGATCCAGTCCTGAGTTGACCTCATTGCATGCAGGGATATGTATTTCTGATTTCTCTATTAAACTCTATAAAAAAAGAAAGACTACAAGTCCCTGCATGCAATGGGGTAAACCCAGAACTGAATCGAGCTTGGAGCCTGGAGCTAGTTGGCAATCCTAGACTGCAGATTGCCTTAAGCCACCCCTGATGCTGGGGCCATATCTGGCCACCAGTATTGAATATTCATTTTGCCTAGTTAGTGGTTTAGCTAACCAGGCAGCAGCCATATTCAGCCACTGCCCAGAAAACTGAACTGGTTATAGTTAGGCCAGCCTTCTATGTGCCTAACATTAGCCAGTATAAGTTAACCTGCCAGCGACTGAATATTGCTGCTGACCAGTTAACTTGAGCATTGTCCCTGGAATGCTCTGATGTTATGCACTTAGCATTGGGACATGCATCAACAGTCAAAGGAATATTCAACAGTACAAAATGGCAATGTGCAGCTGAAAATTCCATTCATGGAGATTAACACATTAATCCTTTTGAATATGCCCACCAAAGTTACCAGATGTCCCCAATTTTTGGGGATTGTTCCCAATTTTAGAGCTATGTCCCGTATTCCAATTGTTTGGCAGCCTCCTGTCCCCGATTCCAGCAATGAGGAGAGAGGGGGTAGAAAAAAATGTGAGTTTCAATTTAGAGCCATTATCTTTATATTTATGCGAGATGGATCCTTGAAAAAACAAAAGAATACCAAAAGGATATCTATATGTGTTTTATTGACTACAGCAAGGCTTTTGACTGTATAAATCACAAGAAACTCTGAGCACTTTAAGAAGCATGGGTAAACCAAAACACCTGATCATTCTCTTGCACAACCTTTACACTGATCAAGAAGCAATAGTTCGAATGGAACTAGAAGAAACAGAAAGGTTTAAATTAGCAAAGGTGTACGACAAGGCTCCATACTTTCCCCTACCTCTTTAATTTATATGCAGAACAAATAATCAGAGAAACAGGACTGTATAAAGACAACAGAGGTGTGAAGATTGGTGGAAGACTCATTAACAACCTTCGCTATGCTGATGATACCATATTACTGGTTGAAAGTGAAGACGATGTGAAACATTTGCTTCTCAAGATCAAGGAATATAATCTTAAAATAGATCTGCACCTTAATGTTAAGAAGACAAAGATCCTGACAACTGGCAAAATCAATAAGCTCATTGTTGATGGAGAAGAAATTGAAATAGTTGACAACTTTAACCTACTTGGATCAATTATCACTAAAGAAGCAACAAGCATCAAGAAATCCGACAACGCATTGCTCTTGGCAGAATCGCTATGAAGGACTTAGACAAGATTCTCAAGAGCAGAGATGTCTCTCTCCATACAAAGATTTGACTCCTTCAAGCCATGACATTTTTAACCCTTTCCAGGCCGGTCCCGAAATACTCAGGACCCAAAATTCTGATCAAATGGCCGAGCCCGAAATATTCGGGATTGGCGCAATGACGCAGATACTAAATATTAATGAGCGAAATACCGGAAGCTAATGACAACACACATTTTGACTAATGAAAAGAGAGTTGTGCTAGCGTTTCTACTTATACACCAGGCCAAAACAGCCGGAAAACAACCTGCAAATAGGTCATTAGCAATAGGTCATTTAGAATTAAAAGCAAAGTTAACAAGATGGAGTCAACTGGTAAAAGAATGCGAAAAGAATGATATAAAGCTGCTGAAGTGATTAGGTTTCTCACAGAAAGTGATAGTAACAGTAATAGCAGTGGCGAAGATGTCATTGATAATGAAACTGAAGAAGTTTTCACAAAAAATGTAGACTTTGAAGGCTCGGATGACAGTGACCCAGATTCAGTAGCAGCCACAGCTGAACCTCCACGTTAGTAATTATTTGCAGACATTATTTATGTCACCTATATATCAGCTATGTCTTTAGGTATAACAAAACACTAAGGGGTATGTTTACTAAACCGTCTTAATGTGCGCTTTGTAACGTTAGCGCGCGATAAGGTACCTTATCGCGCGATAATGTCGCATCTTGCGGCGCACAGGTACCTTATCGCGCGATAATGCGCGCCGTGGCGAAAACGAGCGATGAAGGCGGGCAAAGGCTCCCGGAGGGTGGAGGAAGGCTCCCCAGGGACGGAGAGAAGGGGTCAATGGGTGGAGAGTGGGAGGGGAGAGGCTCCCCGCACACTAACGCTGTGAAATCCGAGGCAAAAAAATAACGCCAGAGAAACCCTCGCGTTAGAGCCGATTTAAAGGGAAAAGAAACCATTTCCGTCAGCAATGTACAGCAAAACCAGGGAAACCTACAAAAAGTGATAAGTGTGATACATGTGCACGGAACAAAAGGGCAAAGAAACAGTGAAAATGACCTCAACAAAATGGAAAAAAACATAACCAAGCTGGCCAATAGTGATATCAGTGGGCAACATCAAAAAACACTCCCAAGAAAGCTCCAAAAAAAAGAAATGAATTTTGGAAGGGTCTACGCTCCGTCCCCATACAAGGTGAATGAGCCCACAGTGAAATTGTCCAGAGCAGGGTTTCCGACCCCATTGGCCAGGTTTCCTATCTCCAGGGACTGAACTGTCTCTGTGGTGCAGTGAACACAGCCAGTGTGTTCAGGAGCAGAAAGTCACCAGTTCAAGTCCCAGCTGGGGCTCCTGACAATCCAGTCCCCATATTTTAACCACTACTAAACCGTGAAGGTACAGACAAACCTTTATTGCAGAGAACATATGCATGGTTCAAACGCCTATATTTTACCCTACAGAGCACAGACACCAGAAACATGTGCATTACCTAGAGCACATTCCCCCAAATGCAGCCCTGGAAGGCCACAAATCATTCAGGTTTGATGCTGTCTCCAATATAAGGCCATGTCAGCATGGTGGCGGAGGGGTACCGGTGGTGGAGGGGGCAGTGTCTGCTGCCCACAGCACACCATGGCCTAGCCCTCTTCACGTGGTTGCCGTGCACTGCAACAGACAGGCCCTGTATGACGAACAGCCATGGACTCCCCAGGGAATGCACTGTTTCTGTGCCAAGACGGTGGTGCAGCACACACAGCCAGTGCCTTCAGGAACAGAAGGTCATAGGTTCAAAACCCAGCTGTGCCCTTGCCATCCCAGTCCCCACATTTTACCCACCACAAAAATGTGATAATACACACAGAACCTTTAGTGCAGATAACGTAAACATGGCCAAAACATCTACATTTTACCCTACAGAGCACAGACACCAGAAACATGCGCATTACATAGAGCAGAGTCCCCCAAATGCAGTCCTGGAGGGCCACAAATCATTCACTTATATGCTGTATCTAATAAAGATGTGTGTGCTTCATTTCCATGCGCCTCCCCCATGGTATGCAGATGTATCTCATGCATATTCATTAGGGACAGCAGGAAAACATGAACAGTGTTTGGCCCACCAGGACTGGAGTTGGGGCCCTCTGCCCTAGAGCAGCGGCCAACAGGAGCAGAAAGAACCGCACCCACAGGCTCCATTCTCAAAAGCCTCACGGAGAGGCAGGATATCGGGCCTTGCGTACATCTCACAATACTAGTACATGCATACCTTAGCAATGCCACCCTAAACCTGGGAATATGGTACACATATATCAAAAGGTTGCTATGATTACTGGCAGATAGCAATTCCTAAGTTAAGCACAATATGCTCATTGAGCTGTATCATACCAATATCTCTGATGTCTGTGGAGTGTGTTCCCGGTCTGGTTTCTGACAGTGTTCACCACCCTGGGGAGTGATCCCAACAGTATTGCATACCATAGCCATGCCTGCGCTGTGTCCAGGACTGGTGAGTTGGCCTGGACTGCAAAAAAACTCTATAGTAGCACAATGCTGGCATAGGTGTGGGAGTGTGTGTCTGTCCATCCAGTGTGTGGTGGTTGCAACACCTTACTCAGCCCACACTCTTTGCACTGTGTCCAGTGTTAGCTTGCCAATGTGCATAATGAGGAGCAAAGTACTGTGAGTATAGCTCGGACAGGGTGGCCTGGGCAGGATGCATGAGCACAGGGCATAGGGCAATGGCTGGGACATTGTAGTGGCCAGCCATCACCTGCACGGACAGGGTGGCCCCTGCATGTCCTGCTGGGAGGTCACTCTCACCCTGACTGAGCAGTCACCATGGCATGGCTAGGTCCCCCATCGTGCTAACAGCATCTCTTTCAAGTGATATCTATGGACTGCCTTTTTTGGGGCCCAATCACTAACCTATCTGCTTGGTGTGTGATAGGCTATGGTCTAGCATAGCCTGTAAATATATGTTATGAAGCCTGTAGGTTAGGCCTGAATCCCCAACCCCCACTTCAGAATATTATAGCTAAACAGAGCTGGAAAGCCATAGAAATAGAAATAGAATCTGCTTCAAGCTGCTCTGATAAGGATATAAAACTTTTCCATTGAGTTTGTTATGTTATCCACAGATGTATTTCAGAATCTTGCTTTTCATACAGTGTCTGTGCTGTGAGTGACCTTGTAAGCAAGAAGCAAGGCAGAATGTTATGTCTAGTTACTGAGCATGGCTAGGAAGGCCTAAGAGCAGGGGGGGGGGGGGAGAGCGGTGTGGGCCCGGTCAGAAATTTTCCAATGGATGGGGGGGGGGGGGGGTGAGGGGGCCACCAGGACCAATGAGGAGTTTGTCTGTATAGAGCTAATGAAGAAAGCTATAAATGCTGTTGTTTTTCTGAAAGCCATGCTCAGACCATTTTGAAAGTGACAATTGACAGATGTCTGAGCTTGTGCACAAAATAAACAGGTTTGAATTCTAGTAAATAGACTCCTGGTGTATTCATTGCGTGCACTTTGCTACTACATTGGTTCCCTGACCGGGAAGGGTGGGGTACGCGAATGGTGCGCAAGTGAATACTACCACGTATTACCGCCTCCAGGTTTGGTCCGGCTAGGACCGCAGCCGGCCGACAGCGGAGAAGAGCCCAGGTCCCTTGCATCGGAGGGTTCCGCCCTGCCTCGGCAGGCTTGCTGGGTCTGGCCGGCCAACACCTCGAACCCGGGAGGGGAGTCCAGGATTCAACCCAAGGTGGAACTGGTTGCGCAGCGCATTAGCTACCGGATCCGGTGAGTATTGATTTCTCTGGTTCTTAGTCAGTTAGCTCTGGGAAAATCTCGAGACTAATATGGTATGGTAACAGGTAAAGGGAGTCTGATCAACTCCCAGGGCGGTCCTAGTAACCCTGCATGAGTATGCGCGGGGCGAAGCCACTGACCCTTTTGGTTTGGTAATTTTGGTTTGGTCAGTTAGCCCGGGAATTTGGAATTTGGGAAATGCTAGCATGTTTGGTTGTGTGAAGTGTGCTTGAGAGGTCTTGCAATACAGGCCGAGCGAGAGCGGACTCCTAAGTAGCGCATTTCCTGGCCAGGCGACTGCGCCCAGGTCGCGAAAAGGAGGAAGCATCTGGTGTTTGTCCCCCTCCTTGTTCCGTGGGCTGTGCAGACCCCTTACCCGCAGCCATCCTACCCATCCTTTCTGTTTGCTGTCTTGTCTGTCATATGTCATAATGGGAGGGGCGGAGTCCGTACAAACTCCGTTGAACTGTATGATCACGAATTTTAAAAAGGGGTTTAGTGGTGATTATGGGGTAAAAATATCACCAACCCACTTAGAAATATTGTGTAGTAGGGTGTGGCCGGCGCTGGAAGCCGTGTGGCCACCAGAAGGTACTTTTGATATTCAAATTGTGTCCCGAGTGTACCAGGTGGTGCGCAGATATAGTTCCGAGCAGTTTTCCTATATAGATTCCTGGTTAGCTATCTGTGAGAAGCAACCCCCTTGGATAAAGCGTTGCTGTGAGGGGCAGAGTAGAATTCTGTTAGCAACTGCAACGGGAGTCCCTGCAAAGAAGGAAAAGCCCCCTATTTTTGCAGCCCCAGAGCCTCCAGAGGTCCCGGGTCATCCACCCACATTTCTGTATATACCAGTCCCGTCAGCTCCATCAGTACCCCGAGTAGAGCCAGAGGTAGTGAGAGTACCCCCAGCTGAGGTACCTCCACCCGGTCATCTATCACTCGAGGACCACCCCCTTCCCCAGAGTCGGAGCCCTAGTCCTGAGCAGAGCGCTGCCAGCCCTGGGCAGAGCTCTGCAACAGAATCATCATCCCCTGAAGGATCTGCTAGCGGAGGGTCAGATGCCAGTCCAGGGCCACCCACTAGTCCAAGCACCAGCAGCAGCACTACCCCCGCTAATCTGCGTTACGCCTTCAGAAGCAGGACAGCGGGCCAGAGAGAAGTTCGCTAAATGCCACTGTGGCAAGTCCCAGGATTACCTATTGTAAATACAGAGGGTCAGGTTGTGGTCGGACTGACCAGTTTAGTTTATGTGCCTTTCACCACAACAGATTTATTGAACTGGAAAACGCATTATGCCTCCTATACTGAAAAGCCACAAGATTTAACAGAGTTAATGTCCAGTATTATGCAAACCCACCAGCCCACCTGGTCTGACTGTCGCCAGCTCTTGGCTACCCTCTTTACTACTGAAGAGCGGGCACAGATAGTGCGAGCAACCACTAGATGGTTGGAAGAAAACCCTGAAGATGGGCGAGACCTAGATCCCCGAAGGGCAGCAGCCGCAGATTTCCCAAATGAAGATCCTGGATGGAACCCAAATAGTGATGACGGAGAGAAGGCCCTCACCCGGTTCCGCCATGCCTTACTGCAGGGCCTAAAGAAGGGAGGGCAGAGAGCTATGAACGTTGGGAAAGTAGCGGACGTTAGGGCATCATTTCTCTACCTCATTACTAGGGCCCCTGGCAGCTTCAATAGCTCACCAGTGTTTACCCTGATGTCTCAGTTATCTAAGCTCTGTCAAGAAGCCCGCCTGAAATGGCCCCAAGCTCTCCCCATAGCCCTTCTCCGGATACGTTCAGCCCCCACCACGCCATTAGGAGTATCCCCATTTCAGATTTTGTATGGGAGGCCCCCACCCATAATTCAGGGGATAAGGGGGGATATGAATCAAATTGGATCAGTAATCACTAGGCAAGAATTGTTGGCTCTAAGTTCTGTTTTACAGGGTGCAAGACCAGTTGCCTATCAATCTAACAGAGCCCTTGCATCCTTTCAAGCCTGGAGCCTCGGTGTGGGTAAAAGAGTGGAAGAAGACACCGTTGGCGCCTCAGTGGTGATGGTCTCTGTTCTGTATGTGTAACTGAGCTGAGGTATTCTGTTTATGTAATTCCTGTTTGACATTGCCACTTGTTCCCTTTCCCCAGTAGATCATGTATTGTTATTCTCTAAAATGTATTGGTTTAATATTTACAGTGTTGCCTTTTGATAGGTAGGGTATGGTGCTTTGTGAGTCCTGGTAGTGCTGTTAGGATATGGCGGGTTTGCTATGGGTTCTAAATGAGCAGTGTTTGTAGTAGTTCCTAATGTGCCTGGCGGTTGGCACTGGATTATAATGTAGAAATCTTTTAGTCTTTCTTTATCCATACACTCATTAAGAGGCATGTTTACTAAAAGTTAGTGTATGGTAACATTATGCAAATATTTATGCAAATGAGGCCCCTTATGCAAATGAGGCCCCTGCACCGAGTCTCCGCACATGGCCCCGCACCCCCCTTGGGCCGCCCCTGCATGGACTTTCCGAAGAACAAACCAGTCAGTACTAGAGGAGATCAAACCTAAGCTTTCTTTAGAAGCTCAGATGACTTCGACTTTTATACTTTGGACACATCATGCGGAGAGAGAGATCATTAGAGAAAGACATCATGCTTAGCAAGGTAGAAGGTCAACGCAAGAGAGGAAGGCCAGCATTGGGATGGATTGATACAATAACAGCAGCTATGGGTGCCAGTCTGTCAACAATAAGCCGTCTGACTAAAGATCGAACACAATTTAGGAGAACTATCCAGAGGGTCGCCATGAGTCGAAACCGACTTGACGGCACTTAACAACATCTTTATATTTTGCACAGTATAGGGAATGCATCATTGTTTCTATTTCTCTGTTGATTTGTCAGCTTGGAAATTATATTGTTGCTATCATGGGATGGATGGATGGATGGATGGATGGATGGGGGGGGGGGGGGGGGCAAGGTAATGACTCTTCTTTCTTCCTCCATCACTTGTTGCTCAAACCTGGAACTAAGGTGTCCTTTCCACCAAGCCCCCTCCCCCAACAACCACACTTTCAATAAGTATCTTCAAAAAAATGTGGTAACCTTATTAAAGAGCAATGTTTTTCTTTATTAATGCCTCAAACGATTTTTAAGAGAGAAAGTGTTAGATATGTTTCTCTTTCTAACCGCATAGCAGCTAAGTATGGATAAATCTAGATCGAATCCGATTGTCTAGCAATTTTCTGCCTAACTTGTAAGCCCCACAATATCGTCACTGAGCAACACTCAAGACTCCGCCCATCAACATGACGTAAATTTTGAAGATGGAGCAGAGGCTTAGTGATATCGGATGTGACGTTTAGAGAGCTGGAAAAAACATGGCGCCGCAGAACTATTAAGTAGCGTTGAGCTTTTTGCTTTCTTTTTGTTCGCGAGTCTCGACAGGCATGGCAGAAAGATTCGATAATTTGGAGGAGCACTTGGAGAAGTTTATAGAGAATATCCGGCAGCTGGGGATCATCGTCAGTGACTTTCAGCCTAGCAGTCAGCCCGTGCTTAACCAGAAGCTGTGAGTAAGGTGAAAAGACGGGTTGTGAGAAAACAACTAATGCAACGCCTACCCGCACCAACCCGCCGAGCGCGGGAGAGAGAGAGGCAAGGCCATAGCGTGGGTGACGTTGCATTCTCTTCTAAAATGAGACAGAAACTTGGGAGGGGGAAGCCGGAAATGTCCCAGTGTTATTATGGCACTGAGTTCCTGATGACTCGCTAAAGGTTTACTGAATTTCGGTGCTTATGAAAAATGGTTTACTTCCCTGTAGGATCGAGCTGCTTTGATGAAAGTTGTGGCAATTCTTCTGTGGTTAATTGGTCATTTTTCAAACACCTTTCATAAGCAACAACATTCAGTAAAACACTATTAAAATAGTGAACAAAAGATACGAGTAATAAACTGCGGACTTTTTATTTGTTTGTGTTCTATATACCGCCTTAGGCTCAGTGACATCAAGATGGTTTACAAATTAGTTGAAATCTCTCGACTCGCATACTACACCTGAGTTGAATTATGATGTTAAGTGCCGTCGAGTCGGAGTCGACTCTTGGCGACCCTCTGGATAGCTATCCTAAATTGTTGTTCGGTCTTCGGTCAGGCGGCTCATTGTTGACAGACTGGTATAATTGTACCAAAATTAAAATGAAACTCATTACATTGACAAAGCACATACAGAATTGGTTGGGAAGTGAAATAGCACAACAATAATTTCTTAGTGCATTAGGGAGGGAGGGAGGCACACAAACAATGAGCTGGAGGCTACAGTTCGAAAAGTCCTTTTCATAGAACCAGGTCGAAGTCTGATTTAAATTAGGTGAGAGAATTCTTCTCAAAAGGTAGTCTGGAATTGCATCCTACGAAGGAGCTGTGCAAACAAAACAGGACTGCTGAATGGAATAGCAACAAAAAAAACCAACAATTAAAGGGGGCTATTAACAGATTGGCTTGCGCAGACCTTAGAGAACGAGTGGAATATAGGGAAACAATTGTGAATCCAAATGTAATGGTAAGTCAGATTGAAGTAATGAAAAGCCAGGAAAAGAATCTTAAATTTTTCTATAAGACGCTGGCAAACTGTGTTTCTCCTTTATTTGGCTATATTTATATACTGTTTTTCACAAAGATCAAACCAGTTTATAGAGAGCTTGATTACAAATGGTGTTTAAATTGAAACAGGTAACTTTGCACAATGAAAAAGGAACAGGGTGGTTAACTTTGACTGTACAGGATGACAAACTAAAACGTGTTCTTGTGAAGTCTTGTCCTTCATGAGATAGAGAAACTTTATTGCTCCTTAAAACAGTTTCACTGCTGTATTCTGCAATAATTGCAGCTGCTTCAAATGTAGCCCAGTGTAAGTGTGGGTTACTCCTTTCCCAGCACTATATACCACTTACCTCTTCGGGACGCCGGCTGCCTCGGCCGTGGAACCACCTTACCTTCTCTGTCTGTCTGGAATTCCAGAGGAATAAACACACACACTCGTATATAAGTAGTATGTAAGTTTATTCCACAGGTTAGAGGGGCTGTCTGTCTTTTATACATGAACAAAAACATATACATACGTCATCAATTCATCCCCTGAGGCCCACCACAGCTTATCAGTAACTTGACAGATGTTAGTCATTTCCTTGCAGAACAATCAATTTGTCTTAGCACAGCACATTCCTTTCCATATACAGAAACAGAAGAACCATCAACTCCAACACCCTCCACACCCCTACAGATATAAGATCTGTCAAAGTCAGCACTAGTAACAGGGCATTCTCATACACAGCACCTACACTATGGAACCAACTACCGCCCATGCTACGAGCAAGCAAAGATCTATCGGATTTTAGAAAAAAACTCAAGACTCACCTATTTCAAAGTCATTTCAACCTGTTCTAAATCCACATGAAGGGCAACTATCGACCCAGAGAACCTTCTATGTAAAAATGTAAATATGTAAACTCTTTTTTCCCCATAGACTAGAAGTAGATAATTTTCTGTGTGCCATCCTTTCCTCCCGAATCAATTATGTATATACCATAAATTTCCTGTTTTGATTTGACAGCTTTTTCTATGTAATCATACCCGCTCCTGATCGCTGGAAGGAGCGGTATACAAATGCTTGCTAAATAAAATTAAAATAAAAAAAATATAGATATGTACAGGATTCCCATTTCCCTCTGCGGGCCTCCTAGTCCTGTACACACACTTTAAGTCTTATTTTTCCCCTATCAATCCCCCCTTTGGGCCTGCATAGGCCCACTATAAGAACAGCCGAACAGCCTTCTGAAGGACAGTTAAGCAGACATTATTAACTGGAGGTCGGTGGTGGCGTGCTCAGGTACATCAGCCACCGTGGAAACGGGTGTATAAGAGTACATAAAAGTGGTGGAGCTCTGCAGGGCCTTCTGACAACAGCCAAGGACAAATGAAAATATACAACAAAAAGAACAAGGATTATAAAACCGCTCAATAGGGCAATAATCAGCCCTTTGAGACCACCCCAACCCGCCAAGCCATTTTACATCACCCCATATGTTACCGAAATCAATACCACCCTTGAAATCAGCCATATTCAAATCAGATAAGGTCTTAATCTTTTTCATGGCATCTAAGACAAAAATTGTGTGGTTTGCTATAACAGTACAACAATTAGTTTCATTTAAAAAGGTACAAGCACCGCCCTCAGCTGCTAGTAAGAGATCTAAAGCTCTACGATTTTGTAAAGTCATTTGATTGAAGGATAAGGCGGTATACAAAACTGTCTAAATAAATAAATTTGAGTATTCTGTTCCAGGGATTCGGCAAGTTTAGAAATGGATTCTGTTACTGACCTCATTTGTATATGTAACAAGCATTGTAATCTTCGAATTGCCATACCTAATTCATTGGTGATAGCGGGGGTCTGGAAAACTGGGATCCAGGAAGTATAGCTAAGGGCATCCAACGAACTTTGGTCAAAGGATAAGTAGTATTAATATATTGATACGAAGCTTGAATAGCCTCATCTTCAGGATTATCAGGTGACCAAGGATTTGCATTCCTTTTCTTTCTTTTACCATGGGTCACATTCAAAGGTATTAGAGCCGAATAAGGAGTTATTTTAACTAACGCACAAGGTAGCAGAGACGCGTTAATTTGTTGATGAATCATCTCGCCACACAACCAATAATGACCCACCACAGCGAAGAGGTCTATGCCAGTGGTCCATATGCTACTCATATTATGCCCATCAAACCACTTCACAAAAGGACTTCCCACAGTGGATGAGATGAGGTTCTTAAACTGGACATTGGTAGATAGCATGAAGTGTATGGGGATTCATTTTGGGACCCCTGCGTCACTACGGCTGAACCATCATGGTAAATGGGACCAACTCCCACATACCAGCGGAAGTCGGATCCATTAAACACTACCGGGCTCTTAGTAATATTTTTCCAGTCATTTTTCATATTGGAGGAGTCCATATTACCGGATTGATTATACCAATTTATCATGACTGAATTATTAATAAAATGAAAAGACCTATTAAATACATTATACGACAGGTTACACCTGTATGAAAAGGCAATGGATGCATTTGTTATCAAACATAGATCAAATATCATATTTGGGTCAGCATATACACGCAAAGGATCATGTATCATATTCATCATATACCAGGTCTGGGAACAATTGCAGGAGTGGCCTAGTGGTTGGGGCAAGGTACTTCAGGCCGGAAGGTCGGGGGTTCAAATCCCACTAGAGGACAGCAACCTTGGGCCGGAAGGACTGGGGCTTCTAGTCCCACAGGTGCTCCTTGTGGTCTTGGGCAAGCCACTTAACCCTCCATAGCCCATGTTCCCTGTAAAATAGTTATCTCCAAGTTATAATGCCCTGTTCAATGTAATTTCAGTTTGTTCATTGTAAACCGCACTGATGCAGAATAGCGCGGTATATAAGAGAATGAAATAAATAAATAAATAATAAAATTGAAAGATTCGTAACTGGCAGAAAAATTATCATCTACACAAGCAAGTTGTCCCACATTCATTTAAGAGAACCTTTGAAACGTGTACCAGAGCATATGCTACACCCTTTGGTAAAGGAGTACAGATACTGCAGTCAGTTAAGTTCATCAGACTAACAGTCTCCAAAACACAGGATTTCCACAAATTCGGAGAGAGTTGTTCTCGCTTAGTCCAGCAAGAACTATTGAGAGATACCTGAATCCAAGTTGCATTGTTCTCTGTCCGATGTGCCTGCATCCAAGGTCCTTCGTTGGTGAAATAACATATAGTCAGCACAATGACAACCGAGAGAAATAACAAGCAGAACAGAGCCAGCCAGGCAGACCTCATGGCTGGGGCGAGTCAGGCATCTTAAAGGGATCCCCCGGTGCACTCTTGACGCGTGATGCGTGTACCCAGGTCGGATGCTTATCAGTTAGTACCGCTGTGCGAGTAACTGCAATAATCTCCTCTGGATCTCCAAAAAACAGGTTCCACTCGGGCCATTTCCAAGGTAAGGGAAAGGGTCGTTCCATCAGAATTTCAAAAGGAGAGAATCCAAATGCCCCTGTAGTCAGCCTAATCTCTGCCAATACAGCTGGTAAATACACTGGCCACCTTCCTGGGGCGTGTTGTGTAGCCTTTTTTAATTTTTCTTTAATTGTTCAATTCATTCGTTCTACTATCCCTGACGACTGTGGGTGATATGGGACATGAAATTTCCAGTAAA
Source organism: Ichthyophis bannanicus (assembly GCA_033557465.1). NCBI lineage: Eukaryota > Metazoa > Chordata > Amphibia > Gymnophiona > Ichthyophiidae > Ichthyophis > Ichthyophis bannanicus. The sequence continues at coordinate 915,006,984 of CM066031.1, read as the reverse complement.
TGGCAAACATCTGAGTAATCTGTTGTAACACCTTAGAGGTGAACACTGGTCCCTGATCAGAATCTATAGAAAGGGGACACCCAAAGCGGGGGATAACTTCCTTACAGAGAATTTTGGCTACTTTTCTAGCATCTTCCCTAGTCATGGGAAAAGCCTCTGGCAACTTTGAAAACCTATCTACAATGACCAACAAATACTTATAGCCCCCTATCGATTGTGGCATACATGTGAAATCTACTTGCAGGGCCTGGAACGGGCCTTGGGGTGGGGGTAAATGTTGCAATTGTCCTATTGCTTTTCCTTTCTGAACATTATTCCTAGCACATACTAAGCATTGACTCAGTTGTGGTTCTACTAAATGAGGCAAATCTCTGCAAACAAATATTTCCTGTAACTCTTTTTAAGAACCGTCTTTGTTTTTATGCCCTACCCCATGTACTTGACCAATTAAGAGAGGGGCTGCCGCTTTCGGTAGCCGTCTTCGCCCCCACCTTTTTTCCTGCCAAATTTGTGCTGAATTTAAACTCATATTATGTTGTTCCCAGTACATAATATCCTCGGGATCTGCAGCAGCCTGCAAGTGGTGCAGGGGAAAAGAATGCTCAAGAGGGGAAACATAATATTCAGACAGTAAAGGATCAGACAAATTCCCTGAGAGATTACTACGTAAGAGTTCAATTTGGGCTTAGTGCACACTGTTTGGCTGCAAATTCAGCCAAGGCATTGCCTTGAGAGGCAATAGAAGTATCATATCTGTGTGCGGCACATTTAATAACGGCCACTTCTTTGGGTTTACATAAGGCGGCCAGCAATTCATTAACCAGTTGTGCATGAGAAATTGGTTTACCATCTGCCGTTTTCCAACCCCTACGCCCCCATAAGAGACCAAAATCATGCACCACCCCAAAGGCATACCTGGAATCTGTATAAATGTTAACACGTTTATCAGCAGATAATTCACAGGCTCTAGTAAGCGCAACCAATTCTGTAGCTTGTGCAGAGCCATAAGGTAGTAACAGCTTCATGCAAAATATTTGGGAGTTCTACAATGGCATAAGAAGCAATGTAGGCGTTGTCTGCAGGACAGACACAGCTCCCGTCCACAAATATGTGTGGAGTGTCCGGGAGTGGGGAGGAGGACAAGTTGGGATGTACTGACGTCTCAAAGTTAATCAACTTTAAGCAATCATGTTCTTTTTGGGGCAACTTGGAATCATCTACTGGGCGCATTAAGGCCTGTAAGGCCAGCATCGGGGTAAAGGCAGTGGATTGCTGTTTAACCGACAACCCTTCAGTAGTTGTTAAAATTACTTCATACCCACTAAGGCGCTGGGCTGTCATGTATTGCGTAGTGAGGTTCTTTAACACATTCATAACAGAATGGGTAGAAAACAAGATAGTCTCATGAGACAGGGTAATCGGGATAGTCATCTGTACGGCAATAGCCGAAGTCGCCAGGGCTTGCAAACATGCAGGCATACCCTGTACCTGGAGGGGCAATTTTTTCGATAAATATGCGACACAGCGCATCCCCCCCCCCCATGGTCTTGAGCCAAAATAGCTGCCATAGTTCCTCCCTCTTCCCTTACATAAGTAAAACATTTTCCCATAGTCTGGTAGTCCAAGTATAGGAGCCGAGATAAGCAGCTTTTGCAAAGTAGCAAATGCAGGAAGCATTTCTTCGGTCCATTCAATAGATGCAGAGCTTGGTAACTGCAAAGTAGCCCTTCACAATATGGAATCCCAATAAGCACAGTCCGGGATCCAAGCACAACCGAAGGATACTAATCCAAGGAAAGCCAGCATTTGTGTCACTGTTGTTGGAGGAGATAATTTTATAATTGCCTGTACTCGGGTGGGAGAGAGCGCCCGGTTTCCAGGGGACAGCACAAACCCCAGTAGGTAACACGCAGCACCACTAGAGCTTTTTTAGAGAAACCTTATGTCCATGGGAGGCTAAATGGCAGAGCAAGGGTACAGAGTCGTTTTCACACTCTGTGATTGTTTTTGAACATAACAAATCCTACATATACTGGAGAAGGGTGGAGGAACAAGGCAGATACCACATTTCAATTGATGCCTTAAGAACAAGAGAATACGCCACCTGGGAATCAATGTATCCCTGCGGCAGGCGAGTCCAGGTATATTGCTTGCCTGCTTGTGTGAAAGCCATAAAAGGCTGTGTGATGGGATCCAGTGGTACGCTAAAAAAGGCATTAGCTAAATCAATAACCGTGAGGCATTTAGCTTCCGTAGGGATAAGAGTAAGTAGGCCGGCAATATCGGGCATCACCGGTGCCAGCGGGAAAACAAGCTGATTTACGGCCCGTAAATCCTGGGTAAAACTGAACCCATCCCGCTTAGGGACGGGATTCACGGGAGTATTATAAGGAGAAACAGTAGGAACTACAATACCTGCTGTGACAAAATCCTGGACCATGGACTGCAAAGCAGTTTCCTTAGGGCCAGACAAGGGGTACTGTCGGATACAAACAGCTTGAGGATCCTTCAAACGTGCCACGTACGGCGTACAGGGGACCAATCTGGCGTCAGTTGAGGAGGTGGCCCAGAGTTTAGGAGGAACTTGAGACAACCCATGCGCCTCAGAAATCATATTTAATAAAAATGGATAGTGCAAGGCAAAAGAGCCGTTTGAATTACTAATAGTTACTGCTTCTAGGCGGCACAATAGGTCCCACCTCAAGAGACTCACTGGACAGGAGGGAATAATCGTAAATGAATGTGTAAATAGAACAGTATTATTACCAAGCGCAGAGACAGACAACGGGGGTGTAATCCATGTGGGGGTAGAGGTTCCATTTATCCCAACTGAGGCAGGACCTGGCGTTAAGGGTTCCCTACAAACAGATGTATGCAACGTAGAGCAAGTCGCTCCTGTATCGATTACAAAGGAGACTTGCTGGCCATTAATGCATAACGTACAACAAGGGGGCTCCTTCCATCCACCCGGTAACTGAACCCAGATCGGAACCGTTGCCTCAGGACAGCCCTATGGATGTTGCGGGGGCTGCTGCCATGTAATAGGGATAACGGGTTGCAGGGCTACTAACCGGGAGGGTGGGGTGGTGTCGCAGAGGGGGGCAGAGCCCATTCCCCTTGAGTTGGCATAGAGGCGCTGCCTGCCGCATAAGGGCACTCATTTTTCCAGTGTCCTTGTTGCTTACAATGAAAACAAATCTGATTCCAAGATATTCCCTGCCCTGCTCCCCTTCCACCACCTTGTCCGTCTCAAAACTGGCCCCGCTGTCCCCTCCACCCCTGAGATTGCGACCACTGAGGCCCCAGGGGCTGATATTCCCCGGGGTAAGATTGCTGATAACCTATATCCTGTTGCCAGGCATGAGAAATTTTCCCTTTCTTAACATCCATATCTGCAAAGCATCCCGCCGCTTCCTTTGTTAATATTACCTTCTCCAATTCTGTTGCTAAACCAAGTATCTATGATTCGCTTACATGCTACAGTTACTTCGGGGCGCATAGCCCCAAACAATGTCTGAATATACATCGAAGCCATCAGGCCTTCCTGTGATAAACCTGCCTCCTCCTTCCAACACTTAGAAACCTTCGCACAAACTGCGAAACTCCTTCCCCTGGTTCCTGCACGCATGCAATAGACGCAGCAAGATTCTGTTTCGCCCCAAATAAACGCTCAAACTCCCCTAACACTTCTTCCCACATCTTTTTTATCACCTCAGGATATCGGAGGGGGTAATTAGAATCATCCGGCGTCCCATAAGGGTTCGCTAGTGACTTAACTTTATAAAAATCAAATGGGGTTTCTTCATCATGTCTTGAAGGACTAGAAAGGGGGACTGTTACTTCTGGAGAGAAATCTGCAACTGTGAGTATATACTTCTGGTAATTTTCTAAAAAGAATTCTTTGTATTAAAGCTACTTAATCTGTGAACCCCCCGGTTTCTTTTGTTGGATCAGTTAGGGCCTAGTAGCAGCAATTAAAGTTTGAATTTAGAACACAGAGGAGAGCTTTCTGGTTACATTTCATACCCAGCAGAGAGCTTGTAGTTTAAATTTAATAGTCCCTCAGGGCCAAGTAACAGCAAAGTACTTTTAGTTTAAATTTAACACACAGAAGAGAGCTTTCTGGTTAAATTTAGTACCCAGAGGAGAGCTTGTAGATTAAATTTCATAAGAAGTTAGAGCCTAGCAGCAGCTAAGAGCTATAATTTAAATCAAATCAGAATTTAGCTTACCTCAGCAGCACAAGACAGGGTACTGTGTAGCAGCCCTCTTTTAATAAGTGTTGTTTCCCTCCCTCCCCTGGGATAATCATAGCTTTATAGGTACTTATACATCTTAAAAGACAGGAGGTGCTTTCAGGTGAAGCTCATTACCCAAATCAGTCATACACTAAGGACCTGAGATTAATTAAGCTTCAGGTGAACAAGGTATATTAAACGTATTAGGTACAGTTTTATTGGTATAAATACCCATAGCAACCCCTAGTAAGTAAGAACTTAAAGATCTAGACCCAAACTTAAAACTAAGATGCAGACAGCAGTCCAGCAGCGGGATGGGGGCTTTCCAGTCTTTTGCATTGAGTGTCACATGTATGATTTTCTCCCAGTTGGTGAGAGGTCTTAACGTGTGCACTAGGTGCAAGGAGCTCTTTTCTCTCAGGGAACAAGTCCGTTCTCTAGAGGCTAAAGTAGCAGACTTGGAAAACATAAGACAGACAGAGAGGTACATAGACGAGACCTACAGGGATATAGTCCTGAAGTCCCACCTCCAGTCTGGCAGCACCCCTGTTGCTATGGAGGAGAGAGATCACGTGACAGGAGAGCATCACCCTGGTGTGGCAGGAAGTGATCCTGTAACTAGGACCTGTCCTCCAGGTGATGTAAAACCCTCTCGCACCGAGGAAGTTTCTCCAGGGCCATGTGCCCATGAGGGAAGGGTTAGGACAGCCGTTATAGTTGGTGATTCGATCATTAGGCATGTAGATAGCTGGGTGGCTGGTGGACGTGAGGATCGCCTGGTAACATGCCTGCCTGGTGCAAAGGTAGCGGACCTCACGCGCCACCTAGATAAGGTCTTACATAGTGCTGGGGAGGAGTCTGCTGTCTTGGTACATGTCGGTACCAATGACATAGGAAAATGTGGTAGGGAGGTTCTGGAGGCAAAATTTAGGTTTTTAGGTAGGAAGTTGAAATCCAGAACTTCCAGGGTAGCATTCTCTGAAATGCTTCCTGTTCCACGCGCAGGGCCCAAAAGGCAGGCAGATCTCCAGTCTCAATGCGTGGATGAGACAATGGTGCAGAGATGAGGGTTTTGGATTTGTTAGGAACTGGGGAACATGCTGGGGAAAGGAGGGGCTCTTCCGAAGGGATGGGCTTCACCTTTATTATTTATTATTTATTTTATTTATTTTCATTTCTTATATACCGCACTATTTGCGATCAGCGCGGTTTACATAAAACAAGAAGGTAACCGACAATGAACAAAAGTCAGGTCATTACATTGAACAGGAACAAGTAACTTGGAAAACAGGGTAAACTATATACATATGCATAACCATGAATGGGTAACTATATACATGTCAGAGGGAGTTATTGGGTATTGGACATGCTTAGTGGCTGGGGTTCGGGCAGTAAGTGAGATGCTTGATAAAGAGGAAATGTTTTAAGGCCTTTCTGAACTGGCTCAGGGATGGAACCAGGGATGGAACCTTAACCGGGATGGAACCTTAACCGGGATGAAACCAGGCTGCTGGCATTAACCTTTAAAAAGGAGGTAGAGCAGTTTTTAAACTAGATATTAGGGGAAAGCCGACAGTCGCCCAAGAGCGGATGGTTCGGAAGAATGTATCCTTGAAGGATACTACCAAAAGCAGAGAGGTTCCACAAAATAGTAAAGTAGCCCAAATGCCCTCAGGTATGGAGCAGACAGAGCTTAAAGATCCCAATTTACCCATGTCTAACAATAGCCAAATTAACATGAATAAAATACATTCTCTAAAATGCTTGTATGCAAATGCTAGAAGTCTAAAGAATAAGATGGGAGAGTTAGAATATATAGCACTAAATGAAAGGTTAGATATGATTGGAATATCAGAGACATGGTGGAAGGAGGACAACCAGTGGGACACTGATACCTGGGTACAAACTATATCGTAATGATAGAGCTGATCAAATAGGTGGAGGGGTTGCGCTCTATGTTAGAGAGGGCATTGACTCAGAAAGGATTAAAGTTTTGCAGGAAACAATCTGCTGTAGAATCTATATGGATTGAAATTCCATATAAAAGGGGGAAGGCGATGGCAGTGGGGGTGTACTATCGAGCACCTGGCTAGAATGACCAAATGGATGATGAAATGCTCAAAGAAATCAAGGAAGCTAACAAAATTTACAGCGCAGTAATAATAATGGGTGATTTCAATTACCCCGGTATCGACTGGGTCAGTGTCACGTCAGGACATGCTAGGGAGATAAAGTTCCTAGATGAAATAAATGACTGCTTCTTGGAGCAGCTGGTTCATGAACCGACCAGAGGGGAAGCCATATTAGACCTAGTCCTTAGTGGAACACCAGATCTAGTGCAAGAGATAAGGGTGTTGGGGCCACTTGGCAATAGTGATCATAGCATGATCACCTTTGGTTTAATTAGTGGAGGAGGGATAGTAAGGAAATCCACAATACTACCTTTTAACTTTCGAAAGGGAGACTATGATAAAATGAGGAAAACAGTTAAGAAAAAACTAAAAGGAGCAGTTGCGAAGGTTAAAGATGTACATCAAGCTTGGGTGTTGTTGAAAAATACTATCTTGGAAGCCCAGACCAGCTGTATTCCACGCTTTAAGAAAAGTGGAAGGAAGTCCAAAAAGCTGCCAGCATGGTTTAAAGGTGAGGTCAGAGAGGCTGTTACCAAAAAAGCATCTTTCAGGAAATGGAAAAAAGAGCCAAACGACGAAACCTGGAAACAGCACAAGCACTGGCAAGTCAAATGCAAGGCATTGATAAGGCAGGCAAAGAGAGAATTTGAGAAGAAGCTTGCTGCGGAAGCAAAAACGCGAAATAAAGACCTTTTCAAGTACATTCGTAGCAAAAAACCTGTGAGAGAGTCAGTTGGCCCATTAGATGATAAAGGGGTTAAAGGAGCACTAAGAGGCGACAAGGCGATAGCGGAGAGACTGAATGAATTCTTTGCTTCGGTCTTTACTGAGGAAGATGTAGGGATGTTACCCATGACTGAAGTGGTATTTAAAGGTGCGGAAGAATTGAAGGAAATATCAATACATCGGGAAGATGTATTACAACTATTTAGATAAACTGAAGAGTAGCAAATCACCTGGGCCGGATGGTATACATCCAAGGGTGTTGAAAGAACTGAAATATGAGATTGCAGAACTGCTATTAGTAATCTGTGAACTATCATTAAAATCATCTCTAATACCTGAAGATTGGAGGATCGCCAATGTAACACCAATTTTTAAAAAGGGTTCAGGGGTGATCCGGGAAAATACAGACCGGTGAGCCTAACGTCAGTACCGGGAAAAATGGTAGAAACCATCATAAAGAATAAAATTACTCAGCATGTAGATAGTCACGACCTAATGGGAGACAGCCAACATGGCTTTAGACAAGGAAGATCTTGTCTTACTAATCTGTTATGTTTTTTTGAAGGAGTGAATAAACAGGTGGACAAAGGTGAGTCGGTTGATATTGTGTATCTGGACTTTCAGAAAGCCTTTGACAAGGTCCATCATCAGAGACTTTTGGCGAAACTAAAGAGTCATGGGATAGGAGGCAGTGTACTATTGTGGATCAGGAACTGGTTAAAAGATAGAAAGCAGAGGGTAGGGCTAAATGGCCAATTTTCCCAATGGAGAAAGGTGAATAGTGGTGTACCCCAGGGATCTGTGCTGGGTCCGCTGCTTTTTGACATATTCATAAATGACCTGGAAAGTGGAATAACGAGTGAGGTTATCAAATTTGCAGATGACACAAAACTATTTAAAGTTGTTAAAACCCAAGAGGATTGTGAAAAATTGCAAGAGGATCTTGATAAATTGGAAGACTGGGCATCAAAATTGCAGATGAAATTTAATGTGGACAAGTGCAAGGTTATGCACCCAGGGAAGAACAACCCAAACTATGGTTACACGATGCAAGGTTCCACATTAGGAACCACCACCCAGGAAAAAGATTTAGGCGTCATTGTGGATAGCATGTTAAAACCCTCGGCCCAGTGTGCAGCGGCGGCCAAGAGAGCAAATAGAATGCTAGGTATGATAAGGAAAGGAATGGAAAATAAAACAAAAGATATTATAATGCCTCTATATCGTTCCATGGTGAGACTGCACCTTGAATATTGTGTGCAATTCTGGTCGCCGTATCTTAAAAAGGATATAGCGATTTTAGAAAAGGTACAGAGAAGAGCCACCAAAATGGTAAAGGGGATGGAAGGATACTCCTATGAGGAAAGGCTAAAAAGGTTAGGGCTCTTTAACCTGGAAAAGAGACAGCTGAGGGGAGATATGATAGAAGTCTATAAATTAATGAACGGAGTGGAACGAGTAAACGTAGATCGATTGTTTACCTTATCAGAATATAGAAAGACTAGGGGACATGCAATGAAGCTACAGGGTAAACTATTTAAGACTAATAAAAGAAAATATTTTTTCACTCAACATGCAATCAAACTCTGGAATTTGTTACCGGAGGATGTAGTAAAGGCTGTTAGTGTAGCTGGGTTTAAAAAAGGTTTGGATAAGTTCCTGGAGGAAAAGTCCATAAACCATTATTAAGAAGTGACCGAAGATATCAATGCTTGACCCAGTACAAGCATTGTGGAACTTGTGTCTCTTGGGGAAACTGCTAGGTACATATGACCTAGATTGGCCACTTGGAAACAGAATACTGGGCTTGATGGACCTTGGTCTGACCCAGTATGGCATATCTTTTATGTTCTTATGTTCTTATCATACCCCAGGACACCCTCAATAATGAGGCAGTAGTCCTGCGCCGTACACTGCAACCCGCAAGTCATTCGTTGCAAGTAGTGCACAGTGGCAGCTGGCGTTTTCATGGGGTTCAGGACATGCTGTAAAATAGAAGAAAGGATGGCGGGATCCAGGGGCTTAACAACAAGCTGGTTACCAATAGTTAGAAAAGGATAATGGGTGTATGTGTAACCCTTAAAGGTAGGTTTTCCTGACACTTTATCATTGTTAGAAGTCCTTGCATCATTTGAATCCAGCTTATGAAAGGGGTTATGAGGGCTAAGCCGTTCCCTATGAGCCCTAGCCCAACTCTGTTCCTGTTCCCCCCCCCCCCGACCTTCGGTTGAAGGCATCGGAAGGGGGAATTAGGGGGGTAATGAGGGACTCCAGCGGGGCAAAAGGGACCAGGGAAGCAGCAGACCCTCCGGCCCCCGCTCGTGTCCCCAAACCCCCGGTAGAGACCTCCTGAGATGTCTTACACAATTGGCGATACATGTTTTCCCTGGCGCTTCCCGACCAGCAGGGGCGGGCCCAGATTCAGTCAAGCATAGGCTTGAGTGAGAAGGTAGGGCAGGAGAAGATAGGGCGGCAGCGGAGGCGAACCGGCAGGCTCCTCCGGCTTGCCACGCACAGCCTCATAAGTAGTACATATCTGATGAAACATTTTATCTATGGGTAATTCCCGGTGGGTGGAGGCATGCCCCACCATTACTACCGGGGGGGTGCGCGGTAGAAGCAGCCGCCGCCAGAACAATGTCCTCTAATGAGTCAGTCTCTGGCTGGCTTTACAACGGCGGCCGATCCAACCAGGGAGGGGTAAATGGGTTGATACGGGGGAGGGGCCACGGGCACCCGGGAGGAGGACACCTGGGGTGGGGGTGGCTTCGCCGGCTTCAGAGGCAGTTCCCGGGGCGAGTTAAGCACCGGTTGCTGCTGACCATTATAAGGGGCCAGTTGTATCCATACAGTACCACATTCCTTCATATAAGATTTTGGCCATTTTGGGTCTCCGGAATAAAAGGGAAAAGCTTTCTTATCCCCCAGACACAATTCCCGAATCATATCTAAATGCCAGGCAGAGAAACTACCCTCCCTGGGAAAAGGATTTATTTATTTATTTATTTACATTCTCTTATATACTGCGCTATTCTGCATCAGTGCGGTTTACATTGAACAAACTGAAATTACATTGAACAGGGCATTATAACTTGGAGATAACTATTTTACAGGGAACATGGGCTATGGAGGGTTAAGTGGCTTGCCCAAGACCACAAGGAGCACCTGTGGGACTAGAAACCCCAGTCCTTCCGGCCCAAGGTTGCTGTCCTCTAGTGGGATTTGAACCCCCGACCTTCCGGCCTGAAGTACCTTGTCCCAACCACTAGGCCACTCCTCCACTCCTTTGATTTGAGCTACTTAATCCTTCAGTCCACCCCGCCATATTATCCACTCGGGGATTAGTATAATAACCCCCTGCCACTGTGTCTACATATTCCTTTGGCGTCTCCCCCTCTGCCGGGGGTGCGCCGGGAGGGACCGGTGTACAGCGAGAATAGGATGCCTTCTTATCTGCAGTTTTAAACCTTATCACAACGTTTGGCTGCACAGGCACTCCTGCGAATTCTGGGGCGGTCCCCTTACCTTGGGACCCCCCCCCATCCTCTAATTAATATCCAGCAGTTGCACGCTTGGCCATTTGCTTTCTGCCAACAAACGTCACTAGTGCTATCGCTTCGGGCTGAGGCAGGGGCGTCTTGCCAAGCTCACACAAGCCACAGAGAAGGAAAAGTGTATTACCACAGACCCAGCGGGACGTCCCTGTTATGCATAGCGCTACCAAAGCGCATTCCTGAGACAAGCTACCAAAGCTGCGTCAATTGAAGTTGTGAAATCCCACTTCTGACACCAAATTGTAAGTGTGGGTTACTCCTTTCCCAGCACTATATACCACTTACCCCTTCGGGACGCCGGCTGCCTCGGCCGGGGAACCACCTTACCTTCTCTGTCTGGAATTCCAGGGGAACAAACACACACACTCGCATATAAGTAGTATGTAAGTTTATTCCACAGGTTAGAGGGGCTGTCTTGTCTTTTTATACATGAACAAAAACATATACATACGTCATCAACTCATCCCCTGAGGCCCACCACAGCTTATCAGTAACTTGACAGATGTTGGTCATTTCCTTGCAGAACAATCAATTTGTCTTAGTACAGCACATTCCTTTCCATATATAGATATGTACAGGATTCCCATTTCCCCCTGCGGGCCTCCTAGTCCTCCTGTACACACACTTTAAGTCTTATTTTTCCCCTATCACCCAGGAATCCCAGTCAGCTCAGAATTGCAATAGTCAGTCTTTGTCAACACCAGCGGGAAAACAAGTCTTTAACACTCTGATCCAGACAAGTAACGAAGTTTTCCAATTGTTTTAAAATTCTTATCAAGCTATTATTTAAAGATGACTGATAGGGAGTATGATAGAAGCTTATGTAATCATAAGTGGGGTGGAACAGTTGTTAACCTATCAAATCAACACTAAAAGAAGAGGGCACTCCATGTGACTGACCAGCAAATTGAAATCAAGCTTTTTAACCATTTGTTTTCATGCAGCACATAAAGCTATGAAATTTGCTACTAAAGGATGTGACCAAGGTGTGGACATATTCCTGGAGGAAAAGTCCATACAAATTATTAGCCAGTTAAACTTGGGAAAGCTATTACTTATCCTTGGAAACGTGTCATGAGAAGTAGATCTGCTTTTTAGAATCAGCTAGGCATTTATGATCCTGGACAGACCACAGGATACTGGCCTCGATAGACCTTGGTCTGGTTCATCATGGTTTTGTTGTGCATGTTCGTTAATGACTTTTTTAAAGTTTTGCCATTTACCGTAAGTATGTCAGTTAAATTTGACATACTTATCAGGGACAATGATTAGTGAGCCAGACAAAAGAATCTCCTTCTCTGACCTCTGCGTTCCCTAGTTTCTGATGCTGTGTGGGTTAAAATGTTAAACCAGGGGCTTAGTGGCCCACCCCATCCACTGTCTGTCTGTTCAGATTGAATTTGATTATGGACTAGATTGCCTTAGATTTTCCTTCTGAAAATATCCCAGGCAGTGGCATATCCTATTGTAAACTTGTTTTGTTATTTTGCATCTTGCAAATCAGCTGTAGAGGCTAGAGGAATTTGGCCAAACCTCTGCAGTTTCAGATAACTGCTCCATCTGCTTGTGGGTTTGTGTCTGTGGAAGGAAAGTAAGAAATTTCAGTTAAGCAAGAAAGTGGCTAATTCCCAATCACACTTGTATATTGAGAGAAACAATAGGAAAATTATGAAAATTGTGAGTTGCCTGCAATTTATACTTTGGGTCAGGGATGTTTCTCCTATTTGTGTCTGCGGGGCCAGTGTATTAAGGGGTGCATTAAAATGGTGCACCGAACATCAGTGCACAGTGATATTGAATACTTCTTTCCAGAGCATCCTGCTAGACCAGTCCAGACAAGTGGGTTATCTCCCTCTGCCATCAGATGATAGAGATGGAAAAAATACCTGTGACGACATCACTGGCATAAGACTGCAGTTAGGGGCACCCTCCAGTATTTTCTCTGTCTCCAGTAGATGATGGTTGCTGTTCCAGTGCAATTAAGACTAGAGTTCCTGAAAGCCGCCTCAAGGACGTCTGTCGGTAGAGCTTAGTCACTCGGGGAGGGGTGGGGGGGTCCCATGGCATATTTAAGATATCCCTCTGGGATTATTGCTTCAATTTCAGGGGGGTCTATGCTCCTGGTCGAGAGGACTGGTTGAGTAGTCGGAGGTAGCCTGGATCAATTGGATCCTCTGAATGGGTGCCTCAGCCCAGGGTACTAGCCTAGGATTTCATTTTTTTCTTCCTTTTGGTGTATTTGAAGGAAGGAGATAATTGCATAGAGGTCTGGCACGTGCCTGAGAGTGTTTGGGTCCCTCCCCCTCACCATGAGACTGCTTTGGATTAGAGCTGCTGGCGGGACCATGAGTGTCTCCAGGCCTTGATCGCTAGAGGCCGTGAGTTGTCGGGGGGGGGGGGGGCATGGTTTCCTCAGGCTTGGAGCCTGTTTCTCTGTAGCTCCGCAGGTGCAACCTTTTCTCTAGGCCTGGATAATGCCTTCCTGTCCTGCTGTCTTGACTGGAAAGCAGCTGCCTCTGCATGATGGATGCCAGTGTGATTGTGCTTTGTTACAGCAGAGGACGCACAGTAAGCAATGCATGCGTTTCCTGAGTACTCTTTCTTCTTTCACTCTTATCCTGTGCTACATATGATTTGGAGTCATTTCATGCTTTTATATTTTTAATTTAAATAATTTTTGTAAACTGTTTTGCATACCCTGGAAAGGGCGGTATAGTAAATAAGTGAAACCATAATCATAATCATAATAGATCATCTGTGCGCCACTTGCACAGCCGATCCGAGGGAGCCACTGCACCATTCCTCGGAACTCCTCTGTTGTGCAGGCCATTTTGCTGGTTCAAGAGTCTTCCTCTCCCGTACCTCCTGCACCCCCTCTGATGGCAGGAGCAGCACTGCAGGTCCCTGGAGGGCTCTCCTCTCCTCCTTCCCCACCCCAACCCCAGGGGAGCCTTCCAATTCCTGTGGTTTCCCTTTAGAGATCCTCTGTGTTTGTCCCATGCTTTTTTGAATTCAGATACTGTCGTCATCCCTACTACCTCCACTGGGAGACTATTCCACGCATCTACCACTTTTTCTGTACAGAAATATTTCCGCATATTACTTCCGAGTCTGTCCCCTTTCACCCTCATCCTTTGTCCTCTCGTAGCAGAGCTTGCTTTCAATTGAGAGGCTCTCCTCCTGTGCATTTATATCACAGAGGTATTTAAACGTCTCAGTCATATCACCTCTATCCCGCCTTTCCTCTAAAGTGTGCATATTAAGATCCTTAAGTCTGTCCTCATATGTTTTATAATGAAGACCACTAACCATTTTAGTAGCCACCCTTATACTGACTCCAGCCTTTTGAATGTGCTGTCTCCAGAATTGCACACAATACTCCAAATGAGGACGCACCAAAGACCTATACAGAGGCACTAAAACCTCCTTTATTCTGCTGGCTATTCCTCTCCCTAAGCAACCAAGCAGTCTTCTAGCTTTCGCTGTCACCTTTTCTATCTGTTTAGCTACTTTAAGATCATCAGACACAATCTCTCCTAGGTCCTGTTCTTCTTTTGTGGACAGAAGTACCTTACTCCCTATACTATATCGCTCCCTTGGATTGCTGCAGCCCAAATGCATGACCTGCATTTTTTAACATTTAAATCTCAGCTGCCAAATTCTAGACGATTCTTCAAGCTTAGCTAGATCCCTCCTCGTGTTATCTACACCTGGAAACAAGGTTTCCACTGTTTCCAGGAGGGTGTCTACTCTGTTGCAGATTTTGGTATCATCCGCAAAGAGGCAAACCTTACCCGACAGCTCTTTCGCGATATCACTAACAAAGATGTTAAATCGGTCCAAGGACAGATCCCTGGGGCACACCTTTGGTAACCTCCCTCTCTTCAGAGTGAGCTCTGTTTACCTGTACCCTTTGTCGCCTCCGACTCAACCAGTTTCTAACCCAAGTAGTAACTTTAGGGTCCATTTCTAGGGTGTTCAGTTTGTTTATAAGTTGCCTGTACAGAACGGTGTCAAAGGCTTTAATGTGGGTTCCTTATCTCTCCAGTCTAGTCCCGACCTCTGGGTTTTGCTCCTCCTCCAGCAGCTTTGGAGACTGAGAAAATGTCATCCTTTTGTGATGACACTGGTATATCCTCCGAGGATCCGCCCCCTTACACCAGTTATCTCAGTCTCCAAGCAGCTGGAGGATCAGTGAACCGGGAGGTCTGAGTTCACTGGAGAAGCAATTAAGAAAGAGTTGTTAGTGTGGTGGTTTTCATAGTGTGGTAGTAGTAGGTTTAGAGAGAGAAGCACAAAATAAAAAGGGGAGGTTCCGTAACTTTAAGGGGCTGCTGAGACCACCTCTCTCTCCCCCCCCCCCTTCATCCACTACTGAATTGTGCTCTGAGGGACAGATCTCTGGAGAGCAGGACTCCAGTTACCAAACCCGATTGCAGGGGCGAGGTACCGGAGCTCTTTGGTCAGTCAGCGCATGCAGAGGCTTTGCCTGCTAGCTCTGTGAAGAGGAAGTCTGAAGGGGATTCAACGGAAGAGAAAGCAGTCTCTCTAAGGGAGAGCTTAAATTGTTTAAAAAAAACCATGCCTTTTTGAATCTGGTAGTGGCATTGTCAGTTCTGTACCCCTGGAAGCAAGAGTGGTAGCAGGACTGACAGGCAGTGCAGCCACTCAAGCAAAATGCTCTCTAAGCAGCTATGTTTAGTCTGCGGATCAAGGAGGAGAGTGGTGTCGGACACAGGAGTCTGTAGGGGGTGCGTACAAGATGCTGCCACTGCAGAAGCCTCCTTGGAGGGGGGGAGCTGAGGTTCAGGCGGCCCCAGTTGTGCTGCAGGACTCAGTTTCCCTGGAAGTACCACTTAGGGAGCCGGTGGCAGGGACTTCGTCGGCGCTGGATCTCCCATCCCCTTCGGTGGCAGTGCCAGACAGTCTTGCGGCTATTTTTTCCCCTGAGTTTGTGGCGCTGATTCAGCAGGCGTTTGGAGGCCAGCAGAAGAGGCGGACGTCAAGTTCCATAGATGGAGAATGGGAGGAAAAGAGGCCTGGTACTCTGCTGAGTGCAGCGCCGACGGGCAGCGTGGCCAAGACAGCCCAGATATAGAAGGAGCAGAAGGAACAGTCGGTGGTCTCGGAGGGGCTGCACTCCGACGAGGGGGATCCCGATTTTGGATATGGATGATGAGTTGGAGGAAGAAGAGATCACAGACAAAGAGGACCAGGCCAGAGTGGTCCGCGTTTTCTGGAGAGAGGAGTTGCCGGCTCTCATTTCGGAGACGCTTAAGGCACTTAATATGCCTTCGCCTGGTCCGGCAGAGGATGCAACTTTGGAGGATCCGTTGCTGCAGGTTTTTCAAAGGAATCAAAGGAGTGTTTCCAGTGCACAGAGTGTTTTGGGATGATAAAGGAGGAATGGGACATGCCAGAGGCAAGTCTAAAGGGGTCCAGAGTTATGGGTCGACTTTACCCATTGGTGGACCAGGATCGCGAATTGTTCAAGTCTCCAAAGGTGGATGCTGCCGTCTCGGCCGTTACAAAGAAAACTACCATCCCTGTAGAAGGAAGTGCGGCACTCAATGATACACAGGACAGAAGGCTGGATACCTTGTTAAAGCAGGTCTTTGAGGTCAATGCTTTGTCCATTTAGGCAGCCATTTGTGGAGCGTGGGTGGCAAGGGCATGCCTTTGCTGGTCACAACGTATTCAAGGAAAGCAAGGAGAAGATTCCATTGGAGAAACGTCCAGACTGGAATCGGGAACGGCTTATTTAGCAGATATCCATTATGACCTCATTCAAGGTTTATCGAAGAGCATGGCATCGGTGGTGGTGACCCGTCGTTGCCTTTGGCTGCGCAATTGGGCAGCGGATGGATCTTCCAAGTCTCGGCTCAGTAAGTTACCTTTTAGGGGTAAACTCCTGTTCGGGGAGGATTTGGACAAGCTGGTGAAAGATCTGGGAGAGTCCAAGGTGGGCAGACTTCTGGAAGATAAACCAAGGCAGGGACGTTCGGCTCCCACATTCAGAGATCCACAGAGATTTTCGTTGTTTTCGTTTCCCTAAGTTCAGTCAGGCTCAGAGAGGACATTTTCCCAGTAGAAACCAGGGGTTTTGTGGCTTGCGGGGAGAGGTTTTGGGGCCTCTTCCTCCTCCACAAATCTTTGAAAGCGGCAATGAAGTCAGGGGGACCTGGGTGGATTTGGTAGCCCTAGGGGGTCGGCTACGGGAGTTTTACCATGCCTGGGTCCGTGTAACGTCTGACCAATGGGTGCTGGAGGTCATTCGAGAGGGAGTATTGGAGCATTGGAGTTCCAGCGGCCGATCAGCGATTCGTTCGTACTATCTCCATGCAAGGCGCCGGCGAAGGCCGAGGCAGTAGAGAAGACGGTACGAGGCTACTCGACCTCAGGGCAGTAGTGCCGGTGCCTCCAGACCAATGCGGCTGCGGTCGGTACTCCATATATTTTGTAGTCCCGAAAAAGGACGGGGCTTTTCGGCCAATTCTGGGTCTCAAAAGAGTGGATCGTTGCCTGCGGGTGTCCCATTTTCACATGGAGACCCTAAGATCTGTAATCGTGGCTGTAAGAAAAGGGGAGTTTCTTACTTCCTTGGACCTGTCGGAGGCGTATCTGCACATTCCTATTCATCAGGAGCATCAGAAGTTTCTCAGATTTGAAGTTCCACAAGGTTATTTTCAATTCCGGGCCTTGCTCTTTGGCCTGGCTACAGTGCCGTGAACTTTCACCAAGGTGATGGTCGTGGTAGCAGCAGCATTGCAAAAGGAAGGAGTTCTCGTACACCCATACTTAGACGACTGGTTAATTCGAGCAAAGTCTAGAGCGAAGCGTCTATAATCAGAGTGGTGTCATTCTTGGGTAGTCAATATGGCAAAGAGCAAGTTGATACCCTCGCAACACATGGAGAATCTGGGAGCTTGGTTCGATACAAACGCGGGGAGAATATTCCTTCTGCAGCAAAGGGCGAGCGGTTTAAGGAACTTGGTCAGACAATTTCTGAGCAGGGCAACACCCACAGCGTGGCATTATCTGCAGTTACTAGGGACGATGACAGCGACTCTAGAACTGGTTCCGTGGGCGAGGGCTCACATGCAACTGTTGCAAAGGGCTTTGCTCAGACGCTGGTCTCATCAGAACGATTCTTTGTCACGCAGCCTGCTGTGCCTGGTGGAGACGTGGCAATCGCTACAATGGTGGTTACTCCCGGGGTGTCTGGAGAAGGGGATGCCCTTGGAAGCACTGGATTAGATTCCCCTAACGACAGATGCCAGCCTCTTTGACTGGGGAGCTCATTTGCAAGGAAGATTTGCCCAAGGACAGTGGTCAGATCGGGAAAAGGGCTGGTCAATCAACAGCTTGGAATTGAGGGCGGTAACTCTGGCTCTACAAGCTTTTCAACTTTATCTTCATGGAAGATGGATCCGAGTGTTTTTCTGACAATGCAACTGCAGTGGCCTACATCAATCGTCAAGGCGGCACGAGCAGTTGTTCGAGTGGGCCGAAGTAAATCTCCTGGCGTTGTCGGCAGCGCATGTAGCGGGAGCGGACAATGTGGCTGCCGACTTCTTGAGTCAAGGGTGGACCCGGGGGAGTGGGTCCTTCATCAAGACGTGTTCGAGATGTTGGTGTGGCGTTGGGGGCCGCTGGTGATGGATCTTGTGGCAACCTTTCAGTCGGCAAAAGTAGATCGCTTTTTCAGCAGAAGAAAAAAGAGAGTGTCGGAAGGTCTGGATGCTCTCATACTGGTCTGGCCAGAGGAGGTTCTTCTCTACGTGTTTCCTCCTTGGGTATTAATCAGAAAGGTGGTGCAGTGCAGCGCATCGAGCGCCACAGAGGGAAGGTGATCTTGATAGCGCTGGATTGGCCAAGGCGGCCTTGGTATGTGGATCTGATGCGGCTCTTGGTAGAGAAGCCATGGCGCCTTCCTCGTTGGACAGATCTCTTGTCTCAGGGACCCCCTGCACATGCCTCACGTGGATCAGTTCTCGCTTACGGCTTGGCTATTGAGCGGGTGAGGCTAATGAGGAAAGGCTACTCGGCATGAGTTATTAGCACTGTTGAAGGCACGAAAGAGATCAACCTCTCTAGCATACGTTTGCATCTGGCGAGTCTTTGAAGTGTGGTGTGAGGACCGGCAGGTGCAGGCGTTGAGAGCTTCATTTCCACAGGTGTTAGCTTTTTTTGCAAGATGGTGTGGAGAAAGGTTTGGCAGCCGCGTCCTTGCGGGTGCACGTAGCTGTGTTGTCCTGTTATAGAGGAAAGATAAAGGGAGTAGCGCTGGGTGGCCATCCGGATGTCGAGCGTTTTTTTGAGAGCGGTGTCTCTTTTTTGAGGCCGCCGTTTTCAACAGGTAATACCAAGGTGGAGTCTTCCTTCCGTATTAGAGGCATTAGGACATGAACCGTTTGAGCCGTTGTCGAGAGGGTCCTTAAAAGATCTCACACTCAAGGTGGTATTCCTGGTGGCGATTTGTTCGGCTAGAAGAATCTCGGAGTTGCAGGCTTTGTCCTGTAGGAAGCCTTTTTTGACTTTATGATACAAAGGTGGTTTTGAGGTCAGTGCCATCCTTTTTGCCCAAAGTGGTTTCGCCATTTCACTTGAATTCAGGTGGTTTCGTTGCCAGTGTTCAAGGGGTCAGTGGACAAGTCCGCCACTGGTAGGTTTCATTCTTTGGACGTGCGTAGGGCCTTGAAGTATCTCAAGAGGACAGCATGTTTTCGCAAGTCAGATAGGCTCTTTATCTTGTTTTGGAGGGCCGAGAAAGGGCGAGGCAGCGTCCAAGGCGTCCATTGCCAGGTGGATCAAGGAGGCCATAGCGTCTGCATATGTTTTGAAAGAAAAAATGGTGCCTGAAGGTCTAAGGGCTCATTCAACTTGGGCACAGGCGGCGTCTTGGGCTGAATGCCATTTAGTGCTGGCAGTTGAAATTTGTAAGGCACGTCGAAAAAGATTCCTAAGCTCTATCACTTCATAAATTATTAGTCTCTCTATGTCTCAAGATCCAAATCTTAGGGTTTTCTGTCTACGGGTCTCAGACTTACTTCGGCATTTGTTTCAGAGATGTATTCTCCATTACGTATGCCTGTTCGCATCAACGACCCTTTTATTCCATAAACCCTTTCTATTGGTTAAAAATCCATCTTCCAGTAAAGATTATTAAATTTTCACTTAACTTGCAAACAGATGGAAATGTACTAAAATACTGCAGTCTCGCTGTTAAAGCCGTATGTCCCGATGCTATTTGTGAAGCGCCTCTGCGTTTCTCAATTATGGTTCTTCAGGGGACCGTCAATTTGTTACTGCTTTAGTAAATCATGCTGCCCGCGTGAAATGGACAAACCGTTATTCCCTTGAGGGAACTGCTCTTAGTTGCAAAACGCCGCGCATGCTTCACAAATAGTCCCTAAATAACAATAGTGCTGAAGGGGTCGGTCCAGGTGGATTCCATGTAGAGCGGATTGGTAAAGGTGTCCGGTGCAGTGCGGGTAGTTCATTTTGCTGAGAAACACATGGTAAGGATGAAAAAAACACTTTCAGATGTAATTTCCGAATCAAACTTTCCAAGTCTACCCGGAATTGAAAACTGTCGAAATATATATCCGATACAAATGACAAACCTTTACTTAGGACTTCCTCCTGTTCAGATGATGATGGCATGCTCGACAAATTAATTACTATTGATTCATATGGATCTTGTATGGGTGAATTTAGTTCTTGTCCCGTCCTTCTTGTCTGCCCTTTTGCCTGGTTTTTATTCCATTTTTCTTTTTGACCGTGTTGTCTCGTGCATCCGAAAAATTCTTAGTGTACTAGAATCAGTAGTGCTGGTATCTTCTACATTAACATCAAAATCGACTTGATTGTTATTTAGGGACTTGATTTTGCGTGATATGTCTCTAATAACAAAAAATAGAACATCAAAGATCAGTTTTCTTTCTCGGTCTCAACAAATGGTGTTGAGACAACTTCAAGATTGTACGGAAGTGGTCATCAGACGTGCCGATAAGGGAGGGGCTATTGTGTTACTAGATAGACACCAATATCTAGCAGAGGCCCGACGTCAATTATCAGATGAAGCTACATACCAAGTACTTTTACAGGACCCTACATTAGAATTACGTCACCAAATAAAATCACTCACCACACAAGCTTTGGAGGCCAAATTAATCAGTAAAAAAGAGTGGCAATTCTTGAATAAACCCACTACCACGGTTTCCAAACTATATCTTGTACCTAAAATTCATAAAAGTTTAATAGCCCCGCCGGGCCATCCAATAGTTTCTACCAAAGGGTCCCTATTGGAACCACTGTCTATTTATGTGGATTCTTTTTTACGCCCGTTATTAAGTAATATGGTCTCGTACGTTAAGGACACTTCACATTTCTTGCATCTGTTATCCGAAAATTCCCAGTGGGCAACGGATGAACAAGTTTTTCTAGTCACACTGGATGTGTCTTCACTCTACACTAGTATCCCGCAACGGGCAGCAGTAGATACAGTTATTAAAGCTTTACGCAATAGAGAAGATCTGTCGGAAGAAACCATTATGTTTATATCCAAATTAGCGGAAATAGTAGTGTTTAAAAATTATTTCATGTTTGAGCAACAAATCTATTTGCAAACGTCAGGAGTAGCAATGGGTGCCACCAGCGCCCCGTCCATGGCGAATCTTTATATGGATTTTTATGAGCAACGTTGGCTTTCCCATTCTCCTTATCAAGATCATATACTCATGTGGAAAAGATATATTGATGACGTTTTTATGTTGTGGAAAGGATCAGAATCCTCTCTGTTACAATTTTTTACTTGGCTAAATACAATGGACCAAGCCATACAGTTTACACATATCTATGATCAATCGAGTATTAATTTTTTGGACGTTACCGTTCAGAAGGGTATGAACGGCTGGTCCACGACGCTATACCGAAAGGAAACTGATCGAAATACCATTCTCCACTATCAAAGTGGTCATCCACAAACATTACGGGACGGTCTACCACTTTCGCAATTTTTTCGATATAGAAGAAATTATTCTGCCTTAACAGATTATAAACAACAAGCGAAGAGATTGAAGGAGGATTTTTTTCATCGAGGTTATCCTCGACAGGTTATTAATTCTGCATACAAGCGAGCTCTATATAACAATCGGGCACTACTTTTAAACACGAAGAAAACAACCACTATGAGTGATGAGAATGTAAATTTTATCACGAAACATTCCCCATACAGTAAATACATAAAAAAGATCATAAAAAGTCACAGCAATGTAATCAGTACTTTACCGGGACTGGAGACAAAAAAAATTAGGTGTGTTTGGACAAGACACCAAAACTTAAAAGAGAAGCTTAGTCCTACGGTACTACGACCATTGTCTGATAGTGGATCATCACAGGAAAATGGACACTATCCATGTGGAGAATGTAGTATCTGTAGTGTATCAGAACCAATTACAGCTTTTGAATACAATAACATTTCTTATCATCTCAGACATCGGACCACTTGCACTACTAGTTTTGTTGTGTATGCTATTCGTTGCCCGTGCCGATTGTTATACATTGGAAAGACCACAAGAGCATTTAAGATTCGTATAAATGAACATCGTAGCCGATTGCGCTGTAAAGTACAAGAGGCTCCGATAGTGGCGCATTGTCAACAATACAATCATAATTTCGATGAACTTATCTGTTTTTGCATAGATCGGATTTTCACAGGACAGTATGGAAAATCGATTGAACAATCTTTGATTATTAAAGAACAACGGTGGATACATCGTTTAAACACAGTATCCCCCCATGGCCTTAATAGCGCCATAGAATGGGGCGCATGTCTGTGAAACAGTCTACTGAGTCAGCTGTTATGTCATCTATCGGAAGCATTTAAATAGCCCTGTTTTACCTAACTCCGCATGCGCGGCGTTTTTTTGAAGCCTAGACGGCTCGCTGTTCCACACGCGTATCAGCGCAAGCAGGAGTTTTCTCCGTGAATTTACAAGGTATCTGTAGGCTGAAGCTTCAAATGTTAGAGCATTTTTCTTTATTATCTAGGCAGTATGCTTAAGATATGTTTTGTTTATAGTATCCGAACCCCTGAAGAAACTTCCCTGTGAAACGCAGTACGGTGCCGGATGATGGCGTCGGGGAAAATCAAGGGATACCTAATGAAAAACTAATATCATTGAAGAGACACTACAAGATAAGTGGTGGTTTTTGCATACATGTTCTTATTAATGTGGACTTGAGAATTATTGTACCACGATCTAGCTTTATGGAGTGAATATGCTAAACCCCACTTTAAGAACGATGGTCATTGATGCAAACGGGTACTAAGGAGTTTCTCCTATGCAAAGTACCGGATATAAGTCTGAGACCTAGTTCTATTCAAACTCATTATTGATGAAGTATTAGTAAAAAAGTAGATACATCTAATTGAATACATTGCCTTTATTACATTGACGATTGAATGATAATAGTCACTGTAAGCAGAGTCCTCTGATAAATTATAGACCTGATTTCTACATATATCATTCCTAACATCAGGATCCAGTGAGGAATATTTCAGGAGGATTTCCAGTCACCACTTCTGTTTTCTATGGTGCTTTATCCAATGAGTACTCTTATTAACTCTTTGGGATCTGAATTCCTTATCGTTCCTCCAGTTCAGTCCTCTACATCTGGGTTGTCAACCTCCTCCTGCAGCTGGAGACTGGCATATCAGAATTCTGACATCACTGGATATAGCCGGCTGCACACTCCCATCAGTTCCAGTGTGACCAGTCTCCATGCAGCAGGAGGACGGCGTGAGCCTGGTTGGAGGCTCACTAGAGGAACAGATTAGGCTTTTGTAGGCTAGTTTAGTTGAATTGGGGTTTAATTGATTTATTTGGCTAAGCATCTAAATTGGGTACGGTAACGTAAAAAAAAAAAAAAAGGCAGACTGGAAATCTTTAAAACTTTATTGCCTGCTCCCTGCATTTACGTCTGCGATTTATCAGTCCGGTTGATCTCTCCTCCCAGACTTTCCGGGGGAGAGTCTCCGGTTTGCGATCCCTTCTCCTTCTCTATTCACGGCTGCTACAGGGAGTTGCAGCTGTGCTGAGGGGATGATTGCACGGCTCAGCCGTTTTCCCAGCTTTCTGTCTGCCGGCGGCTTAAAGTCTTTAAGAGCCTCGGATCGCTGGGAGACCTTGCGGTCAAGCAGACAGTCCTGGCTGGTAGGCACTTCATTGGGTCAGGCTGTCGGTGCTTCTTCAGAGCAGCGCAGCAGGGTAGTGTTCAGCTAAGTAGCTGTTTTAGCGCTCTTTTGCCTTCTCTGAGGAGCGGACGGCGGCCATTTTCAGGGGACGCGTGGCTGTCACGCTTCAGGGAAACGGGTGCAGGGGAGCGCTGTTTGCATTGCATTGGCATGTTTAATTTGCTTTTAATTTGGTTTTTAGCAAAATCCTTTGCCTTTACCCCTTTTTTCATGTTAGCCTGAGTGCTTTTAATTTGTTTCAGTTTCGTCGTTGTGTTGGCGGGAAATTCTCTAGTGGGGGGAGGGGAGTTTCTCGCCGGCGTCGCAGGTCCATTGCCCTTCCCTTGAATTTCGGGAAGAGTCTTAGGGTCTGGGCTGCAGGGTGCGTTTGTCCAGTTTAACAAAAAAAAAAAAAAAGACAGCGGATTATTTTTAGTTCACAGCTGACAGTGTCTCGTGCATCTTGATGGCTTCCCGGCCACAGTGCATGGTCTGCGGTGCCCGGAGAGGATCGGTGGCGGAGTCTGGCATCTGCCGCGGCTGTGCCACTCTCTCATCCGCAGTGGAGGCTCAAATGGAGGGCAAAGAGCTCTCTGAGGCACAGGAGACGTCGACTGGTGCAGAACCGGCGGCGGTACCCTCCGCTGGGCAGGGATATGTTCCAGAGGGGATAGCGGCCTCTTCCGGAGCTATCTCGACCCCAGAGCTGACAGGTATGGGGAATTTTGTCCTGACTTTATTTTAATGATGCATCAGGCCTTTTGTTTACAGAGACAAGGCAAGTCGCCTGCTCCGTGGCCATTCGCTGGCCCGGCTCAGCAACCGGTCGCTGATGGTGGGACCGGTGGTCCGTCGGCACCCAAGAAACCGAGGGTCCGAGCGGTATCTTCCACAGACGGCGATTGGCCGGACGGGGAGGACTCCGAATGGGAGCGTGACGAAGGGTTGGAGGATCTGGAAGAGGGGGAGATCCAAGAACCAGAGGATCAGGCGAAGATCATATGGGTTTTCCGTAGGGAGGAGCTGCCAGCCCTCATTATGGAGTCCATGCAGATCTTGAATTTAACAGCGCAATCATCCACGGAGGTAGAGGTTGAAGACCCAGTGATTCAGGCGGTGAGGCAAACGCACGTGGTGTTCCTGGTGCACTGGGTGGTCGACCAGATGATCCAGGAGGAATGGGATCGGCCAGAATTGGGGCTTCGGGGTATTCGCACGCTGAACAGACTTTACCCCTTAGCCGATAAGGATAAGGAGAGATTCCTCGCGTCGACGCGGCGGTGGCAGCGGTGACGAAGAAGACCACCATTTCGGTGGAAGGCGGAGCGGCCTTGAAGGATGTGCAAGACCGTAAGGTTGACTGTCTCCTGAAACAGGTGTTTGATGCGGACGCGCTCTCTTTGCAGACCTCCATCTGTGGGGCTTGGGTAGCTTGGGCCTGTCTGCGCTGGGTCCAACGCCTTCGTCTTTCCCCGCACCTCGACCAGGAAGAGCTGGCGGAGCTAGGCCGCCTGGAGTCCAGAGCGGCATATCTAGCGGATGTCCATTACGACCTCAGAGCGCTTGCGAATAGCACAGCTTTGGTGGTGGCTGCTCGTAGATCGGTGTGGTTACGGAATTGGTCTGCTGATGGCTCGTCCAAGGCCTGTCTAGGCAAGTTGCCTTTTAAGGGCCGGTTGCTGTTCGGAGAAGATCTGGAGAAATTGGTAAAGGACCTCGGGGAGTCCAAGACTGGTAGGCTGCCGGAGGATAAGCCGAAACAAGGGAAGTCTGGTCAGACCTTCCGAGGTTCGTTTCGAGATTTCCAAAGATTTCGGTCGTCGCGGTTTGGAAGTTCGCAGAGGGGTCGCTTTCCGTTGCACGGTCAGGGCTTCCGGGGATTTTGGGGAGCAAATAGAGGTTTTTTCTCTGGTTCTGCCGCAGCAGTCCACAAGCCACAATGAAATGCGGCGGGTCCCGGCAGAAGGACCTCCGATAGGCGGGAGGCTGCGAGAGTTTTTCTGCTTGGACCCACATCACATCCGATCAGTGGGTGTTGGAGGTCATTCGGCAAGGGTACGCGCTGGAATTAGCGCGACCGGTGCGGGATTCCTTTGCCATGTCTCCCTGCAGGGGGCAGATGAAAACCTCCGCGATTCAAAGTACGTTGCAGCGGCTTCTTCTTTTGGGGGCTGTTGTGAAGGTGCCAGAAGCAGAGTACGGCGTGGGTCGGTACTCCATATATTTCGTGGTGCCAAAGAAGTGCGGAGCGTTAAGACCTATTCTGGATCTGAAGGGCGTAAATCGTCTACGCGTTCCACATTTTCGTATGGAGAATCTCCGGTCTGTCATTGTGGCGGTACGGCGAGGGGAGTATTTGACGTCTTTAGACCTCACGGAAGCCTACTTACACATTCCCATTCGGGAGTCTCATCAGAAGTTCCTCCGCTTTGCCTTTCCTTGGGGGCACTATCAGTTCCGTGCGTTGCCTTTCGGTTTGGCGACAGCGCCGCGCACCTTCACCAAAATAATTGTGGTGGCGGCGGCGGCGTTGCGCAAGGAGGGAATCCTAGTGCATCCCTGTCTCGACGATTGGCTAATCAGGGCCAAATCCAAGGAGGAGAGTGTTCAGGTGACGGGCAGAGTGGTGGACTTTCCACAGAACCTCGGTTGGGTGGTCAATCCGGGCAAGAGTCGGTTGGAGCCCTCCCAGAACCTAGAATATCTGGGTGTGCAATTCGACACCAAGAGTGGACAGGTGTTCCTTCCGCAACGCAGGGCACAAGGTCTCAGGATGCTGGTTCGCAAATTCAGGCTGGAGCCGGCTCCGTCGGCATGGTTTTACCTCGGTGCTGGGGACCATGGTGGCGACGATCGAAGCGGTGCCCTGGGCCAGAGTACATATGCGCCCGCTACAGAGATCTCTTCTTCGCAGGTGGTCGCATCAGAGGGATGCGTTGAGCAAACTGCTTCCATGCCCATTCCAGGTCAGGCAGTCGCTGCGCTGGTGGCTTCTTCCGGCGTCGCTGGCGGCAGGAATGGCCTTGGAACAGCCAGAATGGTTGCCAGTGCTTACGGATGCCAGCCTGGGGGGCTGGGGAGCCCACTGCGACGGCCGGTTCGTGCAGGGGTTTTGGTCGCCCCTGGAGAGTTCGTGGTCGATCAATCGTCTGGAGCTTCGGGCGGTTTGGCAGGCACTGCAGGCGTTCAAAACCGTTGTGGTGGGTTGGGCGGTCAGGGTCCTGTCCGACAATTCAGCAGCAGTAGCCTACATCAATCGGCAGGGCGGCACGGGAAGTGCAGCCATGGAAGAGGAGGCGGATCTCTTGTTCGATTGGGTAGAGAGTCGGTTGACAGCAATTTTGGCAGCGCACATTACAGGAAAGGACAATGTGACAGCCGACTTCCTCAGCAGGGTTCGAGTGGATGCAGGAGAGTGGGAGCTGCATCCGGACGCGTTTGCTCAGATTACGGAGCCCTGGGGAAGCCCTGTAATGGATCTCATGGCGACCTTCCAGTCGGCAAAAGCCAACCGTTTCTTCAGCAGAAGGAGGGAAAGGATGTCGGAAGGAATAGATGCGTTAGTGCAGCGGTGGCCGACCTCAGGTCTTCTGTATGTCTTCCCTCTGTGGGCTCTGATCGGCAGAGTGGTACAAAGAATTGGTGCTCATCCGGGACAGGTTCTTCTGGTGACTCCAGACTGGCCGAGGCGACCGTGTTACGCGGATCTGGTTCGGCTCGTGGTGGTTGCCCGTGAGAGCGGATCTTTTGATACAAGGACCGCTCTTCATGCCACAAGTGGATCGATTCTCGCTTACGGTATGGCCATTGAAAGGGCCAGGTTGAAGAGGAAAGGTTATTCTTCCGCGGTCATTTCCACGATGCTTAGGGTTCGGAAACCGTCCACGTCATTGGCGTATGTTCGTATCTGGCGGATATTTGAGGATTGGTGTTCGAGGAAGCAGATTCGGGCAGCTATGGTGTCAGTTCCCTCGATCTTAACTTTCCTACAGGATGGTTTTGATAAAGGTTTGGCAGCTTGTTCCCTGTGGGTACAGGTGGCGGCTCTCTCTTGTTATCGGGGTAAGGTGCAGGGCGTTGCACTCGGAGCCCATGTGGACGTTTTGCGTTTTCTCAAAGCCATTTCCAGATTTATGGCCGTTGCGTAGAGTGACGGTTCCTCCTTGGGATCTTAATTTAGTGTTAACAGCTTTGTCCAAGCCGCCCTTTGAACCGTTGTGTAGGGCATCGGTGAAGGATGTGACTTTGAAGACGGTCTTTCTAGTGGCGATCTGTTCAGCGAGATGTGTGTCTGAGCTCCAGGCGTTGTCTTGTAGGGAGCCATTCCTGGTGTTTTCGAAGGAAAAGGTGGTGTTGCGACCGGTGCCATCGTTTTTACCGAAGGTAGTCTCTCCCTTTCACATGAGTCAGACAGTTGTTCTGCCAGTTCTGGGTTCTTTGCGCAATGGCGATCAGGAGCCCAGTTTATGGCACTTGGATGTAAAACGAGCGTTACGGCAGTATTTGAAGACTTCTCAGTCTTTTTGTAAGTCTGACTGGCTGTTTGTCTTGTTCGGAGGAGTTCGCAAGGGAGAGGCTGCGGCGAAGGCTTCCATTTCTCGATGGATTCGGGAGGCTATTACTTCCGCCTATCTACTGAACGGTCGGAAGGTGCCTTCAGGGTTGCGTGCGCATTCTACTAGAGCACAGGCGTCTTCCTCGGCGGAGCACAGCTTAGTACCACCAGGGGACATTTGCAGAGCGGCTACTTGGTCGTCGCTTCATACATTCAGCAAGCATTATCGGCTTGACGTGGCAGCTGCGGGGGATGCAGGTTTTGGGTCGGCGGTGTTGGGTGCCGGCTGGAAAGGCCCATCCCGTTAATTACTGCTCTGGTACATCCCAGATGTAGAGGACTGAACTGGAGGGAATGATAAGGAACTACAATTACCAGGTAAGTGTAATTGAGTGACGACAGTTCAGTCCTCCTTCCCGCCCTGGGTGTTTTTTCCTTTCATGGTGTGTGTTTGGCCGGCAGCGCCACAATACGAAGCACAGGTAGGTCCTTTTCACTCCTTCTCTCTTCGGGGGTGTTTAGCAGGGATGAGTGTAAAAGTTTTCGCACAGTCTGTAGTAAAGTTACAAGTTCAGGTGTTACCATGTTATAGGTTCTTTGCATTACATTACATTATATTACTTATTTGTTGCTCCTTTGAGTCTGCTTTTGTTAATAGTTCACACTGGGGCTGATGGGAGTGTGCAGCCGGCTATATCCAGTGATGTCAGAATTCTGATATGCCAGTTTCCAGCTGCAGGAGGAGGTTGACAACCCAGATGTAGAGGACTGAACTGTCGTCACTCAAGGAACTACAATTACCAGGTAAGTGTAATTATCATTTTAGCATGAAACCTAAAGAAGATAAGAACCCAGAAACATCATCTCATTTATTTGTAGACTATCTGAAGCTCTACATTTCCAATGACCAAAAATTAGCAGAGCAACTTCGTGTGGTGAAAAGCTTTTCTGATAACTTAAGGGTTGTCTCTGGGCTTGATAAATGTGCTAAGGCAACTTTTCTTAGAGAAAAATTGAGCAAAACAGAAAATACCTCCCTGGCTGTGACATAAAAGATCTTGAACAGGAAGGCTTAATCATGGAGTAGAGGAAGGAACAAGCAGAAATTTTTGAGAAAAGATCAGTATAGGAAATTTAAAATAGTTATGAAGAGTGTTTTAACATCACAGAATAAGATACAAGTCATCAATCAGCTGGCAGTTCCTGTACTTTCATACAGCTTTGGGACTGGACTGGCCTTTGAAAAACTGGATGTGCAAACACAAACTCCTCCATGCCCATGAAGTGATTTAGAAGACTAGGTGTATGCCAAGACTGTATATCCCTAGAGCTGAAGGAGGGCTAGAACTCATAGAGATTGATTATACATACAGAGCTACTAACATAGGCCTCCAGGCCTATTTAACTTAATTCTCTGATCCAAATATGCAAAAAATGCTAAAATATAAGAGTAAACGTCCAGAATCTGTTTCCATCATCAAACTTGGGCAAGCATTCCGATGACTAGCAGGAATGAATAAAAATCCACAAGCATACACAGGGAAGGAAGTAACAGAATTTGCAAAACAAGAGAAAAAACTCTTCAAAGAATTAGATCAACAAAGAAGAACAAGTAGCAGATGCACAAATACAGTGAGGAAATCCAGAGGGTTACTCCAGGAACCCTTTGTTGATCAAGAATGGACATATGAATGGTTAAAAAGGGGTGAACTGAAACCGAAGGATGAAAGGTTGATAGTTGCAGCCCAGGACAGCAGCTTATGGACAAGGTGGTTTACAGCAAGCATTTAAAAAAGACATGTCAATTCTGTAAGACCTGGAAACGATGACTCGCTTCACAGCTGGCTGTGAAGTTCGATAGCAGAAAATTTTTATACAGAAAGACAGACATAATAATGTAGTGTGCCTCATCCATTGGAAACTCTAAGCACTACAATATCACTGCACCTGAAAAGCACTGGGATCATGACCCTAAGAGAATTACAGAGAATGAGGAGGTTATAATCACCTGGGATATTCCTATTCTGACCAATTAGAAGCTCGATGCAAGGAAGTGGTTAAGGAGAAGAACGCCAGAAAGGCATTGAATAGAGTGTCGGTTCCAGAGGTTCCAAGCAATTACTTTGTGAATCGTGTGGAGAGGCACAAGATTCTGAAATACCAGGAAGTGCAGTCAGAGACCAAGAAAATGTGTCAGAAAGATACAGAAATATTTTCCATCATGTTGTGTGCCACAGGCTTGATAAAGAAGAATTTTCAAGCACATCTTGACAAACTATATCCATACATGTTAATCTTACAAATTCCAGCAGGATGCTATTTGGCATGATGCAAGTACTACACTGAGCCTTGGTAGTAAATTTGAGAGACTGAGATCATGCTCCCCATGCCCTAGCTTAGAAGTGAAGTTCACTACTGTTATGGTATGCCTTCACCACCGTCGACTTGATCAGTGGCATCGAGGGAGAGCAGGAAGATAAGCCCCATCCCTGCTTTCCTCTGACACGGCCAATTGGGCCGAAGAGCCTGCCCCACAGTGCACAGTTTAAATTCCCAGCGGGGACCATCAACAGCACAAAACACTGGGAAGCCATACAACTAGCCATACAAACACACTGAACAAAGGGACCTGGCAAGATACTAACAGAAGAACCTGAATCCACTACATCTAACTATTCTCTGGTAAGCCAGCAACCACATAGCCAACCATGATATTCCACATGCTCATACCCTACATTGTGATTCTTTTCACTCTGCTCGTCCTGCTAACGTCACACAGGTGCTTGCTACGCACTGCAACAGCATTCCAGTCCTCTACAGACCAAAGCCTCTGCACCTAAGCCCTTGTCTTAAAGTAGAACACTCAGCACCAGTACCCAACACCAGTGCAACACTCGTCACCAGTACCCAAACATCAGTTTAAATTGCTCTCACTACCCACTCAAATACTCCCTTATTAATGCCTGCTCAATCCGTAAGAAGATCCAAACTTTAGTAGACTATATACAACTTAAAGACACTGACACCATGTGCATCACGGAAAGTTGGATCTCAAGCTCTGACAATGTACTCCTCAAACAGATGCTTTCACCACATTACAAGATTTCTACCACCCCAGAACTGACACAAGAGGTGGAGGGGTTCTAATACTGGCAAAAAAATACCTGAACTTCACCATGCTCAACTCGCAATCCCTATCTCAAATTGTGAATACACTATATGCTTAACATACAAAAAAACGCTCTTCCAACACTAAACGCTCAATTCTACTAGATGATGAGGTATGTGCACCCACATATCATCCAACAAACACATCTTCCTCATTGGTGACTTTAACTTCCCATCCACATCAACGAAGCAAGCCAGTGCGTTCATGAACGCCATGGAAACACTTCAACAAAGCTAGATAATTGATGCACCCACTCCAAAGGTACATTCCTAGACATATTACAAAGAGCTGATCTAAACATACAGATCTCTGAGAAGGTGGTTACCAGTGGTGTGCCCCAGGGATCTGTCCTTGGTCCGATTTCTTGTGGATGGTACCAAAATCTGCAATAGACACCCAGGAAGGTATAGATAACATGAGGAGGGATTTAGCTAAGCTTGAAGAATGGTCTAGAATTTGGAAGTTGAGATTTAATGTTAAAAAATGCAAGGCTATGCTTTGGGCTGCAGCAATCCAAGGGAGCAATATAGTATAGGGGGTGGAGTCCACTAATGAAGAGCAGGACCTAGGTGTGATTGTGTCTGATCTTAAAGTAACTAAACAGGTAGAAAAGGTGACAGCAAAGGCTAGAAGGATGTTGGGGTGCATAGTGAGAGGAATGGCCAGCAGAAGAAAGGAGGCGATAGTGCCTCTGTATAAGTCTTTGGTGCGACCTCATTTGGAGTATAGTGTGCAATTCTGGAGACTGCACCTTCTAAAGGATATAAACAGGCTGGAGTTAGTACAGAAGGTGACTACTAAAATGGTTAGTGGTCTTCATTATAAAGCATATGAGGGCAGACTTAAGGATCTTAATGTGTACACCTTAGAGGAAAGGCAGGGTAGACGTGATATGATTGAGATGTTTAAATATCTCCATAGCATAAATGCACAGGAGGAGAGACTCTTTTGATTTGAAAGCAAACTCTGCTACAAGGGGACATGGGGCATGAGGGTGAAAGGGAATAGATTCAGGAGTGATATGCAGATATATTTCTTTACGGAAAGAGTGGTGGATCCGTGGAATAGTCTCCCAGTGGAGGTGGTAGAGATGAGGACAGTATCTGAATTCAAAGAAGCATGGCACAAACACAGGATCTCTAAAGGAAAAAAGGGGACTGTTGTAGTGGTTGATGTGGAAGGACAGACTAGATAGGCCATGTGGTCTTTTTTTCTGTCGTCATGTTTCTATGTAAATCGACCCAGTGCCTTGGTCAGATCATGCTTTTATCTCACTCACTTCTGAACAATATCCATCTGCCAAACCTCCCAAAAACACCACAGACGGCGATTCAAAGCATTTAACCCACAATCTTTCCTTGATAATGTCTCTTCACTTATAGAAACTTACATACCCGACTTAGATAGTTTCATCAACTCTTAGAACTCTGTAATTAATGGCTCAGCAGTATCCACAGAATGATGATCTATGACTTGCCCCCAAATCTGCTCGCCCTCCCTGGCTCTCCATTAAATCTCTACCATCTCAGACGAAAGCTCAGGCTATTAGAAAGTTGGAAATGATCACAAGATGCAACCATTAAGCAACAATTCCTTAGCAAGCAACTAGAATACAACAACCTATGCAACAGTTGCCGAAAAGAATATTGCACAAATATCCTCATGAAATCTCTCAAGTGTCCCTGGGAACTGTTCAATTGTATTGTCCCTGACCGGTGACCTCACTTCAACATATTCCACAAACTCAAAATAATGACTCACAGGTCGTGGTCAACTTTCCTCTGCAACAGGCAGTGCCCGACAACTCCCCCAGAATGACCCCCCCACCCCCACGTCAACAGGATAACTCATATCAAAACTACTTATGGCACACTTTCAGCCTATTATCAAGGAGAGAACTGACATCATTTTTCTATGTTTCTATCAGTAGTATCAATACCAAACCTCCCCACTGGATCCACGTCCAATTACATGGATAAAATCACTTTGTTCTGAGTTCACCCTGAGTAGTCTAAAGATAGTCCACACCTCCCTCTCTCAAGGATACCTACCCCCAGTCCTGAAACAGGCTTCAATATGCCCTATACTGAAGAAATCCTCATTAGACCTAACAGATCCCCGTTCATATCGACCAGTCGCCAGCATCCCATTCCTGTCTAAAATAATTTTAAAAAACTATATAGCATCAGCTCCAAGACCATGTTGATTCCCATGCTCCATTGGACCTCAACAGGATGGCTTCCGCCCACGGCACGGCGTTGAGCTTGTCGAAGAGAGTAATGAAGTGTCATCAGAGGCCTAGACAAGCCCCACAATGGATTCATTATGATCTTCCTGGACATCATTGCTGCTTTAGACTCTGTATCACACCACACGATGCTAGCTAGACTCAGAAACATAAGCCTGAGCAGCAGCATATTAAACTGGTTCACATACTACCTCTCAGACAGAACCCTGCACGTAAAAGTCGGATCAGCAATTCCAAACCATTTAACCTAAAACAGCATACCATAGGGATCAGCCTTGTCAGGCTTACTATTTAATATCTACACAAAGCCCATATGTAACCTACTAAGAAAATGGAACATGCACTTTTACCTATATGCAGACGACGGCATGTTCTACATGCCATTCAACATGCTTGCTCCAGACTTCTCAATCATATCAAGAATGTAGCCAACACAGCATACCTGAAATTTAGGATCCTCAAACACCTACACCCTCTTCCACAAGATAACAATTTCAGATCAGTTTTCCAGGCCATCATCACACCCCATTTTGACTACGGCAACATTCTGTATCAGGGACTTCCAAAACAGGCAGCATACCCACTCCAACTAGCGCAGAACACTGCTTCCTCAAACATCTACACCCTCTTCCACAAGATAACAATTTCAGATCAGTTTTCCAGGCCCATCATCACACCCCATTTCGACTACGGCAACATTCTGTATCAGGGACTTCCAAAACAGTCAGCATACCCACTCCAACTAGTGCAGAACACTGCTGCTAGAATCCTAACGGGCGTATCAGATAGTCAACACATAACCCCAACTCTTGAGTCTACACTGGCTCCCAGTTGCCCAAAGGATTAAGCACAAGACCATAATCATTATTTATACAATTCTTCATAATTTATCAGCTCCCTATCCTGAGGATCAAATCTCAAGAGCATCTACAAGACCCAGAAGATCAGCAAATTAGAATCTTCTGGCCATCCCTCCCTTTAAAACCAAATGTACGCAGCAGACAAGCTTCTCATTATTTGCCCCAGTGATTTGGAACTCACTACCGGAAGTCATTAGATCAGCTCAATCTCCACAAGATATGAAGAAACTATTAAAAACACATCTCTTCATGGAACACTTTGGTCCTAATGACATTACCAAAATAGCATAACCACCCACTCGATTCATTTATAACCCCAATATTTAATGCCAAGTTACTAATCTTTACTGGATTTTCCAGCCTTTTTCCTCTAGGGCACCACGTGCCATTTTGGGCACTAGGCCCAAAGTTTTCCTTAATATGGAAAAACCCGCTTCGGGTTTCAAAAAGTGTTCAAAGTGTGGCGGTACCATCTCTGTCACCGACACTCATGAGTGGTGCCTTAAATGTTTAGGTCCTGACCACTCCATCTCAGAGTGTGTTGCCTGTGGGATGATGTCGTAGAGAGGTCGGCAGAACCGAGCTGCTAAGCTTAGCACCCTTTTTCCCTCCGATACAGCATCCGTGGCATCGACGTCTTCCAGGGCTTCGTCTTCCTCCCATGGATCTCGGGTAACCAAACATAAATCTGGCCGGTCCTCAAAGGGTAGATCTCCTTCCAAGTATCGAGATGCCTCTGGCGTTGCCCTTGAGGAACTTGTACCGGCAAAATTGCCCCGGCGGGAAGCTTCGGCTTCCAAAGCACTATCGGGGCTCCAGGATGTTCTCGAGGCCCCAACCTCGGCAGAACTACTGGTGCCATGCTCTGGGGTACCGGCCGCTTCGTTCGGTACCGACACCCAGCATCGGCAGCGTCAATTGACCAGAGGTTCCTGGCTATTGAGCGCAGTCTGGCGGCTCTCCTTGCGGCATCGGTGCCTTTGGGACCGCTTCAGACAGTTCAACCGGTATTGACACCGGTTCCGGCACTGATATCGATACTGGTACCGACAGCATCGACATTAGCAACGGTGTTACTGACACAGTTATGCTGTTTCCTCAGGTACCGACAAGCTGATACCGGACCCCTCCGGCACCGACTTTGATCGGTACCGGTATCGTGCTTTACAAGAGCACCTGGACAGAAGATATTTAGAATCCTCTGACTGAGGATTTTGACAGCTCTGTCGATGCCGGAGTACTTCTCTCTGAGGAGCCGCCTTCTCTTAAACGTAGAATGTCTCCTCCAGAAGATATATCCTTTCAGGATTTTATCAGGGAGGTGGCTAGAGGTCTTTCCATCACAGTGGCTCCTGAAACAGAGCCCAGGGCAAAGGAGTTGGAGATTTTGCAATATCCTAAAGCTCCCAAGGAAGCTGCTACTTTGCCTATTCATGAGATCTTGCATGATCTCATGTTAAGGATGTGGGAAACACCTCTTAACCACCTCTCCTCATTCCCGTAGGCTGGATACCATGTATCGAGTGCCTCCTTGTCCTGGATTTCAAAAAACTCAGTTGCCACACCACTCCATAGTGGTGGAGTCAGCTATGAGAAGGATCAGGAGTGCAAAAAGACATGCATCTAATCCTCCAGTACGTGAATGTAGGACTCCTGATGCCTTTGGGCGTCGAACATTCCAGGCTTCTATGCTTTCTGCCAGGATTAGTTCCTACATCCTATATATGGGAATGTTCCTTAAGGAGGTCACAGGAGATCTAGAACTTATGAACCCTCTCCTTCCTAATGATAAAAGGCAGGATTACCTTACACTTGTCAAACATGCCCAGGATGTTTCCAAGTTTGTCAATCGTGCAGCTTTTGATTGCTTTGAGTGTATCAGCAGAACCTCTGCCATTGCCATAGGAACTCGCAGGATTGCCTGGCTTCAGGCATCTGCTTTAGATCTCTGGGTACAGGACAAGCTGGGCAATATCCCCTGTATTGGTGAAAATCTCTTTGGCAAAAATTGGCAAGAGAAAGCTAACGAGCTGGATGCTGATAACACCACTCTGGATAGATTATCCAAAGCTACAGCTGATCTTGCAAGGAGGAAATCCTACAAGAAGCCATTCTTCTCTAAAAAGAAGAGGTTTTACCCCTCCTATACCCAGCAGGTGCATTCTGCAGGTCAGTCCGCACGAAAGGGACAGCAGCCCCCAAAGCAAAGGAAATCAAAGCCTGCTAAGCCTCAACCGGCCCAGCAGACCCAGCCTCCACAGGGGCTTTGACTCCCATCTAGAGAACTTGGCCTTCCTGGCCCTGAACGGGGCAGAGCCTTCCACTATCCCAGGAAGGTTGTGTCATTTTGCCCCCAGATGGGAGCAAATAACAGCAGAAGAATGAACTCTTTCCATTGTAAGAGGGGTACAAGCTTCATTTCTTCAACATGCCCCCTCCTACAGTGGTAAGACAGTTCAATTCTCAGGCATCTGTCAACACTCAGTTGAGTCAAGAGGTCAATTTACTTCTTTCCCAGGGGGCAATAGAACACGTACCCATTTCCCTACAGGGATTTGCTCCTCTTATTTCCTTATTCCAAAGAAAACAGGGGGACACAGACCCATTTTAGACCTCCTGAGAACTGAACAAATTCCTGTTCAAAGAGAAATTCAAGATGATTTCTCTAGGAACTCTGCTGCCATACCTTCAGTCAGGATTGGCTTTGTTCTCTAGATCTCAAGGATGAGTACACTCATGTTCTCATCCATCCAACTCACCGAAGGTTCCTTTGTTTTCTTTTTCAAGGAAAGCACTACCAATACAGGGTGCTTCCTTTTGGCCTGGCCTCAGCACCAAGGGTGTTCACGAAATGCACGGCTGTAGTGGCAGCATTTCTCCACACTCTAGGAATATTCGTCTTCCCCTACTTAGACGACTGGCTCATTCGAGCCCCATCGGAGTCAGAGGCCAGGATTTCCCTAGCTTGCACAATGTGTATCCTCCAGTATTTGGGCCTGGTCATAAACATCCCAAAATCCAGCCTAACTCCTACTCAGTCTCTAGAGTTTATAGGAGCTCTGCTGGATACCAGAAAAGCAAGGGCCTATCTTCCACAGGCTCGATGCCTTCGCATTGTGCAGCTAGCCTCCCAGGCAGTGTTAAACTCATCTCACTGCTCGGGAAATGTTACAGCTACTAGGCCACATGGCATCTACGTGCACGTAGTTCCCTATGCTCGCCTCCATATGAGAGCAGCCCAATGGACTCTATCCACTCAGTGGACTCAAGCATCAGGCTGCCTATTAGACAAAATAGAAAACACAAGTCACCTTATTTTGTCCCTGCAATGG
This sequence comes from Ichthyophis bannanicus, assembly GCA_033557465.1. Classification (NCBI taxonomy): domain Eukaryota; kingdom Metazoa; phylum Chordata; class Amphibia; order Gymnophiona; family Ichthyophiidae; genus Ichthyophis; species Ichthyophis bannanicus. Next base: position 914,968,930 of record CM066031.1, on the reverse strand, counting down.
TGGCAGTCAACACACAACCTGTTGGTGGGGTCCCCTTTCCAGCAACCCCTACCCCAGTTCACACTAACAGACGCCTCACAGGTGGGTTTGGGAGCTCATCTACAAGACCTCTCTACCCAAGGCACTTGGTCTCCACAGGAGACCTACTTACATATCAATCTCCTAGAACTCGGAGCAATCTTCCTTGCTCTTCGAGTGTTCCATACCCAGCTCAGCTACAAGACAGTCCTAATTCAGACGGACAATCAAGTAGCTATGTTCTATCTGAACAAGCAGGGGGAAACAGGCTCTCTGTCGCTGTGCAACGAAGCTTTGCGACTATGTGCCCTCGCCAGAGAACATCAGATTCATCTCCTTGCGGTGTATCTGCCAGGCATTCAAAACTCTTGGGCAGACAGACTCAGTCGAGTTCTGCTTCCACATGAATGGTCTCTCCATGCAGACCAGGTAGCAAAAATGTTTCAAATTTGGGGAACTCCGGACATAGACCTCTTTGCAAGTCCGTTGAATGCCAAACTTCCCCGGTTCTGTTCCAGAATTCCTGCTCAGGGATCTCGGGCCAGGGATGCTTTCCTCCTCCATTGGGGTCAGGACTTCCTATATGCCTTTCCACCCATTCTCCTAATTCCCAAGACCCTATTCAAGCTTCAAAGAGAGAAGGGCCACATGATTCTCATAGCTCCACATTGGCTACGGCAGGTGTGATACCCTCTGCTTCTACATCTCTTTCAAGCTCCAGATCTCCTGTCTCAGGAGGACGGGATGTTGTGGCATCCCACTCCCCACTCCCTGCATCTCAGGGCCTGGTTGCTGAGAGCCTAGACCAGCGATGGCGAACCTATGGCACGCGTGCCAGCTGTGGCACGCGAAGGCCTTGCAGCTGGCACGCGGGAAGGTCCGCATTTAAAAGGTCCCAAATTTAAAAAAAAAAAAACCAAACAAACCGGCTGCTTCTGCCGCGGCAGCCTCAAGAGCTCTGCCGCGGGGCCCCCCCCCCTGCCCGGCAGAGCCTCCCTGCATCATCTACCTTCAAGTCGCAAAACGCGGGCTTCTTTCAGAGCCGCGAGAGTTTCCTTTCTCGCGGCTCTCCCGCGAGAAAGGAAACTCTCGCGGCTCTGTAAGAAGCCCGCGTTTTGCGACTTGAAGGTAGTTGATGCAGGGAGGCTCTGCCGGGCAGGGGGGGGGGGGGGCCCGCGGCAGAGCTCTTGAGGCTGCCGCGGCAGAGCTCTTGAGGCTGCCGCGGCAGAGCTCTTGAGGCTGCCGCGGCAGAGCTCTTGAGGCTGCCGCGGCAGACGCAGCCGCGTGGGTTGGGTTTTTTTTTTTTCATTTGGGATGATAGGGGGGAAGGGGGTTTAGGACTGGTAATTGGCCATGGGGGGGGCTAAGACAGGAAAGTGGCTGATGGGGGGGTTAGGACTGGAAATTGGCCATGATGGGGGGGGGCTAAGACTGGAAAGGGGCTGATGGGGGGTTAGGACTGGTAATTGGCCGGGGGGGGGGGGTAGGACTGGTAATTGGCCAGGGGGGGGGGTAGGACTGGTAATTGGCCAGGGGGGGGGTATGGACGGGTAATTGGCCAGGGGGGGGGGCGAAGACAGGAAAGGGGCTGATGGGGGGGGTAGCAATGGTAATTGTCCGGGGGGGGCGGATGCACTGGTAATTGGCCAGGGGGGGGGGTTAGGACTGGTAATTGGCCGGGGGGGGGGGGTAGGACTGGTAATTGGCCGGGGGGGGGGGGTAGGACTGGTAATTGGCCAGGGGGGGGGGGGTTAGGACTGGTAAATGGCCGGGGTTAGGACGGGTAAATGGCCATGGGGGGGGCTAAGACTGGAAATGGGCTGATGGGGGGGTTAGGACTGGTAATTGGCCATGATGGGGGGGGGCTAAGACTGGAATGGGGCTGATGGGGTTAGGAGTGGTAATTGGCCGGGGGGGGGGTAGGACTGTTAATTGGCAGGGGGGGGGTAGGATGTGTAATTGGACAGGGGGGGGGGGTAGGACTGGTAATTGGCCAGGGGGGGGGGTTGGGAAGGGTAATTGGACAGGGGGGGGGCAAAGTCTGGAAAGGGGCTGATGGGGGGGTTAGGACTGGTAATTGGCCGGGGGGGGGGTATGACTGGTAATTGGCCGGGGGGGGGGTAGGACTGGTAATTGGCCAGGGGGGGGGGGTTAGGACTGGTAATTGGCCGGGGTTAGGACTGGTAATTGGCCATGGGGGGGGCTAAGACTGGAAATGGGCTGATGGGGGGGGGGTTAGGACTAGTAATGGGCCATGGGGGGGGCTAAGCATGGAATTGGGCTGTTGATGGTGATGGTGATGGTGATTTGGGGGGGGTAGGACTAGTAATGGGCTATGGGGGGGGGCTAAGACTGGAAATGGGCTGATGGGGGGGTTAGGACTGGTAATGGGCTGATGGGGGGGTTAGGACTGGAAATGGGCTGAGTGGAAGGAGGGCTTGAACTGCAAATAGCTGATGGGATTGGGGCTTGGAATGGAAATGGGTTGTGAGGGGGAGGGAGCTAGGACTGGAAATGGGTGAGGGGGGCTAGGACAGGAAATGGGCTGATGGAGGGGCTAGAATAGGACTGGAAATTGGCTGTTGGGGGGGTGCTAAGATTGGAAATGGGCTGTGGTGGGGGCTTTGATTGAAATGGACTCATGAAGGGGCTAGAACTGGAAGTCGGCTCATGGGGGGCTTGGATTGGAAATGGGCTGAGTGGAGGGGAGCTAGGATTTGACATGGGCTGATGGTGGGGCTAGGAAAGGACTAGAAATGGGCTCATTGGGGGCTGGGTTTGGAAATGAGCTGATGGAGGGACTCGGATGGGACTGCAAATAGATGGGGGAGCTAGGACTGGAAATGGGCTTATGGGGGGTTAGGACTGGAAGTGGGTTGATGAGGGGGGGCTAGGACTGGTATTGGGTTGGGAGGTTGCTAGGACTGGAAATGGGTTGGGGGGCTGCTAGGACTGGAAATGGGCTGATGCAGGGACTAGAAGGGAATGGATGCTGGGTGAGGCTGGAACTAGAAGGGAGCTGGTGTTGGGGGAGGATTAGAATGGGATGGGGCTGGGAGAGTAAAATGGAGAGGGGAAAATATTTTGTGTGGGAGGGATAAAAAATCTACAATTGGCCGGGTATTGGGAGAATAAGTGGGGATTGAGGATGGAGGGGTAAATTTTGAGTAGATGAAATAGGAATGAGGAAAGAGCAAAAGGAGAAAGATTAGTATGTTAAAGCAGATGTAGAGAGAGAATGGAAAAAAAAAACCAAGAAGACAGAAGAAAGGACAAATGGACAGCAGATGGAGAGTTAGGAGAAGACACGAAGAAACCAGAAGAAAGTGGCTGGAGCAATTGCAACTGAAAAAAAATGCACAAAAGGTAGAAAAATATCTCTTTATTTTGAATTTATTAACTGGAATATGTCAGCTCTGGGAAATGTGCATCATTAATTTTTGCGCTTTGTTTAGTACAAGAGGAAATTAATTTATAGTTTTATTTCTACAGTGTTGTTGTATATTCCAAGTTTGGCTTTTGGGGTTCCCAGTTTAATTATTGTCTTCCTGTTTTTAAATTGTGATTCCTTGTTTGGTGATGGTCTGTTCTGCATGTGTAACTGAGCTGAGGTATTCTGTTTATATAATTCCTATTTGACATTGCCACTTGTTCTTTCCCCAGTAGGTCATGTATTGTTGTTCTCTGAAATGTATTGGTTTAATATTTGCAGTGTTGCCTTTTGATAGTTAGGGTATGGTGCTTTGTGAGTCCTGGTAGTACTGTTAGGATACGGCGGGTTTGCTATGGGTTCTAAATGGGCAGCGTTTGTAGTAGTTCCTAATGTGCCTGGCGGTTGGTACTGGATTATAGTAATGTAGAAACCTTTTAGTCTTTCTTTATCCATATACTCATTAAGAGGCATGTTTACTAAAAGTTAGTGTATGGTAACATTATGCAAATATTTATGCAAATGAGGCACCTTATGCAAATGAGGCTTTAATGGACGTGCTGGCACTTTGAGGAAATTCTTTGGTTTTGTGCGGCAGTTTGGGCACTCGGGCTCAAAAAGGTTAGCCATCACTGGCCTAGACCTTCATGGTCTTAACCTTTCTCAACAAGTAAGGGATGTCCTTCGTGCTTCCAGGAAACTTTCCACAAGATGTTCTTATGCTTTCAAGTGGAAAAGGTTTTCCATATGGTGTTCACAAAAGGGTCTTCTCCAGGACCAAGCAGGAAGTCAGTCCTCACATATGGGTGACGTTGGCGTCGATGGAGCCCCCATGCGGAGCATTTCCCCAGCTTTCAAAGAAAGCCTTTGGGAGTGCAGGCACGCATGCGCGGTCCCCTTCCCGCCCAAAGGTGCCATCTTGCTCAGTGTTTTTTCCGCAGAGCCCTACGGACGCCTGTCCTTGTCACCCGTGAAAAAAGTTGATTTTTTTTCTGCGTTGGGTCGAGTTTTTTTTCTTCGGTTTGACGTCTGTTCCTTTCCCGCCTGGACTCGGTACACCGGTGCCGAGCCTGGATCCCTTTTTTTTCGGTTTTGTCCTTAGACTGCGTTCGTGCCTTTTTTTCTTTTCCCGGCAGCCCAATTTTTTGATCTTGCAGGGGCCCTTTTTCCCTCGATGGCTGCCAATGGCTTTAAGAAGTGTGATCGGTGCAAGAAACTGATGTCTCTCACCGACACACATGACTGCTGCCTCCGGTGCCTGGGGCCAGACCATGATTCTATGGTCTCTAGTCCCTTTGGCAAAATGTCTTCCAAGGCATTGTGGAGCCGTCGGCACCAGCGTGAGAGGATCTTCTCCGAGTCTGCCTCTGGACGGGTCCGAACTTCGTCAGAGGCCTCGACGTCTCGGGAATCTGTCCCCGAGCATCGTCGGGGCTCCTCTGAAAGGGAGTCCCCCTCGAGGGAGCACCGAAGGAAGAAGAAACCCGCGAGGGCGGCATCGGTGGATGCTCTTGGCTCCTCAAGGGCCAGGTCGCATAGCCCCAATCACCGCCCCGGGTCTTCGGAGTCGGAAAGGCCTGCAAAGCATCCTCGTGTAGAGTTGGAGGCCCCAAGTCACGTGAGTACTGTAGTCCTCGTGGACTCTCCTCCAGGGGAGCCGACGTCGGTCCCGACGCCATCGGGGCCCGAGTCGGAGGCTGCTGGGTCTCCTGAGCTTGGACTCAGGTTGATGGCCTTGGAGAGCAGATTATCTGCCTTCATGGAGCAGCAGCGGGTGCTGATCACCGGTCTCACCGGCGCATCTGCCCCAACCACCGGGACATGACGTCCAAGTCGACCCTGGAGGCCGAGGTCACCCTCGGCCTCCCGTTCGGGACCGAGGTTGTCGACGCCGGTTCCCTCGGCGTCGGGGCGGATGGCATCTGTGCCTGCCCACTTGGAGCTGCTCGATTCCTCCTCGGAGGAATCGGCGTGGGAAACGGAGGAGGAGGAGTCCCCTGACACCTTCCGGACTCGGTGCGTCCCTTCGGACTCACTGGGTTCCAAGCCTCGGACAAGGTCCCTTCCGGAGGATACCAGGTTCTCGGATTTCGTGAGGGATATGGCCAAGGCACTGGCATTCCCTGCGGACCCCGAGGAGGAGCCTCGAGCCGAGGAGCTTGAGGCTCTGCAATATGAGTCTTCTCCCAAGGAGGCCTTTACTGTCCCATTTCCTCCAATGCTGGAGCGGTTGCTCTTCCGCATGTGGGAGGCGCTGGCCTCGATGCCGGTTCTAAGCAAGCGGGTCGATTCCATCTATCGAGTCCGCAAGAGCCCCGGGTTTCAAAAGGCACAGCTACCGCACCATTCCATGGTTGTGGAATCAGCCATGCACCGCCTGAAGAGTCAGAAGATGCACTCCTCAGTGCCTCCCGGCAGGGAAGCCCAGAACCTGGATGCCCTCGGTAGAAAGTGCTTCCAGGGCTCTATGCTTGCTTGCCGTGTCCAGATCTATCAGCTGTACATGGGCATGTACCTTCGAAACCTGGCAAAGGAGATTGCCGGGTTCTCTGCTGGTCTGTCCGAGAAACCTTTGCAGAGGTTCAAGGCCTTGTCTTCTGGTATTTGATAGTGCTCGAAGTTTATTTCTTGAGCAGCCTACGATGGATTTGAGGCTTCGGCCCGGGTAGCAGGGGCCGGCATCGGTGCACGCCACCAGGCCTGGCTACAATCCTGAGACTTCGAGCCGTGGGTACAGGACAAGTTGGTCGATGTCCCTTGCCGAGGTGAAAACCTCTTTGGCAAGCACATGGCCGAAAAGGCTGCAGAACTCGAGACAGAGACTCTTACCCGGACAAGGCTGTCCAGGAAAACCTCTGCCCTTTCTCAGAAGAAGGGCTCGGGGAAAAAAGACCTTTTACCCGAGGAAGACCACTGCCTACAAAACCTACCCTCACTACCAGGCCTCTGCAGCTCCCCAGCAGGCCAAGGGGCAGGGTCATGGGCCCCGTAGGTAGAAGGCCCCCAAGCCTCCTACTCCGGCTCCTGCTCAGCAGGGAGGGGTTTTTTGACTATACCAGCATACCTCTCCTCCTCTCCAGGGCACAGGAGGTCGGCTGACCCTGTACGCAGACAGGTGGCCAGCCATCACAGGGGATACTTGGGTGTTAAGCATCATCCAGAAGGGCTATCTGCTCCACTTCACCCAGATACCCCCCTCCTACTTTCCAGGGGAGCCTCCAAGACCCCCTCTGCACAGAAACTTACTCCTTCAGGAGTTGGAGGGTCTACTAAGGGACCAGGCGGTGGAACCGGTGCCTCACCACCTGGAAGGGCAAGGCTTCTACTCCAGGTACTTCCTGGTACCAAAAAGAACAGGAGGCCTCAGACCCATCCTAGACCTGAGAAATATGAACAAGTTTCTGGAGAGGGAAAAGTTCAAGATGCTTACCCTTGGAATCTTGCTGCCCTACTTCCAGCAGGGAGATTGGCTATGCTCCTTAGACCTGAAGGATGCTTATACTCACATCCTCATCCATCCAAGTCACAGACAATTCCTCATATTTGTGGTGGGAGGAAAGCACTTCCAGTACAGAGTGCTTCCTTTTGGCCTCACCTCCGCCCCCAGGGTTTTTACAAAATGCCTGGTGGTGGTTGCGGCCTACCTCAGGAACCAAGGGATCTTTGTGTTCCCTTACCTGGACGACTGGCTAATCAGGGGCCAGTCTCCACAAGAGGCCAGGTAGGCCACCTGCAGAACCATATCCCTGCTTCAGCACCTGGAGTTCATTATAAACTTCCCAAAGTCCACTTTGGTCCCCTCACAGGACGTGGAATTCATAGGGGCAAGGTTGAATATCATGCATGCAAAGGCCTATTTGCCTGTGGACAGAGCTCACAGGCTGATAAAGTTGACCGGACCGTTTCGGGCAAACTCTCTGGTCTTGGCCAGACACTTCCTCTGGCTCTTAGGTCACATGGCTTCCACAGTGCATGTCACCCCACATGCCCGGCTACACATGAGGCCGGCTAAGTGGCCGCAGGCCACAGGGAAATTGTCAGACAGAATAAAGGTGTCCAAACTCTTGATGGACTCCTTACATTGGTGGAGACATCTCCCGAATCTGGTCAGGGGTGTTCCTTTTCAGGCCTCCCCACACACTCAGGTACTGACAACCGATGCTTCCCTGCAGGACTGGGGGGCACACTGCCAGGGAGCCTGCACCCAGGGCCTGTGGTCTCCGTGGGAGGCCGCCCAGCAGATCAACCTGTTGGAATTGCGGGCCATTCGGCTAGCCCTACAGACTTTCTCCCAGATCCTGTCTCACCAGTCTGTCCTAGTCCAGACGGACAACCAGGTGGCTATGTTCTACGTCAACAAGCAGGGAGGCACAGGATCCAGACTTCTGTGCCTGGAAGCACAAGCTCTCTGCTCTTGGGCTGTCAATCAGGGCATGACCCTCAGGGCAGTCTACCTCCCAGGCCAGGAAAACTACCTGGCGGACAGACTCAGCAGACTCCTGCAACCTCACGAGTGGCAGTTGGATCCTCTGGTAGTTCAGCAGATCTTTCTGAAGTGGGGTCTTCCGACCATGGATCTTTTTGTCAGTCCTCTAAACTGGCAACTGTTCCAAGCAACCGCATCCTTTGAGGACAGCGTCCGATGCATTCCTGATCCCCTGGTCAGAGGGCCTGCTGTATGCTTTTCCTCCCACACCTCTGGTGGCCCGGACCCTATTCAAAATCCAGCAGGACCGAGCCACGGTGATCCTGATCGCCCCCAGGTGGCCCAGGCAGCCGTGGTTCCCTCTTCTACAGTTGGCAGTGGATACCCCACTTCCTCTGGGGTTGCAACCCGACCTTCTGACTCAGGATCAGGGGTCTCTTCTGCATCCCAACCTCAAATCCCTCAATTTGATGGCCTGACTGCTGAAAGGCTAGTCCTTGCTCCTTTGCTATCAAGGGAGGTTGAAGAGGTGGTATTGGCCTCCAGGAAGCATTCCACTAGGAAGGCCTATGCTCTAAAGTGGCGTAGGTTCTCTATTTGGTGTTCTCAACAGCAAGAGGACCCCTTCTCCTGCTCGGTCCAGGTGGTGCTACAATACCTGCTCCACCTTTCCAACTTATGACTTCAGTCCAACTCTGTCCAGGTTCACCTCAGTGCCCTCTCACCTCATCACTCGCCGGTGGATGGACAATCTCTTTCGGGCCACCCTCTGGTGTCTCGCTTTCTCAGGAGGCTTAAGCAGAAGCAGGCCTCGATTCGTCCACCGGCCACTGAGTGGGATCTCAATGTGGTCTTGCAGCAACTGACTCGCCCACCCTTTGAGCCGATAGCAACCTACCATTTACGTTTCCAGGCGGGTGAGTGAGCTTCAGGCCCTGGTCTCAGATAGGCCGTATACCAGGTTCTATAGCAACAGGGTGGTCTTGCAGACTCATCCTAAGTTCCTTCCAAAGGTAGTGTCCTCCTTCCACCTCAACCAGGAGGTGGTACTTCCAACGTTCTTTCCCAGGCCGCACGCCAGTAGGGCAGAGACTGTCTTGCATACCCTGGATTGTAGAAGGGCGCTATCCTTTTACCTTGAACGTACGCAGGGGCATAGAAGAGCTTCTCAGCTCTTCATTTCCTTTGACCCTAATAAATTGTGGTTGCCTGTCACTAAGCGTACGTTGTCCATCTGGGTGGCAGACTATATCTCCTGGGCGTACAGGGCAGTCGGCCTCTCCCTGGAGGGTCGAGTCACGGCCCACCGGATCAGGGCTAAGGCCGCATCAGTAGCTCATTTCCATTCTGTTCCGTTGGCAGACATCTGCCGGGCCACTACTTGGTCTTCAAGCCAGACTTTTGCGGACCATTACTGCCTCGAGAGGGAGTCCCGTAGGGACAGTGCTTTCGGGCAAGCGGTACTCCATAATCTCTTTGAGGTTTAGGCAACTCCTACTCTCTGGCCCTGGTGTTGGGCTATCATTCAGGCGTGGTCTCAGAAGATTCTTTCACTGTTGCTGAGGCTCTAGAGGGAGCTCTATTTTTCAGCCTGGGTTCCTGGTAGCCCAGAGCTAGGGAGTCACCCATATGTGAGGACTGACTTCTGCTTGGTCCTGGAGAAAGAGTAGTTACTCACCTGTAACAGGTGTTCTCCAGGAGCAGCAGGAATCGGTCCTCACGACCCTCTCTCCTCCCTTTGGAGTTGCAGTTGTATATAGTTCATTTTCTTTTTGTGCTGTCTTTTAGCTATGTCATTAGACTGAGCAAGATGGCACCTTTGGGCGGGAAGGGGACCGCGCATGCGTGCCTGCATTCCCAAAGGCTTTCTTTGAAACCTGGGGAAATGCTCCGCATGGGGGCTCCGTCGACGCCGATGTCACCCATATGTGAGGAATCTGAGGACTGATTCCTACTGCTCCTGGAGAAAACCTGTTACAGGTGAGTAACTACTCTTTCACCCCTCTGCGATACCTCTGGAATCATTACTGGAATATCTCCTTCATTTATCTAATGCAGGACTTAAGACTAACTCAGAGTCCATTTAAGTGCTATTTCAGCTTCTTTAAAGCCTCTAAATGATCAACCTATTTCCTCTCATCCTCTCATAGCGAGATTCATGAGGGGCCTTCTTCTAACTAAGCCTCCCATTAGGCCACCTTCAGTGGCATGGGACTTGAATTTGGTTCTGGGGCAGCTCATGAAAGCCGCCCTTTGAACCTTTAGCTACTACCTCCTTGAAATTCCTTACCTGGAAAGTTATCTTTCTCATTGCAATAACCTCAGCACGTCGCATCAGTGAATTGCAAGCGTTAGTTGCTGATCCTCCTTACATGAGGTTCCATCATGATAAGGTAGTCCTTAGGACTCATCCACGCTTTATGCCAAAGGTGGTCTCGCCTTTTCATTTAAACCAGGCGGTTTACCTGCCTGTATTTTTTCCAAGGCCTCATGCTTCAAATGCAGGAAGGAATCTTCATACTTTGGACTGTAAAAGAGCGCTTGCCTTTTACTTAACAAAGGTCACAACATAGAAAGTCTTCCCAGCTCTTTGTTGCTTTTGATCCTTCTTATTTGGGACTTCCAGTCTCCAAGAGAACATTATCCAATTGGATTTCATAGTGTATTTCTTTTGCCTATCAGAGTAAGAACCTTTTCTCTAGAAGGCCATGTCACAGCTCACAATGTGAGAGCCATGGCAGCCTCAGAGGCTCATTTACACTCTGTGTCTATTGACGACATCTGTCGAGCAGCTACTTGGGCCTCGGTTCATACCTTCACAGCCCATTACTGCTTAGACAAGGACTCCTGCCGGGATGCCTTGTTTGGTCAGGCTGTTCTACAGCACCTGTTCCATACTTAATCAACTCCTTCCCGGTAGGATGCCAGAGATCCACGGGGGGAAGTGGAGCCCTTTCACAGGGGCACACAATTTTTGGGGTTTCTCCCTGGCATCTGTAGCTAGGGAGTCCCCATATGTGAAGACTACATTCCTGCTTGTTCCTGGAGATAGCATAGTTACTCACCTGTAACAGGTGATCTCCGGGAACAGCAGGAATTTAGTCTTCACAACCCACCCACCTCCCCTAGAAGTTGTATCTCTCTTTTTCTTTCCTTTCCCTCTCTCTCTCTTTGCCTCAGCTTTAAAACTCAACTGGAGAGAGGCAGTTGGGAAAGGCGGGAAGGCAGCACGCAGGCGCTGTGGGATGCTCCCAAAAGCTTTCTAATTGGACGCTGGGGAGCGTTCCCGCGCAGGCTCCATCGGTACCGATGATACCCATATGTGAAGACTAAATTCCTGCTGTTTCTGGAGATCACCTGTTACAGGTGAGTAACTATGCTTTCTCCAAGGCATTCTGCTCCCCTGCGCCTTCCCCTCCACTCTGAAAAGCATTTTCGCTTAGGTCCATGGTTTTCCTTCTCGAAGCCATGCTCTGCTTCTTAGCTCGTTCTCCTTCTCCCCCCCCCCCCCAGTCGCTTTTCCGTCCTGCGGGTTCCAACTTTCAGTTCCTTTTGGTTCTACAGACACTGAGGTTTCCGCACTAACTTTTTTTTTTTCCCCTCCTCTGTCAGTACACCACTGTTCCCCTTTCCAAGTTGCAGCCTTCTTTTGCTGTTCCCACCCTTTTGTTTTTGTCTTCTTTTTGCCAACTTTCTTATTTTCGTGTCCTCTTGGCTGCGTTTTCACCTTCAGTGCCTTCCCCCTCCTTCACTTGTTCGCTTATAAAAGTTGACTTCCATTACCACCTTCTTTTGCTGTCTCCTCCTGCCCACCTATTCCCCTTTGCACTATTTGCAGTCACTTTTCCTTGTCCGCTCTGCACTCCACGTTTTCCGCTGCGACTTCTTCCCCTACCCCAGCTCACTCCGCCATCTTAGCTGCCATGTGGCGGCTGCTCTTCATTTTTAGTGTGCTTGCACAATCTTTTTTACATCGCTTGCCTGGTTCTTCATGCGCTCCTGGTCTCCCCTTTCCGGTACTATTTCACTGTCCGGGTCCACTTCTCGCTAATCCACCGCTGCGTCGTCCTCCGCTCCTGGCTCTTTAGTGCTTTCTGCCTGCTACCGCCACTCTCCCGATCGTGCAACTCCCCTGCTGCTCTCTGCCTCCGCTCCCTGGCATTGCTGCTTGCTGCACTCTCTCTCCTCACACCAGACCACGGCACCCAACTTGCTCCGCTGCTCGCGGCACTGTCTCCTGCACTTATGCCTTGGATTTGCCATTTGATTTTATCGCTCGAGGTCTTTTTTTTTTTTTTACATTTTTGGCAAGTTTCGCACATAGCAGTGCCCTCACACCGCCATCCGTCTCGGTGACGTCACTTCCTCCTCTGTGTATGTGTGGTGTTGTTTGTTTGAGCAAGCCTTTGGTTGAAAGGTAGGTCATATGAATCTTAGAAACATGACTGCAGAAAAAGAGCACATGTCTCATCTAGTCTGCCCTTCCAAAGTCCCCTTCTTTTCCTACTATTGAGCATTTGTATAGCACTTCAAGACCTACGCAGCGCTGCACAGATATGTAAGAGATGGTCCTTGCTCATCAGAGCTTACAATCTAGTCAAAACAGACAACACAGTGGAAACAAGGAGATGAAGTGAGTCAAGATCTGAAAGCGGCAGCGAAGAGGTGAGTTTTCAGCTTGGATTTGAAAAGGGTCAGAGAAGGCGCCTGAAGTACAGGCTCGGGTAGTTTGCTCCTTTCACCTTGCTGCACCTTATGCCTGGAACAAAGTCTGGAGTTAGCAATAGAAGTGATTTTGCCAGAAGAGCGGAGTTCCCAAGGGGTGGTGTAGGGAGAGAAGAGAGGAAAGGTAGTGAGGAGCAGCAGAGTGAATTTGAACTGTATGCAGAATCGGATAGGAAGCCAATGAAGTGACTTGAGAAGAGAGGTAATATGAGCATGACAAGGTTGGCAGAAGATTAGCTGTGCAGCAGAGTGTTGAACAGATTGAAGGGCAGAGAGATGATTCAAAAGGAGACCAGCAAGGAGTAGGTTAAAATAGTCAAGACGGGAGGTGATTAAGGAGTGGATAAGTGTTTTATTTATTTATTTATTTATTTATTTATTTATTTAACAGTTATTTATATACCGCTCTTTCCCTAGTATCAAGTGCGGTTTACATGGAACAGTATGTTAATTGGTATGTAATATACCAAGTCAGTTTACATAGAACAGATAATTATAGTTTTAGTAGTGTGTTCAGAAAGGAATGGGCAGATTTTGTTGATGTTAGCCAAGACCTGCCGTTTCTTTCTCTATCAGATACATGTGTGAGGAGAAGGAGAGAGAGGAGCCAAAGATCCTATTTATGTCTCCAAAATTGCACACGCTATTCCAAATGAGGTTACATCAGACATAGAGGCCTATCACCACCTCTTTTTCTGCTCGCCATTCCTCTCCCTATGCACCCAAGCATCCTTCTGGCTTTTGCCATTGCCATTTCTACCTGTCTAGCCACCTTAAGATAATAGGAAACGATTGCACCCAGGTCCTGCTCTTCTTTCGTGGACAGAAGTACTTTGCCCCCTACGCTGTACTGTGCTCTCAGATTGTTGCAGCCGACATGCATGATCCTGCATTTTTTAGCATTAAATCTCAGCTGCCAAATTCTTGACCATTCTTCAAGTATAGCTATATCTCTCCTCATGTTATGTACTCTTTCCTGAGTATCTACTCTATTGCAGATTTTGGTATCATCTGCAAACAGGCAAACCTTACCAGACAGTCCTTCCACAATTTCACTAACAAAGCTGTTAAAAAGAATCTGACCAAGGATAGATTCTTGTGGATACCACTGATAACCATCTTCTCCTCCAGAGTGAGCTCCATTTATCTGTACTCTTTGTTGCCTCCCACTCAACCAATTTCTAACCCAAAGAGTCACTTTAGGGTCTACCTCTAGGGTGCTCAGTTTATGTTGCCTGTGTGGACCGGGGTCAAAGGCTTTTACTGAAATCTAAGTAAACCACATTTAGGGCTCTCCCTCGGTCCAACTCCCTGGTCACCCAGTCCAAAATGATCAATTTTGTCTGAGATCTTCTTCTAGTTACACCCATGCTGCCTTGGATCTTGCAGTCCATTGACTCCAGAAACCTCACTATTCTTTTAGTAGCGTTTCCAAACATTCACTCAGCACAGAGGTTAGACTAACTGGCCTGTAGTTTTTAACCTCATCCTTACTTCTGCTTTTGTGTAAAGGGGCTACATGTGCCTTTCTCCAGTCCTCTGGGACTCCAGACTCCAAGGTAGCATCATTGTAAAGGCCAGTCGGTGGAGTCGCTAAAATGTCTCCCAAGTTCCTTAAATATTCTCGGATGAATCCCATCTGGTCCCATCACATTTTGTCTACTTTTAGTTCAACTAGTTCCTCATGAACAGTCTTCTGAAAAATGTTCAAGATCCCTGTCACTTCTGTTCCTTTTCGTGGATGTTTTCTGAGATCCTGCTCCTGGCCCTTCATCTATGAACACAGAACAGAAATATTTAAGTAATTCCGCTTTATCCTCATCAGCTTCTACATATTCCTCCCCTTCACCCTGGAGTCTGACAAAACCACTTTTTTGTAGTTTCTTCTCTAACATCTGAAGAATGTGTCCTCCCCCTCCATTTTATTGCACTGGCTATTTCGTCTTTTTGTATCTCTGCTTTTGTGACTATTTTGCTAGCTTCTCTAAGTTCTTCCAAATATAGATGCTTGTCTTCCTCTCTCTGATCTCTTGTATTTTATGACGGCCACTCTACCATAGTGGCCTCCTTTTTTCCTTTTGCATTTATTTACCTGTCTAACAAAAAGGTTTGCTGCCCTTAGAAATGTCCCCTTTCAGTTTTCCCTATTGCTTTTCTACATCCCCCAAACAACTCCTTGAGGTATTGTCCCATCTTGGCAAAGAGTTAATTTCCTGAAGTTTGACCCTCACTTTTGAATGGATTTTATCAGCTCTAGTCCTAATGCTGAATCACACCATCTGGTGATCACTGGATGCAAAATGGATCTCCCACTATGACATCAGAAACACTTTCCCTATCAGTAAGCACAAAGTCCTGTATGTCCCCTTCCCATGTGGGTTCTGTTAGCAGTTGCCAGAATAGTTCTCCCTGTAGAGAATCTAGGATCTCCTTACTTCTAAATGACACCCCAGCAGGGATGTGCCAATCAACATCTGACACATTAAAATCATCTATCAGTAGAACTTCTCCTTTCATGACATTACTGTGTATGTCTTTTATTTGCGGGCATGAATACAGCACAGTTAATGGAAGTTGTTCAGAAAGTATGTGAAACGTGAAAATGAATGTGACAGAGAAAGCAAAAAAGAAAGCAGATCTTCTTGCAGCCGCTTTAGTTGAACGATGTGGAGAAGGTTTTCCTAATCGAAGGAGCAGAGGAAGTGGAAGGGGTCGTGGAAATAATTGGACCCCACTGGGTGCAAATCAGTGCGCCCATGCAGAGAAGTACGACACTAGAGAAGTGAATGCCCGTATCTTGACTCCACCCCAGGAGGGAAGGAGGGAGTACTTGATTTCAGAGTCATGGAAGAATAACCATGGGGTCGAAACTCTGCTACTGACCCTGCTTAACAACCTCCTCAAGGGCCTAGAAGACAGAAAGAAAATGTTTATTCTCATTTTCATCGACATCTCTGCCGCTTTTGATACTGTCCATCATGGGATCCTACTTAACAAGCTGGAATCAATTGGAATATTGGGAACCCCCCTGAAATGGTTCTCCTCTTACATAACGAACAGAACTCCGCAGGTCCAATTCAACGGCAAAAAAGCAGAAGCCTTCACTCAAACTCAAGGCATACCGCAGGGTTCGGCACTCTCCGCATTACTTTTCAACATCTACATGCAACCTCTCAGTGGCATCTTCAGGAAACATGGCATCAATTACCACATTTATGCAGACGATATTATGCTGTACACGCATTTAGATGCCGAGGACCCCAAATATACGCAGCTCGAAACCTGCCTGGGCGAGATGTTAGGATGGCTACAACAAAACAATATGACAATTAACCACAAGAAAACTGAAGTGATGTACATATCCGGTAAACCTGACTTCGAACCTCCTCCGACAATCACACTGTGTAACAACACTTACGACACTAAAAATGAGATCAAGTATCTGGGAGTCACAATCGACAGCAAACTAAAGATGGAAAAGCACCTGAGTAACACCAACAAAGCCATTTTTCACAAACTGAGAGTTCTACGACCCCTGCGGAATATACTAGAACCATGCGATTTCCGGTCTGTCGCACAAGCACTTATCATGCCTCACTTAGACTACTGTAACGCCATCCTACAGGGCCTACCAAAGAAAACCACCAATATCTTGCAATTGGCACAAAATGTGGCGGCGAGGATCATCATGCGATCAAGAGTAACTGAGCACATTACACCCGTATTGATCGAGCTACACTGGCTACCCATTGCTGCCAGGATACAATATAAAACATTGGTAACTACGTTCAAACTCATACACAACCTAGCCCCATCATTCCTTTCAACCCTTATCTGCTCGCAACCTACCACCAGAGACAGGAGAACTATCAACTCGGACATGCTACAAGTTCCAAACATCATCAGACATGTAAAAGCCAGTACTAGCCATAGAGCTTTCTCATTCTCTGCCCCAACTTTATGGAACCACCTACCATATGAGCTGAGAGCAATTAAGGACATAGCCGCTTTCAGGAAGAAATTAAAAACACATCTATTCCAGTGTTACTACAATCAGATGTAAAGCTCGGAGGGATAAAAGATAAAATGAATAGGTATTGTAAAAATGTAAATATGTTAAGAAGAATCTCTTTTGTAAATTATGTAAATATGTTAAGACCAAGCTTGAGACCCTATCCTGTGTGCTGTGTTTTACCTCTGAACTAATGTATATACCCCAACCTTTCTGTCTTGATTTTGACAAATCCCAAAAATGTAATCAAACCGCTTCTGATCGCTGGAAGTAGCGGTATATAAGTGTTTTCTAAATAAATAAATAAATAAACCGAGCACAGTGTTCCAGCAAGAGAGGGAAGAAGCTATTGAGGGAGTGGCAGTTGCAACAGGCTATGACATGGATGAAGACTAGGCCAGACCGGGCTTCAAGTTTCCCTGGGACCCCAGGAGCCTATGGTCAGTCTGAAAATAGGGGACCAATATATGGACTTTATGGGGGATACAGGAGCAAAATACTAAAGCCAGTAGCCCCTTTGTTTTCTCGATGCATCACCATTGTCTGAGCTACTGGGCCACTAAACCTTTCCCGCAGAACCGCATGTGTGAACTAGGAGGACAGAAAATAACGCACCGGTTCTTGTATATGCCTGAGTGCCCTATTCCATTTTTGGGCCGAGAGATGCTTGCAATGTTCCAGGCACAGATATCCTTTGCTGAAGGGGGAGAAATGCAAATGACTGTGAACCCAAAGCCTGCTGGTGCTGACTGTTCCCCGAGAAGAACAGCGGTTCTCTAGTACATCTCCAGCCAAGACAATTAGTTCCTGTATCCCACCAACCTTTTAGCCCCGCCTGAAGCATGGGCGGAGGATAATCCGCCAGGCCTAGCGAAGAACATAACGGATCAGACTGATGTCCCTTTGGAGGACCCTGAACGGACTCTCTTTGTGGATGGGAGCCGGACATGCAGTAGTGACCCTTGATCTGGTAGTTGAGGCCTCAGCTTTGCCCCCAGGAACTTCAGCACAGAAAGCTGAACTGATAGCTCTTGCTAGAGTACTGACAATAGGAAAAGGGCTCCGTCTAAATGTGTACACAGATTCCAAGTATGCCCTTACAACCTTGCATGCACATGGGGCCCTGTACAAAGAATGCGGGTTGATAACCTCAGGAAGCAAGTCCATTAAGTATGATCCCGAGATATTAACATTATCAGATGCATATTGCCTACAGACCTCAGAACTTAGGAAAAGTAGACTGTATGAGTAGAACCCTGAAATCCCAGTTATCTAAACTGTGCCAAGAAGTTCACCTGAAGTAGCTCCAGTTCTTTCTTCCTATAGCCCTTCTCAGGATATGTTTAGCCTCTACTAAGTCTTTAGGAGTTTCCCCTTTTGAGATTCTGTATAGGCGACTCCCGCCTATGGTACAAGGAATAAAAGGAGATATAAAACAGATTGGATCTGAAATTATTAGGCAAGAACTATTGGTTTTAAGTTCTGTTTTGCAGTCATCAGCTGCCCATCAACCTCTACATCCTCTCAAACCTGGGGTCTCGGTGTGGATCACAGAGTGGAGAAGGACACCGCATTGGAAGGGACCTTAATAACCCCAACAGCAGTTAAAGTTGCAGAGCTTGAACCTTGGATCCATCACAGTCGAGTAAAGCCAGCAGCCGCTCCTGCACTTGGTCATTGAACTTCCGTAAATGACCCTGAAACTCCATTGCGGCTCACTTTGCGACGACAACCACTACTGTAAGAGACTAAGAATCTACAACCCTACTCCTGTCACACGTCGTGGGAGTTAGGGTGCAGTGGAAGCTGTGGGAGAAAGACAACCCTGGGGTCCCTTGGAATGACTTGCCTTACTCTCCCCCCTTGTGCAGCCTGCATCACCACTACTCAGACTGGAATAAAGATTACTCGTCTAAGCCAGAAGTTTTATTAATGCCACCACTAGAAAGACGTCCTGGTGGTCAGGTGTAAATGCTCCTGAACATTGTTTGGCACTGGATTATTTGTTAGCAGCTGAAGGTGGAGTATATGGAAAATTGAATTTAACTAACCGTTGTTTGCAGATTGATAATGAAGGCCAGGTTGTCGAAGACATAGCCGAACAGACACGGAAGCAAGCCTATGTGCCAGTCCAGAAATGGCGTGGACTGGAGCTTGATGGATGGTTTGGTTCCATGTTTTGAACTCTTGTGTTTGTTGTATTATAAATCGGCTGTGTGTTTGTTTCTCCCATGTCTCCTACCTCTTTGCTTGCACACTATAACTTCAGTTATTGATAGCACTGTGAAGCGGCAGACAGCAACTAAAGTGTTGGCTATATAGTAGTATCACCCTATACCCCAAGGTAATACTTTTCAACGAGTGTAATATGTGATTTAGTTCCCACCCTTTCTAATTTGCGGGTGAGAATAATCAAAGGGGGGAATGTGGTAGGCTATGGCCTATATAATAGCCTGTACATGTATGAGCCTGCAAGCTAGGCCTGAGTCCCCACCCCCACTACTAGAAATAGTAGTGCTGAGAAAGACCAAAGTCAGTGAAGGCTGAGGATCTGCCTTAAACCGCTCTAAACTTCTTTTGATAAGTTTGTATTAATCCTTTATTCAATGCTTTTATGCTGATGTAATGACCTTGTAGCAGGAATGTATTATGTCTAGAAACTGAGCCTGTGTTAGCATAGCCTGAGAAGGGGGAACGGCCCAGTGAGGGTCCCCGATTGGATAGGTGCAGGGGGCGTTGGGACCAATAGAAAGTCTGCCTGTATCAAACTGTGAAGCTTGTATATAAGGAAGTTGTTCCTGTTCGCCATTGCTCAGTCCTTTGATGCTTGGGCCTTGTGCACAATAAATTGGTTTGGATCCTTACACTGACTCCGGGTATTATTTATTGCATGCTATCAGTGCTGCCACATTACCTTTCCTGTGATGTTTTCACTTCCTTCACTTCCAGGGATGTATACTGGTTCTTCAATTCAAGGGCTGTTGGAATTGGAGTATTGATTCTGCAGGCTCTGATGACTGTTGTCCAACTCTCTCCATTCTGTAGTCTCCCATCTGCACCTCTGTCGGATAGCTTGGATTTTTCAAGAAGCATCTCAAAGTACTTTTTGCTGTCTCAAATGCTTCTCTGCCTCACCACCTGTTCTCTGAGCTCCTCCAGTTGTTTCTGAGAGCTTCAGCTTGCAGATATACTGCAGATGAAACCAGTTCTTCGACTGGCATCGGGCTCTGTCTTAACAGAGGCAGAAGCTGTAATGGGGGCAACAGTTTTGGTAATATGATTTTTCCCAGCCATCTTTCATTTAGTGGAGCTTTTTAGTACCTGTTGAAGTAAATGATACCTACCAAAGACTAACTTTTTGCTCAGCTGTTCTTTAAGAGAAAAAGCAGTTAACCTTTTCTTTGTGTGTTCTAACAGTGCTGTTTTATATCCCTGTGTGTAACTAATTGAGGAGTTTCCCCTATAAAGTAGGAATTCTCACATGGGATGGGTGGGAGCTGGGGAGGGGGTAGGGAGGGATCCAACACCTTATGAGAGGTCAGTGGCTTCAGAGAGCTGGCTCTGAATGGAAAGCTGGAAAAAAAAATCAACTCTAATAGACAGAGCTTTACCCAACACCATAAAAATTCCCCGTTTGCAAAACAAACATTTTTAGCTTTTAAAAAGGGATCTGGTCCTTCATTTTAAAGAGCTCTCAGGCTTCTATTTAAAAATCACACAGAATTACCTTGCTTGCAATGGAGACCTAGTTAGGAATGCTGTGGAGCTCTTCTGATCTTCACTGCTTGTGTGGTGTTTTTTGTTTGCTTGTTTGTCTCCCTTTGTTCTGTGGTTGTGTATATTATCTTAGATTTATTTATTTTTATTTTTTTTGTAAATCACTTTGTGTGTAGCTAAAGGCAGTTCATTATCGTTCGTTCCAGTTCAGTTCTCCACCTCAGGGTTGTGCACCACCTCCTGCAGCTTGGAGACTGGGCATATCAAAATCATGACATCACTGGCTGTAGTCTGCTGGTCTCTTCCATCAGCCCCTGTGTGTCTAGTCTCCATGCAGCAGGAGGATGTAGTGAGCCTAGGTGCTGGGCTCACTTGAGGAACACATAAGGAGCAATAGTGTAGCTTAGAATAGGTTACTTAAATTTTTCCCTTAAATTCGGTTGTTGCCCTTTAAATTTTATGTTATTACTGTCCCTTTAAAAAAAAAAATTACTCTGGTGCCGGTTCCTGTCTGCCTCCTTTGTGCGGGGCTGTGGGCTTATCTATTCAGATCCCCCCCCCCCAAGGACAGGACAGGGGAGAGCTCTGCTGCAGGACCGAAAGGAAAATCCTCCAGCTGTGCAGACAGCCACGATTCTCCTTAGCGCTTCGGCATGCTGACGGGAGGCTCGTCCGGCGGTTTTCTGCTCAGTAGAGCATGGGCTGGAGCCCCGTTGAAGGCCAGTAAGTCTCTCTCTTATTTTGTGGAGTTTGGGGTTGAGCATTGCTCTGGCAGGTGGGGACCGTGCAGTAAAAGGGCTGGTTGCTCCTGCTTCGCGTTTGGAGCCTTTTTTTTCTCGTGGCAGCAGCGGCGGCCATTTTATGAGCATGGTCGCCGCGTGGCAAGAGCTCCGGAGGGGATTTTAACGTGTAACTCCTATCGGGGGGTGGGGGGGGGATTTTAGTTACAGTTTATGGTTAGTAACTTACTTCCATTTGCAAGGCCTAATTTCCCCTTCGGCGCCTCGGAGAACCCTCGGGCTGTATGGAAGGTTAATTGTTTTATAAGAGGGAGTTCCTTTGCAAAAAAAAAAGAGTAGAGAAATATTAGTTCTGTTTCTTCCTAGTCCTTGCTCTCTCCGACATTACAAAAAAAAAAAAAAAGGAAAGAGCAGGGGAATCTCTCCTTGACTCCCAAGAGGGTGAGGGTGCCTGGCGGATGGCATCCAGCCCCCAGTGCATAGTCTGCGGCACTCGCAGAGGAACAGTCACGGATTCTGGGATCTGCAGAGGTTGCGCTACGGTGTCCACGAGCGTAGAGCAGCAGATGGAGGTTAAGGCTGGCCCGGAGCCGCAGCTAGCGACGGATGGGCATGAAGTGGAGGCCCCGTTGGCCTCTACCTCAGAGGTTAACCAGGAGGTTAATTTTGGGCTGCCGGCTGTGATGCCAGTCCTGGCGTCCAGTTCGCAGCTCGGGGACCTCTGCCCAGACTTTGTGTTAATAATGCATCAGGCATTCTGCATGCGGCGTCAGGAGAAATTACCGGACGCCTTATTGTGACCTGCGCCTACTCAGCAGCCTAAGCTGGCCGAAGGAGGTAGCATTTCTCAGACCTTCAAAGAGATCGCGGCCTCACGAGCGGTTCCCCTCAGACATGGAGGGCAATGAAACGGATGAGGCTGAGCTAGATCTTGATGCAGAGATGGATGACTTAGAAGAAGGTGAGATTCCGGAACTGGAGGATCAGGCAAAAATCATTCGGGTGTTCCAGAAGGAGGAGCTGACAGCCCTTATTATGGAATCCCAGCAGACATTGAATCTGGCGGCAGCACTATCGACTGAGGAGGAGAGTGTGGAAGACCCTATCATCCCAAGCGGTGTTCCCCGTCCACTGGGTGGTGGACAAGATGATACAAGATGATACAAGATGAGTGGAATCAGCCGTAGTCAGGTCTCAGAGGCATTAGAACTATGAACAGACTCTATCCTTTAGCGGATAAGGACAAAGAGCGGTTCCGTTCGCCGCAAATTGATGCAGCAGTGTTGGCGGTCACCAAGAAGACCACAATTCTCATGGAAGGTAGCGCGGCGTTAAAGGATGCACAGAATAGGAAAGTGGAAGGCTTATTGAAGCAGTCCTTTGAGGTGGATGCTTTGTCCTTGCAGGCTTCCATTTGTAGAGCTTGGGTGGCAAGAGCATGTCTCAGATGGTCTCAGCGCTTGAGGCAGTCCCCTCAGCTGGATCCCTATGATTTAGGAATTGGGCGACCGATGGCTCATCTAAATCGCATCTCAGTAAGCTTCCATTTAAGGGTAGGTTATTGTTTGGAGATGATCTTGACAAGTTGGTTAAGGATTTAGGGGAGTCTAAGGGCGATAGACTTCTGGAGGATAAACCTAAGCCAGGAAAGTCCTCACCAGCCTATCGGGGTCAGCTTAGGGATTTTAGAGGATTCTGTACTTCTCATCTAGGCGGTTTCCAGAGAGGAAGATTTGCTTCAAGAGCCCAGGGGTTTTGTGGATTTCGGGGAGCAAGTAGAGGTTTCGCAGGGACGTCCACCATGGCTTCTCAAACCCCAATGAGAGCTGGCGGGTCCCGGTAGGAAGCCAACCAATAGGCGGGACTCTTCGGGAGTTTATTTCTGCCTGGACCCAAATAACGACTGACCAGTGGGTTTTGGAAATAATTTGTGAGGGATACACGCTGGAATTGGCAAGACCGGTCCGGGATTCCTTTGTGATGTCTCCTTGCAAAGGTCCACAAAAAGCTTTGGCGATTCGCAGTACCCTAGATCGTCTCTTATACATAGGGGCGATCATACCTGTCCCGTTGACAGATTATGGTATGGGTCGATACTCAATTTATTTTGTAGTGTCAAAAAAGGATGGATCTCTACGCCCTATTTTAGACCTAAAGGGCGTGAATCGATGTCTGCGAGTACCGCATTTCCGGATGGAAACGTTGAGATCAGTCATTGTGGCGGTACGCAAAGGGGAGTATTTGACTTCCCTGGATCTTAGAGAAGCGTATCTGCATATCCCAATCCTAGAGGCCCATCAGAAATTTCTACGGTTTGCCCTTCCATGGGGGCGCTATCAGTTCCGAGCTTTACATTTTGGGCTGGCAACGGTGCCGCGGACTTTCACCAAGATCATGGTGGTGGTGGTGGTGGTGGCGGCGGTGTTGCAGAAGGAAGGAATCCTGGTTCATCCCTATCTCGACGACTGGTTGATTCGGGCGAAATCAGAGGCCGAGAACGTTCGGGTTACAGACAAGGTGGTGAAGTTTTTACAGGGGCTCGGCTGGGTGGTCAATCTGGCCAAAAGCCGATTGGTGCCATCCCAGGATCTCGAGTATCTGGGAGTACGGTTCGACACTCGGCAAGGAGCGGTGTTTCTACCGCATCGTCGGGTGCTGGGTCTGCGTCGCCTGGTATGCAAGTTCCGCTCCGTTCCTGCACCATCAGCATGGGATTATCTTCGCGTGCTAGGCACGATGGCGGCGACTTTGGAGGCTGTACCCTGGGCAAGATTCCATATGAGGCCATTACAGCGAGCGCTCCTTCGTCGCTGGTCACATCAGACCGACTCGTTGAACAAGCGTCTTACCTGTCCTCTCTGGGTCAGGCAGTCTCTGCAGTGGTGGCTACTTCCCGGAACTTTGCAAGCAGGGGTGCCCCTGGAGCAGCCAGAATGGCTCCCACTGTTGACGGATGCGAGTTTTGCGGGATGGGGTGTGCAATGCGGAGATCTTTTCGCGCAAGGCACGTGGTCCGTCCAAGAGCGCAGTTGGTCGATCAACCGGCTGGAGTTGAGAGCGGTGTATCTGGCGCTTCAGATATTCGAAGCGTCAGTGACAGGTTGGGCGGTGAGAGTGCTGTCTGACAACTCCACAATGGGTAGCCTACATCAATCGGCAGGGTGGCATAGGCAGTGCGGCCATGGAAGAGGAAGCAGAGACGCTGTTCACTTGGGTGGAAAAGCATCTACCGGCATTCTCGGCAGTGCACATTGCAGGGAAGGACAATGTACCGGTGGATTTCCTCAGCAGGGTGCAAGTAGATGCTGGGGAATGGGAATTGCATCCGGAACTGTTTGCACTAATAGTCTTCCGCAGATGGGGGCTGCTGATCATGGATCTTATGGCGACCTTTCAGTCAGTGAAAGTGAGTCGCTTCTTCAGCAGGTGGCGGGAAAGGATGTTGGAAGGACTCAACGCCCTGATGCAGCCGTGGCCGGCGTTCGGTCTTCTCTGTCTTCCTTCCATGGGTGCTGATAGGCCGCATGGTGCAGCGGATCGAAGCTCATCGCGGGAGAGTGCTATTGGTAGCTCTGGACTGGCCTAGATGGCCGTGGTACGCCGATCTCGTTCGACTGCTAGACGGGGGAGCCTTGGAGGCTGCCAGTCTCGGAGGATCTGCTACACCAAGGCCCGCTTTGAATGCCTCAGGTGAATCGGTTCTTGCTTACGGTTTGGCCATTGAAAGGGCGAGGCTGAAGAAAAAAGGGTACTCTGGATCGGTAATCGTGACATTGCTTCGAGCTAGGAAAAGGTTGACTTCTCCGGCATATGTTCGTATATGATGTATTTTTGAGGATTGCTGCTCAAGGCAGCAAATCCGCGCGGCTACAGCTTCCGTGCCTGATGGATGGATGGATTTGATAAAGGATTGGCAGCCAGCTCTTTGAGAGTGCAGTTGACAACTCTAGTCTGCTATAGGGGCAAGGTGCAGGATGTGCCTTTAGGGTCACATACTGATGTATTGTGCTTCCTGAAAGCGGTGACCAGGCTAAGGCCCACTCGTCAAATCGTGGTGCCTCCGTGGGATCTCAATTTGGTCTTAGGGGCATTAGTAAAGGAGTCCTTTGAGCCATTACTTCAAGCAACAGTAAAGGATTTAACCTTAAAAACAGTGTTTTTAGTGGCCATATGTTCGGTAAGGCGAATTTCGGAGTTACAGGCGTTGTCTTGTAGGGAGCCCTTTCTGTCTTTTTCGAAAGAAAAGGTGGTTTTGCGACCGGTGCCATCCTTTTTGCCAAAGGTCGTTTCACCTAAATCAGACGGTGTCGCTTCCGGTCCTTGGTTCAAGGGGGGAAACCGCGTCCAATCGCAGCTTGCGTCTTTTGGATATCAAGCAGGTGTTGCGACGATATTTGAAAGTCTCCGAACCTTTTCGCAAATCTGACCTGCTTTTCGTGGTGTTCAGTGGTCCTCACAAGGGTGAGGCGGCAGCGAAAGCATCCATTTCTAGATGGATTTAGAGAGGCGATTGCCTCAGCATATCTGGTACAGGGACGTTCAGTTCCATTGGATTTGCGAGCACACTCTACCAGAGCGCAGGCAGCCTCTTGGGTGGAACACAGCTTGATTCCGCCAGGGGAAATCTGTAGAGCGGCTACTTGGTCATCTCTCCATACCTTCAGTAAGCACTATCGCCTGGATGTGCTAGCAGTGAATGATGCCTGTTTCGGCTCGGCAGTCTTGTGAGCCGATTATAAGTGTCCCTCCCAATGAACACTGCTCTTTTACATCCCAGAGGTGGAGGACTGAACTGGAGGAACGATAAGGAAATAATTACACTTACCTGGTAATTGTAGTTCCTTGAGTGACGACAGTTCAGTCCTCAATCCCGCCCGGGGTGGTGTCGTTGGCAGTGGAACTTCAGTAGGGGGACCTATACATTTACAGGTATGTATGTATTTCATGAGATCCTGTTTGTTTAGTTCTGTTCTGTCTATTTCTCTCTATTTATCCTCCTTTCTGTCTTTAGTTCTGAAGGAGTCGGGAGGAAATGGTACAAGACAAAGTTTTGATCTTTCAGGAGGGAAATTTTACTGTTTATCTTGTTAGGGGTTATTATGGTTAGTTTATATGTTAGCTACTTATTTGTTGCTCTGAGTATGCTTTGTCAATAGTTCACTGGGGCTGATGGGAGAGACCAGCAGACTACATCCAGTGATGTCATGATTTTGACATGCCCAGTCTCCAAGCTGCAGGAGGAGGTGCACAACCCAGAGGTGGAGGACTGAACTGTCATCACTCAAGGAATTACAATTACCATAGAATTCTGCAAGACCAACGATCTATTCATCTCGAACACCTTCTTCCAGCAACACAAGCGGCGACTGTACACATGGACTTCACCCAATGGATTGTATAAAAATCAAATTGACTACATCTGTGGAAATCCACGATGGAAAAGCTCTATAACATAAACAAAGACAAAACCTGGAGCTGACTGTGGTACAGATCGTCAACTACTAGTATGCAAACTCAAGCTAAAGCTGAAAAAGAGCAAACCACTCATGAATGTAGCAAAATATGACCTTGAGAATATACCACTGGAATTTAAAGACTGCCTGCAAAATAGATTTGCTGCTTTAGGTACAAATGATAGAGTTCCAGAAGAGTTATGGAATGACATCAAGAAGGTTGTGTTGGAAGAAAGCGAGAAGTCTCTACAAAAGGTAAAAAAGAAAAAATGGCCAAAATGGATGACGGAAGAAACTCTGAAAATTGCCCAGAAACGCAGAGAAGCTAAAGCCAGAGAAGAAAGAAAGACAATCACAGAACTCAACAGAGATTTCCAACGTGCAGCAAGACAGGACAAGGAAAAGTACTACAATGACGCATGCAAGGAAATAGAAGCAGAAACTATTAGAGGAAGAAAAAGATCAGCTTTCCTAAAGCTACGAGAGTTAAAGAAAAAGTTCCAGCCTCGAATTGGAATGTTACAAGATGCTCAAGGTTCTATGTTGAATGATGCTGAGAAGATCAAGAAAAGATGGAAGGAATATACAGAGTTTTTATATGATAAAGATCAGGTGGACCAACAGCCGTTTCAACCTGTATCTTATGATCTGGAACCATTGGTGATGAAAGAAGAAGTTGAAGCAGCATTGAAAACCTTATCAAAGAACAAAGCACCAGGCATTGATTGCATTCCCATAGAAGTATTACAGCAATCTGATGCAGCTGTTACCATACTTACAAGGCTCTGCCAAGAAATATGGAAGACAGCATCATGGCCAACTGACTGGAAAAGATCTGCGTTTATACCAATACTAAAGAAAGGTGATCCAACTGACTGTGGAAATTTTTGCACAATCGCTCTGATCCCACATGTCAGCAAGATTCTACTGAAGATTATTCAAAAGAGACTACAATCATACCTGGAACAAGAACTACCTGAAGTGCAAGCAGGGTTCAGAAAAGGGCGAGGAACGAGAGACATCATTGCGGATGTGAGATGGATCCTTGAAAAGACTAAAGAATACCAAAAGGATATCTATTTGTGCTTTATCGACTATAGCAAAGCTTTTGACTGTGTAAACCATGAGAAACTCTGGGCCACATTAAGAAGCATGGGTATACCAGAACACCTGATCGTTCTCTTGCACAATCTGTACATTGATCAAGAAGCAACAGTTTGAACAGAACAAGGAGAAACAGAATGGTTTAAAATAAGCAAAGGTGTAAGACAAGGCTGCATACTTTCCCCCTACCTGTTTAATTTATATGCAGAACAAATCATCAGAGAAGCAGGATTGTATGAAGACAACAGAGGGGTGAAGATTGGTGGAAGACTCATCAACAACCTTTGCTATGCTGATGATGCCACATTACTGGCGAAAAGTGAAGATGATCTGAAACATTTGCTTCTCACAATCAAAGAACATTAGTCTCAAAATGGGCCTGCACCTTAATGTAAAGAGGACAAAGATCATGACAACTGGCATAATAAACAGGGTCATCGTTAAAGGAGAAGAAATTGAAATCGTGAATAACTTTAACCTACTTGGATCAACTATCAATAAAGAAGCAACAAGCAGTCAAGAAATCAGACGACGCATTGCTCTTGGCAGAATGGCTATGAAAGACCTAGATAAGATTCTCAAGAGCAGAGATGTCTCTTTCCATACAAAGATTCGACTTGTTCAAGCCATGGTATTTTCAATAACATCATATGGATGTGAAAGCTGGACAGTGAAAAAGATAGACAGGAAGAAAATTGATACCTTTGAATTATGGTGCTGGCGGCGAATACTGTGTATACCATGGACTGCCCGAAGAACAAACCAGTCTGTACTAGAGGAGATCAAACCTAAGCTTTCTTTAGAAGCTCAGATGACAAGACTTCGACTTTCATACTTTGGACACATCATGCGGAGAGAGAGATCATTAGAGAAAGACATCATGCTTGGCAAGATAGAAGGTCAACGCAAGAGGAAGGCCAGCAATGAGATGGATCGATACAATAACAGCAGCTACGGGTACCAGTCTGTCAACAATAAGCCGCCTGATTGAAGACCGAACACAATTTAGGATAGCTATCCAGAGGGTCGCCATGAGTCGACTCCGACTCGACGGCACTTAACAACAAAGTCTATACTAAACAATAAACAATATATATCCTGCTGCAGCAGGAAGCTGATCAGTATTAGTTCTGTTTCTAGTAGGGCTTGTACAGAAGAGCAAAGGATGCTCCATTAGCTGTAAACCTGGCTGTTGAGCAAGGGGATGGGTTCTCTGCGGGATTTTTCTTTCCTTTCAAGATCTCTGGTGGAGTCTGTCTAGGCTATCTGAATTATGAAAATATGGAATTTTAAAAATGAGGAAGTGAGCGAGCAGGTTGAAGGCAACAGGGCGCATTAGAGTTGCTGTGGCAGGCCCTGGAGTCCCTCAGAGGGAAGCCCTCTGAAGATAATGAGCCCAGGGAGGCACTGCAGGAGCAGTACTGCACCCACCTGGTATAAGTGTTGAAGGAGTAAACAGTATTAGGAAGTGTTAAGTGCTGTGATCAGTGTGTAGGGGTGTGGGGTTTTTTTTCCCCTCTTCCCCCTCCCCTGCTTCCCCCACCCATGTTTTGGTAGAGCTCTTGATTCCGAGGTGGGGGGGGGGGGGAGAGAAGAGTAAAAGTAAAACAGGCCCTGCACCATCAGGATTTTCTCTTTAGATTCTGAGAAAATTTGTCAGCCTGGACTACCTTGTTTACATGGCGCTTACTTTCTCTGAAGGTGTGCACTTTGGCAGAGCAAACAAGTATGCTTGCAGATTATAAAATATTTGTGATTTCTTGAAAAATCTAGAAGTGGACATTTTAAACCAGTTCTAGGGCAAGTATATGTCTGCCCCTTAACTTACTGTATAGCACATTTTCGGCTACTTAACGCTAGTTTCCTTTGCGTCCCTCTAGTCCAGTCCCGGAACCATAGAGTTTACAACCTCCACCAGCAGCTTTGGAGACTGAAAGATGTCATCACTTTGATGTCACTGGTATAACTAGGCAAACTCCGCCCCTTTCCACCAGTACTTTCAGTCTCCAAGCAGCTTGGAGGTTCTGAGCCCGGGACTGGGCTCAGTGGAAACTAATATGCAGAGCTTGGTTGTTTGAAATTTAACCTTATTTTACCTTTTTTGATTTGGTTCTTTTGTTTTTCTTTTAGGTCAGAGCTGCTGCTGCTGAAAGGGTTCCTGTATCTGTGGAACTTTATTTTTTTCTCTCTTCCTCTCTCTCTCTTCCCCCTCCCTCTCTGATTTGCCCCAGCGTCTAAACGAGCACAGGGGGAACAGTACTAATCAGTAGCCTCTCTGCTCCCGAACCCGCGTTGAAGGGGTGAGGAGCAGGTAGAAAGCGGGCACTTGCAGCAGTAGCGACGCAGGGGGCTTAAAGGCCAGTGAAGGTTGTGCCCGGATCAGTCGGAGCAGTGAACCGCCGGAGCTGAAGCCGTGAACAGGCTTTGCTCTGGTGTCCTTGTGGCTCCCCTCCCTCACCCCCCCCCTCTGGGATCGACAGCGGTAAGTACCTGCACAGACCTGGTTTGGGGAGATGGTTAAAACTTGGAGGGGAGGCTTTGCGGCGGCTCCCGGGCTTACAGGGTGGCTCGGGGCCTCGCCGCGTGTGGTGAGAGAGTGTTCTTTTTTGAGCGGGAACGCTAACGGCGGCCATTTTGAGAGCTGCGTTTTGAGCGGCAGGATTTAATTGTGTTTGTAGACAGCCTTGGGAGCCTTGTTTTGCCTTCGGGTCAACGGGGTTCTGCTAGTTGATTCAGTGCTACCTTGGTTGGTATCGAAGCAAAAGAAAATAGATCTGCACAGTCAGCACCCAGAGGAGCTGGGATTTTTTCTGGCTGTTAAAAGTTGCAGAGATCAGCCTCCAGTGGGTCCAGTCTCCATGCAGCAGGAGGCCTAGCTCCTGGGGGGAACAAATAAGGAGCATTTTGTGGGGCAACTTCTATTCTGATTTTACTATAATTTACTTTTAAGTTTCCTTTTGATTCCGTTACCTTTCTTTTTAGTTAGGCATTTAATTTTGAGCCTGCTCCTTAAATTAGTAGCAGCTCTTGCCTTCCCTCCTCAATTATTTTCACTTGCTACAGGCCTTTGACGGGTGGCTCTCTCTCCCTTGACTTTACGGGAGAGAGTTCCGAGACCTGTACCGCCACACGGAAGCTGTGTGAGATGGAGTCTCTCCGTTACGGAGGGATTTTGATTTTTCACTGTGGAACCGGCTGAGCGGTCCTCGCCGTGGCTGCCTGGCGCATCAGCGCGGTTTGAGGATCGGAGGAATACAAGGTGGTAGGAGCAGGCGGTGTGGCTTTCTGCCCTGCAGGTAAGGCCTTCGGGCTCTGTCGGTCTGCTGGGGCCTCCTTTTTGCAGCCATTTTCTCTCTA
The DNA here is from genome assembly GCA_033557465.1 of Ichthyophis bannanicus. Taxonomy (NCBI): domain Eukaryota; kingdom Metazoa; phylum Chordata; class Amphibia; order Gymnophiona; family Ichthyophiidae; genus Ichthyophis; species Ichthyophis bannanicus. Next base: position 914,937,948 of record CM066031.1, on the reverse strand, counting down.
GGTATTTAGATCGCAGGGCGAGAGTTGCAGTGCGATGCCTGTGGGAGGGAGCCAACAGGCAGAATAGCTAGATTTTTGGGCCTAGTGTTTCTCTCTTTTGTAGGGTTTCTTGAGGCTCAGGGAGTTCCTCAGCCTTAAGGGGACTGTTGTCAGTCCTCTTTATTTTTACGTTTATTCTTAGTTTTATAGGACAGCAGTCTGGCATTGCTTCCACATGCTCTTTCCCTCCTAATCATGCCTCTGAGGGGCATCTGTTAAATCCCAGGATGTTAGGAAAATTGCCAGGTTTTAGGTTCCAGAGCAGAGCCCTACCTTGTAGTTGGAAGGAGGGACAGGCTGGAAGTGTGCCTTTGTATATTCTATAGTGAAAGTTGCCCAAAGGTCTGTGTTTCACAGGGACTGGTTTAGGAAACCTTAGGATGTAATAAAGTATATAAGAGTTAACTGTCAAGCAAGAAGTGCCTGTGCTACGGTCTATGGCCGCCAGAGGGCAGCGGATACACTCAATAGGGCCTTTCTCTGACCGTGTGTTTACATCCATTTCAGATTGCTTATTCTCTGTAATGCTCCGCTAATCATCTTTATATGACCAAGATTGAAGCTCTTCTGTATCGTTGGTTGGGCTCGGTTGCCCTAAAGGCCACAGCTGCTCATGCATCACATATTGTATTTGGGGCCCCCATCCCTGGGGGGGGGGGGGTAAAATACAAGATTGTTTTACTCATCAGGTTCACACAGGCAGCAACCTCTAAGACCTCCACTTGCAAGGGGCCTGCATGTTTCTTAGCTCCACTTAGTGGGTCCTTCTCAGGAAGTTCTCATTCTATTTCTGGAGCAGGCGAATAGAAAAACAAACTCTCTTTAGTGAGAGATAGCCTGGTTCATTTTTGGCTAACACTGTGGCTTTATTCGGTGGCCTTTGGTGTCCTGCATCCCTCGGTCTGGACACTGTTTGCTTCCAGAGGGTCTACTCTCTATTTCGCTCTTCATCTCCCTGGCAGACGCAGCAGGCTGGCAGAGGGTGAGCAACGCATCCTGCAACACTGAATCCCTCAGGATAAGGGGGGGGGGAAGGAAAGCTGGGTGCAGCGGGGGATGGTAGCTTCTTGCAAAGATATAAGAGCAGTTTGGGTAATTTTAGCTGATCTGCTTTGATTTCATTAGAGTTGGTGGAGGCTTGGTTTCTGGTGTCCTATCCGCCCTTTCCAGTCCGGGCCCAAAACTCTCAGGATCCCAAATTTTGACTTAATATTCCTATCAAATGGTAGATGATACATGAACATAGCAGAAGGAGAATCACTATTGGAACATATTGAATAAGACGGGTACAATTTTCCTGCAATATGCAAAACTTAACCCAGCTGTAGAATATGGTTTCAAGAAAAAAAAAAACCAAAGGCATAGCTATGTTGATTTCCCAGAATTTCCTCCCGCTATCCATAGGAGGTCCTATAAAGCGTTCGTCGGTTTCTATGACAGGGTAATATTTTGGCTTTGCTGTGATATAGCGCTATGATCCGCTGTCAACATATTCAAGTCAAAAGGAATTATGGTGATAACTCTCTTGGACAGTTGTTACAGGTGCTTGGGTGAGCGCCATGGCCAGTCCACAGATGTGGACTGCTCTGCCATAAGCATTGTTATGTGTGGTTTCTTCTTGGAAAATTATTCCCGTTTAGTTTGGCTTTGCCCGAATTATCGGTAGATTTGTAATGTCTTCGGTTTGACTATAGGTGGTTTATTTTACCTTTAGAAACGGCAGCTCAGCAGAGAGAGGTTGCAGAATAGCACTCGGGCCTTTGGTGCTATTTATGCTCCCATTCCCTTTATCAGAGGTTCTCCAGTAAGGAGAGTATCTGCTAGTATTCAGCAACTGCCTTGATGGAGGCCAGAAGCACGAGGCCAGGCTAGTTCTCTAGCAGCACTAGCAGCAACAGCTCAGATTCTGGTAGGCATACATCCTCTGCTGTGTTGGCAAGATGGCTTCCACGCTGCTTGGCATATGCCAAGATGGCTGCTGGTTTGGACTGTGGAGGCAGCCTGGATGAGGGATCTTGCGTTCTCTGGAAAATATCCTGCATACACTGAATCATTTAAATTCGATCAGCTACGGGCAGGACACAATGCACTCTCGCATGCCTTTTTGCTTCAGTGGTCTAGAAGTGTAGTCTTTCCCAGGTGGTATAATGGGAACTTCTCTGCAGTTTCTCGGCTTCTTCTTTGTTGACTCGGTTGCCACTGCGGAATGAGAAAGCGGTCTTTTCTAACACCAGGTGCTAGTTGACCTTAAAATATCAAGTCCATCTTGGTGCAGTCAGACGGAATGGGGCGTTACTCTAGCAGGAAGGCTGGGGATGACGCTGCCGGTAATTGGGGGTTCTTTCTACTTCATATTGTTAGCTCTGAAAGAGCTTCTCAACATATGCTGCAGGAATTTTTCGTTAAGAGATGTCGTGTTTTTTTTTTTTTTTTTTTAGAAAGTATTCGGCTGTCCCGAATTTGCCTGTTCTTGCTTGACATTGTGAGGCTAAGCAGGGGCAGGCCTGGGTACTACATGGGTGGGTGCACACCTTGCACTTCCAGGGGATGTGGACTCACTGTCTGGAGGAGAGCTATAGCAGTCGTCTTTAGCGTATGATAGGAAAGTAGATGGTTCACTGAAGCGATCGTTGGGGGCAATGCTCTGTCCTTACAGGTTCCAATTTGGGAGACTGGGGGGATGAGAGCATGCTTCAGGTGGTGGCAGTATTTACGGCAGTCTAATCGCCTGGAGCAGGAAAGGATCAGGGAGTTGAATCAACTAGAGCCTGATTTGCTTTATGTGGTAAATATGCATTATGGTTTAATTCGACCGCTAGCTAGTATTATTGTCTTCCTTGGGGTTCTCCCGGAGGTCTCTTTGGTGGGGGAATGGGGCGGCTGATGCTTCGTCCACGGCAAGGCTCAGTAAGCTCCCAGTTAATAATCTGTCTTGTCCTTTCCCCCTCTGGTAGCCATTTGCTTCGCTAGGAGGATTTCGGAGTTGCAGGCGCTGTCTTGTACGGAGCCGTATTTGTCCTTTTTTCAGTCACCAGGTAGTGATGCGCACGGTCCCAGCTTTTTAGCCAAAGGTGGTTTCGGTTTTTCACGTCAACCACGTGGTGTCGCTTCCAGTGTTTTCGGTGGAGCAGAAGGATCTGTCGGGCGGTCGGTTACAACTTTTGGACGTTCGGGTGCTTAAGTAGTATCTCCGTAGAACAGCATCTTTCAGGAAGTCCGACAGGTTGTTTGTCGCCTTTGGAGGCCCGCGGAAGGGAGAGGCGGTGGCGAAGTCCTCGATTTCGCGATGGCTAAAGGAGTCTTTTGCATCGGCCTACCTGTTGAAGGGTAAGGTAGTTCCGGTTGGTCTTTGTGCGCATTCCACCAGGGCGCCGGCGGCGTCTTGGGCGGTGTTCCGTTTAGTGCTGGTCGGGGACATTTGTGGGGCGGCGACTTGGTCCTCACTGCATTCCTTTGCACGGCACTATCGGTTTGATGTACAGGCGTGACGGGATGGATGGTTTGATTCAGCAGTACTTCAGGCTGGGCTTCGAGGTCCCTCCCGTTGATATTCACTGCTCTGTTACATCCTCTATGGTTCCGGGACTGGACTAGAGGGACGCAAAAGGAAGAGAAAATTAGACTTACCTGCTAATTGTTGTTCCTTAAGGAACTCTAGTCCAGTCCCGGACCCCTCCCAGTATATTACGTGGCGTGCAGCCTGAAGTTAAAAAAAAAAAAACAAACAAAAAAAAAGCAAAAACAAAAAGACTACAGAAATCCGTGCAACAGGGAGACGGAATGCGAGACAGGCTTTCGAAGAGAATTTTTCCGGGTATGTACTTGCACAGGAGAGTCACAGGGTGACCCTTTTTTTTATGCACAGCAGTGCCCTGTCGGCTCTGGAGCGCGGTTATTCCGTCTTCAGGGACTAGACGTTTTTTGCTGAGTTACGGGGACGTATAGTTCCTGGGCGGTTTTAACTACTTCTGTTCTTTTATGCTTAATTCTGTACCTGCTTATTTGTTGATCTGCTAAGTCTGCTTTGTCAATAGGTACTGGTGGAAAGGGGCGGAGTTTGCCTAGTTATACCAGTGACATCAAAGCGATGACATCTTTCAGTCTCCAAAGCTGCTGGTGGAGGTTGTAAACTCTATGGTTCCGGGACTGGACTAGAGTTCCTTAAGGAACAACAATTAGCAGGTAAGTCTAATTTTCTCATTTTTACAAAGAAAAATGGGTCCTACTTTTCTTTATAAACTAAGCTTTAAAATGGATGTGCTTCAGTTGTCTTAACTAGGTGCCCAGTTATAAAAATAAGATTGCACAGAGATGAAGACACTATTACCTCCTCACTGTTAGAGATGATCTCTGCATAGCAAGATTCGGACATAATGTTAGACCAGTGTGAAGAAGTTTGTATTGCAATTGGCTCTGCTCTATCTGCTTTGTGAATAAAGGGTGTTTCCTCATTGTCCCTCTAGTCTAGTCCCGGAATCCTTGGGTTGTCAACCTCGTCCAGCAGCTTTGGAGACTGAGAAACTTTATTGTTGTGATATCACTGGCATATAAGCTCTGGCACCACCTCTTCTCACCAGTTATCAGTCTCCAAAGCAGCTTGAGAGGTGGTGAGCCCAGGGATTTCAGGGCTCACTTGAGGGACAATTAAGCAGATTAGTTTAAAGAATAAAATAAAATAAAATAAATTAAAAGAAGGAACAGCAAGTGTAATGGGCTGTTAGCTGAGTGGTTAGTTAAGGGTTAATTCAGGTTGGGTAATTTCAGGGAGCTTGGCTGGGCCGTTGATTACCCTGAGGTCCTTGGTTTTCCCTTTATTTTCTTTCACCTGTTTTGAGCGGACTCGGAAGCCTGCAGGGGATTTCAGGCAGTTTGAGCAGGAGACCCGCGCCTGGTTACCTGGGCCTTTCAGGCAGGTCAGGAATCAGTGGGGGGCTGGACTCAGCGTGCAGAAGTCCTGTCTGCAAGCGCTTTGAGCCGCCCTCTCCGTTGTCAGCGGTGTCTGTGGAAGTTTCGGAAGCAGTGGTTCTGAGGTTCCGGTGGAGTAGGAAGGCTCAGATTGCTGCTGTTCGCTGGTTAACTGTGAAGGCAGAGTCTGGAGAGGTAAGAGACCTGCTCAATGGCAAGCGGCAGATTCAGGGGGAGACGGGCCATGCCGCGCCGCATGTGTTCGCGCGGGAAAATTTGCTGCGAACGGTTGGGGCTGCTGCGGCTCGTAGAGAACACAGAAAACAGCGTTTCGGTTAGTTTTTCATTGTTTTTCATAGTTGGGGGCTGGTTTTCTTCAGTGTTTTTCTCTGCAGCAGCCTGTCTCACGCTTTACATATTAAAAAAAAAAACCAAAAAACCCCCAGGATTTTCTTTCTAGGGGGGCACAGCATGCCAGCCAAACAGCTTTGCCTATTATGTGGTGCCTGGAGGAGTTCAGTGACTCCAGATGGCATCTGTAAGGGCTGTAGTCTCGAGTCCGGCTCTACAGATATACCCGCTGGAGTGGAGGCTGAAGGGAAAGAGGATTTGATAGAGGGGCTGGAGCCTGTTCCTGAGTCGGGTCCCTCTACTTAGACAGTTCAGGTTCCTCCACTGCCGCAGCTGCCGGTCTCAGGGAGTTTGGCGGCTATTTTTTCCACAGATTTTCTAACTTTAATTCAAAAAGCATTAGGGGCTTCTCCGGAGGCACCGATGGCAGGGCCTTCCGGGGAGAGTCTTAGAGGAAAGAGGTCAGGTTCTCCTATCCCGGGGGATGTAGCTAGCAGTATGGTAAAGAAGCCCAGACTGGACAGGGATAGGGTTGACCAGTCAGTCCTGTCAGGTGACATTCGCGCAGAGGAAGCAGACCTTGATGAGGGCCTGGATGATGACCTAGAGGAAGGTGAGATTAAGGATCAAGAGGATCAAGCGAGAGTGGTCCTGGTTTTTCGTAGGGAGGAGTTACCGGCGCTCATTACAGAGTCCCTTAAGACTTTGAATATGCCAATGGGGGGACCTGCGGAGGATTCTACCCTGGAAGATCCTTTGCTGCAGGCTTTCTGCAAGACGCAGAGGGCCTTCCTGGTGCATAGAGTGTTTAAGGAGATGATTCAGGAGGAATGGAATATGCCAGAAGCCGTGCTCAAGGGTTCTAGGGTGATGTCACGGCTTTACCCGCTGATGGATCAGGATCGGGACCTGTTTAAAGCACCAAAGGTAGACGTGGCGGTGTCTGCTGTCACTAAGAAAACCACCATTCCGGTGGAAGAGTCAGCGGTGCTCAAGGATGCGCAGGACCGTAAGTTAGAAACGTTGCTTAAGCAGGTCTTTGAGACAAATGCATTATCTTTGCAGGCATCTATTTGTGGGGCTTGGGTAGCCAGAGCCTCTGCGATGGGTGCAATGGATTCAGGGTGCGAGCTCAGTGGAAGAGAGCGAGGAGGCATCCAGGCTGGAATCCGGCGCAGCGTATCTCACCGATATTCATTATGATCTGATCCGGGGTTTAACGAAGAGTATGGCTTTGGTAGTAGCGGGTAGGAGATGTCTTTGGCTGCGTAATTGGGCGGCCGATGGTTCTTTGAACAGAAAAAAATCAATAAACCACGCTCACTATTAACCAACGGGGTCTGTGATTCCCTACGTATCACTTCCCTATGTAGACAGAGGCCTCAGTCAAAAACCAGCACTTTGTTCTGGGCATTTAAACTGCTCCCCTGCAGTACTATTTTACATCACTGGCCTCATGTTTTTGTATATGATTCTTTTATGTGAATTTTTTTTTTTTTTTTTTTTTAAATTTTTAACCCCAATGCCAGAACTGTAATTGTTTCTTATAGTAAACACTTATCTCCAAACAGTTCCTGCCAGGCTGTACTTCCGATGTGTTCTTTGATATCTTTCTTCTTTTCCATTCAGTCCTCAATGATCCAAAGTCCCTTGTCTCCCTCAATATAAGCTGTAGAACTAAACTCCATCTTGTTACTCACTAAATGATCATTCTAAGCATACTGACCAATCTATTTTCATATTCAGCCCCCTAGGGACTACTGTATCAAGATCAAAAATCCATTGTTGTTCCCTCTGCAATAAACATTGTTCCACTTTTTTTCCTCTTGTGGCCACCAGACCCTGTTGGTTAATAGTGAGCGTGGTTTATTGATTTTTTTCTGATACTAGTAGTAATTTCCGCTCGAGATTTGACCTTTTTGGTTCTTGTCTTACACGATGGTTCTTTTAAGGCTAGGTTAAGTAAGCTTCCTTTCCGTGGTAAGTTACTGTTTGGAGAGGATCTAGAGAAGTTAGTGAAGGATTTAAGAGAGTCCAAGGGAGGTAGATTGCCGGAGGACAAGCAGAAACAGGGTCGTCCCTGCTTCAGCCTCTGGGGTCAGCAGCGGGGTTTTTGTCACTTTCGTACCTCGAGGTTTGGACAGGGTCAGCGATGTTTCCCTACTCGAAACCAGGGTTTTCGGGGGCGAGCAGAGGCTTTGCGCCTGCGTCGTCCTCCTCCTTCAGGAAATCACAATGAAGTCGGGGGGCCCAGGTGGGGTTAGTTCCCGTGGGGGGTCGGTTGCGGGACTTTTACCCTGCCTGGGTCCAAATAACGTCCAATCAGTGGGTCTTAGAGGTGATCATGGAAGGTTATGCCTTGGAATTGCAGTGCCCGGTAACAGATTCTTTCGTTCAGTCCCCATGCAAGGCCAGAGCAAAGCACAGGGCAGTGCAGGAAACGGTACAACGGCTACTGGTGCTCAAAGCGGTGGTACCGGTTCCAGTAGACCAATTAGGAGGCGGTCGATACTCCATTTACTTTGTCTTACCAAAGAAAGAAGGGATGTGGCGTCCCATTCTGGATCTAAAGAGGGTGAATCACTGTCTCTGGGTGTCGCACTTCCGTATGGAAACCCTCAGGTCGGTTATTGTAGCGCTACAAAAAGGGGAGTTTTTGACGTCCTTGGACCTGTCGGAAGCGTACCTTCACATTCCAATACGGCAGGAGCATCAGAATTTCCTCAGGTTTGCGGTACCGATGGGGCATTTTCAGTTTCAAGCGCTACCCTTTGGCCTGGCAACTGCGCCACGGACATTTACCAAGGTAATGGTGGTGGTCGCAGCAGCCTTGCGAAAGGACGGGGTGTTGGTTCACCCGTATCTGGACGATTGGTTGATAAGGGCAAAGTCTTGAGCGGAGAGTGTCTCGGCCACGGCCAAAGTGGTAGCGATGCTACAGAGCCTCGGCTGGGTGGTCAACGTAGCAAAGAGCCAGTTGCAGCCGTCTCAGAACCTAGAATATCTGGGAGCTCAATTCGACACGGATCGGTCGAGTCTTTCTTCCTCGTCATCGGGTGTTAGCGCTCAGACAGTTCGTTTCCTCGGCATGTGGAGTCCCACCGCCTGGGAATACCTGCGGGTGTTGGGGACCATGGTGGCGACACTGGATGTGGTTCAGTGGGCGCGGGCTCACATGCGGCCATTGCAGAGAGCATTGTTGAAACGATGGTCCCATCAGAGAGATTCCTTGTCCCGGAGATTGGTTTGTCCTCCGCAGACGTGCCAGGCTCTGCAATGGTGGTTAACTCCAGGGAGTCTGGAGAAAGGGCATGTCGTTGGAACCGCCGGCTTGGATAGTTCTTACAACAGATGCCAGTCTTCAAGGATGGGGAGCCCATTGTCAAGGTCGCATAGCGCAGGGAGCGTGGTCCGCTCAGGAGACGGTTTGGTCCATCAGCAGGTTAGAGTTGAGAGCAGTGACGCTGGCGTGGCAGGAGTTTCGACCATTTCTTCAAGGGCAGGCTGTTTGGCTGTTCTCGGACAATGTGACTGCGGTGGCCTACATCAACCGGCAAGGAGGCACCAGCAGTGTGGCCCTCGAGTCGGAGGCGGACAGCTTGTTTGAATGGGCAGAAGGGTATCTGGTGGCCATCTCGGCAGCACACATCACGGGAGTGGACAATGTGCAGGCCGATTTTCTTGAGTCGCGTGAAGGTAGACCCGGGAGAGTGGGTTCTTCATCCGGAAGTGTTCGGAGAGTTGGTGCATCGCTGGGGGGTGCCGGTGATGGATCTCATGGCAACATTTGTCGGCTCAGGTCAATCGGTTCTTCAGCAGGAGAAGGGAAAGAATGTCCGAGGGTATCGACGCTCTTGTTCAAGCTTGGCCGCAAGACTAGCTTCTGCATGTGTTTCCTCTGTGGGTGTTGATTGGTCGAGTGCTTCAGCGCATCGAGCTTCACAGGAGTGTGATATTCATTGCTCCGGATTGGCCACGAAGACCGTGGTACGCAGACCTGGTACACCTCGTGGTGGAGGGGCCCTGGCAGCTTCCGGTTCGAAAGGATCTGTTAACTCGGGGACCCCTTTGCATGCCCCATGTGGCTCGATTCTCGCTTACGGCCTGGCTATTGAAAGGGCTCGGTTGAGAGCGAAGGGTTATTCGGGGGCAGTGATAGCGACCCTTCTGAAGGCGAGGCGATGGTCTACGTCTTTGGCGTACGTTAGAGTGTGGCATATTTTTGAGGCTTGGTGTGCGGAGCGACAGTTTCTTCCTTTTTAGGGCGTCAGTACCTCAGGTGCTCGCTTTCTTACAGGACGGGTTTCAGAAGGGCTTAGCGTCGTCATTGAAGGTCCAGTTAGCAGCGTTGTCCTGTCACAGGGGTAAGGTCCTCGGCAGTTCGCTGGGTTCTCATGTGGATGTGAAGCGTTTTTTGAGAGTGGTGTCCTTACTGAGACCACCGTGTTGGCGTTTAGTCCCGTCCTGGGACCTTCCCTTGGTCTTGGAGGCATTGGGAAGGCGCCTTTTGAGCCCTTGGCAAAGGCACGCTGAAAGATCTGTCCCTTAAGGTGGTGTTCCTGGTGGCAATTGCGTCTGCAAGACGAGTGTCGGAGTTGCAGGCGCTATCCTGTAGAAAGCCTTTTCTGTCCTTCTCAGACTCTAAGGTAGTGTTGCGGACCGTGCCATCGTTCTTGCCTAAGGTCGTATCGGGGTTTCATATAAATCAGGTGGTGTCTTTGCCAGTGTTTGCAGCCAAGAGGAAGGATCAGGATGCGGGGCAGCTCCATTGCTTGGATGTTAAGCGGGCTTTGCAGTTGTATTTAACCAGGACAGCTAGTTTTCAGAAATCGGACAGATTGTTTGTTCTGTTTGCAGGACCTAGACGGGGAGAAGCCGCCTCTAAGGGTTTGATTGCTCGGTGGTTAAAGGAGGTGATATCGTCAGCGTATCTCTTACGCGGCCGTCTGGTTCCAGAAGGATTGAGGGCTCATTCCACTAGAGCACAAGCCGCGTCCTGGGCAGAGTAGCTTAGTGCCGTTAGAGGACATATGTAGAGCGGCGACATGGTCTTCGACGCATTCCTTTGTGAAGCATTACCATCTTGATGTGGAGGCGGAGAGAGATACCTGTTTTGGTTCGGCAGTGCTTCAGGCGGGGTTAGCAGGCCCGTCCTGTTTGTTTTCATTGCTCTGTGACATCCCAAGGATTCCGGGACTAGACTAGAGGGACGATCAGGAAGATTAAATTAGACTTACCTGCTAATTGTAGTTCCTGGAGGAACTCTAGTCTAGTCCCGATTCCCGCCCAAGATGGTGATTCTAAGGGGCCTGAAGCAGGAGCATACTTGCAGGTAAGCCACGTTGGTTTTGAGAGAGTTCAGTTTTGCTAATGATAGGTCAATTATATTCCCAGCGTGGGGTGTAGTCCTTGTTGAGGGGAAGGAGGACCTCATGGCATAGTCAATAGGTGGGGTTTTTCGTGTAGATAGTTATTTGGCGCACTTGCCTTGATGTTTCTATTTTTCTCTACTTGTTGCTCCGGTGAGTCTGCTTTGTCAATAGGTTAACTGGTGAGAAGAGGTGGTGCCAGTGCTTATATGCCAGTGACATCACAACAATAAAGTTTCTCAGTTTCCAAAGCTGCTGGATGAGGTTGACAACCCAATGATTCCGGGACTAGACTAGAGTTCCTCCAGGAACTACAGTTAGCAGGTAAGTCTAATTTAATCTTTCTCCCACTGTTGTCAGTTCAGCACCTATCGTTTAGTAAAAGTAGCTATTTTGTCTTGTACTTTATTTTTATGATTATTTGATGCTCATTGTCTTTGGATGAATAGACAGGATTCTCATTTGAGCTTACACATTTTAGATTTATTAGATCTGTGACTTTTTTGAATGTTCATTTTCTGCTTTCCAGAAATTTTATGGTCTCAGGATTGCAAGATATTGACAAATGTCGCCAGCAGCTCCATGATATAAACGTCCCTTTGGAAGTTTTTGAGTAAGTATCTCATAACTAAATGAGTAATATACTAGGAAGACATTTAAAAGAAATCTGCGGTGTTAAGATAATAATAGAGTTTATGGTCTATTATAAAAAGATGTTTATTTTTTTGTTAAAAAGGACCCTTATATAAGTTACCACATGGCTTGATTTGAAATGGTGTTCAGTGGCTTTTGAAGTTTGGGTATATAGTACTGGTCCTGGTTTGAAGTAAAAATGTTTGTTTCCTTGCTTGACCAGTCCAAATCGGTAGGTTTTATGCTCCCTTGCCAGCAAGTGGAAGCAGACTTGAGCAACTTTCAGTGATTATCATTACTTAGTATATATGCTGCAGCACTCGGAGAAACCAGTATTGGTCTGCCTCCAGCCCGAAGCAAGGTGTCTGGATGGTGTAGTGCAGTTAAGCCCGTCTTTCTTGTCCTAGACAACAGTCTTGTGGCGTGTGTGACTGAGACCTGTAGGTGCAACATTTGCCTGGAGATTGGGTACGCCCGTATTTCCTAAGAGTTGGCAGCTTGCCCTGAATACCCATGGGCTGCTAGCATTTGGTGGGCTGGGGAGAAGACAGGAGGACAGTTCCCGCCCTCCCCCCCCCCCTTCCCTCTTGTTGTCATCTTTGTACTTGCTGAGCTATACTTAATTTTTTCATTATTGTTTTCTGTCTTTGCCATTATTTTCAGTTGGCTGTATTTGCTGCTTTGCTGCTTGGAATAAAGTATATCTAAATATGGGAAGAGGTGGGGTGCGTGGAAGCCTTCTTTGTTTCTCTGGTAGTAGGACCTTCCAAGCCTGCAGAGGGAACTAGGGAAAGCCGCCTTGGGTTTTTTTGACTTACGTTTGAGGTGCTAGGATTCTTTATGGGTCTCCCTTTTCATCACAGCCTGTGCAGTGTGGTGATTTTCCATGTTTTGTGTGTGTGTGTGTGCTTGTAGCGTGCTCAGCGCGGTGCTTATTGTGGCTCCTGTCGGGTCAGCTCTGTAGTGGGCTTTTTTTTTTTTTGCCCCTTGTGTTGATGGGGATCCGCCTGAGCATACATTTTTGGAATTATCAGGACCAGATGCAGATTCATATGATGCCTCTGATTCTTCTGTGATTTTCTCCCCGCCCCCCCCCCCCCCCCCATCCCCATGCAGTAGGCAGCAATTTTAGATGCCCACTGGGTCTTTATAGAAGGAGACTGTGCAAGGAATTTCAGGCTCTAGCCACCAAATCCCCCTTAGGCTCCATGAAGCCTTGGGTACACTTTTGGCTGGCTTTGAGTAGCCGCTGGTGAAACAGCTCATGGGCTTTTTTCAGTCTTTTCTTCCTGCTTGGTAGCCCCCTTTGTGGGTCTCCAAGTCCTAGACCTGTGGTTCTTGACCCAGTCCTCTGGTACCCTCAGGCTGGTCAGGTTTTCCGGATCTCCACAATGAATATGTATGAGAGAGATCTGCATACACTTCTTCATTGTATGCAGATCTATCTCATGCATATTCATTGTGGATACCCTGAAAATCCTGACTGGCCTGGGTGTACCCAAGGACTGGGTTAGGAACCACTTGCCTAGACCTACCTTGTAGAGGATACAGGACTCTTGACTGTCCCTGTCTCTGGTTGCAAGAGACTTAAATGTCCCCGCTTCGCTCCTTCGTCCATCTGTTCCTCGTGAAGCTCAGTCCTATGAGCTACCGGGTTGGATGGAAGGTAGACAAGGATGCTTTTGTTTTTATTTTTCCTCTGCAGATGGTGAGTCTGAGGGGGGAAGGAGAGATTCCCCTAATGGAAGTGAGGCAGCTCCTGTAATCTGTCCCTTTTTATTTTTGAGGACCATTCTAGTCTTATTCAGGATGCCATGGCTGCGTTACATATGGTAGAGCCTGCCTTTTATGCAAGAGTCGCAAGCAGGCCCTGTTCTGAAGGGTTCTTTTGGCTTCTTTCTTTTACCTGAGCCTTTGTGCCGTTCTTTAGTGAGAAAACTCCAAGCTGGGCCTTAAGGGCCCTAGGATCCTATCTTGATTGATCCCGTTCGCCCTTATCCTTTTCCTTACCGTCCCTCCAGTTCAGTCCCTCACCTCTGGCTTGTGCACCTCTTCCTGCAGCATGGAGACTGGGCATGTCAGAACTATGACACCACTGTAGATATCCTGCTGGTACCTCCCACCAGCTCCCAGTGTGTCCAGTCTCCATGCAGCTGGAGGTAGTGAGCCTAGGTGCTGGGCTCACTAGAGGAGCAGATAAGGAGCTTTGGGCAGCTTAGCTAGGGTTTGTAGTTTTTCTTTTCAGCCGGTAGGGGGTCGACTTCAGGAGTTTCTTCCTGCCTGGGTCCAGAAAACATACGATCAGTGGGTGTTGGAGGTCGTTCGCGAAGGTTATTCTCTCGTGTTTTCCCATCCGGTGGTTGACTCTTGTCATGTTGCTGTGCAGGGGGCGAGTGAGGACAATTGCGGTACGGGAGACTGGCTCATCTTTTGCAGCTGGGAGCAGTGCTTCCGGTTCCGCGAGAGCACTACGGTATTGGTTGATACTCAATTTATTTCATGGTGCCAAAGAAAGGCGGGGCCTTCCGCCCGATTCTGGATCTCAAGGGGGTATCCTGCTGTTCGTGGGTACCTCATTTCCGAATGGAGACCTTGCGTTTGGTTATAGTGGCGGTTCGTCAAGGGGAGTTCTTGACGTGTCTCGATCTCACCAAAGCATATTTACACATTCCAATCAGGCCAGATTATCAGAGGTTTCTAAGATTTGCGTTACCGTGGGGGCATTTTCAGTTTCAGGCGTTGCCCTTCGGTCTGGCGATGGCTCCACACACATTCACCAAGGTTATGGTGGTGGTGGCGGTGGCTCTTCAAAAGGAGGGAGTATTAGTTCATCCCTATCTCGATGACTGGTTGATTTGGGCAAAGTCCAGGGCCGAGAGTGTGCGAGTGATAGAGTGGTAGAGCTCCTGCAGAGTCTCGGTTGGGTGGTCAATACAGCCAAGAGCCGATTGGTTCTGATGCAAGTTCTAGAGTATTTGGGAGTTTGCTTCGACACCCGTGTGGAATCGGTTTTCTTGCCGGATCTCCGAGCCCAGGGCCTGTGGCTTCTGGTGCGTGATTTTTTGATGACTCCTGCACTATCTTTGTGTGTTAGGGACGATAGCGGCGACTCTAGAAGTTGTGCCGTGGGCCAGAGCTCACATGCGCCCCTTACAGAAGTCGCTGCTCTGTCGATGGTGTCACCAGAACGACTCTGTCCAAGCGCCTCCCCTGTCCATTGCGGGTCAGGAAGTCTCTTCAATGGTGGCTTTGGCTGCAGAATCTCGCGGCAGGCATGCCTCTCGAACTGCAGTGGATGCCAGTGTTAACAGATGCTAGTCTTGCAGGATGGGGAGCTCATTGCGGAGAGCTCTTCGCACAAGGCTGCTGGACCGAGCAGGAAGCCAAATAGTCCATCAATTGGCTGGAGTTGCGAACAGTAGCTCTAGCACTTCAGGCCTTCGAATCCACCTTACGGGTTCGAGCGGTTCGAGTCCTCTTGGACAATGCCGTGACAGTTGCGTACCTCAATCGTCAAGGGGACACGGGAAGCGCGGCTCTGGAAATGGAGGCAGAAAATCTCTTCATTTGGGTAGAGCCTCTGCTGCAGGCTCTGTCAATGGCGCACATTGCGGGACTGGACTTTGTGATGACGGACTTTCTCAGCCGGGTTCGAGTGGATCCTGGAGAATGGGAGCTTCATCCGGAGGTGTTTGCTCAGATTTTCCTCAAGTTGGGGATCTCTGGTTATGGATCTCATGGCGACCTTTCGGTCAGCCAAAGCCAGTCGCTTTTACAGCAGACAAGAACGAATGTCGGAAGGTCTAGATGCCTTACTCCAACAATAGCCCACTCACGGTCTCCTCTACGTTTTTCCCCCTTGGGTGCTCATAGGACGAGTGGTGCAGCGCATTGAGGCTCATAGGGGAAGAGTGCTTCTAGTAGCTCCAGATTGGCCTCCTCGTCCGTGGTATGCTGATCTGGTGCATCTGCTCGACGGGAAACTGTGGCGGATGCCGCTAAGGGAGGATCTGCTGCTTCAGGGTCCTCTACGAATGCCTCAGGTACATCGGTTCTCGCTTACGGCTTGGCCATTGAAAGGGCTCAGTTAAGGAAGAAGGGTTATTCCAAGGCCGGTGATTGACACCTTGCTTCTGGCCAGAAAGAGGTCCACTTCCTTAGCGCATATGTGCGCGTCTGGCGTGTGTTTGAGGATTGGTGTGCTCAACGTTAGTTTCGTCCAGCCTCAGTTTCTGTACCGATTTGTGTTGAGTTTCTTGCAAGACGGGTTCGATAAGGGATTGGCTTCCAGTTCATTAAGGGTGCAGTTGGCAGCTATTTCTTGTTATCGAGGAAAGGTGCAAGGAGTTCCTTTGGGGGTCCATGCTGATGTTGTCTGTTTCTTGAGAGCGGTATCCCGTCTACATCCTTCGCACAGGGTGGTTTCTTCTCCGTGGGATCTCAACCTGGTTTTAGGAGCCATGACAAAGGAGCCTTCTGAGCCTTTGCATAAGTCTTCCCTAAAGGATTTGACTTTGAAGACAGTATTTTTGGTAGCCATTTGCTCTGCACATCAAATCTGAGTTGCAGGCTTTGTCCTGTTGGGAACAGTTTCTGACTTTTTCTAGGGGAAAAAGTGGTGGTGCATCCCGTACCGGCTTTCATATCAAAGGTAGTTTCACCATTTCATGTGAATCGGTTAGTCTCTTTGCCCATTTTGGAAGAGACCGTGTCGGACCGTAGTTTACGTTTGTTAGACTTGTTGTACTTCTGGCGATACTTGAAGGTCTCGGAGTCCTTCCGCAAGTCTGACCATTTGTTGGTTCTCTTTGGTGGGCCGCGTAAAGGTGAAGCGGCGGCCAAAGCTTCAATTTCCAGATGGGTTCCTGAAGCAATAGCGTCAGCTTATATCTTGCAAGGTCGTCAGGTGCCCTTGGGGCTGTGGGCTCATTCTACTAGAGCGCAGGTGGCTTGATGGGCAGAGAATAGCTTAGTTCCACCGGTTGAGATTTGCAGAGCAATCACTTGGTCTTCCTTGCATACTTTTAGTAAACATTACCACCTGGTGGTTCAAGCAGCGGGAGATGCCTGTTTCGGATCGGCAGTTTTGCGGTCCGGGTGGACAGGTCCCTCCCAATAGTTTACTGCTCTGTTACATCCCAGAGGTGAGGGACTGAACTGGAGGGACGATAAGGAAAAAGAAATTAGACTTACCTGCTAATTGTTGTTCCTTGAACTCCAGTTCAGTCCCAATTCCCGCCCGGGTTTTTTTTGGTCAGCTTCCGCAAAGCCTGTTTTGTGATGCGCGGTGACTACAGTCCAGTAGAAGTTCAGCAAATGTGGTCTGTATTCAGACAAAGTATACCCTGTATTCTTTCTTTTCTCTCCTTTCTGTCCTATTTCTGCAAACGGGAGAAGGAGAGTTAGCCTCTCATTTACTGGGTTTTAGTTCAGTGTTAGAGTTAAAGTGTATTTAATATTATAGCTACTTATTTGTTTCTCCTTTGTCTGCTTTGACATAAGAACATAAGATATGCCATACTGGGTCAGACCAAGGTCCATCAAGCCCAGTATCCTGTTTCCAACAGTGGCCAATCTAGGTCATACGTACCTAGCAGTATCCCCAAGAGACACAGGTTCCACAATGCTTGTATTGGGTCAAGCATTGATATCCTGGGTCCCTTTTTAATAATGGTTTATGGACCTTTCCTCCAGGAACTTGTCCAAACCTTTTTTAAACCCACTACACTAACAGCTCTTACTACATCCTCCGTTAACAAATTCCAGAGTTTGATTACACGTTGAGTGAAAAAATATTTTCTCGTATTTGTCTTAAATAGTTTACCCTGTAGCTTCATTACATGTCCTCTAGTCATTAGATCACTGGGAGCTGGTGGGAGGTGCCAGCAGGATATCTACAGTGGTGTCACAGTTCTGACATGCCCAGTCTCCATGCTGCGGGAAGAGGTGCACAACCCAGAGGTGAGGGACTGAACTGGAGTTCCTCAAGGAACAACAATTAGCAGGTAAGTCTAATTTCTCTCTCTTGAACGTCCTCTGGTAGATGCCCTTGTCACAGCATTGACAAAGCACATGACCATCCTGGAAGAAGGTGATTTTGTGCTCAAGAAGTCTCGTGATTGGGGGGGGGGGGTAGAGGACCTCCTTAAGCATGCCTTTATGACCTCTGTTGTAACTCAGACTGATTTGTGTGCATGCCTAGTAGCCAGGCTCTCTTGCACTGGGTCCAGCAGCTGATGGATAGCCTAGAAACTGCAAGATTGGAGACTGGATTTGGCTCCCCAGTTGGTTAGCTGTTACTGCTGCTTCTAAGTTACAGGTGAACAAACTTCCTTTTAAGGGCATATTGCTCTCTGGGGAGGATCTGGAGAAATTGGTGAAAGACCCGGGTACGAATCTCTCCCTCAGAGGCTCCCAGAAGATATGCCCTGGTGGCCTAGAAGCAACTCGCATGAGGCCTTGCATGGGGCTGCTAAGGGTAGTGTCTATTTATCCTATGGGCCTAAATAACCAAGCACCCCAGAAGGACCAATCTTTCTTTTATGTTCGAAGCTTAGCAGCTGCTTCTCCGGGAGTACCAAGCCTTTGCAATGAGATCTGGTAAGTCCCTTCTGAGATTTAGCTAGCTCTGTGGTGGCTCCATCCATTTCTCTTGGAATCGGCTCTAATCATGTCAGACCACTGGGGGGTCTTTGAGATCCTCAGTCACGATTGCATGCTGGCATTTGCAGAGTCTCTACTGGATATATTTGTGGAATCTCCTTGCAGCACCCTGTTCTAGCGAGTGGTGATAGAAGAAACTCCACAGTGCCTCATGCAGTTGCGGGCTATATTATACTTGTGCCCAGGGGCGGCTCAAGGCAATCTGCTGCCTGAGGTGAGTGATGAAATGGCCCCTCCCCCGAGCCTGGGGGGGGGGGGGAGGCATGCTCAAAACTGCAGTCAGGGACTAAACCAAATCAAAATGTTAATTAGATAATGTAGAGAAAATAAAAAAAAGAAAAATGTTCGCACAGCACGGAACTAAGAGTGAGAATCGCTGCACAGTTTATAACACCAAATTAAATAACTCATTTTTATTTTGTTTAAACTGTGTTATGGTGGCTGTTTTTTCTTTTTGAACATACATTTTGCATTCACAGAACCCCCTTCCCCTCAACAATGGGTGCAGAGCAGAACTAGGACATCCACCCACAAAACTCAATAATTAAAAAAAAAAAAAAAATAAAATCTGATTCTGGTCATCTCACTAACAAACATTCTTCAGTACCAGGCATTTTGTGAACTAATATAAAACCCTACAAAAGATACAGATGATCTACAAGACCAAATCAACCATATACCAGCATAAACTTCCAAAACTCATACAACAAGGGGCCTGCTCAGATAAAGCAGCACTATAAGTACTATAGTGGGCCGAAGAACCATCCATGCACAGATTGAAAAGCTAAAAAGTCAAATTACTACAGTACAGGTCCCTTCGTAGAAACTCCATGTTAACAGAACTCCTGGCCTCAGTCACACACTGAACACAGACTCTCGCCAAGTACAGAATAAGTGAGTATAACCTGCTGGTCCCGATCTGAAGCTTCTGCTTTCATTTGTCTTTTCTTAGCTCTCTTTCTATGGTCTCAACTCCACTTGCCATTTCTTGTCTCCTTTTATTTTCTTCACTTCCTTCCATCTTGGATATTGATGTTTCTTTTTCCACCTTTCTTCCATCTATTTCTCTCTCTGGCTACCCAGTTTTCATTATTTCTTACTATCCAGTTCTCAATCTCCCTCTTTTACGCCATAAGAACATAAGTTCTCCAGGACCAAGCAGGAAGTCAGTCCTCACATATGGGTGACGTCGGCGCCGACGGAGCCCTCGCGGAGCAATTTCCCCAGCTTTCAAAGAAAGCCTTTGGGAATTGCAGCGCACATGCGCGGTCCCCTTCCCGCCCAAGGGTGCCATCTTGCTCAGTCGTCTTTTTTTCCTTGCAGCCCTACAGACGCTGTTTGTGATCGCCGCAGAAAAAGTAGATTTTTATTTACTATTCTTTTCTCGGTTTGACGCCCGGACCCGCTACGCCGGTATCGGGTCCGTTCTTTTTTGGTTTTTGTCCTTCGTGACTAGCGTTCGCGCCATTTTTCTTTTTCACTGGCAGCCCTGTCTTTTGACCTCGCAGGGGCCCTTTTTCCCCCGATGGCTGCCAGCGGGTTTAAAAAGTGTGATTGGTGTAAGAAACTTATGTCTCTTACCGACACACACGACTGCTGCCTCCGCTGCCTCTGACCCGATCATGACCCGATGATCTGTGGTCCGTGTGGCAAGATGTCCTCGAAAGCATTGAGGAGTCGGCAGCATCAAAAAGAACGAATCTTCTCTGACTCTGTGTCCGGCCGGGCCCGGACCTCATCAGAGGCTTTGACGTCCCGGGACTCCGGTCCTGAGCATCGTCGGAGTTCCTCTGAGCGGGGGTCTCCTGCCTGGGAACATCATAGGAAGAAGAAACCCATGAGGGCGGCGTCGGTGTACGCTCCTGGTTCCTCGAGGGCCAGGTCGCATAGCCCCGATAGCCGTCCCGGGTCCTCGGAGTCGGAGAGGCCTTCGAAACATCCTCGTCTCGAGATGGAGTCTCCTGGACACGTGAGTACTGTAGTCCTCATGGACTCACCTCCGAAGGAGCCGAGTCGGGGGCTGCTGGGTCTCCTGAGCTCGGACTCAGGTTGACGGCCTTGGAGAGCAGTTTGGCTGCCTTCATGGACCAGCAGCGGGCATTGATCGCTGGCCTCGCCGGTGCATCTGCCCCGTCCACCAGGACGTCGACGTCCAAGTCGACCCCAGAGACCGAGCCGATCCTAAAGTCCATGCGAGCCGAGTCAATCCTCGGTCACGGTCTCCCTCAGCCTCCCGTTCGGGAACGAGGTCGTCGACGCCGACACCCTCGGCGTCAGGGCGGAGGGTATCGGTGCCTGCCCGACCGGAGCCACTCGATTCCTCCTCCGAGGAGTCAGCCTGGGAGACGGAGGACGAAGAGTCACCCAGTACTTTTCGGACTCGGTGCATCCCATCGGACTCGCCCGAGTCCGAACCTCAGACGGTCCCCCCAGAGGAACTTGGTTCTCGGACTTCATGCGGGATATGGCCAAGGCCTTGGCATTCCCCCACGGATCCCACGGAGAAGCCTCGAGCCGAATAGCTCGATACCCTCCAGTATGACTCTCCCCCGAAGGAGGCCTTTACTGTACCGGTTCCTCCGATGCTGGAGCGACTTCTCTTCCGTATGTGGGAGAGCCCGGCGTCGGCGCCGGTGTTAAGCAAGCGGGTCGATTCCATTTATCGAGTCCACAAGAGCCCCGGGTTCCAAAAGGCAACTACCGCACCATTCCATGGTGGTGGAATCAGCCATGCATCGACTCAAGAGTCAAAAGATGTACTCCTCGGTGCCTCCCGGCCAGGGGGCCCGGAACCTGGATGCCCTTGGTAGGAAGTGCTTCTAGGGCTCTATGCTTGCTTGTCGAGTTCAGACCTACCAGCTCTATATGGGCATGTATCTCCGAGACCTGGCAAAAGAAATTGCCGGGCTCTCTGCTGGTCTCTCTGAGGAACCTTTGCAGAGGTTCCAGGCCTTGTCCACTGGTATTCGAGAGTGCTTGAAGTTTATCTCTTGAGCAGCCTACGATGGCTTCGAAGCATCGGCTCGAGTAGCCGGAGCCGGCATCGGTGCCCGCCGACAGGCTTGGCTTCAGTCATCCGACCTCGAGCCATGGGTACAGGACAAGTTGGTTGATGTCCCCTGCAGAGGTGAAAACCTCTTTGGCAAGCCCATGGCTGAAAAGGCTGCACAGATCGAGACCGAGACTCTGACCAGGCTCAGCTGTCCAGAAAAACCTCTGCCCCTTCTCAGAAGAAGAAGGGCTCGGGGAAAAAGCCCTTTTACCCGAGGAAGGCGGCTGCCTATAAACACTATCCTCATTATCAGGCCTCAGCAGCTCCCCAACAGGGTCAGCAGGCCAAGGGACGGGGTAATGGGTCCCGTAGGCAGCAGGCCCCCAAGCCACCAACACCGGCCCCCTGCTCAGCAGGGTGGGGGTTTTTGACTCTGTCAGCATAGCCTCTTCCCCTCCGCTGGTTTCTCTCAGCACAGGAGGCTGGCTGGTCCACTTTGCCCACAGGTGGTCAGCCATCACATCGGATACCTGGGTGCTTCATATAGTTCAGAAAGGCTATCTTCTACACTTTCACCAGGTACCTCCCTCCTACTTTCCAGGGGAGCCTCCAAGACTCCCTCTTCACAGGGACTTACTCCTTCAGGAGTTAGCAAGTCTTCTTCAGGAACAGGCTGTGGAACCGGTGTCCCACCACCTGAGAGGTCACGGCTTTTATTCCAGGTACTTTCTGATACCAAAAAGAACAGGAGGCCTTGGACCCATCCTGGACTTGCGAAACCTCAACAAGTTCCTGGCAAGGGAAAAGTTCAAGATGCTTACCCTTGGGATCCTGCTGCCCTACCTCCAGCAGGGAGACTGGCTATGCTCCTTAGATCTAAAGGATGCCTATACTCACATCCTTATTCATCCAGACCACAGACAATATCTCAGGTTTGTTGTGGGAGGAAATCATTACCAGTACAGAGTACTGCCCTTTGGCCTATCCTCCGCCCCCAGGGTGTTCACCAAATGCCTAGCAGTGGTGGCGGCCTATCTAAGACTTCAAGGCCTTTTTGTATTTCCATACCTGGACGACTGGCTCATCAGAGCCCAGTCTTCCCAAGAGGCCACTCAGGCCACTCATCGCACTGTGACTCTGCTCCAGCACTTGGGATTTGTCATAAACTTTGCAAAGTCCACTTTGCTCCCCTCTCAAAATCTCAAATTCATAGACGCAAGGTTGAACACACTTCAGGCGCGGGCCTTCCTGCCTCTAGACAGGACACACAGGCTCATGGATCTCGCCAGCCACTTTCACAGCAATTCCCTGGTCTCTGCCAGGCAATTTCTGAGACTGCTCGGCCATATGGCTTCCATGGTCCATGTGACCCCCAGTCCCCACCTGAACATGCGACCTGCTCAGTGGTGCCTTCGCACTCAATGGCATCAGGCCACGGGGAGCCTGGCGGACTCAGTACAGGTATCTGACCTGCTGGTCTCTTCTCTGCGGTGGTGGCTTCATCTGCCAAACTTGGTGCTGGGAGTGGCTTTTCAATCTCCTCCACCTTCTCAGGTGCTGACTACCGATGCTTCTCTCCTGGGTTGGGGAGCACATTGCCAAGGGACATGTACTCAAGGCCTCTGGACTCCTTGGGAGTCTCCTCAGCAGATAAACTTCCTGGAGCTCAGAGCCATCCGCCTAGCTCTGAGAGCCTTCTCCCACCTCACTTCTCACCAGTCTGTGCTGGTCCAGACGTATAATCAAGTTGCAGTGTTCTACGTGAACAAACAAGGAGGCACAGGCTCCTTCTTTCTATGTCAGGAGGCACAAAAACTGTGCTCTTGGGCCGTTCTTCACGGCATCCTCCTCAAAGCTGTCTATCTCCCAGGTCAAGAAAATTACCTGGCAGACAAGCTGAGCAGGATCCTCCAACCACGCAAGTGGAGATTGGATCCGTTGGTGGTTCAGCAGATCTTTCTCAAGTGGGGCCTCCCCACCATGGATCTATTTGCCAGTCCCCTGAACCGACAGCTTCCCAGATTCTGCTCTCGACAACTGCATCCTCTCAGAGTAGCGGCGGATGCTTTTCTGATTCCATGGTCCACAGGACTCTTGTATGCCTTTCCTCCCATGCCACTGGTGTCTCGGACGCTCTTCAAAGTTCTCAGAGACAGAGCCTCGATGATCCTAGTGGCTCCCCGGTGGCCGAGACAACCCTGGTTCCCACTTCTAATGCAGCTGGCAGTGGATACTCCTCTTCCTCTGGGGTTTCAACCCGATCTCCTGTCACAGGATCAGGGCACTCTCCTACACCCCAACCTCCGGTCCCTTCATCTGATGGCCTGGCTGCTGAAAGGGTAGTCCTTGCTCCCCTCCTGCTGCCTCGGGAGGTGGAAGAGGTCCACCCGGAAGTCCTACGCTTTTAAGTGGTGTCGGTTCTCCGTGTGGTGTGCTCAGCAGTCTGAGAATCCCTTCTCCTGCTTGGTGGCAGTGGTCTTGCAATATTTGCTTTACCTCTCCAATCTGGGCCTTAAGTCCAACTCTGTCTGGGTCCACCTCAGTGCTCTCTCTGCGCATCACGCACCGGTGGATGGTAGGCCTCTTTCCAACCACCCTTTGGTGGCTTTTTTTACCAGGAGGTGGTTCTTCTGACCTTCTTTCCCAGGCCGCACACCAGCCGGGCTGAAATGGTCCTCCATACCTTGGACTGTAGGAGGGCCTTGTCCTTCTACCTTGACCGTACGCGGGAGCATAGGAGGGCTGTTCAGCTCTTAGTTTCTTTTGACCCCAATAAATTGGGGCTACCTGTCTCCAAGCGTACTTCGTCCATATGGGTCGCTGACTGTATCGCCTGGGCTTATGGGGCAGCCGGCCTCTCGTTGGAGGGTCGAGTCACGGCTCATCGTGTCAGGGCGAAGGCTGCGTCAGTGGCTCATCTCCGCTCTGTTCCGTTGGCAGACATCTGCCGGGCCGCTACTTGGTCTTCAAACCAGACTTTTGCGGCCCATTACTGCCTTGAGTAGGAGTCCCGCAGGGACAGTGCTTTCGGTCAGGCAGTCCTCCATAATCTCTTTGAGGTTTAGGCAACTCCTACCCTCTGGCCCTGGTGTTGGGCTACCGGTCGGGGGCGTTTTCAGAGAAGATTCCTTCCTTCTGTGCTACTGAGCTAGAGGGAGCTCATTTTTCCGCTTGAGGTCTCCGGTAGCCTTAATCTAGGGAGTCCCATATGTGAGGACTGACTTCCTGCTTGGTCCTGGAGAAAGAGTAGTTACCTGTAACAGGTGTTCTCCAGGAGCAGCAAGAATCAGTCCTCACAACCCTCCCTCCTCCCCTTGGAGTTGCAGTCCTATCATTTCGTTTTTGCTAATTTTTTTGCTGTCTTAGCTATGTCATCAGACTGAGCAAGATGGCACCCTTGGGCGGGAAGGGGACCGCGCATGCGTGCTGCAATTCCCCAAGGCTTTCTTTGAAAGCTGTGGAAATTGCTCCGCGAAGGATCCGTCGGCGCCGACGTCACCCATATGTGAGGACTGATTCCTGCTGCTCCTGGAGAACACCTGTTACAGGTGAGTAACTACTCTATATGCCATATTGGGTCAGACTCCAAGATCCATCAAGCCCAGTATCCTGTTTTCAACAGTGGCCAATCTAGGTCATACGTACTGTCATGACGGCATCCCCTAGTGGCCAATGGCGGTAAGGGCATGCTGCACATCACATTTTCAAGGAGCGTGGGGTATTTAAGGCCAAATGGAGATTGGTCTTATGGATTTCAGCTCCTTGTGAGCACACAATAATTAAGCCACGAGTGCAGGGAAACAAGGCTTTTATTTCCCCTCTGTGCAAGGGTTCATTAAGACAATGGAAATCAAAGAATGTCCTTTTTTCATAAAGGTTCCAGTAATAAACAGGCAAACCAACTGTTGATATCTTCACAATTTGTTGCAAGGGTTAAATGGAGGAATTCAGTTCATTCCAGGGTAAAACAACTAAACAAGTCGGCTTCTTATTTACAATGTCGCTATGGATTCCAGGCTAGTAGCAATACACAAACTGCAATCCATAGCCTCTTCCTGAGGAATGGGAATAGTATCTGCACCTTCTATCTCCATAAATTCTGCTTCACTATTTTCCCCCTCAGAGCAAACGCTGTCCCTGGCTGTTACAAGTTTACATGGACTGTCTCTGGTATCATGCCTCCAATAAGACTGTGCTCTAAAGTCTTTTGGTATTTCTTTAAACAGCTCTGGTTTCTTTCCTCTTCTTATAAACTGAGGTTTACTTTTAGCAGTGCTTTTAGGCGTCAAGCTTTCTTTAACAGGAATAAAGTCTCCATACCTTGAGTTTCTGTAGCTTGAAGCTCTGGAGCTTTCTCTCTCAAGAACGTCTCTCTGACAACAGGTTTTCTGTCGGTAGCTTCTGGGCAGTGCTGGACTTCCTGAAAGCTTAAGAAAACCTGGTGCGGATTCACTAGCTGTATACTTCAGTGACAAAGTAGCTTTGCTAGAAACTCCTCCTTCGGGTACCTGGTGAAGCTTGTTCAGCATACTGCAGTGACTGCAGGCTTTCCTCCAAGCCTGGCTCTCTGGCTCTCTGTATACTTCTCTCAGCTTTGGACTCAGGAACGTTGCTTAAGCTGGGAATGGCACACCCTCCAGCCTGACTGCTTTCCGTAGCAGACTCCCTCTGAACAGCGGCTCTCGTAGCTGGCCCCTCTGAATTCTACCTCCGTGAATTCTATCCTTCTGGGCTTGCTCAGGGAGGATTCCTTCCTTCAGGATTCTCCTTCCTTCTTCAGCCGTGCTTCTTGTTCCTTCTCTTCCATCTGCTGCCTTGCTAGCATTAAGCTTCCCTTTATAAAGGGATCTCCCCTTTGAATCTCCCGGGCTTATTTCCAGGTGCAACTGGTTAGCTCTCCTACCCTCAGCCTCTGTAGGATCACTTCTGCCCCCTCTAGCTGTGCTTTGAGGTAATTGCACATCTAGAGCTCTGTGAGAAACGGGGTTTCTTTTCAACTCTGCATCTTTATTAGCACCAGCCTCATGACAGTACCTAGCAGTTTCCCCAAAAGACACAGATTCCACAGTGCTTTTACTGGGTCAAGCATTGATATCCTGGGTCCCTTCTTAATAATGGTTTATGAACTTTTCCTCCAGGAACTTGTCCAAACCTTTTTTAAACCCAGCTACACTAACGGCCTTTACTACATCCTCCGGTAACAAATTCCAGAGTTTGATTACACGTTGAGTGAAAAAATATTTTCTTTTATTAGTCTTAAATAGTTTACCCTGTAGTTTTATTGCATGTCCCCTAGTCTTTCTATATTCTGATAACGTAAACAATCGATCTATGTTTACAAGTTCCACTACGTTCATTAATTTATAGACTTCTATCATATCTCCCCTCAGCCGTCTCTTTTCCATGTTAAAGAGCCCTAACCTTTTTAGCCTTTTTTCATAGGAGTATCCTTCCATCCCCTTTACCATTTTGGTAGCTCTTCTCTTAACCTTTTCTAATAACGCTATATCCTTTTTAAGATACGGCGACCAGAATTGCACACAATATTCAAGGTGTGGTCTCACCATGGAACGATATAGAAGCATTATAATATCTTTTGTTGTATTTTCCTTTCCTTATGATACCTAGCATTCTATTTGCTCTCTTGACTCCTGCTGCACACTGGGCCGAGGGTTTTAACATGTTATCCACAATGACGCCTAAATCTTTTTCCTGGGTGGTGGTTCCTAATGTGTAACCATAGTTTGAGTTGTTCTTCCCTAGGTGCATAACTTTGCACTTGTCCACATTAAATTTCATCTGCCATTTTGATGCCCAGTCTTCCAGTTTATCAGGATCCTCTTGCAATTCTCCACAGTCCTCTTGGGTTTTAACAACTTTAGTTTTGTGTCATCTGCAAATTTGATAACCTCATTCGTTATTCCCTTTTCCAGGTCAATTATGAATGTCAAAAAGCAGTGGACCCAGCACAGATCCCTGGGGTACACCACTGTTCACCTTTCTCCATTGGGAAAATTGGCCATTTAGTCCTACCCTCTGCTTTCTATCTTTTAACCAGTTCCTGATCCACAATAGTACACTGCCTCCTATCCCATGACTCTTTAGTTTTGACAAAAGTCTCTGATGAGGGACCTTGTCAAAGGCTTTCTGAAAGTCCAGATACACTATATCAACTGACTCACCTTTGTCCACCTGTTTATTCACACCTTCAAAAAGCCATAACAGATTAGTAAGACAAGATCTTCCTTGTCTAAAGCTATGTTGTTTGTCTCCCATTAGGCCATGACATGCTGAGTAATTTTATTCTTTATGATGGTTTCTACCATATTTCCCGGTACTGACGTTAGTCTCTCCGGTCTGTAGTTTCCCGGATCACCCCTGGAACCCTTTTTAAAAATTGGCGTTACATTGGAGATCCTCCAATCTTCTGGTATTATAGATGATTTTAAGGAAAATTCACAGATTACTAATAGCAGGTCTGCAATCTCATATTTCAGTTCTTTCAACACCCTTGGATGTATACCATCCGGCCCAGGTGATTTGCTACTCTTCAGTTTATTAAATAGTTGTAATACATCTTCCCAATGTATCGATATTTTCTTCAATTCTTCCACACCTTTAAATACCACTTCATACACTTCTGTAGGCCTTCCTCCCATAACCCTTGGTGAGCTGCCATCTGCTCAAGATTTGGTCTTAACCAGGCCTGGTGATTCTAGTGGTCCCAGGCTGGTTGCATAGACCATAGTATGTAGATCTGTTGGGCTTGTTGGCAGGGTCCCTTCTCTTGTTGCCACATGAGAGGCCTGGCACAGGCACTTGGTGATGTTGCATCCTATTCCCTTCTTGCTTATGGCCCTTGAGTGGTGTAAGCTGCTCATGAAGGGTTACTCTGGAGCGGTAATGGCTTGGTGGACCTCTGCAGCTTATGTGAGAGGTTGGAGGGTTTTTTAAGTGGTGCTCCTCCCAAGCCCTATAGACCAATAAGGCAGACATGGTCACTGTTTGTCCTTTTATGCAGTTCAGTCTTGACCCGGAGTTAAGCCTGAATTCACTGAAGGTTTAGGTAGTGTCTCAAAATAAACTTAACTAATTTCTTAGCATACAGGGGTGTCCTACACAGAGTGGTGGGTTCACCCCTAAAACAAAGACATGGGGAGGGGTGGTCTGCATGGAGCGGCAGGTGCACCTACTCTTGCCATCTTACTGGGCAGACTAGATGGACCATACTGGTCTTTATCTGCCGTCATTTACTATGTTACTATGTTACTATGAGCGTTACCTTGTGTGCATTCTCAAGAGTGCACCCCAGTATCTCCTATTCCTTTGGGATTGAAATAGATACACCTGTCAGTGTGTCCAGTGGTCCCTCAGTGGCATCCCTTTCTGGTGATGAAGTTGCTGAAAAAGCCCCCTTTTGAGCCATGCAGTCTCTATTTGTGCTATTGCATCCTCCAGGTGGGTGTCAGAGCTGTCGGCTTTTCCGTGCAGGGAAACGTTTTGGTCATATTGACAGCTTCTGATTCCATGTGGACTGTGCTGTCCTCCCCCCAAATGTGCGGTCTCCTGCCCTCCTGAGAAGAATCTACAAGCTGACCATTCTCTGGGGTCGTAGAGCAGTGTCTCTTTTGGCATCGGTGGAGCAGTGTGTGGAGATTAGGCCGTGCCTCGTGGCGCGCGGGAAGCTCCGTTCTTAGAAGAAGCAGTTCTTTGGCAGCTTTGTTGTAGCGGGGGAAAGCCTCGTTTTTCGATTTGGTTTTTTGGTAAAGGGTGGGGAAGTTGCAGGGAGTAACCCCACTGTTGGAAAAAAAAAAAAAAGTGAGACAAAGGCAATGTTCTCAAATTCTGTGGGGGACAGTAGTAGGAGGAGTGCCCTAGGTTCCTGTGTACGCAGTATGCCTTCTAGACTACTCTGTTTATTTTGTGGTTCCAGAAGGGGCGCAGTATCTGAAACAGGAGTTTGTAGTTCCTGTTTTAGGGAGTCGGTTGCCATGGAGCAGGGGTTTGAAGAGGGGGGTTGAGAGCCCACCGGGGGGGGGGGCACTTCGGACCTCTCCGAGCCAAAGGTTTCCGATAATCCCCTTCTGGATCCGGTGGCGGGGCTGTCATCCATTCCGGGTGGTCAGGCGTCACAGGTGCCTGGGGACATGACGGCAAGATTTTCGCTGCAGCTCGTCTCTTTGATACTTGAAGCTTGCCATGTTCTCCCATATGCTTTGGGATGAATACTGAAGAGACCTCTGGTGGCTGAGGCGAATAGAGGCACAAGTGATGTCATTCCATAATGACCCACAAAAACATGACCATTTACACAGTTTACGGTGCTTGTAAATAGCTACCCTCCTTGTTTAATTCAACATCCGTTGATTGTACATAGTTCTCTAAAGTTTAATTGTTAAAGTTAAGATGTACATAGTTCAAGCGATGTTTGTTTAATGTAAAAACAGATATGTTACACTGTTTCTTTAACTGTTTTATGTAAACCGCACCTGATCTTTTGGAAGGTAGTGGTATATAAGCGACTGTTAAATAAATAAATAAATAAATAAACAAGCGTTCGGAGGAGCGCAAATGAGGGCCACCTCTGGTGTCTTGGAGGGGGAACGGGGAGAAAAGCGTCCGGGGATCCCTCTGAGTACGGCAGGCTCATGGAATTCCCGCAAAGAGAGTAAGGGCCGAAAAGGAACGGTCGGGCCAGTCCATTACTTCGGAGGGCGTTGATTCAGAGGAGCTAGAACAGGATGTAGAGTTGGAACAGGACTTAAAAGACGGAGAGATTGCAGAACAGGAAGACCAGGCGCGAGTGGTTCGAATTTTCAGGAGAGATGTTACCAGCGCTAATATCTGAAACGCTTAAAGCGCTTAATATGCCAGCAATAGGGCCGGCAGAAGATGCATCGTTGGAAGACCCTTTGTTGCAGGCCTTTCGGAAGTTGCAGAAGGCTTTTCCTGTGCACAGGGTAATTAAGGAGATGATACAAGGAGAATGGGATATGCCGGAAGCTGGGCTGAAGGGGTCCAGAGTGATGTCTCGGCTCTACCCTTTAGTGGAACAGGATCGTGAGTTGTTTAAGTCTCCTAAGGTGGATGCCACGGTTTCGGCAGTTACCAAGAAAACTACCATTCCAGTGGAAGAGAGTGCAGTTCTGAAGGATGCGCAGGACAGAAAATTGGATACCTTGTTGAAACAGGTTTTTGATGTTAATGCACTGTCCCTACAAGCGTCCATTTGTGGCGCTTGGGTGGCCAGAGCTTGCTTGCGTTGGGCTCGGGGCCTTCAGGCAGGATAGGTGGGGACTTGGCTGCCGAAGCTGCCAGGGTAGAGACGGGGGCGGCTTACTTAGCCGACATTCAGTACTATCTGATTCGCGGTTTATCGAATAGTATGGCATCGGCAGTAGCGGCCAGGCAGTATCTGTGGTTACGCAATTGGGCAGCGGATGGCGTGGACAATGTGAAAGCCGATTTTCTCAGCCGGCACTCTCTGGATCCCGGGGGCTGAGCTCTGTAGCCGGATGCGTTCCGATCCATTGTTCACCTGTGGGGACTACCGACCATGGATCTGATGGCTACGGCGCAGACTGCCAAGGCTTCGCTGTACTTCAGCCATTGGAGGGACAAGGGAGCGCACGGCATAGATGCTCGCTCTCAGCCATGGCCGACTCATCTTCTCCTGTATGTTTTCCCTCCCTGGTCCATGATATGCATGGTTCTCCAGCGGCTCCGAGACCATCGCGGCCCAGTGCTCCTGCTGGCTCCGAATTGGCCTCGCGGACCATGGTATGTGGATCTCTTCCGTCTGTCTCGGGAGTCGCCGCTCCGCCTCGGGGCGTTTCTCAGCCTTCTGATTCAGGGCCCGGTGGAGATGGAAGACCCGGCTCCTTACTCGCTTACGGCCTGGCTATTGAATGCCGCCGGTTTGCTCGCTAAGGCTATTCGCCTAGCGTGGTCGTGACGCTTCTCACGGCGCAGCGGTCTACCACGTCGCTGGCTTACGCTAGGGTTTGACGTCTCTTGACGGTTGGTGTTCGCGAAATAACCTCTCTCCCTGGCGTTGCGATGCCCCGGACATCCTGTCCTTTTTACAGGTCGGAGTGAATAAGGGATTAGCGCTCTGTTCCTTGCGAGTACAAGTGGCCGCTTTAACTTGTTTTCGGGGTCCTATAGCGGGGCGATCGATAACTTCGCATTCGGACGTGTCTCGTTTCCTCCGCGGAGTTAGGGCCTTCCGGCCTCCTCTACGTTCACCTGTACCGGCGTGGGCTCTCGCGCTTGTCCTCTGTGCCCTCGTTGCTCCTCCCTTTGAGCCTCTGAGGGCCTGTTCTCTTAAAGATTTGACTCTGAAGGCAGTCTTCTTGGTGGCCATAACTTCGGCACGCCATATTTCTGAGCTCCAGGCTCTCTCGTGTCGAGATCCCTATCTCTCGTTTTCCTCAGAAGGCGTTACTCTGCGAACTGTCCCTTCCTTTTTGCCCATAGTGCTGACGCCGTTCACTGTTAACCAGCCTCTCTTCTTTCCGTCTTTTCCAAAGGCGCAGTGTGACAGTGGTCGGTCTCCGTTGCGGGCGGTGGACCTTAAGGTTCTTTTTCGGTATCTGAGGGTCACGAAACCCTTCCGTATGACTGTTCCTCTCTTGTCTTGTTCGCGGGTCCTCGTCGGGGATTCGCAGCCTCCAAATCTACCATTTCTAGATGGGTTAGGGAGGCCATTGAGGCGGCGTACCTTCTGGGATAGCCAGCTCCACCAGGACTCCATGCTCACTCCACTTGGGCGCAAGCAGCTTCGTGGGCCGGGAGGTCTCATGTGGCCCCTCTCGATATTTGCCGGGCGGCGACTTGGTCGTCGCTGTCCACCTTTGTCGGTCATTATAGGTTGGACGCTCATGCCCGTCAGGAGGTCCATTTTGGAGCTGCTGAGCTGTCGGCGGCCTTGCCCCCCCTTGAAAGCAGGTAGCTTGGGTACTGCCCGTTTGTCTGGACTGGTCTAGCAGTATGACTTGGAAGGAGAAATTTCACTTACCGTTAATTTCCTTTCCTGGAATACTGCTAGACCAGTCCAGGACCCGCCCTGCTGTCTGTTGGAGTGCCGCTGGTGCGGTGCAGCCGCCGACCGCGGTTCTTCTCTTTGCCAGTATGCCTCGCCATGGGCAGTCCATGGGTTCGTAGGTGGATACTGTTTTCAGCTCTAGGGAGTTCTTCGGCTCTCTTGTATATAGTTTCTCCAGGACCAAGCAGGAAGTCAGTCCTCACTTATGGGTGACGTCGGCGCCGACGGAGCCCTCGCGGAGCAATTTTCCCCAGCTTTCAAAGAAAGCCTTTGGGAATTGCAGCGCGCATGCGCGGTCCTCTTCCCGCCCAAGGGTGCCATCTTAGCCAGTCTTCTTTTTTCCGCGGAGCCCTACAGACGTCCCCGTCTTGTCCCCGCGAAAAAGTCGATATTTCTTCATTATTTTATTCTTTTTCCTTCGGTTCGACGCCGGTCTTTTTCCCGCCCGGACTCGCGACGCCGGTCACGAGTCCTCCTCCTTTTTTTTTCGGTTTTTCTGACTTAGTCAGCTTTCGTTTTCGATTTTTCCCTGGCAGCCCGGTCCTTTGACCTCGCAGGGGCCCTTTTTCCCCCGATGGCTGCCAGTGGTTTTAAGCGGTGTGGTCAGTGTGACCGAAATATGTCACTAACTGACACACACGACTTTTGCCTCCGCTGCCTGGGCCCGGATCATGAGGAACTGATCTGTGGGCCCTGCGGCAAAATGTCCTCAAAAGCGTTGAGAAGTCGGCGGCATCAGCGTGATAGAATCTTCGCTGACCCCAGCCGTACCCGGACCTCGTCGGAGGCCTCCGCGTCCAAAGGCTCCAGCTCGGACCGTCGCCGGAGTTCCTCCGACCGGGGTTCTCCCTCCGGGGACCATCGTCGGAAGGTGAAACCCGCGAGGGCAGCGTCGGTGGACGCTCCTGGTTCCGCGAGGGCCAGGTCGCATAGCCCCGACAGCCGCCCCGGGTCCTTGGAGAAGGAACACCTCCCGAAGCGACCTCGCCTGGAGTCGGAGATGCCTGCTCGGGTAAGTCCTGCTGGGTCACCTGAGCTCGGACTCAGGTTGACGGCCTTGGAGAGCAGACTGTCTGCCTTCATGGACCAGCAGCGGGCACTGCTCGCTGGCCTCGCTGGCGCCGCTGCCCCGACCGCCGGGACGTCGACGTCCAAGTCGACCCCGGAGACCGAGCCGATCCTCATCGGAGTCGGTCTGGGAGTCTGAAGAGGAAGAGTCGCCTGATTCTTTCCGGACTCGGTGTGTCCCCTCGGACTCACCGGAGTCCGAGCCTCGGAAGCAGTCCCCCCCGGAGGATGCCCGGTTCTCGGACTTCGTCAGGGATATGGCCAAGGCTTTGGCCTTCCCTGCGGACCCCGAGGAGGAGCCTCGAGCCGAAGAGCTCGACGCCCTCCAGTATGACTCTCCCACAAGGGAACACTTTACTGTACCGGTTCCTCCTATGCTGGAACGACTACTCTTCCGCATGTGGGAGAGTCCGGCCTCCTCGCCGGTCCTGAGCAAGCGGGTCGATTCTATCTATCGAGTCCGCAAGAGCCCTGGCTTTCAAAAGGCACAGCTACCACACCATTCCATGGTAGTGGAATCGGCCATGCATCGTCTTAAGAGCCAGAAGATGCACTCCTCGGTGCCTCCTGGCAGGGAGGCCCGTAACCTGGATGGCCTTGGTAAGAAGTGTTTCCAGGGCTCTATGCTCGCATGTCGTGTCCAGACTTACCAGCTATACATGGGCATGTATCTCCGAGATCTGGCTAAAGAGCTAGCCGGATTCTCCGCTGGTTTGTCCGAGGAACCCTTGCGGAGGTTCCTGGCCTTGTCCACTGGCATTCGGGAATGCTCAAAGTTCATGTCCCGAGCAGCCTATGATGGCTTTGAGGCATCGGCTCGAGTGGCCGCAGCCGGCATCGGTGCCCGCCGACAGGCTTGGCTTCAGTCGTCAGACCTTGAGCCCTGGGTGCAGGACAAGTTGGTCGATGTCCCCTGCCGAGGCGAGAACCTCTTTGGCAAGCCCATGGCGGAAAAGGCTGCACAAATTGAGACTGAGACTCTCACCAGGACCAGGCTTTCTAGGAAGACCTCCGCCCCTTCCCAGAAAAAGAAGGGCTCGGGGAAAAAGTCCTTTTACCCGAGGAAGGCGGCTGCCTACAAACAATAGCCCCATTATCAGGCCCCTGCAGCTCCCCAACAGGGCCAGCAGGCCAAGGGACGGGGTAACGGGTCCCGTAGGCGGCAAGCCCCCAAGCCTGCACCACCAGCCCCTGCTCAGCAGGGTGGGGGTTTTTGACTCACTAAGCATAGCCTCTCCCCCCCCGCTGGTTCCTCCCAGCACCGGAGGCCGGCTGGTTCACTTCGCCCACAGGTGGTCCAGCATCACCGCAGATGCCTGGGTGCTTCAAGTCGTGCGAGAAGGCTATCTTCTCCACTTCCACCAGGTCCCTCCCTCCTATTTTCCGGGAGAACCTCCACGACCCCCTTTGCACAGGGAATTACTCCTTCAGGAGTTAGCAGGTCTTCTGCAGGAACAGGCGGTGGAACCGGTGCCACACCACCTGAGAGGTCAAGGCTTTTATTCCAGGTATTTTCTAATACCAAAGAGAACAGGGAGCCTCAGACCCATCCTGGACTTGCGCAACCTCAACAAGTTCCTTGTGCGGGAGAAGTTCAAAATGCTTACCCTTGGAATCCTTCTGCCCTACCTCCAGCAGGGAGATTGGCTATGCTCCTTGGATCTAAAGGATGCCTACACGCACATCCTCATCCACCCAAGCCACCGCCAATACCTAAGGTTTGTGGTGGCAGGAAATCATTACCAGTACAGAGTACTGCCCTTTGGCCTGTCCTCCGCACCGCGAGTCTTCACAAAATGTCTCGCGGTGGTGGCGGCCCATCTCCGGCTTCACGGCCTCTATGTCTTTCCGTACCTCGACGACTGGCTCATCAGAGCAGCGTCCGCTCTGGAGGTCACCAACGCCACGCGCCGCACGGTGACTCTTCTGCAGCACTTGGGCTTTGTTATAAACTTCGCAAAGTCCACTTTGCTCCCCTCACAGGATCTCGAGTTCATCGGCGCAAGGCTGCACACTCCTCAGGCACGAGCATACCTACCGCTCGACAGGGCTCAACGGCTCATGGACCTAGCCGTCCGTTTTCGCAGCCAGCCCCTGGTCTCCGCCAGGCGCTTCCTGAGACTACTCGGCCATATGGCTTCCACCGTCCATGTGACCCCCAATGCCCGCCTGAATATGCGGCCTGCTCAATGGTGTCTCCGCCAGCAGTGGCGACAAGCCACAGGCGGCCTAGCAGACCTAGTGCGCGTCTCCAAGCCGCTGATCTCGTCTCTCCGGTGGTGGCTTCGGCAGCCGAACCTGATATTCGGAATGCCTTTCCAGTCACCTCAGCCGACCCGGGTGCTGACCACGGATGCATCCCTCCTGGGCTGGGGAGCACATTGCCAAGGGGCACGTACTCAGGGCCTCTGGACCACGTGGGAGTCTGCTCAGCAGATCAACTTCCTGGAGCTCAGGGCGATCCGCCTAGCTCTCAAGGCCTTCTCCCACCTGACTTCCCACCAGTCCGTCCTTGTCCAGACGGACAATCAAGTTGCCATGTTCTACGTGAACAAGCAGGGGGGGCACGGGCTCCTTCCTCCTCTGCCGGGAGGCACAGAAGCTCTGCTCTTGGGCCGTCAGTCACGGCATTCTCCTCAAGGCAGTTTATCTCCCGGGCCAAGAAAATTGCTTGGCGGACAAACTCAGCAGGGTCCTCCAGCCGCACGAGTGGCGTCTGGATCCCTTGGTAGTTCAGAAGCTCTTCCTAAAGTGGGGCCTCCCCACGGTGGATCTCTTTGCCAGTCCTCACAACCGGCAGCTTCCTCGCTTCTGCTCTCGTCAGCCACACCCCCTTCGGGTTGCGGCGGACGCTTTTCTGATTTCATGGTCGGGGAGCCTTCTGTACGCTTTCCCTCCCGTCCCGCTAGTCTCTCGGACTCTTTTCAAGGTTCTCCGAGACAAAGCCTTCATGATCCTGGTGGCCCCTCGCTGGCCCAGACAGCCGTGGTTTCCGCTCCTACTGCAATTAGCGGTGGAGGATCCATTCCCTCTGGGGGTACAACCGGATCTCCTCACTCAAGATCAGGGGTCTCTACTACACCCCAACCTCAGGTCTCTCAACCTCATGGCCTGGCTGCTGAGAGGGTAGTCCTTGCTCCCCTTCTCCTGCCGGCAGAGGTGGAGGAGGTCGTCTTGGCTTCGCGACGGCCTTCTACCCGCAAATGCTACGCCCTTAAATGGCGTCGTTTTGCAGTCTGGTGTACCCAACAGTCTCAGGATCCCTTCTCCTGCCCGGTGTCGGTGATCTTGCAGTACTTGCTACACCTCTCTAATCTGGGACTTAAGTCCAACTCCGTCAAAGTTCACCTCAGTGCTCTTTCGGCACATCATGTGCCGGTGGACGGTAGACCTCTCTCCAGCGACCCTCTCGTAGCGAGGTTTCTCCGAGGTCTCCTTCTACTTAAACCACCTCTGCGCCCGCCAGCGCCTGACTGGGACCTGAATGTGGTTTTGCAGCGGATCACCTGTCCGCCTTTTGAACCTATGGCTACCTGTTCTCTCCGTTTTCTGTCTTGGAAAACACTGTTCTTGATAGCCCTCACTTCCGCTAGACGCGTAAGTGAATTGCAGGCCCTCGTGTCTGATCCCCCTTACACTCGGTTCTACAAAAATAGGGTAGTCCTACGGACTCACCCAAAATTTCTTCCTAAAGTGGTCTCCCCTTTTCACATCAATCAGGAGGTGGTACTTCCAACCTTCTTTCCCAGACCACACTCCAGCCGAGCTGAAACGGTCCTCCATACCCTGGACTGTAGAAGGGCTTTGAACTTCTACCTTGACCGTACGCGGGAGCACTGTAAAGCTGCTCAGCTTTTTGTGTCTTTTGACCCCAATAAATTGGGGCTCCCCGTCTCCAAGCGTACTCTGTCCATCTGGGTTGCGGACTGTATCTCTTGGGCTTATGGGGCAGCCGGACTCTCCTTAGAAAGTCGAGTCACGGCTCATTGCGTTCGGGCAAAGGCTACGTCAGTGGCTTACCTCCGCTCTGTTCCGCTGGCAGACATCTGCCGGGCCGCTACTTGGTCTTCGAGCCAGACTTTTGCGGTCCATTACTGTCTCGAGAGGGAGTCCCGCAGGGACAGTGCTTTTGGACAGGCAGTCCTCCGTAATCTCTTTGAGGTCTGAGCAACTCCTACCCTCCATCCCGGATGTGGGCTACCGGTGGGTGATAATTCAGCGAAGATTCTTTCCTTCTGTGCTGCTGAGCTAGAGGGAGCTCATTTTTGTGCTTAGGGTCTCCGGTAGCCTTGAGCTTGGGAGTCCCATAAGTGAGGACTGACTTCCTGCTTGGTCCTGGAGAAAGCGTAGTTACTCACCTGTAACAGGAGCAGCAGGAATCAGTCCTCACAATCGTCTGCTTATGTTCTTTTGCAAATTTTTTATGCTGTCTTTTTTAGCTATGTCATCTGACTGGCTAAGATGGCACCCTTGGGCGGGAAGAGGACCGCGCATGCGCGCTGCAATTCCCAAAGGCTTTCTTTGAAAGCTGGGGAAAATTGCTCCGCGAGGGCTCCGTCGGCGCCGACGTCACCCATAAGTGAGGACTGATTCCTGCTGCTCCTGGAGAACACCTGTTACAGGTGAGTAACTACGCTTCACTTGAGACCCTCTGGGGTGATGTTACAGTTCATGTTGCATTAGCTTGTAGACGTTACTGAGGGAGACCCCTAGGGGTAGGATTATATCACCAGGCTCCAGCCTTTCAGAGCTCTGGTAGAATTCTCTGTCTCCAAGATCTGCTGGCAGGGGTGCATAACCCGTTTGTCTGGACTGGTCTAGCAGTATTCCAGGAAAGGAAATTAACGGTAAGTGAAATTTCTCCTTCTTTCTCTATAACATCAACAAAATCCGCCCATTCCTTTCTGAACGTACTACTAAGACGCTTAATCACTCCTTAATTGTCTCCCATCTTGACTACTGTAACCTACTCCTTGCTGGTCTCCCTTTGAATCATCTCTCCCCTTCAATCTGTTCAACACTCTGCTGCACAGCTAATCTTCTGCCAGCCTCGTCATGCCCACATTACCCCTCTTCTCAAGTCACTTCATTGGCTCCCTATCCATTTCTGCATCCAGTTCAAACCTCCTGCTGACCTATAAATGCATTCACTCTGCGGCTCCTCACTACTTTTCTTCTTATCGCCCCCCCCCCCCCCTCGGGAACTCCGCTCTTCTGGCAAACTGCATCTATCTATGCCCTTCTCTTCTAATGCTAACTCCAGACTTCACTCCTTTTCATCTTGCTGCACCTTATGCCTGGAACAAACTACCTGTGTCTGTATGCCAGGCACCTTCTCGGACCCTTTTCAAATCCCAGCTGAAAACTCACCTCTTCGCTGCTGCTTTTGGATCTTGACTTACCTGATCTCCTTGTTTCTTTACCTCTTCCCCTTGTTTTATCCCTGTCTACACCTTCTGTATTGTCTGTCTTCACTATATTGTAAGCTCTGATGAGCAGGGACTGTCTCTTACATGTCTGTGCAGCGTTGTGTACAACCTGTAGTGCTATACAAATGCTCAGTAGTGTAGTAGTAGTAGTAGTAATATACCAACATCTGAGGTTGTTCATCTGCCTTCAATCATCTGGACTGGTTTAGCAGGATTCAAGGAAAAACAATTCAGGCGTGTAAACTCCATTTTTAATTGGGGCATATGATACCTGATTTTATACATATTTGGAATAGATTTGCTTTGACATAAACCACTGTAAGCTCTCCTTTTAATATCCTTGGCTAGCAGTATTGTCAGGTGTGAATGACATCTATACAATGCAGAGCAAAACCGCTCTAAGGTTCATAAAAATATGGACTCCCAAGCATAATCTGAAAGGAAAGAATCTGGAAAAACTTAAGAATGATTGTAGAGTTCTGTGTTGGGGTTTATATGGTGAACTTGTTCAATATAAAAATAAATAGCAGTTGAACTCAAGGTCCCAGGCATCTCCTTTTCCAGCTGCAACTGTTGAAAGAACAGTGTGAAAGAAGATGGTCGTGCCTACCGTAAGAAGGTCAGCTTGGTAAGGTTACAGCGAGTCTGTTCTGCAAGCTATATTGTGCAGTGAAGAGGAACAGGAGAATGAGATGCAGTGGAGAACATACTGAAGATCAGAGGTGAAAAGATGAGAAGACTCAGGTTGGAGACAGCAGTTTGAGACCTAGGAAAACACCATCCATCAACACTGAAGCAACTGTACTCATACTTGACTGGAGCTCCGGAGTCTCTGAGCCTCCTCTTACCTGTATCATGACAATAATAGAGAAAAGGCATTTCTGAGCAAGCCCATGGTGGTTCCAGATGGGCCATCACATACAAACAATCCATAGAAAGGTGTGTAAAAATGAGAACTGAGGCTGCTGGTCATGTGTACAATCAGGAAAGGAGGGAGCATTATATTAGGGGTCAGATGGACAGCAGGGAGCTCATGAGCCGAAACGCAAACAAACAAGATATGGTTTCTTTGCTGGATTTTGTTTAATAACATTAAATTAACTACATAAATGACATTTTAAAGACTATTATGTGGCCACAGGTGGTGTTCAGACTATATGTACGTTCAAATATTGCATAATTTCCACACATTTCAACTGTGATTCGATGCAGGTAAGACTCACATTAAGCAGTTTTTGAAGATTGCTTTAGATTCAACCTGAAAAGCTGCATAGTTTGGTCACTAGTAGTTTGTAAAGTTTGGAAAAATAGAAAGTCTGCCCCTAAAACTGACATGCCCTAATGTTGCAGCTTATCTAACATATGGTCTGTGTAAACTTTGATCTTATCTTCCCATTGGTTATTAGTTTATCAAAAAATTCAATTTAAAATGTATATTCTTTATACATAAGGTTACAAATAATTGTATAAAACTAAATTTAAAAAGTCCTGTTAACTGGCGTGAAGGAGCAGTGAGACTCAGGCCAGGTTCAAATTCCACTGACTCTCCTTGTGGCCTTGGACAAGTTACTTAAACATTTTTTCAGGTGCAGGCTTATAGATCATAAGCCCTCTGGGTACAGGAAAATTTCTACGTACCTGAATGTAACTCGCCTTTAACTACCACCGGAAAGGTGTGAACTAAATACAAACGGATAAAAAAATATCAGTCTTGGAAAGCCTCTGTAGGAGTCAGCAGGATAAATTTGTAGTTCTTCTATTAGTATTGCATGATTGCTGAAAACTAGAGAGAGAAGCTGGTCTATAATAGGTCCCCAACTCTGGAATAATTTACTTTGGAAATTCGGCAGGAAAGAGATTTGGTCTTTTGGAAGAGGTTTAAAACAATATTCTGTACTTCAGGTTTTACTGTCACATTTTAATTGTTCTGTTTTAAAGTTGTATATATTATAAAGTATGGATGTTTTATGTACTTCACCTAGAAATTTGATAGATGAGTCAGAAATACGTTTTTGAGGATTGGCCATAATTCAGCGATTACTTCATTGCTATGCAATTACAAATACATTTGAATTGAATTACAGCTTGGCTTGGGCTAGTCTCCCTAACTCAATTTCACTCGGAACCATCTAGTCAACACCGAACTATGGAGATTGTGACAAATGTGGGTTCGGGTTTTTTTGCTTCTGCAGTAAAGCTCTGTGTGGTGCATCACTCCATAATAGGCACCTCTTATCTGCAGTTGGCCTAGTAGATAAAAAAATTAACAGTAATTTTAATTAAAACATGCCCCTCTCACTTCATAGAGTTTCTTCATGTCATAGTACAGGATTGTGATATAAAAAGCTGTTTCTTATCGTCCCTCCAGTCCTGCACATCTGGGTAGTGTTCCTCTTCCAGCAACTTGGAGACCAAGCATGTCATCTTTTTGATGACAACACTGTACTTATGCAGCTGGCACTGCCTACCAGCCTCAGTATACTCTTGTCTCCAAGCAGCTGGAGGAGGTAGTGAGCTAGGGTGCTGGACTCACTGAAGGGACAACTAAGGAGATAGGGGCAATAAAAATGAAACAAGCTAAAACTGTTAAGGTGCAGGTTTCTTTTTTTAAAGGCAGAAAAGGGGAAAAACAAAACAACAAAAACAGATCAGAAAGAATCCAGGGACAACAGGGCTGAGGGGAGGATATTCCTTCTCTCCAGGATTTCGAGGGGGGGGGGGGAATCTGTGGAGCCTGACTTCTGACAGTTCCTGAACCCCTTATTGAGTGAAGAGCTTCCATGGGGGCAGCAGTGGATTGATGGGAGTGAACGCTGGCAGCTCTGAGTCACCCCCTTCAGTGCC
Organism: Ichthyophis bannanicus; assembly: GCA_033557465.1. Lineage (NCBI taxonomy): Eukaryota > Metazoa > Chordata > Amphibia > Gymnophiona > Ichthyophiidae > Ichthyophis > Ichthyophis bannanicus. The sequence goes on along the minus strand of CM066031.1, from coordinate 914,896,608 downwards.
GAAGCCGGGAAGGACGGCTGAGCACGAGGGGTAGAAAAGCCACATGGCAAAGAGACTCCAAGGTAATAGTGGCAGGGGTGGGGGAGGACAGCAAGAACCCCTAGCAACCGCTGGAATGCGAGGAGACAGAGCAGCCTGCAGCCGTGTGTTTGGGAGCCTGCAGCCGTGTGGGGGAACTCTCCCTGCTGTGTTTAGGCGTGATTTCTTCTTCAGGCCCATGTGCGTTTTAACCCCCCACTTGTATTTTGGGTGCTTGGCAGAGACAGCCAACAGAGAATAAAGCAGGACAGAGCAGCTTCTTCCTAGGGGGCCATTTGCAGTTTCCTTTCAATTTCAGTTTCTTTTAATTAGATTTCGTTAAATTGGTTTTCCTGATCGTCCCTCCAGTCTAGTCCCGGAATCTCTGGGTTGTCAACCTACACCAGCAGCTTTGGAGACTGAGAAACTTCACTCCTGTGATGTCACCGGTATATAAGGACTGGAACCGCCTCCTCTCACCAGTTTCAACAGTCTCCAAAGCAGCTAGTGGGGTTGTGAGCCCAGGGATTGCAGGGCTCACTTGAGAAACGATTAAGAAGAGTTATTGGATTTTTTGTTTGGGGTTTAAATAAAAATGTGTATATGTCTGATCCATCCATCCATCCATCCATCCATCGCCACTGAGGTGATTTCTACCTGTGGAGGTTTTCTTCAGGTGGCCGGGCTGTATTTGCCCTGAGGTTCTCTGGGTTTCTGACAGTAGCAAACCCCCCCGAGGAGGTCATCGGGTTGGGCAGGCACGGGGAGAGGACCGGCAGCTAGCTACCGCTCCGGGTGAGAGAGGAGCAGGAGCTATAGCTGTCTTAAGCTCAGCGCGTGCAGATGACTTGCCTGCCAGGGCTTGAGCAGTCGGTTGCAGTTTTCAGCGGGTGCCGACACTGTTTTCAACCCGAGATTGAAATCCCTTCCCAGCGGCTTGTGAGCACGGGGGAGAGGCCAGCAGACTGTTTGCAGCAACGGTGAGGTAAGACGGCGTTTTTTTGAGCAGGAACTGCAAGATTTGTAGGCCCAGCCAGACCACGTATGCAAAGTGCAGCAAAACGCCGGTAGCAGGCCCGGGGGCGCTGTGGCTGTTTTTGTATTGGGGGAGCCTCGTTTTTCAAAAACTCACTCGGATTTGGCTGGGGCAGCGAGTCTGCGGGCCGTTAATGTGAATAGTAAAAAAACAAAACAAAAAAAAAGGATCCCCAAACTGGAGTTGGCTAGTGAATTTAAAGGCTTCCTTTCAGTTTTCTTTTTTTGAGGGGTACATCATGCCTTCTCGGCAGTTGCGTTTATTGTGTGGGGCCAAGAGGAGTTTGGTCTCGCTGGACGGTGTCTGTAGGGGTTGAAGTCAGGAGACTAAAGAACTCTTGTCGGGGGGCAGAAATGGGAGATCCAGAGGGCTCGGGGGAGGGGCCCGAGCACATCTCTGAGCCCCTGTCCGGATCAGATCTGGGGCCCAGTACAGCTTTGAGCACGGACCCCCCCCCCCCCCGCCACAGCCATCAGTATCGGGGAGTTTGGCGGCAATTTTTTCACCTGATTTCATGGCTCTCCTGCAAAAGGCATTGACCAGCTCCCAGGGGACGCCTGCAGCTGGGTCCTTAGGGGCTGAGCCTGGGCGGAAGAGACCGTGTTCGCCTGTGAGGGCCACGGAGGCTGCCTCCAATGCAAAGCGTTCTAGGATGGATATGGATCCACTTGAGCAGTCACTTATTTCGGAGGATATCCGTTCCGAGCAGGCAGACTTAGCAGGGCTGGAAGAAGAGGAACTGGAGGAAGGCGAAATTAAAGAGCAGGAGGATCAGGCATGAGTGGTGCGGGTGTTCCGCAGGGAGGAGCTTCCAGCACTCATTGCGGAGTCCCTTAAGGCTCTCAATATTCCGGTCGATAGCGCTGCAGAGGACTCTACCCTGGAGGATCCTTTGCTGCAGGCTGTTCGCAAGACGCAGAGAGCCTTCCCGGTGCATAGGGTGTTTAAGGAGATGATTCAGGAGGAATGGGAAAGGCCGGATGCCGCTCTTAAGGGATCTAGGGTTATAGCGAGGCTTTACCCTATGCTGGACCAGGACCGGGAGTTGTTTAAGGCTCCTAGAGTGGATGCAGCCGTGTCCGCGGTGACCAAGAAAACTACGATCCCGGTAGAGGGTTCCGCGGCCCTCAAGGATGCCCAAGACCGGAAACTGGAGATGGTCCTGAAGCAGGTATTTGAAGCAAATGCGCTATCTTTACAGGCGTCTATGCGGCCTGGGTGGCGAGAGCCTGCTTACGGTGGGTGCAACGGCTTCAGGGGGACCCCGTGGGGGAGGAAGCCGAGGAGGTGTCCAGGTTAGAGTCCGGGGCGGCGTATTTGGCCGATCTTCAGTATGACCTTATCCGGGGTCTAGCGAAGAGTATGGCGTTCGTAGTTGCTGGGCGACAATGTCTTTGGCTGCAGAACTGGGCAGCGGACGGTTCTTCCAAAGCAAGGTTGAGTAAGCTCACCTTCTGCGGAAAGCTTCTGTTTGGAGAGGATTTAGAGAAGTTGGTGAAGGATTTAGGGGAGTCCAAAGGTGGTAGACTGCCGGAGGATAAGCAGAAGCAGGGGCACCACAGTGCCTACCCTAGGGGTCAGCAGCGGGACGTTCGCAGGTTTCGTGCCCCAAGATATGGTCAGGGTCAGCGGGGGCGTTTTCCTGCAAGGTCCCAGGGGTTTCGGTGGTTTTGCAACCACCTCCTCATCCTCCACCTTTAGGAAATCGCAATGATGCCAGGCGGGTCCAGGGGGATCTGATTCCCGTAGGGGGTCGACTGTGGGAGTTTTATCCAGCCTGGACCCGACTCACGTCAGATCAGTGGGTGTTGGAAGTCGTGCGAGAGGGTTATGCATTGGAATTCCAACGCCCAGTGGCCGACTCGTTCGTCCTATCACCATGCAAGGCCAACGCAAAGCGTGCGGCAGTGCAGGAAACAGTCCAAAGATTGCTAGATCTCAATGCCATTGTCCCGGTTCCTTCAGACCAGTTAGGGTGCGGTCGATACTCCATATATTTCGTAGTCCCAAAGAAGGAGGGGACGTGGCGGCCCATCCTGGACCTGAAAAAGGTGAATTGCTGTCTCCGGGTGTCTCATTTTCGGATGGAAACCCTTCGGTCCGTCATCGTAGCAGTAAGGAAAGGAGAGTTTTTGACATCCTTGGACCTGTCGGAGGCATATCTTCACATTCCGATTCGCCACGAGCATCAAAAATTCCTCCGCTTTGCGGTTCCCATGGGACACTTTCAATTTCAGGCTTTTCCCTTTGGCCTTGCAACCGCGCCACGGACGTTCACGAAGGTGATGGTGGTGGTGGCGGCCTTGCGAAAGGAGGGAGTGTTGGTTCGTCCGTATCTGGACGATTGATAAGGGCAAAGTCCCGGGAGGAGAGTGTGTCAGCGACGGCCAAGGTGATCGAGCTCCTGCAGAGCCTTGGTTGGGTGGTAAACGTGGCGAAGAGTCACTTGGAGCCGTCGCAAGTCTTGGAGTACCTGGGCGCTCATTTCGACACAAGCATAGGTCGCGTGTTTCTGCCTCATCAGAGGGTGCTCGGCCTCAGGCAGCTGGTGCGGCAGTTTCTCAGCAAGCAGTGTCCCACAGCTTGGGAGTACTTGAGGGTGTTGGGGACAATGGCGGCGACCTTGGAGTTGGTGCCATGGGCGCGTGCCCACGAGATCGCTGCAGAGCGCATTGTTAAGAAGGTGGTCACATCAGCGAGATCCACTGTCCCAGAGATTGGCCTGTCCAGCGCCGACCTGCCTGGCCCTGCAGTGGTGGTTACGTCCAGGGTGCTTAGAGAGAGGAATGTCATTGGAGGCGCCTTCATGGATATCCCTAATGACAGATGCCAGTCTGCAGGGCTGGGGGGCCCATTGTCAGGGTCGACTGGTTCAGGGTCAGTGGTCCTCGGTGGAGAGGACGTGGTCCATCAACAGGTTGGAGTTGAGAGCGGTAGCGCGGGCGCTACAGGAGTTATGCCCTTATCTTCAGGGAACAGCTATTCGGGTGTTCTCTGACAACGCGATGGCAATGGCCTACGTAAATCGTCAGGGAGGCACAAGCAGCATGGCGCTGGAGGCCAAAGCAGAGAGTTTGTTCGAGTGGGCCGAGGAGAATCTGGTGGCCCTGTCGGCGGCGCATGTCGCAGGAGTGGACAATGTGGAGGCCGATTTTCTGAGCCGCGTACGGGTAGACCCAGGGGAGTGGGTTCTGCACCCGGAGGTCTTCGTGATGTTGGGGGACGCCGGTGATGGATCTGATGGCGATTTTCCGGTCCGCGCAAGTCAGCCGCTTCTTCAGCAGAAGAAAAGAAAGGATGGCGGAAGGCCTGGATGCCCTGATTCAGGTTTGGCCAGAGGGTCAGCTGCTGTATGTGTTTCCTCCGTGGGTTTTGATCGGTCGCGTGTTGCAGCGCATAGAGCTTCACAGGGGCCGAGTAATTCTAATTGTGCCAGATTGGCCGAGGAGACCGTGGTATGCCAACTTGGTCAGGCTCCTGGTGGAGGAGCCATAGCGGCTTCCAGTTCGCAGAGATCTTCTGACTCGGGCCCCTTTGCATGCCGCAGGTGGATCGATTCTCGCTTACGGCCTGGCTATTGAGCGGGCTAGGTTGAGGGCAAAGGGCTATTTGGCGGCAGTGATTGCTACCTTACTGAAATCCAAACGTCAGTCTACTTCGTTGGCGTAAGAGTGTGGTGTGTTTTTGAGGCCTGGTGTGTGGAGAGGGACTTCGTCCCCTTAAGGGCGTCAGTCCCGCAGGTTCTAGTGTTTTTGCAGGACGGTTTTCAGAAAGACTTGGCGGCGGCTTCATTGAAAGTGCAGTTAGCGGCTCTGTCCTGTTAGAGGTAAGGTGTGAGGCAGTCCTCTGGGAAGTCACCCGGATGTGAAATGGTTCCTGAGGGCGGTGATACTCCTACGGCCACCGCATAAGCGAATGGTCCTGGCGTGGGACTTGCCCTTGGTCTTAGAGGCGTGAGGAAAAGCGCCTTTTGAGCCGTTAGCAGAAGCCTCATTGAAGGATCTTACCCTTAAAGGTGGTGTTTTTGGTAGCCATTGCTTCGGCGAGGAGAGTTTCCGAGCTACAGGCGTTTTCTTGTCGAAAGCCATTTTTCTCCTTCTTTGATTCTAAGGTGGTGGTGCGGCCGGTGCCAACTTTCCTGCCTAAGGTGGTCTCGGTTTTTCATATGAACCAGGTAGTGGTTTTGCGGATCAGCTTCATCGCCTCGATGTGAGCCGAGCTTTAAAACAGTATGTGGCTCGCATGGCTAGTTTCCGTAAGTCTGATCGGTTGTTCGTGCTGTTTGCCGGGCCGCGGCAAGGGGAGGCGGCCTCTGAAGGCTCTATTGCTCGATGGTTGAAAGAGGCGATTGCATCAGCATATCTCCTGCAAGGCCGCAAGGTGCTGGATGGGCTGCGGGCTCATTCCACCAGGGCGCAAGCGGCGTCGTGGGCAGAATGGGGCTTAGTTCCGCCAGTGGAGATCTGTAAGGCGGCGACATGGTCTTCACTGCATTCCTTTGTGAAGCATTACCATCTGGACGTTCAGGCGGGGAGGGATGCCTGTTTTGGAGCGGCAGTGCTTCAGGCTGGTGTGACAGTTCCCTCCCGTTGAGTATCTGCACTGCTCTGGTACTTACCCAGAGATTCCGGGACTAGACTGGAGGGACGATCAGGAAGGTTAAATTAGACTTACCTGCTAATTGTAGTTCCTGGAGTAACTCCAGTCTAGTCCCGTATCCTGCCCTGTCTCACTGGTGGACCGTCGCCTGAAGCATATGAGGAATTACTGGTATGTGCCCTTTTTCTGAAGGGGTTAGGTGTGGTTCACGGTAGGACGGCTTACGCCTTGAGGCGGTTTTGGTCCGGGGATCCTTCTTTGCAGTTAGAAACAGGGGGACCTCAAGGCATGGCCCGTGTAGCTGAGGGCTTGTACATAGTTGGGGCTTAGGGTCCTGTAAGGCTCAGTGGGGCAGTTGTTTTTTGATTTTGCGATGTTGCCTGCCTACTTGTTGCTCCGGTGAGTCTGCTTTGTCAATAGGTAAACTGGTGAGAGGAGGCGGTTTCAGTCCTTATATACCGGTGACATCACAGGAGTGAAGTTTCTCAGTCTCCAAAGCTGCTGGTGTAGGTTGACAACCCAGAGATTCCGGGACTAGACTGGAGTTACTCCAGGAACTACAATTAGCAGGTAAGTCTAATTTAACCTTATTTTGTTTGTTTTTATTTTATTTTAGTTCAGGTACTCTAGCTCTGTGCCTGAGCCCGTGGAGGTGCACTGTGCTAGGGATCCTTCTACCTACCTGGGTACAGATTGAGGGTCTTCCTGGGGAGTACCTGCAGCCCTTCCCACCATGCCGGCCAGACTGCAGTTCCTGGTATGTGATGGTATCAAGGGAGGTGAACCCCACTTCATACCATATCTTTAAGCATTCCTTGTATTATACAGCTCAAAACGTATTCAGTGCACAATGACTTGATGCAGACCTATGGCAAAAGCCTAACTAAATGTGCCATTGTCTTGTTGCAACAGCACAAAAGGAGCAGGAGAGCCACGCCACTTTATTAATGTAGGCAGGTCAGCCCAGCATGTGTTTCAGCACAATGCCTTCTTCAGGGGACTGTGACCTTATATAAAAAAAAAACATACATAAAAACATATATAGATTACATTTAAATAATCACAAGTAATAAGGTATAATAAAACATAAATATAAATACTAAAGGGTAAAATCAATTAAAAACTAAATATAAAAAATATCATACACAACCAATAAACTATAATATATCTATATATCTATATCTATATCTATATCTATATAACAACATGATATATTGTATAATTGATCAATCAGATTCATAAAAAGGCATTCAAATACATGGGAGTACAGAGAGGAGAAGGGAAAACAGAGGAGATATCCATCAAACAGATTTCATAAACAACCATTTGCTTGTTGTGTGTCGGGGGAAATCAGTAATTAAACATAGGGATATCGTGCCAGTGGGGGAGGGGAGAGAAAAACAATTTAACAGCCCTGCTGAATACCAAATGGGAAATAATAAACAGATACTAACAATAACTGCATCTGTAGATGCCATATTATGTTGAACTGTACAAAACTAAAAGCTCAAGGACCATGAGGAGGTAGAAAAACAGAGCAAAAAACCCTAAAAAGCAATAATTATAAAAACAAGCTGTAAAACAGACAAAATAAATTTATAAAGGTTCTTTTAAAAGCCATATGCAGTGCATTTACATTAAGAATGTGTTGTCCACTACTAACGCTAGCAGCATCAAAAGGACAGCAAGCGAACTGGGCACCAAATAAACCATGTTAGAAACTTATAAATATACCTAGCAAAATATAAATAAAACTTCAAATGAACTGTCCAAATACACATTACTTTTCGTTTAACCGGCATGGGTGATCATGGCAAGAATCTAAAAAAACACTGTAAATGTGCAGGAAACAAAAAAGGGAGGGGGGAAGGGTAATAAAAAAAACAAAAAAATAAACTAGAAAACTAAATCTACAGAGCCCATCATATCTATAAAAAGACTCCTACAAATATCTGATTGGAATGGTAATAACCATTAAAATCAATTTAAGGGAGTAAACTCAACTCGTATATAATAGTAAAGAAAGCGTTCAAAATAGCAAAACGGAACGCTCATTGCTTGACACACAAACCGGTGATCGCTCCTACCATCAAACGAAAGGAATGTAAAATGTATTGCTTGGATCTAAAATAAGAAACACTTGCCCCACATTGCTTATTGGAAAACAATTGAAGGAGTAATGGCACTTTGTTCCCCTTGCCTTAACCATTTTGAGAGTCTCCCTTTTTAATGATGACTGGTTCCTTTCCTTCCCTTCCCTTCCCTTCCCTTCCCTTTGTTCTTATTTGGTTTTATGACTGTTTGTAGTTTTTCTCCTTTCAGATGCTTTTTATAACATAGGGGGCAGATTATCTTTAATGTTGTGATAAGTTGGTAATGCACTGGCTTCCTTTGCAAGTACATATGTATGGCTACAATCCCCTAATATGATATGGTCCTTTCATGAAGATACTGCCTTTTTTTAATAGCAGTTTTGTGATTATGTGCTCCCCTTTGCATATGCAACTCTGGTCATCATGATGGTATTTCCCCCCTTTTAATAAATCTTCCTCTCCGTGCCATTACTTCTTCAATTGTTTTTCAATATGCAATGTAGGGTAAGTTTCTTTTTTTAGATCCGAGCGATACATTTTATTATCTCCAGGAACAAGCAGGAATGAGTCTTCACATATGGGTACGTCGGTACCGACGGAGTCTGCACGGGAACGCTTCCCAGCGTCCAATCAAAGAGCTTTTGGAAGCATCCCACCACGCCTGCGTACTGCCTTCCCGCCTTTCCCAACTGCCTCTCCTCAGTTTTTGTTTTTCCGCGGAGCCAGCAGGACGTCCTCCTGTCACCGCAGAAAATTCTTCTTTTATTTCTTTATTTTTCTTGTGGTCGCGGCTGTCTTCCTGACGCCACCGGTACCGCCGGTGTGTGTTTTTCTTTTCTTGTAAAATCTTCCTTCTTCAAGGAATATATTTTTCTTCATAGTGTCTCACGGTATCTTAGGCCTTTTAGCCTCTTCTTTTTCCTTCATGGAACCGCCAGCCACTTTCTCCAAGAAATGTTCACACTGTGGCGGTACAACTTTATTTTTAGACCCTCGAAATCGGTGTCTAACCTGTTTGAGTCTTGACAACAGTTTGGTGAGAAGAAGTTTTCAATATCGAGGTTCCCTCGATACACGGTTTCCCTCCAGCTTCGGGGCACCGTCCCTGTCGTCTTCTACACAGCATCAGGTAACCCACAAACAGTCTGTTAAGACTAGCCAGCCCTCGAGTGGTAGGTCTCATGCACAGCATGTAGACTGCTCCGGCCTTGCCCTCGAGGGCCCACTGGCTTCAAAACCCCAGCGGGAGTCTTCGGTCTCCAAAGCGTTTGAGGGGTTTCAGGTTGTTCCTGGGGTTCACCCCTCACAGAACATACCTGAGCCGTGTCTGGTGGTGCATCCGCTTCGAGCAGTACCGATACCCCGACATCGGCACTGGTGTTGGATGAAACACTCCTCACCAGGGATGGTCATCTGGCATCCTCGGTGCCTTCGGGACCGGTGGATACGCTCCAGACTGACCTTCCATTATCGGTACCCTCCAGACGTGCATCGATAGCCTCGCTTCCCTCGATGCCTAGTCTGGAATCGATCTCCAGTCTGGAGGACTGGGTACCGACTCGCCTTGGTACCGGCTCTCGGTACCGAAGGCTTGGTTCCGATGATTCGGATCCACAACTCTCAGTTCCCTCGAGGCCCACTGAGTTGCCACTGGTTGACCTTCATTCACCGGTATCGGGCACGGTACAGAAGTCGGTGACGATGTCCTCATTACCCTTACGGTCGGTGTCTTCCATGCCCAGTTTAGAATCGCTCTCTAGTCTGAAAGACTCGGTACCAATATCATTTGGTACCGACACCGACCGATACCGGTGGCTCGGTACCGAGGATAGCACCTTATGTTTTCGGTTGCCTCGCTACTGATTGAAGGTCTCCGATGACTGCTCCGATGTCTTTGTCGGGCTCGACTCTGACATCGGTACCGGTATCCACAATACCACCTGCCATGCTTTTTTCAACAGGATCCGCTCCCTTCTAGGCCAAGCTTGGAGTCTATACCTGGCATGGACAATGTGGTAATATCGGTCGCTGCTCCTGACAGTCAGTACCGGCGTCCATCCTTTAAGCATTCCACATTGCACTGTGCAGGATCTTCTATTCCTATATATCTGGATAGCTCTGTCGGTGCTCAGGCTAGTTCTTCGGATCTAACCTGTCCAAAGGAAATTCCTATTTGGGAACCCTCTTTTCAGAGTTTCCTCCGGGATATAGCAAGATCTCTTGCCATTCCTATCCCAGGACATGATCCTTCACAGGCCTCTCTTTCTACCAAAGCAAAGGACAACATGATGCTTCCTTTGCATCATTCCTTGCAGGATCTCCTTCTAGGAATGTGGGAAACACCTTTAAGGGTACCCCCACCTTCCAGAGCAACTGATCTTTTATATCAGGTGCCCCCCTCTCCAGGGTTTCAAAAGACTCAACTTCCTCATCATTCCATAGTTGTGGAATCGGCATTGAGGCGGGTAAAGAGCACGAAAAAGCACTTTTCTTATCCGCCAGGTCGTGAATCTAGGATGCTTGATGACTTTGGACGTCAAGCCTTCCAGACATCTATGCTTTCTGCAAGAATTCTCTCATATATTTTCTATATGAGTCTATCTCTTAAGGAGGTCACAAAGCAATTACATCTTTTGACTCCTTTCCTTCCAGAGTCCAAGAGTGCAGCCTACTCTTCACTGCTCAAGCATCTCCAGAATATCTCTTGGTTTCTTACTCGTGCTTCCCTAGACTCTTTTGAGTCTGTTAGCAGGACTTCTGCTATAACCATAGGGGCACGACGTAGAGCCTGGCTCCAAGCTTCAGGCTTGGACAAATGGGCACAGCACAGACTGGAACATACTCCTTGCACTGGAGATAATCTTTTCAACAAGGAGTCTTTACGTCAGGTTACTCAGTTTTCCACTGACTTACCTGTTCCTAGGGGCTCTTCTGCACCTTCTTCTGTCCCAGTAGGTAAGAAATGTCCTGCGAAACCTTCTTCCCATAGCAGAAGAAGGTTTTATGCATCTGCCCATCCTACAGATGTTCCCAAACAGGGGAAGCATCGTCCTGGTCTTCAGGGTTCAACCTCTCACCAGGCTCAGCAAACCCAGCAACCACAGGGTTTCTAATCAACCCATCAGATGCTTGTGACTCTGGGAATTACAATCTGCAGTTGTTTCTTCTCCATAGAAACAATCCACTGCTGTCATTCTAAATTTTAAACATGGATCTCTTCCCGAAAGACATCCATCTTTCTCTCTGAGCTGTCAGGATGTTCATGCTTCTAGGTCACAGGGTTCTCCTCTTTTCCTTCTAGGGAAAGAGGTCCATCCATTATCAAATGATAGTTTCCTGTGCCAGCATGCCTCCTTTCCTTTCTATTAACTTAATATATTGTAAGTTTTCTTCAGCTCCTTTTTCTTTACCCTCTTCCCAGGGTTTTCCTCTGTAAGAGTGGTATTGCTCACTGGAGGGCTTTTCTTCAGCCTCTCTAATTTCTTTCTTTTCTACTGCGGAGTTCTCTTTTCTGAGTCACTCCTCTTTTTCAATCTTGCTTTGCAGCAGTTCATCAGACACCTCCAGAGTTTCTACTCTTGTTTTGTCTGTCCTTTCTGTTTTTCAACAGCACCATTCTTCTGCTGTCTGGCAAGCAGCTACCAATGCAGGAGCCTTTATGTTTCGACCACTGGTTCTTGTCCACCAGTAACCAGATTTGTCCTCCAATAATATTCTATCTAGTATTAGTAGTGACTCCAAGTCAGTGCTGTCATCTGTTTTGGAAAATTTTTCACTACAAACTTGTTGGATTGTCTTCTTTTCTGCCGTCTCCATTCCCATGGGTTTGGCAGCATAGTTGACATAGCTACTGGCTTCTCTGTAGCCAGTTCTATCTCCTCATTCTCCTGCATAATGCTCTCTGCAATTTACAGAAGAGCTCTCCACTATGGGCCCTTGCTAGAGAGCATGGGTTATTTTTCTCCAACAGCTATACTAGATGGTTGAAAAAGGCTTTTTTCAGTCATATCTGCCATGACTAGAAAAGTTCTCCTCTTTTACTATAACGCACATAGGCCTACTCTTACGTGAAGCTTAAGGAGTTGCTCATTCCCTTCTTTGGTCCATAGTATTTCCAATAGGGAATATGTTTCCTCCTTCCAGCTCGTCCTCATGGTACGAACGCATGATACCTTTATGCCCTTAACCAGGTCACTATGGTATCTCATTCCTATGCGTCTTCTGTTCACTTACCATGCTAGAGTTCTAAAATACTCAGGACTTGCAGGCTACTGACTGATATCATCCTCTGCTTTTCACGTAACCATCCTGGTTATTCTACTACCTAGCATCCCTGTAGCCATAACCAGTTGGAATTGATTCTCTACATGTCTTCTCAAGTAGTTTCCACCTTCTTGTTCTTAGATGAATCTTTCCTCTCCACATTTTTCCTATGTGAATGCCTTGTGGACATTTTTCTGTCTGCTTCCTGCAGACTTCCATATACAGGTATATATTTATATACATAACTATAGCACACATCTTACAGATGTCTCTGTCTATCATGTTTGAGTATTTATACCCTTCATATCTCACTATAGATATATACATATAACATATAGATATATGAGAATATATGTATATATATATATATGTGTATGTGTGTATATATATAATCGAGATAGTCTACTCTCGGTAGATATGTATTCTGTTTTATCTACCTGACTGTCGAGGCTGATACAGCCATATGATTCTGACAGAAGGGTTTTTACCCATATTATGCTATCCAGCATGTGTTGGGATCCTACACTCACAACCACTTGGTGATAGTTAACACCTATCATAACCCTAAGGTTTAGGTACCTCTGAAGCTCTCCATGTCCAATATCTCTCCCAGCTGACTTCAGTTAGGAGAGATATTGCGGATCTTCAGCTACTCACAGGCTAACACCTCCGGCGTTGTCCTTCCCTTTGGGATACAGGAGGTTCCCATACCCTTTCCCCCCACAAGGACTGAGCCTGTTTGTCCAAATCGGTTAGCTTTTCTCTTTTGTTCCTAAGAGTGAGCCACTCTTTTGCCAAAAGAGTTCGGTTTTTATCATAAAGCCTTCTGCTGAAGGCCCACCATTTTTTGTACTACCCCAGGTTTTCCTACTGGGGTTCCCTGTTCCCTTTCAGGATTCTGACCTCCATTATTTTTCCTACAGGTTCCCTACCTCCACTATAGTGAGGTCCTTCTCGAGGTTCCTCTACTGGGTTCTCCAGTAGATTCCATGAACCTCCATACTTCTCTAAAGTCCTGTTAGGGGAGGTCCCTATTGCATTTTATTTCTTTGCAATATCATTGACATTTATCAACCACACATGGACTCCTTTTCTGCAGTCCTATGCTAGGTTAGCTGTTCCACAGCACCTTTCTTTCTTCAACTCCTACCCTCCATCCTCAGGATGCCTGGTGTTGTACAGGATAGCATGTTCCAACCTATAACATGCTGGGACTCCAGGCATCTCAGCTTGGGAGTCCCCTTATGTGAAGACTCATTCCTGCTTGTCCTGGAGATAGCACAGTTACTTACCTGTAACAGGTGATCTCTGGGAACAGCAGGAATAAGTCTTCACAACCCACCCACCTCCCCAGGTGTTGTATCTCTATCTTTCCTTTCCTCTCTTTCTCTCTTTGTCTCAGCTTTAAATCTTAACTGAGGAGAGGCAGTTGGGAAAGGCGGGAAGGCAGCACGCAGGCGTGGTGGGATGCTTCCAAAAGCTCTTTGATTGGACGCTGGGAAGCGTTCCCGCGCAGACTCCGTCAGTACTGACGTACCCATATTTGAAGACTTATTCCTGCTGTTCCCAGAGATCACCTGTTACAGGTAAGTAACTAACTGTGCTTTCCTTACATTTGATGGTAGGAGCAATCGCCGGTTTATGTGTCAAGAGATGAGCGTTCTGTTTTGCTATTTTGAGCGCTTTCTTGTTGTTTACTCCCTTAAATTGATTTTTTTTAATGGGTGCTTTTACCATTCCCATCAGATATTTGTAAGAGTCTTTTTATACATATGATGGGCAGTGTAGATTTAGTTTTCTAGTTTATTACCCCCCCCCCCTTTATTTCCCGTGCATTTACTGCGTTTTTTTTAGATTCTTGCCATGATCACCCATGCTGGTTCAGCGAACAGTAATGTGTATTTGGACAGTTCATTTGAAGTTTTAATTATATTTTGCTTGGCATATTTATAAGTTTCTAACATGGTTTATTTGGTGCCCAGTTCACTACTGTTCTTTGGTGAAGCTACAGGGTAAACTATTTAAGACTAATAAGAGAAAATATTTTTTCACTCAACATGTAATCAAACTCTGGAATTTGTTACCGGAGGATGTAGTAAAGACTGTTAGTGTAGCTGGGTTTAAAAAAGATTTGAACAAGTTCCTGGAGGAAAGGTCCATAAACCATTATTAAAAAGGGACCCAGGATATCATTGCTTGACCCAATACAAGCATTGTGGAACCTGTGTCTTTTGGGGAAACTGCTAGGTATGTATGACCTAGATTGGCCACTGTTGGAAACAGGATACTGGACTTGAGGGACCTTGGTCTGATCCAGTATGGCATATCTTACGTTCTTATGGTGCCGCTGGCGTTAGTAGTGGACACAATACATGTTCTTAATGCAAATGCACTGCATATGGTTTTTAAAAGAACCTTTATAAATTTATTTTGTCTATTTTACAGCTTGTTTTTATAATCATTGGTTTTTAGGGTTGGGGGGGGTTGCCCTTTGTTTTTCTGCCTCCTCATTGTCCTTGTGTGTACAACCAATTTATCCCCTTCTTCGGGCTTTTAGTTTTGTAAGTTCAACATAATATAGCATCTACAGATGCTATATTATGTTGAATGACGAAACCTGGAAACAGCACAAGCACTGGCAAGTCAAATGCAAGGCATTGATAAGGCAGGCAAAGGGAGAATTTGAGAAGAAGCTTGCTGTGGAAGCAAAAACGCGAAATAAAGACTTTTTCAAGTACATTCGTAGCAAAAAAAACCTGTGAGAGTCAGTTGGTGCATTAGATGATAGAGGGGTTAAAGGGGCACTAAGAGGCGACAAGGCGATAGCGGAGAGACTGAATGAATTCTTTGCTTCGTTCTTTACTGAGGAAGATGTAGGGATGTTACCCATGACTGAAGTGGTATTTAAAGGTGCGGAAGAATTGAAGGAAATATCGATACATCGGGAAGATGTAGTACGACTATTAAATAAACTGAAGAGTAGCAAATCACCTGGGCCGAATGGTATACATCCAAGGGTGTTGAAAGAACTGAAATACGAGATTACAGACCTGCTATTAGTAATCTGAGAACTATCATTAAAATCATCTCTAATACTTGGAGGATCGCCAATGTAACAGCAAATTTTTAAAAAGGGTTCCAGGGGTGATCCGTGAAACTACAGACCAGTGAGCCTGGCGTCAGTACCGGGAAAAATGGTAGAAACCATCATAAAGAATAAAATTACTCAGCATGTAGATAGTCATGGCCTAATGGGAGATAGCCAACATGGCTTTAGACAGGGAAGCTCTTGTCTTACTAATCTGTTATGTTTTTTTGAAGGTGTGAATAAACAGGTGGACAAAGGTGAGTCGGTTGATATAGTGTATCTGGACTTTCTCCAGGACCAAGCAGGAAGTCAGTCCTCACTTATGGGTGACGTCGGCGCTGACGGAGCCCTCGCGGAGCAATTTTCCCCAGCTTTCAAAGAAAGCCTTTGGGAATTGCAGCGCGCATGCGCGGTCCTCTTCCCGCCCAAGGGTGCCATCTTAGCCAGTCTTCTTTTTTCCGCGGAGCCCTACAGACGTACCCGTCTTGTCCCCGCGAAAAAGTTGATTTTTCCTTCAGAATTTCTCTTTTTTTTCCATTCGGTTCGATGCCGGTCTTTTTCCCGCCGGACTCGCGACGCCGGTCTCGAGTCCTCTTCTTATTTTTCGGTTTTTCTGACTTAGTCAGTTTTTCGTTTCGGTTTTTCCCTGGCAGCCCGGTCCTTTGACCTCGCCGGGGCCCTTTTTCCCCCGATGGCTGCCAGTGGTTTCAAGCGGTGTGGTCAGTGTGACCGAAATATGTCACTAACTGACACACACGACTTTTGCCTCCGCTGCCTGGGCCCGGATCATGAAGAACTGATCTGTGAGCCCTGTGGCAAAATGTCCTCCAAAGCGTTGAGAAGTCGGCGGCATCAGCGGGATAGGATCTTCGCTGACCCCAGCCGTACCCGGACCTCGTCGGAGGCCTCCGCGTCCAAAGGTTCCAGCTCGGACCGTCGCCGGAGTTCCTCCGACAGGGGTTCTCCCTCCGGGGACCATCGTCGTAAGGTGAAACCCGCGAGGGCGGCGTCGGTGGACGCTCCTGGCTCCGCGAGGGCCAGGTCGCATAGCCCCGATAGCCGTCCCGGGTCCTTGGAGAAGGAGCATCTCACGAAGCGACCTCGCCTGGAGTCGGAGCTGCCTGCTCGGGTAAGTCCTGTAGTCCTCCTGGACTCGCCTCCGAGACGGCCGACGTCGGGCCGGCCGACGTCGGGGCCCGAGTCGGGGGCTGCTGGGTCACCTGAGCTCAGACTCAGGTTGACGGCCTTGGAGAGCAGACTGTCTGCCTTCATGGACCAGCAGCGGGCACTGCTCGCTGGCTTCGCTGGCGCCGCTGCCCCGACCGCCGGGACGTCGACGTCCAAGTCGACCCCGGAGACCGAGCCGATCCTCGAGTCGATGCGAACTCGAGTCGATCCTCGGTCGAGGTCACCCTCGGCCTCCCGTTCGGGACCGAGCTCGGCGTCGGGGCGGCAGGCGCCGCGCCCTGCCCGGGCCGACCCCACCGAGTCCTCGTCGGAGTCGGTCTGGGAGTCTGAAGAGGAAGAGTCGCCTGATTCTTTCCGGACTCGGTGTGTCCCCTCGGACTCACCGGAGTCCGAGCCTCGGAAGCAGTCCCCCCCGGAGGATGCCCGGTTCTCGGACTTCGTCAGGGATATGGCCAAGGCTTTGGCCTTCCCTGCGGACCCCGAGGAGGAGCCTCGAGCCGAAGAGCTCGACGCCCTCCAGTATGACTCTCCCGCAAGGGAACACTTTACTGTACCGGTTTCCTCCCATGCTGGAACGACTTCTCTTCCGCATGTGGGAGAGTCCGGCCACCTCGCCGGTCCTGAGCAAGCGGGTCGATTCTATCTATCGAGTCCGCAAGAGCCCTGGCTTCCAAAAAGCACAGCTGCCACACCATTCCATGGTAGTGGAATCGGCCATGCATCGTCTTAAGAGCCAGAAGATGCACTCCTCGGTGCCTCCTGGCAGGGAGGCCCGTAACCTGGATGGCCTTGGCAAGAAGTGTTTCCAGGGCTCTATGCTTGCGTGTCGTGTCCAGACCTACCAGCTATACATGGGCATGTATCTCCGAGACCTGGCTAAAGAGCTAGCCGGGTTCTCCGCTGGTTTGTCCGAGGAACCTTTGCTGAGGTTCCTGGCCTTGTCCACTGGTATTCGGGAATGCTCAAAATTCATATCCCGAGCAGCCTACGATGGCTTTGAAGCGTCGGCTCGAGTGGCCGCAGCCGGCATCGGTGCCCGCCGACAGGCTTGGCTTCAGTCATCTGACCTCGAGCCCTGGGTGCAGGACAAGTTGGTCGATGTCCCCTGCCGAGGCGAAAACCTCTTTGGCAAGCCCATGGCTGAAAAGGCTGCACAAATTGAGACGGAGACTCTCACCAGGACTAGGCTTTCTAGGAAGACCTCCGCCCCTTCCCAGAAAAAGAAGGGCTCGGGTAAGAAGTCCTTTTACCCGAGGAAGGCGGCTGCCTACAAACAATACCCCCATTATCAGGCCCCTGCAGCTTCCCAACAGGGCCAGCAGGCCAAGGGACGGGGTAACGGGTCCCGTAGACAGCAAGCCCCCAAGCCTGCACCACCAGCCCCTGCTCCGCAGGGTGGGGGTTTTTGACTCACTAAGCATAGCCTCTCCCCCCCGCTGGTTCCTCCCAGCACCGGAGGCCGGCTGGTTCACTTCGCCCACAGGTGGTCCAGCATCACCTCAGATGCCTGGGTGCTTCAAGTCGTGCGAGAAGGCTATCTTCTCCACTTCCACCAGGTCCCTCCCTCCTTTTTTCCGGGAGAACCTCCACGACCCCCTCTGCACAGGGAATTACTCCTTCAGGAGTTAGCAGGTCTTCTGCAGGAACGGGCGGTGGAACCGGTGCCCCACCACCTGAAAGGTCAAGGTTTTTACTCCAGGTATTTTCTGATACCAAAGAGAACAGGAGGCCTCAGACCCATCCTGGACCTGCGCAACCTCAACAAGTTCCTCGTGCGGGAGAAGTTCAAGATGCTTACCCTTGGAATCCTTCTGCCCTACCTCCAGCAGGGAGATTGGCTATGCTCCTTGGATCTAAAGGATGCCTACACGCACATCCTCATCCACCCAAGCCACCGTCAATACCTAAGGTTTGTGGTGGCAGGAAATCATTACCAGTACCGGGTACTGCCCTTTGGCCTGTCCTCCGCACCGCGAGTCTTCACAAAATGTCTCGCAGTGGTGGCGGCCCATCTCCGGCTTCACGGCCTCTGTCTTTCCGTACCTCGACGACTGGCTCATCAGAGCAGCGTCCGCTCTGGAGGTCACCAACGCCACGCGCCGCACGGTGACTCTTCTGCAGCACTTGGGCTTTGTTTATAAACTTCGCAAAGTCCACTTTGCTCCCCTCACAGGATCTCGAGTTCATCGGCGCAAAGCTGCACACTCCTCAGGCACGAGCGTACCTACCGCTCGACAGGGCTCTACGGCTCATGGACCTAGCCGACCGTTTTCGCAGCCAGCCCCTGGTCTCCGCCAGGCGCTTCCTGAGACTACTCGGCCATATGGCTTCCACCGTCCACGTGACCCCCAATGCCCGCCTGCATATGCGGCCTGCTCAATGGTGTCTCCGCCAGCAGTGGCGACAAGTCACCGGCGGCCTAGCAGACCTAGTGCGCGTCTCCGAGCCGCTGATCTCGTCTCTCCGGTGGTGGCTTCAGCAGCCGAACCTGATCTGCGGAATGCCTTTCCAGTCTCCTCAGCCGGCCCGGGTACTGACAACAGATGCATCCCTCCTGGGCTGGGGAGCGCACTGCCAAGGGGCACGCACTCAGGGCCTCTGGACCGCGTGGGAGTCTGCTCAGCAGATCAACTTCCTGGAGCTCAGGGTGATCCGCCTGGCTCTCAAGGCCTTCTCCCACCTGACTTCTCACCAGTCCGTCCTTGTCCAGACGGACAATCAAGTTGCCATGTTCTACGTGAACAAGCAGGGCGGCACGGGCTCCTTCCTCCTCTGCCGGGAGGCACAGAAGCTCTGCTCTTGGGCCGTCAGTCACGGAATTCTCCTCAAGGCAGTTTATCTCCCAGGCCAAGAGAATTACCTGGCGGACAAACTCAGCAGGATCCTCCAGCCGCACGAGTGGCGTCTGGATCCCTTGGTAGTTCAGAAGCTCTTTCTGAAGTGGGGCCTCCCCACGATGGATCTCTTTGCCAGTCCTCACAACCGGCAACTTCCTCGCTTCTGCTCTCGTCAGCCACACCCCCTTCGGGTTGCGGCGGACGCTTTTCTACTCTCATGGTCGGGGAGCCTTCTGTACGCTTTCCCTCCCATCCCGCTAGTCTCCCGGACTCTTTTCAAGGTTCTCCGAGACAAAGCCCTCATGATCCTGGTGGCCCCTCGCTGGCCCAGACAGCCGTGGTTTCCGCTCCTGCTGCAATTAGCGGTAGAGGATCCGTTCCCCCTGGGGTTACAACCGGATCTCCTCACTCAGGATCAGGGGTCTCTGCTACACCCCAACCTCAGGTCTCTCAACCTCATGGCCTGGCTGCTGAGAGGGTAGTCCTCACTCCCCTTCTCCTGCCGGCGGAGGTGGAGGAGGTCGTCCTAGCTTCACGACGACCTTCTACCCGCAAATGCTACGCCCTTAAATGGCGTTGCTTTTCCGTCTGGTGTACCCAACAGTCTCAGGATCCCTTCTCCTGCCCAGTGTCGGTGATCCTGCAGTACTTGCTATACCTCTCTAATCTGGGACTTAAGTCCAACTCCGTCAAAGTTCACCTCAGTGCTCTCTCAGCACATCATGTGCCGGTGGACGGCAGACCTCTTTCCAGCGACCCTCTTGTAGCGAGGTTTCTCCGAGGTCTTCTTCTACTTAAACCACCTCTGCGCCCGCCAGCGCCTGACTGGGACCTGAATGTGGTTTTGCAGCGGATCACCTGTCCGCCTTTTGAACCTATGGCTACCTGTTCTCTCCGTTTTCTGTCTTGGAAAACACTGTTCTTGATAGCCCTCACTTCCGCTAGACGCGTAAGTGAATTGCAGGCCCTCGTGTCTGATCCCCCTTACACTCGGTTCTACAAAAATAGGGTAGTCCTACGGACTCACCCAAAATTTCTTCCAAAAGTGGTCTCCCCTTTTCATATCAATCAGGAGGTGGTACTTCCAACCTTCTTTCCCAGACCACACTCCAGCCGAGCTGAAACGGTCCTCCATACCCTGGACTGTAGAAGGGCTCTGAACTTCTACCTTGACCGTACGCGGGAGCACCGTAAAGCTGCTCAGCTTTTTGTATCTTTCGACCCCAATAAATTGGGGCTCCCGGTCTCCAAGCGTACTCTGTCCATCTGGGTTGCGGACTGTATCACTTGGGCTTATGGGGCGGCCGGACTCTCCTTGGAAGGTCGAGTCACGGCTCACTGCGTTAGGGCAAAGGCCACGTCAGTGGCTTACCTCCGCTCTGTTCCGCTGGCAGACATCTGCCGGGCCGCTACTTGGTCTTCGAGCCAGACTTTTGCGGTCCATTACTGTCTCGAGAGGGAGTCCCGCAGGGACAGTGCTTTCGGACAAGCAGTCCTCCGTAATCTCTTTGAGGTCTGAGCAACTCCTACCCTCCATCCCGGTTGTGGGCTACCGGTGGGTAATTATTCAGCGAAGATCCTTCCTTCTGTGCTGCTGAGCTAGAGGGAGCTCATTTTTGTGCTTAGGGTCTCCGGTAGCCTTGAGCTTGGGAGTCCCATAAGTGAGGACTGACTTCCTGCTTGGTCCTGGAGAAAGCGTAGTTACTCACCTGTAACAGGTGTTCTCCAGGAGCAGCAGGAATCAGTCCTCACAACCCTCCCTCCTCCCCTTGGAGTTGCAATCGTCTGCTTTACTTTTTGCTAATTTTTATGCTGTCTTTTTTAGCTATGTCATCTGACTGGCTAAGATGGCACCCTTGGGCGGGAAGAGGACCGCGCATGCGCGCTGCAATTCCCAAAGGCTTTCTTTGAAAGCTGGGGAAAATTGCTTCGTGAGGGCTCCGTCGGCGCCGACGTCACCCATAAGTGAGGACTGATTCCTGCTGCTCCTGGAGAACACCTGTTACAGGTGAGTAACTACGCTTTCAGAAAGGCTTTGACAAGGTCCCTCATCAGAGACATTTGGCAAAACTAAAGAGTCATGGGATAGGGGGCAGTGTACTACTGTGGATCAGGAACTAGTTAAAAGATATAAAGCAGAGAATAGGGCTAAAGGGCCAATTTTCCCAATGGAGAAAGGTGAATAGTAGTGTACCCCAGGGATCTGTGCTGGGTCCGCTGCTTTTTGACATATTCATAAATGACGTGGAAAGTGGAATAATGAGTGAGGTTATCAAATTTGCAGATGACGCAAAACTATTTAAAGTTGTTAAAACCCAAGAGGTTTGTGGAAAATTGCAAGAGGATCTTGATAAATTGGAAGACTGGGCATCAAAATGGCAGATGAAATTTAATGTGGACAAGTGCAAAATTATGCACCTAGGGAAGAACAACCCAAACTATGGTTACACGATGCAAGGTTCCACGTTAGGAACCACCACCCAGGAAAAAGATTTAGGCGTCATTGTGGATAACATGTTAAAACCCTCCGCCCAGTATGCAGCGGCGGCCAAGAGAGCAAATAGAATGCAAGGTATGATAAGGAAAGGAATGGAAAATAAAACAAAAGATATTATAATGCCTTGATATCATTCCATGGTGAGACCGCACCTTGAATATTGTGTGCAGTTCTGGTCACCGTATCTTAAAAAGGATATAACGATATTAGAAAAGGTTCAGAGAACAGCCACCAAAATGGTAAAGGGGATGGAAAGATACTCCTATGAAGAAAGGCTAAAAAGGTTAGGGCTCTTTAACCTGGAAAAGAGACGGTTGAGGGGAGATATGATAGACGTCTATAAATTAATGAACAGAGTGGAACAGGTAAACGTAGATCGATTGTTAACGTTATCAGAATATAGAAAGACTAGGGGACATGCAATGAAGCTACAAGGTAAACTATTTAAGACTAATAAAAGAAAATTATTTTTTCACTCAACGTGTAATCAAACTCTGGAATTTGTTACCGGAGGATGTAGTAAAGGCGTTTAGTGTAGCTGGGTTTAAAAAAGGTTTGGACAAGTTCCTGGAGGAAAGGTCCATAAACCATTATTAAGAAGGGACCCAGGATATCAATGCTTGACCCAGTACAAGCATTGTGGAACCTGTGTCTTTTGGGGAAACTGCTAGGTACGTATAACCTAGATTGGCCATTGTTGGAAACAGGATACTGGGCTTGATGGACCTTGGTCTGACCCAGTATGGCATATCTTATGTAATGTTCTTATGTTCAGTTACTCTTAGTATCTGTTTATTATTTCCCATTTGGTATTCAGTGGGGTGGTTACATATTTTCTCTCTCTCCCCTCCCCCACTGGCACAACGATATGCCTATGTTTAATTACTGATTCCCCTGTTTATGAAATCTGTTTGATGGATGATCTCCTATGTTTGTTTTCCCTTCTTCCCTCTGTAGTCCCATTGGGTAGACTGATAGGATTCAATACTGATCCACATTTAGAGATGTTTCTCTAGTGGTAAGTTGGCATCTATACATTACTTGATTTACTGTTTCTTTTGCATCTCTCTTTATGGGTGTATTTCTCTTTTTTATCACACTTGTCATGTTTTTATGTATTTATATGCGTTTTTATGGATATTTATCAATTATACATTATATGATATTGTGTTATATATTTATATATATGTATTAGTTTTTTATTGGTTGTGTATGATTTCTTTTGGGCTCCTTTTTATTTAGTTATGGCTTGATTTTACCCTTTCTTATTTATATTTGTTTTATTATCCCCTGAAGAAGGCATTGTGCCGAAACACGTGTTGGACTGACCTGCCTACATTAATAAAGCTCTTTTTTCCAGTGGCGTGGCTCTCCTGTTCTTTTTGTGTTGCTTTTAGACTGCAGGAGGAGGCCTCCTTCTGTGTTTACATTGTCTTGTTGCTGAACAAATTTCAGAGAGCTGTTGTGCCGGGTCAGGAGATGTAAGTGACATTTTGTTGAGACATTGTAACTTTTTCCTGAGAAGGATCGGGCAAAAATGTCTGAGACAGAAATAAAGATAAGGAAGGCAAAGTGCTGAGTAGCTTGTGTAGCTACAATTTTTTTTTCTGTGAAACAGGAAGCACCTGCATACAAGAAATGTAAATAACTAGAAAGACAGAGACAGTCAGTGGATAGGAGACAAATGAAATCCTTCCATCTATCTATGATCAGTGAGTAACCTGACATGATCATCTTTTGTCTCTTAGCCCAGACTCTGTACCTACTAAATTTGTGATATTGTAAGTGAAGCTGTACTCCTTACATCCATTGGTATTACTTATAATAAAAACATAAACTTCTGCTCAGAGAAAGTGTCAGTCTGATTGGATCAGTGGTCTGTTTCATATCTTTGAGGTACAACATGGCAGCGCAATCTAAAAATCCTCAAGATATGTGGGACCCATCAAGAGCGGTCTCAGAGACCGGCGTCTGCCTAGACTGCACACAAGAAGCTAGGTCATTGGAGCAGGGCCTGCAGGACTAGATGAGGCAAGAGAGTCCCTCCCAGTCTCAAGATACCCTGGAGGTGGGGAGCACTGTGTTACCTTCAACAGATCCTGCCCCTGGTTCCTGTGCAATACCTGGACCATCCACTCCTCAAGCCCAGGGAGCAATAGAACTCCTGGGGGAGTTCTCACCGGAGTTCCTTATCGTTCCTCCAGTTCAGTCCTCCACCTCTGGGTAGTGTACCTCCTCCTGCAGCTTGGAGACTGAGCATGTCAAAGTCGTGACATCACTGGAATGTACCCTGCTGGTCTCTCCCATCAGCCCCAGTGTGTCCAGTCTCCATGCAGTAGGAGGACATAGTGAACCTAGGTGCTGGGCTCACTTGAGGAACAGATGAGGAGCAGTGTAGTTCAGCCTAGTGTTTGGATTTTATTTGGTCCTATTACTTACATTGATTTTATTTCCTGGTAGCTGTTCCTTTTATTAAAAAAAAAAAAAGGGGTTTGAGCGATTCTCTACCTGTCTCCTTGCCTTCTTTCCCCAAGCGGATCAGTTCTGACAGCAGCTCTCTCCTGGACAGTACAGGGGAGAGCCCTGCAGCACACAAGCCTGTCTGCCCTTCGGCCCAGGTTCACCGTAACTCATCGCGGCAGGCAGCTCAGACTGCGAGGTAGGTACCCACCGCGTGCGTTGCTCACTGCAGCGTTGAGCAACACCGCGGGTGGTCGATCAGAGGTAAGAAAATCACTCCTTGCGGTTTCGTTGCTTGTCGGGGCAGAAGCATGCCCCGTGACTGCGCAGCGTGTGCCTGGGAGATTTTTTAAGAGACATCGGGGTTTTGGCGCCAAGCAGGGCCTGACTGCACTTGCAGCCATTTTCCTGCGTGCTACAGCCGCGTGGCGTTTCTCAGTAGCAGGACTCGTTACGGGGCTGAAAGAAAAGCAGTTTTTCACTCAGCGCTGCTAACTTTAGGTTAGATTTGTTTTTTCTTCGCAGATTCTGTATTATTGGAGGGGTTTGGTCAGTAAACTGGGGATTTCCCTTCCTTTAAGTTGAATTTAAAAAAATTAATAGACATATAAATATAATAACAAGGGGTTAATACAAATTCTTCACAAGCTGGTTAGTATTAATAGCTAATGCCTTCAAGGCCCCAGTGTCTGATGTGTGGCACGTGCAGGGGCACCGTCTCGGACACCGGAATTTGTCGGGGCTGCGCTGCAACTTCAAATATGGAGCAGCAGATGGAAGATAAGGTGGTTCAGGAGTCACTCAACCTTTTGACAAGACCCGAAGGGGAGTTGTGAGTGGAGGCACAGTCGTTGGCTTTGCCGGAGATGCCTGCAGGTCCATCTAGTGCCGTGCCTTCTACGGCTGCAGGGCCTCCTCTGGGAGATTTTTCCCCAGGGTTTGTTTTAATAATGCAGCAGGCTTATTGCTTATTGCAAGGGAGGCTGCCGGAGCCTATGCCACGGACTCCGCTGATGAGATAGCCCGGGATGGAAGACCTCTTAAAAGGGCACGATCGCTAGATCAACCACCCTTGGATGCCGAGTGGTCTGAGACGGAAGGGCCCGAGTTAGAATTTTAATCTGGAATGGAGGAACTTGAAGAAGGTGAAATCCTGGAGCCGGAGGATCAGGGGAGAATCATTAGGGTTTTCCGGAAGGATGAGCTTACAGCACTTATTACAGAATCCCTTCAGGCGCTCAATCTGTTCCCTGTAAAATAGTTATCTCCAAGTTATAATGCCCTGTTCAATGTAATTTCAGTTTGTTCAATGTAAACCGCACTGATGCAGAAAAGCGCGGTATATAAGAGAATGTAAATAAAATAAAATAAATAAATCTAGATGCGGTACAACCAGCAGAGGAAGAGGGGTTGGAGGACCCTCTAATTCAAGCGGTGAGGGAATCTCAGGTGGTGGTTCCCGTTCACTGGGTAGTTGATCGGATGATCCAAGCTGAATGGGACCTGTCGGAAGCAGGATTGAAGGGAGTCAGGACCATGAACATGCTCTATCCCTTGGCGGACAAGGACAAGGAAAGGTTTCATTCCCCGCGGATTGATGCGGCGGTGTCAGCAGTCACAAAGAAGATGACTATTCCAGTAGAAGGCAGCGCAGCCTTGAAGGATGTGCAGGATAGGAAAGTAGACTGTCTGTTGAAACAGGCCTTTGAGGCAAATGCTTTATCCCTGCAAGCTTCTATCTGTGGAGCTTGGGTGGCGAGGGCGTGCCTCAGGTGGTCCCAACACTTGCAGTAATCCAGTCAGCTGGAACTAATGGAGGTGACACGGCTAGAATCTGGTTTGGCGTATTTAGCAGGTGTCCACTACAATTTGATAAGAGCATTGGTGAATAGTATATCATCCTTGGTAGCCACTCGCCATTATCTGTGGCTCAGAAATTGGGCGGCGGATGGCTCTTCAAGTCGCGTCTGAGTAAGCTTCCTTTTTTAAGGGTAAGTTATTGTTTGGGGAAGGCCTAGACAAATTGGTGAAGGACTTGGGAGAGTCCAAAGGTGGAAGACTCCCGGAGGACAAGCCTAAGCAGGGCAAGCCCATGCCGGCCTCGCGGGGCCAGTTTAGAGACTTTAGGAGATTTCGGACTAGACTCGATTGGGAGGCTTCCAAAGAGGAAGATTTGCTTCTAGAGCCCGTGGATTTTGGGGAGCAGGTAGAGGTTTTGCAGCTGACTCCGCTGCGCATGGTCAAACAACAATGAAGCGAGGCAGACCCAGGTGGGAATTCAACCGATTGGAGGGCGACTTCGGGAATTTCTTCCTGCCTGGGTCCACATAACATTTGACCAATGGGAGTTGGAAATAATACGCAAGGGTTATGCGCTAGAATTGGCCCGGCCAATTCGGGACTCGTTTGTACTTTTGCCCTGCAAGGTTCTGGGGAAAGACGCTTGCAGAACGACAGATGTTGGATTGGCTCTTACAACTGGGAGCATAGAAACATAGAAATATGACGACAGAAAAAGACCACATGGCCTATCTAGTCTGTCCTTCCATATCAACAACTACAACAGTCCCCTTTTTTCCTTTAGAGATCCTCTGTGTTTGTCCCATGCTTTTTTTGAATTCAGTTACTGTCCTCATCTCTACTACCTCCACTGGGAGACTAGTCCATGGATCCACCACACTTTCCGTAAAGAAATATTTCCGCATATCACTCCTGAATCTATCCCCCTTCACCCCCATCCCATGTCCCCTTGTAGCAGAACTTGCTTTCAATTGAAAGAGGCTCTCCCCTGAACATTTATGCCACGGAGGTATTTAAACATCTCAATCCATATCATCTTTATCCTGCCTTTCCTCTAAGGTGTACATATTAAGATCCCTAAGTCTGTCCTCATATGCTTTATAATGAAGACCACTAACCATTTTAGTAGCCACCCTCTGCACCAACTCCATCCTGTTCACATCGTTTTGAAGGTGCAGTCTCCAGAATTGCACACTATACTCCAAATGAGGTCGCACCAAAGACTTATACAGAGGCACTATCACCTCCTTTTTTTCTGCTAGCCATTTCTCTCCGTATGCACCCAGTTATTCTTCTAGCTTTCGCAGTCGCCTTTTCTACCTGTTTAGCTACTTTAAGATCATCAGACACAACCACACCTAGGTCCCGCTCTTCTTTGATGGACAAAAGTAAATACTATATTGCTCCCTTGGATTGCTGCAGCCCAAATGGATGACCTTACATTTTTTAACATTAAATCCCAGCTGCCACATTCTAGACCGTTCTTCAAGCTTAGCTAGATCCCTCCTCATGTTATCTACACCTTCCTGGGTGTCTAATCTATTGCGGATTTTGGTATCATCCGAGCAGTAGTGCCTGTTCTGTTAACACCCTACGGCGAAGGCTGTTACTCCATTTATTTCATGGTGCCAAAGGAGTACGGGTCACTCCGACCTATCTTAAATCTGAAAGGGATAAATCGCTGTCTTAGAGTTCCTCATTTCAGGATGGAAACCTTGCGTTCGGTAATAGTGTTAAGAGTTCCTGACCTCCCTCGATCTCACTACTTACATATTCCAATCAGAGTATCTCGTCAAATGTTCCTCAGGTTTGCTCTTCCATGGGGACATTACCAGTTTCAGTCTTTGCCCTTTGGTTTGGTGACGGCGCCGTGTACCTTCACCAAGGTTGTGGTGGTGGCAGCGGCGGTGTTGTAAAAAGAAGGTGTTCTAGTTCACCCTTATCTTGACGGTTGGTTGATTCAGGCTAAGTCCAGGACCGAGAGTGTGCTGGTGACGGACAGGGTGGTGAAGTTCCTGTAGGGTCTTGTTTGGGTGGTCAATCCGGCCAAGAGTCGATTTAGTCCCGTCCCAGGTGCTGGAGTACTTGGGGGTCCACTTTGACACATGGAGAGGAGCTGTGTGTTTTTCCGGATCGTCGAGCTTAAGTTCTTCGCCCGCTAGTACGCAACTTCCTGGCAATTTTGGCGCCTTCTGCGTGAGCTATCTTCGCATGTTAGGGACAATGGCGGCGACCCTGGAGGTAGTTCCATGGGCCAGAGCTCACATGCGACTGTTGCAGAGGGCGTTGCTACGACGATGGTCCCACCAGAACGATTCTCTGAACAAACGGCTCCCCTGTCCGCTTCGAGTCAGGTGGTCGCTTCACTGGTGGCTCTGCCCAGTGAGTCTGGCGGCAGGCTTGTCACTGGAACAGCCGCAGTGGCTCCCGCTGTTGACAGACGCAAGTCTTGTAGGATAGGGAGCACACTGCGAGGATCTCTTCACTCAGGGTACTTGGAACGACCAGGAGGTCCAATGGTTGATCAACCCCCTGGAGCTGCGAGCAGTGTTTCTAGCTCTCCAGAATTTTGAGTTTGCTGTAACAGGTCGGGCGATACGAGTGCTTTCAGACAATTCAGCGATGGTGGCGTACATCAATCGGCAAGGCGGAACGGGAAGCGCGGCCATGGAACAGGAAGCAGAAGCATTGTTTGCCTGGATAGAACCTCGACTACAAGCAATATCGGCGGCGCACATTGTAGGAAAGGACAATGTGATGGCAGATTTTCTCAGCAGAGTCCGGGTGGATGCTGGGGAATGGGAGCTGCATCTGGGAATCTTTGCCCAAATAGCCCATAGATGGGGACCGCCGATTATGGATCTCATGGCGACCTTCCAGACAGCAAAGAGAAGTCGCTTTTATAGCAGAAGACGAGAGAGAATGTCTGAAGGGATCGATGCCTTGATACAACATGGCCATTATCAGGTCTCCTGTCTTTCCCCCATGGGCACTCATAGGGCGAGTAGTGCAACGCCTCGAGACTCATCGAGGAAGAGTGCTTTTGGTGGCTCCAGACTGGATGAGGTGTCTGTGGTATGCCAATCTAGTCCGACTTCTCGACGGGGAACCTTGGAGGTTGCCGATAACGGAGAATCTGCTGATTCAGGGTCCGTTTCGAATGCCTCAGGTGGATCGGTTCTTGCTTACGGCCTGGCTATTGAAAGGGCGAGGCTAAGGAAAAAAAGTTATTCTGGAGCGGTCATCTCAACTTTGCTTTGGGCCAGGAAGAGATCCATGTCTCTAGCATATGTGCGAATTTGGGGTATTTTTGAGGACTGGTGCTCTTGGCGGCAGGTCCATGCTTCCACGGTGTCCTTTCCAGTAGTGTTGAGTTTCTTACAGGATTGGTTTGATAAGGGTCTGGCAGCCAGCTCTTTAAGAGTTCTGCTAGCAGCGCTGGCTTGCTATAGAGGTAAAGTTCAAGGAGTAGCCTTAAGCGCTCATGTAGATGTGGTGCGCTTTCTTAAAGCAGTATCTAGGCTTCGCCCCTCCCGCAGGATAGTGGTGGTGCCCTGGGACCTCAAATTGGTTCTAGGGGCATTGTCTAAGGAACCCTTTGAGCCATTACACCAAGCATCCGTTAAGGATTTAACTTTAAAGACAGTGTTCTTGGTGGCCATATGTTTGGCGAGTCTCGTCTCGGAGTTGCAGGCTTTGTCCTATCGAGAGCCGTTTGTCATTTTCTAGGGAAAAGGTGGGTGGTGCAACCAGTTCCAGCGTTTTTGCCAAAGGTAGTTTCTCCGTTCCACCTAAATCAGTCTCTTTCCCTACCAGTATTAGGGTCTGCGGAGGGGAACGCTTCAGACTGTAGTTTACGCTGCTTGGACATAGAGTGCTGCAGCAGTATTTAAAGGTTTCAGAAACCTTTTGCAAGTCTGATCGTCTGTTTGTGCTGTTTGGAGGACCCCCGTAAAGAGGAAGTGGCGGTGAAAGCTTCATTTTCCAGATGGATTTGAGAAGCAATTTCGTTGGTGTATATTTTGCAAGGTTGACCAGTACCAGTGGGTCTTAAGGGCTCGCTCTACTTGAGCGCAAGCGACTTCCTGGGCGGAGCACAGTTTGGTTCCGCCAGTGGAAATTTGCAGAGCGGCCACTTGGTCGTCTCTTCATTCCTTCAGTAAGCACTACTGCCTGGATGTTCTGGCAGCGAACGATGCCTGTTTCGGGTCAGCGGTGTTGCGATTCAGGTTGAAAGGTCCCTCCCAATGATTACTGCTCTGTTACATCCCAGAGGTGGAGGACTGAACTGGAGGAACGATAAGGAAATGCAAATTACACTTACCTGTTAATTGTTGTTCCTTGAACTCCAGTTCAGTCCTCATGCCCGCCCGGGGATAGATTCTTCAGCAGTGGATTATCAGTTTGGGGGGAATGCAAGACACCCAGTGGGTATAACTCGTAATAGACTCGGGATCGCTCTGATTCTTTCTATCTGTCCCTTCTTTATCTTCCCTTTTTCTGGTTCGGCTCAGGGGGGAGGGAAAGGGAAAGTGTGAGAAGCCAGTCCCCTTCTTCCTGGAAGGGGGTTAGTTATCACTTAACTTCTAACTGACTTATAACTAAGGTTGAGTGTTAAAGTTGAGATTAATATGATAGCTACTTATTTGTTGCTCCTTTGAGTCTGCTTTGTCAATAGTTCACTGGGGCTGATGGGAGAGACCAGCAGGGTATATCCAGTGATGTCACGGCTTTGACATGCTCAGTCTCCAAGCTACAGGAGGAGGTACACTACCTAGAGGTGGAGTTTCTCAAGGAGCAACAATTACCAGGTAAGTGTAATTTCCATTTTGTCTTTCTTTTGCATATGGCATTTTAAGTCAACAGGGTTTGGCAAGCAGCTCCTCAGCCCGGAACGCTGGGCTAAGAGAGTGTCTGACACAAGAGAGCATGAGTTGGGGGTGGTGGCGACTAAGTGGGCTAGAGGCTCAGAGGAGTGGCAGCAGTCACCATGGTTGGAGGGGCTGGATGGGGAAAACCTCAACGCTGAGCTAGATCTGCAGGAGGAGTTGGAAGGAGGAGAGATCCCAGAACAGGAGGATCAGGCCCAGATTGTTCAGGTGTTCTTCCGGAAGACGCTGCCGGTGCTCATTTTGGAGTCCCTCAAAGCTCTGAATATGCCTGCTAATCTCCTGGCAGAGGTGCTGGAGGATCTGCTGCTCCAGGTAGTGCGGAAATTGCAGAAAATCTTCCCTGTACATAGAGTAGTATGACAGATGATCCAGGATGAGTGGGATCTGCCGGAGGCCAGTTTTAAAGGGGTGCAATCCAAGACGCGCCAGTACCTGCTACCGGAGCAAGAATGAGAGCTTTGATTGCCTAAAATGGACACAGCAGTGTCAGCAGCAGTAGAGGAGACCTTGACTGGTCTCCTGCAGCTAAGAGCCGTGGAACCAGTTCTGCGAGACCAGTACTGCTACAGTTGATTTTCCATTTATTTTGTGGTGCCCAAAAAGGAAGGTTCCTTTCGCCCGATTCTTGACCTCAAGGGCATGAACCACTGTCGCCAGGACTGCATTTCCACATGGAAACACTGATATCAGTAATAGTGGCGGTAAGGAGCGTAGAGTTCTTGATGTGTCTCGATCTCATGGAGGCATATCTGCACATTTCCCTCCATCCAGAACATCAGCAGTTTCTCCAATTTATGGTGCCAAGGGGCCATTTCCAGTTTAGAGTGTTGCCCTTCGATCTGGTGACTGGCCCCCATACCTTCACCAAGGTCATGGTAGTGGCGGCGGCAGCTCTCTGCAAGGAAGGGGTTTTCGTCTACCCATACCTAGACGATTGGCTGATCTGGGCGAAATTCAGGGACGACCGTGATGGAAATCCTTCAAAGTCTTGGTTGGGTGGTCAGCCTGGCCGAGAGTCGGTTATGGCCAGCCCAGGAGTTAGAGTATTTGGGAACGTGCTTGAATGCCCATGTGGTCAGGGTTTTCCTGCCGGATCACTGGGCTCAGGAGCTATGACAGTTGATACAACAGTTCCTGAAGATGGCTAGACTGTCAACATGGTGGTATTTTCAGGTTCTGGGGACCTTTATGGCCATGCTCGAGCTAGTCCCATGGGCAAGGGTGCACATGCGGCCACTGCAGAGGGCTCTGCACCGGCAGTGGTCCCATCAGTCAACCCCTGTCCCAAGTACTCCCCTGCCTGCAGAGTACCAGGAGAGCCCTCAGATGGTGGTTGCATCCGGGGAGCCTGGAATGGGGCATGCCACTCGAGTCCCCAGTGTGGGTTCAGTTGATGACCGATGCCAGTAAGTCAGGTGGAGCTCTTTGTGAAGGACACTTTGTTCAGGGACAGTGGAGTCCATAGGAGGCCCATGGTCAATCAACAGGTTTGAGATACGAGAGGTGACCTTGGCTGTAAAACGTTTTGAGCCATGGTTGCAGGGGAAAGTGGTCCGAGCCCTCTCAAACAATGCAATCATGGTGGCTTACATCAACTGACAAGGAGGCCCGGGCAGTGCAGTCCTGGAGGAGGTGGCCGAAAGGCTGTTCGGATGGGCAGAGACTCGTCTTCAGGCGTTATCAGTGGCATACGTACCGGGAGTCAACAAAGTGATGGCACTAACTCAGCCGAGTGCACGTGGACCCCGGAGAGTGGCAGCTCAACTAGGGGATGTTCGAGCAGATGGTCCACCGATGGGGCACACCGGTTATGGACCTAATGGCAACGTTCGAGTTGGCCACGGCCTGCCGGTTTTTCAGCAGAAGTTGAGAGAGGATGTCTGAAGGCTTGGATGCTCTAATTCAGCGGTGGCCTGAAGAGGGTCGTCTTTGTTTCTCCCCCGTGGATGCTCATAGGCTGAGTAGTGCAACAGATAGAGATGCACCAGGGATTAGTAATTCTGGTGGCACTGGACTGGCCGAGGTGCCTGTGGTATGTCGACCTGATTTGGATACTGGCAGACTGACCATGGCGGCTTCTGGTTTGGAAGGACCTCGTGACGCAGGGGCCACTTTGCATGCCCCCAGGTGGATCCATTCTTGCTTACGGCATGGCTCTGGAAAGGGAGAAGTTGGAGAGAGGATATTGGGGCTTGGTGATAGCAACCTTGCTACAAGCCCGGAGGTCTATGAACCTTGCATACATCAGCGTGTGGTGCATTTTTGGATGGTGGTGCAGAGAAAGGTAGGCGCGCCCTTTCACTGCCTCTGTCCCGGACATCTTGGAGTTCTTGCAATCCGGTTTTGATAAGGGTCTAGCTGCCAGTTCCTTGAGGGGGCATCTGGCAGCGATTTCCTGATATCACAGGAAAGTCCATGCGGTGCCGTTGGGTACACACCCAGACCTGCTGAGATTTCTAAAGGCAGTGACCCACCTCTATCCACCGAGAAGGGCGGTGGTACAGCCTCGGGATCTCATCTGGTGCTGATGGTGCTGTCTGGGGAACTCTTTGAGCCATTGAGTCGAGCTTCCCTGAAGGATTAGACTCTGAAAAGGGTATTCCTGGTGGTGATTTGCTCGGCACGCAGGATTTTCGAACTTCAGGCCCTGTCATGCCAGGAGTCATTCCTTTTCTTCTCAAAGGAGAGAGTGGTCCTGCGCCCGGTACCTTCATGCTTGCTCAAGGTGGTGTTGGCATTTCATGTAAATCCGGCCAATTCCTTGCTGGCTGTGGTGAGTGCGGATGTGGGTCCTGCCACTCCACAGCTGCGCCGCCTGAATGTTAAGAACCCTGTGAAGTTATGTGAAAAGACCTCGTCCTTTCAGAGATCGGACCGTCTGTTTGTTCTGTTTGGCGGGCCATGCAAAGGTGAGGCGGCAGCTAAGGCTTCTATTTCCAGATGAATCAGGGAGGCAATTGTGTCGGCATACATCTTGAAGGGTAAAGCAGTGCCGGTGGGGTTGTGGGCACATTCCAAGAGGGCTCAGGCCAGTGGAGATCTGTAGGGTGACAACGTGGTCATCGTTGCATACTTTCTCTAAGCATTATCGCCAGATGTCCTGGCAGCAGGGGATGCTTATTTAGCATCAACAGTGCTTCAGGCTGGTTGTGGGGGTCCCTCCCATTAGTTTAACTGCTCTGATACAACCCAGAGGTGCGGGACTGAACTGGAGGGATAAGGAATGAGAAATTAGACTTACCTGCTAATTGTTGTTCCTTGAGGAACTCCAATCCAGTCCTGGATCCCTCCCTGAGAGCTTTCTGTGATAATCTGTGTGCACCCCAGTCCTGAAGCTGGTTCCCTTGGAGGAAGTGGCCAGGAAGAACCGAGGAGTGGGGTGTCGTCAACGTTTGTGAGGGAGGGGCTTACTGGAAGAGCTGTTGGTCACTTGCTCCCCACTGGTTGGAGTTGCTGGGGCACTCAACAGGTAGGCCTCCTCATCCTGGAGGGGGGGAACGGGGTATCCTTCCCAGGGGATGGAGGGGATCCTTCCCAGGGGATGTAATAGTTTTTATTTAGGTGTGAAAGTGTTTTTTACATGTTTAACTATTTATTTGTTGTACTTATTTGTTGCTCCTGTGAGTCTGCTTAGTCAGTGGGTGCTGGGGCTAGTAGGTGGTGCCAGCTGCGTAAGTACACTGGTATCATCAAAAAGATGACATGCTCAGTCTCCAAGCTGCTGGAAGAGGTACACTACCCAGAGGTGCGTGACTGGACTGGAGTTCCTCAAGGAACAACAATTAGAAGGTAAGTCTAATTTCTCTTTCAGTGCTTGTATTGCTTAGTGAAATTGAACCCCAGTTCCTTACTCTATGCTGTAGCTGTAGGTTAGGCAAGCCACAGTATTGATACATGAAAATATTTGCTTTCTAGGTACATAGATCAAGGGCGTAATCCCCAGCTTTACACCAAAGAATGTTTGGAAAGGGCTTTAGCAAAAAATGAACAAGTGAAAGGCAAAATTGATACCATGAAGGTAAGTCCCTTATTTAAAAGTATGTATCAAGTATTGCTATAAAGGTGTTAGATGTAGCACTTTATTGTGTTGGAGGTAATTTTTTATAGGTGTTTGTGTGTAAAATGTGTAATATACATGAAAAGGCCTTTTATACAAATACAAATACCCCATGATATATTCATATAAGTATGCACGATGACTAGACAGCACATACTTAGACTTGAATTGCTTGTAGATTTCACCGTGACAAAGCAGGAAGTCATTCTGCACATACGGGTGACGTTGCCGACTGAGCCCACGTGGTAACACTTCCTGGCTTTCAAAGGAAGCTTTGGGAGTGTCCTCCATGCATCTTACCTCAGTTTTCTTTTTTCTATGAAGTCTTATGGATGTCTATCTGAATCCCGGAGAAGAGTATACACGTGGCTACTTGCCCTGCCCCCAAGCATCACATTAGCGGTTCTCTGCTTTAAAAACTCCAGCACTTCAGGCGTGCCCACACCTAAGGGCAGCATCCTTAAGCGTGGCTCTTAGTGTACTGGGAGTGGACCTCAAGATACCATCACACCCCACACTGATGAAGCTTGCCTGACACTTAAAACATCAACCTTTAGACTCGTTACAGCAGCATAGATACATAGAACATTTTCATTTCCTACCCCAATTACTAAGATACAAGAACCCCTACCGAGAACACCCCACAACCACAAGAGGTATCAGAAAGTATCCCTCAGCTCCTCATGCTGCATGACCCTTCATGTAATTCAACCTTCAGCTAAAAAAAAAACAGATCCCTCACAGCAGCCCACTTCACCTAGGCTCCAAGATGATAGCCATAACCTTTCTCCTCATACTCCTCTACCTCACCTCACTCCTTTCACTCACTGCCACACTAGCCCTCCCGCCCACACTTATATACACATACCCACTCCTCACAACACCCTTCCATCCCACCAGGTCCAGACTTAGAACATATCAAATCCTTATCCGGATCAAACCACACTCACCTACAGCAACATTACCCCTTCGATACCCTCCAAACAGCTCCTCCCTGCTCAAATTCATACTTATTTAATGCTTGCTCAGCTCGAAATAAAATCCAACTGCTCGCTGATTTCCTTATGGACAACCAGTTAGATGTCCTCTGCATTACTGAATCATGATTCACTGTTTCCGACAGTGTCTTAATGAACCAGATGACACCCAGCTATGACTTCTTTAGCTGTCCAAGAACGGAACGCTGGGGTGGCGGAGTACTTATTCTGACCAAGAAACACCTCAATTTCAGCCTCCTCACCAGCAGTACAAGCAGAGGATTGGACATGCTAACAATCAGCAACGACTCTCTAACTCTCTAACTTATATACAGATCCCTGAGTGCCAGCCCATGTGACCTGGATCTACTTTGGAAACTGTTTCACTCCAACTACTTTCTGCTCCTAGGCGACCTCAACCTTCCCTCCACCGCCCCAAAAATCTCAAAGGCCTTCATAGATGCAATTGAGGCCCTGGGATATAGGCAAATCATTAATCAACCCACCCACAACAAAGAAAGCACACTTGACCTTGTCTTTGTACCCCAATCCATGCTCGACAACAGCACCCTCCCACCGTCTACACTATCTATTGTTCCATGGTCAGATGACATAATCCCCATCCTCCTTCCACATGGATCTCCCCCCACAAAAGATGCCTGGCACACAAACCACCACCCACAGTTTTCACCACCTAGACAAGAATGAGTTTTTAGGCAAAGTATTACCACAGCTCCTGCATACCTCTGAAGACCTTGACACACTCATACACAACTGGAACAAAACAGTAGGCAACATAGCAATAAAGCTGTACACATCCATAGTCCACCAGAAACGCAGTACAGCAGCATGGTACTCCACCCATTTGAGAGACAAACGTGAGCTCAGACCTCTAGAAAGAAGATGCAGAGACACTAACTTGTCGGACAACCTTAACATCTTCATAGCTAAACTACGTGAGTATCAAGCAGTCATGAATTAAGCGAGAGAGTTCTTGGCCTAACTGCTCCAAAGCTCCTTAAACAGCCCCAGAGAGCTCTTTGACGTGGTCAAAACTAGTAAAAGACCTCCCCCCCCCCCAGCAGTCAGAAGAATCAACTCTAACCCCACAAACCATGGCAGACCACTTCCAAGCCTTGATCCACCCTCAAGACATCCAAGCACACACTGATAGTCTACCATAATTGCGACCAAATTCCTCTGGGACACTTCCTGAATGATCTCTCCTGAGCACCTAGAAAGAATCATCTCAGGCATTAATGTCACCATGTTTCCACTAGACCGATGTCCAGTTAGCTGGATCAAGGCTGCCCGGATGGAATTAATACCCACAATACTCAAGATCACTCAGCTCTCACTACAGCTAGGCTATATGCCCCCAGAGCTCAAAATGCCTCCATCTGCCCAGTGAAGAAAAACAAGGAATCTGACAGCAACCAGCCAAACCCTTACCAACCTATCACCAGCCTCCTGTTCCTGGCAAAGATAATAAAAAAAAATCACACAGACTCAACTCCAGGAACACACAGGCTCCATTTCCCCCTGGACTCCCAACAATATGGCTTCAGACTCCAATATGGAGTTGAATCCCTCTTGACTGCCCTAACCGGCAACCTCATAAAGGACATCAACAAACCCTACAGAGGCTTCAATTTAATCTTCCTGGATATCAAGTCTGCTTTGATTCTGTTTCCCACAACCTGATCATACAACATCTACATACACTTGGGCTAAGAGGTACCACGCTAAACTAGGTCAAGTCATACCTTTCCCAGTGACAACTCCAAGTAAAAATGGGCACTCAAAGATCAACTCCATACATGCAATACCAAGGAGCCCTCAAGGATCTGTGCTATCCTCATTATTTAACATCTTTCTTCAACCAATCTGTGAAATAATGAAGACACATATAACATACTGAATGAAATGGAACGTGTACAACTTGATCTGTTGGGTGTAGGCGACCTGAAATGGACTTGCATTGGGCACTTTGCATCAAATGGTCACTTGGTCTTCTATGCTGTAAATGAAAGACAAAGAAGACATGGCATTACATTTATAATTAAGAAGAAACTTGTAAGAACTGTAATGAAATACAATGCAGTCGGTGAAAGCTTAATTTCTATTTGTCTACAAGGAATGCCTATCAACACAATTATAATTCAAGTATATGCCCCAACAACAGCTTCAGAAGAGGATGAAATTGAGTTCTATGAACAAGTACAAGCTGAAATTGACAGAACATGCAAACAGGATATCCTGATAGTCATGGGTGACTGGAACGCAAAAGTTGGCAACAAAGAAGGCGGCAAATATCAAGTGGACCAACAGCCGTTTCAACCTGTACCTCATGATCTGGAACCATTTGTGGTGAAAGAAGTTATCGAAGCAGCATTGAAAGCATTATCAAAGAACAAAGCACCGGTCCTTGATGGCATTCCCATAGAAGTGTTACAGTAATTTGATGCAGCTGTTAACATACTTACAAGGCTCTGCCAGGAAATTTGGAAGACGACATGGCCAACTGACTAGAAAAGATCTGTGTTTGTACCAATACTAAACAAAGGTGATCCATCTGACTATGGAAATTATCGCACAATTGCTCTGATCTCATATGCCAGCAAGATTCTACTAAAGATTATTCAACAGACTACCACTATACTTGGAACAACAATTCTCCAGAAACAAGCAGGAAGTGATTCCTCACATATGGGTGACATCGGTGCAGAAGGAACCCTCGTGCGGAGCAATTCCCCAGCTTTCAAAGAAAGCCTTTGGGATTGCATCGCACATGCGCAGTCACCTTCCTGCCCAAGGGTGCCATCTTGCTCAGTCTCCTTTTTTCCGCAGAGCCCAACGAACGTGGTCCAAGTTCCCTTGCGGAAAAAGTGCGTCAAAATTGCTGAAGATTCTCTTCTTCGACCTGATTAGACGCCGGTTCCCCTTCCCGCCTCGGTTCGGTACACCGGTACCGAGTCTGGTCTTTGTTTTTCGTTTTTTGTCTTTAGTGACTAGCATTCGCACTCTTCTTTTTCACTGGCAGCCCAGTCATTCGACCTCGCAGGGGTCCTATTTTTCCCCTGATGGCTGCCAGTGGGTTCAAGAAGTGTGATCGAAGTAAGAGATTAATGTTACTCGCCGACGCACACAACTGCTGTCTCTGCTGCCTCGGGCCCGACCATGACCCGAAGGTCTGTGGCCCGTGTGGGAAGATGTCCTCCAAGGCACTCAGAAGTCGGCAGCAGCAGCGTGTGAGGATTTTCACCGAGTCCGCATCCATCCGGGTCTGGACCTCTTCAGAAGCCTTAATGTCTCGGGAGCTGTCTGCCTCAGAGCGTCGGGAGTCTTCTGAGCGGGGGTCTCCCTCGCGGGAACACCTGAGGAAGAAGAAACTCGTGAGGGCGGTGTCGTTGGATGCCTCCAATCGGCCTGGGCCCTCACGGACCGGGTCGCGGAGTCCTGACCGCCGCCCCGGGTCCTTTGAGTCGGAATGGCCTGCAAAAGTACCTCGCATGGAGCCAGAGACGCCGGGGAAGGTAACTGCTGTTGTCCTCATGGACTCTCCTCCGGGAGGACCGGTGTCGAGACACGACCCGGAGGCTGCGGAGCCTGCTGAGCTCGGTCCCAGAATGGCGGCCCTGGAGTGCAGCATGTCTGCCTTCATGGAGCAGCAGCGGGTGCTGATGACTGGTCTCACCGGTCCATCTGCCCTGACCACCGGGACCTCGAGACTCTTCGGACTTGGGTCGATCCTCGGCAGAGGTCTCCCTTGACCTCCCGTTTGGGACAGAGGTTGTCGATGCCAGTGCCCTCGGCGTCGGAGCGGTCGAGGCCGAAGCCCTTGCGGCCGGAGCTGCTAGATTCCTCCTTGGGGGAAATCAGCATGGGAGATGGAAGATGGGGAGTCCCCGGACACCCACCGGACCTGGTATGTCCCATTGGACTCGCCGGGTTCTGAGCCTCGGAGAAAGTCCCCTCCGGAGGATACCCGGTTCTCAGACTTTGTCAGGGACATGGCCAAGGCTTTGGCATTCCCGGCAGACACCGAGGAGGAGCCGAGGAGCTCGAGGCCCTCCAGTATGACTTCCCCCTCGGGAAGTCCTTAGGGTACTGGTTCCTCCGATGCTGGAATGGCTGATGCTCTGCATGTGGGAGTCGCCGGCCTCGATGCCGGTTCTCAGCAAGCGGGTAGATTCCATTTATCGAGTCCGCAAGAGCCATGGGTTCTAAAAAGCACAACTGCCACAGAACTCCATGGTTGTGGAATCGGCTATGCACAGGCTCAGGAGCCAAAAACCGCACTCCTCGGTGCCTCCTGGCCGGGAGGCCCGGAACCTGGACGCCCTCGGCAGAAAGTGCTGCCAGGGCTCAATGCTGTCATGCCGGGTCCAGACTTACCAGCTGTACTTGGGCATGTATTTATTGGACTGGGTCCTCAGCTGGCCTCTCAGAGGAACCCTTGCAGTACTTCAAGACCTTGTCCACCTGGATTCGGGAGTGCTCGAAGTTTATATCTTGAGCAGCCTATGACGGCTTCGAGGTTTCGGCCCAAGTAACCACGGCCGACATCGGTGCCCGCTGCCAGACATGGCTAATGTCGTCGGACCTGGAGCCATGGGTTCAGGACAAGTTGGTCGATGTCCCTTGCCGAGGTGACAACCTATTTAGCAAACCCATGACTGAGAAGGCTGCTGAGCTTGAGTCCAAGTACTTGACCCGGACAAGACTCTCCAAGAAGACGTCTGCCCCTTCTAAAAAGAAGGGCCCGGGTAAAAAGCCCTTTTTCCCGAGAAAGGATGCTGCTTACCGCAACTACCCCACTTATCAGGCCTCCACAGCTCCCCCACAGGGGCAGCAGGCCAAGGGACAGTGGCATGGCCCGTGTAAGCAGAAGACCCACAGGCCCCAGCTTTGGCCCAACCTGAAGGGGGGGGGGGTCTTGACTCCCAAAGCATAGTCTCTCTCCCATTAGTAGTGAGGCCTTGCACAGGAGGAAAGCTGGCCCTGTATGCTCACAGGTAGCCAGCTATCACCACAGATACCTGGGTCCTTCAAATAGTCCAAAGAGGCTATTTGCTCCACTTCAGCCAGGTACCTCCCTCCTATTTTCCAGGAGAGCCTCTCGGACCTCCTCTTGCAGGAGTTGGCAGATCTTCTAGAGGATCAGGCAGTGGAGCAGGTACCCCACCACCTGCAGGGACAGGGCGGCTTCTCCAGGTATTTTCTGATACCAAAGAGAACAGGGGGCCTCAGACCCATCCTCGACCTGCGAAACTTAAACAAGTTCCTGGTGAGGGAAAAGTTCAAGATGCTTTCCCTTGGAATCTTGCTGCCTTACCTCCACCAGGGAGATTGGCTATGCTCCTTAGACCTGAAGGATGCCTACATGCACATCCTCATACATCCAGACCACAGACAATATCTCAGATTTGTAGTGGGAGGACGCCATTTCCAGTACAGAGTACTTCCATTTGGCCTAGCCTCTGCTCCCAGAGTGTTCACCAAATGCCTGGCGGTAGTGGCGGCCTGTCTTAGGAAACAAGGGATTTTTGTTTTCCCTTACCTGGACGACTGGTTTATCAGGGCCCAGTCGCCTCAGGAGGCCCAACAGGCCACAGTTCGCACTATCAACATACTATAGCATCTAGGCTTTGTCATAAATCAAGCAAAGTCCACTTTGCTCCCTACTCAAAACTTAGAGTTCATAGGAGCAAGGCTAGACATCCTTCGGGCGAGGGCTTACCTGCTGGAGGACAGGGCACAGAGGCTTCTGGCACTGGTGCACCAGGTCAGCCACAAGTCTTGGATCTCAGTGAGACATTTTCTATGCCTCCTTGGCCACATGGCCTCCACAGTACATGTGACCCCAAACGCCTGTCTCCACATGAGGACGACTCAGTGGTGCCTTCGAGATCAGTGGACACAGGCCACGGGATGACTCAGAGACAGGATCAGTGTGTCCAAACGACTGGTGAAGTCGTTGGTGTGGTGGCTTCAGCCACCCAACTTGCTCGAAGGAGTGCCTTTTCAGCCTCCTTTGCACACAAGAGTGCTGACGACAAATGCCTTCTTGCTCGGCTGGGGAGCCTATTGCCAAGAGTCATGCACTCAGGGGTTGTGGTCGACTCAGAGTACACACCAAATCAACTTCTTAAAGCTTCGGGCGATTCGCCTAGCTCTCCAAACCTGTCATGTTCTCTCACATCAGTCTGTCTTGTTGCAGACAGACAATCAGGTAGCAGTGTTCTTCGTGAACAAGCAAGGGGGTACAAGGTCCCGTCTCCTGTGTCAAGAGACACTGGACCTCTGCTCCTTTGCAATCGGACACGATATGTCTCTCAAAGCAGTTTACCTGCCAGGTCAGGAGAACTTCCTAGCAGACAAGCTAAGCAGGATTCTTCAACCTCACGAATGGCAACTGGATCAGGAAGTGGCCCAGCAGATCTTCCACTGCTGGGGGGGTTCCATCCATAGATCTCTTTGCCAGTCCGCAGAATCACCAGTTGCCCAGATTTTGCTCCAGACAGCCACATTCTCACAGGGTGGCCGCAGATGCTTTTCTGATCTCCTGGTCCGTGGGTCTCCTGTATGTGTTTCCTCCCACGCCTCTCGTGGCCCGGACTCTGTTCAAAATCCTGCGGGACAAGGCCTCTGTCATACTGGTAGCCCCCAGGTGGCCAAGGCAGCCTTGGTTTCCGCTTCTCCAGCTGGGAGTGGAAACCCCACTCCCTCTGGGGATGCAGCCCAATCTCTTACGTCCCAGCCTCAGTTCCCTCAACCTGATGGCATGGCTGCTGAAAGGGTAGTACTGGCTCCCCTCCTGCTACCTAAGAATGTAGAAGTGTTACTGGCCTCAAGGAGGCAGTCCACTAGGAAAACCTATGCCTTCAAGTGGTGTAGGTTTGAAGTGTGGTGTACACAACACAATGAAAACCCCTTTTCTTGTACCAGTTGTCCTACAGTACCTACTTCACCTCTCAGAATTAGGTCTCAAGTGTAACTCTATTGGCACACCACTCTCCGGTGGAAGGACAACCTCTATCGACTCACCTCTTGGTGTCCAAATTCCTCAGAGGTCTACTTCTGATAAAAACCCTGGTTTGTCCTCCAGCAACTGAACGAGATTTGAATGTGGTCTTGGAACAGCTTACTCGCCCACCTTTTGAGCCGATGTCCACTTGCCATCTGCACTTTCTCTCCTGGAAGGTGCTCTTCCTGGTGGCACTCACATCGGCCAGACGAGTGAGTGAGCGAGCTGCAAGCTCTTGTCTGAGACTGTACACATGGTTTTATAGAAACAGGGTGGTCCTTCGCACCCACCCCAAGTTCCTCCCGAAAATGGTCTCTTCGTTCCACTTCAACCAAGAGGTGGTTCTTCTGACCACCTTTCCCAGACCGCACGCCAGCTGGGCAGAGGCCATCCTGGATTGTAAGAGGGCGTTGGCCTTCTACCTGGAACGTATGCGGGGACACCGAAGGGCTACTCAGCTCTTCGTCTCTTATGACCCTGGTAAGCTGGGGCTACCTGTCTCCAAGCGCACGTTGTCCACCTGGGTGGCAGACTGCATTGCCTAGGCGTACAGGGTGGCCAACCTCCCATTGCAGGGTTGTCATGGCCCACCGTGTCAGGGCTAAGGCCGCATCAGTGGCTCACTTCCGCTGGCAGACATCTGCCGGGCCGCCACCTGGTCTTCAAGCCAGACATTTGCAGCCCATTACTGCTTGGATAGGGAGTCCCGAAGAGGCGGTGCTTTCAGCCAGGCAGTACTCCGTGATCTGTTTGAGGTTTAAGCAACTCCTACCCTCCGACCCTTTGGTGTCAGGCTACCGGAGGTGTTGCGTTCTCCGCTGAATTCCTATCACAGCTGCTGCGGCTCTTCTAGAGGGAGCCATTTTTCAGCTATGGGTTCTCAGTAGCCTATAGCTAGGGAGTCCCATATGTGAGGACTGACTTCCTGCTTGTTCCTGGAGAAAGCGTAGTTACTCACCTGTAACAGGGGTTCTCCATGGACAGCAGGAATCAGTCCTCACGATCCTCCCTCCTCCCCTGGAGTTGCAGTCCT
Source organism: Ichthyophis bannanicus (assembly GCA_033557465.1). Lineage (NCBI taxonomy): Eukaryota > Metazoa > Chordata > Amphibia > Gymnophiona > Ichthyophiidae > Ichthyophis > Ichthyophis bannanicus. The sequence goes on along the minus strand of CM066031.1, from coordinate 914,852,740 downwards.
ATTATTATTATATTTTATTTTTTTGCCGTCTTTTTAGCTATGTCATTTGACTGAGCAAGATGGCACCCTTAGGTGGGAAGGGAACCACGAATGCACAATGCAATCCCAAAGGCTTTCTTTGAAAACTGGGGAATTGCTCCGCACGAGGGCTCTGTCGGTGCCGACGTCACCCAAATGTGAGGACTGATTCCTGCTGTCCCTGGAGAACACCTGTTATAGGTGAGTAACTACACTCTACCTGAAGTGCAAGCAGGGTTCAGAAAAGGGCGAGGAATGAGACATCATCGTGGATGTGAGATGGAACCTCAAAGACTAAAGAATACCAAAAGGATATCTATTTGTGTGTTAGGTATAATCTTTATCTCCAGGAACAAGCAGGAATAAGTCTTCACATATGGGTACGTCGGTACCGACGGAGTCTGCGTGGGAACGCTCCCCAGCGTCCAATTAGAATGCTTTTGGGAGCATCCCACCATGCCTGCGTGCTGCCTTCCCGCCTTTCCCAACTGCCTCTCCTCAGTTTTTGTTTTTCCACGGAGCCGGCAGAACGTACTCCTGTCACCACAGAAAATTCTACCTTTATTTTTGTTTTTTCTTGTGGTCGCGTCTGCCTTCCCTCGACGCACCGGTACCACCGGTGTTTTCTTCTTTCTTTCTCCTACAAATTTTTTCTTTTGTAGGGAATTTTTTCCCTGTTTAGTGCCTGACTGTTTTCGGCCTGCTAGGCCTCTCCACTTTCCTTCATGGAAACGCCAGCCACTATCCCTAAAACATGTTTCAACTGTGGTGGTACCAAATTAGTTTTAGACACCCATAACTGGTGCCTTCCATGTTTGGGTCCTGACCACTATCCGCTGGAGTGTCCCTCCTGCAGTAGTATTTCCAGAAGTGTTCAGCTTCGAGCTCAACTTTATATGCGGTTCCCATCAGACCTGAGGGTACCAGCTACAACTTCTTTTTCACAGGATCAGGTAACCAAACAAAAGTCTGTTAAGACTAGCCAGTCCTCGGGTAGTAGATCTCATGTTCACCATCGAGATTCCTCTGGCCTTGCCCCCGAGGACGAATTGGCTTTAAAACCCCGGCAGGAGTCTTCGGCCTCCAAAGCATTAACGGGGTTTCAGGTTGTTCCCGGGGTTTTTACCTCTGCGAACATACCTGAGCCATGCTCGGTGGTAGTATCCGCTTTGAGCGGTGCCGGTACCCCGGCATCGGCAGTAGTGTTAGATGAAACATTCCACACCAATGATCGCAGTCTAGCGCTCTCGGTATGTTCGGTGCCACTAGAGTCGCTACAGACCGATCTTCCAGCATCGGTATCGATCCCGGTACCGATTCTGGTATCCACGTCGGTACCCTCCAGGTCTGTTTCGATAGACTCGCTGCTTTTGATGCCAAGTCTAGAATCGATCTCTAGCCTGGACGATTGGGTACCGACTCGTCTCGGTATTGACCTCGGACGGTGCCGAAGACATTGTCCCGGAGATCAGTCTGCCGCTCTCGGTACCTTTGGTACCGTTAGTCACCTCAGACTGATCTTCCGATATCGGTACCGGCTGCGATACCACTGCCAGTACCGCTTTCTACGTTCGCATCGGTACCGGCGCCTTCCATGCTTACTTCCACAAGCTCGCTTCCTTCAGTACCGAGTTTGGAATCCATCCCTGGCATGGATAGTTTTCCACCGATTTGTCGTGGCACCAGCCTTGAGCGGTACCGACGACTATCCTTTCAGGACAATCCGATGCTCCACTTTTTCGGGTCTTGTACTCCAGTGGATCACTCCATTAGTGCCAAGACTAGATCTTCAACAGATCTAACCTTTACTCCTCATGATAGAGGATCCCCTTCTGGGGAAATTTCTTTTCAAGCATTCCTGCTTGATATGGCAAGGTTACTTGCCATTTCTATACCTGATCAAGATCCTGCACCAGGGGATTCAGAGCTTCTGCATATCCCTGAGAATCCAAAGGAGGTCATCATGCTTCCTTTGCATCAAGCCTTACAGGATCTTTTACTTAGAATGTGGGAAACTCCCTTAAAGGTATCCCCACCTTCAAGGTGCCCCCTTCTCCAGGTTTTCAAAAGACTCAACTTCCACATCATTCTATTGTTGTGGAATCAGCAATGAGGCGTGTTAAAAGTGCTAAAAGGCACTCCTCTTATCCGCCAGGTCGTGAGTCTAGAACTTTAGATGCCTTTGGATGTAAAAGCTTCCAGGCATCCATGTTTTCAACAAGAATTCTCTCATATATTTTCTATATGGGACTATCTCTTGAAGAGGTCACAAACAGCTTGCTGTTTTTGACTCCTTTTCTTCAAGATCACAAAAGAGAAGACTACTCTTTACTGGTTAGTCATGTTCAAAATATCTCTAGGTTTCTTACTCGTGCTACCCTGGACTGTTTTGAGTCTGTTAGCAAAACTTCTGCTATAGCCATAGGAGCACGACGCATGGCCTGGCTCCAAGCTTCCGACTTGGATAAATGGGTACAAGAAAGGCTAGGAAATACTCTTTGTACTGGGGAGAATCTCTTTAACAAAGAGACTTTACGCCAAGCTGCTCAGTTAACCACTGACACTATTGCTTTCAAAGGATTGTCAACACCTTCCTCTATCCCAGGTGGTAGGAAATCTTCTACCAAACTTTATTCCCCCCAAGGGGAAAAAGTTTTATTCATTCTCTACCCATCATATAGCTGTTTCCAAACAAGGGAAACATCAAACCAGGCTAAAGAAACCACAACCTCAACTGCTTCAGCAAACCCAGCATACACAGGGTTGCTGATAGACTCTTCACTGAATCCTTCTTCCTGTTTTGAGGTTTAGAACCTGTAGTTTGCTTCTTCTCATTACAAGCATCTACATCGGTTCCATCCTAAATTTTTACACATGTCTCTCTTTAAAGAGACATCTTGGCTTTTAGCTTCTCAAGATGATTATACTTTACAGGTAGTAAAGTTACTCCTCTTCCTCCTAAGTAGACAGAGGAGTAACAGCTGTCAATAAGGTTGCTATGCCTTTTCCTTTGACATTTTCTCCTGTATCAGCATGTCTCATATTACTTTTTCAAAGATTTACTCCATCGTAAGTCTTTTTTCAACTCTGTCCCTCTTACTAAGACATTTTGGTCTGTAAGAGTGATACCACTTAACTGAAGGGCTTATCCCTAAGACCTGAGTTGTCTTTTCAGAGTTGTCTCCCCCCTTGCATTCTTGTTTCGTGGCAGCTTCTCAGACAATGACGGAGTCTTACCACTCCTCCTTATGTCTGTAGGGTTTTTTTTCTAATCTTGGGACCTAACATTTGTTCTGCTGCCCTAACAATAGTTAGAAGTGCAAGGGCTCTTAATGGTTAGACCACTGATTTGCTGACCAAGCAACCAGGGCTTGATCTCCAATATCAGTTTTTTTCTAGCCTTAGTACTAAGTCCCAGACAGGCTAAGAACCTTTTCTGGCTATATTGTTGCAGACACATCAGCATAACTTCTATCCTTAGCCTTCCCCAATCCTTGGGCTTTGGCGGACTAGTTCAGGTCACATACTGGCTCTTAAACAGCCAGTTTTTTTCTTCTAACCAACCTGCAACATGCTCTCTGCATCTCTACAGAGCAGCTCTGCACTATGAGCCCTTGCTAGAGAGCAAATAATTCCAGATGGTTAGGAAGGGCTTTACCTAGTCATGACTACTGGGTTCTTCCCTACCCTTACCCTTACCATTTCCATTAAAGTCGTCTTCTTCAATAAAGGACACAGGCCTTTAAGTGAAGACCTAAAGAATTATCCAATCCCCTGGGTTGGTTCACATCTCCAGTGGAACCCTTCACCAGGGATGGCTTTCTTTTAGTAACAGCCAGTCCTTGTCTTGTATTTTCCTTCCACCCTCAGTTCTTCATGGGGTAATTCATATTGAGCGCAAGAATGCACCATACTCATTTTGCCCTCATAGAAGGGAAATATGGTATTTCATTTCATTGCATCTTCCTCTTCAGCTGCCATGCTGGAGTTATGCAAGGATCCAGACTTACTGTCTGCAGATTAAAAACATCCTCTGCATTTTTCATATAGGCCTCCATTCCTGGTTTCTCCTTGTCAGTGAGAGCACTCCCTTAGCTCTCCCACTCATAACCAGGGAGAATGGATTCTCTAAACATCTCCTCAAGCAGGTATTTCCCTTCTTGTTATTAGATGAATCTTTCTCTCTTCACATATCCCTGTGTGGGGACATGGGTGTGTTTGTGTGTTTGTGTGTCTGTTTCTATATATATATATATATATATAATATACACACACACACACACATATGCATGTCTGTGCCTATATATATAGCAATATATGATAGGTGGATATGTATATATATATATATACATTTTTCTATCTGTCTGCCTAGGTTCATATATATATATACCCATATATGATAGGTGGATATGTATATATATATATACATTTTTCTATCTGTCTGCCTAGGTTCATATATATATATACCCCCTATACGGCCCCGACAGTCACTATCCCTTTCAATGCTGTTCCAGCATACTTAGGGTTCTCTATAAACAACCACTTCCCTGTGATAGTTAAAGGGTTTTTGCACCATGACCTTCGGTTTAGGTACATCTGAAGCCCTCCATGTACCATCTTTTTCCTAAGTGACTTCAATTAGGAAGGACATTCTGAATCTTCAGAAAATAGGAGGCTACAATGCCTCATACTTCTCTCCTTCTTTGTTATCGGATATAGGGATCTTCAAAGCCCCTCTTCTCCTATAAGAACTATGTCTCTTTAAGGTCAAAAGAGCTTCAGGCTTATCTAATAGGCACTTCCGTGTTTCTCGCAAAAGTCCTGCCTCATCGAACTACCCCAGTTTCCGCTGGGACCTTTTTCTTGCCCAAAAGGTTCAGACCTCAACCTGTCTTTTGCACAGTTTATTTACCTCTGCTCTACATTGAGGTACTCCTTGAGAATATTCTGCTGGTTCATAGTAGCAGATCCATATGAACCTCCATAAACATTTTTCAATACCACCAGGTGAGGTCCATATGGGTATATTGCAGTTGCAATATTTACTACTAGATATTTTATTTATTTATTTAGAGAGTATTTGTATCCCGCTCCTTCCAGCGATCAGAAGCGGTAAGATTATTATTATGAAACTGCCAGATCAAAGCAGGTACAAATTTTGTTTACATACAGATTATCAGAAAAGCACGTCACACAGAGTTTCAGATTATCAGAACAACACGTCACACAGAGCTAACAAATCGTAGCTATGGGGAAGAAATATTTACATATATACATAGATACATATACACATAATATTTACATAGATACATAGATACATATACACAGGATAGGTTTCTTGTTCAATGTGGTCAGGGGGCTGCCCCCAACTGAAGGTTTAATTCAGGTTGAAGTGGGTTTGGAAAATGTGCGTCTTGAGTTTCTTTCTGAAGTCTGGAAGGTCATTGCTAGCTCGTAGCTCTGTTGGTAGTTGGTTCCACAGCGTTGGTGCCACATATGAAAAAGCTCTGTGGCTGGTGTTAATTTTGGTAGATCTTATGTCTGTTGGAGTGTGGAGGATGTTGGCGTTGTGGGTTCTCCTGCTTCGGGTAGGAGGTTGCATTCTGACTAGGTTGTTGAGGAAAGAAGGTGCTAAGTTGTGGATGAGTTTAAATGTAGTTGTTAGTATTTTATATTTAGTGCGAGCTGTTATGGGTAGCCAGTGTAGTTGAATTAGTACTGGTGTGATGTGGTCGTTTAGTTTTTTCTTCATTATGACCCTGGCAGCTACATTTTGTGCCATTTGTAATATGTTTAGGGTTTTTTTAGGTAGACCTTGTAGGATGGCGTTGCAGTAGTCAAAATGTGGCATGATGAGTGCTTGGGCCACGGTTCTGAAATCTTGGGGATCAATAATACTCCGGATGGGTTGGAGGACTCTAAGCTTGTGAAAAACTGCTCTGTTGGTCTTTCGGAGGTGTTTCTCCATCTTTAGGTCACAGTCAAAAGTGACTCCTAGATACTTTATTTCTTTTTCGTTTGGTAAGTGTTGTCACATAGTGTGATTGATGTGGGTGGGACAAAGTTCGGTTCTTTGGAGAGATACATTACTTCGGTTTTTTTGTGATTTATCGACATACTACTTTGTTGTAACCAGTCTTGCATCTCTTCAATGCATGTCTCCAGTGGGCTGTAGTTTGGGTTTTCAGTGTCTAGTTGCGAGTATAGCATGATATCATCGGCATAGATGTGATAATTAATTTTGTGCCGTGTGAAAATTTTGCATAGTGGCTGCATATATATGTTAAATAGAAGCGCCGAGAGAGCAGAGCCCTGGGGGATTCCCTGTGTTTGGGTGAAGGGTTCTGCTTGTTCTCCGTTGAATTGAACCTGTTGTGTTCGATTGGATATGTAGGAGGTGAACCACTTTAGGGGGGGGTTCCAGTTATTCCTATTGATTTTATCCTGTTTGAGTGTTTCATGGTTAACTGTATCAAAGGCAGCTGAGATGTCGATGAATACAAGAATGTACATTTTCTTTTTGTTTTCAAGGCCCTTTAGGAGGTTGTTAAGTACATAAGAACATAAGAACATAAGACATGCCATACTGGGTCAGACCGAGGTCCATCAAGCCCAGTATCCTGTTTCCAACAGTGGCCAATCTAGGTCATACGTACCTAGCAGTTTCCCCAAAAGACACAAGTTCCACAATGCTTGTACTGGGTCAAGCATTGATATCCTGGGTCCCTTTTTAATAGTGGTTTATGGACCTTTCCTCCAGGAACTTGTCCAAACCTTTTTTAAACCCAGCTATACTATCAGCCCTTACCACATCCTCTGGTAACAGATTCCAGAGTTTGATTACACGTTGAGTGAAAAAATATTTTCTCTTATTTGTCTTAAATAGTTTACCCTGTAGCTTCATTACATGTCCCCTAGTCTTTCTATATTCTGATAGCGTAAACAATTGATCCACGTTTATCCGTTCCACTCCATTCATTAATTTATAGACCTCTATCATATCTCCCCTCAGCCGTCTCTTTTCCAGGCTAAAGAGCCCTAACCTTTTTAGCCTCTCTTCATAGGAGTAGCCTTCCATCCCCTTCACCAATTTGGTGGCTCTTCTCTGTACTTTTTCTAATAACGCTATGTCCTTTTTAAGATACGGTGACCAGAATTGCACACAATATTCAAGGTGCGGTCGTACCATGGAGCGATACAGAGGCATTATAATATCCTTTGTTTTATTCTCCATCCCTTTCCTTATGATACCTAGCATTCTGTTTGCTTTCTTGGCCGCCGCTGCACACTGGGTGGAGGGTTTTAACATGTTATCCACGATGACTCCTAAATCTTTTTCCTGGGTGGTGGCTTCTAATGTGGAGCCTTGCATCGAGTAACTATAGTGTGGGTTGTTCTTTCCTAGGTGCATGACTTTGCACTTGTCCACATTAAATTTCATTTGCCATTTGGATGCCCAGTCTTCCAATTTATCCAGGTCCTCCTGCAGTTTTCCACTTTCCTCTTGGGTTTTAACAGCTTTAAACAGTTTTGTGTCATCTGCAAATTTGATAACCTCACTCGTTATTCCCTTTTCCAGGTCATTTATGAATATGTCAAAAAGCAGCGGACCCAGTACAGATCCCTGGGGTACTCCACTATTCACCTTTTTCCATTGGGAATATTGGCCATTTAGCCCTACTCTCTGCTTTCTATCTTTTAACCAGTTCCCGATCCACAATAGTACACTGCCTCCTATCCCATGACTTTTTAGCTTTGCCAAAAGTCTCTGATGGGGGACCTTGTCAAAAGCTTTCTGAAAATCCAGATACACTATATCAACCGACTCACCTTTGTCTACCTGTTTATGCACACCTTCAAAAAAACATATCAGATTAGTAAGACAAGATCTTCCTTGTCTAAAGCCATGTTGGCTGTCTCCCATTAGGCCATGACTATCTACATGCTGCGTAATTTTGTTCTTTATGATGGTTTCTACCATTTTCCCTGGTACTGACGTCAGGCTCACCGGTCTGTAATTTCCCGGGTCACCCCTGGAACCCTTTTTAAAAATTGGTGTTACGTTGGCGACCCTCCAATCTTCAGGTATTACAGATGATTTTAATGAAAGTTCACAGATTACCAATAGCAGGTCTGCAATCTCATATTTCAGTTCTTTCAACACTCTGGGATGTATACCATCCGGTCCAGGTGATTTGCTACTATTCAGTTTATCAAATAGTTGTAATATATCTTCCCGGTGTAGCGATATTTCTCTCAATTCCTCTGCAGTATCACCTTTAAATACCACTTCAGTCTTGGGTAACATCCCTACATCTTCCTCAGTAAAGACCGAAGCAAAGAATTCATTCAGTCTCTCCGCTATAGCCTTGTCTCCTCTTACTGCCCCTTTTACCCCTCTATCATCTAACGGTCCAATTGACTCTCTCACAGGCCTTTTGCTACGAATGTACTTGAAAAAGTCTTTATTTCGTGTTTTTGCTTCCGCAGCAAGTTTCTTTTCAAATTCCCGCTTTGCCTGCCTTATCAATGCTTTGCATTTAACTTGCCAGTGCTTGTGCTGTTTCCAGTTTTCATCATTTGGCTCTTTTTTCCATTTCCTGAAGGTTGCTTTTTTGGCAGCAACAGCCTCTCTGACCTCACCTTTAAACCATGCTGGCAGTTTTTTGGACTTTCTCCCACTCTTCTTAATGCGTGGAATACAGCTGGTCTGGGCTTCGAGGATAGTAGTTTTAAATAACGCCCAAGCTTGCTGTAAGTCTTTAACCTTTGGAACCGCTCCTTTTAGTTTTTTCCTAACTATATTCCTCATTCTATCATAGTCTCCCTTTTGAAAGTTAAAAGGTAGTACTGTGGATTTCTTTACTATTTGTTCTCCAATAATTAAATCAAACATGATCATATTATGGTCACTATTGCCAAGTGGTCCCAACACCCTTATTTCTTGCACCAGATCTGGCGTTCCACTAAGGACTAGGTCCAGTATGGCTTCCCCTCTGGTCGGTTCATGAACCAGCTGCTCCAAGAAGCAGTCATTTATTCCATCTAGAAACTTTATCTCTTTAGTTTGTCCTGCCGTGACACTGACCCAGTCGATACCGGGGTAATTGAAATCACCCATTATTACTACTCTGTTGTGACTTTTGTTAGCTTCTGTGATTTCTTTGAGCATTTCATCATCCATTTGTTCATTCTGGCCAGGCGGTCGATAGTACACCCCCACTGCCATCACCTTCCCCTTCATAAGTGGAATTTCAATCCATAGAGATTCTACAGCAAATTTTGTTCCCTGCAAAACTTTAATCCTTTCTGACTCAATGCCCTCTCTAACATAGAGCGCAACCCCTCCACCAATTTGATCAGCTCTATCATTACGATATAGTTTGTATCCAGGTATCACAGTGTCCCACTGGTTATCCTCCTTCCACCATGTCTCTGAGAGTGCAATCATATCTAACCTCTCATTTAGTGCCATATATTCTAACTCTCCCATCTTATTGTTTAGACTTCTAGCATTGGCATACAAGCATTTTAGAGACTGTATTTTATTCATATTAATCTGGCTATTGGTAGGCATGGGTAATTTGGAATCTTTATTCTCTGTCTGCTCCTTACTCAAGGGCATTTCGGCTACTATACTCCCTTTTGGAACCTCATTGCTTTTGGTAGTATCCTTCAAGGATACCTTCGTCCGAACCATGCGCTCCTGGGTGACTGTCGGCTTTCCCCTAATTTCTAGTTTAAAAGCTTCTCTATCTCCCTAGTAATAGGGTTTCCACTCCATGATGTTGCCTGAAGCCATATTGCTGGTCATCTAGAGGAGCACTGTCTGTCAGATGGTCTTGGAGTTGTAGAAGGACTGTTTTTTTTATGATCTTTGCCAGGAAGGAGATGCTTGATATGGGCCGGTATGAGGCTTGGGTCTTCCTTGTTGAGTGTATTGTTTTTTAGTATTGGTCTAATGACTGATCTTTTTAGTTCTGAGGGCATGAGTCCCTGTTGCAGGGATAGGTTAACTATGTGTGTGATGTGGGGTGCTATGTCTTGTTTTACCGTCTTGATCCAGGTTGCAGGGCAGGGGTCTAGAGGGGAGGTGGTGCTTTTCAGGTTTGAGACAATGGTTGTGATTTGCTTGGTTCCAATTTTGTGGAAGTGCTTCCAGGACTGGGTTTGCGTTATGTTGTTCTCACTCTTAATTTGTGGTGTTGGTGGGGCTTGGGGGGGGGGGGATTGGGGGCTGTCAGTTTGTTCGCGTAATGATTTGCCAGGGTTTGGGCTTTGATGGAGTTGTTGTGATTGGCAGTCTGGTCGGTTTTGGTTAGTGATTTGACTAATTCGAATAACTCTCTTGGGCGATTGATCGCTTTGTTTAGAATGTTTGTGTGATGTGTTTTTTTTGCATTGTTCACGTCGTTTTTGTATTTTGCAAGATGGGCCATGTATTTGGTTTTGAGATCGGAGGATTTGGTTTGTCTCCATTTTCTCTCTATTTTACGGAGCTCCCTTTTCGCTTTTGTTAGAGTTCCTGTGTACCAGGGTTCCGAGTTGTTCTTACGTAGGTTTGTTGAGTGTTTCAGTGTTGGGTTAGAAATGTTTTGGATATGTGTGTTCCATCTGTTTGTTAGTTCGACGAGGTCTGTGGAATCAAGGGTTATGTGGGATGCGATGGCGTTTATGAGGTGTTCTTCGTTGAGTTTCCCGAATTTCCTGATGGGGTTGGTCATTCTCATCTCTTTTGTGTTTTTGGGTAGGCACTTTAGTTTAAATTTGCAGTTGATTTGGTGGTGGTCTTACCATGGTACTTGGGCTATGTTTATTGTAGGTGGTTCAACGGTTTGTCGTGAATTTCTGGGTATGAAGATCATGTCTAGTGTGTTTCCTCTATCGTGTGTGGGGTCGTTTATTATTTGTTGGAAACCCAGTTGTTCCATGGCTTCATAGAAGGTGTCTGTGTGGGACGGAGGGATTGATGCTAGGTTTAAATCTCCAAGGATGATTTGGAATTTCTTTCTTTGGGTGGATGTGATGGTTTCAAGTGCTGTGGATAGCGCTTCATGCTGCGGTGAGGGAGGTCTATAGATTAGGCAGATGGATAGTGCCATGCTTTCGACTTTAAGCAGGTCGAGATCAGGATTTGTGACCGTGGATGTGGTTGTGAGTTGGAGGCTGGTTTTGGCTGCTATAAGGACTCCGCCTCCCCTTCGGTTGGTGCGTGGGCAGTTGTATAGTTGGTATCCGGGCTTTTGTATTTGGTTCAATGTTGCATGGTCTGAGTCAGTGAGCCATGTTTCAGTTATGCATAAGATATCTGGTTGGTCGTCAGTTAAAATGTTGTGGATGATGTGTGTTTTATTCCTTATAGACCTAGCATTGATAAGGATAATGTTCCATGTGTGATGTTCTGGGTGTGCTGTTTGTGTGGGTTGTGCTTGTGGTTTACTAGTGTTCTTTGTTTTGGTTTTAGTGTGTTTATGCGGCTTATTTCCTTTGCTATGGGTGTGCTGCTGGGGTAGTTTGTTTGATGTTTGAATGGTGGTGATAGTACTTAAGTTGTATTGATGCAGGATGGGTAGTGGAGGGGGGGGTGGAGGAGGTAGATTGGTGCATATGGCAGGGGAATGAAGTATTGAGTGTGTGGGATGGTTCTGTAAGAAGATGTCAGCATACATATGCATAGTATCAGGAAGGCGTAAGCAGGTTCCATTTTATGCCAGAAATTTTGGGTCTTTGGATTCGTGTGGTGCAGTGTAGGGTGAAAACAGGACTAGAAGGTAATTTAGGGTAGACCTGCAGAATAGTTTGTTGTGTACCAATGGTTTAGCAGGGAAGGATGGCTCGGGGTAGAGTGTTTCCTTGTTGCTCTAAACAATACAGAGATACGTTACTTATCGCTCTAGATAAACTGCTACAGGGGTACAGTGTTACCTTATTGCACTACACAATACAGGGATACAGTCTTAATGTTACTTATCACTCTAATTAAACCGATACAAAGTTGTGAGATACAGTTATTGCGAGAAAGTAATTGGGTTGCTGGGTTAAAGATACATTGCTTCACATAGTTCTAAATGAAACAGTAGTAACCTTTAAGGTTGGTAGGGGTGCTTATGAGTTAGGAGTTAGAAATGTCCAGTAGTTGTTTACATGGGTGATGCCGGTTGAGGTTGAAAGCTCACAGTGTCAAACTTGCTCCAGCTATGGGAAACTCATGGTGCTTGGTGGTCGGGTTCGGCGGATTCGGCAGGTTCGGCGAGCTCAGACCCGGCCTGGGGAGCTCAAGCCAACAGTCATTTGTTTGTTGCGCTTCATCTTTTTGATCGTCAGTGGAGTCAGTCAGTGAGTCAGTCTTCCTGATACCTGTCGTCGGGTCGGTTGGCTGGTTTTGTTTTTGTTTTTCATCTGCCGCGCCTACGCTCCACCGCCTAAGGGCCAACGCCAAAGGGCCCTCTGGCGAGGCCCTCAGGCGCGGGCCCGCCAGGCGCGGGCGCGCCCTGAAAGGACGCCGCTTTTATGTGCTGCTGTTTGTGTGCTTGTGAGCCTCCCACTGCCCGGATAGGGCAGGAGTGCTTGCTGGTCTGTCTCCCACTGCCCGGATAGGGCAGGAGTGCTTGCTGGTCTGTCTCCCACTGCCCGGATAGGGCAGGAGTGCTTGCTGGTCTGTCTCCCACTGCCCGGATAGGGCAGGAGTGCTTGCTGGTCTGTCTCCCACTGCCCGGATAGGGCAGGAGCTTCACCGGAGGTGGCTGGAGGGTTCGCGGTATACAGCGGCTCCCACGGAGAAGGGACGCCGCTTTTATGTGCTGCTGTTTGTGTGCTTGTGAGCCTCCCACTGCTCGCAAAAGTCCTGCCTCATCGAACTACCCCAGTTTCCGCTGGGACCTTTTTCTTGCCCAAAAGGTTCAGACCTCAACCTGTCTTTTGCACAGTTTATTTACCTCTGCTCTACATTGAGGTACTCCTTGAGAATATTCTGCTGGTTCATAGTAGCAGATCCATATGAACCTCCATAAACATTTTTCAATACCACCAGGTGAGGTCCATATGGGTATATTGCAGTTGCAATATTTACTACTAGATATTATCCACACAGGGTCTCCTATCTAGGCGTCCTGTTTGGTCCAGCTGTTCCATAGCACATCTTTTTACTCCAACTCCTACCCTCCATCCCCAGGATGCCTGAGGTTCTGTCGAATAGCATGGCCTTTCTCAGATTCACAACATGCTGGGACGACTCCAGGCATCTTAGCTTGGGAGTCCCCATATGTGAAGACTCATTCCTGCTTGTTCCTGGAGATAGCACAGTTACTTACCTGTAACAGGTGATCTCTGGGAACAGCAGGAATAAGTCTTCACAACCCACCCACCTCCCCTAGGAGTGGTATTTCTCTATCTCTATCTTTCCCCTCTCTCTCTCTTTGTCTCAGCTTTAAAACTTAACTGAGGAGAGGCATTTGGGAAAGGCGGGAAGGCAGCACGCAGGCGTGGTGGGATGCTCCCAAAAGCGTTCTAATTGGACGCTGGGGAGCGTTCCTGCGCAGACTCCGTCAGTACCGAAGTACCCATATGTGAAGACTTATTCCTGCTGTTCCCAGAGATTACCTGTTATAGGTAAGTAACTGTGCTTTATTTGATTTCCAAAATGTTTCATCATTACAAGAAATCAAAGAAAATCAAAATAAACAATCTAGAATTATTAACATCATAAGAAAACACAAATACAACAATATAGACCACCATAGGAGAGGCACTAATTATAAAAAAAAAATACAAAATTAGGTAACCACAAGGAGAATAATCTCCATATAACAGCCCAAACCAATTAACCCACCCAATCAACCTCATGCAGCCGTGACCTCCTTGCTAGACGGAAAACTCTAGCTGAAGTGAATCAAAGAAAATGTATCTAACCCCCTGATAAGATATTAAACACTTACAAGGATATCTCACAAAAAAGGAAGCACCTAAAGCCAAAACACAAGGCCTAAGAGCCAAAAAGGCTTTCCTCCTTGCTTGCGTGGTTCTAGGTACGTCTGGAAACAATTGAATGGGGGCACCACAAAAGGAAACAGTTCTATTTTTAAAGTTTTCCTTAAATACAGAGATCTTATTATCTGAAACAAATGTTACAAGTAAAGTAGCCTCAAAAGAAATATTATCTTGAGTGTCCTCCAAGAATTTGGTTAAATTGAGCTCAGGAGGCAACTGCTGCTGAGAACCAGTAGCAGACCACCCAACTGAACTACCCCGACCTGTGAGGTAATACATTTTAGAAAAGGAAATAGTATCAGCATTTGACAATTTCAATACCTCATGAAAATATTTACGCAATAAAATCTCTGATGAAAGCAAATGACACCTAGGAAAATTTAGAAATCTAATATTTTTAGATTTAACAACATTCTCATACATTTCTAAGTTATGATTAAGCGATAAATTACCTGGAAAGTGGAATAACGAGTGAGGTTATCAAATTTGCTGATGACACAAAACTATTTAAAGTTGTTAAAACCCAGGAGGATTGTGGAAAATTGCAAGAGGATCTTGATAAATTGGAAGACTGGGCATCAAAATGGCAGATGAAATTTAATGTGGAGAAGTGCAAGGTTATGCACCTAGGGAAGAACAACCCAAACTATGGTTACACGATGCAAGGTTCCACATTAGGAACCACCACCCAAGAAAAAGATTTAGGCGTCCTTGTGGATACCATGTTAAAACCCTCGGCCCAGTGTGCAGCGGCGGCCAAGAGAGCAAATAGAATGCTAGGTATGATAAGGAAAGGAATGGAAAATAAAACAAATGATATTATAATTCCTCTATATCGTTCAATGTTGAGACCGCACATTGAATATTGTTTGCAATTATGGTCGCCATATATTAAAAAGTATATATAAATTTTAGAAAAGGTTCAGAGAAGAGCCACCAAAATGGTAAAGGGGATGGAAGGCTACTCCTATGAAGAAAGGCTAAAAAGGTTGGGGCTCTTTAACCTGGAAAAGAGACGGCTGAGGGGAGATATGATAGAAGTCTATAAATTAATGAACGGAGTGGAACGGGTAAACGTAGATCGATTGTTTACCTTATCAGAATATAGAAAGACTAGGGGACATGCAATGAAGCTACAGGGTAAACTATTTAAGACTAATAAAAGAAAATATTTTTTCACTCAACGTGTAATCAAACTCTGGAATTTGTTACCGGAGGATGTAGTAAAGGCTGTTAGTGTAGCTGGGTTTAAAAAAGGTTTGGACAAGTTCCTGGAGGAAAGGTCCATAAACCATTATTAAGAAGGGACCCAGGATATCAATGCTTGAACCAATACAAGCATTGTGGAACCTGTGTCCCTTGGGGAAACTGCTAGGTACGTATGACCTAGATTGGCCACTGTTGGAAACAGAATACTGGGCTTGATGGACCTTGGTCTGACCCAGTATGGCATATCTTATGTTCTTATGTTATCCTTCACAACAGCTGTCTGACCTGCCTGCAATGACTGACACAAAGCTTCACATTTAGGTACTTGAGCACTAAGCAATTCCACCTGGTTTCCCACCTGAGCCAGCCTTGCTACTACTTCATGAGTAAAGGAGCAGAGCTGAGTCACCGTAGACACCAGAGTACGCTCCGTACGTGTCACCACCCTCCAGATATCAGCCAAGGAGACCTGAGAATCAGGCATTACCAGAGCTGCATCCGGAGGGGGAGACCAGGAGACTGGTTTAAGCATTCTTAACACAGGTACGGAAGCGTTCTGTCCCAACGGAGAATTACAGTCGGTATTCACAGGGGTAGATCCCATAGGTGGAGGGGGTGGAGTACGGTCAATGGAGCTAAGGGAGGCTCCCCCAGATACATCTAATGGGGAGTCCACAGCGGGAAGTGTAGCAGCCCCAGATAAAGGAGTCAAATGTCTATCCATAGGACCGTCCTGCCCAGAGCCTGCCGCTCCGCTGACCTGCGGCTGCCTCTACGATCTCCTCCCCTTGTGTTTTATTGACTACAGTAAGGCTGTTGACTGTAAACCATGAGAAATTCTGGGCCACATTAGGAACACCTGATCGTTCTCTTGCACAGTCTTTACATCATCAAGAAGAAAGTTTGCATGGAACAAGGAGAAACAGAATGGTTTAAAATCTGCAAAGGTGTACGACAAGGTTGCATACTTTCTCCTGTTCTTCTGCCTGTTCTGTTTAATTTATATGCAGAACATATCAAAGAAGCAGGATTGTATGATAACAGAGGTGTGAAGATTGGTGGAAGACTCATCAACAACCTTCGCTATGCTGATACCACATTACTGGCTGAAAGTGAAGACCATCTGAAACATTTGCTTTTCAAGATCAAGGAACATGGTTTTAAAATAGACGTTAAAATGAAAAGAAGACAACAATCATGGCAACTGGCAAAATCAGTTCATCGTTGATGGAGAAGAAATTGAAATAGTTGACAACTTTAACCTATTTGGATCAAGTTTCAATAAAGAAGCAACAAACAGTCAAGACATCCGATGATGCATTGCTCTTGGCAGAATGTCTATGAAGGACTTAGACAAGATTCTCAAGAGCAGAGATGTCTCTCCATACAAAGATTAGACTCTTTCAAGCTGTGGTATTTTCAGTAACATCATATAGATGCGAAAGTTGGACAGTGAAAAAGATAAACAGGGAGAAAATTGTTGCCTTTGAATTATGGTGCTGGCGGTGAATACTGTGTATTCCATGGATTGCCCGAAGAACAAACCAGTCAGTACTAGAGGAGATCAAACCTAAGCTTTTTTTTTTTTTTTTTTTTTATAGAAGCTCAGATGACAAGACTTCGATTTTCATACCTTAGACGACATGCGATGAGAGGGATCATTGGAGAAAGACATCATGCTTGGCAAAAGAGGAAGGCCAGCAATGAGATGGATCGATACAGTAACAGCAGCTATGGGTGCCAATCTGTCAACAATGAGCTGTCTGAAGACCGAACACAATTTAGGACAACTATCCAGAGGATTGCCATGAGTCGACACACTCGACGGGACTTAACATCATCCGCGTACACGTGGTTATGTTGTATTCCCCAATCAACACTAACAACCCAGTCATTGCCCAAGTAAAGAAATCTTTCACATCCATTACACACTGGCTCTACAGAACATAATATGGATGTAGATCACAAAAAAACCCCTGATGTCTTATACAATAGACAGCAGCTTCACCCTACCTCCCCACATAACTATTGCTGGAACCCAGCTTCAAGCTAAATCCAAACTGTGCCACATGGGGGTCTCCCTAGATCAACACCTCACCTTCATCCCCCGCATAAGTAACACTACCAGAAGCATCTACCACAAGCTCAAAACAGTTCAACATCTTAAACCACTCTTGGATTCACACTACGTCCTTAATCTCATATTTCAAGGCCTCTCCACATCTACAATCCACCTAGCTAGCCGTGAATACTGCAGCATGCATTCTCTCCAACGCCCCAAGAAAGCAATACAATGCTGCTTCTCAAGCAACTGTACTGGCTGCCCATTGCTGAACGGATCAAATACAAGTCAATACTCAACAATTTACAAATTCTCTCACGACCTCTCCTCTACCCACATCCAATCCTTTTTACAGAGGACACCCAACAACAGAGACAGAAGAACAAGTTTGCTTAACACTCTTCGCACGCCAACACTCATCACCAAGACCAACCGCACAACATCAGAGAGGGCCTTCTTCCTCTTTGCATCGGCCCTATGTAATGCAATCCCAGACAGTCTCCGGATTGCGAATGACCTGAAGGATTTCAGAAAAAAACCTGAATACTCATCTTTTCCTTGAGTACTTCTCTAATGACAATATTTAACTCACGACCTCCAGTGAACTAAGACATCCGTGATGTCCCCCACACCCTCATGAATCCTGTTGCTCTGAAATGCTCATGCGTAGGTATCAAGTTTAACGGTAAGTTGCATAACAATAAACTTTAATTACTTATTCCTGTTTCAGTGTTTTTCATGTAAGGCCACTCTGGGCCATGTTTCATGTAAATCACTTACTCAGATTTAGCAGTATATGAGCACAGCTAAATAAAAACGATGACTAGACAACACATCTTTATCTTTCTTTCTTTATCTTTATTGACATTTGATATACTGTCCAGACGATTTCATCAGAGCGGTGTACATACAAAATTGGGTGCAGGAAGGAGCAAAGGATGAAAAGGAACACCATTAATCAAAGCAGCAGAAAAGACAGAAAAGGGGAGCAGCAGTACACAGAAGGGAGTTAAAAATGGTAGTGGAATTCTTGGAGGTGGGACTCAGGGGTTGGAAGGGGTTAGACCAAATGCCAGATGAAATAAATGGGTCTTCAGCAGTGCTTTGAAGCGAGGGGATGAAGCCTCGGTGCACAAATTTGATGGGAGTAAATTCCAGAGTGCAGGGGCTAGGAAAAAGTAGGCATAGTGACAGGTGAGTTCAAGGTGAGCTTGGGCAGGGGAGAGAAGGAAAAGTAGATTCCCGTTGGAGGAATGGGGAGGGGTCACGGGGAAGGGCCTGGTGGTGGATAAACTTACACAGCTTGTAGCTTTTTCCGGGACCAAGCAGGTAGTTAGTCTTCACATATGGGCGATGTCACCAACTTAACACTTTCCAGCTTCTGAAGGAAGCTTCTGAAGCGTCCTCCATGAATTTCTGCCAATCTTCCTGTCTGAAGGAAACATCTTGCCTCAGGCTTTTTTTCTGTGGAGCCCTTTGGACGTCCGTCTGAATCCTGGAGATAAGTTTTTGTCTTTACAGTCCATTTTGACCATTCTGTAAACGTTCTATCTCAATTTGTGTCACCCTTCCTGCCTTCCTTGATCCCAATGACTGTCCAGGGCCTCGGCACCGTGCTTTTTCTTTCTTTCTTTTTTTTTTTTTTTGGTGCATAAGGTTTTTCTCACACCCCCCTGGTTGGTGTGGACATTGGAGTCCTTTGACTTGATGGAAGCTGTCCTCCCAGCCATGTCAAATCCAACCAGTGACTTTAAAAAGTGCAGGCAGTAGTCAAACCATCTCGATCACAGACTGTCACAGCTTGTGCCTTCAATGTCTTGGGGCTGATCATGAGTCTTCTACTTGCCCTCTCTGCTTGCAGCTGACGCGTAAGGGACTCAAGAAAAGCAACGGGAATCATGGTTCGGTTCCAAGGACTTAACACCGTCCCTGGCATCGATTTCTGCTTTGATGCCCTCGAAGGTCCTACCTGAGACATTGGCTCCGAAAGGGGACCAGGCAACCTCCAAACCTCGAGGTCATGGGGTATCGGACTGGTGGCTCTCCTTTGAGGGGCACCCCCGGAAGGAACAGACTGCAGTTCCGAACATTGAGAACAGAGGACTCTTCCCGTCATCGACGGAGCCCTCTACCTCATTGGTACTTCGATTTCCTCTGCAATTTGGACTCCAACTGGGAGATTGAGGATGAGTCTCCGGTGACAGCGATACACCAAGATGTGCCCTCGGATCGCTCTCCCTCCTCCAGAGCATCGCAGGTACCCTCCTGAGGACCTTTCCTTCCTAGAGTTTGTGAGGGACATGGGAAAGGACTTGCCTTTTACTCTGGAAGCAGAAGAGGAGCCTTGAGCGGAGGAGCTAGAGATCCTTTGGTATACCACCCTGCCAGAGGTCATCACAGTCCCTATCCACCCCATTCTGGAGTGGCTCCTTCTGAGGATGTGGGAGACCCTGCTTGTGATGTCTAGGGTGAGCAGGTGCCTCTCTTCCATGTATCGAGAGTAACACAACTGCCTCACAACTCCATGATGGTGGAGTCGGCCATACATCACATCAAGAGCACTAAGATACACTCCTCAATGGCCCCGGGTCAGGAGGCCACATCATTGGATGGCTTTGGCAGGAAGTGTTGCCAGGGCTCGATACTCATTGCCCACATACAGGCATACCAGGGCATGTACTTGAGAGACCTGGTAGGGGAGCTGGCTGGATTATTTCTGGTGACTATCTGGAACGCTTCCATAGCATGGTCAATAAAGCCAAGGAATGCTTCAAATTTGTGGCTTGGGCAAGCTGACAGCTTTGAGTCTGTGGCCAGAGTGACTGCAATCTTTATGGGTGCCTGCTGCCCGGCTTGGCTACAGTTCTCGCACCTGGAGCAATGGGTTCAGGACAAATTGGCTAATGTCCCATGCCAGAGAGAGAACCTCTTTGGCAAGCCCATGACGGAAAAAGCTGCTGAGTTCGAGACGCAACAACTCAACATGACCAGGCTTTCCAGGAAGACTGATGACCCTTCTTGATGGAAGGCTTTGGGGGAAAAAGTTATTCTACCCGAAGAAGGCGACCTACGGTACCTATTCCTATATCATTCCTACTAGGTGCCCCCACAGGGGCAGTAGGCCAAGGACAAAGGCCAAAGACAACAGTATAGGCCAAAGACTCCAAAACCTCAACCGGCTGCTCGGCCACAACATGGGAGGGGGGGGGGGGGGATTTTGACTCCCGGACCACAGCACATTGGGAGATGTCTCTGATTCTCTGCCCACCGTTTGTTCAGCATCACCACTGGTATCTGGGCATTAGAATTTAGTGAAGGAAGTAACCGTTACCTCCTACACTCTGAGCAGACCACCTCCTCTGTTCTTTCCAGGGGAAGGTCCTCACTGGATCCTCACCATCGCAAACTTCTCCATTTGGAAGTAGCCAACCTGGTGGAAGCCATGGTGGTAGAACTGATTCCACCCTATCAGGTAGCAATGGCGTTCTACTCCCAATACTTCCTGGTTCCAAAAAAGATGGTTGGCTATCAGCCCATTCTTGATCTCCAAAATCTAAATCGCTTCCTGGTCAGAGAAGTTCAAGATGGTATCCCTTGGAACTTTGCTGCCCTACCTCAGCAGGAAGATTGGCTATGCTCCTTGGATATAAAATATGCCTACACCCACATTCTCATTCACTCCCTGTACTGGCAATACCTCCACTTGGTTCTTCCCTTCGGACTTGTGTTCATTCCCAGAGTTTTCACAAAGTGCCTAGCAGTCATGGCCGCTTTTCGCCGTGTACAGGGGATTGTCATCTTCCCTTATCTGAACGACTGGTTACTGAGGTGGCTCTCCAGACGAGGTTTGGCTGGCCTCACAGCATATCATTCAAGTCTTGGAGCAGCTGGGCTTTGTGATCAACTACCCAAAGTTCTACTTGCAACCTACTCAGTGCTCGAGTTGATTGGGGCTCTCCTCGATACTTCAGTAGCCAGGACTCATCTGACAGACCAAGCCCACCGACTCGTCTCTCTAGCGCAACAAATCCAGTGCTACCCGATGGTATCCGCTCACCAGATGCTTCATCACCTGGGCCACATGGCTTCCACAGTCCGTCACGCTGTTTGTCCTCCTGAAAATGAGGCAGGTGCAGTTGTCGGACTATCTGTCGAACAAGGTGTGTGTAATTCCACCACTGTTCGGTTCCCTGCCATGGTGACAGCAGTCAGCGCATCTTCTAGCGGGACTGCCCTTTTAAGCGCCCCCTACACGAGCAAATTCTAATAATGGATGCCTCCAAACTTGGCTGGGGAGCTCATCTCTACAGCCTTGGTCACGCATGGTCTCTGGTCTCTGGTCGAAGAGCGAGAGCCTCCACTACATAAACTTCCTTGAAATCAGATCAATTGCAAATGCGCTGCGGACCTTCCGGATACAATTAACTGGTTATTCTCATACAAACAGACAACCAAGTAGCTATGTTCTACATCAACAAGCAAGGGGGCAAGGGCTCGTACCTCCTCTGTTGGGAGACTGCATCGGATGCTTCTTCTGGCAGTGTATCTTCTGGGAGAGAGACAGTGCCTTAGCGGACAAACTCAGCAGAGTTCTGCAACCGTGCGAATGGACTCGCAACCCCCAGGTAGGTCCACCAAATCTTTCAGATGTGGGGCACCCCCACCATGGACCTCTTTGCATTGCCTCTCAATGCCCAGCTACTGCTGTTTTGCTCCAGGATATCCTGTCCTAGTCAGATGACGACATCCAATGTATTTTTCCTGGATTGGAGCGAGGGCCTCCCCTATGCTTACCCATCAACTCCCCTGGTGGCCAAAACCTTCAAGGTCCAAGTGGACAGGACCTCCTTAATACTCATTGCACCATGGTGGCCCCAGCTGTCTCAGGTACCACCTCTTCACTTGGACTGTGCACCGGATCTACACTCGCAGGAAGAGAGCACCCTCCTGCATCCCAGCTTCCACTCCCTATCACTCATAGCTGGCGAAGTTCCATCTGCCCATGGAGGTCAAACATTCTCGTGGCCTACTGCAAGGATTCCACCAGGAGGGCATATGCCTTCAAGCGGTGCAGATTTTGTATGATGTGCGGAGAGGGCTCTCAGCCCCTTCACTTGTTCTGTGGAAACGGTGCTCACCTACTTGTTTTACCTCTCCAATTCTGGTCTGAAGTCTAACTAGGTCGGGGTGCACCTCTGCGCTCTTGTGGCATATCGCCGCAACATTGATCGGCCCCTTTCTTTTTTTTTAAAGACGTTTATTTTCATTTTACAACAAACAAAAGTAACAACACACCAAAAGATACAAATACACACATACAATAAGGAAAACAACCCCAATTACCCCCCACCCCTATGCTTCTTCTCTAAACTAGTAAGAGTCATCACATAAGCGCTTACACACAACAGTTATTGTACAGCAAACAAGCAGAAATGGTATTGATGGTACAGGCTGATCCTGTGGCAGAAATGTATACAAAAGTAAACAGCCAAATGAGAGCAGTTAGCAGTTAGAACATAATCATGGAACACCTTCCTTTTAAACAAGCAGTGAAGGGCTTGAGTGGAAGAGATTGACAGACGAGGTAGTTGCTCATAATTACAGTAAAATGGACATAATTCCACCAATCATTGAGGTTCAGATGGAAGCCAATTTCCAGTATTTCGTAATGAAGGAGATAGGAAATAGCTATGCCCAGTAAATGGGCCTCCTGAAAAAACACTAACTCAGAATAATCATGATTAAGAGAGCTAGGGATTGTCCCTCCTTGGAATGGACTATTGATGCCTTTTACAGTCAGTAATGATAACGTACATAAAGCAATGCCAAATAGTTAAACAATCTGAAAAAGATACATAATAGCGCACAGAGGTACACAATGTCGCTCATAGTACCAGTAAATGACTGCAGAAACAACATGATAGGAATTGAACTAAAGAAAACCAGGAAGCGCCCCTTATAACAAAATAAGCACCGGAGTGCCTAGAGAAGAAGCAAAACCCCAGAAATCACTGGCGGCCTGATGTCTGCGGGGAGAAACCCCAGAGAAGGCCTGGATTGAAACATAAATCCTACAGTGCTATACAGGCTCCGAAACTAACCAAGGATCTCATCGTGGAAAGAAAGGAGACCAATAAGGTATATATAAAGAGAAAGAAAGTCCAGGCAGTCTCCGTTTCAGGCAGCGATCACCGCAACGGGCCATTCAAAATGGCGGACAGTTCCAGCGGATTCCATCCAAGCTGTTGGGTTAGCGCATCTGGTCTGCTTCTTTAGAAGCTAGAAATGTTGCTAGCAGATCAGGATCTTCGAAGGTACGAGTTTGGTTATGGAGAGTCACTCTGAGCTTCGCTGGATATAAGATGCCGAAGCGAGCCTGTAACTGTTGAAGTCTAGGTCGAAAAGCAAGGAGTCTCTTCCGACGGTCAGCTGTGGGCTTAGCCAAGTCAGGGAAGAAGGAGACTTTATGATTTTCAAACTCCAAATGACGATTCGCCCGGGGCAGCATTTAGAATTTGCTCAACTTGCTGATATCTCAGTAGACGAAAAATGATGGGCCGGGGGGTCGTCCGATTGAGCGCCATGCTGGTAGGAACACGATGTGCTCGGTCAATTTCCAGATCTCTGTGAAAAGTAATCTTCAGCAAGGAGGGAAGAGTTTTGACCAGGAATTCTCTCATATCTCCTGCTTCCACGCCCTCCGGTACACCAATGAGCCTTACATTGTTGCGACGGGCTCGATTATTGCTATCCTCTAACTCTTTTTGTAGATTCTGTATCTGACGTTCAGCCTCATCCAGTTTCACCAAGCGCACCACGTGCGAGTCGAGGACCCCCGCCATATTGTCCTGCCGTAATGAAAGACCTTCAAAACGATCCTGAAGCACACCAAAATCTTTTCTCATGGCTCGGAGCGCTTCTCCGTTAGACTGCACCAGTTCCTTCACACCACGTATTTCCACCAAGATCTCCTGTTGCATTTCGGGGTTATCCCGAAATGGCACCATCTTTTGTGGGGAAGGCAGCTCTGTCTTGGAGCGTTTTCCGTGTGAAGAAGAGGGAGATCCGAAGTCTAAGCGCGCTGGTTTATGGGCCGCCATCTCCCCCGAGGCACCCCGGTAAGTTCGGAGCAAAATATCAAGTTAATGTAGGTATTAAGTCAGGATTCTGAGTAGGCCCCTCGGGAGCTTCAGCGCAAAGCGTCTAACCCGCTGGACATCAGGCTCCGCCCCCGATCGGCCCCTTTCTGATCATCTGTTCATAGGATACTTTATGCAGGGCCTTCTGCTTTCTTGTCCCTCTATTCAGCCACCACTGGTGGTGTGGGACTCCAATGTCATCCCGGGACAGCTGCCATCAGTGCCCTTTAAGTTGCTGGCCACCTGTCCTCTCAAGTTCCTTACCTGGAAAGTCCATCTTTTTGGTGGTGCTTACTTCAACATGTAGAATCAGTGAGCTGCAGGCGCTCATACCAGGTTCTACAAAGATAGGGTGGTGCTACGCACTCATGTCCAGGAACAAGCAGGAATGTAGTCTTCACATATGGGTATCGTCGGTACCAACAGAGCCTGTGTGGGAACGCTCCCCAGCGTCCAATTAGAAAGCTTTTGGGAGCATCCCACAGTGCCTGCGTGCTTCCTTCCCGCCTTTCCCAACTGCCTCTCTCCAGTTCTTCGTTTTCCGCGGAGCCAGCAGGTCGTCGTCCCTGTCACAGCAGAAAAATTCCCTTATTCTCTTTTTTTTGGTCGCGTCTGCCTTCGACGCTATACCGGTACCGACGGTTTTTCTTTTTCTTTTTCTTTTAAAATAAATACTTTTTTTTTTCCCAAACTTTTCTTCCTCAGGTGCACGCGCCCTTTTGGGCCTTAGGCCCAAACTTTCCTCTATCATGGAAAAACCCGCTTCGGGTTTCAAGAAGTGCACCAAGTGTGGCGGTACCATCTCCGTCACCGACACCCATGAGTGGTGTCTTAAAAGTTTAGATCCTGACCACTCCATCACGGAATGTATGGCCTGTGCCATGATGTCCAAAAGGGGTCGACAAAACCGAGCTGCTAAGCTCAGTACCCTGTTTCCCTCCGATGCAGCCTCGGTGGCATCGACGTCTTCCAGGGCTTCGTCTTCCTCCCGTGGATCTCAGGTAACTAAACATAAGTCTGGCCGGTTCTCAAATGGTAGATCTCCTTCCAAGCATTGAGATGCCTCTGGCATTGCCCTTGAGGATTCTGCACCGGCAAAATTGCCCCGGCGGGAGGCTTTGGCTTCCAAAGCATTATCGGGGCACCAGGATGTTCTCGAGGCCCTCAACCTTGGCAGAACTACTGGTGCCATGCTCTGGGGTACCGGCTCTTTTCTCCGGTACCGACACCCAGGCATCGGTAGCGTCAATAGACCAGAGGTTCCTGGCTATTGAGCGCAGTCTGGCGGCTCTCATTGTGGCATCAACACCCTCAAAACCGCGTCAGACTCTGGCACCGGTATCGTTACCGACTCCAGCACCGGTATCGGCATCAGTGTCTGCATTGCCGGCACCCAGTTATTCTATGCCTTCCTGTACCGATACACTGGTACCGATTCCCCCCGGTACCGACTTCGGTCAGTACGGGTATCGGGCTCTACAAGAGCATCCGGACAGAAGGTACTTTGAATCCTCGGAGGAATCTGAGGATTCTGACAGTTCTGTCAGTACCGGAATACTTCTCCCAGAGGAGCCTTTCTCCCCTAAATGCAGTATGTCTCCTCCAGAGTATATGTCCTTTCAAGACTTTATCAGGGAGGTGGCTCGAGGTCTGTCCATTACTGTGGCTCCTGAAACAGAGCCCAGGGCAAAGGAGTTGGAGATTTTACAATATCCCAAAGCTCCTAAGGAGTCAGCTACTTTGCCTATCCATGAGATTTATTTATTTTATTTATTTCAATTTTTTATATACCGGGCTATTTACAATCAGCGCGGTTTACAGAGAACCAAAGACCAGAACAACAGGCTGCTCGGTATTACATAAAACAGGAAAATAAATTTGGATAAGATAAACATGGATAATATGGGGGTAAAACTCATGTTGAGAATGTGGGAGACACCTCTTACCACCTCTCCTCACTCCCGTAGACTGGATACTATGTATCAAGTACCTCCGTGTCCTGGTTTCAAGGAAACTCAGCTTCCTCACCACTCTATTGTAGTGGAATCAGCTGTGAGAAGGATCAGAAGTGCAAAGAGGCATGCCTCTAATCCTCCAGGACGTGTCGAACTTTGGATGTCTTTGGACGTCATACTTTCCAGGCTTCCATGTGTTTGTTTGTTTATTAAACTTGATATACCGCCCTTCAGGGGGACCAGAGCGGTTCACAATATAAAAACAATCATAAAAACAATAAGCCAGAAGAAAGGAAAAGGAAGTTACAATCTCGAGATAGGAAAGGGGGAGGAGGAAAGAGCACAACACAAATCTCAGTAGAGAGATGCTTTCTGCTAGGATCAGTTCCTATATTTTATATAAGGGAATGTTCCTTAAGGAAGTCACAGGAGATTTAGAGGTTTTGAGCCCTCTTCTTCCTGAAGATAAGAGGCAAGACTTTCTCACACTGGTTAAACATGCCCAGGATGTTTCTAAGTTTGTCAACCGTGCAGCTTTTGACTGTTTTGAGTGCCTAAGCAGAACCTCTGCCATTGCCATAGGTGCACATAGAATTGCCTGGCTCCAGGCATCCGATTTGGAGCTCTGGGTACAGGACAAACTGGTCAATATTCCTTGTACAGGTGAGAATCTGTTCGGCAAAGATTGGCAAGAGAAGGCCAATGAGTTGGATGCTGACAACTCCACCTTGGATAGATTATCCAAGGCCACAGCTGATCCTGCAAGAAAGAAATCTTTCAAGAAACCATTCTTCAAAAAGAAGAGGTTTTATTCTTCTTATTCCCAGCAGGGATGTTCTGCAGGTCAGCCTGTCCGGAAGAGTCAGCAACCTCCTAAACAAAGGAAAGCAAAGACTAAGCCTCAACCGTCTCAGCAGTCTCAGCCTCCACAAGGCCTTTGACGTCCATCTAGAGAACTTAGCCTTCCTGGCTCTCAATGGACCAGAGCCCTCCACCATTCCAGGAAGATTGTGTCACTTTGCCCCCAGATGGGGGCAGATAACAGCAGAACAGTGGACTCTCTCCATTATAAAAGAGGGGTACAAGCTTCACTTTCTTTGTATGCCCCCTCCCACACTGGTAAGACAGTTCAATTCTCAGACCTCTCATATCAACCTGTTAGATCAAGAGGTCACTATGCTTCTTGCCCAAGGGGCAATAGAAAAAGTACCCATACCTCAACAGGGTACAGGGTTTTACTCCACCTATTTCCTTATCCCAAAGAAAACAGGGGGACACAGACCTATTTTAGACCTCAGAGAATTGTACAAAATCTTGTTCAAAGAGCAATTCAAGATGATTTCTCTAGGAACTCTGCTGCCATACCTCCAGAGTCAGGATTGGCTTTGTTCTCTAGATCTCAAGGATGCGTACACTCATGTTCTCATCCATCCAACTCACAAAGTTCCTTCGGTTCCTTTTTCAAGGAAAGCACTACCAATACAGGGTGCTTCCTTTTGGCCTGGCCTCAGCAGCAAGGGTGTTCACAAAATGCATGGCTGTGGTGGCAGCATTTCTCCGCACTCTAGGAATATTCATCTTCCCCTACTTAGACGACTGGCTCATTCGAGCCCCATCAGATTCAGAGGCCAGGATTTCTCTATCTTGCACAATGCGTATCCTTCAGTATTTGGGTCTGGTCATCAACATCCCAAAATCCAGCCTAACTCACACTCAGCCTAAAGAGTTCATAGGAGCTTTGTTGGATACCAGAAAGGCAAGGGCCTATCTTCCTCAGAACCGTTGCCTTCGCATGGTGCAGTTAGCTTCTCAAGCAGTGCTAAAGTCCTATCTCGCTGCTCGAGAAATGTTACAACTACTAGGCCGCATGGCATCTACCGTGCATGTGGTTCCTTATGCTCGTCTCCATATGAGATCAGCCCAGTGTACTTTATCCACTCAATGGTCCCAGGCATCAGGGTGCATGTCAGACAAAATAGCAAACACAAATCACCTTATTTTGCCCCTCCAATGGTGGCAGTCCACTCAAAACCTGTTGCTGGGGTCCCCATTTCAACAACCTTTACCCCAGGCAACTCACAGCGGATGCTTCACCAATGGGTTGGGGAGCTCATCTGCAAGACCTCTCCACCCAAGGCACTTGGACTCCACAGGAGACTCATCTACACATCAATCTCTTAGAGCTCAGGGCTATCTTCCTTGCTCTTTGAGTGTTCCACACCCTGCTAAGCTACAAGACAGTCCTCATCCATACGGACAATCAAGTAGCTTTGCAATGAAGCTTTGTGACTATGGGCCCTTGCCAGAGAGCATCAGATCAATTTCCTTTGTGACTATGGGCCCTTGCCAGAGAGCACCAAATCAAGCCTCATCCTCACCATACATAAAATGGTACACAACTCACTCACTCACTCAAGGACTCATGCCAAAGCAACTAAAACTTGCCTCAGTAAGACCAATCACAAAGAAAACAACTCTCGACAAAAAAGATCCAGCAGCATACCGACCAATCTCCAGCATACCCTTCCTCGCAAAAGTCATCGAAAAAAACGGTTCAACTACAACTTCAGGATCACATCGACAAACACGAAACACTCGACGACAACCAACACGGATTTCGTCCCAACCACGGTGTCGAAACGCTACTGATCTACCTCTTCGACAGCATCCTAAGAATAATTGACAACACCAGGAATGGAATCATAATGATCTTCATCGACATCTCCTCAGCCTTCGACACAGTGGACCACAACACGCTCCTGGAAAGACTAAAGAACACTGGTATACATGGTATCACACTGAAATGGTTCCACTCGTACCTAACCGAAAGACAGCTACAGGTCAAGGTGGGACACATCACCTCCCGACCCATCAAAGTCCGTCAAGGAGTACCTCAAGGATCTGCGCTCTCAGCACTCCTATTTAACATCTACATCCAACCAATATGCAACATCATGAAAGAGAACAACATTCAATACACAATCTATGCGGACGACATCATGATATACACCCCGATATCAATCGACAACCCGGACTTCTCTAAGATAACAGACTGCCTTACACAAATGACCAGTTGGTGTCAAGACGACAACCTCGCAATAAACTACAACAAGACTGAAGCTTTAATCATCACTCGGAACCAAAGCTTCATACACCCACCAAATTTAAAGATACAAAACACTACTATACCAATAAGGTCAGAAGTGAGATACCTCGGGGTTACGCTGGACAATAAGCTCAATCTCAAGCCACACATAGACAAAACAATACAAAAAGCCTACTACAAGATGCGAATCATCAGGAGACTGAAACCACTCCTCGCCCCAGAACACTTCCGTACCGTCTGTCAAGCACTGATAACCCCACTACTGGACTTCTGCAATCCGATATACCTTGGACTACCGAAACAAGCCATCAAACCACTCCAACTGGCACAAAACACCGCAGCACGAATCATATCCGGAACTGCAAGACAGGAGCACATCACACCTACCTTAAAGGACTTACACTGGCTTCCGATCGGCGCACGCATCAGATACAAAACTATCATAAACCTATTTAAGATAAAACAGCACACATCAGCCAACAGCCTGCACACCCTCATACAGCCAGACACCAGCACACGTCCTAGAAGAAAACAAACACACAACCGAGTCAGCACCCCAAGTGAATACAAACACACACGCAAGGACACAACAGACAGAGCACTCTCCATGGCTGCTCCAACAATATGGAACAAACTACCGGACGATTTGAGGGCAACTACAGACCTCAAGGACTTTAGAAAACAGCTGAAAACCATGCTGTTCATAGAACACTATGGACACATCACATAACCTAAGTGACTGTATAGCAGCACACGTTACCGCCTAACACTGTATGTATATAAAATGTTTTTAGCACCACTGTATATAGCCCACATTGTACATAGCTCAAACCAATCTAGCACACAATACAACACGCACCCAACTAAATTTTCACCCTCACTGCATGTATAACACACTCACACTACCAGATTGTTTGCTGTGATACCACCTTGATTATTATGATAAGGCGGTTTAGAAATACTGTTAAATATAAAATAAAATTTCCTGGCAGTGTATCTTCCAGGTATCCAAAACTCTTGGGCAGACAGACTCGGTCGAGTTCTGCTTCCACACGAATGGTCTCTACATGCAGACCAGGTGGCCAAGATTTTTCAGATTTGGGGAACCTGGGACATAGACCTCTTTGTAAGTCCATGGAATACCAAACTTCCCTGGTTCTGTTCCAGAATTCCGGCTCAAGACTCTCAGGCCAGGGATGCTTTCCTCCTTCATTGGGGTCAAGACTTCCTTTATGCCTTTCTACCCATTCCCCTAATTCCCAAGACCCTGTTCATAGCTCCACATTGGCCACGGCAAGTGTGGTACCCTCTGCTTCTACATTTCTCTCAAGCTCCCTCTCTGGAGTTAGGGTCTGCTCCAGATCTCCTGTCTCAAGAGAACGGAATGTTATGGCATCCCAATCCCCAGTCTCTGCATCTCAGGGCTTGGTTGCTGAAGGCCTAGATCTTCATGATCTTAACCTTTCTCAGCAAGTAAAGGATATCCTTTATGCTTCCAGGAAGTCTTCCACAAAACGCTCTTATGCTTTCAAGTGGAAAAGGTTTACCATATGGTGCTCGCAGAAGGGTCTTAGCCCCCTTACGATATCTCTGGAATCATTACTGGAGTATCTCCTTCATTTATCCAATGCAGGACTTAAGACTAACTCAGTAAGAGTCCATTTGAGTGCTATTGCAGCTTCTCTCAAGCCTCTAAATGGACAACCTATTTCCTCCCATCCTCTTATAGCAAGATTTATGAGAGGCCTTCTTCTAACTAAGCCTCCCATTAGGCCACCACCGGTGGCATGGGACTTAAACCTGGTTCTTGGTCAGCTCATGAAGCCACCTTTCGAACCCTTAGCTCTTTCTGGAAAGTTATCTTTCTTATTGCAATCACATCAGCACGTCGCATCAGTGAGTTGCAGGCACTAGTGGCTGGATCCCCCTTATACAAGGTTTCACCATGACAAGGTAGTCCTTAGGACTCATCCACACTTTATGCCAAAGGTGGTCTCGCCTTTTCATCAAACCAAGCGGTCTACCTGCTTGTGTTTTTCCCAAGGCCTCGTGCATCAAATGCAGAAAGGAATCTTCATACTTTGGACTGTAAAAGAGCTTTAGCTTTTTACTTACAAAGAACAGAGCAACATAGAAAGTCCTCTCAACTCTTTGTTGCTTTTGATCCTTCTCATTTGGGACTTCCAGTCTCCAAGAGAACACTGTCCAACTGGATTGCACAGTGTATTTCCTTTGCCTATCAGAGTAAGAATCTTCCTCTGGAGGGCCATGTCACAGCTCACAATGTGAGAGCCATGGCAGCTTCAATGGCTCATCTTCACTCTGTGTCTATCAACGACATCTGTTGAGCAGCCACTTGGGCCTCGTTTCATACCTTCACAGCCCATTACTGCTTGGACAAGGACGCCCGCCGGGATGCCTTGTTTGGTCAGGCTGTTCTCCAACACATGTTCCATAGCTAATCAACTCCTACCCACCATCCCTGGTAGGATGCCAGAGATCAATGGGGGGAAGTGGAGCCCTTTCACAGGGGGACACTACTTCTGGGGTTCTCTCCCTGGCATCTAAAGCTAGGGAGTCCCCATCTGTGAAGACTACATTCCTGCTTGTTCCTGGAGATAGCATAGTTACTCACCTGTAACAGGTGATCTCCGGGAACAGAAGGAATTTAGTCTTCACAACCCACCCACCTCCCCTAGGAGTTGTATGTGTCTATCTCTTTCTCCTTTCCTCTCTTTCTCTTTGTCTCAGCTTTAAAACTCAACTGGAGAGAGGCAGTTGGGAAAGGCGGGAAGGCAGCACGCAGGCGCTGTGGGATCTCCCAAAAGCTGGACGCTGGGGAGCGTTCCCATGCAGGCTCGGTCGGTACCGACGATACCCATATGTGAAGACTAAATTCCTGCTGTTCCCGGAGATCACCTGTTACAGGTGAGTAACTATGCTTTCTCCGATTTAATTTTGAATGTGCTACATTGTAACTTCATTGAGTGCCCCCTAGTCTTTCTACTTTTTGAAGGGGTGAAAAAACAATCTACATTTACCTGTTACACTTCATTCATTATTTTATAGACTTCTATCATAACTCCCCTTAGCTGAATCTTTTCCAAGTTGAAGAGCCTTTCCTCATAGGAATATCCTTCCATTTCCTTTACCATTTTTGTTGCTCTTCTCTGTACCTTTTCTAATTCTGATATATCCTTTTTAATATATGATGACCAGAATGGCACACAATATTCAAGATGTGGTCACACCATGGAGCGATACAGAGGCATTATAATATCCTTCATTTTATTCTCCATTCCATTTTTTGATTGCTAGCATTCTATTTGCTTTCTTGGCACTGCTCACATTGGGCAGAGGGTTTCAATGTATTATCCACTATGACGCCTAAATCCTTTTCCTGGGTGATGGTCCTTGATGTGTAACCTTGCATCGTGTAACCTTACTTTGGGTTGTTCTTCCCTAAGTGCATAACTTTGCACTTGTCCACAATAAATGTCATCTGTCATTTGGACGCCCAGTCTCCCATTTATAAAAGTCCTCTTGCAATTTTTTTCAATCCTTTTGTGTTTTAACTACTTTGAATAATTTTGTGTCATCTGCATATTTGATCACTTCACTCGTTTTTCCCATTTCCTGGTCATTTATAAATATGTTAAAAGGCAGCAGACCCAACACAAATTCCTGGGGTACTTTACTAGTCATCTTTTTTTCATTGAGGAAGTTGGCCATTTAGCACCATCTTAGGAAGGTCTGTCTAGAGACTGCTGCCCTACAATTTAGTGTACATCAGTCACATTTCAACTGTTTTTCTGCTTTAACATTCTTTTTCAAAGCTTACTTTGCCGTACAAAAAGATTGCATTCATTTCACTGAGAAGTCTAACAAAAACAAAGTAGGGTTAGTGGGTGTGAGGCAGTGATAGAAATAAACACATTATAGCCAGGAAACCACTTACTACTTTTAGGCTAGTAAAAGTAACTTATTTCAGAGAACCTTTGGGAGATGCACCACGTGTGCGTGATCCCCTTCTCACCTAAATTCACTTGTAAGTATGTAGGAATCTCTATCCAATGTTCTCTTTCCCCAGAACTTAATCAATCCTTATCTTCGAAATGCAGTTTAAAATTACAGGGATTGCACGAATCGTGGAAATGTGTAGTAATGAAGTGATATGGTCTTCAAGTTCTGAGTTATAATTGGAGCATTTCAGTATAAATCCTTTTGATGTAACATTTTGCTGTTGAAGAAAAGCTATTTTGTGTTCCTTTTGCGACTCTGTGTACAGAGTGAAGCTGGTGATGTCAGTGTTGTGTTACAGAAACTGAATGCTGAGCTCAGGCTGCCCTTAGCAAGCACATACTTATTGTTTGAGTGATACATTCTCCAGGACCAAGCAGGAAGTCAGTCCTCACATATGGGTGTCATCGACGCCGATGAAGCCCCAGCGGAGCATTTCCCCAGCTTTCCATGAAAGCCTTTGGGAATGCTGGCACACATGCGCGGTTCCCTTCCCGCCTAAAGGTGCCATCTTACCTCAGTCTCTTTTTTTCTCCGTGAAGCCCATCGGACGTGTGTCCTTTTTTTCCCGGAAAAGAGAAGTGTTTTTCTTGGCGTTAATTCGCTTTTTTCCTCGGATTCGACGTTTGTTCCCCTCCCGCCGGGATCGGTACACCGGTATCGAATCCCCTTTTTTCCTTTTCGGTTTTTGCCCTTAGTGGCTAGGCGCTCGCGCCAAATCTTTTTCTTTTTCCCTGGAAGGCCGGTCCTTTGA
Source organism: Ichthyophis bannanicus (assembly GCA_033557465.1). NCBI lineage: Eukaryota > Metazoa > Chordata > Amphibia > Gymnophiona > Ichthyophiidae > Ichthyophis > Ichthyophis bannanicus. The sequence goes on along the minus strand of CM066031.1, from coordinate 914,818,491 downwards.
CCTCACGGGGACTCTCTTCTCCCCGATGTCTTCCAGCGGTTTCAAAAAGTGTGATCGGTGTAAGAAGATAATGTCTCTCACCGACACACACGACTGCTGCCTTCGGTGCCTTGGCCCGGATCACGATTCTAAAACGTGCGGGCCATGTGGAAAGATGTCTTCCAAGGCCCTCCGAAGTCGTCAGCAACAAAGTGAAAGGCTTTTCTCGGACTCGGCCTCTGCCCAGGCCCGGACCTCGTCTGAGGCTTCGACATCTCGGGATTCCGATCCCGAGAAGCGTCAGAGCTCCTCGGACAGGGGTTCCCCCGACCGGGAACGCAAGAGGAAGAAGCAGCTCACGAGGGCGGTGTCGGAGGAGGTCCCTGAGCCCTCAAGGGCCAGGTCTAAGACCCCCGACAGTCGTCCCAGGCCCGTGGACCAGGAGAAGCCAACTAAAGTTCCTCGCATGGAGCCGGAGTCTGCTGGACACGTAAGTCCTGTTGTCCTCGTGGACTCTCCTCCCCGAGTACTGACGTCGGACCCGGCGCCACCGGAGCCCGAGTCGGGGGCTGCTGCGTCACCCGAGCTGAGTCTCAGGTTGACAGCCTTGGAGAGCAGAATGTCTGCCTTCATGGATCAGCAGCGGGCACTGATGGCCAGCCTGTCTGGCGCATCTGCCCCGACCACCGGGACATTGACTTTGAAGTCGACCCCGGAGACCGAGCCGATACTCGAGTCCCTTGCGGCTCGAGGTCGTCCTCGGTCGAGGTCTCCCTCGACCTCCCGTTCGGGACCGAGGGTCTCGACGCCGGTGCCTAGATGCCCTGCGGGGTCGGACCTCGACTCGACATCGGACGAGTCTGCTTGGGAGACCGAAGACGAGGAGTCTCCTGACACCTTTAAGACTCGGTGTGTTCCTTCGGACTCACCCGAGTCTGAGCCCCGGAGTAGATCCCCTCCGGAGGATACTAGGTTCTCAGAATTTGTCCGGGATATGGCCGCTGCCTTATCTATCTCGGCTGACCCCGAGGAAGAGCCTCGAGCCGAAGAGCTCGATGCTCTGCAGTATGACTCTCCTCTGAAGGAGGCCTTTACTGTCCCGGTTCCTCCGATGCTGGAACAGCTCCTCTTCCGAATGTGGGAGGCACCGGCTTCGGTGCCGGTTTTGAGCAAGTGAGTCGATTCCATCTATCGGCTCCGGAAGAGTCCTGGCTTCCAGAAAGCACAGCTACCACACCATTCCATGGTTGCGGAATCGGCCATGCATCGTCTGAAGAGTCAGAAGATGCACTCCGTGGTGCCTCCTGGTAGGGAGGCCCGAAGCCTTGATGGCGTCGGTAGAAAGTGCTTTCAGGGCTCGATGCTTGCTTGCCGTGTCCAGACTTACCAGCTGTTCATGGGCATGTATTTACGAGACCTGGCCAAGGAGTTGGCCGGATTCTCTGCTGGTCTCTTCGGGGAACCCTTGCAAAGTTTTAAGTCCTTGTCTTCGAGGATCCGGGAATGCTCTAAGTTCATGTCCCACGCCGCCTACGATGGCTTCGAGGCTTCGGCCCGAGTAGCGGCAGCTGGCATTGCAGCTCGACGCCAGGCATGGCTGCAGTCATCGGACTTCGAGCCATGGGTTCAGGACAAGTTGGTCAATGTCCCTTGCCGAGGTGAAAACCTTTTTGGCAAGCCTGTGGCTGAGAAGCCCGCCCAGCTCGAGATAGAGCACCTCACGAGGACTAGGCTGTCGAGGAAGACCTCTGCCCTTTCTCATAAGAAGGGCTCGGGTAAAAAGTCCTTTTACCCGAGGAAGGGCACTGCCTACAAACAGTACCCTCAGTATCAGGCTGCCCAAGTTGCCCCCCAGGGTCAGCAAGCCAAGGGCCAGGGTAATGGGCCCTCTAGGCAGAGGGCCCCCAAGCCTCAGGCCCCTGCTCCCACTCCGCAGGGTGGGGGTTTTTGACTCCTTGAGTATAGCCATAGCTCCCTTGCAGACCCAGCACTGCACAGGAGGCCGCCTGGCCTTGTTCACCCACCAGTGGCCCTTAATAACCCAGGACAGTTGGGTTCTGGACATATTCTGTCGAGGCTATGCCCTGCATTTTCACGAACTACCTCTGCCACACTTCCCAGGGGAGCCTTTCCGGCCTCCCCTGCACACAGCCCTTCTCCTCCAGGAGCTAAAAGGACTGTTGCTGGACAAGGCAGTGGAGCCTGTGCCTCCCAACTTCGAAGGTCACGGATTTTACTCCAGGTATTTCCTGGTGCCAAAAAGAACCGGTGGTCTTCGACCCATTTTGGATCTCAGAAACCTAAACAAGTTTCTAGTAAAAGAAAAGTTCAAGATGCTTACTCTTGAAACTCTTCTGCCCTACCTCCAGCAGAGAGATTGGCTATGCTCTTTAGATCTAAAGGATGCTTACACTCACATCCTTATTCATCCAGACCACAGAAAGTACCTCAGGTTCATTGTGGGAGGAAATCATTATCAGTACAGAGTGCTGTCTTTTGGGCTGACCTCCGCTCCCAGGGTCTTTACCAAGTGCCTGGCAGTGGTGGCAGCCTACCTGAGAAATCAGGGCATCTTTGTGTTTCCTTACCTAGACGACTGGCTCATCAGAGGCCAGATTTCTCTAGAAGTTCAACAGGCCACCAGCAGGACCCTAGAACTGCTCCAAAAGGTGGGCTTTGTCATCAACTTCGCAAAGTCCACTTTGCTTCCCTCCCAGAACTTGGAGTTCATAGGAGCAAGGTTGGATTCTCAGCTGACAAGAGCATTCTTACCAGTGGACCGAGCACAAAGGCTCATGGACCTCGCCAGCAAGTTTCTGCACAGGTCCCTGGTCTCCGCCAGACTCTGTCTCAGGCTTCTGGGCCACATGGCGTCGACAGTACAGGTGACCCCCCAATGCCAGGCTCAATATGAGACCTGCCCAGTGGTGCCTTCGGACTCAGTGGTCACAAGCCTCAGGCAGTCTCAAAGACAGATCAGAGTGTCCCACCGTTTCCTGGCCTCCCTCAATTGGTGGTTACACCCCCCCAATCTGCTGTTGGGGGTGCTCTTTCAGATCCCATCTCATACAGTGGTACTGACCACCGATGCCTCTCTGCAGGGTTGGGGAGCACACTGCCTAGACAAGTGCACCCAGGGCCTGTGGTCTCATTGGGAGGCGTCCCAGCAGATCAATCTACTGGAGCTCAGAGCTATCCGCTTGGCCCTCAAGGCCTTTACTGCTTCCCTGGCTCAACAGTCTGTCTTGATCCAGACAGACAACCAGGTAGCCATGTTCTATGTAAACAAACAGGGCGGAACTGGTTCCCAGCCCCTTTGCCAGGAGGCCCAGGACCTCGTGTTTCAGGGCAAAGGAACAAACATGCTCCTCAAAGCAGTCTATCTTCCAGGCCAGGAGAATTCCCTGGCCGACAGATTGAGCAGGATTCTGCAACCACACGAGTGGTAGCTCCATCCTTTAGTGGTTCAGAAGATTTTCTTGAGATGGGGGCTTCCCTCCATAGACCTGTTTGCCAGTCCACTGAACAACCAGCTGCCAAGGTTCTGCTCCAGGCCACCGCATCCTCTGAGAGTAGCAGCAGATGCTTTTCGGATTCCCTGGACACAGGGCCTACTCTATGCGTTTCCTCCCACCCCTCTGGTGGCCCGAACACTGTTCAAGATTCTCCGAGACAGGGCCTCTGTCCTCCTGGTAGCTCCCAGGTGGCCAAGGCAGCCTTGGTTCCCCCTCCTACTTCAACTGGCGGTGGATCTGCCTCTGCCTCTGGGATTGCAACCCGACCTTCTCTCTCAGGATCAGGGCTCCTTACTGCATCCCAATCTCAAAGCTCTCAATCTGATGGCATGGAGGCTGCAAGGGTCATTTTGGCTCCCTGGGGCCTGCCTCCCGAATTTGAGGAAGTTCTCCTAGCCTCTAGGAAACAATCCACTAGGAAGACCTATGCTCTCAAGTGGAAAAGGTTCTCTGTGTGGTGTCAGCTACGTGCTGAGGATCCTTTCTCCTGTACTGTGTCAGTGGTGCTTCAGTACCTGCTGCACTTGTCCAATCAGGGTCTCAAGTCCAACTCTGTTCGGGTCCACCTCTCTACTTTGGCAGCTCACCACTCCCTAGTTGAGGGCCATTCCTGGTCTGTGCACCCTTTGGTGTCTAGGTTTCTCAGAGGCTTGCTCCTGCTCAAACCTCCCATACGTCCTGCTCCTGAGTGGGAGCTGAATGTGGTCTTGCAGCAGCTGACTCGCCCACCTTTTGAGCCTATGGCTACTTGCCCTCTACGCTTCCTTTCCTGGAAGACTTTCTGATAGCCGTTACTTTGGCCAGAAGAGTGAGTGAGCTTCAGGCCTTGGTCTGTGATAGGCCTTACACCAGGTTCTATAAAAACAGGGTGGTCCTCAGGACTCACCCTAAGTTCCTTCCTAAGGTTGTCTCCTCTTTCCACCTCAACTAGGAGGTGGTTCTTCCTACTTTCTTCCCTAGGCCTCATGCAAGTCAGGCTGAAACAGTTCTCCATACCTTGGACTGTAGGAGGGCCTTATCCGTCTACCTTGAACGTACGCAGGGTCACAGGAAAGCTTCTCAGCTCTTCCTTTCTTTTGACCCCAATAATTTGGGGAGACCTGTGTCCAAGCGTACCTTGTCTATCTGGGTGGTTGACTGTATCACCTGGGCTTACAAGGCGGCTGACCTTCCTTTGCAGGGTACGGTCACGGCCCACCGTGTGAGGGCAATGGCTGCATCAGTGGCTCACCTCCGCTCTGTCCCATTGCAAGACATCTGCAGGGCTGCTACTTGGTCTTCAAGCCAGACATTTGCAGCCCACTACTGTCTGGAGAGGGAGTCCCGTAGGGACAGTGCTTTTGGCCAAGCAGTACTCCGGAATCTCTTTGAGGTCTAGGCAACTCCTACCCTCTGGTTGGGCTACCTGTAGAGGGTGTGTTCTTGCAAAGCCTTTACTGTGTTGCTGAGACTAGAGGGAGTTCTCTTGTTCAGCCTGGGTTCCTGGTAGCCCAGAGCTGGGGAGTCACCCATATGTGAGGACTGACTTCCTGCTTGGTCCTGGAGAAAGAGTAGATCTCCAGGAACAAGCAGGAATGAGTCCTCACATATATGGGTACTTCGGAACCGACGGAGCCTGCGCGGGAAAGCTCCCCAGCTTCCCAGAAAGGAAGCTTTTGGGGCCTCCCACAGCGCATGCGCGCTGCCTTCCCGCCTTCCTGACCAACTCTCTTCAGTTCTTCTTTTTCCACGGAGCCAGCAGGTCGTGTTCCTGTCACCACTGAAGAAATTGTTATTTTAATTTGTTTATTTGACCGCGTGTCTGCCTTCCCCGATTCCGGACCGGTACCGCCGGTCTTTTTTCGTTTATTAAAAAAAATATATATATATATAATTATTTTTCCTTCACTTGGTGTATTTTTTCTGTGAGGCCTCTAGGCCTTCTCAGGCCTCCCTCATGGAAAAACCAGCTTCTGGTTTTAAAAAATGCACCAAGTGTACCGGTACTATTTCAGTCACAGATACCCATGAGTGGTGTCTTAAATGTTTGGGGCCTGACCATTCCATTCCGGATTGTCCATCCTGCTCTCTGATGTCCAAAAGGGGCTTACAGAACAGAGCAGCTAAGTTTCATATGCTGTTTTCTACCGATACTCCAGCATCAACATCCTCCAGGTCGTCTTCTCCTGATGGATCTCAGGTAACCAAACATTCTTCAGGCAAGTCCTCAAAAGACAAATCTCCCTCTAATCAGCGAGAGGCCCTTGCATTTGACCCTGAGGACCCTGCCCCAGCCAAACAACCCCGGCGGGAAGCTCCGGCTTCCAAAGCTCCTCCTATGGGGTTACAGGTAGACATCGATGGCACGGCCTCGACCGATCTCATGTTAGACTGCTCTGGGGTACCGGCTAACACCGGTACCGACATCCAGGCAGTTATGGCGACTATGGGTACTACGGTACAATCCATGCAGCAGGCCTTACTGGCTTTCATTAATGCTGCAACGCCATCGGTACCGCGACAATCGGTTCCGACTCCGATTCCGGTACCGCAACCGATACCGGTACCCAGAGCATCTACTTCCAGTAGCATGCGGGTTCCGGTCTCCGGTTCCGGAGATTTCCTCGATACCGCTCCGATTCCCGGTACGCCCGATGTCGATACCGGTCGGTATGCGTATCGATCTCTGGAAGCAAATAGGCGATACTTTGAATCCTCTGAAGATTCTGATACATCAGATGATTCTGCTGACGTCTCTTTTACTCTTCCTGAGGAGCCCTCTTCTCCAAAAAGGAGAATGTCTCCTCCAGAGGATTTGTCCTTTCAAGACTTCATCATTGAAGTAGCTAAAGGATTTTCCATATCTGTATCCTCTGAAAAGGAACCTAGAGCAAAAAAATTGGATATTTTAGGATACTCTAAGGTTCCCAAAGAGTCAGCCACCTTACCCATACATGAAATTCTTCAAGAGCACATGATGGACTTGTGGGAGGCTCCTCTCACCCTTTCTCCACATTCTCGACGTTTGGACACCATGTATCGGGTTCCTCCTCCTGGTTTTCAAAAGACTCTGCTTCCTCACCACTCTATTGTGGTGAAATCTGCTATGAAAAAGATAAAGAGTACCAAAAGGCACTCTTCTACCCCTCCAGGAAGAGAATGTAGAACTCTGGATGCTTTTGGGAGAAAAGTCTTCCAAGCTAGCTTGCTTATTGCCAGAATCAATTCATACAGCCTCTATATGGGCATGTTTTTGAAAGAGATTGCATTAAAGATACGTCAGTTTCTCCCCTTTATCCCAGAGGATAAGCAAGAGGAGTTCCTTCTTTTGCTAAAGCAAACTCAAGATGTTTCAAAGTTCTCCAACAGAGCAGCCTTTGACTCTTTTGAGGGGGCAAGCAGAGCCTCTGGCATTGCCATAGCTGCTCGCAGACTGGCTTGGCTCCAGGCCTCCGATTTGGAACCCTGGGTACAAGAAGGCTTGGGCAATCTGCCCTGTACAGGTGAAAATCTGTTTGGCAAGGAGTGGCAAATCAAAGCCACTCAAATGGATGCAGAGAATGCTGCTTTAGATAGACTTTCTAAGTCTACCTCTACCCCTGCCAAGAAAAAACCTTTTAAGAAACCTTTCTATAAAAAGACCAGATTTTCCACAAATACTGGCCAGCAATCTTCCCAAGTTCGCTTTGCTCCTAAGCGTCAGCAAACTAAGCAGGCCAGAACAAAGTCTACAGGGGCTGCTACAGTCCAGCAGTCCCAACCCCCTCAGGGTTTTTGACTTGATTCTAGAGAACTTAACCTTTCTGCCTCTGCAACAACTAGAACCTCTCACCATTCCAGGAAGGTTAACTCATTTTGCTCCCAGATGGGAACAAATCACATCAGAACCTCTTTGCAAGTCCGTACAATGCCAAACTTCCCCGGTTTTGTTCCAGGATTCCGTGTCAGGGAGCTCAGGCCAAGGATGACTTCCTCCTTCATTGGGGTCAGGCCTTCCTATATGCCTTTCCACCCATTCCCTTGATTCCCAAGACTCTATTCAAACTTCAGAGGGATCAAGGATCTATGATCCTCATAGCTCCACGCTGGCCACGCCAAGTGTGGTACCCTCTACTTCTGCATCTCTCCCAGGCACCCTCCCTGGATCTGGGAGCTGCTCCAGACCTTCTGTCTCAAGAGGAGGGGACTTTGTGGCATCCAAACCCCAAATCCCTTCACCTCAGAGCTTGGTTACTGAAGGCCTAGACCTTCAAGACTTCAATCTTTCTCAACAAGTGCAAGATATCCTCCATGCATCTAGGAAACCTTCCACCAGGCGTTCTTATGCTTTTAAATGGAAAAGATTTTCCATCTGGTGTGCTGAAAAGGGTCTTAACCCTCTAGCACTACCTTTAAATTCTTTACTCGAATATCTCCTGCATCTTTCCAATGCAGGACTTAAAACCAATTCTGTAAGGGTCCATTTGAGTGCTATTGCAGCATCTCTTCAGCCTATCAATGGACAATCTGTTTCCTCTCATCCTCTTATTGCAAGATTCATGAGAGGTCTAACTTTAACTAAGCCTCCCATTCGGCCTCCTCCGGTGGCATGGGACTTAAACGTGGTTCTTGGTCAGCTTATGAAGCCACCCTTTGAACCCTTAGCCACTACCTCCTTGAAATTCTTTTCCTGGAAAGTCATTTTCCTTATTGCAATCACTTCTGCTCGCCGCATCAGTGAACTGCAGGCTTTAGTGGCTAATCCACCTTATACAAGGTTCCATCATGATAAGGTAGTCCTTAGGACAAATCCCCACTTTATGCCTAAAGTGGTCTCACCTTTTCATCTTAATCAAGAGGTATATTTACCTGTCTTTTTTCCAGCTCCTCACGCATCCAATGCAGAGCGGAACCTTCATACTCTAGACTGTAAAAGAGCTCTTGCCTTTTACCTCCACAGGACACAGCAACATCGAAAGTCTTCTCAACTTTTTGTTGCTTTTGATCCTTCTCATTTAGGACTTCCAGTCTCAAAAGAACACTGTCCAATTGGATTGCTCAGTGTATTTCTTTTGCTTACCAGAGTAAGAACCTTTCTCTGGAAGGCCATGTCACAGCTCACAATGTGAGAGCCATGGCCACATCTATGGCTCATCTTCATTCTGTATCCATTGATCAGATCTGTCGAGCAGCCACCTGGGCCTCCGTTCATACCTTCACAGCCCATTACTGCTTGGACAAGGACTCCCGCCGGGATGCCTTGTTTGGTCAGGCTGTCCTCAGACACCTGTTCCATTCTTAAACAACTCCTGCCCACCTTCCCTGAATGGATGCCTGAGATCCATAGGAAGATGAGGAACCCTTAGGGGGGGGGGGATCTCCCCGGCATCTTAGCTAGGGAGTCCCCATATGTGAGGACTCATTCCTGCTTTTACCTGGAGATAGCACAGTTACTTACCTGTAACAGGTGATCTCTGGGAACAGCAGGAATTAGTCCTCACAACCCACCCACCTCCCCTAGGAGTTGTATCTCTCTCTCTCTCTTTCCTTTCCTCTCTCTATTGTCTCAGCTTTAAACTCGAATTGAAGAGAGTTGGTCAGGAAGGCGGGAAGGCAGCGCTCATGCACTGTGGGAGGCCCCAAAAGCTTCCTTTCTGGGAAGCTGGGGAGCTTTCCTGCGCAGGTTCCGACGTACCCATATGTGAGGACTAATTCCTGCTGTTCCCAGAGATCACCTGTTACAGGTAAGTAACTGTGCTTTACTCACCTGTAACAGGTGTTCTCCAGGAGCAGCAGGAATCAGTCCTCACTACCCTCCCTCCTCCCCTTGGAGTTGCAGTTGTACATAGTTTAATTTTTACATTTTTGTGTGCTGTTCTTAGCTATGTCATTTGACTGAGGTAAGATGGCACCTTTAGGCGGGAAGGGAACCACGCATTGGTGCCAGCATTCCCAAAGGCTTTCATGGAAAGTTGGGGAAATGCTCTGCTGGGGCTTCATCGGCGTCGATGACACCCATATGTGAGGACTGATTCCTGCTGCTCCTGGAGAACACCTGTTACAGGTGAGTAACTACTCTTTTTTAATGATGTGTCTTTGGGGGTGAATGAATTTCAGACAAACAAATTGTGTGTGACTCTATTAACTGGGTCTCTTCTTACCCCCAACCCTTACAAAAAGATTGCATTCATTTTATTGAGAAGTCAGACAGCTTCAGAACCATATTCCAAACCATAATCACACCCCACTTCGACTATGCGAACATAATACTCCATGGTCTTCCTAAAAACACCCTAAATACTTTACAACTTGCAATGAATGCCGCAGCCCGGGTACTATATGGCGCTTCAAAGAGCGAACATATAACACCCATCCTAATGGAACTCCACTGGCTCCCCATATACTGCAGAATAGCATATAAAGCTCTTCTCATGACATTTAAAGTGATAAATAATTTAGCTCCTTCTTCAATGTCTAAACTTCTCCATCCCACCCCCGACATCAGAGCCAGGAGGTCAGCAGCGACAAACACCCTAGTTACACCACTTGAGACCACAAAATGCAAACGTTCAACTACAGACAGGGCCTTTGCATACTACGCTCCTAGATGTTGGAACAACCTACCCCCCAACATAAGAGCTATTACTGACCTCAAGCATTTCAGAAAAGCCATAAAGCATCACCTCTTCATTCTGCATTTCCAAAGCTCATTATCATCATTCTAAAATGCACAGTAAAATTGTAAATACCTCATACTAAGAAATTCTATCCTTTGTATATAGATTCTTATTTATAAATATGTACAAAGTTTCTCAAAGTATAAAAGTTCTTTACAAATATGTACTAAGTTTTACAAAGTTTTTACAAATATGTACAAAGTTTCCCATGGTTAAATTCCTAGTTGTATTTGCCTGTTATATGTAAACTCATTACAGTCTGTTGCGTGCAATGAGTGTTCTGTTTAATGTAAACCGCGCTGACGAAAAAGAGTGCGGTATAAAAGAACTATAAATAAATAAATAAATAAATAAAATAACAAAAACAAAGTAGGGTTAGTGGGTGTGAGGCAGTGATAGAAATAAACGCATTACACCCAGGTAAAAAGAATTCAGTTTTCTTACCTATGTAGAGTATTATTGATATCCTTAGTTTAATTTATGTTCTGCTATTTTACATCATACGAGTGCTGACAGATGTAACGTTTGCATGCTCACATGGAAAACACAAGACTTTCACTTTTTCATTTAGTATCTGGGAGAAGTACTCTAGATAAAATTGATCTATGCATGTCCATGTTAATGCAACATGTGGCCTGATAGACCTAGCCATAAATATAATCTGTGACAAACTAGCTCTTGCTCTTTATTTTGTGTGCAGATATACTATTGTTGATGTAATGTAATTTTAGCATGGACCAACATACTTTCTGCTATGATTGGAAATGTCATTTCAGTTTACCTACCGTATTTTCTAGCATATCAAATAATTGTTTTATTTAGTCTGAAGTATGTGAATCTGTCATTCTGCATACGTGAAAGATTTTTAATAGAATATTTTATATTCTCATGCAATTTCTTTTCTAGAAATTTAAAAGCCTCTTGATTCAGGAGCTAAGTAAAGTGTTTCCAGAGGACATGGCAAAGTATAAAGCTGTCAGAGGTGAAGATCACTCCTCTTCATAATCCAATCTCTTATATTACCCTTGTTGGAAAGGGCATTCAGGTGATTCTGAAAAAGGATTTTTACTTTTCTCTGAACACATGTAAGATTTGGATTTTGTGGCCCTGAAAGAGATAAATTAACATGGACAATAACTTCATATATCAGAAGTGGCTACTCAACTTGCTATATCATTCTGTTGCCATTCTTCCAAATTACTGAAATGCTTTGTTTCTATCGATGGTACACAACCCCCCCCCCCCCCACCCGATCTATGGAATGTGCATGTGGCCTGTGAACACATCAAACTTAACTGAGTTGTATATGTATATTTTTTCTAATGTTACGTATTTGTCATGGTAATGTAGTTAATTTCGTTTCACAAAAATGTATTTTTTAAATGTAAAAATGTATTTTTTGTATTGTTTAAATTAGGTGATGTATGCAATAAACACTTTAAATTACTTCAGTTCTTTACATCATTTGTAAGTTTTTACATTTTAAATATTAAATATTAGTTTGCCTGTGACTCATTGGCAGTTTTATGCACTAGAAAAAAACGGATTTAATTCTGGGTCAGGCTCTTCTTTCTGCATACCCTGGAGGAAGATATGTAGATAGGGGGGGAGGCAATTGAAGTCCCAGGCATTACTGATTTGGGGCCACTTGACGACAACTTGGGATTTCATGCTATTACACTCTGGAGAGGATTGAAGTCTGAGATCCCTGGCCAAGCAGCATTGCTTCAGTGACTTTGTTAAACAAATTGGAAGGTGATATACAGTAAGGGGAAAAACGTGAGTAGTTCTAAATGAAGGTTTATGATGCCATAGCCACATAAAAGGGGCCAGGTATGTTTGAACTAGAAGCCCCAAAGCTGTGTTTGGGTGTATATATTTATATTAGCTTTTTATTTACTCCAACACAATGGAATTTGGAAAGAAGTATGCAATAGCGGCTGAGAATACTAGTCAGGGGGTAAAGCTCCCATGCAAAGGCTTCATCTGATGTCACCTATAAGTGAGGACATATCCTGCTGTCCTGGAGAGCACCTGCTACAGGTGAGTAACTGCTATCTCCAGGAACAAGTAGGAATGTAGTCTTCACATATGGGTGACGTCAGTACCGATGGAGCCGCACAGGAACACTTCCCAGCATCCAGTAGGAAAGCTTTTGGGAGCATCCCACTGCACATGCGTAGCTGCCTTCCTGCCTTTCCTGCTCTCTCCTCTCCCTCCTCAGTTCCTTTTTCCACGGAGCCGACAGGAAGCAAATTGTGTCACTGCATAAAATTCTTGTTTGTTCATATTTTTATGGTTCGCGTCTGCCTTCCTGTCAACGTTGGTACCGACCTCTGTCGGTACTTTCTTCTCTTATTAAAAAAAAAAAAAAAAAAAAAAAAGGAAAAATCCTTTTCTTCATTATTTTTTCTTCAGGCACGTTGACGCCATCTTAGGCCTAGGCCCTCCATTTGTCTTTGATAAAATGGAGAAACCATCTAGTAGTTTTAAGTGTTCTAAGTGTGGCGGTAGCATCTTGGCCACAGACAGCCATGACTGTTGCCTAAAATTCCTAGGGCCTGATCATCGACCATCAGAATGTCCTCTCTGCAGAAAGATGATGAGAGGCCTGCAGAATCGAGCTGCAAAGCTGGGCACCCTCTTCACCTCCAACGCCATCTCTTTAGCATCATGTCATCTAGAGCTTCATCTTCTCACAGAGATCTCAGGTATCAAAACCTAAGTCTTCATTGAAGGCTGGCCGTCCCGCCATGGGTAGATCTCCTAAGCATCAAGATGCCTCTGGCTTTGCTCTGTAGGGAGACACACTGGCCAAACAACCCTGGCGGGAGGACCTTCCCTCCAAAGACTTAGTGGGATCCCAGGATGCTCCTGGATTGTGGCCCGCAATTCCGGTACTGATACCCAAGCTCCATGGAGCAACGTATTCTTGCCATCAAGTGGAGCTTAGTGGCCTTGCTGGTGGCCTCTTTTCCAGTGAAACTTAATCTGTTCCGCAGGCATTGGTGCTGGTGTCAGTACCGATACAGGCTGCATAGACTTTCTTGCTGCTTTCCACGCTACCGCCCATGCTGACCCTCAAATCAGCCTCTGGAACCGAGGTTCTGACTACACAGATTCCAAGTACCGGCTTCAACCGGTACAGAGTTCGTATGGAGCAGGAACACCCTGCCCGACGATACTTTAGAGTCTTCGGATTCCGATTCCTCGGACGATGAATCGGCCGAAACTTGAGAAATTTCCATCCCCACAATGCTGCATTTCCCCACCAGAGGACATGTCTTTCCAAAACTATTTTCGATGTTGCTAGGGGCCTGTCCATAACAGTAACATCGGAGAAAGAGCCTAGGGCTGAAGAATTAGAAATTCTTCAATACCCAACGGCTCCAAAAGAGGCGGCTATGCTCCCTATCTATTGGATACTTTATGACCTCATGCTTCGTATGTGGAAGACACCTCTGACTATTTCTCCCCATACCCGCTGGCTCAATACCATGTACCAGACTGTCCTGTTTTCAAAACCACACAATTGCTGTACCATTCCATGATAGTGGATTTGGCAGTGTGTCGAATCAAGAGCGCGAAAACACATTCCTTAAATCATCCAGGTAAGGAATCGAGAACCCTCGGTGCTTTTGCTCAACGTTGCTTTCAAGCCTCCATGCTATCAGCCAGAATTAGTTCCTACAACCTTTATATGGGTATGTTCCTCAGAGGTGGCTAAAGATTTGGAGTTAATGGCTCCTCTTCCCGATGACAAGAGGGCAGATTATCTCACGCTTGTAAAGCATGTTCAGAAGGTCTCAAAATTTGTTAATAGAGCAACATTTGACTGCTTTGAGTGCATCAGCAGAACTTCATCCATCTGCATCTGTGCACACAGGATTGCTTGGCTCCAAGCATTGAATCTTGAACATTGGGTTCAAGATAAGCTGGGCAATATCCCTTGCACTGGTGAAAACCTTTTTAGCAAGGATTGGCAAGACAAGGCCTCACAGTTGGAATCTGAGAACACTTCCCTAAATAGGCTCTCTAGACCTACTGCCAACCCAGCTAAGAAGGCAGCAAAGAAAGCCTTCGTTTAAAAAGTAGTATTATCCTTCTTGCACCCCTGCTGTTCAGTGTCAGCATTATGTGCCTCAGAAGGGACAGCAATCTCCAAAACAGGAAAAGAAGGCTGAGACTCCCAAGTCTCAGCTACCTCAGCAGACTGTCTGCTCTGGGTTTTTGACTCCTTTCTAGAGAACATAGCTTTCCTGCCTCTGGAAAATCCCAACTCCATCCACAGTTCCAGCAGACTCTGCCATTATGACAGACAGATGGCATCTCATTACCTCGGAACAGTGCACATTAACAATAGTACGGGAGGGATACAGACTTCATCTACAAAGCCTCCCCTCTCTGATTTCACTGAGAGAGTTCCATTCTCAGCCCCCTCTCACTGCTGTGTTACTGCAAGAGGTCACCTCCCTTGTACTGCAGGGCACAATAGAGGAGGTTCCTACATTTTTAGTGATCTAGCGGAAGGGTTGTCGGGTAAGGTTTGCCTGTTTGTGGATGATACCAAAATCTGCAATAGAGTAGACACCCTGGAAGGTGTAGATAACATGAGGAGGGATATAGCTAAGCTTGAAGAATGGTCTAGAATTTGGCAGCTGGGATTTAATGTTAAATGTAAGGTCATGCATTTGGGCTGCAGCAATCCAAGGGAGCAATATAGTATAGGGGGTGAAGTACTTTTGTCCACTAAAGAAGAGCGGGACCTAGGCGTGGTTGTGTCTGATCTTAAAGTAGCTAAACAGGTAGAAAAGGTGACGGCAAAAGCTAGAAGGATGCTTGGGTGCATTCAAAGAGGAATGGCTAGCATAAAAAAGGAGGTGATAGTGCCTCTGTATAAGTCTTTGGTGCGACCTCATTTGGAGTATAGTGTGCAGTTCTGAAGACCGCACCTTAAGGATGTGAACAGAATGGAGTCGGTGCAGAGGGGTGGCTACTAAAATGGTTAGTGGTCTTCATTATAAAGCATATGAGGACAGACTTAAGGATCTTAATATGTACACTGTGGCAAGGTCATCTATCCTGAGTATGGGGGACGTGAGAAACGTAAAGAATTCACCCTAGTAGAGGGTCCCCTTTTAGGAGTGCAGGGTGAGAGATACAGCTACACCTAAGAATCAGAAAAAAACCAGCTGGAACAGGTTTCATGCAGTGTCTAATAGAGTAAGAGGGAAAGATTACGGGCACGAGGTTCAAAACCCTTAAACAAGTTCCCTGATTACTCAAATACCAGAAGGCAGGGGGATTGCCAACACCTGGGAACAAAGGAGGTGGGGCTAGAACCCTGTAGGTATAAGCCTATGCTAGAGTATACAGAGAGAAAGAAAGGAGGAGAGGGAGGGGAAGCCAGAGACTGGAGAAGAGAAGGAGGCAGAGAAGGTGCTGACTCATGCAGAAGAGCTGAGCTACCAGGAGCTGAGAAAGCTAAATTCCCTGCAACAGGTTGGCAGCAGAGCTTGAAGCCAGGAAGTGGAGAAGCTCTGAGTACCAGAGAGGTTGTCAGCTGAGCAGTCTGACCAGGTGGGTGAGTCATCCTTTTTTCTGCTAGTTTACTGAAGCATAAGGATAAGCAGGAAGCTGTGATTCATGCTTGTTATCTACCTGTGGTTTGAACTGTGAAACGGCAAGAAGCCAATTTACCTGCTAGAGTTTTTCTTTGTTCCTCTGTTATGTGACAAGCCTATTGAGTTTTTGATGGCAGTCTGAATGTTTGCTTGTTTGAATTCTGTTGTACCTGAAATGCAGCCTAGAAGGAATTGAGACTGATAGAAGCCAAACTGCCACAGAAGATTAAGCTTGTTTGGACTTTATGCTGTAATTATCAAGGACTAAAAGGAAGGTGGCAGCCATGCTATCAAAGGCTGTGCTTCTGAAAGTAAGAAGACTTTAAACAGCCATTTTTTGGGGGTTCTCTTGTTTACGTTGCCAACCATCTGCTGTACCTTGAGCAAATCCTACAGTAATAATCCTGTAACTGGTACTTTGAATCTTTTTGTGCGAAATAAATTTTCTGTTATATGCCTTACCTCGGTGGCCTTAACTACAACCTTCTACCTGAAGCACAAACACATCTTAGCAGTACTACATTTCCCAGAAGACACCACAAGGAACTAGGCTGATAGGGGAAGGTTCCTCCCATCACCACGCCCCTCTAAAACTAGAGGCGAGTGGCTCGGGTGTTTTTTGACAACACCTTAGAGGAAAGGCGGGATAGAGGTGATATGATTGAGATGTTTAAATACCTCCGTGGCATAAATGTTAGCCTCTTTCAATTGAAAGCAAGTTCTGCTATGAGGGGACATGGGATGAGGGGGAAGGGGGATAGATTCAGGAGTGATATGCGGAAATATTTCTTTACGGAAAGAGTGGTGGATCTGTGGCATAGTCTCCCAGTGGAGGTGGTAGAGATGAGGACAGTAACTGAATTCAAAAAGGCATGGGACAAACAGAGGATCTCTAAAAAAAATAAATAAATAAAAAAAAAAAAAAGGGGGGGACTGTTGTAGTTATGGAAGGACAGACTAGATAGGCCATGTGGTCTTTTTCTGTCATCATATTTCTATGTTTCTACATTCCAGCAGGGAATGGGCTTCTATTCTCCCTACTTTCTTATTCCAAAGAAAATAGAGGGATACAGGCCCATTCTAGACCTCAGGGACCTAAACAAGTATCTCCTACGGGAGAAGTTCAAGATTAGTCTCCTGGTGACCCGACTTCCTTATGTCCAGAGTCAGGACTGACTCTGTTCTCTAGATCTAAAGGAAGCGTACACTCATATTCTTAGCCATCCAGAGCACAGAAAGTTCATGCGCTTCATTCTTCAGGGAAGACACCATCAATACAGAGTCCTGCCTTTCGGCCTTGCCTGTGCCCCAAGAGTCTTCACAAAATGCATGGCAGTAGAAGCTGCATTTCTAAGGACTCTAGGGATATTTGTCTTCCGTTACTTAGACGACTGGCTCATAAGAGCAAGCACCTCTCAAGAGGCCAGTCTGTCCCTCACATGGACCATGCAGGTGTTACAACACTTGGGATTTGTCATAAATCTTCCAAAGTCCCAACTCATCCCCTCTCAAACTAGAGTTTATAGGGGCCTTCTTAAATACTCAGCAGTCAAGGCCATTTCTGCCCCAACTCTGTTGTGTTTGTCTCAGGCATTTCAGGCATGTCTCGAATTACCTGACGGCTCGGGAAATGCTACAAACGCTGGGTCATATGGCATTAATGGTGCATGTTCTGTATGCCCGTTTACACATGCGCTTAGCCCAATAGACACTGGCATCCCAGTGGTCTCAGGCATCAGGTTGCCTGGGGGACAAGATAAATATCTACCCTTGTCTCGTCTCTCCAGTGGTGGCGATCCCCAGAAAATCTCCTTGTCACCTTTTCAGATGCCTGCACATCAATGTACCCTGACGGATGCATCCAGTCTGGGCTAGGGAGCCCATCTGGGGTGTCTCTCCACTTAAGGACTCTGGTCTCAGCAGGAGTCACAACTCCACATAAATCTGCTGGAGCTCAGAGCTTTTCTCAATGCTCTCAAAGTGTTCCAGGACCATCTTCATTGCCGCAGAGTCCTAGTCCAAACCAACAATCAAGTAGCCATGTTCTGTGTGAACAAGCAAGGTGGAACTGGTTCTTGGACCCTCTGCAGCGAGGCTCTGCATCTCTGGTCCTTTGCCATACATCAACCCAGGCAAATACAATGTTTTAGTGGACAGACGAAGTCAAATCCTCCTTCCCCACAAGTGGTCTCTTCATATAGACAGTCTCCTACATTTTTCAGATCTGGAGGACTCCAGAGATAGACCTGTTTGCAGGTCCTCAGAATGCCAAGCTCCCTCTCTTCTGTACTAGGACTCCTGTGCCGGACAGCCAACAGGTGGATGCTTTTCACCTCCACTGGGGACATGGCTTCCTATATGCCTTCCCTCCCATTCCCCTAATTCCCAAGACTCTTCAAACTCCAGGCAGACAGGGGTTTCATGATATTCATAGCTCCATGCTGCCACGTCAACCATGGTACCCTCTCCTCCTACGTCTGTCTCAGGCTCAACCTATAGATCTGGAGTCTGCTCCAGATCCCTTTCAGGAGGGGATGCTGCTCCATCCCAATCCGCAGTCTCTCCCTCTCACAGGCTGATGAAGGCATAGCCTTCCATGGTATTAAACTTCCCCAGGATGTTAAGGACATCCTTTTAGCTTCTAGAAAGCCATCCACCAGACCGTCCTACACTTTCAAGTGGTGTACGTTTTCTTTCTGGTGTTCTCAGAAAATCCCTTCTCAGCTCTGTGGAGGTGCTACTTGAGTATCTCCTCCATCTATTTTCTGGACTCAAAACCAATTTGCTAAGAGTACACCTAAGTGCAATTGCAGCCTCCCACATGCCCTTAGATGGCCAACCCATCTCCTCTCAGCTGCCTGTAGCATGCGACCTCAATGTTCTAGGACAGCTTCTCAAGCTACTACATCATTTGCGTTTCTTACATGGAAGGTCATCTTCCTCATTGTCCTCACTTCAGCAAAGTGCATTAGTGAGCTCCAGACCTTAGTAGCTGACCCACCTTACACACGGTAGCCCTTATGACTCATCCTCACTTCATGCTGAAGGTGGTCTCACCCTTCCATTTGAACCAGTCAGTCTACCTCCCTGTATTTTTCCCTAGACCACATTCACCTAGGGCAGAAGCAACCCCTCCACACTCTGGATTGCAAATGTGCCTTAGCTTTTTATCTTCAGAGGACTCGAGAGCACTGGAAAGCTTCTCAGCCTTTCGTTTCCTTTGGCTCTAGTCACCTCGGGTTGCCAGTCTCCAAACATATTCTCTCCAAGAGGATAGCAGACTGCATCACTTTTGCTTATGAGAAGGCAGGACTATCCCTCGAGGGTCACTGCCCATAATGTTGGAGCATTTGATAACAAATCTACGATATGTAGCTATTGACAAGATCTGCAAAGCAGCAACTTGGTCTTCGGTCCATACTTTTGCTGCTCACTATTGTCTGGACAAGGACTCTCGCCCGGATGCCTTGTTTGGCCAGGCTGTTCTCCAGCATCTCTTTCAGACTTGGAGCAACTCCTACCCTCCATCCTGGATTTTGATACCAGACATCCATGGAGGATTCATGACCTTTTTAGGCATATCTGAGACAAACCACAGCCAATTCTGAGGTCATCTCTGTGGCATCTTCTAGCTAAGGACTACGCAAGGGGACTGCTACATCTGGAGAGAGATCTGCAATTGTAAGTAATACTTCTGGGAATTTTTCTAAATCTTGGGGAAAAAGGAATTCTTTAGATTAAAGCTGATTAATCTGTGAACCCAGTGTATTTGTTAAATCAGTCAGGGCCTAGTAGCAGCAAAGAGTTTTCAATTAAAATTTAAAACACAGAAGAGAGCTTTCTGGTTAAATTTAGAACCTAAGACTCCCTCTATCCAAGCAAGAGCTGTGGGACTCCCCCTGGAGATTGGTCACAGATTACCTTAGAAGCAAAGGACAGGGTACGCTGTAGCAGCCAGCTTTTAATGTCTTTATCTCTCCTCCCCCCCCCCCCCAAAAAAAAAAAACCCACTCACCCCTGGGATAATCATAGCTTTATAGGTGCTTAAAGGAAAGGAGGTTCCATATTCACACTCAGGTGTGGCTGTTTATTCTCATCAGCATACATTAAGGACCTGAGATTAATTACATTTCAGGTGAACAAAGTACATTAAACATATTAGGTATAGTTTTATTAGTATAAGTATCCCCAGCAACCCTTAATAAGTAAAGAACTTAAATATCTAAACACAACCTTAAGACGAAGATGCAGACAGCAGTCCAGCAGCAAGATGGGGGCTTTCTAGTCTTTTGCACCGAGTGTCACATGTATGATTTTCTCCCAGTTGGTGGAGGGGTGTTACGTGTGCACAAGTTGCAAGGAGCTCTATGCTCTCAGGGAACGAGTCCGATTTCTGGAGGCAAGAGTAGTAGACTTGGAAGACAGAGGTATATAGGCAAGATCTATAGGGATATAGTCCTGAAGTCCCCACCTCCAGTCTGGCAGCAATACCTGTTGCCATGGAGGAGAGAGGTCACGTGACTGGAGAGCTTGGTGTGGCAGGAACTGATTCTATAGCTAGGACCTGTCCTCCAGGTGATGTAAAACCGCACCGAGGAAGTTTCTCCAGGGCCAAGTGCCCATGAGGGAAGGGTTAGTACAGTCGTTATAGTTGGTGATTCGATCATTAGGCATGTAGATAGCTGGGTGGCTGGTGGACATAAGGATTGCTTGGTAACATGCCTGCCTGGTGCGAAGGTAGTGGACCTCACGCGCCACCTATATAAGGTCTTAGATAGTGCTGGGGAGGAGTCTGCTGTCTTGTTTCATGTCGGTATCAATGACATAGGAAAATGTGGTAGGGTTTGTTTCATGTCGGTATCAATGACATAGGAAAATGTGGTAGGGAGGTTCTGGAGGCTAAATTTAGGCCTTTAGGTAGGAAGTTGAAATCCAGAACTTCCAGGGTAGCATTCTCTGAAATGCTTCCTGTTCCATGCGCAGGACCCAAAAGGCAGGCAGAGCTCTGGAGTCTGAATGCATGGATGAGACAATAGTGCAAAGATGAGGGTTTTGGATTTGTTAGGAACTGGGGAACATTCTGGGGAAAGGAGGGGCTCTTCTAAAGGGATGGGCTTCACTTTAATCGGGATGGAACCATGCTGCTGGCATTAACCTTTAAAAAGGAGATAAAGCAGCTTTTAAACTAGATAATAGGGGTGAGCTGACAGTTGCCCAAGAGTGCATGGTTCGGAACAATGTATTCTTGAAGGATACTACCAAAAAAATGAAGTTAGGGCACATCAGCAGAGAGGTTCCAATACAAAGGTGGCCCAAAAGCCCTTGAGTGCAGAGTAGACGGAGCTTCAAGATTCCAAATTACCCCTGTCTACCAATAACCAGACTAATATGAATAAAATACAGTCCCTAAAATGCTTGTAGTCAAATGCTAGAAGTCTAAAAAATAAGAATGGGAAAGTTAGAATATATAGCACTAAATGAGAGGTTAGATATGATTGGTGTATCAGAGACATGGTGGAAGGAGGCCAACTAGTGGGACATTGTGATACCTGGGTACAAACTATATCATAATGATAGAGCTGATCAAATTGGTGGAGGGGTTGCGCTCTGTGAGAGAGGGTATTGAGTCAAAAGGATTAAAGTTCTACAGGAAACCAAATTCGCTGTAGAATCTCTATGGATTGAAATTCCATGTAAAAAGAGGAAGGCGATAGCAGTGAGGGTGTACTATCAACCGCCTGGCCAGAATGAACAAATGGATGATGAAATGCTCAAAGAAATCAGGGAAGCTAGCAAAAGTTATAGATCGGTAGTAATAAAGGGTGATTTCAATGACCCCGGTATTGACTGGATCAGTGTCACGGCAGGACATGCTAGGGAGATAAAGTTTCTAGATGAAATAAATGACTGCTTCTTGGAGCAGCTGATTCATGAAACGACTAGAGGGAAGCCATTTTGGGCTTAGTCCTTAGTGGAACACCAGATCTGGTGCAAGAGATAAGGGTGTTGGGGCCCCATAGCATGATCGCATTTGATTTAATTAATGAAGGAGGGATGGTAAGGAAATCCACAGTACTACCTTTTAACTTTCAAAAGGGAGACTATGATAAACTGAGGAAAATAGTTAAGAAAAAACTAAAAGGAGCAGTTGCAGAGGTTAAAGACTTACATCAAGCATGGATGTTTTAAAAATACTATCTTGAAAGCCCAGACCAGCTGTATTCCACGCTTTAAGAAAAGTGGAAGGAAATCTAAATAAAACTGCCAGCATGGTTTAAAGGTGAGGTCAAAGAGGCTCTTGTCGCCAAAAAAGCATCCATCTTTCAGGAAATGGAAAAAAGAGCCAAATGAAGAAAACAGAATTTGAGTAGAAACTTGCTGTGGAAGCAAAAACGCGTAATAAAGACTTTTTCAAGTACATTCATAGCAAAAAACCTGAAAAACAGTCAGTTGGACCATTAGATGATAGAGGGGTAAAAGGGACAGTAAAAAGGGACAAGGCTATAGCGGAGAGACTGAATGAATTCTTTGCTTCAGACTTTAATGAGGAAGATGTAGGGATGTTACCCATGACTGAAGTGGTATTTAAAGGTGATACTGCGGAAGAATTGAAAGAAATATCGCTACACTGGGAAGATGTATTACAACTATTTGATAAACTGAAGAGTAGCAAATCAACTGGACCAGATGGTATACATCCAAGGGTGTTAAAAGAACTGAAATATGATATTGCAGACCTGCAATTAGTAATCTGCAGGAAACTACAGACCAGTGAGCCTGACGTCAGTAGCGGGCAAAATGGTAGAAACCATCATAAAGAACAAAATTACTCAGCATGTAGATAGTCATGGCTTAATGGGAGACAGCCAACATGGCTTAAGACAAGGAAGATCTTTTCTTACTAATGTTATGTGTTTTTGAAGGGGTGAATAAACAGGTAGACAAAGGTAAGTCGGTTGATATAGTGTATCTGGACTTTGAGAAAGCCTTTGACAAGGTCCCTTATCAGAGACTTTTGGCAAAACTAAAAAGTCATGGGATAGGAGGTGATGTACTATTGTGAATCAGTAACTGGTTAAAAGATAGAAAGCAGAGGGTAGGGCTAAATGGCCAATTTTCCCAATGGAAAAAGGTGCATAGTGGAGTACCCCAGGGATCTGTGCTGGGTCCGCTGCTTTTTGACATTCATAAATGACCTGGAAAAGTCAATAACGAGTGAGGTTATCAAATTTGCTGATGAGACAGAACTATTTAAATTTGTTAAAACCCATGAGGATTGTGGAAAATTGCAAGAGGATCTTGATAAATTGGAAGACAGGCATCCAAATGGCAGATAAAATTTAATGTGGACAAATGCAAAGTTATGCACCTAGGAAAGAACCCCCCAAACTATGGTTAAGTGATGCAAGGTTCCACATTGGGAACCACCACCCAGGAAAAAGATTTAGGCGTCATCATGGATAACATGTTAAAACCCTCCGCCCAGTGTGGGGCAGCAGCCAAGAGAGCAAATAGAATGCTAGGTATAAGGAAAGGAATGAAAAATAAAACAAAGCATGATATAATGCCTCTGTATCGTTCCATGGTGTGACTGCACCTTGAATATTGTTTGCCATTCTGGTCGCTGTATCTTAAAAAGGATATAGCATTATTAGAAGGGGTACAGAGAAGAAACACCAAAATGGTAAAGGAAATGGAAGGATACTCCTATGAAGAGAGGCTAAAAAGGTTAGGGCTCTTCAGACTGGAAAAGAGACGGCTGAGGTGTATAAATTAATGAATGGAGTGGAACGGGTAAACGTAGATCGATTGTCATCAGAATATAAAAAGACTAGGGGGACATGCAATGAAGTTACAGGGTAACTTATTTAAGACTAATAAGAGTAAATATTTTTTCACTCAACGTGTAATCAAACTCTGGAATTTGTTACCGGAGGATGTAGTAAAAGCTGTTATTGTAGCTGGGCTTAAGAAAGGTTTGGACAAGTTCCTAGAGGAAAGGTCCATAAACCATTATTAAAAGGGACCTGGGATATCACTTCTTGATCCAATACAAGCATTGAAGAACCTGTCTTTTGGGGAAACTGCTAGGTACTTATGAACTAGATTGGCCACTGTTGGAAACAGGATACCGGGCTTGATGGTCTTTGGTCTTACCCAGTATGGCATATCTTTTGTTCTTATGTACATTCCTGCTTGTTCCTGGCGATAGCGTAGGTACTCACCTGTAACAGGTGATCTCTGGGAACAGCAGGATTTTGGTCTTCACAACCAACCCTCCTCCCCTAGGAGTTATAGGTTTTTCTTTTTTTTTTTTTTTCCTCTTTCTATCCTTTTCTCTCAGCTACAAACTCAACTGAGGGCAAGCGGGGAAGGCAGCTACGCAGGCGCAATGGGATACTCCCAAAAGCTTTCCTATTGGATGCTGTGGAGCATTCCTGCACGGACTCTGTCAGTACTGATGTCACCCATATGTGAAGACTAAATTCCTGCTCTTCCCGGAGATCACCTATTACAGTTGAGTAACTGCTTTCCTTATCGTCCCTCCAGTTCAGTGCCTCACCTCTGGGTAGTGCAACTCTTCCCGTCAGACTTGTGTCCCCACTGTACATATCCTGCTGGCACCTCCCACCAGCTTCCAGTGTGTCCAGTCTCCATGCAGCTGGAGGTAGTGAGATTAGGTGCTGGGCTCACTAGAGGAGCAGATGAGGAGCTTTAGGCTGTTTAGATAGGATTTTTTAGATTAATTTTCCCTATAACTTGGTTCCTTTGTTTTGGTCTAGTTAAAGTGTAAAAAAAAAAAAAAAAAGGTGAAAGGGGGGAGATAGAGGATTTGGGGGAAGGTTACCTCTCTCTCCTGTTTATCTCTGACCCTTCTGTCTGCTCTCCCCTTTTGGTCTGCACGAAGGGGAGCTGTTCAGCACTTGTGCCTTCCTCTGGCTGGCTCAAATTCAGCACTTGTGAGCAGTGCTGAAATCGTCTTCAGAAATCTTGAGCTGCTGCAGCTGCTTGTGTTCAGCCTGATCGGAGTTGGGCTGCATGCAGGAGTTCTGTTTGGTCAGCGATGTGATCAGTCGGTATTAAGGGGGCCGGAGGCAAAGGTGAGTGCTCCGATTTCAGTTTTTTCGATCGGGGGAAGAATCTGGGCCTGCTGCCACGTGAGGACCACATTTTAATGGCAGTCAGTGCTGAGGAGATTCGCGGGCCGTTTTTTCCCGCATTTTTTGTTTGTAGGGCTGATTTCTCTCAGTAAACTTTTAATTCTTGTCATTCTTTAGTTGATTATTGCTTTCACTGTTGTGTTCTTAAAGGGACAGCACGAAAAAAAAAATTATCTATAGCTGCTTTACATTTTTGTTTCTTAACTTTTTGAGCTGTGGGTTCCCAAATTTTGATATACTTTTTCATGGGTCTCGTAGTGCTAATGCCTACGTGCCCTTAGTGCCTAGTTTGTGGCTCCCATCGGGGTGTGGTCTCATATGCTGGTGTGCGTTGTGGCTGAGCTTCTGAAGCACTTAATATGGAGCAAGAGCTCCAGGATAAGGCTATGGGGAGTGCTCCATTGGGAACTCAGCGGTCTACAGGTGCTTCTGAGGGGGAGGCTCTGCTTGATGCCCCGGCTACTCCTGTTACTACGAGTCCGGTGTTACCAGGTACTTCCGCTGCGCCGCTGGGGGTGGGAGGAGCTCTAGGAGGTTTTACCCCGGATTTTGTGCTACTGCTTCATCAGGCCTACTGTTTACACAAACAGGGGGTGGTCGCTGATGCAACGCTTCTTGGGGCTGCAGGAGCACAAGCGGCCATGGAAAGGCCTGGAAGTGGAGGCGGTACACCAGTTAAGAGGCCTCGGTTGGTGGAAGATCAGCCTCTGGGTCCGGATTGGTCGGAAGGTGAGGACTTCGATATGGAGCCAGAAGCAGAAATAGAGGAGTTAGAGGGAGGAGTTAGAGGAAGGTGTGAAATTCAGGAGCCTGAAGACCAAGCCAGGATTATCTGGGTCTTTCGGAGAGAGGAGCTATCAGCACTCGTTACAGAGTCGCTTCAGGCGCTCAACCTTTCTTCGGGGGCCCAGTAGTGGATGAGGGATTAGAGGATCCTCTCATACAGGCGGTGCGAAAGTCCCAAGCGGTTTTTCCCGTTCACCGGGTAGTCAAGCAGATGATTCAGGATGAATGGGATTTGCCGGAGGCAGGTTTGCGTGGTGTGAGATCTATGAATCATCTTTATCCCTTGGCTGATCAAGAACGGGAGATGTTTCGTTCTCCGCATATAGATAAAGCGGTTTCGGCAGTCACAAAAATGACTACAGTTCTGGTGGAAGGCAGTGCAGCTTTGAAGGATGCACAGGATCGGAAGGTGGACGTCCTATTGAAGCAAGCTTTTGAGGTTAATGCTCTGTCTGCAAGCCTCTATTTGTGGGGCTTGGGTAGCGAGAGCATGCCTTCACTGGTCGCAGTGTTTGCAACAGCAGACGCAGGAGCAGTTAGTGGATGTCTCAAGGCTAGAGTCGGGGTCAGCTTATTTAGCCGATGTACACTATATGATCTTATTAGAGGTTTAGCGAATTCCATGGCTTCCTTGGTAACCGCTCGCCGTTATCTTTGGCTAAGGAATTGGGTGGCAGACAGTTCCTCCAAGTCTCGTCTTAGCAAACTCCCTTTTAAAGGGAAGCTGTTTGGAGATGATCTGGACAAGCTCGTCAAGGATTTGGGGGAAATGAAAGGAGGTCGCTTGCCAGAGGATAAGCCGAAGCCGGGGGGGACTCGGTTAGCTTTACGGGGTCAACATCGGGATTTTTGGCTTTTTTATACCTCCCGCTTGGGAGGCTTTCAAAGACGAAGGTTTTCCTCTCGAGGTTAAAGTTAGAGGCTTCCGGGGAGAGGGCAGGGGTTTTGCGAGTCCCGCTTCCTCGGGACTTAAGAAAGCTCAGTGAAGCGAGTGGGGCCCAGGTAGGAATTCAACCGATAGGGGGTCGGCTTCGGGAGTTTTTTCCTGACTGGGTCCAGATAACGTCAGACCAGTGGGTGTTGGAGGTCATTCGCGAGGGTTATTCTCTTGAGTTTGCCCGCCCAGTGGTCGACTCCTTTTGTCCTGTCTCCTTGCAGGGGTCGTGAAAGGGCAGTTGCAGTACAGGAATCTCTGGCTCGTCTTGCAGCTGGGAGCAGTGGTTCTGGTACCGCAAGAACTCTACAGTGTCGGTCGATACTCTTTATTTCGTGGTTCCAAAGGATGGTGCCTTCCATCCAATTCTGGATCTCAAAGGGGTAAATCGCTGCCTGTGGGTACCTCATTTCCGGATGGAAACCTTGCATTCCGTTATAGTAGCGGTTCGTCAAGGAGAGTTCTTAATGTCTCTCAATCTCACCGAAGCGTATTTGCACATTCCGATCAGGCTGGATCATCAAAAGTTTCCAAGGTTTGCACTGCCGTGGGGGCATTTTCAGTTCCAGGCAGTGCCCTTCGGCCTAGCAACAGCTCCACGCACCTTTACCAAAGTTATGTTATTAGTGGCGGTGGCTCTTCGAAAAGAGGGAATATTAGTTAATTCCTATCTCGACGATTGGCTGATTCAGGCAAAATTCAGAGCCGAGAGTGTGCGAGTGACAGGCAGAGTGGTACAGCTCCTACAGAATCTCGGTTGGGTGGTCAATAGGGCCAAGAGACGATTGCTTCCAACGCAAGTTCTGGAGTATTTAGGGGTGCGTTTTGACACTCGAGTAGGAACAGTCTTTCTACCAGATCTGCGAGCCCGAGCCCTTCGGCGGTTGGTGCACAGTTTTTTGAAGAGCTTGGCACTATCTCTAGGTTTTAGGAACAATGGCGGCGACTCTGGAAGTCGTACTGTGTTTCAGGGCTCACATGTGCCCGTTACAGAGGTCGCTGCTCCGCCGCTGGTCTCACCAGAACGATGCTCTATCCAAGTGCCTTCCCTGTCCGTTGCAGGTAAGGGCGTCTCTGCAGTGGTGGCTTCGTACGTGAAATCTGGAGGCGGGCATGCCTCTCGAGCAGCCATGCTGGCTTCCGGTGCTAAAAGATGCCAGTCTAGCCAGTTGGGGGGCTCATTGCGTGGAGCTCTTCGCGCAAGGCTTCTGGACCGTTCAGGAGTCCGAATGGTCGATCAACTGTGTGGAGTTGTGAGCGGTAGCTCTGGTGTTTCGGGCCTTCAAGACCACCTTAAGGGGTCAAGCAGTTCGAATGCTATCGGACAATGCAGCAACAGTAGCATACCTCAATCATCAAGGTGGCATGGGAAGCGCGGCAATGGAGGAAAAGGCGGAAAATCTGTTCGCTTGGGTAGAGCCGCGCCTCCAGGCGCTGTCGGGCGGCACACATTGCGGGATCGGACAATGACGGCGGACCATCTCAGCCGAGTAAGGGTAGATTTTATTTATTTATTTATTTCCATTCTCTTATATACCGCGCTATTCTGCATCAGTGCAGTTTACATTGAACAAACTGATCCATTGATCCATGAGAATAGGAGCTCCACCCGGAAGTGTTTGCTCAAATAGTTACCAAGTGGGGATCTCCTATAATGGATCTCATGGCGACCTTTCAGTCGGCAAAGGCGAATCACTTTTTCAGTCGGAGGCGAGAAAGGATGTCTGAAGGTCTGGATGCCTTACTTCAGTAGTGGCCCACGCACGGTCTCCTCTGTGTTTCCTCCTTGGGCTCTCATAGGGTGAGTGATTCAGCGAATCGAGGCCCATCGGGTGAGAGTAGTCTTAGTGGATCCAGATTGGCCTCGCTGGCTGTGGTATGTCGATCTGGTACGTCTTGACGGGAGTCCGTGGCGACTGCCGGCTCGGGAAGATCTTCTGCTTCAAGGTCCTCAGGTGGATCGGTTCTCGCTTATGGCTTGGCCCTTGAAAGGTTTCCTCCATCAACTCTCCTGTTAGTAGCAATACCCTCCCCGCTTTCTCTTGAATTACCTCCCCTGGCTGGAATGGGCACCCTCTCCTTATCAGAATGGCTACACCCCCATTTTTTTTTACCACCCTCCCCCTCCTTCTACCCCCTCCCCTCTGGGACTTCCAAAAAAATGATATGGATACTAACTGCTAACAGCCCATCATCCTTACATCGTAAATGAGTTTCCTGTACTAATATAAAGTCACATCGCAACCTCTCCGCCTCCCTAAAGAGGTGTTGTCTTTTCTGTGGAGTATTAAGCCCCTTAGCATTTATGGCACCTATTCACACCATCTTGCCTTTAGATTAAATGCTGGTTCCCTGCTGCACCCCCCCCCCCCCCAATTCTCCAATGTCTTCCTGGAGACTTCTCCATCCTAGGGCAATGACGTCTATCCCGGCCTCTTTCTCTGCTCATTTCCTCCCCCGCTGCCCCTACTCATAAACCCATTTGCATTTTCTCCCTTCCATACACATTTTACTGTTTTTCCCCCTTTGCCCCATCATTTGCCTATCAACCACTTTCAAAAGCCACACCTCCAGTCCACATGCACGCACAGACATTCAAACATCACATACAATCACATGATATTGCTGAACAGACCCTGTAGCCCCACCTCCCAGCACCCAACATTTAACAATCAATCCATCAACAACCCCTGAAGGCTGTGCCCGCTCAGACCCAGACTTGAGCTCTCACAGAGTGTCAGGGCCCTGTCGACCACAAGCTTTCCGCATCCACCACTAGTTCCTCCCCCCCCCCCCTGTTCAGCAAGTCTCTTTCAGGAGGTGTCCTTCTCCAGGGTACCCTTCTCCATTTCTGCCCTTAGACAGTCTGGTCAATCTCCGGCCACTGGTATTGACTCTCTGCCAACTCAAGTCCGCATTCTTTGGTGCCACAGTTCGCTCTAGCCTGGAATTACACCAAGGACCGTCCAGGATACTCTGGACCCCCAGATCCTTCAATGCTCTCCATGCTTCCCCACTGTTCTTCATGTGTTTTATCACTCCTTTCACTGTGATTGCCAGTCCAAAGGGATACAGTCACTTGTACTTCAACCCCTCTCTCCGTAGTAGTGCCATCACTTCCCTCATTTCCCGCCGACGCTGTAGTGTACCTGCATCTCAATTCTATGGCCCTTCCACTGAAAAGGCCCGTTTTCGAACTTCAGCTAGGATCCGCTCTTTCAATTTGTAGGCGCTCAGGCACACCAATATATCGCGGGGGCAGTTATCTTTAATAGGCCCTAAGCTCCTGTGCACCCACTCCATTTGTATCTGGGTCTC
The DNA here is from genome assembly GCA_033557465.1 of Ichthyophis bannanicus. Taxonomy (NCBI): domain Eukaryota; kingdom Metazoa; phylum Chordata; class Amphibia; order Gymnophiona; family Ichthyophiidae; genus Ichthyophis; species Ichthyophis bannanicus. The sequence continues at coordinate 914,788,539 of CM066031.1, read as the reverse complement.
CTCTCCTGTGGGCTCCGAATCAGCAGGTCGCAACAAAGACCCAAACGCCTCTTAACACCACGCCACAGTCTCTATACTGAGGCTCTTCCGGGATCCCTCTCACCCGTAAATTGCTCCTAAGGGAGCGGTCCTCCGGATCCTTGGTCTTATCTTGCAACAGCTCTTCTACCTGCTTTAAAGCCTCCCACCCTCACTGCAGGTCTCCCAGCATGTCTGACGGGAGTTCTATTTGATTCTCATTTTCCTTCACTCTAGTGCCAAGGTCAGCTATGTCTTTGTCTCAATGCTCTCAGGGTCTCTTTAAATTTCAGTTTTAACGCCATTAATTTTGGCTTGCAGCTCCTCTTTCAGTTCAAGCAGCCATGTTTTTAGTACCTCCGCTGCCCCAAAGCTCAAAGTCTCATCCGCCTCCTCGGCGTCACTCGCCCTTCCCACGGCTATCTTAGAAACATAGAAACATGACGACAGAAAAAGACCACATGGCCTATCTAGTCTGTCTTTCCATAACAACAACTACAACAGTCCACTTTTTACCTTTAGAGATCCTCTGTGTTGGTCCCATGCTTTTTTGAATTCAGTTAGTGTCCTCATCTCTACCACCTCCACTGGGAGACTATTTCATGGATCCACTACTCTTTCTGTAAAGAAATATTTCTGCATATCACTCCTGAATCTATCTCCCTTCATCCTCATCCCATGTACAAATGGCCATGAATGCAGCAGCACGCACTCTTTGCGGCGTTGCCAGGAGCGAGCACATCACGCCCATACTGATGAAGCTGCACTGGCTACCGCTACACAGTAGACTCACCTATAAAACCCTTATCATAACCTTCAAGGCCATTCACCGTCTATCTCCTCCACCTATCTCAACACTCCTTACAATCACACCCAACAATAGGCTAAGATGATCAGCAGCCACCAACACTCATTCCTCATGAATCCACAAAATGTAACCAACTAACCAGGAACAGATCCTTTACATTTTACGCCCCGAGAATCTGGAACAACCTCCCCCTCCCACCTCCGAGCAATTAGAGACCTTCCTCAATTCAGAAAAGCTCTAAAGCATCACCTATTCCTCCTCCATTTTTCTCATCTGAACAACCCCCCATCGCACATATATCCCTCCACCCAAAGCTTGACCCCCCCCACAACCTGATACATGACCAAAATATATCTGATAATCTCCCGATACAGTTCATTGTCCTATATCCTAATACATGACTCATTATGATTTTGACCTGTAAATATCTCTGTAAATAGTTTATAATTTAACTCTGTTATTGTTATGTTTGTCACCCTCATCAAGTTCAATCCAAGTTTATTTTTACTGTTATAATGTAAGCATTGATATCTTTGTTCTGATGTAATGCAAATGTTATTGTTTTAGGTAAACCGCACTGAGCTTGAATAGCGCGGTATATAAGAATAAATAAATAAATAAATGTCCCCTCGTAGCAGAACTTGCTTTCAATTGAAAGAGGCTCTCTCCCTGAACATTTATGCCACGGAGGTATTTAAACATCTCAATCATATCACCTCTATCCTGCCTTTCCTCTAAGGTGTACATATTAAGATCCTTAAGTCTGTCCTCATATGCTTTATAATGAAGCCCATTAATCATTTTAGTAGCAACCCTCTGCACCGACTCCATCCTGTTCAAATCCTTTTGAAGGTGCGGTCTCCAGAATTGCACACCATACTCCAAATGAGGTCGCACCAAAGACTTATACAGAGGCATTATCACCTTTTTTCTGCTAGCCATTCCTCTCCGTATGCACCCAAGCATCCTTCTAGCTTTTGCCGTCGCCTTTTCTACCTGTTTAGCTACTTTAAGATCATCAGACACAACCACGCCTGGACAAAAGTACTTCACCTCCTATACTGTATTGCTCCCTTGGATTGCTGCAGCCCAAATGCATGACCTTACATTTTTTAACATTAAATCCCAGCTGCCAAATTCTAGACCATTCTTCAAGCTTAGCTAGATCCCTCCTCATATTATCTACACCCTCCTGGGTGTCTACTCTATTGCAGATTTTGGTATCATCTGCAAAGAGGCAAACCTTACCCGACAGCCCTTCCGCTATATCACTAACAAAGATGTTAAAAAGAATCGGACCAAGGACAGATCCCTGGGGCACACCACTGGTAACATCCTTCTCCTCAGAGTGAGCTCCATTTACTTGTACTCTTTGTCGCCTCCCACAAAACCAATTTCTAACCCAAGCAGTAACTTGGCAGTATCTTGCCATCTCCTTCCTCTCCCCATGGGGCTTCAGCAATGGCATATGGAGAGTGATATGCCACCAATCTTTTTTTTGCCGACAGTCATCCCTTCGCCTTGTCCATTGCTCTGCTACTACTCAGGGCTAGCGGGGTTGAGGCCTTCCACCTTTATAGCTCTATTAGAGGCTGGCTGCCACGGAGCTTCCTCACCATGCGGCCATCCTGCCTGCTGACATCACCAGAACTCCCATAAACCATTATTAAAAGGGACCCAGGATATCACTGCTTGATCCAATACAAGCATTGTGGAACCTGTGTCTTTTGGGGAAAACTGCTAGGTACTTATGACCTAGATTAGCCACGGTTGGAAACAGGATACTGGGCTCGATGGACCCAGTATGGCATATCTTATGTTCTTAGGAGAGAGGAAGAATCACAATAACGCTGCTAAAGTTGTCACTATGTCGCTGAAGAGGTACCAAAGGGGCCTAACCCAGACCCTTTGGTCATGCGGAGCACGCCCCACGGAACAAGCAGTGATGATTTTTAAAGTCCCCAGGGCAAGGGGAGGTCCTTCCACCATCAAGGCTGCCCCCTCCATGCCAGTCCGGCAACTCCCAGCAAGGCTTACGTCTGGTGAAACGCTAGGCAGGCAGTCCAGCGCTGATATCAGGGCCACTTGAAACACCTCCTTCACACCACTAAAATGAATCCCAGAATCTGCATATACTTCTACCTGAATCTGAGATGGGTAAAATAGCCTAAGTACCTTTAGAAGTTGCCCACCCTCTGTTAACATAGATCCAGCAGTGGAAAACTTTTTTAATGTATGTTTATCCTAGGGTAGGGTTGCCAACTTTTTCACCGAGAAAAACCCGACACCTGTGGTTCGCCATGCTCCACCCATTCTCCGCCCCTAGTCCCACCCCTGCCCCGCCCCCATCCCCACCCACAAAAATTACCGAGGATACGTGTAGGCTAACTTCCTTGGTCAGATAATAATTAAACTGGGAACCCCAAAATCCAAACATGAAATGTACAACACTGGAGAAATAAAACTATAAAGTAATTTCCTCTTGCACTAAACAAAAACGCAAAGATGTTAGCAATACACACTTCCCAGACCAGACATATTCCAGTTAATAAATTCAAAATAAAAAGTATTTTTCTACCTTCTGTTTGGGCGTTTTATTTTTCAGTTGCAATTGCTCCAGTCACTTTCTTCTGGTTTCTTCGTGTCTTCTGAGAGCTATCCATTTGTCCTTTCTTCTCTTTTAGATGTTTTCCATTCTCTCTCTATTTCTGCTTTAACATACTGATTGTTTCCCTTTTGCTCTTTCCCCCAATTCTTTCCTTATTCCTTTATCATCCGTTTAAATTTCACCCTTCCATTCTCAAGCCCCTCTTACTCTCCCAATACCGGCCCATCATAGACTTTTCTTCCACACAAAATATTTTTCCCCCTCTCCATTCTCATTCCCCATCCATTCTAGTCCTCCCCCCAAATCAATTCCCTTATAGTTCTAGGCCCACCCAGCATCCACTCCCTTCTAGTCCCATTCTCCCATGCCCCACATCAGCCCATTTCCAGTCCTATTCCAGCTCTTCATCAGCCCATTTCCAGTGCTAGCCTTCACATCACAGGCCATTTCCAGTCCTAGCTCCCCCCCCCCCCCAATCACAGCCCATTTCCAGTCCTAGGCCCCATCACAGCCTATTTCCAGTCCTAGGCCCCCTCCCCCACCATCACAGCCCATTTGCAGTCCGAGTCCCCCCACACCATCACAGCCCATTTGCAGTCCTAGCCCCCCTAATCACAGCCTATTTCCAGTCCAAGATCCCCCCCCCCCCATAGCCCTTTTCCAGTCCAGGTCCCCTCCACCCCCTTCACATCCCTTTTCCAGTCGCTGTCCCCCCCCCATACCCCTTTTACAGTCCAGGTCCCCCCCCCCATCACAGCCTATTTCCAGTCCAAGTTTCCCCCCCCCCCCCCTATAGCCCTTTTCTGGTCCAGGTCGCCTCCACCCCCATCACAACCCATTTCCAGTCCATGTCCCCCCCCCCATAACCCTTTTACAGTCCAGGTCCCCCCCCCATCACAGCCTATTTCCAGTCCAAGTCCCCCCCTTTAGCCCTTTTCCAGTCCAAGTCCCCCCCCCTTTAGCCCTTTTCCAGTCCAAGTCCCCCCCCCTTTAGCCCTTTTCCAGTCCTAGTCCCCCCCTCCTTAGCTCTTTTCCAGTCCAAGTCCCCCCCCTTAGCCCTTTTCCAGTCCAAGTCCCCCCCTTAACCCTTTTCCAGTCCAAGTCGTCCCCCCCTTTAGCCCTTTTCCAGTCCAAGTCGTCCCCCCCTTTAGCCCTTTTAATTTCCATTCACCCCCCCCCCCCCCTTAGCCCTTTTCCAGTCCAGGTCCCCCCCATCACAGCCCATGCAGTCCTTGCCCCCCCCCGACCAGCATCGTGACTGTCTGAGGCTTCAGAGGGAGCCAGGGGAAGCCCGCGCGAGGCCCCGGCTCCTTCTGAACAGCCACCAGCGTGAAGAGCCTTTACCTTCACGCTGGCGGCTGTTCCTGTGAAGCCGCGAATGCTGGGAAAGGTTAAAGGGCAACCTTTAACCTTTCCCAGCATTCGCGGCTTCACAGAAACAGCCGCCAGCGTGAAGGTAAAGGCTCTTCACGCTGGTGGCTGTTCAGAGCCGGGGCCTCGCGTGGGCTTCCCCGGCTCCCTCTGAAGCGGAGAAAAGCCGTTTTTTTTTGCTCTGGCCGCTCCCGATCTTGCGGCCAGAGCAAAAAAAACGTCTTTTAAAGGGCCGGTTTTGCCTCTGCGCCGGCAGCCGGCATGGCCGTGGAAAAACCGGCCAGGCCGGCTGAAAACCGGCCAGTTGGCAACCCTATCCTAGGGGCAATTTCTCCAAATGGGTTAGTTTTGTGCATACGTGACAGTCATGTATCTCATTTCTAAGCCAGGGTGACATCTACCCTGTAACAATTCTTATCTTGGAGCCATCATATAATTTCCTGTACTTTCCTGTGTGTTCCACCTCCCTGGGAATGGCTGAAGATCCTGTGGCCAAGAAAAAGCTGTGGCACCTCTAGCTGAGAGCAATATTTAAGGTCTGCTTTCTTCTTTCAAACTAAGCCCTCTGAGGATAAGGAAATACTTGCTGTAGCTCAATGTAACCCACCTTTAAACTACTATTGGAAAGACATGAGCTGAATAGAAACAAATATGATCAGCATTTCACCAGGCCTCCCAGCCTGAATCACCTTAAAAAGTGGAAGCCTGAACCAAGAACCAAATCCATATATCAAGTTTGCTAGTCAGGCACAAGTCCATTAGGTTAGTCATTTTAAAAGCATTTTTATAGCAGGAGATTGATGCAGGAAAGGCATATGGACACATATTGGAGGGAGGAGTGGCCTAGTGGTTGGGGCAAGTTACCTCAGGCCAGAAGGTCAGGGGTTCAAATCCCACTAGAGGACAGCAACCTTGGGCCGGAAGGACTGGGGTTTCTAGTCCCACAGGTGCTCCTTGTGGTCTTGGGCAAGCCACTTAACCCTCCATTGCCCATGTTCCCTGTAAATAGTTATCTCCAAGTTATAATGCCCTGTTCAATGTAATTTCAGCTTGTTCAATGTAAACCGCCTTGATATTATGAAAGGCGGTATATAAGAAATGTTAAATAAATATTACACCTCTTTAATAAAAAGAGGCAGCATAGGCATCTATGAGCCTTTATAAAACTGTTCACTGGAAAGTAGGCACACAAAGTGTGGTTACTCACCTGTAGTAAGTGTTCTCCAAGGACAGCAGGAATCAGTCCTCACATATGGGTGACATCTGTACTGACAGAGCCCTCACGGAAGCACCTCCCCAGCTTTCAAAATAAGCGTTTGGGAGATGCCACCACGCATGCATGGTCCCCTTCCCATCCAAGGATGCCATCTTGCTCAGTCAGATAACATAGCTAGAACGGTAGTAAAAAGAAAACAGGTAGGGAGGCAACTCCCAGGGAAGGAAGGAGGGTCGTGAGGACAGATTCCTGCTCTCCCTGGAGAACCCCTGTTACAGGTGAGTAACTACACTTTCTCCAGGAACAAGCAGGAAATCAGTCCTCACATATGGGATTCCTTAGCTCCAGGTTGCTGAGGACCGAACCATGACAGCACCTATGGCGACAAAGTCAGGTAGTCGTGAGTTGCAGAAGGTGAATCCCCAACTAAGAGCCTCTGCAAGGCCCTAGTGTCCAGAAGCACTAACACTCTGGTAGCCTGAACACAGAAGGGATGGAGGGCAAGAGTTGCCTACTCCCCAGATAATAGAGTACCGCCTGGCTGAAGGCACTGGCCCGACGGGACTCGCTCTTCAGGCAGTAGTGAGCTGCTAACATATGAATTGAAGACCATATGGCGGCTTTGCAGATCTCCATCACCCAATACTGAGTGCAGGTTCACCATTGAAGTGGCCATCACTCTCACGCAATGCACTGTGATCCAGTGAGAGCCCAGCTTGCTCATAGGCATGGTCAATACAGTCTGCCACCCAAGTGGACAGAGTTTGCTTAGTCACATTAAAAAAACCCAGTCTGCTGAGGTCATAGTAAACGAAAAACTGAGGAGCTTTGCGATGGCCCTGGGTCCACTGTAGGTAGAAGGAGAGGGCCCGTTTGTACTTCAGTGTATGGCGTATAGTTTCTTCCCAACCGGCATGAGGCCGCAGGAAAAAGGTGGGAAGGTCCACATCCCGGTTGAGGTGGAAAGGAGATTCACCCTAAATTCCTCCCAAAGGTTGTATGTGGAGCACTACCCTGTTCTTGTAGAATATTGTATATGGCAGCTCTGCCACCAGGGCCTGCAGTTCACTTACTCTGTGAGCGGATGTGAGAGCTATCAGGAAGGCAACCTTCCAAGAAAGATACAAGTAGCTATAGCCTCGAATGGCGGCCTAATGAGTTGTGAGAGCACCACGTTGAGGTCCCATTCCACCACTGGGGTGCAGACAGGGGGAGGTTTAGACAACAGGAGACCCTGGAGGTACTGAGAGACCAGGGGCTGACCCGAGAGGTGCTTCCCCTCGTTAGGATGGTGGTGTGCGGTGTGATAAGGAAGCTTATCATAGCTCAGGAAGGAGCTATAGAAAAGGTGAAGTGACTCTGAACAAGCAACCTGTCAGTTCTGGTAGAAATAAAAAAACAGAATTTTCCCATAAAAGACTACCAGTCCCAGAATGCACCAGGTTTCCAACAGCCATTAGAGGAGCTGAAGTGGGGAAACGTGTGTTCAATCAAGAGGGCTATGAGGTAATCCCCAAGCACTCATCTCAAAGGGCAGGGCCTGATTCAACACAGCTGCGCTGTGCTAGGGTGGAGCACTCATCTAAGCAGAATAAAGGTAGAGTTTATTCTACAGAGAATTATCCTCATCCTCAGGATCTTGATCATCTTGGACAGCTTCATCATCTGGAGGATCATCAGAAGCAGAAGCCAGAGCGGACGGACAGAAAGGGCAAGAAACCCTTTGGAAGAAAGAAGAGAAAAGCATTTGGGAGGTCTAAAGGAGTCCAGAGCAGTACGTATACTGGAAGGTATTCCAAGGGCCAGCATACACCATTGGACTGGGGAAAGCCAGAGGAATGGTGCTGCAGAGCTAGGAATCTCCAGAGGGTACCTGTGAGGGAGACGGCTGCACTTGGAAGGGACCCTAGGACCCGTGCCAGAAGGTATGTGAAGAGAGATCCAGTGTCCAGGGATCTGGATTGGAAGGCTGGACATAAGAACTGGACTACATACTGGCCAGGCTATTTAGAGAGGAACTCTAACAGCAATGGAAGCTCATGTATGAACACTGATCTATGCCCTAGCTATAACCTTGAAAGACAGCAGGGAAACAAGTATTCTCCTGAAAGTGCTCCATTGAGAAATTCCTCTGTGCCAATCCCTGATATTGAACCCATGATTGTTGAAGAAGGGGAAGGAGCGGTCTTAGATACAGGCTGTGAATATATGGATTGCTCTCTGTCTAAACTCCTTTGGTAATTTTCTATTACAAAGTACAGCAACCATCACAAAGAAATACAAACTTGTTCTTTAATCTACTCAGAAAAGCTCCTGAAGTAGGATTTGAGCCACGCAGTAAAAAGCAAGCCAGCTAAGGGGTTTCAGCTGGGTAACTGCTAGCAATTGAGCCTTACCTAATTGCTTGTGAGCTCTGAGGGAATCACTTCTGAGTCTATGTGGGAAGATATAAGAAGTTAACCTGAAAAGAACAGTTTTTCCCTTCTTTGTGGATTTTGTTTGTTGTTTGATACACTGCTAAGAAAATATTAGCTAAAGCCTACAGAAAAGACCAGTTTGTTACCAACCAGGTCTTTATTCTTTTGCTTTGATTGCCTGACAAGTTCAGCTGTTGTTCAGCTGTTTTCCTGATTTTGTTTTTCTAAGTTAAACACTGAAAGCAAGTATCCTGTTTTATGTGCTACCAAGCATATCTGTGTTGGGAGAAATAACCCCATAAATAAATATCTTATTGGCTTTACACTCAAGCACAACTAATTATTGTGAGTGGCTGTGTCTGGTGTGAATGGACTGCATTTCCCACAATCCCTTGCAAATCATATTGATATATGCACTTGCCAAGACTTTGAACATTCTCACCCAGGCAGCCGTCTGACAGCGGCGATCGCACTTAGGTGCACCCTAACTGAGTGACTTAGTCCAGTTTGCGACAGATGAGATAGGTACTGGAGAACTAGTTGCGCCAGGCAGGAGAACGTGTTCTCCCACCTCTCTGCACACCATACAGAGAATCTTTGCCATTTAAAGGCACAAGCTCAGCTCATGGAGAGCTTGTGGGAGGCCAACAGGACCTCCTCGACTTCTCGTGGGAAGTTGAAAGGGGCCAAGGCTACCCTTTCAGGAACCATGCTGTTAACGTTAGACACCCCAGATTGGGTTGCAGGAGCGAGCCCTCCTCTTGAGACAGGAGCTATGGGGAGCGGCCCAGCGGGACTGGAAGTGTTGCCGACAGGGAGAGCAGCAGGAACCAAGGCTGTCTGGACAACCTGGGGGCAATTAGTATCAGTGTTGCCCCCTTGCGCTGGACCCTGAAGAGGGTCTTGGTGACACAGGGGGGTTGGTGGAAGGCATAGAGGCGGTCCTCCATTCAGAGGATCAGGAAGGCATCCATTGCCACCCTTGTTGGATGCAGATGCTGTGAGCAAAAAAGAGGGGCAGCTGCACATTGTCCGCGGTGGCAAAGAGGTCCATTGGGGCATCCTCCAGAGGCGGAAGAGCCGTGAGGCCACTCTGGGGTTCAGGTGCCACTCATGCGGTTGAACACCCTGCTCAGTCTGTCCTCCAGGAGGTTGTCCTGGCCTGGGAGGTAGACTACTCGCAGGAGCATATTGTTGCAAGCTGCTAAGGAAAGGAGGGCCACTGCCTCCTGACAGAGGGAGTATGACCCAATGCCTCCCTGCTTGTTGACATAGAACATGGCAACTTGGTTGTCAGTCTTCATCAGCACCGGCTGGTGTTGCAGGCATTGGCGGAACACCCGTCACACCAGGAATATTACTCTGAATTCCAGAAGACTGATCTGTAGTAGGGATTCCACCTGGGACCAGTTGCCTCATGTACAACTGTCTTCGCAATATGCCCCAACCAAGGAGGGAGGCATCCATGATCAGGACACTCTGGGGTGCAGGTATCTGGAAAAGCATCCAGGCCTTGAGGTGGCAGGGCAGTTGCCACAGTCGAAGGACTCTGCCATCTGGCAAGTCACCCTGATCCTTTCCCACAGTTTGCCCATGGCTTGCATCCGACAGCAGCAGCACCACTGAGCTGTCTGCATGTGCAAGCGGGCTAGCAGGGTCACGTGGACTGTGGAGGCCATGTAGGTGGAGGAGAAGACGGGCTGGCACCAAGTGAGTGCTGCATCTTTGCCGGTAGCTCCCCGAGGCAGTCTGCCCCTTTCCCTGGGAAGAAAGGCCTTGGCCTGCAGGGTGTTTAACTGAGCACCTATGAATTCCAGGCTCTGGGCTGGAGTGAGATGAAATTTGGAGTAGTTGATGCGTGCCCTCTGGCCTGATGGGCCCCTGCGGCCAAGCTGCCCCTGATGAGCCAGTCATCCAGGTATGGAAAAACAAAGGCCCCTTGCAGACGCAGGTGGACAGTGACTACCATTGCTAGGCACTTTGTGAAAACCCTTGGTGAGGAGGCTAGGCCAAAGGGTAGGACCCTGTATTGGTAGTGCCCTCCTCCTACCACGAACCTTAGGTACTGCCTGTGGGAGGGGCGGATCAAGATGTGTGTAAGCATCCTTTAGGTTCAAGGAGCAAAGCCAGTCCCCCTGGTGCAGAAAGGGCAGCAGTGCTCCAAGGGAGAGCATCTTGAACTTCTCCCTCACCAGAAGCTTGTTTAAGTTTCGCAGGTCTAAGATGTGTCTGGGTACAGGTTCTAATGCTTTGTCCCTGAGAAGACCTGCGAGCTCTGAGCAGTAGGCTCTGGTGAAGGAGGGGTTGTACCAGCTCTCTGGAAAAGAACCTGAGTGGAATCTGCTGCAGGTGGAGGAGATAATCACCTCAGACCTTTCGGTACTGCAGGTGGCCAGGGAGGGTTGAGGATCATCTGTGGGCAAAGAGCATCAGGCACCCTCCTGTGGGCTGGTGAAGGTCTCCTGGGGGAGGGGATGCCCTGCCCATGGGAGTCAAAAGCTCCTCCCAGGCTAGGTGGGAACTGGAGCTGGTGGCTTAGGTGTTTTTGCCTTCAGAGCCCCATGTCCCTGTCTCTTGGGGTCAGAACCCTGCTGATGGCCAGAGTAGGGCTGGTACTGGTGACCCTGTGTAAAGGCATCCTTTTCTCCCAACGTTTTTTGTGAGGATGAGATGCCATCTTCTTAGAGAGCCTCTGACAGGTCACAAAGTTTGCCTTGATTTCAGCAGCTTTCTCGGCCATTGGTTTGCCAAAGAGGTTTTCACTAGTTTGATCTGGACCCATTGCTCGAGGTCAGAGGATTGCAGTCAGGCCTGGCGCCGGGCCCCAATGCTGCCCACTGCAACTCAAGCCGCTGACATGAAGCCATCATAGGCAGCCTGGGAGCAGAACTTGGAGCAGTCCCTCAACTCCCAAGATTAGGATCTGGAATTGTTGGAGGGGTTCCCCAATGAGGCCTGCTGCAAATCCCGACAGCTCTTTGACCAGTGCCTTTAGGTACATGCCTATGTAGAGTTCATAGGCCTGGATCCGGCAACCTAGGATCAAGCCCCGATAGCATTTGCACCCGAGAGCATCAAGGGTCCGGGCCTTCCTGCTGGGAGGGACAGAGGAGTGGGTCTTCTGGCTCTTGAGCTTCTGCATGGTCGACTTGACCATGGAATTATGCAGGAGCTGGGGTTTGTGAAACTCCAGTCCTTTCCAGACGCGGTACATAAGGTCGAGCTGACGGCTAATTATAGACACAGATGCCAGGGTCTCTCACATTCAGAGTAACAGCCTCTCGAGGATCAGCTGTATGGGCACCGTGAGGGTTTCTCTAGGTGGAGTCTCATACTGGAGAATCTCCAACTTCTGTGCACAGGTCCTCCTCCACCTCAGTTTGCACTGAGAGGGCCCTGGCCATATCCCTGATGAAGTCATGGAAGGCTATGTCCTTGGGAGGAGAATGGCATCAAGGCACCAGGGGATATGGGTCCGAGGGAATATCTTGGTGCCGTCTGGTGTTCAGGGATGCCTCGTCCTCTGTCTCCCACTCAGAGTAGAGCGGTGACAAGGAGTTCGAGGCCCTGCGACTCCTTGTGTTAAGGCTAGTGCCAAAGGGCCAAAGGCCTGCAGAGGACCTGGAGTCTGAGTCACGGACACTGGCTGGCAAGGACCAGATGCCTGATGAACAGGACCAGGACTCTGACCGGCACCGAGGACTCTCTCAAGGCTGAAGGTGCTTGATGCTCGGCTAGACTCCCTCACAGTTGAGGGCCGGGCTGTTAGGGCAGATGAGGCGGAGGAACCTGCCAACATGCTGCAGGGTCAGGATAGCAGTGATGTTCTGCTCCAGGGCCGCCATTCTGGTTTCCAAGCCAGAAGGTTCTGCAGCCTACGGCGCAGGCACAGAGGATTTCAGGCCCGGCACCAGCACTCTAGGGAGTGTGTCCTCAATGAGGACTACAGCCTCGAGGAACCTTGCACGGTCTCTGTTGGCTGAGGAATCCTTCTTGAGGACCTTGGCGGGGCACTTCTTGGAGTTGCCAGAGTCCCTCCGTAGGGTTTTACTGGGTTTCTTCTCCGGCGTCTTCTCGGAGGTACCACAGCCACGGGACTTTGAGGATGCCCAAGGCATCTCAAGATGTGCTAAGCTTGGAGCTCGGTGCTTTGTAAGACTTAGGGAACATCTTTTCCTGCAACTCCAACTTTTTATTGTTGGTTTTGGCAGACATGGCCTGGCACAGGTCGCAGGAGGTACTGTCATGGTCCAGGCCCAGGCAGCAGTCATGAATTGTCTAATGGACATGGTTTTACTGCAGCGGTCACACTTTCTGAACCCACCTGGATGGGGGTCAATGAACCCCCAGGCAAAAAAAAAAAAAAGCATGAACGCTGGTCAAGGGAGACCTTGATAAAAAAGGGAGCCGAGAACAGTGCTGGGAAGCACCAACTTAAGGCGGGACGAGGAACTTGTACGCCTACTGGAAAACTAGATTTTGAGAAACAGTTGTCAAGGATTTTTCCAGGGGAACAGGACATATGTCCGTTAGGCTCCATGGAAAAAAGAAGACTGAGCAAGATGGCACCCTTGAGTGGGAAGGGGGCCACGCATGCATGGTGGCATCTCCCAAAGGCTTTCATTGAAAGCTGGCGAGATGCTTCTGTGAGAACTCAGTCAGCACAGACGTCACCTATATTTGAGGACCGACTTCCCGCTTGTTCCTGGAGAACGTTACATCTAATGACTCTGTCCAAACTCTCCCTGGGTAATGACTACACATACATCCCCATAGAAGTAGGAGCCATGTTCTAGCACCTATTTTATGTATGTGTAATGCAAGGGCAATTTTATTAGCACATACAACACTATTCCTCATGCTCAAGTCACTTATAAAATTACTCCCTTTATCATATTTGTCTATATAGGCAAGATCCCCAGTCCTGCTTAAAGGACCACAGCCCAATTCACCTTAAAAGAGGCATAACTGAGGTCAAGGGTAGGGCCTAGACAAGGAACATATTCAGGCCCTCAGTGAGGCCAGGGAGCATAGATGAGAAAGAAAGCCATAGGATCATGCTCTTACTCAGTATGTATGAGTCAGCCACAATATTATTTGAAGCCTAGAAAGGTAAGGCAGGCATTTTTTATTTGTGCTAGTAAAAAAAAGATTTTGCTTGTGTTAAGATATAGAGTTCAGCTAACAGTTGTTTGTCTAAAGGGCATCACTGAAGGCCCAGACCCACTGATCGAATGCTATCACCTGGCTCCATAATATTTAAAATATGTTTTCCCAAGAGGAAAAAAAAAAGGGACTCTAGTAGTTGATACGGAAGGGCAGACTAGAGAGAAATATGACGGCAGAAAAAGACCATATGGCCTATGTTTTTATATGGAAAAAACAATGCTTTCTTATAAACCACATTTCAAGGAAGAAAATATATCCTGTCCAAGACAGTGTACAAAATACAAACATTAAATAAATGCGCACAAACCATATTGATAAAATATAAAATGAAACCAACATTAAAGCAAAACAAAGGGGCCCCTTCTACATTTATGCACTACTTTACTGCACAAACGTTTACCGCAGGAGTCACTAAAAATCAGTATTCTTGCATTTCCAGCCATAGGAAGGCATGAAAGTGGACTCCAACTTGAGCTTGCTATCTTGCAAAAGGCCAGCTAGATGCAGTTGCAATATTGGTCCATCATCTCCTGCTCCCACTTAACAAAATGTGTGGCCTCGCTACAATATATGTTTTCAAAGTACAGATGGCCCCCTATTAAGTCCCCCTCCCCCAACCCAATCAATGTACTTAAATTATGCCATCTCCCTCAGCTTTCATACCCCCCCCCCCCCTCTCAAATAATCTGAAGATTTTTGCTGGCTACTAAAGGCAGCCATTTTCCCCAGTTGTGCCTACATCAGCTAGCTGTCACACTACAAATGGTATCCTTCTGGCCCTTAGTAGTATCGTGGTACTAGCACTAGAGTTTAGGTTGCTAAGCAGTAGTATTGCAATACTACATCTAAAGCGGTAGAAGGGCATCATACATAATGTAGCAGCCCACTGGGGCTGAACTACATAATTTACAGGTATGTGGAGGGGGGAGGACCGCATCATCTGTTAAAAGTAGATCAGATGTGTAAATGGTCAGGGTAATGCAAGTAGGGAGTCTTCTTCAGTTTGAAAAAGTGCAGTGGGAATGGGGGCACATATTTCTTCATGGCATCTTTAAATACATAGGACCTCTGACATCAACAAATTTTTTTTAAAAAAATAAATATAGGGTGTATGTATGTGCCAGCCGCTTTCTGGTGCTCTGGGGAAAATTTACACCACCTCTTGAGATGGTGTTAAATTACAAAATGAATTAACGTTCCATGAATTATTTTAATTCAATTTCTTACATTTCAATCTCAACCCCCCAAATATTGGGCATATCAAATAGCCTTATTCAAATAAGATAAAACAGCAATGAACCCTGTATCTAAAAGATGTATGCATAAAAACTTGATTATAACATTGTTGAAAGATCCAAGTTTTCAATCCTGTTCTAAAATTCAAATGAAAATCCATTAATTTTATATAATGCCGCCATTAGGTTCCAAAAATCCAGAGCAGATCTCGTAATTGTCTTTATAAAATGCTCCCTTTAACCTAAATTGAGTTTATGAAGATAAAATTATTTTAAAATTTACCTGCAGATCTTAAATGCCTAGAGGGAATACAATGCACTATCGCAAACAGATAACTGGAGCTAACCTATTCAAATTTTAAATAAACAGCAGCAACTTAAAAATGTATCTGAGCAAGCACCAGCAACCAATGTAGGTCTTTTTCAAAAGCGTAGTTGCTCACCTTTAACACGTGTTCTCCAGGGACAGCAAGAATCAGTCCTCACTTATGGGTGATGTCGGTACCGACAGAGCAATTCCCCAGCTTTTAAAGAAAGCCTTTGGGATTGCTGCCACGCATGCGTGGTCCTCTTTCCGTCCAAAGGTGCCACCTTGTTCAGTCAGGTCCCCTAGTTAGAGCCCTACTAAACAGATGGCAAGGGAAGGACAAAAAATTAGTAACTTTTCAGGGGAGGTGGGAGGGTAGTGAGGACCGATTCCTGCTGTCTCTGGAGAATACCTGTTACAGGCGAGTAACTACGCTTTTTCCAGGAACAAGCAGGAAGTCAGTCCTCACATATGGGACTCCCTAGCTATAGGCTACTGAACCTGTAACCCAAAAACCCCTCTGCGAGGCTATGAGCAGAAGCCGATGCCCGAAGGAGCCAGAGTCTTCGGGTCCCCGGGGCGAAGCTCTCGATAGCTGTCGAAGTGTCAGAGGGCAGGAGTTGCTTATACCCAGAACAGATTATAGAGTACAGCCTGGCCGAAGGCACTGTCCCGGCAGGACTCCCTCTCCAGGCAGTAGTGCAACGCGAAAGTGTTCGCTGAAGACCAGGTCTAAGCCCAGCAGATGTCCGTTAAATGCACTGAGCGAAGCAAAAACACCGAAGCCGCCTTGGCCCGGACGCCATGTGTGGTGACTTGCCGAACCAGCGGGATGCCCACCTTTGGCTGGGCAAAGGTGATGCAGTCTGCCACCCAGATGGAGAGAGTACACTTGGTGACTGCTTGAACCAGGAAGTTGGGTCATACATAGGCAACGAAGAGCCGATCGGATTTGCGATGAACTTGGGTACGCTGCAGGTAGAAGGTGAGAGCCCTTTTGCAGTCAAGTGTATGTAAGACAGTTGATGCCCAGTCGGCATGACGTTTTGGGAAGAAGGTAGGCAAGTCTATATCCTGACTGAAATGAAAATCTGAGACAACCTTTGACAGAAACTCGGGGTGGGTACGGAGGACCACCCTGTTCCCATAGAACCTGGTGTAGGGGGCCTCAGCCATGAGGGCCTGGAGTTCGCTGACTCGCCAAGCCGAGGTTAGAGCCACCAGGAAGACGACCTTCCTGGAAAGGTGCCGAAGCAACCATGTCATCAATGACTCGAAGGGTGGCTGTGTAAGCTGCATGAGCACCATGTTGAGGTCCCACTCCACTGGAGGAGGTCGGATGGGAAGTTTGGAGAGCAAGAGACCCCGCATGAAGCAGGAGACCAGGGGCAGCCCCGAGAGCGGTTTATCTTCGATGGGGAGGTGGTTAGCCGAGATGGCGCTCAGGTGTACCCTGAGTTGTACTTCAGCACCTCTTTCGAGAGGTAAAGGGGGTACTGGAGAACACACCGGAGAGAGGAGATCGAGAAACACCAACACTTAAAGGCATAGGCTCGTCTCGTCTCGTCCTTCCTTGACACGAGGAGGAACTCCTCGACCTCCCCCGGGAGGTGCAGCGGGGCTGAGGAGACCCATTCAGCCACCAGGCTGTAAGGGACAGTGAGGCCAGGTTTGGGTGGAGCACCCATCCCTCTTCCTGCGTTATCAGGCCTGGGGCACAGCCTAAGGGGACTGGAGGCTCTGAGGTGAGCCAGAGCGGGAACCAAGGCTATCAAGGAGGAGCCACAAGGATCATGGAAGCTTGATCCCACTGGAACTTGTGCAGGATCCTCGCAAAGAGAGGAGTGGGGGAAAAGCGTAAAGAACATAAGATATGCCATACTGGGTCAGACCAAGGTCCATCAAGCCCAGTATCCTGTTTCCAACAGTGGCCAATCTAGGTCATGCGTACCAAGCAGTTTCCCCAAAAGACACAGGTTCCACAATGCTTGTATTGGGTCAAGCAGTGATATCCTGGGTCCCTTTTTAATAATGGTTTATGGACCTTTCCTCCAGGAACTTGTCCAAACCTTTTTTAAACCCAGCTACACTAACAGCTTTTACTACATCCTTCGGTAACAAATTCCAGAGTTTGATTACACGTTGAGTGAAAAAATATTTTCTCTTATTAGTCTTAAATAGTTTACCCTGTAGCTTCATTGCATGTCCCCTAGTCTTTCTATATTCTGATAACGTAAACAATCGATCTACGTTTACCCGTTCCACTCTGTTCATTCATTTATAGACTTCTATCATATCTCCCCTCAGCAGTCTCTTTCCAGGTTAAAGAGCCCTAACCTTTTTAGCCTTTCTTCATAGGGGTATCCTTCCATCCCCTTTACCATTTTGGTGGCTCTTCTCTGAACCTTTTCTAATAACGCTATATCCTTTTTAAGATACGGCGACCAGAATTGCACACAATATTCAAGGTGCAGTCGCACCATGGAACGATATAGAGGCATTATAATATCTTTTGTTTTATTTTCCATTCCTTTCCTTATGATACCTAGCATTCTATTTGCTCTCTTGGCCGCCGCTGCACACTGGGCAGAGGGTTTTAATATGTTATCCACAATGATGCCTAAATCTTTTTCCTGGGTTGTAGTTCCCAATGTGGAACTTTGCATCGTGTAACCATAGTTTGGGTTGTTCTTCCCTAGGTGCATAACTTTGCACTTTTCCACGTTAAATTTCATCTGCCATTTCGATGCCCAGTCTTCCAATTTATCAAGATCCTCTTGCAAATTTCCACAATCCTCATGGGTTTTAACAACTTTAAATAGCTTTGTGTCATCTGCAAATTTGATAACCTCACCCGTTATCCCCCTTTTCTAGGTCATTTATGAATATGTCAAAAAGCAGTGGACCCAGCACAGATCCCTGGGGTACACCACTATTCACCCTTCTCCATTGGGAAAACTGGCCATTTAGCCCTACCCTCTGCTTTCTATCTTTTAACCAGTTCCTGATCCACAATAGTACACTCCTATCCCATGACTCTTGTTTTGCCAAAAGTCTCTGATGAGGGACTTTGTCAAAGGCTTTTTGAAAGTCCAAATATACTATATCAACCGACTCACCTTTGTCTACCTGTTTATTCACACCTTCAAAAAAACATAACAGATTAGTAAGACAAGATCTTCCTTGTCTAAAGCCATGTTGGCTGTCTCCCATTAAGCCATGACTCCGCAGAGGAGGGAGGCTGTCCAGATAAAGATGCTAACTGTCCCGGACCACCCTGAGGACCCAGGTGTCAGATGTGATCGATGCCCATTAGGGCACGAAAAGGCACAGGCATCCCCCCACGTGCAGAAGCCCTGCCGGTGGGCGAGGCTATGCCATCCGCGTCAAAACCACTGTGGGGGTTGAAGTGGTGCCGGTGGTTGGGCTTTAGGTCCTTTAGGCTTGTGATGGCCATATGTACCCCCTTACCCTGTGTGCCGATGGGCAGTGTGGGGGTGGGCGGATATCCCCAATAGGTGAGCTCCTTCCTCTGGAAGTCCGGCTTTTTCGCCGGTGGCTTCTTCCATGGGAGAGAAGAGGTCTTAGGATGAGAGGCGGGTTTGAGTTACCAACTCCATTTCAATTTTGACGGCCTTATCCTCCATGGGCTTGCCGAATAGCTGTTCACTGAGGCAGGGGGACATCCAGGAGTTTCTCCTGGATCCATTGCTGCAGGTTCGGGGACTGGAGCCATGCCTGGCGCTGAGCCCCGATGCTGGCCACCGCTACTTGGGCAGAGGATTCAAACTAGTCATAGGCGACGTGGGAGGTATTACAAGCAGTCTGCGACCAACCTTAGGAGGGTCTGGAACCTGAAAAGGTGTTCACCCCCAAGACCTGCAGAAAATCTGCTGAGCTCTTTGGCGAGGTTGCGCAGGAATATGTCCATGTACAGTTGATAGGTCTGAATAAGGCATGTCAGCACGGACCCTGGCTAGGCCTTGTGCTCCAGGGCATCAAGGGCCCTGGACTCCCTGCCCAGCAGGACCGAAGAATGTGACTTCGGGCTCTTGCTTCCGCATCACCGATTCCACTACCATGGAGGTGTGCGGGAGATGGGTACTGTGGAACCCCGGGCCACACTGGAACCTATATACATGGCATCGAGGCATTTGCTCACAATGGGGACCGAGGCTGGTGCCTTCCACATGAGGAGCAGCAGCCGGGACAGAATGGGAGGCACTGGGACCATAAGGGACTCCCGGGCCGGGGACTCATACTGTAAGATATCAAGCTCCTCCGCTCTTGGCTCTTCCTCAGCCTGTGTGGCCAGCTTGAGGGCCCACGCCATGTCCCGCACGAACACCAGAAAGGACGTGTCCTTGGGAGGCGAATGGGGACAGGTCCGAGGGAAGATCCTTGTGAGCGCATGTCTCCAGGAGGTATCCCCGTCCAACTCCCAGGCCGAGAGGTCTGAAAAGGAGTCCGAGTCAGGCTGGTCGCCCTGTCCAGAAGCAGAGGCCCGCTTGGAGCCAGAATGCCTTCCTCCTTCACTGGGGTCAAGGCTTCCTTTACGCCTTTCCACCCATTCCCATAATTCCCAAAACTCTCTTCAAGCTTCAGAGAGATCGAGGGTCTATGATATTCATAGCACCACGTTGGCCACACCAAGTGTGGTACCCTCTACTTCTGCATCTCTCTCAAGCTCCTTCCCTGGACTTGGGATCTGCTCCAGACCTCCTGTCCGAGTAGGAGGGAACGTTATGGCATCCAAATCCCCAGTCTTTCCATCTCAGGGCCTGGTTGCTGAAGGCCTAGACCTTCAAGATTTGCATCTTTCTCAGCAGGTGAAGGATATCCTTCATGCTTCCAGAAAGCCTTCCACTAGACATTCCTATGCTTTCAAATGGAAAAGGTTTACCATTTGGTGTGCAAAGAAGGGTCTTAACCCCCTTTCAATACCTTTTAATTCTTTACTAGAGTATTTTCTGCATTTATTCCATGCAGGCCTTAAAACGAATTCAGTAAGAGTCCATTTGAGTGCTATTTCAGCATCCCTCAAGCCTCTCAATGGACAGCCTATTTCCTCTCATCCTCTTATTGCAAGATTCATGAGAGGCCTTCTTTTAACTAAACCTCCCATTAGACCACCTCCAGTGGCATGGGATTTGAATCTAGTTCTTGGTCAGCCTATGAAGCCACCCTTTGAACCCTTAGCCACTACCTCCTTGAAATTCCTTTCCTGGAAGGTTATTTTTCTCCAGGACCAAGCAGGAAGTCAGTCCTCACTTATGGGTGTCATCGACGCCGATGAAGCCCCAGCGGAGCATTTCCCAAGCTTTCCATGAAAGCCTTTGGGAATGCTGGCACGCATGCGCGGTTCCCTTCCCGCCTAAAGGTGCCATCTTACCTCAGTCTCTTTTTTTTCCGTGAAGCCCATCGGATGTGTGTCCTTTTTTTCCCGGATAAGAGAAGTTTTTTCTTGGCGTTATTTCGCTTTTTTTTCCTTCGGATTCGACGTCGGTTCCCCTCCCGCCGGGTTCGGTACACCAGTATCGAATCCCTTTTTTCCTTTTTTGGTTTTTGCCCTTAGTGGCTAGGCGCTCGCACCAAAATGTTTTCTTTTTCCCTGGAAGGCCAGTCCTTTGACCTCGCGGGGACCCTTTTCTCCCCGATGGCTTCCAGCGGTTTCAAAAAGTGTGATCGGTGTAAGAAGATAATGTCTCTCACCGACACACACGACTGCTGCCTTTTGTGCCTTGGCCCGGACCACGATTCTAAAACGTGCGGGCCATGTGGAAAAATGTCTTCCAAGGCCCTCCGAAGTCGTCAGCAGCAAAGTGAAAGGCTTTTCTCGGACTCGGCCTCTGCCCGAGCCCGGACCTCGTCTGAGGCCTCGACATCTCGGGATTACGATCCCGAGAGGCGTCGGAGCTCCTCGGACAGGGGGTCCCCCAACCGGGAACGTAAGAGGAAGAAGCGGCTCGCGAGGGCGGCGTCGGAGGAGGTACCTGAGCCCTCGAGGGCCAGGTCTCAGACCCCCGACCGTCGTCCCGGGCCCGTGGACCAGGAGAAGCCAACTAAAGTTCCTCGCATGGAGCCAGAGTCTGCTGGACCGTAAGTCCTGTTGTCCTCGTGTACTCGCCTCCCCGAGTACTGACCTCGGGCCCGGCACCACCGGGGCCCGAGTCGGGGGCTGCTGCGTCACCCGAGCTGAGTCTAACCTTCTGAACGATATTCCCCTGCAGCAACATGTAGTTGGCCCGACACACATGGCAGGTCATATCTTAGATCTAATCCTGTCACCTCTGTCATTACGGCCCGTAATCTCGTCCTCTTTTACCCTCAGCGTTCCGTGGTCAGACCATTTTTGTGTTTTTTCATCAGTTTCCTTCTCTCCTGTGAGAGATGGCCTCCCAGTACCCTCCCCTAACCCTTTGTTTCGCCGTCACATATCTGCTGAAACATTTCAGACTTTTCCCCCAGCCCCCTCGATCTTCCTGGCTGATTTTGCCGCTCGTTCTACTGACGATCAGGCCGCCCTTTGGAATTCTCTCTTAACTAAATCACTGGATGAACTGGCGCCTCTCTGTCCAGTTTCTCAGATCTCCCGGTCACCCTCATCGCCCTGGTATCATCCTGCTCTGCGCCTTTTGCGTTCCCAGTTGCGTCAGGTCTAACGCCATTGGTCCCGGCATCCTTCTCCGGAACTACATCTTCGTTTTAAATAATTGTCATCTGAGTACCGATCAGCCGTAAAATCTGCTAAGCTTACTTTCTATACGGCCGAGATTTCGGCAGCAGCCAGTTCTTCCCGGCAACTTTTTTCTACCCTGCGGAAGCTGTCATCTACCAGTTCTAAGAGCTCGCGGGTTACTAATGCCCCGGATCCCCAGGCACTTGCCACCTTCTTCTCGGACAAGGTATTAACCTTGCGTTCTTCTTTCTCTACTCCCTCCCCTCCTCCCCCCCTTTCTCCCCCTTGTTCGGCCGTGTCTTCTACTTTCCTTCCTGACTATCTGCCATCAACTTCCACTTCAGGTGACCTCGTCTTCGCCCATACTTGGTCATCCTTTCGCCCTGTCCTCTCAGCAGAGGTATTAATGTCATTATGCAAGTCTAGGAGAACCACTTGTATTCTGGACCCCATTCCTTCCCGTTGGCTCTCTGAGCCTTCTTTGCAATTGGTACCGTTCATTACTACCATTATCAACTCCAGCTACTCCTCTGGCCATTTTCCGGTGTCTTGGAAATCTGCGGTCCTTCACCCTCTATTGAAACAATCTTCCATAGATCCCTCCGTTCTTTCACATTGGCACCCGGTGTCAAACCTTCCCTTCCTTGCTAAACTCCTGGAATGCTGTGCTTTCGATCAATTGAACTCACATGTTGAATCCACAAACTCACTTCACCCACGACAAGCTGGTTTCCGCCGGGGTCATAGCACCGAAACCGTCCTTCTTGCACTACTGAATGAATTGCATGTCACTCACAACCGTGGTGATGTTACCCTCCTTGTGTCACTCGATTTGTCTGCAGCCTTCGACCTGATTGACCACCGTACCCTTCTGTCCCGGTTATCAGACATTGGCCTCCGAGGTGCTGTCTGGCATTGGTTTCGTTCTTTCCTTTCAACCCGTTCTTTTTCTGTACACGTTAATGGGCAGTCCTCCACTATCCTTCCTCTCACCTGTGGTGTTCCGCAGGGTTCTGTTCTCTCCCCCTTGCTGTTCAATATTTTCCTCTCTCCACTACCCCTAATTATTCAGCAATATCCCGTTTCATCATACATCTATGCGGATGACATCATTCTTCTTTTCCATACCTCACCATTATCTCCAGATATCTCCCAGCTTAATCTCTGCCTTGCCCACATTGCTTCCTGGCTTTCAGAGAATTTTCTCCATCTCAACCCCTCAAAGTCCTCAGCAATGTGGGTATCTGAGTGGTACATGCCCGACACTTGCTCCCTCCATCGGAACGACTAGTATCCCCCTTACATCATCTTTCTGTTATTTGGGTGTTCTTCTAGATCCTTCTCTTTCCTTTCACGAGCATATCTCTTCGATCTCCCGCCGCTCCTTTGCTGCTCTGCGGCAAATTAGTGCCGTTCGCTCTGTGCTGCCATCTAGTTCCTTGGTCACCCTTGTGCTTGCTCTAGTCATCAGTAGACTAGACTACTGTAATGTTTTTCTGGCCAGTCTCCCAAATTATCAACTCCAAAGATTGCAACGTATCCAAAACACAGCAGCACGTCTAGTCACATTTTCCAGTCGATTTGATCATATCACCCCTATCCTCCTCCGGTTACACTGGTTGCCCCTTCGCTATCGCTTCCATTATAAATTTTTGATTTTGATTCATCGGGCCATCCACACTTGCAACCCTCTTTATTTAGCAGATTGTATTTCTTTACATTCTCCCCATCGTCAACTTCGCTCAATCCATGCTAACCGTTTATCCCTACCCTAACCTTCCCAAGCCCATTTGGAACAGACTCGTCATTCAGCTTTTTTCTTCCTCGGACCTTTATTATGGAATATGTTACCAGCTCCCCTCCGGTTAGAGCCATCATATCCTCAGTTTAAATCATTACTTAAGACTCATCTGTTTCAGAAAGCATTTGACCTTTCCCCTGAGGCCCCTCCCTGATTGTCCTGTCTTGGTCTTTGTCCTGTCATAAGCCTCTGTTTGCCTTCCCCTTGTCTTTACAGTCTGTGTTGCCCGGTTGGGCTGTATCTGTATTATGATTTGGTAGTAGTTGAGATGTCTCTATTCTATCCTGTTTCCTCCTTTCCTGTTTTACTGGCGTTCCTTTTCTTGGTTTGCAGTGCTTAACCTGTCTTTTTTATTGTACACCGCTTAATGTTCCCACAATAGCGGTTTATCAAATGTTGAATAAAGATAAAGACAGCCTTGGAGAGCAGTATGTCTGCCTTCATGGATCAGCAGTGGGCGCTGATGGCCAGCCTGGCTGTCGCATCTGCCCCGACCACCGGGACATCAACTTCGAAGTCGACCCCGGAGACCGAGCCGATACTCGAGTCCCTTGCGGCTCGAAGTCGTCCTCGGTTGAGGTCTCCCTCGACCTCCCTTCGGGACTGAGGGTCTCGACGCTGGTGCCACCGGCGTCGGGGCGGGTGCCTAGAGGCCCCGCGAGGTCGGACCTCGACTCGACATCGGACGAGTCTGCTTGGGAGACCGAAGACGAGGAGTCTCCTGACACCTTCAAGACTCGGTGTGTCCCTTCGGACTCACCAGAGTCTGAGCCCCGGAGTAGATCCCCCTCTGGAGGATACTAGGTTCTCGGAGTTTATCCGGGATATGGCTGCTGCCCTGGCTATCCCGGCTGACCCCGAGGAAGAGCCTCGAGCCGAGGAGCTCGATGCTCTGCAGTATGACTCTCCTCCGAAGGAGGCCTTTACTGTCCCGGTTCCTCCGATGCTGGAACGGCTCCTCTTCCGGATGTGGGAGGCACCGGCCTCGGCGCCAGTTTTGAGCAAGCGAGTCGATTCCATCTATCGGCTCCGGAAGAGTCCTGGCTTCCAGAAAGCACAGCTACCTCACCATTCCATGGTTGTGGAATCGGCCATGCATCGTCTGAAGAGTCAGAAGATGCACTCCGCGGTGCCTCCTGGTAGGGAAGCCCGAAGCCTTGATGGCGTCGGTAGAAAGTGTTTTCAGGGCTCTATGCTTGCTTGCCGTGTCCAGACTTACCAGCTGTACATGGGCATGTATTTGCGAGACCTGGCCAAGGAGTTGGCCGGTTTCTCTGCTGGTATCTCCAGGGAGCCCTTGCAAAGTTTTAAGTCCTTGTCTTCGAGGATCCGGGAATGCTCTAAGTTTTTATGTCCCGCGCCGCCTTCGATGGCTTCGAGGCTTCGGCCCGAGTAGCGGCAGCTGGCATCGCGGCTCGACGCCAGGCATGGCTGCAGTCATCAGACCTCGAGCCATGGGTTCAGGACATGTTGGTCGATATCCCTTGCCGAGGTGAAAACCTTTTTGGCAAGCCTGTGGCCAAGAAGGCCGCTCAGCTCGAGACAGAGCCCCTCACGAGGACTAGGCTGTCGAGGAAGACCTCTGCCCCTTCTCATAAGAAGAAGGGCTCGGGTAAAAAGTATTTTTACCCGAGGAAGGGCACTACCTACAAACAGTACCCACAATATCCGGCTGCCCAACCTGCCCCCCAGGGTCAGCAAGCCAAGGGCCAGGGTAATGGGCCCCGTAGGCAGAGGACCCCCAAACCTACATCCCCTGCTTCCACTCAGCAGAGTGGGTTTTTTTTGACTCCTTGAGTATAGCCATAGCTCCCTTGCAGACCCAGCCCTGCACAGGAGGCCGCCTAGCCTTGTTCGCCCACCAGTGGCCCTTGATAACCCAGGACAGTTGGGTGCTGGACATAGTCCGTCGAGGCTATGACCTGCATTTTCACCAACTACCTCCGCCACACTTCCCAGGGGAACCTTTCCGGCCTCCCCTGCATACAGCCCTTCTCCTCCAGGAGCTAAAAGGTCTGTTGCTGGACAAGGCGGTGGAGCCTGTGCCTCCCCACTTCCAAGGTCATGGATTTTACTCCAGGTATTTCCTGGTGCCAAAAAGAGCCATTTTGGATCTCAGAAACCTGAACATCACATCCTTATTCATCCAGACCACAGAAAGTACCTCAGGTTTATTGTGGGAGGAAACCATTATCAGTACAGAGTACTGCCTTTTGGACTGACCTCCGCTCCCAGGGTGTTTACCAAGTGCCTGGCAGTGGTGGCAGCCTACTGAGAAATCAGGGCATCTTTGTGTTTCCTTACCTAGACAACTGGCTCATCAGAGGCCAGACTTCCCTAGAAGTTCAGCAGGCCACCAACAGGACCATAGAACTGCTCCAGAAGGTGGGCTTTATCATCAACTTCGCAAAGTCCACTTTGCTCCCCTCCTAGAACTTGGAGTTCATAGGAGCAAGGTTGGATTCTCAGCTGGCAAGAGCATTCTTACCAGTGGACCGAGCACAAAGGCTCATGGACCTCGCCAGCATGTTTCTGCACAGGTCCCTGGTCTCCACCAGACTCTGTCTCAGGCTTCTGGGCCACATGGCGTCAACAGTACAGGTGACCCCCAATGCCAGGCTCAATATGAGACCTGCCCAGTGGTGCCTTCGGACTCAGTGGTCACAAGCCTCAGGCAGTCTCAGAGACAGGATCAGACTGTCCCACCGTTTCCTGGCCTCCCTCAACTGGTGGTTACACCCCCCCTCCCCAATCTGTTGGTAGGGGTGCCCTTTCAGATCCTACCTCATACAGTGGTACTGACCACCGATGCCTCTCTGCAGGGTTGGGGAGCACACTGCCTAGACAAGTGCACCCAGGACCTGTGGTCTCCTTGGGAGGCGTCCCAGCAGATCAATCTACTGGAACTCAGAGCTATCCGCTTGGCCCTCAAGGCCTTTACTGCTTCCCTGGCACAACAGTCTGTCTTGATCCAGACAGACAACCAGGTAGCCATGTTCTATGTAAACAAACAGGGCGGAACTGGTTCCCAGCCCCTTTGCCAGGAGGCCCAGGACCTCTGTTCCTTTGCCCTGAAACACAACATGCTCCTCAAAGCAGTCTATCTTCCAAGCCAGGAGAATTCCCTGGCCAACAGATTGAGCAGGATTCTGCAATCACACGAGTGGCAGCTACATCCTTTAGTGCTTCAAAAGATTTTCTTGAGATGGGGGCTTCCCTCCATAGACCTGTTTGCCAGTCCACTGAACAACCAGCTGCCAAGGTTCTGCTCCAGGCAACCGCATCCTCTGAGAGTAGCAGCAGATGCTTTTCGGATTCCCTGGACACAGGGCCTACTCTATGCGTTTCCTCCCACCCCTCTGGTGGCCCGAACACTGTTCAAGATTCTCCGAGACAGGGCCTCTGTCCTCCTGGTAGCTCCCAGGTGGCCAAGGCAGCCTTGGTTCCCCCTCCTGCTTCAACTGGCAGTGGATCTGCCTCTGCCTCTGAGATTGCAACCCGACCTTCTCTCTCAGGATCAGGGCTCCTTGCTGCATCCCAATCTCAAAGCTCTCAATCTGATGGCATGGAGGCTGCAAGGGTAGTGTTGGCTCGCTGGGGCCTGCCTCCCAAGGTTGAGGAAGTTGTCCTAGCCTCCAGAAAACAATCCACTAGGAAGACCTATGCTCTCAAGTGGAAAAGGTTCTCTGTGTGGTGTCAGCTACGTGCTGAGGATCCTTTCTCCTGTACTGTCAGTGGTGCTTCAGTACCTGCTGCACTTGTCCAATCAGAGTATCAAGTCCAACTCTGTTCGGGTCCACCTCTCTGCTTTGGCAGCTCACCACTCCCTAGTTGAGGGCCATTCCTTGTCTGTGCACCCTTTGGTGTCTAGGTTTCTCAGAAGCTTGTTTCTGCTCAAACCTCCCATACGTCCTGCTCCTGAGTGGGAGCTGAATGTGGTCTTGCAGCAGCTGACTCGCCCACCTTTTGAGCCTATGGCTACTTGCCCTCTACGCTTCCTTTCCTGGAAGACTCTCTTTCTGATAGCCCTTACTTCGGCTAGGAGAGTGAGTGAGCTTCAGGCCTTGGTCTGTGATAGACCTTGCACCAGGTTCTATAAAAACAGGGTGGTCCTCCGGACTCACCCTAAGTTCCTTCCTAAGGTTGTCTCCTCTTTCCACCTCAAACAGGAGGTGGTTCTTCCTACTTTCTTCCCTAGGCCTCATGCAAGTCAGGCTGAAACAGTTCTCCATACCTTGGACTGTAGGGAGGGCCTTATCCTTCTACCTTGAACGTACGCAAGGTCACAGGAAGGCTTCTCAGCTCTTCCTTTCTTTTGACCCCAATAACTTGGGGAGGCCTGTGTCCAAGCGTACCTTGTCCATCTGGGTGGCTGACTGTATCACCTGGGCTTACAAGGCGGCTGACCTTCCATTGCAGGGTAGGATCACAGCCCACCGTGTGAGGGCAATGGCTGCATCAGTGGCTCACCTCCGCTCTGTCCCATTGCAAGACATCTGCAGGGCTGCTACTTGGTCTTCAAGCCAGACATTTGCAGCCCACTACTGTCTGGAGAGGGAGTCCCGTAGAGACAGTGCTTTTGGCCAAGCAGTACTCCGGAATCTCTTTGAGGTCTAGGCAACTCCTGCCCTCCTGCCCTCTGGTTGGGCTACCTGTGGAGGGTGTGTCCTTGCAAAGCCTTTACTGTGTTGCTGAGACTAGAGGGAGTTCTCTTGTTCAGCCTGGGTTCCTGGTAGCCCAGAGCTGGGGAGTCACCCATAAGTGAGGACTGACTTCCTGCTTGGTCCTGGAGAAAGAGTAGTTACTCACCTGTAACAGGTGTTCTCCAGGAGCAGCAGGAATCAGTCCTCACTACCCTCCCTCCTCCCCTTGGCGTTGCAGTTGTACATAGTTTAATTTTTACATTTTTGTGTGCTGTTCTTAGCTATGTCATTTGACTGAGGTAAGAGGGCACCTTTAGGCGGGAAGGGAACCGCGCATGCATGCCAGCATTCATGGAAAGCCAGGGAAATGCTCCGCTGGGGCTTCATCGGCGTCTATGACGCCCATAAGTGAGGACTGATTCCTGCTGCTCCTGGAGAACACCTGTTACAGGTGAGTAACTACTCTTTCTTATTGCACTCACCTGAGCTCGCCGCATCAGTGAGCTGCAAGCCTTGGTGGCTAATCCTCCTTATCCAAGGTTCCATCATGACAAGGTAGTCCTCAGGACCAATCCACACTTTTTGCCTAAAGTGGTCTCATCTTTTCATCTGAACCAGGAGGTGTATTTACTTGTCTTTTTTCCAGGACCTCATGCATCAAGTGCAGAGAGGAATCTCCATACCCTGGATTGTAAGAGAGCGCTCGCTTTTTACTTACAAAGGACACAGCAACATAGAAAGTCCTCTCAACTCTTTGTTGCTTTTGATCCCTCTCATTTAGGACTTCCAGTGTCTAAGAGAACACTGTCAAATTGGATTGCTCAGTGTATTTCTTTCGCCTACCAGAGTAAGAACCTTTCTCTGGAGGGACATGTCACAGCTCACAATGTGAGAGCCATGGCAGCCTCTATGGCTCATCTAAACTCTGTGTCCATTGACCAAATCTGTTGAGCGGCCACCTGGACCTCGGTTCATACCTTTACAGCCCATTACTGCTTGGACAAGGACTCCCAGGCTGTTCTCAAACACCCGTTCCATACCTAATCAACTCCTACCCCCCATCCCTGGTTGGATGCCCGAGATCCATGGGGGAAGGTAGAGCCCTTCTCAGGGACTCACAACCTTGGGGATCTCCGTGGCATCTCCAGCTGGGGAGTCCCCATATGTGAAGACTCATTCCTGCTTGTTCCTGGAGATAGCACAGTTACTTACCTGTAACAGGTGATTTCTGGGAACAGCAGGAATAAGTCTTCACAACCCACCCACCTCCCCTAGGAGTTGTATCTCTCTCTCTATCTTTCCTTTCCTCTCTCTCTCTTTGTCTCAGCTTTAAAACTCGAACTGGAGAGAGGCAGTTGGGAAAGGCGGGAAGGCAGCGCGCAGGCGCTGTGGGATGCTCCCAAAAGCTTTCTTACTGGACGCTGGGGAGCGTTCCCGCGCAGGCTCCGTCGGTACCGATGATACCTTTATGTGAAGACCTATTCCTGCTGTTCCCAGAGATCACCTGTTACAGGTAACTATGCTTTCTGTGTCAGGAAGCACAGATCCTGTGCACCTTTGCAGTCAAGCACGGCATGTTTCTCAAGGCAGTTTATCTACCTGGCCAAGAAAATTACCTGGCAGACAGGTTGAGCAGGATTCTACAGCCTCACGAATGGCAGTTGAATCCCCTAGTGGTCCAGCAGATCTTCCTGAAATGGGGTCTTCCAACCATCGATCTCTTTGCCAGTCCACTGAACCGTCAGCTGCCCAGGTTCTGTTCCAGACAACCGCATCCTCTGCGAATAGCAGCAGATGCCTTCCTAATCTCTTGGTCTCAAGGCCTGCTGTATGCGTTTCCTCCAACACCTCTAGTGGCCCAAACCCTATTCAAGGTTCTTCGGGACAGGGCCTCGCTGATTCTGGTAGCCCCCAGATGGCTGAGGCAACCGTGGTTTCCACTCCTTTTGCAATTGGCGGTGGACACTCCACTTCCTCTGGGGGTGCAACCCGATCTCCTGTCTCAGGATCAGGGATCTCTCCTGCACCCCAACCTCCAGTCTCTCCATTTGATGGCCTGGCTGCTGAAAGGGTAGTTATAGCCCCCTTACTTCTACCTAGGGAAGTGGAGGAGGTGGTTTTGGCCTCTAGGAGACAATCTACCCGGAAATCTTATGCCCTCAAGTGGCGTAGGTTCTCCGCCTGGTGTGCTCAGCGCCAAGAGGATCCGTTTTCCTGCCTGGTACCAGTGGTGCTGCAGTATCTGCTTCACCTGTCGGACCTAGGCCTTAAATCCAACTCTGTTCGGGTCCACCTCAGTGTTCTGTCAGCGCACCACTCGCCGGTGTAGAGTCAGTCTCTGTCGGTCCACCCCTTAGTAGCCCGCTTCCTCAGAGGCCTGCTTTTTCTCAAGCCTCCGATTCGTCCACCAGCCACTGAGTGGGATTTGAATGTGGTCTTGCAACATCTCCAGGACCAAGCAGGAAGTCAGTCCTCACATATGGGTGACATCGGCGCTGACGGAGCCCTCGTGCGGAGCATTTCCCCAGCTTTCAAAGAAAGCCTTTGGGAATTGCAGCGCGCATGCGCGGTCCCCTTCCCGCCCAAGGGTGCCATCTTGCTCAGTCTTCTTTTTTCAGTGGAGCCCGACGGACGTAGTTCGTTTTTCCCCCAAGGAAAAAGTTGATTTTCCCTATTTTTTCTCTTTTTTCTTCGGTTCGACACCGGATCCTTTTCTCACCTTGGACCGATACGCCGGTATCGAGTCCTCTCTCTCTTTTTCGGTTTTTGTCCTTTGTGACTAGCGTTAGCGCCATTTTTCTTTTTTCCCTGGCAGCCCGGTCTTTTGACCTCGCAGGGGCCCTTTTTCCCCTGATGGCTACCAGCAGGTTTAAAAAGTGTGATTGGTGTAAGAAACTTATGTCTCTAACCGACACACATGACTGCTGCCACCGCTGCCTCGGACCCGATCATGACCCGATGATCTGTGGTCCGTGTGGCAAAATGTCCTCAAAGGCGTTCAGGAGTCGGCAGCACCAAAAGGATAGGATCTTTTCTGACTCTGCGTCCGGACGGGCCCGGACCTTGGCAGAGGCCTCGACGTCTCGGGACTCCGGCCCCGAGCAGCGTCGGGGTTCCTCTGAGCGGGGGTCTCCTTTGCGGGAACATCGCAGAAAGAAGAAACCCGCGAGGGCGGCGTTGGTGGACGTTCCTGGTTCCTCGAGAGCCAGGTCGCATAGCCCCGATAGCCGTCCCGGGTCTTCGGAGTCGGAGAGGCCTGCCAAGCATCCTCGTATCGAGATGGAGTCTCCTGGACACGTAAGTGCTGTAGTCCTCGTGGACTCTCCTCCAGGGGAGCCGACGTCGGGCCCGACGGCATCGGGGCCCGAGTCCGGGGGCTGCTGGGTCTCCTGAGCTCGGACTCAGGTTGACGACCTTGGAGAGCAGCTTCGCTGCCTTCATAGAACAGCAGCGGGCATTGATCGCTGGTCTCACCGGTGCATCTGCCCCGACCACCGGGACCTCGACATCCAAGTCGACCCCAGGGGCCGAGCCGATCCTCGGCCACGGTCTCCCTCGGCCTCCCGTTCGGGACCGAGGTCATCGACGCCGGTACCCTCGGCGTCGGGGCGGAGGGCATTGGTGCCCGCCCGACCGGAGCCGCTCGATTCCTCCTCCGAGGAGTTGGGCTGGGAGACGGAGGACGAAGAGTCACCCGATACTTTTCGGACTCGGTGTGTCCCATCGGACTCGCCGGAGTCCAAACCTCGGAGACGATCCCCACCGGAGGATACCCGGTTCTCGGACTTCGTGCGGGATATGGCCAAGGCCTTGGCCTTCCCCGCGGATCCCGAGGAGGAGCCTCGAGCCGAGGAGCTCGAGGCCCTCCAGTATGACTCTCCCCCGAAGGAGGCCTTTACTGTTCCGGTTCCTCCGATGCTGGAGCGGCTGCTCTTCCGCATGTGGGAGACCCCGGCCTCGACGCCGGTGTTAAGCAAGCGGGTCGATTCAATCTATCGAGTCCGCAAGAGCCCCGGGTTCCAAAAGGCGCAATTACCGCACCACTCCATGGTTGTGGAATCGGCCATGCATCGACTGAAAACTCAGAAGATGCACTCCTCGGTGCCTCCCGGCCAGGAGGCCCGGAACCTGGATGCCCTTGGTAAGAAGTGCTTCCAGGGCTCTATGCTTGCTTGCCGTGTCCAGACTTACCAGCTCTACATGGGCATGTACCTCCAAGACCTGGCAAAGGAGATTGCCGGGTTCTCTGCTGTTCTCTCCGAGGAACCTTTGCAGAGGTTCCAGGCCTTGTTCACTGGTATTCGGGAGTGCTTGAAGTTTATCTCTCGAGCAGCCTACGATGGCTTCGAGGCTTCGGCCCGAGTAGCCGGGGCCGGCATTGGTGCCCGCCGACAGGCTTGGCTACAGTCATCCGACCTCGAGCCATGGGTACAGGACAAGTTGGTCGATGTCCCCTGCCGGGGTGAAAACCTTTTCGGCAGACCCATAGCTGTAAAGGCTGCTGAGCTCGAGACTGAGACTCTCACCAGGACTAGGCTGTCCAGAAAAACCTCTGCCCCTTCTCAGAAAATGAAGGGCTCGGGGAAAAAGACCTTTTACCCGAGGAAGTCATCTGCCTATAAACAATACCCTCATTATCAGGCCTCTGCAGCTCCCCAACAGGGTCAGCAGGCCAAGGGGCAGGGTCATGGGCCCCGTAGGCAGAAGACCCCCAAGCCACCAACACCGGCCCCTGCTCTGCAGGGTGGGGGTTTTTGACTCAGAAGGCATAGCCTCTTCTCCTCAGCTGGCTCAAATAGCACAGGAGGCCGGCTGGCCCACTTTGCCCACAGGTGGTCAGCCGTCACATCAGATACCTGGGTGCTCCATATAGTCCAAAAGGGCTATCTTCTCCATTTTCACCAGGTACCTCCCTCCTACTTTCCAGGGGAGCCTCCCAGACTCCCTCTGCACAGGGACCTACTCCTTCAGGAGTTAGCAAGTCTACTAAAGGAACAGGCTGTGGAACCGGTGCCCCACCACCTGAGAGGTCATGGCTTTTATTCCAGGTACTTTCTGGTACCAAAAAGAACATGAGGTCTCAGACCCATCCTAGACTTGCGCAACCTCAACAAGTTCAAGATGCTTACCCTTGGAATCCTGCTGCCCTACCTCCAGCAGGGAGATTGGCTATGCTCCTTAGATCTAAAGGATGCTTATACTCACATCCTTATTCATCCAGACCACAGACAATATCTCAGATTTGTTGTGGGAGGAAACCACTATCAGTACAGAGTACTACCCTTTGGCCTGTCGTCCGCTCCCAGGGTGTTCACCAAGTGCCTATCAGTGGTGGCGGCCTACCTGAGGCTTCAAGGTCTTTTTGTGTTTCCGTACCTGGACGACTGGCTCATAAGGGGCCAGTCTTCCCAGGAGGCCAATCAAGCCACCCTTTGCACTGTGGCTCTGCTTCAGCACTTGGGGTTTGTCATAAACTTCGCAAAGTCCACTTTGCTCCCGTCCAAGAACTTAGAATTCATTGGAGCAAGGCTAGACACTCTTCAGGCGAAGGGTTTTCTGCCAATGGACAGAGCCCACAGGCTGATGGATTTGGCCAGGCAGTTTCGCAGCAATTCCCTGGTCTCTGCCAGGCAATTCCTGAGACTACTCAGCCATATGGCTTCCACGGTTCATGTCACCCCCAATGCCCGACTGCACATGCGGCCTGCTCAGTGGAGCCTTCGCATTCAGTGGCATCAGGCCACGGGGAGCCTAGCGGACTCAGTAAAAATATCCGACCTGCTAGTCTTCTCTCTGCAATGGTGGCTTCATCTTCCGAATCTGGTACTCAGAGTGGTTTTTCAATCCCCTCCGCATTCTCAAGTGCTGACGACAGATGCTTCTCTTCTCGCTTGGGGAGCACATTGCCAAGGGACATGTACTCAGGGTCTCTGCACCCCTTGGGAGGCTGCTCAACAGATAAACTTCCTGGAGCTACGGGCGATACGCCTAGCTCTGAGAGCCTTCTCCCACCTCGCCTCTCACCAGTCTGTACTTGTCCAGACGGACAATCAAGTTGCCATGTTCTACGTGAACAAACAAGGAGGCACAGGCTCCTTCCTTCTATGTCAGGAGGCACAACGGCTGTGCTCTTGGGCTGTCAATCACAGAATCCTCCTCAAGGCTGTCTACCTCCCAGGTCAAGAAAATTACCTGGCGGACAGGCTGAGCAGGATCCTGCAACCACACGAATGGAGGTTGAACCCGTTGGTGGTTCAGCGGGTCTTTCTCGGGTGGGGCCTCCCCACCATGGATCTTTTCACCAGTCCTTTGAACCGGCAACTCCCGAGATTCTGCTCCAGACAACCGCATCCTCTCAGAGTAGCAGCGGATGCGTTTCTGATCTTGTGGTCCACAGGACTACTGTATGCGTTTCCTCCCACGCCACTAGTGTCCAGAACACTGTTCAAAGTCCTCAAGGATGGGGCTTCATTGATCCTGATAGCCCCCAGGTGGCCGAGGCAACCGTGGTTCCCGCTTCTGCTGCAACTGGCGGTGGACACCCCTCTTCCTCTGGGGTTTCAGCACGATCTCCTGTCTCAGGATCAGGGGACTCTCTTGCACCCCAACCTCCAGTCCCTTGATCTGATGGCCTGGCTGCTGAAAGGGTAGTCCTGGCTCCCCTACTACTGCCTCGAGAGGTGGAAGATGTGGTCTTGGCCTCTAGACGGCAATCCACCAGGAAATCCTACGCTCTTAAGTGGCGTAGGTTCTCCGCATGGTATGCTCAGCACAGCGAGAATCCCTTCTCGTGCATGTTAGCGGTAGTATTGCAATGTTTGCTTTACCTCTCCAATCTAGGCCTTAAGTCCAACTCTGTCAGGGTTCACCTCAGTGCTCTCTCAGCGCACCACTCGCCAGTGGACGGAAGGCCTCTTTCCAACCACCCTTTGGTGGCTCGTTTTCTCAGAGGCCTCCTTCTGCTTAAGCCTCCTTTGCGTCCACCAGCCCCTGAGTGGGATCTGAATGTGGTCTTACAGCGGATTGCTTGTCCGCCCTTTGAACCTATGGCTACCTGCCCTCTCCGTTTTCTCTCCTGTTGTTTTTGGTAGCTCTTACCTCTGCTAGGCGAGTGAGTGAACTTCAGGCACTAGTGTCTGATCCCCCTTACACTAGGTTCTACAGGAATAGGGTAGTCTTGCGGACTCACCCTAAGTTTCTTCCTAAGGTTGTCTCCCCTTTTCACCTCAATCAGGAGGTGGTTCTTCCGACCTTCTTTTCCAGGCCGCATGCCAACCGGGCTGAGATGGTCCTGCATACCCTGGACTGTTGTCCTTCTACCATGACCGTACGCGGGAGCATCGGAGGGCTGTTCAGCTCTTCGTTTCTTTTGACCCCAATAAGTTGGAGCTACCTGTCTCCAAGCGTACTTTGTCCATGTGGGTCGCTGACAGTATCGCCTGGGCTTATGGGGCAGCCGGCCTCTCGTTGGAGGGTCGAGTCACGGCTCATCGAGTCAGGGCGAAGGCTGCATCAGTGGCTCATCTCCACTCTGTTCCGTTGGCAGACATCTGCCGGGCCGCTACTTGGTCTTCAAGCCAGACTTTTGCGGCCCATTACTGCCTTGAGAGGGAGTCCCGCAGGGACAGTGCTTTCGGACATGCAGTACTCCATAATCTCTTTGGGGTTTAGGCCTCATTGCGCTGGCGTCCACGGCCCAACGTCGCAACACAGTGATGCTCCATTTCCTCAGCCATATGGCCTCGACGGTTCATGTCATCCCTGATGCCCAACTGCACATTTTATTTATTTATTTATGTGCACTTAAATACTGCCTTTCTTATATCAAAGCGGGTGGCACAGTGGTGCCTTCAAGCTCAGCAGTCTCAGGCAACAGGTCATCTCTGAGACGCCATCTTGGTCACTCCTCAACTAGCCAAGTCCATCAACTGGAGGTTGGACATCCGGAACCTGCTTCGAGGCATGCTATTCCAAGCTCCACAGCATGACGTGGTTCTGACCACGGATGCCTCCCTTATGGGCTGGGGAGTCTATTGCGGCGAGCTCCGCACAAAGGGGACTTGGTCCCTGGAGGAGTCCCGGCAATCAACCTTCTCAAACTCCAGGCGGTCCTCCTCACCCTTTGGGCGTTCAGGCACCGTGTTCATCACCGGGCGGTGCTCGTCCAGACGGACAACCAGGTAGCAATGTTCTGTATGAACAAGCAAGGGGGCACCAGCTTTTACAGCCTCTGCCTGGAGGCAGTAGCCCTATTTTGCTTTGTGGTTCACCAGGGCATAGCCCTACGGGCCACCTATCTCCCCAGCCAGGACAATGTCCTGGCGGACAGGCTAAGCCGGCTTCTCCAGCCGCACGAGTGGTGCCTCTGCCCACAGATGTCTCAGCAGCTGTTCCGGCGTTGGGTGACTCCGGCAAATTCGCAGCTCCCACAGTTCTGCTGCCCAGTTCCCCATCCAAACATGGAAGCCCCTAATGCTTTCCTTCTGTCATGGACAAATGGCCTCCTGTATGTGTTTCCCCTCACTCCGTTCATAGCATGAACCCTCCTCAAGAGACAGCGGGACGGGGCCTCAGTAATCTTCATGACCCCGTGTTGGCCTCAGCAGCCCTGGTTCCTCCTGCTGCTCCGCCTCTCATCGGAGCCGCCGGTTCCCCTCGGCAACACACCGGGCTCACTCTAGCCCCCCTTCATCTACCAGTGGAGGTCAAGGGCATACTGCTGGCCTCGCACAAGGACTCAACTAGGAGGGCCTACGCTTTTAAGTGGCGTCTGTTCTCGGTGTGGTGCTCAGAGATATGAGTCAACTCGTTTTCTTGCCCTACCCACTTGGTCCTGTAGTACCTTCTCCATCTCACACAGGCAGGGTTGAAGTCCAACTTGGTCAGGGTCCACCTGAGCACTATCTCAGCTAACCACCATCCAGTCGGGGGCAGACCCCTCTCGGGTTTCCCCTCGCTGGTTTCCTGCTTAATGCGTGGGCTGCTTCTTTGCAAGCCCCCCATCTGGTCACCCTTGGCGGAGTGGACCTCAATGTCATCCTCACGCAGCTAACTCAGCCGCCCTTCAAGCTGATGGCGTCCTGCTCGCTTCGACACCTTGACTGGAAGGTGTTTTTTCTGGTGGCTTTCGCCTTGGCCCGGAGGGTCAGTGAGCTTCAGGCCCTGATGGCCAACGCCCCCTACACGAGATTCAACAGGAACCGGGTGGTTCTCCGAACGCACCCCAAGTGCAAAGATTGTCTCGGATTTCCAGCTCAATCAGGAGATAATGCTGCCAACCTTCTTCCTGAAGCCTCACACCAATCGGGCAGAGGCAGTCCTCCATACCCTTGACTGCATGAGGGCTCTCTTTCTATCTGCAATGTACACGGTTTCACTGCAGGTCTGAGCAGCTCTTCGTCTCCTACGACCCTGCCCGCATGGGGCTCGCGGTCACTAAGCGGATCCTTTCCATCTGGGAGGTGGACTGCATCGCCTTTGCCCAGGCTCAGGCTGGACTACCCCTGGACCGCTGAGTCATGGCACACAGTGTTCATGGGAGGGCGGCATCAGTAGCCCACATGCGCTTCGTGCCACTGGCACATATCTGCCGAGCTGCTAGCTGGTCCTCAGCTAACACCTTTGCAACATACTACTGCCTGGAGAGGGAGTCCCAGGTTGTACTTCTTAATTTGTTTGGGGTTTTTTTTTTTGTTTTTGTTTTTCCAGTTTAAATTACTTTATTAAGAAATACCAAGAAAATTACAGATATCAAAGAAAATACAAACACTAAACTAACAACCAAAAACATCCATAGATATCCATAATACAGTCCACGTCAAGAGGAGCATATAAATAGAGGAGGATGCTAACTCAATTCAAATCAAACTCTTTTATAAACTATCTGCTGTCAAGAAAATACATAATAATTAATTAAGACACCAGAGCACCATTAGATAGAAGGAAGGATTCTAATGCCGATGTCTCCAGAAAAACAAACTGGGGTTTGGGGTTTAAGCAACTGCTGCCCTCTGGTAGCCATAGAAGGGTCAGAAGCGTGATCTTCCAGGGACCCGGGATCCTCGGGCTGTCTTCAGTTACCAGCGACTGCTCACAGTTCACCGTGGCATATTTCTACAAGTCCTCAGTAGCCTTTAGCTGGTGATTCCCATATGTGTGAGGACTGACTTCCTGCTTGTTCCTGGAGAAAGCGTAGTTACTCACCTGTAACAGTTGTTCTCAAGGGACAGCAGGAATCAGTCCTTGCTACCCTCCCACCTCTCCTTGGAGTTGCTCATTGTTCTTGGTAATTTTTTTTTTTTTGCCTGAGCTATGTCGTCTGACTGATCAAGATGATGCTCTTGGGCAGGAAGGGGACCACGCATGCATGGTGGCATTCCCAAAGGCTTTCTTTGAATGCTGGGGAAATGCTCTGCGCGGGCTCCATCAGCGCCAATGTCACCCATATGTGAGGTCTGATTCCTGCTGTCCCTGGAGAACACCAGTTACAAATGAATAACTACGCTACCTGGTGTGAGAGATCAGGGTGTTGGGGCCACTTGGCAATAGTGATCATAGCATGATCGCATTTGATTTAATAAATGGAGGAAGGATGGCAAGGAAATCCACAGTACTACCTTTTAAATTTCAAAAGGGAGTCTATTATGATAAAATGAGGAAAATAGGAAAAAACTAAAAGGAGCAGTTGCAAAGGTTAAAGATTTACATCAAACATGGGTGTTTAAAAATACTTTCTTGGATGCCCAGTCCAGCTGTATTCCATGCTTCAATAAAAGTGGAAGGAAGTCCAAAAAACTGCCAGTATTATTTAAAGGTGAGGTCAAAGAGGCTGTTGCCAAAAACACATCTTTCAGGAAATGGAAAAAGGAACCAAATGATGAAATCTGGAAACAACTGGCAAGTTAGATGCAAGGCATTAATAAGGCAAGCAAAGAGAATTTGAGAAGAAACATGCTGTGGAAGCAAAAATGCGTAATGGACTTTTTCAAATACATTCGTAGCAAAAAGCCAGTGAGAGAGTCAGTTGGACCATTAGATGATAGAAGGGTAAAAGGGGCACTAAGAGGGGACAAGGCCATAGCGGAGAGATTGAATGAATTCTTTGCTTCAGTCTTTACTGAGGAAGATGTAGGGATGTTACCCATGACTGAAATGGTTTTTAAAGGTGATGCTGCATAAGAATTGAAAGAAATATCGATACACCGGGAAGATGTATTACAACTGTTTGATAAACTGAAGAGTAGCAAATCACTTGGACCAGATGGTATACATCCAAGGATGTTGAAAGAATTGAGATATGAGACTGCAGACCTACTATTAGTAATCTGTGAACTATCATTAAAATCATCTGTAATACCTGAAGATTAGGGGATGGCAAATGTAATGCCAATTTTTAGAAAGGGTTTCAGGAGTGATCTGGGAAACTACAAACTGATGACGTCAGTACCGGGGAAAAATGGTAGAAACCATTATAAAGAACAAAATTACTGAACATGTAGATAGTCATGGCTTAATGGGAGACAGCCAACATGGCTTTAGCCAAGGAAGGTCTTGTCTTAATAATCTGTTATGGTTTTTTAAAGGTGTGAATAAACAGGTAGACAAAGGTGAGTTGGTTGATATAGTGTATCTGGATTTTCAGAAAGCCTTGGACAAGGTCCCTCATGAGAGATTCTTGACAAAATTAAAAAGTCATACAATAGGAGGCAGTGTTCTATTGTGGATCAGGAACTGGTTAAAAGATAGAAAGCAAAAGAGGGTAGGGCTAAATGGCCAATTTTCCCAATGGAGAAAGGTGAATAGTAGAATACCCCAGGGGTCTGTGCTGGGTCTGATGTTTTTTAACATATTCATAAATGGCCTGGAAATGGAAATAACCAGTAAGGTAATCAAATTTGTAGATGAGACACAATTATTCAAAGTTGTTAAAAACCCATGAGGATTGTGAAAAATTGCAAGAGGATCTTGATAAATTGGAAGACTGGGCATTCAAATGGCAGATGAAATTGAATGTGGACAAGTGCAAAGTTATGCACCTAGGAAAAACAACCCAAACTATGAGTTACACGATGCAATTTGTTTCCACATTAGGAACCAACACCCAAGAAAAAGATTTTTAAGTGTCATCGTGGATAACATTTTGAAACCCTCTGCCCATTGTGCAGTGGCGGCCAAGAAAGCAAATAGTGCGACCGCACCTAGAATATTGTATGCAATTCTGGTCACCGTATCTTAAAAAGGATATAGCGTTATTAGAAAAGGTACAGAGGAGAGCCACCAAAATGATTAAGGGGATGGAAGGATACACCTATGAAGAGAGGCTAAAAATGTCAGTGCTCTTCAACCTGGAAAAGAAACAGCTGAGGGGAGATATGATAGAAATCTATAAATTAATGAATGGAATGGAATGGGTAAACGTAGATCGATTGTTTACGTTATCAAAATATAGAGACCTAGATTGGCCACTGTTGAAACAGGATACTGGGCTTGATGGACCTTGGTCTGACCCAGTATGGCACATCTTATGTTCTTAATGTTTGCTGTTATCAGCTTGTCCTCGGCTCTACCGTTTAGTGTTCAGGTTAAAGGTATTTAGCTGGTCAACCTGCCCCTCATTTAAATTCAATTTTTAATATATCCCATAGATGTTTGGTGGTTTCCCAACGGAATCTCAGGTGGATTTCCTATGGGGTCATCTGGGTTGGATATTTCGTAGTCGATGTGCACGCTTGGACAGTAATATTAGAATATAAGAACATAAGATATGCCATATTGGGTCAGACCAAGGTCCATCAAGCCCAGTATCCTGTTTCCAACAGTGGCCAATCTAGGTCATAGGTATCTAGTAGTTTCCCCAAAAGACACAGGTTCCACAATGCTTGTATTGGGTCAAGCAGTGATATTCCGGGTCCCTTTCAATAATGGTTTATGTACCTTTCCTCCAGGAACTTGTCCAAACCTTTTTTTAAACCTGGCTTCATCTCCAAGGATCTTTACAAAGTGTCTTGGAGTGGTCGCAGTCCACCTCAGGCTTCAAGGGGCCTTTGTCTTCCCCTACCTGGACGACAGGCTCATAAAGGGGGGCACAGCTGCCGATGCACAATGGACCACTGGACGCACCATAAGCACCCTGCAGCACCTGGGGTTTGTCATAAACTACCCCAAGTCCCACTTCAGTCCCTCCCAGAGCCTAGAGTCCAAAGGGGCACAGCTGGACACCCTTCAGGCAAAAGCCTTCCTCCCTTAGGAGAGGTCAGTACAAATTAGGGAACTAGCTGCAGGAGTGCAGTGGTGCAGGACAATTCTGCAGGACCAAGCAGGAAGTCAGTCCTCACATATGGGTGACGGCGCCGACGGAGCTCTCGTGTGGAGCATTTCCCCAGCTTTCAAGGGAAAGCCTTTGGGAATGCAGCGCGCATGTGCGGTCCCTTTCCCGCCCAAGGGTGCCATCTTTCTCAGTCTGTCTTTTTCCGCAGAGCCCAATGGACATGAGTTCATGTCACCTGGGAAAAGTAGATTTCATCTGCGTTTTTTGCTTTTTTCTTATCCGGTTCGACGCCATTTCCTCTTCCCGCCTGGGCTCGGTAACCAGTATCGAGTCTGGAATTTCTTTTTTCGTTTTTGTCCTTTGTGATTAGTATTCGTGCCTTTCTTGTTATTTTCACTGGCAGCCTGGCCTTTTGACCTTGCAGGGGCCCTTTTTCCCCCCATGGCTGCCAGCGGGTTCAAAAAATGTGATCGGTGCAAGAAACATGTCTCTCACCAACACACATGACTGTTGCCTCCAATGCCTCGGACCCGACCATGACCTGCTGGTCTGGGGCCCATGCAGCAAAATGTCGTCGAAGGCACTTCGGAGCCATCAGCATCAACGTGAGAGAATTTTTTCAGAGTCCGTGTCTGGCCGGGCTCGGACTTTGTCAGACACCTTGACATCTCGGGAGTCTGACACTGAGTGCCATCGTGGTTCCTCTGAGAGAGGGGGTCTCTCACCCGGGAGCACAAAAGGAAGAAGCTCGTAAGGGCGTCGTCGGTGGAGGCCCCTGGGTCATTGGGGGCCAGGTCGCGTAGCCCTGACCACCGCCCCGGGCTCTCAGTCGGAGAGGCCATCCAATCTACCTCGCATGGAGCCGGAGTCCCCGAGTCACGTAAGTTCTGTTGTCCTCGTTGAGACTCCTCCGGGAGAACCGCCGTCGGGGCCTGAGTCGGGGGCTGCTGAGTCTCCTGAGCTTGGACTCAGGCTGACGGCCTTGGAGAGCAGCTTGGCTGCCTTCATTGAACAGCAGCGGGTGCTGATCGCCGGTCTGACCGGTGCATCTGCCCCGACCACAGGGACCTCGACGTCTAAGTCGACCCTGGAGGCCGAGCTGATCCTCGAGTCCATCAAGTCTCGAGTCGATCCTCGGTCAAGGTCCCTCTCAACCTCCCATGCGTGGCCAAGTTTGTCGACGCTGGTGCCCTCTGCGTCGAGCCGGGTGGCATCGAGGCCCACACGGCCGGAGCCGCTCTACTCCTCCTTGGAAGAGTCGGTGTGGGGTATGGAGGACGAGGAGTCTCCAGACCCGGTGCGTCCCTTCGGACTCCCCGGAGTAGGTTCCCCCCGGAGGATACCCGGTGTTCGGACTTCGTGAGGGACATGGCCAAGGAGGAGCCTCGAGCTGAGGAGCTCGAAGCCCTCCAGTATGATTTTCCTCCGAAGGAAGCCTTTACTGTACCGGTTCCTCCGATGCTGGAACGGCTGCTCTTCTGTATGTGAGAGGCACCGGCCTCGGCGCCAGTTCTTAGCAAACAGTTCGATTCCATTTATCAAGTCCGTAAGAGCCCTGGGTTCCAAAAGGCACAGCTACCGCACAATTCCATGGTTGTGGAATCAGCCATGCACTGCCTGAAGAGTCAGAAGATGCATTTGGTGCCCCCCGGCCAGGAGACCGGGAACCTGGATGCTCTCAGAAAGTGCTTCCAGGGCTCTATGCTATCCTGCCGTGTCCAGACTTACCAGCTGTACATGGGCATGTACCTCCAAGACCTGGCAAAGGAGATTGCCAGGTTCTCAGCTGGCCTCTCCGAGGAACCCTTGCAGAGGTTCAAGGCCTTGTTGACAGTGATTCGAGAGTGCTCAAAGTTTATCTCTTGAGCAGCCTATGATGGCTTCGAGGCTTCGGCCCAGGTAGCCGCAGCCGGCATTGGTGCATGCCGTCAAGCCTGGCGACAGTCATCGGACCTGGTGTCATGGGTGGAGGACAAGTTGGTCGATGTCCCGTGCCGAGGTGACAATCTATTCGGTAAGCCCATGACTGAAAAGTCTGCAGA
The DNA here is from genome assembly GCA_033557465.1 of Ichthyophis bannanicus. Taxonomy (NCBI): domain Eukaryota; kingdom Metazoa; phylum Chordata; class Amphibia; order Gymnophiona; family Ichthyophiidae; genus Ichthyophis; species Ichthyophis bannanicus. Next base: position 914,744,958 of record CM066031.1, on the reverse strand, counting down.
AATCGAGACTGAGACTCTCACCAGGACAAGGCTGTCCAGAAAGATAAAAAGAAGGGCTCGGGAAAGAAGCCCTTTTTCCCGAGGAAGGGTGCTGCCTACAAATCCTACCCTCAGTATCAGGCCTCTCCAGCTCCCCAACAGGGCCAGCAGGCCAAGGGGCAGAGGCATGGGCGCCATAGGTAGAAGACCCCCCCCCCCAAGCCGCCAACTTCGGCTCCTGCACAGCAGGGAGCAGGGTTTTGACTCCCATAGCATAGCCTCTTCTCTGCCGGTGGCTCCACTCAGCACAGGAGGTCGGCTGACCCTGTACCGCCTACAGGTGGCCAGCCATCACGGGATACCTGGTTCCTGAGCATAGTCCAAAAGGGCTACATGCTCCACTTCCACGAGCTACCCCCCTCCTACTTCCCAGGGGAGCCTCCAAGACTCCCTCTACACAGGAACCTCCTCCTTCAGGAGTTATCAAGTCTTCTAAAGGAACAGGCGGTGGAACCGGTGCCTCACCACCTGGAAGGGCAAGGCTTCTACTCCAGGTACTTCCTGGTACCAAAAAGGACAGGAGGCCTCCGGCCTATCCTAGACTTGCGAAACCTAAACAAATTTCTGGAGAGGGAAAAGTTCAAGATGCTTACCCTTGGGATACTGCTGCCCTACCTCCAGCAGGGAGACTGGCTATGCTCCTTAGACCTAAAGGATGCTTATACTCGCATCCTCATTCATCCAGACCACAGACAATATCTCAGATTTGTGGTGGGAGGAAACCATTTTCAGTACAGGGTACTTCCCTTTGGCCTAACCTCTGCCCCCAGGGTTTTCACCAAATGCCTGGCGGTGGTGGCAGCTTATCTCAGGAATCAGGGGATTTTTGTCTTCCCATGCCTGGACAACTGGCTCATCAGGGGCCAGTCTCTCCAGGAGGCCAGACAAGCCACTCTTCGCACTGTCTCTCTTAAGCATCTGGGCTTTGTCATAAACTACGCAAAGTCCACTTTGCTCCCCTCTCAGAACCTAGAGTTTATAGGGGCAAGCTTAGACACCCTTCAGGCAAGGGCTTACTTGCCCGAAGACAGGGCCCACAGACTGATAGACTTGGCCAACCAGTTCCAAAGCAAGTCTCATGTCTCTGCCAGGCACTTCCTACGGCTCCTGGGCCACATGGCATCCACGGTACATGTGACTCCGAATGCCCGTCTACACATGCGGGCTGCTCAGTGGTGCCTCAAAGATCAGTGGACGCAGGCCACAGGCGACCTCCGAGACAGAGTAAAGGTGTCCAAACCACTTTTGGACTCCTTATAGTGGTGGCTACATCTCCCAAACCTTCTCAGGGGGGTACCTTTTCAGGCTCCAGCACACACAAGGGTGCTGATGACCGATGCTTCCTTAAATGGCTGGGGTGCACATTGCCAGGGCACGTGCACTCAAGGCCTCTGGTCTCCTCGAGAGGCCACGCAGCAAATCAATCTTTTGGAGCTGCAAGCAATCCGCTTAGCTCTACAGACTTTTTCTCATGCCCTCTCTCACCAGTCTGTCCAAGTTCAGATGGACAATCAGGTGGCAATGTTCTATGTGAACAAACAAGGGGGCACGGGGTCCAGGCTCTTATGTCAGGAGGCGCTGGCCCTTTGCTCCTTTGCAGTCAAACAAGGCATGTTTCTCAAAGCAGTTTATCTACCTGGTCAGGAGAATTTCCTAGCAGACAAGCTAAGCAGGATTCTCCAGCCTCACGAATGGCAGTTGAATCCATGGGTGGTCCAGCAGATCTTCCTCCGCTGGGGACTTCCATCCATCGATCTCTTTGCAAGTCCACAAAACCGTCAGCTGCCCAGGTTTTGCTCCAGACAGCCACATCCCCTGTGGATGGCAGCAGATGCTTTTCTGATCTTTGTCTACGGGTCTCCTATATACGTTTCCTCCCAAGCCCCTGGTGGCCCGAACTCTGTTCAAGATTCTCCGGGACAAGGCCTCGGTGATTCTGGTAGCCTCCAGATGGCCGAGGCAGCCGTGGTTTCCACTTCTGCTGCAGTTGGCGGTAGAAACTCCATTCCCTCTGGGGTTGCAACACGATCTCCTGTCTCAAGATCAGGGTTCCCTTCTGCACCCCAATCTCAGATCCCTCAATCTGATGGCCTGGCTGCTGAAAAGATAGTGATAGCTCCCTTACTTCTACCTAAGGAGGTTGAGGAGGTGGTCTTGGCTTCTCCAGGACCAAGCAGGAAGTCAGTCCTCACATATGGGTGACGGAGCCCCCGCGCGGAGCACCTCCCCAGCTTTCATAGAAATCCTTTGGGAATGCAGCACACATGCGCGGTCCCCTTCCCGCCCAAGGGTGCCATCTTGCTCAGTCTTCTTTTTTCCCCGGAGCCCAACAGATGTATATTCATTTCACCTGAGGAAGAAGTTGATTTTCTTTGCGTTAACCTGTTTTTCTTTGGTTCGATGCCAGTTTCCCTTTCCCGCCTGGGCCCGATACGTCGGTATCGAGCCCGGATCTCTTTTGGTTTTTGTCCTTAGTGACTAGCGTTCGCGCCAATTTTTCTTTTTTCACTGGCAGCCATGTCTTTTGACCTTGCAGGGGCTCTTTTTCCCCCGATGGCTGCCAGCAGGTTTAAAAAGTGTGATCGGTGCAAGAAACCGACACACATGACTGCTGACTCCAGTGCCTCGGACCCGATCATGACCCGATGATCTGTGGTCCGTGTGGGAAAATGTCCTCTAAGGCGTTACGGAGCCGGCAGCACCAAAAGGAAAGAATCTTGTCTGACTCCGCGTCCGGTCGGGCCTGGACCTCGTCAGAGGCCTCGACATCTCGGGACTCTGGCCCCGAGCAGCGTCGAGGCTCCTCTGAAAGGGGGTCTCCCTCATGGGAGCATCGTAAGAAGAAAAAACCCATGAGGGCGGCGTCGGTGGACGCACTTGGCTCCTCGAGGGCCAAGTCGCATAGCCCCGAGCGCCATCCTAGGTCTTCAGAGTCGGAGAGGCCTGCAAAACAACCTCGTGTCAAGATGGAGTCCCCGGGTCACGTGAGTACTGTAGTCCTCGTGGACTCACCTCCAGGGGAGCTGACGTCGGGCCCGGGGCCTGAGTCGGGGGCTGCTGAGTCTCCTGAGCTCATTCTCAGGTTGACGGCCTTGGAGAGCAGCTTGGCTGCCTTCATGGAACAGCAGCGGGCACTGATCGCCGGTCTCACCGGTGCATCTGCCCCGACCACCGGGACATCGACATCCAAGTCGACCCCGGAGGCCGAGCCGATCCTCGAGTCCATGCGAGCTCGAGTCGATCCTTGGCCAAGGTCCCCCTCGGCCTCCCATTCGGGACCGAGGTCGTTGACGCCGGTACCCTCGGCGTCGGGGCGGATGGCATCGATGCCTGCCCGACCGGAGCCGCTCGATTCCTCCCCCGAGGAGTCCGGCTGGGAGACGGAGGATGAGGAGTCGCCCGACACCTTTCGGACTCTGTGCGTTCCTTCAGACTCGCCCGAGTCCGAGCCTCGGAGAAGGTCCCCCCTGGAGGATACCCGGTTCTCGGATTTCATGCGGGACATGGCCAAGGCTTTGGCATTCCCTGCGGATCCCAAGGAGCTCGAGGCCCTACAGTATGACACTCCTCCGAAGGAGGCCTTTACTGTTCCAGTTCCTCCGATGCTGGAACGGTTGCTCTTCCGCATGTGGGAGGCGCCGGCCTCGACGCTGGTTTTGAGCAAACGGGTCGATTCCATCTATCGAGTCCGCAAGAGCCCCGGGTTCCAAAAGGCACAATTACCACACCACTCCATGGTTGTGGAATCGGCCATGCATCGTCTGAAGAGTCAGAAGATGCACTCCTTGGTGCCTCCTGGCCGGGAGGCCCGGAACCTGGATGCCCTCGGTAAGAAGTGCTTCCAGGGCTCTATGCTTGCTTGCCGTGTCCAGACCTACCAGCTGTACATGGGCATGTACCTTCAAGACCTGGCAAAGGAGATTGCCGGGTTCTCTGCTGGTCTCTCCGAGGAACCTTTGCAGAGGTTCAATGCTCTGTCCTCGGGTATTCGGGAGTGCTCGAAGTTTATATCTCGAGCAGCCTATGATGGCTTCGAGGCTTCGTCCCGAGTAGCCGCGGCTGACATCTGTGCACGCCGTCAGGCTTGGCTACAGTCATCTGACCTCGAGCCATGGGTGCAGGACAAGTTGGTCGATGTCCCCTGCCGAGGTGAAAGCCTTTTTGGCAAGCCCATGGCTGACAAGGCTGCCGAACCCGAGACCGAGACTCTTACCCGGAGAAGGCTGTCCAGAAAAACCTCTGCCCCTTCTCAGAAGAAGGGCTCGGGGAAAAAGACCTTTTACCCGAGGAAGTCATCTGCCTATAAACAGTACCCTCATTATCAGGCCTCTGTAGCTCCCCAACAGGGTCAGCAGGCCAAGGGGCATGGTCATGGGCCCCGTAGGCAGAAGGACCCCAAGCCTCCTACTCCGGCTCCTGCTCAGCAGGGAGGGGGATTTTGACTGCATTGGCATAGCCTCTCCTCCTCAGCTGGCTCACATCAGTACTGGAGGCAGGCTGGCCCTGTTCGCCCACAGCTGGTCAGCCGTCACAAGGGATACCTGGGTTCTAAGTATAGTCCAGAAGGGCTATCTCCTCCACTTCCACCAGGTACCCCCCTCCTATTTTCCAGGGGAGCCTCCCAGACTCCCTCTCCATGGGGACTTACTCCTGCAGTAGTTGGCAGGTCTTCTAAAGGATCAGGCAGTGGAACCGGTGCCCCACCACCTGAAAGGTCACGGCTTCTATTCCAGGTACTTCCTGGTACCAATTAGAACAGGAGGCCTCAGACCCATCCTAGACTTGCGAAACCTGAACAAGTTCCTGGAGAGGGAAAAGTTCATGCTTACCCTTGGAATCCTGCTGCCTTACCTCCAGCAGGGAGATTGGCTATGCTCCTTAGATCTAAAGGATGCTTATACTCACATCCTTATTCATCCAGACCACAGACAATATCTCAGATTTGTAGTGGGAGGAAACCATTATCAGTACAGAGTACTGCCTTTTGGCCTTACATCCGCCCCCAGGGTATTCACCAAGTGCCTATCGGTGGTGGCGGCCTATCTCAGGGTTCAGGGCCTCTTTGTCTTTCCATATCTGGACGATTGGCTCATCAGGCGTCAGTCCCCGCAAGAGGCCAATCAAGCCACCATTCGCACTGTCGCTCTGCTTCAGCACCTGGGGTTTGTCATAAACTTCGCAAAGTCCAGTTTGCATCCCTCCCAAAACATGGAGTTCTTAGGAGCTCAACTGGACACCTTTCAGGCAAAGGCCTTTCTACCAGTGGACAGATTGATGGTTCTAGCATCAGCAATTCTCTAGTCTCTGCCAGGCAATTCCTGAGGCTCTTAGGCCACATGGCATCCACGGTCCATGTGACTCCAAATGCCCATCTACACATGAGACCAGCTCAGTGGGGCCTCAGGACTCAGTGGCACCAGGCCACAGCAAGCCTTGCTAGTACAGGAGGTGCCTTTTCAGGCACCTCCACACTCCCAGGTGCTTCTCTTCAAGGTTGGGATGCACATTGCCAAGGGGCATGTACTCAAGGCCTGTGGACTCCTTGGGAGGCCGCACAGCAGATCAATCTCTTAGAACTGAGAGCTATCTGCTTAACCCTGAGAACTTTCTCTCATCTCATCTCTCACCAGTCCATCTTAGTTCAGACAGACAATCAGGTGGCTATGTTCTATGTGAACAAACAAGGGGGCACAGTGTCCCGTCTTCTCTGTCAGGAGGCGCAGAAACTGTGCTCCTGGGCAGTCAATCATGGCATTCTTCTCAGAGCAGTCTACCTCCCAGGTCAGGAGAATTACCTGGCGGACAGATTGAGCAGGATTCTGCAGCCGCACGAATGGCAGTTGAATCCTTTAGTGGTTCAACAGATCTTCCTGAGATGGGGTCTTCCAACCATAGATCTTTTTGCCAGTCCTCTGAACCGTCAACTTCCCCGGTTCTGCTCCAGACAACCGCATCCTCTGAGTAGCAGCGGATGCATTTCTCATTCCATGGTCTACAGGCCTCCTATATGCGTTTCCTCCCATGCCTCTAGTGTCCAAGACCCTATTCAAGGTGATCCGGGACAAGGCCTCAGTGATTCTGGTGGCCCCCAGGTGGCCAAGGCAACCCTGGTTCCCACTACTGTTGCAACTAGCGGTGGACACTCCTCTCTCTCTGGGGATGCAACCCGATCTCCTGTCTCAGGAGCAGGGATCTCTCTTGCACCCCAATCTCCAGTCCCTCAATTTGATGGCCTGGCTGCTGAAAGGGTAGTACTAGCGCCTTTACTACTGCCTAGGGAAGTGGAGGACGTAGTCTTGGCCTCTAGGAGGCAGTCCACCAGAACGTCTTATGCCCTTAAGTGGCGTAGATTCTCTACCTGATGTACTCAACACAACGAGAATCCCTTCTCATGCCTGGTACCAGTGGTGCTGCAGGATTTGCTTCACCTGTCCAACCTAGGCCTTAAATCCAATTCTGTTAGAGTTCATCTTAGTGCTCTTTCCGCACACCACTCACAGGTGGAGGGTCACTCTCTCTCCAGCCATCTTTTGGTGGCTCGCTTCCTCAGAGGCCTGCTTTTGCTTAAGCCTCCAGTGTGTCCACCTGCCCCTGACTGGGATTTAAATGTGGTCTTGCAACGCCTTACTTGCCCACCATTTGAACCTATGGCTACTTGCCCTCTGCGTTTTCTATCCTGGAAAATGCTATTTCTGGTAGTCCCTACCTCAACAAGGCGAGTGAGTGAGCTTCAGGCCCTAGTATCAGAAGCGCCATATACTAGGTTCTATAGGAACAGAGTGGTCTTACGGACTCACCCTAAGTTCCTTCCAAAGGTTGTCTCCTCCTTCCACCTCAATCAGGAGGTGGTTCTTCCGACTTTCTTTCCCAGGCCTCATGCTAGCCGGGCTGAGATGGTCTTGCATACTCTGGACTGTAGGAGGGCGTTGTCCTTCTACCTTGACCGTACGCGGGAGCACCGGAGGGCGGTTCAGCTCTTCGTCTCTTATGACCCCAATAAGTTGGGGTTGGCTGTCTCCAAGCATACTTTGTCCATATGGGTAGCTGACTGCATTGACTAGGCTTACAGGGCAGCTGGCCTCTCATTGCAGGGTCGAGTTACGGCTCACCATGTCAGGGCGAAGGCTGCATCAATGACTCATCTCCGCTCTGTTCCATTGGCAGACATCTGCCGGGCTGCTACTTGGTCTTCAAGCCAGACTTTTGCAGCCCACTACTGCCTTGAGAGGGAGTCCCGCAGGGACAGTGCTTTCGGGCAAGCGGTACTCCATAATCTCTTTGGAGTCTAGGCAACTCCTACCCTCCGGCCCTGGTGTTGGGCTACCTGTCGGGGGCATTATCAGAGAAGATTCTGTTCTTGCATGCTGAGGCTCTAGAGGGAGCTCATTTTTCAGTTTGGGGCCTCTGGTAGCCCTAAGCTAGGGAGTCCCATATGTGAGGACTGACTTCCTGCTTGGTCCTGGAGAAAGAGTAGTTACTCACCTGTAACAGGTGTTCTCCAGGAGCAGCAGGAATCAGTCCTCACAACCCTCACTCCTCCCCTGGGAGTTGCAGTCATATGATTTATTTTGCTATTTTTTGCTGTCTTTTAGCTATGTCATCTGACTGAGCAAGATGGCACCCTTGGGCGGGAAGGGGACCACGCATGCGCGCTGCATTCCCAAAGGCTTTCTATGAAAGCTGGGGAGGTGCTCTGCGCGTGGGCTCTGTCGGCGCCGACGTCACCCATATGTGAGGACTGATTCCTGCTGCTCCTGGAGAACACCTGTTACAGGTGAGTAACTACTCTTTCTAGGAGGCAGTCCACCAGAAAGTCCTAAACCCTCAAGTGGCGTAGGTTTACGGTATGGTGTGCTCAGCACAATGAAGATCCTTTCTCTTTCTTGCCTTGTGCCAGTAGTACTGTGCAGTATCTACTTCACCTGTCAGACCTAGGCCTTAAGTCTAACTCTGTTCAGGTCCACCTCAGTGCTCTATCAGTGCACCACTCACCGGTGGAGGGACAGTCTGTCGGTTCACCACTTGGTGTCCCGATTTCTCAGAGGTCTGCTTTTTCTCAAGCCTCCGGTTCGTCCACCGGCGACTGAGTGGGATTTGAACGTGGTCTTGCAGCAACTTACTTGCCCGCCGTTTGAGCCGATGGCTACTTGCCATTTGCGCTTCCTTTCTTGGAAAGCGCTCTTCCTGTTGGCTCTTACCTCAGCCAGATGTGTGAGTGAACTACTAGCTCTGGTTTATGATTTATTTTATTTATTTATTTACATTTTTTTATATACCGCACTATTCGTTATCAGCGCGGTTTACATGGAACAAGAAAACTCAGACAAGTTACATTTATCTGGTTATTACAGTTAACAGGAAAATCAACTTGGATAACAGGAGCAACTATTTACAAAACAACTATTTACATAAGTGTCAGCGTCTGAAAAGTGTATTGTTAATCTGTTGAAGTAGTGTAATGTGCTGTTGAGACATGAAAGTTTACGTGGTTGGAATGTAGTTATTGATATTTGGGTGTGAATGTGATAGACCGTACACACTGTTCTGTAGGAACAGGGTGGTCCTATGGACCCATCCGAAGTTCCTTCTAAAAGTGGTCTCCTCTTTCCACCCCAACTAGGAGGTGGTTCTTCTGACCTTCTTTCCCAGGCTGCATACCCTGGACTGAAAGAGGGTGTTGTCTTTTTGCATAGAACGTATGCGGGGGCATTGAAGGGCTACTCAGCTCTTCGTCTCCTTTGACCCTAATAAGATGGGGTTACCTATCTCCAAGCATACGTTGTCCACTTGGGTAGCAGATTGTATCGCCTGTGCGTACAAAGTAGCCGACCTCCCCTTGCAGGGTCGAGTCACGGCCCACCGTGTCAGGGTGAAAGCTGCATCAGTAGCTCATCTCCGTTCTGTTCCGTTGGCAGACATCTGCCGGGCCGCAACTTGGTCTTCAAGCCAGACTTTTGCAGCCTATTACTGCCTCGAGAGAGAGTCCCGAAGGGACAGTGCTTTCGGACAGGCAGTACTCCGTAATCTCTTTGAGGTTTAGGCAAGTCCTACCCTCCAGCCCTTGTGTTGGACTATCGTACGGGGGTGTTCTCAGAGGATATTCTTATCACAAATGCTGAGCCTCTTGAGAGGGAGCCATTTTTCAGCTTAGGGTTCCAGGTAGCCTAGAGCTGGGGAGTCCCATATGTGAGGACTGACTTCCTGCTTTGTCCTGGAGAAAGAGTAGTTACTCCCTGTAACAGGTGTTCTCCAGGAGCAGCAGGAATCAGTCCTCACGACCCTCCCTCCTCCCCTGGAGTTGCAGTCATATCATTCATTTTGATTTTTGCTGTCTTTTAGCTATGTCATCAGACTGAGCAAGATGGCACCCTTGGGCAGGAAGGGGACCGCGCATGTGTGCTGCATTCCCAAAGGCTTTCCTTGAAAGCTGGGGAAATGCTCCGCAAGAGGGCTCCGTCGGTGCCGACATCACCCATATGTGAGGACTGATTCCTGCTGCTCCTGGAGAACACCTGTTACAGGTGAGTAACTACTCTTACCCACCCGACTTCTCTGCCTGCTGGGAGACATGGCCTCCACGGTCCACGTGACCCCTACACATGAGAGCAGCCCAAGTGGTGCCTCTGCTCTCAGTGGATCCAAGCTACAGGCATGCTCAGGGACAGAGTGCATGTGACCCATCAGCTGGCAGACTCCCTCGGATGCTGGTAGAATCCAGGTAACTTTCAGACCGGGATGGCCTTCTAGGCACCCACTTCGCAGAAAGTCCTAACAATGGGTGCCTCTCTAATGGGCTGGGAAGCGCATTGCGAGAGCCTCCAGACAACAAGGCTGCTGGTCCCAGAGGGAATCCAAAATGCAGATCAATCTGCTGGAAATCAGGGCCATATTTCTGGCTCTCAAAACCTTCAACTATTAGCTATAGCACCATGCCGTGCTGATACGGATCGGCAATCAGATCATGATGTTCTACGTGAACAAACAAGGGGGAGCGAGGTCGTACCCCCTCTGCCCGGAAGGTAGTAGCCCTCTGCTCTTATGCCACATGCAGAGGGATGCTCCTAAGTGCAGTCTGTCTCCAGGGCCTGGACAATGTCTTGGCGGACAAACTGAGCAGGGTACTCCAGCCACATGAGTGGTATCTCGACCCAGCAGTAGCCTTCATGGCTGTTCTGGCTCTGGGGCATCCCAATGATGGACCTGTTCGCCAGCCTGGACATTGCACAGTTGCTCCGTTTCTGCTCCCGCAGACCATACCTGTCTCAGGTAGCAGCGGATGTATTCTTTATCCTGTAGTCGGAAGGCCTTCTGCACGCCTTCCCCTCAACACCGCTGATGGCCAAGACCCAGCACAATGCGACAGTGTCACTATTGCTGATAGCCCCTCGGTTGTCCAGACAGCCCTGGTTCCCACTGCTTCTCTCCTTATTGACTGTACTGGGCTGAGTCCCCCAGGACTACTCTCGCAGGAGCAGGACTCTCTGCTACACCCAAACCTGGGGTCCCCCTCACTCATGGCTTCACTGCGGAAAGGGTAGCACTAGCTCCCTTCAACCTTCCATTGGACATGGAGAACATCCTCCTGGCCTCTCGGAAAGCCTCCACGAGAAGGGCATAAACCTTGAAGTGATGACGTTTCTCACTGTGTTGCACAGAGAAGCGCACGAACCCGTTCTCCTTCTCAGTGTACGTGGTACTCCAATACCTGCTCCACCTATCGCAAGTAGGACTGAAGTCCAACTCAGTCAAGTACACCTAAGTGCCATCATGGCACATCACCACTCCATCGAGGGCAAGCCCCTCTCAGCTCAACTCCTTGTATCTCAGCTTTTAAGGGGCCTCATGTTGTCCAAACCCCACCCCCGTCAGCCCTCCATTGGCAGAATGAGACCTTAATTAATTTATTTATTTATTTAACAATTGCTTATATACCGCGACCTTCCAAAGATCAAGTGCGGTTTACAGTGAACAAGTTAAGAAACAGTGTAACAATACTGTTTTATACATGAAATTTCTGTGAACTATTTACAAGAAACAGTGTAACAATATGGTGCTCTCACAGCTCACTAAGCCTGTTTGCGCCCTTAGTTACCTGCCACCTGCAGTATCTGTCCTGGAAGGTCGTCTTCCTGGTAGCATTCACATCAGCTTGCAGAGTCAGTGAGCTCCAGTCCTTAATGGCAGAATCTGCTTACACGAGGTTCTACACCCTAAGTTTCTGCTTAAGGTGGTGTACCCATTCCACCACAATTAGGAGGTGGTGTTCCCTACCTTCTTTTCCAGGCCTCATGCCAGCAGAGCGGAGACTGTTCTCCATACTCTGGATTGCAAGATAGCCCTGTCCTTCTACCTGCAACGGACTCGGGGCCACCGCAAAGCTCAACAGCTTTTCGTATCCTATGACCCCAGCCATCTGGGGCTCCCAGTGACTGAGCAAACTCTGTCCACTTAGGTGGCAAACTGCATTACCCTTGCCTACGAGCAAGCGGCATCTCACTGGACCAGAGCATCATGATACAATGCGTCAGGGCTATGGTTACTGACGTTGCCAATCTGCATTCCATCCCCATGACAGAAATCTGCCAGGCCGCCACCTGGTCTTCAGTCCATATCTTTGCAGCTCACTACTGCCTGGAGAGGGAGTCCCAATAGGACAGCACCTCCTGCCCTCTGACCCTTCTGTATTCAGGCTTCCGGAGTGCTGGTTCTCTGCCGGACACCTGGGTCTTGCAAGAGTCTCTCTTAGGGATTCAACTGCTGCTGAACACGGTTCACCTTTGCAAGTTGCTGTGATATTTTGTTACAGGTTCTCGGTAGCCTGTAGCCTGGGAGCCCCATATGTGAGGACTGACTTCCTGCTTGTTCCCTGTAGCAAGTGTTCCCCAAGGTCAGCAGGAATTAGTCCTCACAACCCTCCCTCCTCCCCTTGGAGTTGCTGCTTTACCATCTTTTATTTTTGTCGTCTTAGCTATGTCATTGGACTGAGGCAAGGTGGCACCCTTGGGTGGGAAGTGGACCACGCATGCGTGGTGCATCTCCCAAAGGCATTCTTTGAATGCTGGGGAGATGCTTCTGTGTGGGCTCCATTAGCGCCAACATCACCCATATGTGAGGACTGATTCCTGCTGTCCCTGGAGAACACCTGTTACAGGTGAGTAACTATGCTTTCCTGTACCCTTTGCCGCCTCCCACTCAACCAATTTCTAACCCACTCATTCATTTTAGAGTCCATCCCTAGGGTGCCTACTTTGTTTATAAGTCGCCTGTGCAGACTTTACTGAAATCTAAATACTGACATCTAGGACTCTGCTTCTGTCCAACTCCCTGGTCACCCAGTCAAAAAAATCTATCAGATTTGTCTGACACGACCTGCCTCTGGTAAACCCATGCTGCCTCAGATCCTGCAATCCATTGGACTCCAGAAAATTCATTATTCTCTCTCTTAGCAGCATTTCCAATAATTTACTCACCGCAGAGGTGAGACTAACGGGCTTTTAGTTTTCCACCTCATCTTTACTTCTCCTTTTATGTAAAGGGACCACATGCGCCTTTTTCCAGTCCTCTGGGACCACTCCTGACTCCAAAGAAGAATTGAAAATGTCAGTCAGTGGAGCTGCTAGAATGTCCCCAATTATTCTTGGATGTATCCTATCCGGTCCCTACTTTTAATTTAGCTAGTTCCTCACAAACAGTCTCTGAAAAGCGTTCAAGCTCCCCATCACTTTTGTTTCTATTTGTGGGTGTTTTCTGAGGTCCTGTTCCTAGCCCTATAGCTGTGTCCACAGAACAGAAAAATTTGTTAAGCAATTCCGCTTTATCCTTATCAGCTTCTACATATTTCTCCCCTTCACCCTTGAGTCTAACAATGCCACTTTTGCCCTTCCTCCTCTCACTAGCATATCTGAAAAAAGTCTTATCCCTCCATCTTATTACATTTACTATTTCTTCTTTTTTTATCTTTGCTTTCCTGACTACTTCCTAGCTTCTCCATGTTTTTCCAAATATAGATCTTCTCTCTGTGATCTCTTGTATTTCCTGAAGGCCTCCCTCTTTTTCTTCGCCTTTTCAGCAATTTTTTTTTAGAACCATAGCAGCCTCCTTTTCCTTTCCATTTATTTACCTTTCTAATAGAAAGGTTTGTTGCTCTTAAAATATCCCCTTTCATTTTTGCCCACTGTTTTTCAACATCTCCCAGATAGATGTTCCTATCCTGCTAACAGCTCCTTTAGGTATTGTCCCATCTTGGCAAAGTTAGTTATCCTAGTCCAAGATCCTCACTTTTGAATGATTTTTATCAGTCTTAGTCCTAATGCTGAACCACACCATCTGATCAATGGATGCGAGATGATCTCCCTGTAATAACATCAGAAATACTTTCCCCATTGGTAAACACCAAATCCAGTATGGCCCCTTTACATGTGAGTTCTGTTACCAGTTGCCTGAATAGTTCTCCCTGTAGAGAATCCAGGATCTCCTTACTTCTAGATGACACCACAGCAGGGATATGCCAATTAACATCTGGCATATTGGATCACCTATCGGTAGCGCTTCTCCTTTCATGACAGTGTTGCGTATGTCTTCTATTAAATCTCCATCCACTTCTTCTCCATGGCAATTTCTCCAAATGGGTTAGTTTTACAAATGCCAAAACACAGAACACCCACACTAGGGAAATACAATACCAGATCTAAAAAAACCTAGTCCACAAAACTATCAAGTCAAAAAATACCAACTTTCTCCTTTTCAAGGGAACCATACTCAATCTCTCACCACAAAATACAAAATTCCATCTCCCGAGCAAACCCTCTCACCAAAGATTGGACTACAAGATACCACAATAAAATGGTTCCAATCATACCTGGAAGATAGACAGCAGAGAATAAATTCTGGAAATCTCACCTCAGAACCCTTCAAGACTACCCAAGGAGTTCCCCAAGGCTCATTATAAGCTCTTCTCTTCAACATCTATATTCAGCCCATATCTTTATTGAAGATTTAATATACCGCTCTTACCATAGGCAATAGAGTGGTTTACAAACAAAATATGAGTCTGCTGGGAAATAGAAAGGAACGCCAAATAAAATAGATAGGAAAGTAAGAGCAGAGACAGATAGGGAAATTTAGGGACACAGGGAAGAGGAGAGACAGCAAGTATCAACGAGGTGGCGGAGAGAGGGGAGAAGTAGGGGGAGGGAGGTCATAGGTGTTACAGAATAGGTGAGTTTTGAGCCTTGTTTTAAATGTTTTGTGGGAGGGTTCTAGGCGGAGGGCAAGGGGGAGCGAATTCCAGAGCCAGGGACCCAGAAAGAAAAAGGCAGAAGAGCGTGTTGATTCAAGATGAGCCTGGGATGGGGAGGGGAGATATAAGCGGTTAGCATGGATGGACCTAGGGAGACAATGAGTGTGGAGGGGAATCAGGTCTGCTAAATAAAGTGGGGAACCAGAGTGAATAAACCTGTGAGTGAAAAGGAGTATTTTGTATTGAATTCTGTATGGGACTGGTAGCCATTGGAGATGAATCAAAATGGGGGTGATATGGTCAAAACGTGTGGCATTGGTCAAAATATGTCACAGTAGAGGAACATGATGTGTCCAAGGATAGAACAGAATGATTGTGTTGAAAAGAGGCTTTTATTTACAATACCAATGGATGCTGCCCAATGGGGTGGGCATCATCCATTGGTATTGTATGGGTGGGCAGCATTCATTGGTATTGTAAGGGTGGGCAGCATCCATTGGTATTGTATGGGTGGGCAGCATCCATTGGTATTGTAATGGGTGGGCAGCATCCATTGGTATTGTAAATAAAAGCCTCTTTTCAACACAATCATTCTGTTCTATCCTTGGACACATCACGTTCCTCTACTGTGAACTGTTTCTGACGTGACGTTTTGCTCTTAGTTGGACTACTATTGGTCAAAATATGGGCAGCAGTGTGATGAACAAGTTGTGGTCTTCGTAATTGAGATTGGGGAAGGGCTGGCAAGGGGGGCATTGCAATAATCTTAATGCGATACTACTAATGACAAGAGGAGGGTGGTCATGGACGGGACTGAGAGGAAAGGGTGGACCGCACGAAGCTGTTTCAAAGTGAGAAAAGACCATCTCACCACCGAGGAGATGTGCTCTTTAAAGGACAGAGAAGAATCCAAGGTAACCGCAAGATAGTGCAGAGATGGAACAACTGGGATAGGAGCAGAAGAGAGGAGGGGAACAAGGGTGGGAACTGGGTTTCCAAAAGTAAACCAGATGGCGAAGGTTTTAGAAAGATTGATATGTAGAAAATTAGAAATGAGCCAGGATGTGACAGAAGCTAAGCAGGAATTAAGAGGAGTGATATTAGGGGTGGTAGAAGTCTGTGTGATAGAGAAGAGAGATATCATCAGCGTGAAAGTAAGCTGAGACACTGTGCTGCTGAATTAAGAGTGCAAGAGGTGCTAAAAAGACGTTAAATAAGAGAGGGGCAAGGATGGAGCCTTGGGGTACCCCACAGAGAAGGGGGATAGAGGGAGAAGAGGAAGAACCAGAGAGGACAGAGAAGGATCTAGAAGAGAGAAAAGAATGAAACCACTGCAGGACAGAGCCAGAGAGCCCAGTATCGAAGGCGTGCAAGAAGGGTGCAGTGATCCACTAGGTCAAAAGCAGCAGATAGATCCAGAGAAATAGCAATAGAGATGAGACCCCGGTCATGTGATGCATGCAATTCGTTAAGAAGGGAAAGGAGAATGGATTCAGTGCTGTGACCGGGATGAAAACCAGATTGCCGGGGGTGGAGTGCAAGGGAGGCTTCAAGATTTGAGGACAGTTGTGCAGACTAGTTTCTCTAGGACCTTAGATATGCAAAATATTTAACAAACATAAGATACAATACGCCATATATGCTGACGACGACATGGCATTCAACTAGACTCCCCAGACTATACCACTATATCAACCTGCATTCAAGATATAACAACCTGGCTAACCAACAACAACTTAATCAACATAAAAAAACTGAAGCAATTATCACGAGAGACTCCAAATTCATTCCTCCTCCTACCATCAACATATCCAATACACCGATTATAATAAAAAATGAAGTCAGATACCTTGGAGTGATTCTCAACAAGCACCTCACCCTCCAACCGCATATCAACAAGATATCTAGAACAGCCTTCTTCAAACTCGCAACACTCCGGAGACTAAAACCCCTCCTCAATAAAGAATATTTCCGTACAGTATGCCAGGCAATCATTACACCTCTGCTGGACTACTGTAATATACTGTTCCAAGGTCTGCCGAAACAAACCACCCGTCCCCTACAATTAGTCCAGAACACTGCTGCCTGCATTATTACTAGCGCCTCAATACAAGACCATATAACTCCAATACTACAAGATCTGCACTGGCTAACAATCTCCTCACGGGCAAAATATAAATCGGCGCTCACCATCTTCAAAATTAAAAACACATCAGCAGGAATACTACAGGAACTCATTGGAACCAAAACAAACAAAAGACCAGACAGAAAGCACCAAAGACAATATACCGACACCTACTATATTCACAAGAACAAACAAATCCACATCCATGTGAGCCTTCTCTTTAGCTGCCCCTGCTATCTGGAATGTCCTCCCAGATAAGCTAAAATCAACAGACATAAAAGAATTCAGGAAGCTACTTAAAACCCCACCCTATTCATTGAACAATTCAATGAAGAACACCAGTCAAGCCTAACCACCTCACAAAACGAGTCACACAACACATGAGCCTTTGCTAAAACAAGAAAAGACATTTTCAAGAAGAGCACTATCCCTGGCCACACCCGCGGTCTGGAACTCCCACCCGACAACCTGAGATCAACAAAAGACCGACAACCTGAAACCAACAGAAGACCTCAAAGATGTCCGAAAGATGCTCAAAACTACGCTCTTCACAGAACACTACAAGGACATAACATGAACTGTCTAAATGAACTCTCTCTCAGCCCACCAAAATGTAAATATTTCCTGTACACAGCTCACACTGTATATAGCTCACCACTCAATCAACTTCACACCACTCACACATGCCTCCATTTATCACTGCATGCTCACACCCAAGCACCCTGCCACTTGATTTGTTTGATGTGTAATCCGCTTTGATTTCAGAATAAAGCGGTGTATAAGTCCTTTTAAATAAATAAAATAAATAAATAAATATACTTAAACCAAATTTTTAAATGGGGGAAATAAGGCCTCAGTAACTTACAACAGGGTCTCTCTATACAGCAATTGCTTGCCCGAAGGGGAACTCATTGCTTTTTACCATCACAGACCTAAAAAAGCAACCTTTGATAAGCACATACACTAAACCAGGGGTGAGCAATTCAGGCCCTCGTGCACCACAATCCAGCCTAGTTTTCATGATGTCCCTAATGAATATTCATGAGATCTATTTGCATCCACTGCCTTCCTTTGTATGGAAATAGGTCCATGAATATTCATTAAGGCCATCATGAAAACCAGGCTGGATTGTGGTGCACGAGGGCTGGAATTGCCCACCCCTGCACTAAACCATCAATTTGTTATAAATTTTCACAACATTTTTAAATACATAAAAATAGCTCCTAGAAGTCTTAAACCCATTTCACAGCCATTCAGCTTCAAAAGCAATAATAGTCTCCCTAGGCATCTGCCTTAGCACAATGAGACACTTCTTTCAGGCCACAAATCTTAGCCAACACAACTTTTTTTCCTTAGGCAACAGCCTCAGCACAATAATATACTCTCCTCAGGCCACAAGTCTTTAACTGGCCAAACTAACAACACTGTCTTACAGGACCATCAGATAAGCTCTTAATATCATCCAAACTTCAAGACCTTGCTGAAATATAAAGAAAGCTTAACTAGAGGACAATGAATAACATCAGCACACACAGTGCTCCAAAACCTATTTTCAATCGCCAGCTCTTCAGATGGAGGCCTACAAAAGGGGACTGCTACTTCTGGAGTGAGATCTGCAATTGTATTTACTTATGGGAATTTTTCTAAATCTTGGGGAAAAGGAATTCCTTGGATTACAGCTGATTTGTGAACCCAGTGGATTTGTTAAATCAGTCAGGGCCTAGTAGCAGAAAAAAGCTAGCAGTTCAAAATTAAAACACAAAAGAGAGCTTTCTGGTTAAATTTAGAACCCAAGACTCCCTCTATCCAACCAAGGGCTGTGAGACTCCCCCTGGAAATTGGTCAAGATTACCTTAGAAGCAAAGGACAGGGTACGCTGTAGCAGCCAGCTTTTAATGTCTTTATCCCTCGAGTTCTGGCTTTAGTGTAGCAGCAAAGTGCAGACAAACCAATGATACCAGGAGTCTGTTCAGAAGGTCCAAATCATTTATTTGTGCACAAGTCTCAAGCAAGTCAATTTCAAAATGGCTGAGCAAAGTTTTCAAGCATTACAACAACTTTTATAGACTTCTGTTCCATTCTAGGTATAGAAAAACATTTCATTGGTCCCGGTAACCTCCCGTACCTCCCGTAGCCCTTCTATTGGTCCCGGTACTGATAAGTTTCTCCAATTATGTTCCTTCTGTGGGCTTCTGTGGGCATGACACCTGCCTGCCCCCCTTCTAGTCCCAATTACAATGGTCAGTTCATCAACTTGTTACTTTCACACTCTCAAGGTTATGGGACCAATATGTGCGTGCAGAAGAGCAAGGTTCTGTAACTCATCTGTCAGCACTCCTCATTATTTCTCTGCAAATGTACTTTTTCTTATCAGTAACTTTTAAACATGTCTTTTCTGTATTTTTCCATTTCTTAATTCTGCAGTTCTGCTTACCTAAGCTAATTCAATATTTCTACTGAGTTCTTCCTTACAATAGCAGCATATTGGGGGATGTGCAATCCTATATGCCTCTCCACAGGCCTCATTTACAGGTCAAGCTAGCCATGCTGGCCTGCCTATGTCAGACACCGTGGGTCACAGGCCTGCACCTGCCACATTCCCCCCTTTGATTAATCTCACCCTATTACTTAATAAGGTGTGAGAATTAAATCACTTTTAGAAGAATCACATCCTGATTAAAGGATTCTTACTAGTTCCACTAGGGCTAGCTTTGTATAAAGCCATTATTTTAGTTGCGGTCTTCCGCTCTACTGTACTATCAATAGCACTATGAATGGAACGCATACAACATGGGATTAAACATGGTAAGCAGAGGATAACAGCAACAAGGATTAGTACTAAGATAATGAAAGTCTTAAATCCTCCCAGCCAAGAGAAAAGGTTAGCAAACCAATTAGGAAATTTCAAGGCGTGCCAAGTCTGTACTGGCACATAAGCATGTCTTTGCATATCTTTAGCAATTTCTTCAACTACTTGACCCTTATCATCTATTTTCAAACAGCAATTAGTTAAATTCAGTTTACCACATACTCCTCCTTCAGCTGCTAGCAAATAATCAAGTGCTAAGCGATTCTGGTATATGGCAGTGCGCATCTGAGTACTTTGTCTAGCTAAGAGCGTAAGAGCATGACTAGTTTCATTGGTTATTATTTCAACTACTGCTTGTAAGCGAATAATACGATTGATCATATAAATTGGGGTACGATAACCATACATACCATCATCATTCCAAGTGGCAGGTCCATAATACTCAATAATTCTTTCTGGTGGCCAATCATCACCTCGCCACTTCTCCCACTTGCCTATCTGTAAGGCTTCTCTTTTCTGTCTTGATGCTCCTTTGTGTTTGTGGGTAGTGTATACAGGGTATCCTAATTGTTCTCCATGTTCAGTGTTTAACAGGAAGAAAGAAGGTCTGATGGTTCCTAAGACACATGCTCCTCCCCATTGTGGCGGGAGTTGCGCATATGCTCGGTTTCCACAGATCCAATACAGGCCAGGTGGGGCTTGCCAGGCCTGGACTTTGGCAAGGTTAGTCCATAGACCTGCAAGTTCAGGAAATCTAGCTAATGGGTTAGGAGGTTCAGGATGTCTGATTCCTGACCACCATGCTGTCTTTTTGGTTGTGGCATTATAGTATTTCTGGCTAAGACAGACCAGCTGTCCTACCTTTTGGGTGAACTGGGGTCCAGTTCTGGCAAAGCAAAGACGTCCAACGATTGAGTGCGCTAACACCCATTCACTGGTAGTCTTGTGTAATTCAGTCTGATTGTAAATCATGGAATAATTCAATTCTTGGGCTTCCCAGGGCCATTGGTCTCCCATTTGGGTTCCGCCACAGAAATAACAATCTGTGATCTTAAGACTAGATACTACTGCTCCGGCTAATTCTAGAAACAAATTCTGTGAAGGGTGAGGGATCTCAAACTTATTTATATGCATAGCTTCATAAAAGGTATTATGAATATGATATTTGGATGACTTGTGGGCTTGAGTATTCAATCTAATATACACAATGGTCCCTGGGTCTGTTCCCCCTCCAGCAATTCGTAAACCAAACTTATATCCTTGTTTCCATGCATGGGGATTATGTACACGCAAGTGTAAGGGGTTGCAAGCATCTTTCTGACATTTATCATTTGTGGTTGGCTTGGTTAGAGTAGCCATCCGCTTATCTATTTTCTCATCAGTTATACCAGTGTTCCAGGTAGCATAGAAAACACATTCCCAATACGGGCAATAGTAATCTGCCGCTGTAGCAGTACTATACCCTGATCCTGTTTTACCTGTACACTTCCACCAATTTGTGGCACCTTCTGGACACATATACTTATGGTCATTTCGATACGCTTTCTCCCATGTACCACAGGTGGACTGACTATCTCTATTAATAGCATTACATGCATCAAAATTCAAAACAGCAGGTTTAGTAATGTCCTTAAGTGGTGGTGTAGCAGCTAATATAGGTCCATCTGCATCCTTCCATCTTATTTCCAACGTGTAATAGGATGGATTCTGATGCGGATTATAACATGCTTTGATTTTGCCATGAGTGCAAACATTTAGTTCAGTGGTGTTATAGATACACCGAGTTATTGTTCCCTTGCAGGTATAGTAAGAATGGTAAAGCAAAGTCTGAGTTACTTTCAGTCCAGTTCTAGTAGAAGTAATGCAAGCAGTGCATGGAGGTAGAGCATAAGTTTGTTCAAAACCTCCAAAGAAGGCAACCAAGGCAAAGCAGAAGCAAAGATACATGTTGATGTTGATTGGAGTTCTTCTGAATCCTCAGCTTGCTGATCTTGATCACGACGGTCTATTATTCTTCGTCCCGTTTGCTAATGAAGCAGTTTAACGGGTGCTGAGTGTTGATTGAAGATCCTCAAGATGTCCAGCACACATTAACCAACTTAGCAATTCAGTTGGCTTGTGAAGTCTGGCTTTAGTCAATGTAGTCTCAAAGTAGTGTGTCAAACCACACACAAATTGGGTTCGTTGAAACAAAACTGTTGCTGCATGGAAAACAGCAATCCTCTTCGAAAGACTTGGCTACTGCAAAGCACTTGTGATGAAGTGTCTATGCTGCTGGTTGCCGTCTCAAAGTAACTCGCAAGGGTACATCAGGGTGCTGCTCTGCTGTCCACCGCTCTGGTTCAGGATCGGCGGCGGGCTTGACTCTGCTGTGGTGGATCCAGGCGTCGATCTCGGCTACCTTTACTGCAGTTGGGGTAGACAGGATGACGGTGTACGGTCCCTTCCAATGGGGTTCCAACGGTATCTTCTTCCAATCTTTGATCCACACCGAAGTTCCAGGCTGGTAGGGATGCAAGGGTTCCGTCAAGTTGATAGGCAACTGGTCTTGGATCCACGCATGGAGAGTCTGTAGAACAAAACTAAGAGCTAGGAGTTCTTGTCTGGTTACTTCTGAACCAATCTGGGCTAAACTTCCTTTGACTCCCTGCACTATTGGTGGGGGTTTACCATACAAAACTTCAAAAGGGGAAAATCCTGTTGACTTTACAGGAGCTGAGCGTATTCTGAGTAAAGCTATGGGGAGCACTTGGGGCCATTTCAAGTGTGTCTCCTGACAAAGCTTAGACATTTGGGCTTTCAAGGTACGATTCATTCGCTCAACTTTCCCTGAACTCTGGGGTCTGTATGCAGTGTGGAGTTTCCATTGTATCTGCAAGGCTTTTGCTAACTGCTGAGTAACTTGGGAGACAAATGAGGGTCCATTGTCTGACCCTATTACTGCTGGGATTCCAAATCTGGGGACAATCTCTCTCATTAAGGCTTTGGTAACTTCTCGGGCTTTCTCAGTTCTGGTTGGGAATGCTTCTACCCACCCAGAGAAAGTACAAACTAATACTAGTAGGTAATGGTATCCATTGGCTTTTGGCATTTCGGTAAAATCAACTTGGAGGTTGTGCATGGGGGTGACACCTCCTGACTGAACTCGGGGTGCTGTAATAAGACCTTGCTTGGCATTATTTTTGGCACAAGTTACACATTGACGTGCTACTGAGGCTGAGATGGTTGTCATCAAAGGGATGTAGAAATGTGGTCTGAGTGCTTTTTCCATAGCACTCTTCCCATAGTGGGTGGCTTCGTGGAAAGCTTTGACAAAGGATGGTCCTAACAGTTCGGGAATTACTATTCGTCCGGGAGGTTGACTGCCCTCTTCTGGTGGCAGCTCAATCCATCCGTCTTTCAATACTCCATTTTCTTTGTCACAATAGTAATCCAATTCTTTGGTGGTATATCGTGGGGTCCATAGATTCAAGGGTACTGGAAACAATGCTGCTTGCATTGGCATAGCTTGTGGGGCAATCTGTCCTGTCATAGCTGCTTGTCGTGCTGAGGCATCTGCAAATCTATTCCCTCAGGCAACTTCTCCTTTTCCTGTTTGATGTCCTCTGCAATGCATGACAGCTACACGTGTTGGGGCCCAGACTGCATCAAGTAACATCAATATCTCGGGACCATATTTGACTGATTTTCCTCCGGATGTGATGAGTCCTCTTTCTTTATAGAGAGCTCCATGGGCATGCAAGGTAGTGAAGGCATATTTGGAATCTGTATATACATTTAGCACAAGCTTTTCTCCTAACAACAATGCTCTGGTAAGTGCTATCAATTCGGCTTTCTGGGCTGATGTGCCTGAGGCTAGAGCTGATGATTCAACTACTTCGTGTTGAGTGACGACTGCATATCCGGCACAGCGTCGTCCATCAAGGATGAGACTGCTCCCATCAACATAATAGATCTGGTCGGGATTGTCTATGGGCACATCTGTTAAGTCAGGTCGACTAGAGAACACAGTTTCCATGACTTCGATACAGTCATGTTCTGGGAGTTCTTCACTGATAGGTATCAAGGTAGCTGGGTTCAAGGCATGGCTCACTTCAAGTTGTATCTGTGGATTTTCACATAACATGCTCTGGTACTTCAACATTCGGGAATTGGTGAGCCAATAATTTGCTTTTTGCTCCATAAGGGCAAGGACTGCATGTGGCACAGTGACTCGTATGTTCTGTCCTAGTGTGAGTTTGTCTGCTTCACTCACTAGTAGCGCTGTAGCTGCAACTGCTCTCAAGCAAGGTGGCCATCCTTTGGCCACAGGGTCCAATTGTTTCGATAGGTAGGCTACAGGTCGCTCCCAATTTCCTAATTTCTGAGTCAACATGCTTAGGGCATTTCCCTGTGCTTCATGTACAAACAAGTGGAAAGGTTTGTGGACATCTGGTAGTCCAAGTGCTGGTGATGACATCAATTCTTCTTTTAGCTTCTGGAAGGCTGTATCCTGCTCAAGTCCCCACTCCAGTGGTGACTTCTCTTCTCCTTTTGTGGCTTCATACAGTGGTTTGGCAATTTGGGCAAAGTTGGGTATCCAGATTCAGCAATATCCTGCTGCTCCCAGAAAGGCTCTGACCTGCTTTCTGGTTGTTGGAGTTGGAATTCTACATACGGCTTCTTTTCTTTCTCTGCCTAATCTTCTACTTCCTTGGGTAATACGAAAACCCAAGTATTTCACTTCTTTTTGACATAGCTGTGCTTTGGCTCTGGAAACTTTGTATCCAGCTTCATCTAGTAACTGCAAGAGATCTTTGGTGGCTAGTATACATTCACTTTCTGATACGGCAGCTATCAACAGATCATCCACGTATTGAAGAAGCACTCTCTTCCCCGGGGCTACTGGATAGCTTGAAAGATCTTGATTCAGTGCAGCACTAAAGATGGTAGGTGAATTCTTGAATCCTTGGGGTAATCTTGTCCAGGTGAGTTGGCCCCCTCTTCCAGAGATGGGGTCCTGCCATTCGAATGCAAACAATATTTGGCTTACAGGGGCTAATCTTATGCAAAAGAATGCATCTTTTAAATCCAGTACAGTGAAATGGGTAGCTTCAGCAGGTATCAGTCCTAGAAGGGTGTAAGGATTGGGTACAACTGGATGTATAGTTTCAACTGCATCATTTACTCTTCTCAAATCTTGCACTGGGCGATAATCATCTGTCCCAGGTTTCTTTACTGGTAAAAGTGGGGTGTTCCATGGGGATTGACATACTTTTAGTAGGCCATATTCGAGCAATCTCTGTAGGTGGCGATGAATGCCTTCAATTGCGGCTCTTGGGAGAGGGTACTGTTTGACGTGCACTGGTGTAGCACTAGGCTTGAGGGTTACAATCACTGGAGCTATATGCTTGGCTAGGCCTGGGGGACTGCCTTCTGCCCATACTCCAGGTGGTGCATGAATGTTCTTTAAAGTTTGTTCAAAATAGGTATCTTGAATCGAATCATCAATGTAATATCTCCATTCTTCTTCTCGGGGAACTGTCAGCAGCATTACTCCTGCTGGTTTGGCTTGGGAATTCACTGTCATTTGCATTTCTCCTTGTTCAGAGAAAGATATTTGTGCTTGAAGCTTGGCTAGCATATCTCGTCCCAGTAGTGGTACTGGACATTCGGGCATGTAAAGGAATTGATGAGTTACTTGCTGTCCTCCTAGACTGCATATTCGGTTTTGAAGAAAAGACTTTGTGGCTTTGGCACCAGTTGCTCCTATAATGGTGACTGCTTTTTTAGTGAATGGGGCTATCTTTTTGTCTATTACTGAATGTTCTGCTCCAGTATCAACCATAAAGTTCATAATTTGGTCTCCTATTTGTATTCCGACCATAGGCTCCTGGAGACCTAAAGCAAACTTGGAGCCCGGTCTGTCCTAATCCACGTCATCCTCATCATGGGCTTGTGTGGCCAATGCTTGGATGGCTCCTCCTCCCCTCTCTCTGGAATTGTTCTCGATTGGCTCCTCCTCGGCCTCGGGGACGGCCTCGTCTTTCTTCTCGCCACTGATGATCGTTGTCGTCATTTTGCTGGGCGTCTTCGAGTTGCGGGCACGTATCTCTCCAATGTCCTTCCCCTCTGCAATAGGCGCATTGGTTCACGCCTAGTCTCTGGGTCCGGCCTCCGCCTTGACCCCGCCCTCTTCCTCTGCTCCTTCGATTAGGGACACCTCCCCTTTTCTTTTCAACTATGGCCGCAGCCAAAAAATCAGCTTTCTTCTTCATCTTTCTATCACATTCTCTCTGTCTTTCAGTATCACGATTCACATACACTTTATGAGCGACTTCCAATAACTGTGTTGCATTCATGCCCGCAAACCCTTCTAATTTCTGTAATTTTCGTCTAATGTCTGGTTGAGACTGGTTTACAAAAGCAGAATTCACCATGCATAAACTTCCTGGTGCCTCGGGATCATAGGGAGTATACATTCTGTAGGCTTCAGTTAATCTTTCATAATAATCTGCTGGGCTCTCATCTATTCCTTGGATAACTCCTGCGACTTTGGAAAGGTTCATAGCTTTTTGGCCTCCCCTTCTCAGGCCTTGTAAAAAGCCTTGGCGAAAGCGGGCTAGGGCTGTGGATCCTTCATCTGTATTTGGATCCCATTGGGGGTCTTCATTCGGGAATTCTCTCTGAGCTGCTTCTCTACGATCTATTATATTCTGCCCCTGCGCCGGAGCTGCAGGGTTTTCTGCCATCCATTCAATAGCTGCTTTTCTGATTCTCGCTCGTTCTTCTGTAGTGAATAGGGTGGTCAGGAGCTGACGGCAATCTGGCCAAGTGGGTTGGTGAGTTTCCATAATACTAGTTACTAATTCTGTCAGCTCCTGGGGCTTACTAGTATAGGAGGCATAATGCGACCTCCAATTTAATAAATCAGTTGTAGAGAAAGGAATATACACATAAGTTAAGGGTCCCGCTACCACTTCATCATTATCATTCTTTACGGGCACTCCCGGGACTTGCCTTAAGGGAAACAGTTTGGCTGTCCCAGGCGTCGTTTGGGATCTAAGGGTTATTGTCGTTGCCTTTGCAGGAGTCGCTTTCTTTTTCTCAACTGGTTTTGCTTTGGGTTTTTCTTTCGCTGGCGTGCTAGTGCTAGCGCTGGCTTTCTCAATTATTTGTACACTGTCCTCCTCTTCTTCTGGGGAATTCCCTTCTTCTCCTTCTTCTATCTCCGCTTCTGACTCACTTTTTACGTCCTCCACTTCTCTTTCCCCTAATTCTTCCTCTTTCTCTTCTCTAGGAGGGGGACCGGGGTTGGGTCCCGCCTCGGCTCTGGCCGTCTCTGGGGTCCTGGGGCAGGACGCCGCCGGGCTACTCTTACTGGACCTGGGGTTCGGGGCTGCCTGAGGACTACTTCTGGGGAATCAGGATCTGCCAGGATGGGTTTCTTCTTGGCTTTCTTATCCTGCTCTTTCATTCTAGGCTGTTCCGTTTTCTGTCTAGAATCTGTTTTAGCTAACATTATTCTGCACTGTTCCTCATAACAGCGCTGCGCCCAGGAGGGCGGATCTTCACAAATACTTAACCAGGAATCTATATAGGGGTACTGATCGGGGTGCGCTACCCGCACTCTACGATGTATTGACTGAATAATCTCTACAGTGAACGTTCCCTCTCGGGGCCAGATGGGGTCTAGATCGGGCCACTCCCTAGTACACAAAATCTGCAAACGGGCTGCTGTCATTTTAATACCATAATCTCCTGAATATCCCTCTTTAAAATGTGCGATCATACATTCTAATGGAGTGTTTCTAGTAGACCCCGCCCCTCCCATTTCGATGTGTGCGCGCAACAACAGACAGAAGGGAAAAGGAGGGCGGACCGTGGGTAAGGGGTCCTCACGGCCCTGGAAACGTATAGGGAATACAAATAACAAGACAAGACGACAATCGCTTCCCCCTTTTCGCGACCTGAACGCGGTCGCCCGGTCAGGAAATGCGCTAATCAGGGGTCCGCCTTCACTTTGTCCGTGCTGCCAGACCTCTCATTCACACTTCGTTCACACAATCATGCTAGCAACGTATCCCAGAATGCATTCGTTTCTATCTGTTCTGACTAGTCTTTTCCCAATTACAAAAAGGATGAGGGTTTCACCTAGCGAATTCCCATGCCAGGCTACTCGGCTCTTCCTTGAGAGTTGATCATGCTCTCTTACCAATTCCCAATATCTCGAGATTACAAATTCCAGATTCCAATGGCAGTACTGCTCTTTCTATTTCTATCTAGACCCAAAATCAAAACTATACTCACCGGATCCGGTCCTCAAACTTCCCAAGCAGGCGCATGAGTTGGACCTCGGACTCCCCTCACTCGGGTTCGAGGCGTTGACTCCAGCCGGGCTCGTCACCCGCCGAGGTCCGACCAGCTCCCTCCGATACAAGGGACCGGTGGCGCCAGGGAGCGGCCCTCGTCGGAAGGGCGCGATCCCGGCAGGACCAAGCCTATAGAGGCGGAAAGTCGTGGTATATTGCCCTATATACACTTTGATTCCACAACTTCCCGGCCAACGCACCAAGGAATATGTAGCAGCAAAGCGCAGACAAACCAATGATACCAGGAGTCTGTTCAGAAGGTCCAAATCATTTATTTGTGCACAAGTCTCAAGCAAGTCAATTTTAAAATGGCTGAGCAAAGTTTTCAAGCATTACAACAACTTTTATAGACTTCTGTTCCATTCTAGGTATAGAAAAACATTTCATTGGTCCCGGTAACCTCCCGTACCTCCCGTAGCACTTCTATTGGTCCCGGTACTGATAAGTTTCTCCAATTATGTTCCTTCTGTGGGCTTCTGTGGGCATGACACCTGCCTGCCCCCCTTCTAGTCCCAATTACAATGGTCAGTTCATCAACTTGTTACTTTCACACTCTCAAGGTTATGGGACCAATATGTGCGTGCAGAAGAGCAAGGTTCTGTAACTCATCTGTCAGCACTCCTCATTATTTCTCTGCAAATGTACTTTTTCTTATCAGTAACTTTTAAACATGTCTTTTCTGTATTTTTCCATTTCTTAATTCTGCAGTTCTGCTTACCTAAGCTAATTCAATATTTCTACTGAGTTCTTCCTTACAATAGCAGCATATTGGGGGATGTGCAATCCTATATGCCTCTCCACAGGCCTCATTTACAGGTCAAGCTAGCCATGCTGGCCTGCCTATGTCAGACACCGTGGGTCACAGGCCTGCACCTGCCACATTAGGAGCGACTTTTCATCTAAAATTTCCTTGTAAATGTTGTATAGCGTTTCAAGGCCGGAAGTATATTTTCCAGGAGGCAGAACAATTGTTAGAATTTCTAGACAGTAAAATTTAATTTTATTTCTTTTCCTTCTTTTCCTTTTTTTTTTTTTTTTTTTGCCTGTTTAGCTCAAAGATTAGTTAAATGGAGTTTTATATTTACAGGAATCAAGTGGCACTCTTTTTTTTTTTGTTTGTTTTTATTCTCTGACATTGTTTGACAGTTCACTTTCTCGATGTGGACTATTTGTATTTCTTCTTGTATAATTATTGGCGTCATTTACTGTATGGTTATGCCGTTTTTCCTTATACATTTTTTTCTCATTGTATATTTGAAAATATTTCATAAATAAATAATTTAAAAAAAAAAGATTACCTTAGAAGCACAGGACAGGGTACTGTGTAACAGCCAGCTTTTAATAAGAATTTTTCCCTCCCTCTCTCTCCAACACCCACCCACCCCTGGGATAATTGTAGCTCTATAGGAGCATAAACCTCTCAAAGGAAAGGACGTGCCATATTCACTCTCAGCTGCAGTTTTGTCCTCATCAGGTATACATTAAGGACCTGAGATTAATTAAGCTTCATGTGAACAAAGTACATCAAACATATTAGATGTAGTTTTATTAGTCTAAGTATCCCTACCAACCCTTGGTAGGTAAAGAACTTAAATACTTAAACACAACCTTAAAACTAAAATGCAGACAGCAGTCCAGCAGCAAGATGGGGATTTTCCAGTCTTTTTCATTGAGTGGCACATGTATGATTTTCTCCCAGCTGCAAGGAGCTCTTTGCTCTCAGGAAAAAAGGCTGATCTCTGGAGGCTAGAGTAGCAGACTTGGAGGACATAAGGAAGACAGAGGTACATAGATGAGACATACAGGGATATAGTCCTGAAGTCCTACCTCCAGTCTGGCAGCATCCCTGTTGCTATGGAGGAGATAGGTCACGTAACAGGAGAGCATCACCCTGGTATGGCAGGAAGTGATCCTGTAGCTAGAACCTGTCCTCTAGGTGATGTAAAACCCTCTCGCACCGAGAAAGTTTCTTCAGGGCCCATGAGGGAAGGGTTAGGAGATCCATTGTGTCGATACCAATGACACAGGAAAATGTGGTAAGGAGGTTCTGGAGGCTAAATTTAGGTTTTTAGGTAGGAAGTTGAAATCCAGAACTTCCAGGGTAGCATTCTCCGAAATGCTTCCTGTTCCATGGGTAGGACCCAAAAGGCAGGCAGAGCTCTGGAGTCTCAAAGCATGGATGAGACAATGGTGCAAGGATGAGGGTTTTGGATCTGTTAGGAACTGGGGAACATTCTGGGGAAAGGAGGGTCTCTTCCAAAGGAATGGGCTTCACCTTAACTGGGATGGAACCAGGCTGCTGGCATTAACCTCTAAAAAAGAGAGAGAGCAGCTTTTAAACAAGATAATGAGTGAGCCGACAGTCGCCCAAGAGCTCATGGTTTAGAACAATGTATCCTTGAAGGATACTACCAAAAGAATGAAGTTAGGGCATATCAGCAGAGAGGTTCAAATAAAGACAAAAGTAGCCCAAATGCCCTTGAATACAGAGCTGACAGAGCATAAAGATTCCAAATTACCCCTGCCTACCAATAGCCAGATTAATATGAATACAATACAGTCTCTAAAACGCTTGTATGAAAATGATAGAAGTCTAAAAAATAAGATGGGAGAGTTAGAATATATAGCACTAAATGAGAGAGTAGATATGATTGGTATCTCAGAGACATAGTAGGAGGAGGACAACTAGTGGGACCCTGATACCTGGGAACAAACTATATTGTAACGATAGAGCAGATCAAATTGGTGGAGGGGTTTCTCTCTGTGTTAGAGAGGGCATTGAGTCACAAAGGATTAAAGTTTTTGCATGAAACAAAATTTGCTGTAGAATCTCTATGGATTGAAATTACATGTAAAAAGGGGAAGGCAATGGCAGTGGGAGTGTACTATTGACTGCCTGGCCAACATGAACAAATAGATTATGAAGTGTTCAAGTAAATCAGGGAAGCTAGCAAAGGTTCTGGGGAAAGGAGGGGCTCTTCCGAAGGGATGGGCTTCACCTTAACCGGGATGGAACCAGGCTGCTGGCATTAACCTTTAAAAAGGAAATAGAGCAGCTTTTAAACTGGATAATAGGGAAAAGCCGACAGTCGCACAAGAGCGCATGCTTCGGAAGAATGTATCCTTGAAGGATACTACCAAAAGCAGGGAGGTTCCAAAAAAGAGTAAAGTAGCCCAAATGCCCTTGATTACTGGTCAACAAATTTTTACAAAAGTCATGTTACTGAAATAAGTCATTTCTTATCAATTTTTATATGCTGAACACGAATATAAGAACATAAGATATGCCATACTGGGTCAGACCAAGGTCCATCAAGCCCAGTATTCTGTTTCCAACAGTGGCCAATCTAGGTCATATGTACCTAGCAGTTTCCCCAAGAGACACAAGTTCCACAATGCTTGTACTGGGTCAAGCATTGATATCTTCGGTCACTTCTTAATAATGGTTTATGGACCTTTCCTCCAGGAACTTGTCCAAACCTTTTTTTAAACCCAGCTACACTAACAGCCTTTACTATATCCTCCGGTAACAAATTCCAGAGTTTGATTACACGTTGAGTGAAAAAATATTTTCTTTTATTAGTCTTAAATAGTTTACCCTGTAGCTTCATTGCATGTCCCCTAGTCTTTCTATATTCTGATAAGGTAAACAATCGATTTACGTCTACCCGTTCCACTCCGTTCATTAATTTATAGACTTCTATCATATCTCCCCTCAGCCGTCTCTTTTCCAGGTTAAAGAGCCCTAACCTTTTTAGCCTTTCTTCATAGGAGTATCCTTCCATCCCCTTTACCATTTTGGTGGCTCTTCTCTGTACCTTTTCTAAAATCGCTATATCCTTTTTAAGATACGGCGACCAGAATTGCACACAATATTCAAGGTG
Source organism: Ichthyophis bannanicus (assembly GCA_033557465.1). Lineage (NCBI taxonomy): Eukaryota > Metazoa > Chordata > Amphibia > Gymnophiona > Ichthyophiidae > Ichthyophis > Ichthyophis bannanicus. The sequence goes on along the minus strand of CM066031.1, from coordinate 914,713,511 downwards.
CGGTCTCACCATGGAACGATATAGAGGCATTATAATATCTTTTGTTTTATTTTCCATTCCTTTCCTTATCATACCTAGCATTCTATTTGCTCTCTTGGCCGCCGCTGCACACTGGGCCGAGGGTTTTAACATGGTATCCAAAATGACGCCTAAATCATTTTCCTGGGTGGTGGTTCCTAATGTGGAATCTTGCATCATGTAACCATAGTTTGGGTTGTTCTTCCCTAGGTGCATAACCTTGCACTTGTCCACATTAAATTTCATCTGCCATTTTGATGCCCAGTCTTCCAATTTATCAAGATCCTCTTGCAAATTTTCACAATCCTCTTGGGTTTTAACAACTTTAAATAGTTTTGTGTCATCTGCAAATTTGATAACCTCACTCGTTATTCCACTTTCCAGGTCATTTATGAATATGTCAAAAAGTAGCGGACCCAGCACAGATCCCTGGGGTACACCACTATTCACTAATATGATAGTGAAATTGCAAAGTTGGCTCTAGTTTTTTTGTAATCTACAAGAATTAATGTTTACATCACGGAATGCACGTCAATAGCAAATATAATAGGCCTTCGGTTAATACCTGTAAAAAACCAAGTCATAGACTGCTTCTTAGATTTTTTCGCCTGTCTCTTGTACAGCTGTTCGGGAGCTTCTCTGGGGAGTGTCCAGCAGTAGTCAGCCAGCATTGTAGTGGACCATTTTCCCTGGTATCTTTGCTCCATCGTTGCGATATCCTGGTGAAAACGTTCGCCCTGTTCATCACTAACCATACCACAGTTGTCTGGAAAGAAATCGAGATGGGAGTCAAGGAAATGGATCTTTAGAGACATATTGCGGCCAAGTTTCTGATACTGCATCAGCATGTCTTCTACTAGTTCCTTGTAGTTTTCTGCCCTAACATTCCTGAGAAAGTTTGTTGACACTAGGCGAAAAGCATTCCATGCTTGTATCGCATCACCCTGCAGCAAGTTGTTAAACTGGTCATCTTTGAAGAGCTCTCAAATCTGAGGACCCACAAAAACTCCCTCTTTAATCTTTGCTTCGCTGAGTCGAGGGAATTTTTCATGCAGGTATCGGAAAGCTGGCGAAGTGCGGACCATGGCTTTCACAAAGTTTTTCATCAAACCTAGTTTGATGTGAAGGGGTGGTAGCAGGATTTTGTGAGCCTCAACAGAGCTGGGTGCTTGATATTCTTCTCTCCAACTGTTACATTTTGTCTGCGATTCCATTCCTTTTGCAAGTAGTGCCAATCCCTTGCTCGGCTATCCCACTCACATAAACACATGTATTTTATATATCCCTGCTGCAGTCCCATTAAAAGGGCAACTACCTTCAATTCACCACAGAGGTGCCAGCTGTACTTGTTATAGTTAATAGAAGTCAGTAGATGCTTTAAGTTATCGTATGTCTTTCATGTGGACAGCATGCGTTACTGGAATAGATGGAAGACGGTTTCCATTGTTCAAAAGCACAGCCTTCAGACTCAGTTTTGAAGAGTCTATAAATAGTCTCCAGTCTTGTGGGTCATGAGTGATTTTTAAGGCATTCATGAGGCTTTCAATATTGGAACAGAATACCACTTTATTTTCCTTTCCGACCGCGTATAGTACACTGCTGATGTCAGATGGCTTCAGTAGCTGTCTGGCAGTAGTATTGCATTGCATCAGAAAATGATGCAATCAATTCTGGATAATGTGTGCATGTTGGTATTATGCAATGTGATGCAATATTACATCATTCAAGGCTTATTTGGGATGTTGTCCTTCTGGATAAATTTAGATGGTGAAACGTCAAAAATGAACTACATGCAATATCGTCAAAATGAGAGCCATTACATTTTTTTTAATGTTATATTCGTGTGCAGCTCACCAAGATACTACAGATTAGGGCATTTTAAAGTCAGTAACGATTTCAATGTTGACCAGTTTATGGAGCAGACAGAGCTTAAAGATCCCAAATTACCCATGCCTACCAATAGCCAAATTATGAATAAAATACAGTCTCTAAAACGCTTGTATGCTAATGCTAGAAGTCTAAAAAATAAGATGGGAGAGTTAGAATATATAGCACTAAATGAAAGGTTAGATATGATTGAAATCTCAGAGACATGGTGGAAGGAGGACAATCAGTGGGACACTGATACCTGGGTACAAACTATATCATAATGATAGAGCTGATCAAATTGGTGGAGGGGTTGTGCTCTGTTAGAGAAGGCATGGAGTCAGAAAGGATTAAAGTTTTGCAGGAAACAAAATTTGCTGTAGAATCTCTATAGATTGAAATAATATGTGAAAAGGGGAAAGTGATGGCAGTGGGGGTGTACTATCGACCGCCTGGCCAGAATGAACAAATGGATAATGAAATGCTCAAAGAAATCAAGGAAGCTAACAAACATTACAGCACAGTAATAATGGGTGATTTCAATTACCCAGTATCGACTGGGTCAGTGTCACGGCAGGACATGCTAGGGAGATAAAGTTCCTAGATTAAATAAATGACTGCTTCTTGGAGAAGCTGGTTCATGAACCGACCAGAGGGGAAGCCATATTGGACCTAGTCCTTAGTGAAACACCAGATCTGGTGCAAGATATAAGGGTGTTGGGGCCACTTGGCAATAGTAATCATAGCATGATCGTGTTTGATTTAATCAGTGGAGGAGGGATAGTAAGGAAATCCACAGTACTACCTTTTAACTTTCGAAAGGGAGACTATGATAAAATGAGGAAAATAGTTAAGAAAAAACTAAAAGGAGCAGTTGCAAAGGTTAAAGACTTATATCAAGCTTGGGTGATGTTGAAAACTACTATCGTAGAAGCCCAGACCAACTGTATTCCACACTTTAAGAAAAGTGGAAGGAAGTCCAAAAACGGCCAGCATGGTTTAAAGGTGAGGTCAGAGAGGCTGTTGCCACAAAAGCATCTTTCAGGAAATGGAAAAAAGAGCCAAACGACAAAACCTGGAAACAGCACAAGCACTGGCAAATTAAATGCAAGGCATTGATAAGGGAGAATTTGAGTAGAAGCTTGCTGCGGAAGCCAAAACGCGTAATAGACTTTTTCAAGTACATTCATAGCAAAAAACCTCTGAGAGAGTCAGTTGGTCCTTTAGATGATAGAGGGGTTAAAGGGGCGCTAAGAGGCGACAAGGCGATAGCGGAGAGACGGAATTCTTTGCTTCGGTCTTTACTGAGGAAGATGTAGGGATGTTACGCATGACTGAAGTGTTATTTAAAGGGGCGGAAGAATTAAAAGAAATATCAATACATTGGGAAGATGTATTACAACTATTAGATAAACTACAGAGTAGCAAATCACCTGGGCCGCATCATATACATCCAAGAGTGTTGAAAGAACTGAAATATGAGATTGCAGACATGCTATTAGTAATCTGTGAACTATCATTAAAATCATCTGTAATGACTTCCGGTGATGTCATGGAGCGAATGGCCGCAGTATAGCGAAGCTCCGTCGGTGTCCCGCTAAATTGAGGGGAAAAGTGCTGAACCCAGTGCCAGAGGAGATTTGAGAGAAGGAAGGTGGAATGGCTCAAGCAGCGCGCAAGAAGTTGGCGGGATTCCGATCCCCATATGTGCAGAAGGGGGAGAAAGAGGGGCATGAGGTCGATGGAGCAGAGGGGCCTGGAGGATCGGGGAGCTCGGAGGAGGAAGAGGAGCGAGAGAAGCCCAGGGGGGAAGAAGTACCGATACGGGCCTGGTTGCTGGACTTTAAAAAGGACTTACATGCGGAGCTGGTGGAGATGAGGCGAGAAATAAAGGAGTCGTTGGCGAGTATACAACAGGACCTGAACGGTCTATGAGATTGGGTGGCGGAGTTGGAGGACCACGTGGAGGAGTGCACAGGAGAGATGCAGGCGATGGCAGCAGAGCAGAGCGAATTGAAGAGGCAACAGGAGGAGATGTTGGAGAAGATGGAGGAGATTGAGGACCGCGCACGCAGGAACAACTTGCGGGTGAAGGGGATTGGAGAGATGGTGGTGTATAAAGACTGTGCACAGGTGGTCAGAAAGCTCTGCGCTCATATGCTGGCCCGGGAGGGGGGCGCAGAGGAGGGGGAGAGAGAGGAGTGGAACGGGCACATAGCAGTCTGGGGTCACAGAGAGACAAGCAGCCCAGGGACATTATTGCATGCATGAGCAGCTTCCCTTTGAAGGAGAAAATTTTGCAGATTGCACGAAAATATGGGTGGATTGCCTGGGAAGGCAATGAGGTGGACATTTTCAATGATTTGTCAAAGGGGACTCTGGACAGAAGACGGGGACTGAGAGACGTTATTGCTTATCTCCGGGGGAAAAACCTGAGAGACAGGTAGTTGTTTCCCTTCGGTTTGCTGGTGACTGTCAATGGAGTGTCCCAGAGAGTGAAAGTGGCAGAAAAAGCCTGGGCAGTATTGCATGAGCTGGGCTGTGAGCAGTTGCCCAAAGGCGTGGGAGAGGAGAGAGCCGAGCAAGTTGGAGGAGCAGTGGAAGGGAGTGCACCAGATGGCAGAGGGTCGCTGAGAGAGGACGACGGCTGCAGAGGAGAGTGGAGGATGGCGGTGCGGGGAAGAGATTGACCTCTAAGGACTGAGGAATATCCTGGAAAGATGGAATTTTGCTGAGAGACTCGGGCGGTAGGCCCTATGGACACTGGACTCATAGGGCATTGGGGAAGGGGGAGGAGGAGGGGGCTGTATGGGGTGAGAGTGAGCCTGAAGGTATTGGAGGGGGGGAGGGGGTGGGAGGAGCAGGCAAGGGAGGTGGCGGGAGAGGGGAGGCGCAGGGGGAGGCAGGAGGGGGGAAGTAAGGAGGCGGGGCAGGACAGACACACTCTGAAGGATGGTAAGGGGGGAGAGAGGGGGTAGAGGGGTGGGATGGGGGGGTAGGGGGAGGAGGGGGGGACGAGGGAAGGATACGGATAGGGGAAGGGGGGAGAGATAAGGGGCTCCGAAAATGACGCTGTGAGTGGGAACGATTAATGTGCGGAGTTTGAATTCACCCACAAAGAGGCGATTGCTATTCCGGGAGGCGGTGAAGAATGAATGGGATGTGGTTCTGGTTCAGGAGACGCATTTGCGTCAGAGACGTGGGATTGATGAGGAATGCCCGGTATGCAGAGCAATTTTATTCATGCAATCGGGAGGGGAGGAAGAAGGGGGGGTAGCGGTGTTGATAAAGGGGGGGGGGTGGGGTCCAGATAGAGCGAAGCTTTGAGGATGGGGAGGGGCGTGTGGTGGGGAGTTGGGGGAGGGAGGAGATAGTCCTGGTGTCAATCTATGGGCCAAATGGGGAACAAGCCAGTTTTTGGCGGAAGGTGCGAACGTTGCTGGAGAAACAAGGGGGGGGGGAGAGGGTGGTGGGAAGGGACTTTAATGTGGTGTTGGAACCTATGATGGATAGGGAGCCAGGGCGGGGAGAGGGGAGCGGGCGCAATAGGAAGGAGTTGAATGTGCTGATGAAACAATTGAATTTGGTGGATGTATGGCGAGTGCTTCATCCCCTGAACAGGGAATATACACATTATTCAGTGCCTCATAACAGCTGGAGTAGGATAGACATGGTGTTAGTGGATCAGGAGTGGATATTGGGGGTGCGGGAGGGGGAGATTATCCCGATAGCTTGGTCGGATCATAGGGTGGTGGAGGGTGGGGCTGAAGGGGAGGAGATGAGGTTTTGGAGGCTTAACGAGGGCTTGATGAAATATCCCGAGTTGGTGCGAGATATCAGGGAGGGGATTAAGGAATATTTATCACTGAATGATATTGGAGAGGTTAGGGTGGCAATGGTGTGGGAGGGGCTGAAGGCAGTCATTAGGGGGAAATTTATTCAGTGGGGGGCAAGAAAGAAAAGGGAGAGGTATGAAAAGGAAAGGGCGTTGGGGATAGCGTTGAAAGAGGCAGAGGAGGTATACCGGAGATCGGGGAGAAGAGGAGATAGAGACGCGATGGTGCGGATACGGGGGGGGTTGCAGGTGGAGAAGGTGGCGTTCGAGCTGGCTTGGGTTAAACAGCGGTACTATGAATTTGGTAATAGGTCAGGGCGGATGTTGGCGCAGCAGTTACGGAAACGTACCATGGCCTCTAGGATATATCAAATTAAGGGGAAGGGGGAGGTCTATTACAGTGAGGGGGAGATACAGGAGAGATTTTGGCTGTATTTACGAGACGAGAGGGTGGAAGTGGGGCAAATAGCTGGGTACCTAGAGAAGATAGAGCTCAGTAAATTGCCGGAGGAAGCACAGGAGGAGTTGGAGGCACCAATTATGAGAGAGGAAGTGGCTAGGGCAATTAAGGGGATGCCACGGGGGAAGGCTCCGGGGTTAGAGGAGCTGCCGAGCTCTTTCTATAGAGTATTTAGCGAGGAGATGGGGGAGTTAATGTGCCGGATGTATAATGGGATGCTGGAGGAGGGAGGGGGATCTGCAAGAAGGGATGTTGACCGCTGGGATTACGGTGCTGCCAAAAGGAGGAAGAGATCCGAGGGAATGTGGTTCTTATAGGCCCATTTCTTTATTGAATGTGGATGTCAAGGTCCTGGCCAAGGTATTGGCGGGAAGACTGGGGCCCTGGCTACCGAAAGTGATAAAGGATGATCAGACGGGGTTTATCCCAGGGTGACAAGCAGCAGACAATATAAAGAGGGCAGTGGGGGTGGCATGGGAAGCGCGGCGGGGGCAAGAAGAGTTTATTTTACTGTCTGTTGATGCTGAGAAAGCGTTTGATAGGGTAAATTGGGACTTTCTGATGGAGGTGATGAAGAAAATGGGGGTGGGGGAGAATTTGGAGAAATGGATTAAGGGGTTATATGCCGGGCATGGGTGAAAGTAAATGGGGGCTATTCGAGGGATTTTAGCCTCGGGAGGGGAACGAGGCAGGGGTGCCCTTTATCGCCGCTTTTATTTGCAATGAGCGTGGAGCCTCTGACAGAGGTGATTCGGACTAATGAGAGGATAGAGGGCTGGAGAGAGGGGGGATTAGTCATAAAATCTCTCTGTACGCGGATGACATTCTACTATACCTTAGTCAACCACAGGGTTCTCTCCCGGAGGTAATGGATGTAGTGGCAAGATTTGGGGAAGTATCAGGGTTTAAAATGAATGTTGATAAGACAGAGGTTTTGAGGGTCAGAGTGTCGCCGAGGGTGGAGGGGCTGCTGAGGGGTATGTACCCGTTGCAGTGGGTCAATCACTCCCTGAAGTACTTGGGGGTTCACCTCATGGCAAAGTATGGGGATCTGTATCGCTGCAATTACCTGGGCGTGGTGAGGGACCTGGAGCGGGATCTTGAGAGGTGGATGAAGCAGGAGGTATCGTGGCTCGGTCGAATGGCAGGGGTTAAAATGAATGTGTTACCGAGGTTGCTGTATCTATTCCAAGCATTACCGATGAGAGTGCCGGAGGAGGTGTTGCAGAGAGTGCAACGGAAAGTATTTCAGTACATATGGAATAGGAGACCGCCAAGGATTGCGAGGGAGGTGTTGTATGCTCTGAAAGCGTAGGGGGGGTTAGGGGTGCCGAATATTAAGGACTACTATAGGGCAGCACAAATCCAACATGTAATGGATTGGAGAAAAAGGGGGGAACCGAAGCCATGGGTGACATTAGAGCGCAGGTTGGTAAAGGGGCTTGGCTGTGGGCGGGGGGGAAGAACCGTAGGGCATTGGGAGAGGGGTCGTCGGCAATGCAACAGGTAGTAGGAGTGTGGCATGCGGTAAGGGCAAGAAGGGATGGAGGGAAGATAGGTCAATTCTCAGTGATGATGCCATGGAGGGGGTGGAGACCCTTTACACGGGGATGGGAAGGGGGGAGGTTTGATACTTGGGTGGGGAAGGGGTTGGAGTGCTTCTATCAATTACTGGATGAGGGGGAGATGCGGCCCTTCGAGGAGGTTAGAGAAGAATATGGGCTAGAAGATCAGGATAGATTCTCCTACATCCAGGTGAGCTCCTTTTTGCAGGGGGGCGGAGGGGCTGGAAGGGGGGGGGGAAAGGGGAGGTGTCGGAGATAGAGGCAGTCTGGTATGGGAAATTTGGGTCGAGGGGGATGATATTGAGGTTATATAAAGGAGTGCGGGAGGGGGCAGGGGTAAGGTTTCAATATATGGCGGAGTGGGAGAGGGAGCTGGGGGGGCCACTGACACAGGCGGAATGGAAACAGATTTGGGATAGGGTAAGGGGACTTCCTTGGGCGAGTAGTATTAGGGAAAATTGGTATAAAATTTTGTTCCAGTGGTATTATACGCCGGAGAGGTTGCATAGGATATTTCCTGGGGTGTCGGTGGATTGCTGGAGGGAGTGCGGGGAGGTGGGCTCTTTTTGGCACATTTGGTGGGGATGTGGTAAGGTACAAAGCTAATGGGAGATGGTGGTGAGTTGGATCCAGCGGCACTTGGGGGTGGAGGTGAGGAAGGACCCAAGGGTCTGTTTACTATCGTGGTGGGGGGAAGGGCATCAGGAGGGGGGACCAATGGTACGAGCCTGTTTGAGTGCTGCGAGATGTGAGTTGGCAGCAGCATGGAAGCGTGTTGAGGTACCAACAATAGGGGAGTTTGAGGGGAGGATAAGACATGTTGTTTTAATGGAGAAGTTGACTGCAGCGAGGCGGGAGAGAATGGATAGATTCAGGGGCAAGTGGGGTGATCTGTGGCGTGTCCTTGGGGAAGGGAATGGGGGGAGGGGGAAGGGGGGGCAAGGGGTTGGGGGAGTTGTGAGTGGGAGGAGGGTCACTTATTCATATGGGTGAGCAGAGTGGAGGGGGTTCACGTGGTCTGGGGGTCCCTTAAATATATAGGATCTGAATATAAAGGGTCTGAATAATATAGTGCGGAGAGTAGTGTGGAATGTTGGGCTTTGGAGGGGGGAGTTGGGGAATTTTTTGTGGTTGGATCTGAGTTTGTATGGATGTGCTCTGTGGTTAGAGCTGACGTAGCATGTTGGGTTTAATGCTGCTGTATAAAACCAATTTAAAAATAAAAATACAAAAAAAAAAAAATCTGTAAATACCTGAAGATTGGAGGATGGCGAACGTAACACCAATTTTTGAAAAGGGTTTCAGGGGTGATCCGGGAAACTACAGACCAGTGAACCTGACGTCAGGAAAAATGGTAGAAACCATCATAAAGAACAAAATTGCTGAACATGTAGATAGCCATGGCTTAATGGGATGCAAATTCAATGAGAACTCATTCAACAGTTCACTTCTGTATTTCCTTTCAGTATTTCTTTTTCTGTCGCAACATAAGCCTCAGAAAAACAACCTTTAGCACTATATATTCTCGGAATGTTGTATGATTTCCTAGACATGTGCAGGTTTTTGTACATCAATGGCTTATGTATGGTGAAGAACAATACTTGTGTCACCAATTACCATATTGATATCAAAACACTCAATGCAAAATAATAGAAAGGTACTTAACTTATGTACCGATGTGACACGTCTTGGTCTTCTTAATTTTACACTTTTTTCTTTTTTTACTTCTTATTACTTCTTGCCGTTCTTTTGTCCTTATAAGAAAAGCATGTCCCATGCTTTTCTTATAAGGACATGCTTTTCTTATAAGGACAAAAGAACGGCAAGAAGTAATAAGTAAAAAAAGAAAAATATGTAAAATTAAGAAGACCAAGACGTGTCACATCGGTACATAAGTTAAATACCTTTCTATTATTTTGCATTGAGTGTTTTGATATCAATATGGTAATTGGTGACACAAGTATTGTTCTTCACCACACATAAGCCATTGATGTACAAAAACCTGCACATGTCTAGGAAATCATACAACATTCCTAGAATATATAGTGCTAAAGGTTGTTTTTCTGAGGCTTATGTTGCGACAGAAAAGGAAATACAGAAGTGAACTGTTGAATGAGTTCTCATTGAATTTGCATAGCATTAATCATTCACGAAGCACGGCCAGTTGTTTATTAATTCTACAGTATGGCTTAATGGGAGACAGCCAACATGGCTTTAGACAAGGAAGATTTTATCTTACTAATCTGTTATGTTTTTTTGAAGGTGTGAATAAACAGGTAGACAAAAGGTGAGTCAGTTGATATAGTGTATCTGGACTTTCAGAAAGTCTTTGACAAGGTCCCTCATCAGAGACTTTTGGCAAAACTAAAAAGTCATGGGATAGGAGGCAGTGTACTATTGTGGATCAGGAACTGGTTAAAAGATAGAAAGCAGAGGGTAGGGCTAAATGGCCAATTTTCCCAATGGAGAAAGATGAATAGTGGTGTACCCTAGGGATCTGTGCTGGGTCCACTGCTTTTTGACATATTCATAAATGACCTGGAAAAGGGAATAACGAGTGAGGTTATCAAATTTGCAGATGACACACAACTATTTAAAGTTTTTAAAACCCATGAGGATTGTGGAAAATTGCAGGAGGATCTTGATATATTGGAAGACTGGGTATCCAAATGGCAGATGACATTTAATGTGGACAAGTGCAAAGTTATGCACCCAGGAAAGCACAACCCAAACTATGGTGACACGATGCAAGGTTCCACATTAGGAACCACCACCCAGGAAAAAGATTTAGGCGTCATCGTGGATAACATGTTAAAACCCTCTGCCCAGTGTGCAACGGTGAAGAGAGCAAATAGAATGCTAGGTATCATAAGGAAAGGAATGGAAAATAAAACAAATGCCTCTGTATTGTTCCATGGTATGACCGCACCATGAATATTCTGGGCAATTCTGGTCTCCATATCTTAAAAAGGATATAACGTTATTAGTAAAGGTACAGAGAAGAGCCACCAAAATGGTAAAGGGGATGGAAGGATGCCCCTATAAAGAGGCTAAAAATGTTAGGGCTATTCAATCTGGAAAAGAGACGACTGAGGGGGAGATATGATAAAGGTCTATAAATTAATTAATGGAATGGAATGGAACGGTTTAATGTAGATCGATGGTTTGTCATCAGAATATAGAAAGACTAGGGGATATGCAATGAAGCTACAGCATAACCTATTTAAGACTAATAAGAGAAAATATTTTTTCACTCAACTGTGAATCTAGTTTGTTACCGGAGGATGTAGTAAAAGCTGTTAGTGTAGCTGAGTTTAAAAAAGTTTGGACAAGTTCTTGGAGGAAAGATCCATAAACAATTTTTAAAAGGGACCCAGGATATCACTGCTTGACCCAGTACAAACATTGTGGGACCTCTGTCTTTTGGGGAAACTGCTAGGTACTTATGACCTAGATTGGCCACTGTTGGAAACAGGATACTGGGCTTGATGGACCTTTGGTCTGGTCCAGTGTGTGGCATATCTTATGTTATGAGCATTTATATGCACCGCTTTCAAGATGTTTCTCCTTTTACCCATTTCTACAGTAGTATTTAATGTTTCACTGACCTCGGGGCTTTCTTTTTTACCCATTTCTAATGAATCTCGTTTAAAGCCCTCTTCAGTAGGTTAGCCATTCTGATGCTGCTGCTGCTACTACTACTACTGAGCATTTTTATAGTACTACAAGACGTACACAGTGCTGCACAGCCACATGTAAGAGACAGTCCCTGCTGATCAGAGCTCACAATCTTGTCAAGACAGGCAACACAGTAACTGTAGACATGGGATATATCTCGGGGAAATTAAAGGTAGTGAGGAGCTGCAGAGTGAATGCACTTATAGGTCAGCTGGAGAAGTTTGAACTGGATGTGGAAGTGGATAGGGAGCCAATGAAGTGATCCAATGAAGTGGATGCCATCTCTGCTCTGCAACTCTTGGAACATCATCCTATGTTCCAGAAAACCAAAACACACTCTGGCACTATCCACGCAGCCTTGCATTCATCTCCAGGATGTAAGCTTCTCTGCCTCAGCCTTTACCCTCAACAGGAAGGTTTGAAAGGAACACCATCTGCACCCTTATCTGCTTCACCCTCTGTCCCAGAGCCATGAAGTCAGTTTTGATGTGTTCAGAGTAATGCCTAGCAGTATCATTTGTGCTGACATGGATGAGCAACATTGGTTAAAAGTAGACTTGATGAGTCTTGGAAATATCTCTGTAACATCATGGATTTTGGCACCTGGCAGACAGCATACTTCTTTGGACATCTCTGGTCAGCAGATGAATGCCTCAGTACCCCTCAGAAGAGTGTCACCCACCACCACTATCTTTTGGTTCCTTGTGGTCACTGTTTCTGAAACTTTGGGGTGCTTGAGCTCTGGTTCTTCCCTTTCCTGGGATGCTTTCACCACCTCCACGTCCATGGCTGCATACTGGTTCTTCAGTTCAAGGGCTGGAGAAGTTGGAATGTTGATTATGCAGGATCTGGTGACTTGTGTCCAACTTTCTTCATTCTGTAGCCTCCCATCTTCACCTCTGTCGGAGAGCTTGGATGTTTCTTTTTTTTTTAATTTAATCTTTATCAGTTTTACAAAACAAAGAAGAATTTTACATCTTCTTAAAGAAAAATGGTTACAGGACAGAAATAAACATCCTTAATACATTCAATCATGTATAACAAGTAATATAGAAAAACAACACCTGTCCCAACTACAGCCCCCAATACAAGAGATCCAAGAGAATTACATAACACACAAAACACAGGAAATATTGATAATGAAACTACAGTCAAGATTAATCTAATGGCAGTGGATCAGGAGACTCTTCAGAGGAGCGCCTCGTGCTCAAGAAACTTACTAACTGAGAGGGTTCATAGAAAATAAAAAATTCATTATTCAATTTGACCAGACATTTACAAGGGAATTTCAAAAAATATAAACCCCCCAAAAGCAACACCCCGGGACAAAGTAGAAGAAATTCTTTCCTACGTTTTTGAGTTTCTTTAGATAAATCTGGAAATACACGTATTGTTAAATCATGAAACTGCACGTTCCGCTTCTTAAAAAACATACGGAAAAACCAATCCCTGTCAAACGTTAAAGCAAAAGAAGCAATCAAAGTAGATGGAGAAACTACATCATGTAAAGATGACTCTAATATAGCAGAAATATTCAATAAATCTGCAGGAGCCCCCCCCCCCCCTCAACTATCCCTTCCCCACAAACTCTTTTCCCAGAAGGGAGATAGAACACTTTAAGCATAGGGGGATGGGATTCAAGTGGAACATCCAAAACTTCCAACATATATTTCTTAAACATTTCCTTGGCCGAGATAGAAGGTGACCTAGGAAAATTAATACATCGGAGATTGGGATATCTAGTAGTGTTTTCCAACATTTGACTTCATTGCCAACATATCGTTCTGGTAAAGTGAGATACCATCTTCCGAACTAGAAACTTTCCGTTACCGACGATTGTACAGCTGTTATTTCCAGCGTGTGTTGCTGCAGAAGGCCCATATGAGCCTGTGTCTGAGCCAACAGGGTAGCAATTTGGAGAGCAACCAATTCACCCAACTTAACTATAGCCGACCAAATCGATTCCAATGTAAAAACGGCTGGTCTATCAAAGGTAAAAGTCAATACCTTCCCAGGAGGTTCCTCAGTCGGACGGCGCTCCATACTCGAGTCCCCAGTTATAGGAAGGACATCCACCAACCTGTCTGTAGGCCCCTTCAAAACTGGGTCCTCTGCTCTAGTCGGGGGAACAGATCTCAAACCCCCACTCCTCCCCTGCGGAGTTGGTCCTCGAAGGGCAGAGCCTTCCACCTCCTGGGAGGAGAGCTCCTCCTCAGTCTGCACAGGGCTACTCCTCAGCAGTAGGAGGCCGCCACTGCTCCGGCGGAGAGATTTCAGGCCCGGATACACCTGTCGAGCTATCCAGCCCCTGCGAGGGTTCAATGGGCTGATGCTCCGTTGCAACACTTGACTGCCGTAGCGGCATCACAAAAGAATCAAGCGGTCCCACCACCTGTTGGGAAGAAGCAGAGGAGGCTATCGGGCTAGCAGAGGACTTCTTAGGCCCTTTAGCCTTCCTTTTGCCCATAATCAAGGTAAAAGCTTGAAGCAAACACCGCCACGACGCTCATTTCAATCCGCCATCTTGGATCTCTCCAGAGCTTGGATGTTTCAAGAAGTATTTCATCAATGAACTTCACTGTCTCGAATGCTTCTCATCCTTGCCACCTCTTCTCTGGGCTCCTCTACTTTCCTGAAAGCTTCAGCATGCTGCATATGGAATCAGACCTTCAACTGGCATTGAAATCTGTCTGGACAGAAGCAGAAGCTGTAATGGGGGCAACAGCGAGGTTCCAATAAAATAAAAGTAACCCAGATGCCCCTAAGAACAGAGCAGACAGAGCTGAAAGATTCCAAATTACCCCATCTACTGCTAACCAGATTAATATGAATAAAAAACAACCTCTAAAATGCCTGTATGAAATTGCTAGAAGTCTGAAAAATAAGATGGGAGAGTTAGAATATATAGCACTTATTGAAAGGTTAGATATAATTGGCATCTTGGAGATCTGGTGGAAGGAAGACGACCAATGGGACACTGTCATATCTGGGTATAAAATATATATTTATTTGTTATACATTTCTATACCACCCCTTCCAGAAATCAGGGGCGGTTTACAAAAAAAGAACATGTTTCATATAACAAGATCCGTGGTAAACAAAGCAAAACAGAACAAAACAAAACAGGAACTATTTACATATCAACTATGTACATGATTTACGTAAGTCAGGATAGTAACATAGTAAATGACGGCAGATAAAGACCAGTATGATCCATCTAGTCTTCCCATTACGATGCCAAAAGTAGGTACACCTGCTGCTCCATGCAGGCCCCCCCTCCCCATGTCTTTGTCCAGGGGTGATCCCGCCACTCCTTGTAGAATACCCCTATTTGTTAAAGAATTAGATGGTTCCGATTATTTTGATATTTTCTTGATGCTGTAAAGGGATCCACTGGTCTGTCCCATGCCCTTTTGAACTCCTTCACCGTATTTGCCCCCACCACTTCCATCGGGAGCACATTCCAAGCATCCACCACCCTTTCAGTGAAAAAGTATTTCCTGACATTGCCTTTCAATTTACCACTTTGTAGCTTCATGTTATGCCCTCTAGTTTTGTAGCTTCTCCATCTTTGGAAGAGGTTTGTTTGTTCATTATTTCTCTAAGTATTTAAAGGTCTGAATTATATCTCCCCTGTCCCTCCTCTCCTCCAAAGTGTACATGTATAGGTCTTCAAGTCTCTTCTCATAAGGCTTCTGACGCAGGTTCCAAATCATTTTGGTTGCCTTCCTCTGAACCGTTTCCAGTCTTTTTACATCCTTTGCAAGATATGGTCTCCAAAACTGAACACAGTATTCCAATTGAGGCCTCACCAGTGACTTGTACAGTGGCATAAGTACCTCTTCCTTTCTGCTGGTAATACCTCTTCGTATGCAGCCCAACATCCTCCTGGCTTTTGCCACCGCCTTGTCGCACTGTTTGCCACCTTGAGATCTTCAGAAATAATCACTCCAAGGTCTTTCTCCTGATCCGTACACACCAATCTCTCTCCCCCTATCGCGTACATTTCCCTTCTGCTTCCCAAGTGCATGACTGCACTTCTTCGCATTAAATCTTAATTGCCAAGCATTAGACTATTCTTCCAGCTTTTGTAGATCATTCCTCATGTTAACCACTCCCTCGGGGGAGTCCACTCGGTTGCAAATTTTTGTGTCATCCGCAAAAAATCAGACTTTTCCATGCAGTCCTTCAGCAATATCACTCAAATACATTGAACAGTGCCGGGCCCAGGACCGACCCCTGGGGCACCCCGCTAATCACCTTCCCTTCATCTGAGTGAGCTCCATTTACCATCACCCTCTGTCGTCTGTCAGTCAACCAATTTCTGATCCAATTTACCATCTTGGGATCTATCCCCAAGCTACTGAGTTTATTGATAAGCCTCCTATGAGGAACAGTATCAAAGGCTTTGCTGAAATCCAGGTAGATGACATCCATCGCATGCCCCTGATCTAGTTCCCTGGTCACCCAGTCAAAGAACTCAATCAGATTTGTTTGGTAAGATCGTCCTCTGCTAAAACCATGTTGTCTCGGATCTTGCAACCTGTTGGCTTTGAGAAAGTTTACAATTCGCTCTTTCAGGAGCGCCTCCATTACTTTTCCTGCCACTGGGGTAAGGCTCACAGGCCTGTAGTTTGACGCTTCTCCCCTGTCACCACTTTTTTGTATAGGTATGACGACAGCCATTCTACAGTCCTGAGGAACCTCTCCTGTTTCCAAGGATCTATTGAAAACATCCTTTAACGGCCCTGCAAGAACCTCTCTGAGCTCTTTCAGAATCCTGGTATGTATCTCATCCAGTCCCATGGCCATGTCCACTTTCAGTTTTGCAAGTTGTTCTAACACATCATCTTCTGTGAATGGTGTGGTATCTACTTCATTCCCAGTTTATATTTGGGAATCACAGGTGGTCCTTCTCCATGACTTTCCTTAGTAAAAACAGAACAGAAGTATTTGTTTAGCAATTTCACTTTTTCAATGTCACTTTACACGAGTGCGTTCCCAGCACTTCTGAGTCCTGCAATTCCACCTCTGATCTTCTTCCTTTCCCCAATATACCTGAAGAAAGTTTTGTCGCCACACTTCACATTTTTAGCCATCTTTTCCTCTGCCTTTGATTTTGCTATCCTTATTTCTCTCTTTGTCTCTTTGAGTTTGATCCTGTATTCATTTGTGTTGTTCTGTTTGCAAGCTTTTGAATTTTGCGAAAGCTGTGTTTTTTGCCTTTATTTGAGCAGCCACTTCTTTGGAAAACCAAATAGGTTTTTGTCTCCTCTTGTTTTTGTTTACTTTTGTTACATATTTATCTGTTGCCCCTTTTATTGCCACCTTTAGTTTAGCCCATTGCAATTCCACTTCCCTTATCTCCTTCCACCCTTTCAGCTCCTCCTTTAGGTACTCAGTCATTTTATTGAAGTCTGTGTTTTTGAAGTTTAGGATCTTGAGCTTGCTATGATCGGCCTGTACCATGGCTTTTATCTCAAACCACACCATGTGGTGATCGCTGCTGCTCACAGGGGCACCCACGCAGACATTTGACACGTTATCACCGTTGGTGAGCACTAAATCCAGCGTTGAGCTTTCCCTAGTTGGTTCCATCACAGCTCGTCTAAGTAAAGCATCTTGGAGAGCATCCACAATTTTTTTGCTTCTTTCCAGATTTGCAGAAGGAGTAATCCATTCTAAATCAGGTAGATTAAAGTCACCCAATATGATCGCTTCTCCCTTTGTGGCTATCTTGGCAATATCTATAATCAATTCATTATCTATCTCTTCAGTTTGTGTCGGAGGTCTGTATACTACAGCAGTATGGATGACAGTGCCATCTCCTCTTTCCAACACAATCCAGAGCGCTTCTTCTTTTCGCCATGCCCCCTGCATTTCAGTAGCTTTAATATTGCCCTTGACATACAAGGCTGCTACTCCTCCTCTTCCATTTCCTCTGTCTCTTCTGAATAGATTGTAGCCAGCTATGGCTATATCCCAATCATGTGATTCATTTAGCCAGGTTTCTGTAATGGCCACAATGTCCAAATCCATTTCCACCATTAGGGCTTCCAGGTCCGGAACTTTGTTGGCTAAGCTTCGAGCATTAGTGCTCATTGTTTTCCAGGATTTAACTGGCTTGTGTGTATTTTGCATTGTTTTTGTTCTGCCCACATCTTCCCGCTTGTTTTTAATGTGTGGTTTAAAAGTGTGGCTGTTTCTGATTTTCTGCTTTTGCAGGGGGTGACGTCCAGAGCTTGACCTTCCACATCTGTGTTCACTTTTTGCTCTAAGTACTTCAACAACTTGGTTTGTATTCCTGCTGGCTGAAGAGTCTGGGAGGCACTTGACCATCTTCTCTCTATTGAACTGTGTTCCCAAGTTGGTGCCTCTGATGATGGAATCCCCAAGTATTAGTAGTTTGCTGTTTGGTGAGGTTTTCTTCATATTTGGTCCTCTAGCAGGAGATTGGGCATTGTCTGTCTCATTTAAGGGCCCTTCAGTTTCTTTGGATTGGGCATCCTCATTAGCCAAGGCAGAGAAGGCATTGTGCAGGGATGTTTCCTGATGCATAGGATGTCTTTGTGTCACAGGTCGCAATCTACCAGAACCCGTTATGATCCATTTATTCCTGGGGTGTTTGATTCTTTGTTGGCGTGGTGGTAGACATTGTTCAGTTTGTATCTTAGAAGAGGTGTGTTTCATTGCAGCCAATTCCTCCCTCAGTTCCACATCTTCATTAGGCAAGGCAGAGGAGGCATTAAGCAGGGCTATCTCTTGATGCATAGGATGTCTGTGTGTTACAGGTCGCAATCTACTAGAACCCACTTTGATCCATTTCTCCCTGGGGTGTTTGATTCTTTTGGGGAGTGGTGGTGGACGTTGTACAGTTTGTATCCTAGAAGAGGTGCTCTTCATTGCAACCAGTTCCTCCCTCAGTAGGGTCACTTCTTTATGCTTGGCAGCTAGGTCTTCCCATAGTAGAGTCAGTTCTTTATGCATGGCAGCTGACCTGAAGCACAGAGGACAAGCTCTCAGGTTCCAAATGATTTGTCTTGGAATAAATGTACCGTAGTTATTGCACTGAACACACATGCTGAATAAGCAGTCCTAGAAGAAGAAGAAAGGAAGACGAAGGGGCGGGCCTTAACCCAAGTTGAAAGGATAGATGGCAACGAATGCGACCACTCTATAGGCAATGTAGCCCCTGGGGTGGGTGGGATGAGGGGTAGGGTGGGCAGGAACCTAAGTGTCTCTGGCCAGTAGGCTGTTCCTGAACTGGGGCACCTACAGATATCTGCTCCAAAGCTACACAGGAAAGCAGTCGGTCTGAATATCCGCAAATGTAATGTATAGCCACAGTTAACCTTATATTGGTGATATCCCCAAAAAACAAACACTTAAACAAATTTGTAGTCTTAGCTTTAGGCTTTCTGAGCACTCCAGAGCACATGCAGTCTGCCTTAGACCGGTATTGTGTGTCCAGGTGTGAGATGGACTACAATCAGCACCTCCCTGGGAGCAAGCTATTCTCCAAGCAGTGCAACAGATTTTAACCCTTTATTATATGGATACTTAGGCCCCAGTAGTCTGAATATCCCCAAACTTAATGTATAGCCACAGTTAACCTTATATTGGCGATATCCCCAAAAAACAAACACTTAAACTCTGGTAAAATAGCTTTATAAGCTCGGGCGTGAGGAGAGTTTGAAATGATAACTTGTGTGTATGAGGGGGTCAGAGAGTGTTGGGGTGTGTGCTAGCATTGTCTTTAATGCTACCATAGTATTCCTTGAAAAGGAGTGTTTTATTTTTTAATATGGCTTTATTTCAATCAAAGCGGTTTACATTGTAACTTAAACTTGGTAATATACATTAAACAGGGACATTGATAACTTGGATTTTTCTGAGCAATGGAGGGTTGAGTGACTTGCCCAAGGCCACAAGGAGTGCTAGTGGGAATCAAACCCTGGACTCTTGGTTCCCAAGCCAGTGCTCTAACCATTAGGCTGCTACTCCACTTTTCTAAATACTTGGAGGTCCTTTATTGAATGTAATGAGTGGGAGGGAGTTCCATAGATTGGAGGAAGTGTAAGTTAATGCCCTGGTGCTTGTGTTCTGCTTATATATCGCAATAATATGGTAGATCAAATGGGGGGGAGGAGGGGTTGTGCTCTCTGTTAGAGAGGGCATTGAGTCACATAGGATTAAGATTTGCAATTCTCTATAGATAGAAATTCCATGTTAAAAGGAGAAGGCGATGGCAGTGGGGGTGTACTTCTGACTGGCCAGAATGAATAGATGGATGATGAAATGCTAAAAAATCAGCAAAGCTAACAAAAATTACAACACAGTAATAATGGTTGATTTCAATTACTCCAATATCGACTGGGTCTGTCACAGCAAGACAGCACCGACTACCTGGAGACAGTCTCCATCTCCAACAAGTGTTGCTCTATAACCTTGTTGTATAGAGCTCCTTCAGCCTCCCTTGGTGACCTCCCAACTATAATAAACCTCGCCTCCAACATCCAGAATCCTAATATCCCAATTTGGATCCTAGGTGATTTTAACTTGCCTGCGCTTCAAAATAACCAAGCATCCGCCTTTCTAGAAGCTCTAGAAAATCTAGGATACAAACAACTAGTTAATGAACCCACTTCCTCGACCTTGTATTTGCCCCACAGACAGTTTGTGACCAGTCCCACAATACTGTGATGTCCATAACTACCGTGCCATGGTCAGACCACAAACTTATCTTCCAGATTCCCACCCATGACATTCAAGCAAAGAACAACAGATCTCCAAGCACGACTTCCAGAATACCTGCTCGAAGCTTCCATCCATTCAATAGAGATCGTATCCTCGACGGAACATGCTCACTCTTGAACGAGCACTCCCTAAACCTTGAAGAGCTGATCTCCTGCTAGAACAAGAGTCTCAATGCAATAGCACTTCGACCTCCAACTAACAGGTCATCATGGTACACAGAGCAGCTAAGATCATCACTCACCCGTCTACGGCAGCTCAAGAAACGCTGGCGCCTGTCTCGCTCCAGTGAAGACCATTCAGCTTACATCTTCCAGCTAACCAGCCATCGCAATGCTATCACAGAGAAGATGAAGCAGTATCACACAGATACTCTGAAGCGTTCTTTAAACAAACCTCATGATCTGTTTAACTTAGTCAAGACTCTTTCTAAGGAACCAGCCCCCGAACATAAATGTGAAATCCATCCCCAGGAGTTTGCCATATACCTACAATCTAAGATTTGCCAGACAAATAAAACTTCTATTGAGGTTTCTTCCGCTGATCAAGAGTGCCTAACCCTCTTAACCTCCTTTTCTACCCCTACCAAGAAACGCATCGAAGACTCGATCATGACACTCAATACCACTACTGCACAGACTGATCCTTGTCCAGCCTTCTGGATAAAAGAACTGCGCAGCGAATTCAGCACAATAATAACCAGGATAATGACCCTTTCCTTCACAACCGGATCTTTCCCCCCGGCCCTAAAGCACACATCTATCAGACCGCTGCTTAAAAATAGCAAGTTGGATCCTCAAATGGTAGACTCTTACAGACCCATTGCAAGCAATACCATTCCTCGCAAAGTTAATCGAAAAAGAGGTGCAAAGGCAGTTACAAGACCATATCGACGCTGCTGCTCCACTGGACCCATGCCAGCATGGATTCAGGGAGTCCCATGGAGTGGAAACTCTCCTTACCACCCTCTTCAATAATATTATTACTGTTGTAGACAACATCCGGCAGGGGTGCGCACTCATTTTCTTCGACATTGCCGCAGCCTTCGACTCGGTAAGTCATGAGCTTCTCCTAGTATGACTAAAAGAGAAAGGCATCAGTGGAACAGCACTTGAATGGTGCAGAGCATATTTATCCGGAAGATGGCAGCACGTTCGATCTGGTGGAGCAACATCTGAACCATTTCATCAAGGCCAGGGAGTCCCACAGGGTTCTTCCCTCTCTGCCTTGATGTTCAACATATACATGCAACCCATTTGTAATATTGTTCGGTCATTCAATGTTAGTTGCATGATATACGCTGACGATGTTCTGCTCTATATGCCGTTCTCCATTGATAAATTTGACCTCTCCCCTCTAACCAATTGCTTCAATGCCATATCGGAATGGCTCCAGTCACAAAACCTAAGAATTCAATATAAGAAGACTGAGGTGCTCTTCATTACGAGGAACCTTAATTTCAGCCCTCCACAATCCTTGAAGGTGAACGACGCCGATCTTCAAGTAAAACCCACAATACAGTACCTGGGTGTTATACTGGATCAAAACCTCGACATGAAGGCACATATAGCTAACATAGTAAGAGCTATATATTACAAGATCCGCTCACTCAGACATCTACGCCCTTTGCTTGAGCCAGGGGACTTCCGTACAATTTACCAGGTTCTGATCATACCTCATTTTGATTTCGCCAATGCCATTTTACAAGGTCTCCCCCAATCCACATTAAATCCTCTACAGCTCGCAATGAATAGCGCAGCAAGAGTTGTTCTCGGTGCATTGCGGAGAGATCATGTGACGCCCCTTCTGAAGCAGTTACACTGGCTCCCTATACACGCCAGGACCGTCTTCAAGACTATGTTACTGACTTTCAAAGCAGTTAATAGTCTCTCCTCATCCTCACTAACCGACCTCATCCAAACCATAACCCCAAATAGATCAAGAAGATCCACATCCATAAATATGCTAACGATTCCGAAATAATCAACAAGATGCACAGCGATGACAGCAAATAGAGCTTTTAGGCTCTGTGCCCCAAGACTCTGGAACGCTTTACCAACTAACATCAGAGCAATCACTAACCTAGCCAAGTTTAGAAAGTCCCTCAAACATTACCTTTTCCTCAAATATTTCCCAGAGAACAATGAACTACAGCACCACTTAAATTCTCAGCTACACTAACACAGCTATGGAGCCAGGAGAACACACTTAGTTAGGTGTCCTGGATCATTTAACTACATGTTACTTTATATGATAACTCTAATGTGTAAATAGTTTCTCCTATGTATTCCAAGTTTGCTACCCTGTTATTTGTAACTCTCCCTTGTTATCCAAGTTTGATGCCCGGTTAATTGTCTGATTTTTCTGTTCCATGTAAACCGCGCTGATGCAGAATAGTGCGGTATATAAGAAATTGTAATAAATAAATAAATGTTAGGGAGCTAAAGTTTCTAGATGAAATAAATGACTGCTTCTTGGAGCAGCTGGTTTATGAACCAACAAGAGGTGAAGCTATTTTGGGCCTAGTCATTGATGGAACACAGGATCCAGTGCTAGAGATAAGGATGTTTGGGCCACTTGGCATAGTGATCATCACATTTGATTTAATAAATGGAGGGAGGATGGCAAGGAAATCCACAGTACTACCTTTCAACTTTCAAAAGGGAGACTATTATAAAATGAGGAAAATAGTTAAGAAAAAAACTAAAAGGAGCAGCTGCAAAGATTTAAAAGTTGACATCAAGCATGTGCGTTGTTTAAAAATACTATCTTGGAAGCCCAGACCAGATGTATGCCATACTTTAAGAAAAATGGAAGGAAAGCCAAAAAACTGCCAACATGGTTTAAAGGTGAGGTCAGAGAGGCTGTTGCAGCCAAAAAACATCTTCAGGAACCACCACCCAGGAAAAGGATTTAGGCATCCTTGTTAATACATTGAAACCCTCTGCCCAGTGTGCGTGGCAGCCAAAAAAGCAAATACTGAAGATTGCTAGGAATCATAACTAAAAGAATGGAGAATAAAACGAAGAATATTATAATGCCTTTGTATCGTTCCATGGTGTGACTGAACCTTGAATATTGTGTGCAATTCTGGTCATCATATCTTAAAAAGGATAGAGCAGAATTAGAAAAGGTACAGATAAGAGCCACCAAAATGTGTAAAGGGGATGGAAGGATACCCCTGTGAAGAAAAGCTTAAAAAGTTAAGGTTCCTCAACTTGAAAAAGAAATGGCTGAGGGGAGATAAGATAGAGGTTGATAAATTAATGAATGGAGTGGAACTTGTAAAAGTAGATCTGTTTTACTTTTATCTTATTTCCTTATATACTGCCCAGGCTGAAAGGCATTAACATGGTTTACAAACACTACAAGCAGGTACTGGATATATTCCCTTGTCCCCAAAGTTCTCACAATCTACAGGAGGCAGCGGAGGGTTCAGTGGCTTGCCCAAGGCCCCAAGGAGTGCCTACAGTCCCGGCCTGAGATTACTGTCCCTGAGTGGGAATTGAACCCCTGGCCCTCTGGCCAGAGGTAACTTGTCCCAGCCACTATGCCACTCTTCCATTACTCCATCAAAAGTAGATAAACTAGGGTTCATGAAAAGAAGCTACTATGTAGCCCATTTAAGACTAATAAGAGAAAATATTTTTTCACTTGAGCAATCAGACTCTGGAATTCGTTACCTCAGAATGTAGTAAAAGCTGTTAGTGTAGCTGCATTTAAAAAAGGTTTGGACAAATTCCTGGAGGAAAAGTCCATAAACTATTCTAAAAGAAATTGGGGAAATCCACTACTTACCCTGGGATAAGCACTGTAAAATCTGTCTACCTTTTTGTGAATCTGAGAATTACTTCTGACCTGGATTGGCCACTGTTGGAAACAGGATACTGGGCTTTGAAGGACCTTGGTCTGACCCAGTATAGCATTTCTTATGATGATCTTCAGGAACTCTTCGTCCTTCAGGCTGCAAATGTGGTCAAGCCCAATCTACCAGGACAGAAAGGGCTGGGATTCTATTTGAGATATTTCCTAGTGACATAGTCCTTCCTTGACCTGAGGGATCTGGACAGGTAATTAGTCGGAGACATTCACAGTATTTCCCTGGGCACCTTGTTCTCTTTTCTTCTAAAAGAGGATTGGCTTTTTTCTTTAAACCTAAAAGACGTCTGCATCCTTATACAGATACATCCCAGTCACAAGAAGTATCTGCGATGCATTGTAAGGAAACATCATGTCCAGTATCACTATAATGTACTACCCTTCAGCCTCTGATTTTCTCCTTGCGTGTTCACAAAATGCCTTGTGGTTGTTGCAGAATTTCTCTGCAGACTGGGCGTGCACGTATTTCCCTACTTGGCCTATTGGCTGAACAAGAGTTCTACTCAGGAAAGTGTTCATGAATCTGTATGCCTTATCGACCCGGTGGTTGGAACTAGAAACACAGAAACAGAAATATGACAGTAGATAAAGATCATATATGGTCTATCCAGTCTGCTCTTCCCATACTAACTACTAAGCTTTACAGTCTTTCTTTTATTTTTTCTTTTAGGGATCCTCTGTTTTCGTCCTATGCTTTCTTGAATTCAGATACAGTCCTCATATCTAATACCTTCATGGGGAGACTCTTCTATGCATCTACCACTCTTTCTGTAAAGAAATATTTCTGCAACTTACTCCTGATTCTATCCCCTTTCGCCATCATCCTATGCCCCTTCATCACAGAGCTTTCTTTAAATTAAAAGAGCTCTCCTGTGCATTTGTGCCACAGAGGTATTTAAGCATCTCTGATATCTCCCCTCTCCTGCCTTTCTTCCAAAGTATACATAGATTGAGATCTTTAAATCTATCCCCGTATCCTTATGATGAAGACCACTGACTATTTTGGTAGCAACCCTCTGCACCAGCTCCATCCTGATTATATCCTTTTGAAGTTGTGGTCTCCAGAATTGCACTCAATACTCCAAATGAGTCTCACCAAAGACTTATATGAAGGTACTATCACCACCTCTCTGCTGGCCGTTTTTCTTCCAATACAGCTAAGCATCCTTTTGACTTTCACCATCACCTTTTCTACCTATTTAGCAATCTTAAGATCATCAGAAACAGTCACTCCCAGGTTCTGCACTTCTTTTGTGGACAGAACTACTTCATCCCCCTATACTGTACCGCTCCTTGGATTTCTGCAGCCCGAATGCATGACCCTGCATTATTTTAGCACTAAATCTCAGCTGCAAAATTCTCGGCAATTCTTCAAACTTTGCCAAATCCCTCCTAATGTTATCTATACCTTTCTGGATGTTTACCCTATTGCAGATTTTGGTATCATCCGCAAAGAGGAACACCTTACTTGATAGCCCTTCCACAATAATAAAAATATTAAAAAGAATCTAACGGGGTCACATGTTGTTGGAGAGGTGTTTTCCCCATGCTCCTGACCCCGACTAGTTAAAGTGCTATAAAAGGGAGTTTTTTTGCAAAAGATGAAGTAAGCAGAATATTGAAGAGGAAAAGGAAACTATGGCTGAAACTCGGAAAGCCACTAAAGTGTTGGTAGCAGCTGGGAAATCGCTGAAAGGTTTGTGCCAACTGACAATGGCAGAATGTCTAGTGGGCCAAGATGGCGCCAGCAGGGGCGTCGGGGGAACTTCAGCTGTCGCAGGAAAGGAAATTCAGGCAAAAAACATCAATAGAGCTGTTCGTAGATACCACCGCAATAAGTGCAGGAACTGATTCCTTAATAGCTGCGATCAAAGCCAGTAATAAAGACCTATCTTCAAAGTTATGTGATTCAAACTGATCTTAGGGAAACACAAGTAGAGATTCAAACAGTGATCACAAGAATTGAACAAGCGGAGATGTGGATCATGGGAGCGGAGCATGATCTTATGGGGCTGAAAAAGGACTTTGCGGAGCAAGTGGAACAGATTGTTAAATTATTGGCCAAGATAGATAGATCTGGAAAACTGGTCTAGGAAATCAAATATTAGGATAATAGATGTGCTGGAATTTGGAGACCAGAAAAATATGGAGGCCTACATGGAAGGATTGCTTAGGGACCTATGCATAGATCCGTCACTACCTGAGGATATGGTGATTGAATGGGCTTATCAAGTTCCTGGAGACCAGCAGTCTAACTCGATTTGCCCCCGCCCAGTACTGGCTAAGCTTCTTAATTACAGGCACTGAGTGGAGGAGTGGCCTAGTGGTTGGGGCAAGGTACTTCAGGCCAGAAGGTCGGGGGTTCAAATCCCACTAGAGGACAGTAACCTTGGGCCGGAAGGACTGGGGTTTCTAGTCCCACAGGTGCTCCTTGTGGTCTTGGGCAAGCCACTTAACCCTCCATAGCCCATGTTCCCTGTAAAATAGTTATCGCCAAGTTATAATGCCCTGTTCAATGTAATTTCAGTTTGTTCAATGTAAACCGCACTGATGCAGAATAGCGCGGTATATAAGAGAATGTAAATAAATAAATAAAAACTGGGAACTGATTATACGTCAAGCAAGGAAAGTAGGGGCATATCAGTACAAAGGCCAGAAGATTTGATATTCCTGGACTTCAGTGCCGAATTGGATAGAAAAAGACAAGCTTTCCAAGAGGTTAAAAGGAGATTCCAGCAACATGGGATTATGCAAGCACTACTGTATCCGGAGAGGCTGCGGATTATATGGCAGGGAGAGCCATTGTTCTTTGCAAATCTAAAAGAGGCGTAACGTTTTCTAAGATTCCATTTCCCAGATGACCCACCATTTGGAGCAGTAGGCCCATGCTGGCAGCGCAAGGCCACAGACACACAACAGGACATGGACCTTAACGAAGCAACAGAGAAGGCCCATCGAAGCATGGTGGAAACATTCGCACATAGTGATGATGAGTGAAATGACCTGGCTGGCTGATCAGGGGTGACTGTCAAATCATTGCCCGCCAGGATGCGTGGTGTCATAAGGTAGCGCCCTCAGAACCCATGGAAGTAGGGGATTATGAGCAAAACGTAAGGGAAACTGACAGCTCAGGTTCACACATGGGGAAAGGTTGCTATGAGCAACAGATAAAAACAAAGCCATGAGGTGTTAGGGAACGCCTGAACAGAAGCGTAGCACAAAACTCATTAGGAAATGAGGAGCCACCTGCATGGGGGCGGAGCCCAGGCTAACACCAGCTTAACCACATTTAAAACTCACCGGAAGGTAGGGGGAGAGGAATAGCAGGGACTACGAGAGGAGTAGCAGGAGATACTGAGAGAACTGCTAAGCGTGAAAGCAGTACCAGTGGAGCTGTAAGGATGGAGCCAGGGAGATTACCCGAGGCATATGAGGCTGGTGATTCCCAGGGAAGCTGTTGTGAGCAGCAGTGCACAGCTTGTCAATATCCCCAGGAGCATTGCTACGAAGCAAGCAGAGGTGGCAGTCCAGCAGCCAAGTCTAGGAGGTATAGATTACCTAACACCAGGGATTCAGCAGGGGAAAACTTTTACCCTGAAGTAAGTTTAAAGCCAACAGAGAAACACCGTGGAAAGTGTTCTTCAAAGCAGAGCTTTACTCAACCGAGAGAACAGGAAATAGCAGTGCCTAAAGGTAGACGTATTTACTCTAATAGGAGAGGTTTGAAATACCCTAATTTTCCCTGCACTTACCAGGAACTGTGTAACTCTCAGGAACCCAACTACAGGAAATATGGTAGTTTCCCACGGGCCACTAGTTTAGTGGAGGAGGGGAATGTTTTAGCTCCCCGGCAGGAACATTATAACTTCAACGACAGCTGTGTCCGCCAGGAGAAGTTTATTCTGATGAGGAAGGAATGCAAATTGAGACTATTGGAGAGTCTTTAGATGGAAGTGAGATGGATTGTACATACACGCTGGCTGATTGCATATCATCTCTTTGTTGAAAGCAGCAAGAACTGTTTAGAAGAGGAAACAGGAGAAAAAGTTCTGTGAGTGAAATGAACTGTTTTCTGTTTGTTTTTGTTCCATTAACCAATGCTGAAGTAAGCCAAGTTTTGTTTGAAACATTTTCTTTAATTGTGTCACCAGACGAAGGGTCTGAAATGCTTTATGTTCCACTGTTATGAATCCACGCCGGACGGGGAATAAAGCCTGTGTTTAACCTTACCCTCTGCTTACAACTACACTTATTTGGCTAATGGTAAAAACCACAGGTCCCAGAAGGCCTTGCTAAAGCCTTCACAGGAAAGTCTATAGCCATGAAAATACTGCCCCATTAAACTACCTAAGCCCTTTTTGCCTCTGGGTACGTCGGTGGGTGACAGTGGTGAGACCTGGGTCTAAGATATTGTCAGTTGTGAAGTTCTGAGCAGTATGGGTGGACATTACATATAAAGGAACTGGTCGGGGGAGGGAGGAAACTATGTGGGGAGAATGTTGGCACAGAAGATAGACTGGGTACCTGAGAAGGTGATATCAGGGCCCTGGGGGGAGGAAATGCAACTACGTGGCCATCAGAGAGCCATACAGAGGGAGGAACCCAGTGGGTCTCTTGCTCAGAATCTCCCCCAGGTGTGCTGGGGCTATCTTCCTGATGCCGCCCGAAAGGCCCCCTCCTGGAAAGGCAGTTGTGCCCTGCTCAATACGGTTTGAGGTTTATGGTTTGTAGGTTGTTTACTAAGTTAGCATTGAGGCATGCATGCAAGGAGGGGGGGTTGGGGACAGGCGGAGAGGGGAGGGGCACAGGAAGGGAATAGGAATGGGGACTTTAAAGGTTAGATTGAGGATAACATCAGTTAATGTAAGAGACCTCCAAACAGCTAGGTGACATATGCTGGTAATGCAGGAATTAAGGAGGCTGCAGTCCGATATCTGTCTCCTTCAGGAGATCTACTTGGCCTCAAAAGATGCAGGGTTGATTCGAGCAGAATGAGTGGAGGAGTGCTGGCAATCTCCGGGGAATATGAATAGTGCAGGGGTGGTTGTGAATTTTTTGGCAGGGGCCTCCTTGTCAAGTCCTGCGCAGATGGCGACTATCAGGGGGAAGGACAGTGGCTATAGAATTGTAATGCTCTGGTCTGGCGTTTTGCTTGATAAACTTATATGCCCTTAATAATAAAGGCCAAACTACTTTCCTCAAGGATCTTTAAACCAAAATTACAGGGTGGACTACACTGCTGACAGTATATGAGGGAGATTTTAATATGGTTATGCAGAATGGGATGAACAGATCTGGGTTGTCAGGGAGGGAGGGGAGTGCTTCGCACCACTGCAAAAAATCACTGCCTGGTAGATATCTGGAGAGTACAGCACTCCCGAGTAAGGCAGTACACATGTTTCTCATCTGTACATGGGACATATTCAAAGTTGGATTTTTTTCTATTGACACCATCCTTGTGTCCTTTGATCACAAAGTGCCAGAAGGGAACATTGTTTGGTCAGATCATGCACCCATTCATTTAGAGCTGGGAGGGGGAGGTGGGAATATAGGGGAAGTCAAGCCATGGGGACTAAACACTTCTCTCTCAGAGACAAAGGGATGGTGAGAGATGTCGAAAGAACCATAAAGGGCTATCTCCTAAACAATGATTTAGAAGAGGTCTCCTTGCTGACCTTATGGGATGCTTTAAAAGCAGTAGTGTGTGGCTCCCTTATAGAAATTAGGGCGCTTAAGAAGGAGAGTACAGCCTGACGCAAATTATTGGGGAAAGGGCTGACACAAATTTTTCAAATGTCTCACCCCTCTAAGGGAGTTACTACCCAGGTAGCAATGAAGCAAGCAGAAGTGAGGGCTCTCATGGAGGGTGAGGTGGATGTTATGATGAAGAAAACAGCACAGCAATATTACTGTTGAGGGGGTAAGAGAGATCGACTTTTAGTTTTGCAGTTAAAGAAGCGCCAAGCTCAGACTACCATATAACAAATGAGAAATGAGACAGGGCAGTTGCAGCACGACAGGGAGGAGATAGTGCAGTTCTTCTTACAATATTCTGTTGTACACCTTGGAATGTGTTAAAGACCTAGAGCAAATTAAATGATACCTGGCAGATAAAGCACTTAGATCTTTAACAAAAGAACAACGGGAATGGTTGGATGGCCCAGTAACGGAATTGGAATTGTTGAAAGTGATTAGGGGGCTCTTGCCCAGGAAGGCAGCAAGTCTGGATGGTTTTCCCTCTGAATTTTATATAAACTTTGCAGAAATACTGGCCCCTATATTAATGCGAGTGCTTAATTATGTTGGGGAGAAGGGAGAGGTGCCTTATTCGTTTCTGGAGACACATATCATAGTTATTCACAAAAAGGGCAAAGACCCAGTAGTAGCAGGATCTTATCACCCCATCTCTCTTCTTAACACAGACGCAAAGTTATTGGCAAGAGTATATACAGAGAGATTGAATCAGATACTCCCGGAAGTGATACTTCAAAACCAAAAGAGGTTCATCAGGGGTTGCAATGTGGCTGATAATGTTCGGTGAGCGCTGGATCCTAATGAGTCACTGCGGAAAGGAGCAGAAATCCCTGGTGGTCTTCACCTTAGACACGGAGAAGGCATTTGAATGGGTAGAATGGTCTTGTCTAATTCACGTCCTGAAGGTTTTCAATTTTGGCCTAGTGGTTCAATGGGTGGTGGGTGGACTATATAGTCATCCTACAAGAAGACCGATGTGCCTCCTGTCCCCTTTTCTTTTTGCTCTATCTTTGGAACCCTTTGCACAGACTGAGACAGAATGGGGAAATTCAAGGGGTGAAGGTGGTTGACACTGAGCATAAACCTGCGTTATATGTGGTTGATACCTTACTTTCCGTTCTAATCCACTAAATTCTTTAAGGGAATTTGATGTTGCATACCAGACATATTGAGAAATCTCAGGATATAGGGTCAACCCTAATAAATCAGTGATTCTACCTTTTTTTTTTTTTTTATTTATGCAATTTAAAAAAAAAAAAAAAGGCCACACAGACCAATCTTGAAGAAATAGAACAGGCATTTAAGAAAATACAATCCACAATAAAGCAGATATAATAAGGAAAAATTACAAAAGAAATTATCCTCTTGCCTGGTCTCACTAGCCCACAAAACAGAGGAAGTTTAACATCAGAAATTCTTAACCTAATATACAAAGAAAAAGCAACAGCCCAGTAACGGACTATCTATCTTATGAGCCAACAGTGGAAACCGCCCGCTTGGCGCTAATGAAAGCAAGCAATTGAGAGGGCTCCCAAAAAATATAAGAAATCGCCTGGTATTTAACCAGACACTTACAAGGATGTAGCTTCTCATTGTTATATGTAAAAACAGCATTGCCTTGTTTACTGTTGTTCAATGTAAACTGCAACTGATCATTGGAAGGTGCGGTATATAAAAACTTGTTAATTAAATTAAATTAAATTAAAATTAAGAAAGAAGAGCTCTCCCAGTTGCAAAACCCCCGGGCGGAGCAATAGAAACTCCCTGCGCCTCCTTTGAGTTTCTCTTGAAAGATCAGGATAAATGCGTACTACTAAACCGCGAAATGAAATATTACGTTTCTGAAAAAATAATCTCAATAGCCACTCCTTATCAGATATCAATGCAAAAGTTATAAAAAGTGTAACAGGGACCTGTGACCCAAGGGCAGAATTCTCTAAGACATCAGCAACATTTAAGACATCCTCCTGAATTTGTTCACCCCCTTTAGCACCAGAAGCAGCAGCAGAGACACGCTTCGCTACAGGGAGATAATAAATTTTAACTAAGGGGGGAACTAAATCAGGGGAAACTCCCAAAGTCTCAATCAAATATTTCATAAACATATCTCTAGGAGAGATAGACGAAACTCTCGGAAAATTAATGTCTCAAATTATTCGCACGAGAAATATTATTCAGTTGTTCAACTTTCATTTGTAGTAGTTGTATACTCTTTCTATGTCCCTCGGAACACTCCTCTAGGGACACCACCTTATTATTCACATCAGAGTAGCTCGTCTGAAGGGAAGAAACTGTTTTGTCCAAGTCATTCACCAAACTTGAAGTTAGTCACCTTTTTAGACAGATTCTACCTTTTAATATGGAGGCAATGGTGGGGGAAATACAACAGCCTTTTCCTTACCGGTGGAAATTGGAAGTTCTAGGGTATCTGGGAGTTCATATTTCGAGGGCTAGGAATAAGCTGCATGGGTTGCACTTCCCCCCACTAAAGAAAGTAAAGGAGGATTTCTGGGAATGGTCT
This sequence comes from Ichthyophis bannanicus, assembly GCA_033557465.1. Taxonomy (NCBI): domain Eukaryota; kingdom Metazoa; phylum Chordata; class Amphibia; order Gymnophiona; family Ichthyophiidae; genus Ichthyophis; species Ichthyophis bannanicus. Next base: position 914,681,181 of record CM066031.1, on the reverse strand, counting down.
TATGTTTCAACGTTCCCTATTGACCCGCATTAATGTTATAAAAATGAATATTCTTCCTTGTTTTTTTGTATTTATTTATGATGCTTCACTGACTGATCCCAGACACCTTTTTTTAATGAAGTGCATAGGACAATTTCATATTACATCTGGGCGAGAAGAAGAGCTATAGTTTTGCTGTGTACCTTGATGTTGCTCAGAACGCAAGTGGGGTTATCTCTGCCAAACTTTAAAACTGTTTTACTGGGGGGCACAGATCAGGACAGTTTATTACTGGTGGGTGGATGATCTGACAATAACACTAGGTTGAGTCCCAGATATGAAACACATTCCATTTGGGCCTATGTCGGGACGGCACTGGACTGCTGTTAAACAGCTTATTTATTTGAACAGTTTTTCTATACCGCCCCTTCTGTCGATCATCTGAACAACATATAATTGCAGAGAACATATTAGAACTATGTTACAATTGAACTATATCCATCCCAGTTGGCCACATATAAGATTATAGAGGTAGCTAGATATCCTCAACTATCTACATATTAGCCAGACAGATAAATGAGGTTAGTGGGAGGGTGACAGATGCTGGGGAGATGTGTTTGTTTGAGGGGGGTGTTGGGTTGTGCGTGAGAGTGGGTTGTTGGTCAAGAGGGTGGTAGTGTTAGGCAAACAGTAATGTTTTTAGTTCCTTGCAGAATGTCTGAAGGTCTTTGATTGATCTAATATGATCGGAGAGGGAGTTCCAGAGGGTGGGTGCTATGTACCTGAATGTCCTGAAGATTTTAGGATGGCCAATGTAATGCCAATTTTTAAAAAGGGTACCAGGGGTGATTGATTTAAATGTTGTAACAAGCATTTTATATTTTGTCCTGTTTGCTATGGGGAGCCAGTGGAGATTGTAATGTATGGGTGTGATATGATCTGATAGACTAGCTTTAGAAATAATCCTTGCTGTTAGGTTTTGAGCTAATTGAAGAGAATGTACAGTTTGCTCTTTTTAGGTAGACCCTGTAATAGGCTGTTAAAGTAGTCAAAGTGGGGTGTTATTAATGCTTGTACTACTGTTCTAAAGTCATTCATGTCTAGAAATGGTCTGAGGTGTTGAATTGTTTTCAATTTATAAAATATTGTTTTAGTTGTGTATTTTATATGGGCTGACGTATTAAGGGCTCTGATTATAATAACTAGATATTTTATCTCATGTTTGACTGGCAAGGAAGTGTTGTGTATGTTGATTGTAAATGGGGGTGGGGGTACATAAGATATGCCATATTGGGTCAGACCAAGGTCCATCAAGCCTAGTATCTTGTTTCCAACAGTGGCCAATCTAGGTCATAAGTACCTAGCAGTTTCCCCAAAAGACACAAGTTCCACAGTGCTTGAATTGGGTCAAGCAGTGATATCCTGGGTCCCTTTTAATGGTTTATGAACCTTTCCTCCAGGAACTTGTCCAAACCTTTTTCAAACCCAGCTACACTAACAGCTTTTACTACATCCTCCGGTAAAATATTTATGAAAAAATTAGTCTTAAATAAGTTACCCTGTAGCTTCATTGCATGTCCCCTAGTCTTTCTATATTCTGATGATGTAAACAATCGATCTGTGTTTACCCATTACACTCCATTCATTAATTTATAGACTTCTATCATATCTTCCCTCAGCTGTCTCTTTTCCATGTTGAAGAGCCCTAACCTTTTTAGCCTCTCTTCATAGGGGTATCCTTCCATCCCCTTTACCATTTTGGTGGCTCTTCTGTGTACCTTTTCTAATAACGCTATATCCTTTTTAAAATACGATGACCAGAATTGCACACACTATTCAAGGTGCGGTCACACCATGGGACGATACAGAGGCATTATAATATCCTTTGTTTTATTTTCCATTCCTTTCCTTATGATACCTAGCATTCTATTTGCTCTCTTGGCTGCCACTGCACACTGGGTGGAGGGTTTTAACATTTTATCCATGATGACGCCTAAATCTTTTTCCTGAGTGGTGGTTCCTAATGTGGAACCTTGCATCATGTAACCATAGTTTGTGGTGTTCTTTCCTAGGTGCATAACTTTGCATTTGTCCACATTAAATTTTATCTGCCATTTGGATGCTTGTCTTCCAATTTATCAAGATCCTCTTGCAATTTTCCACAATCCTCATGGGTTTTATCAAATTTAAATAGTTCTGTGTCATCTGCAAATTTCATAACCTCACTCGTTATTCACTTTTCCAGGTCATTTATGAATCTCAAAAAGCAGCGGACCCAGTACAGATCCCTGTGGTATTCCACTATTGACCTTTCTCCATTGGAAAATTCACCATTTAGCCCTACCCTCTGCTTTCTATCTTTTAACCAATTCCTGATCCACTATAGTACACTGCCTCCTATCCCATGACTTTTTAGTTTTGCCAAAAGTCTCTGATGAGGGACCTTATCGAAGGCTTTCTGAAAGTCCAGATACACTATATCAACTGACTCACCTTTTGTCTACCTGTTTATTCACACCTTCAAAAGAACATAACAGATTAGTAAGACAAGATCTTCCTTGTCTAAAGCCATGTTGGCTGTCTCCCATTAAGCCATGACTATCTACATGTTCAGTAATTTTGTTCTTTATGATGGTTTCTACCATTTTGCCCAGTACTGACGTCAGGTTCACCGGTCTGTAGTTTCCCGGATCACCCCTGGAACCCTTTTTAAAAATTGGCATTACATTGGCCATCCTCCAATCTTTAGTAAAGTTTTGCTTTTTGTAGTGAATATTATCTCTGTTTGCTTGAAGTTTATGTACAGGTTTGAATTTAGCCAAGATTCTGCATCAGATATGCTTTTGATGATATTGTTGTATGATGGGTTCTTTATAGCCACCAGTGCATATACCGTAATATCTGCATAGATGAGGTATTTGTTATTATGTTTATTGAAAACTGCACATAGAGATTGGAGGTACAAGTTAAATAGAAGGGCAGACAATGCTGACCTCTGGGTTATTCGCTGTTCATGAGGGAACGCAGCTGAAGATACATTGTTGTTTTTTACATATTGCGAGCAGTTGGAGATGAATGAATTAAACATTTTAACACTGTTCTGGCAATACCTATTTCAGCAAGTTGAGAGAGGAGAATGTTATGATTGACACTGTCAAATGTTGCAGTTATGTCTAGAAAGACCATGATGAAGGCTTGATTTGTATTATCCAATCTGCAAATGAGTGTCAAATAATGCCAAGAGTAGGGTTTCTATTCCATGGTATGGGCGGAAACCATACTGATGTTCATTACGGGGAGCACTGAGGTCAATGAGATCTTGCAGTTGAGTTTGGACTACTTTTTCTATTATTTTTGCTAAGAAAAGGAATGCTTGCTATTGGTCTGTATGATGTGGGTTCATCTTTATTAAGAGATTTGTTCTTGAGAATAGGTCGGATGATGGATAGTTTCAGTGAATCAGGCATTGTGCCTTGGAGGAGGGATTGATTGACAATGTCGAGTATTGAAGGTGTGAACTCAGTTTTAGATGCTTTTATCCATGAAACTGGACATGGGTGGTAGTGTTAATTTGGGAAATTATGTCAAGCAGTTGTTTCTCCTTGATGAGGGAGTGTATGCCATTTTCTGGAGGGAGTTTGATTCTCAGGGATGGATGGGGGCTGAAGGTTTTTGTTCTTTAATTTTGTTGCAAAGTAGTTTGCTAAAATTTGTGGGTCAATGGGGATGGTGTTTGCTGTGTTTTGGTTTAGTTTTTTACGATCTCAAATAGCTCTCTGGGATGGTTGATAGCCTTGTTTAGTATGGTCAAATGATGATCCTTCTGAGGATTGTTTCTTTGTAATTAAGTGCAGTGATCTAATGTTACCTATTTACAGGAGATTTCTTAACTCTCCATTTTCTTTACAGCTTTCGTAGATGCTTCTTAAGGTTGCATATCTCCTGAGTGTACCATTTTTCAGATGGTTTGCGATGGGGTTTCTTTGGTGATTAAGGTTTTGCAGCTGTACCTATTATTGTATTCCACTTTTTTATTCCATCATCAAGATCCTGTGTTTGTGTAATAAGTTGGGGTGTTACCTCATTAAGGAAAGTTTCTTTGAATTGTTTAAATGAGGGACTAAAGGGTGGTGAGGAGGGGAGCTTTGTTAGGGAGGGGAATTGGGACGGTCATTCGTAGGATATAATAATCGGACCTGGGTTGCGGTAGGGTAAGAGAAAAATGGGTGTATTGTAATGGTCTTAGGGAGGAATATCAGGTCAAGGATGTTGCCTTTGGTGTGTGTAGGTTGTTTCACTGTTTGATTGAAGCCCATTTCTTCTATGAACTCTAGGAAGGTGGCAGATTGTTGTGATGAGAGATATGCTAAGTTAGTCTCCCAGGATTATATGCAGTTTCTTGGATGGGGCGGAACAAGCTGATTCCAAGATAGAGGAGAGATTAAGGTAATTGTTGGTTGGGGGTCTGTAGAGTAGGCATATTGTGAAGTTTTTATTTTCAAATTTAATAAGGTCTATGCTGTCACAGTTGTTACAGGCACTGGTGGATGTGTTTAGATTTGTTTTAATCAGTATGAGGACCCACCACCTCTTGGAGTTTCTGGGGCAATTGAGAGTATTTATCTGTAGTGAGCTGGTTTAGTAGGATCAAGTTATTCTCTATGATCCATGTTTTTGTGACATAGGAAGGCCGGAGATTCATTGATCAGTACATCTCGAATTACTGGGATTTTATTTCTTGAGCTTGAGTTTATTAATAGACCAGTTAGTGAGGAGAGTGAGTTATTCTCTCTGAGGGAAGATGCATCAGGGATAGGATTGATTTGAATAAGTCTTCGGTAATGTTTATTATTCTAGTGAAGATATTCATTTCTATTATATCTAAGGATGATGGGAAGATGATTTGGTGGGGGGTAGGGATGAATTATAGGGAAGGTATAGTATAGAGTTAATTCATGCTGGGAGAGGTAGGTGCTGGACAGTGATATGAGTAATGAGATGAAGTGAAGCGCAACTATAATGTTGTGTCCTAAGTCCATCCTTGGTAATGGCGGAGGCAGGTTGTACAGGGGAGGAGTGAAAATGAAGAGGGCAGAGATAGCATAGTTATTCACCTGTAACAGGTATTCTCTGGGTGAGGACTGACTTTCTGCTTGTTCCTGGAGAAATGTGCTATACACTGCTTATTCTAGTAGAGTAAGAACAGTGATGGGTGAAGCAGAAGGTACCATAACCCGGGAGTGATTGGACTTAGCGCATGCTACAGTTGTATTCTAAGCAGTATACAAACAGGTCATATAGCTTGTATTAGATACTTAGTATAAATCAGTAGAGTAATTCTTTGGAGAAATTACATTTAGGTACTATGCGGACCTACAGTTATAGATTTTTAAAATAGAACAGAGCCATAAGGAACATTGCAGAGAAATTTACATAAGCATAGCATGGGAGTGAATGGGGCAACAGGACCCATGGGACAGAGGGCATTCCGAACATTAATTGGATGAGTCTTAATGAATGTATATCTGTAAGGAGAGACAGTACATGTAATAGAAATCGTCTGTCAATAAGCATGAGGTATAGAGACAGTTGGGTGTGACGTATGGTCCATGGACCAAATTAGATTCAAAGCTTGGTCATGTAGTAATGCAGGGAGAGAATTCAGTTAAGGGATTTAAATACACTGGGACTCTAGACAACGTGGGAATGTCAAAGCCTTGAGCAGATCTGTTTAATGACTTACTCATGGATGCGTAGTGTTTGTCCCTATGGTTGTAGCATTCAGACAGAAGTCAGTCCAGAGGTCTTATGTGAATCAGGGGTACATTTGGTTGGTTTCCTCTTGGAGAGGATATTAAATATCTTATCTTATGCAGGACATGAGGGGCTGCTTTCAATGCCTTAGGCCCCTGCCTAAGGGCCATGCCAAAGGGCCCTCTGGCGCGGGCCCACCCAATGGTGCAGCCCCTGATTGGTCCTTAGGCTGGGGAGCAGGGAGGAGATCGGCTTCCTGCTCTTCTGCTCGATGCTGGTCAGAGGGCTGTTGGTGGAAGCAGCGGTGCTGGTGGGATTCACTCCATTACCTTGTCCGGGTGGAGGCGAGTGACGAAGTGGCTGGGGTTTGAGCCACCTGGATCAAGGCTAGTGTTTCTTACAGAGTGGTTTCTATTCCCACCAGAGAGGGCAGACCCGACTTGCTTTAGGTGGCTATGACTTAATAAGATGGAGCGAGTATTCGATTTTATACAAAAAGATAGTTACTCTAGAAGAGATGAGATAATGCAGGAATGTTCAAAGAACCCTCCCACAGTGTTTGCGGTACTGCAATTAGAACACTTTTTGATGTTTATCAGGGGTAGATACTTAGACCGCTCACCCTCGGGAATCTCTCTTTCAGCGCCCAAAGAAAGGAATAGGGCTCTTGGCGCAGTTTTATAGATTGTTGCAGGGAAAGAAGAAGGAATGTCAGAGATCTCAGCTGGGATGGGAGAGGGAGCTGGGGCGAGAGTAGTCAGAAGAAATTTGAGACAGTATTTGGGGAAATACATTTAAGATATCTTTGAATCAAGCACATCTAGACTCCCACTATAAGCTACTATTCAGAATATACATTACCCCCATACAATTGCACAAAATGGATGTAGGTTGCTTGGAATCATGCTGGAGAGGATGCAGATCGAGAGCTACTCTGCTCCATGTGATGTGGGAATGCCTGAGAATTAGACCGCTGTGGGAAGAAGTGATTCAGATTTTCACACAGACCACGGGGTGCAATCAAGGGGGTGGGAGCCCTACCCTCTTAATATTGGGATTCTGAGGGCCCTGGTGTACTGCCTTAATAGAAATCATGTTGCTAATTTCATGTTTCTGGCGATCCGATTAGTGATAGCAACAGGGTGGAAGAAACCACATGCCCCAACCATTCAGGATTGGACTAAGAATTTAGCGCAAACTATGGAGTTAGAGTTAGGAGCTGCCCAGATTCATGGAAATGGAGAAGAGGTTCTGCTAAAATGTAAGCCGGTGTTGCAATATTTTAGGAAGAGATGGGATAGAGAAAGGGTGGGGTAGGTATTCTCAGGGCAGTGACTGGCCGGTATTTAGGTGTGTTAAGAACATAAGATATGCCATACTGGGTCAGACCAATGTCCATCAAGCCCAGTATCCTATTAACAACAGTGGCCAATGTAGGTCATACGTACCTAGCAGTATCCCCAAGAGACACAGGTTCCACAATGCTTGTATTGGGTCAAGCATTGATATCCTGGGTCCCTTTTTAATAATGGTTTATGGACCTTTCCTCCAGGAACTTGTCCAAACCTTTTTTAAACCCAGCTACACTAACAGCTCTTACTACATCCTCCGGTAACAAATTCCAGAGTTTGATTACACATTGAGTGAAAAAATATTTTCTCTTATTTGTTTTAAATAGTTTACCCTGTAGCTTCATTACATGTCCCCTAGTCTTTCTATATTCTGATAGCGTAAACAATCGACCTACGTTTACCCGTTCCACTCCATTCATTAATTTATAGACCTCTATCATATCTCCCCTCAGTCGTCTCTTTTCCAGGTTGAAGAGCCCTAACCTTTGTAGCCTCTCTTTATAGGAGTAGCCTTCCATCCCCTTTACTATTTTGGTGGCTCTTCTCTGTACCTTTTCTAATAACGCTATATCCTTTTAAGATACGGCGACCAGAATTGCACACAATATTCAAGGTGCGATCGTACCATGGAACGATACAGAGGCATTATAATATCCTTTGTTTTATTTTCCATTCCTTTCCTTATGATACCTAGCATTCTATTTGCTTTCTTGGCTGCCGCTGTACACTGGGTGGAGGGTTTTAACATGTTATCCACGATGACTCCTAAATCTTTTTCCTGGGTGGTGGTTCCCAATGTGGAACCTTGCATTGTGTAACCATAGTGTGGGTTGTTCTTTCCTAGGTGCATAACTTTGCACTTGTCCACATTAAATTTCATCTGCCATTTGGATGCCCAGTCTTCCAATTTATCCAGATCTTCTTGCAGTTTTCCACAGTCCTCTTGGGTTTTAACAACTTTAAACAGTTTTGTGTCTGCAAATTTCATAACCTCACTAGTTATTCCCTTTTCCAGGTCAATTATGAATATGTCAAAAAGTAGCGGACCCAGTACAGATTCCTGGAGTACTCCACTATTCACTTTTTCCATTGGGAGAATTGGCCATTTAGCCCTACCCTTTGCTTTCTAACTTTTAACCAGTTCCCGATCCACAATAGTACACTGCCTCCTATCCCATGACTTTTTAGTTTTGCCAAAAGTCTCTGATGAGGGACCTTGTCAAAGGCTTTCTGAAAGTCCAGATACACTATATAAACCGACTCACCTTTGTCTACCTGTTTGTTCACACCTTCAAAAAAACGTATCAGATTAGTAAGACAAGATATTCCTTGTCTAAAGCCATGTTGGCTGTCTCCCATTAGGCCATAACTATCTACATGCTGTGTAATTTTGTTCTTTATGATGGTTTCTACCATTTTCCCCGGTACTGACGTCAGGCTCACCGGTCTGTAATTTTCCGGATCACCCTGGAACCCTTTTTAAAAGTTGGCGTTACATTGGTGATCCTCCAATCTTCAGGTATTACAGATTATTTTAATGAAAGTTCACAGATTACTAATAGCAGGTCTGCAATCTCATATTTCAGTTCTTTCAACACTCTTGGATGTATACCATCCGGTCCAGGTGATTTGCTACTATTCAGTTTATCAAATAGTTGTAATACATCTTCGCGGTATAGCGATATTTCTCTCAATTCCTCTGCAGTATCACCTTTAAATACCACTTCAGTCTTGGGTAACATCCCTACATCTTCCTCAGTAAAGACGGAAGCAAAGAATCCATTCAGTCTCTCCGCTATAGTCTTGTCTCCTCTTACTGCCCCTTTTACCCCTCTATCATCTAATGGTCCAACTGACTCTCTCACAGGCCTTTTGCTACGAATGTACTTGAAAAAGTCTTTATTTCGTGTTTTTGCTTCCGTAGCAAGTTCCTTCTCAAATTCTCGCTTTGCCTGCCTTATCAATGCTTTGCATTTAACTTGGCAGTGCTTGTGCTGTTTCCAGTTTTTGTCATTTGGCTCTTTTTTCCATTTCCTGAAAGATGCTTTTCTGGCAGCAACAGCCTCTCTGACCTCACCTTTAAACCATGCTGGCAGTTTTTTGGACTTTCTTCCACTTAATGCGTGGAATACAGCTGGTCTGGGCTTCCAGGATAGTATTTTTAAACACCCAAGCTTGATGTAAGTCTTTAACCTTTGCAACTGCTCCTTTTAGTTTTTTCTTAACTATATTCCTCATTTTATCATAGTCTCCCTTTTGAAAGTTAAAAGGTAGTACTGTGGATTTCTTTACTATCCCTCCTCCACTAATTAAATCAAACACGATCATGCTATGATCACTATTGCCAAGTGGTCCCAACACCTTTATTTCTTGCATCAGATCTGGTGTTCCACTAAGGACTAGGTCCAGTATGGCTTCCCATCTGGTTGGTTCATGAACCAGCTGCTCCAAGAAGCAGTCATTTATTTCATCTAGAAACTTTATCTCCCTAGCATGTCCTGCCATGACATTGACCCAGTCGATACTGGGGTAATTGAAATCACCCATTATTATTACTCTGCTGTGACTTTTGTTAGCTTCCTTGATTTCTTTGAGCATTTCATCATCCATTTGTTCATTCTGGTCAGGCAGTCGATAGTACACCCCCACTGCCATCACCTTCCCCTTCATATATGGAATTTCAATCCATAGAGATTCTACAGAAAATTTTGTTTCCTGCAAAACTTTAATCCTTTCTGACTCAATGCCCTCTTTAACATAGAGCGCAACCCCTCCACCAATTTGATCAGTTCTATCATTACGATATAGTTTGTATCCAGGTATCACAGTGTCCCACTGGTTATCCTCCTTCCACCATGTCTCTGAGATTGTAATCATATCTAACCTCTCATTTAGTGCTATATATTCTACTCTCCCAACTTATTGTTTAGACTTCTAGCATTTGCATACAAGCATTTTAGAGACTATATTTTATTAATATTAATCTGGCTATTGGTAGGCATGAGTAATTTGGAATCTTTACGCTCTGTCTGCACCATACTCAAGGGCATTTGGGCTACTTTACTTTTTTTGGAACCTCACTGCTTTTGGTAGTATCCTTCAAGGATATCTTCTTCTGACCATGCACTCTTGGGCAACTGTCGGCTTTCCCCTGTTTTCTAGTTTAAAAGCTTCTCTATCTCCTTTTTAAAGGTTAATGCCAGCAGTCTGGTCCCATCCTGGTTAAGGTGAAGCCCATCCCTTCGGAAGAGCCCCTCCTTTCCCCAGAATGTTCCCCAGTTCCTAACAAATCCAAAACCCTCATCCTTGCACCATCGTCTCATCCATGCATTGAGACTCCGGAGCTCTGCCTGCCTTTTGGGTCCTGCACGTGGAACGGGAAGCATTTCGGAGAACGCTACCCTGGAATTTCTGGATTTCAACTTCCTACCTAAAAGCTTAAATTTAGCCTCCAGAACCTTCCTACCACATTTTCCTATGTCATTGGTACCGACATGTACCAAGACAGCAGACTCCTCCCCAGCATTATCTAAGATCTTATCTAGGCAGTGCGTGAGGTCCGCTACCTTCGCACCAGGCAGACATTGTTACCAGGCGATCCTCACATCCACCAGCCACCCAGCTATCTACATGCCTAATGATTGAATCACCAACTATAACAGCTGTCCTAACCCTTCCCTCATGGGCACATGGCCCTGGAGAAATGTCCTCAGTGCGAGAGGGTTTTGCATCACCTGGAGGACAGGTCCTAGTTACAGGATCATGTCCTGCCACACCAGGGTGATGCTCTCCTGTTACGTGACCTCTCTCCTCCATGGCAACAGGGATGCTGCCAGACTGGAGGTGGGACTTCAGGACTATATATCCCTGTAGGTCTCGTCCATGTACTTCTCTGTCTTTCTTATGTCTTCCAGGTCTGCTACTCTAGCCTCTAGAGAACGGACTTGTTCCCTGAGAGCAAAGAGCTCCTTGCACTTAGTGCATACTTAAGACCTCTCACCAACTGAGAGAAAATCATACATGTGACACTCAATGCAAAAGACTGGAAAGCCCCCATCTCGCTGCTGGACTGTTGTCTGCATCTTAGTTTAAAGCTTGTGTTTAGATCTTTAAATTCTGTACTTACTAAGGGTTGGTGTAGATGCTTATACTAATGATAAAAGTGTATCTAATACCTCTAATATACCTTGCTCACCTGAAGCTTAATCTCAGGTCCTCAATGTATGACTGATTTGGATAAAGAGCTGCACCTGAGAGCAGCCCCTTTCCTCCAAGACGTGTAAGTACCTATAAAGCTACAATTACCCCAGGGGCGGGTGGGTGTTGGTGAGGGAGGGAAATAAGACCTATTAAAAGAGGGCTGTTACAAGGTACCCTGTCCTGTACCCTCAGCAGGGGGGGGAGGGGGTTAGTCCCTCAGGTAGGCTAGAGCAGGAAAAAAAGTTTAAAATGCAGCACGTTCTGGGGACAGAGCAGGGAGAGAGATTTAATTTAAAGTAACAGTTAACCTGGCTACCACACAAAGGCCAGTTAGTTGAGAAAGGCAAGGCAAGGTAAGTTATACAGCTGAGAAAGCTGACGTGCAAAACTAAAGGGAACAGGGAGGTGAAGTAGCACACCAATAAAGACAACAATAAATAAATATAGAGCTAGAACTCACAGCAAAGTCGTCACAGGAGTTAAATATCCACCTCTCTAGCAGAGCACTGTGAGGGCACTGCTCTTCCCAGAGCAGAGAGAGGCAAACAGAACAGACTATGCACACGTGGGAGGAGGAGACAGGAAGAAGGGCTACACAATACCTCAGCAGGGGGGGGCACTGTTCCCTCTAAGCTGTGCGCGTGTGAGCGTGCACACACCTCGCCGAGCGAGCGCACATACTTTACAATAGAGCGCACAAAAATTACGGTTCTGTTTCTAATAGGAAACAACGCAGACATCTTAAAATTTAAAATTTGTGATTGTAATTACTAGAAATGTTCCCCTTCATTTAGTAATCATCTAATTTGGTTAAAGTCAATGTGCTGTACATACTGTATTCTGATGTGTAGTCAAATTTTAAAGTATATAACTCCGAGTGTCGTTATGTGGCGCACAAAAATTTAACCTTCCTTCAAAAGTTCCACAGCTGATATTTTATGCGCACACAGCCTACAGAAAGTTAGAGGGAACATTGGAGGGGGGTAGTCCTTTAGGTAGGCTAGAGCAGGAACATCAACATTGGCAGGTTTATCCTTTTCCTGCCTCTGCCCCCCTTCCTTCATATATTTTGGTCCTGATTCATCTTAAATTAGAAAAGGAGATCCACAGTTTTGATTAGTGACATTCTGAAGAGAAAGGAGGCGTACTCCTGAATAGTTTTCCCATTCCCCACCAGACCCCCCTCTTGGACACTCACCCCACTGGGGTCTCTTGTGTGGAGATCTCTGGACCACATATGCCTTATGATGTTTGGTTGAAATGTTGTATAGTTTGATTGAATTATGGGATTATGGAGGGGCGGCAAGGTAGGATATAAATGTTGGTATATAGGAATAGTATTTATTTATTTATTTGTTTATATCCCGCTTTTCACTGGGTCAAAGTGGTTGAACATTAAAGGGAGGGGAACAATAATCAACTCTGGGGTTGGGGCTATCACCGGGGGGCCAACACTAATGATCTGAACAGATATTAAAGACATAGACAATGCACATCAGTCTCTTAGAGAATAGAGCCGGGGAAGTGAATTAGGGGGTCTGTGGGGTAGTCGGTGGTGGGTGCTTGTTTCTGGTCTGAGGTATTCCTGGAATAGGGCAGTTTTTAGTTGTTTCCTGAATGTCACGGGATCTCCGTTGCTTCTGATATGACTTGGTAGAGAGTTCCAGAGGGATGGTGCGTATAGTTCGAAGACTGTTGCAGGTCTGTTGATTGTATTTGGTCAGTATTTGGGGTATGGTGAGGGAGTTGCTGGTGGTTTGCCTGGCTGTTCTGTTGTGGGTGGGTTGGGGCAGTAGGGTGCGGAGCTGGGAAGTCTGAGTTTGGTAGAGGGTTTTCTGAATGAGTAAGGCAGATTTGTATTTGATTCTTGTAGTACTTGTAAATTGGAGAGGACGAGGGGCGGGGTAGCAATATTGAAGGGTCAAGCAGGTACATTGATTGGGGTTTTCTGTATAGTACTAATGGACCTGGGTAAATGTTACCAAGTGAGAGTTGATATTCTGATAAGGCTGCTGCAATTCAAGTATGTTGTAATTTTGATACGTTGGATAATTAAAAAAAAAAAAAAGAATTTGACCAAGGACATATCCCTATGGCATGCCACTGGTAGCATCCTTGTCCTCAGAGTGAGCTTGATTTACCTCTCGCTCAACCAATTTCTTACCCAGTCAGTCACTTTAGGGTCCATCCCTAGGGTACTCAATATCTCCAGGAACAAGCAGGAATCTAGTCTTCACATATGGGTATCATCGGTACCGATGGAGTCTGCGCGGGAACGCTCCCCAGCATCCAATATGAAAGCTTTTGGGAGCATCCCACAGTGCCTGCATGCTGCCTTCCTGCCTTTCCCAACTGTCCCTCTCCAGTTCTTCGTTTTCCGCGGAGCCGACAGGTCACACATCCTGTCACCGCAGAAAATTTCCTTTCTTATTCTTTTTTGTGGTCGCGTCTGCCTTCCCTCGATGCTATACCGGTGGTTCTTTTCTTTTTTTCTAAAAAAACATTGTTTCTGGAGTCTTTCTCCAGTAATTTTCTTTTCGGGTGCCATGCACCATTTTGGGCACTAGACCCAATTTTTTTCCCTCAAAATGGAAAAGCCTGCCTTGGGTTTTAAAAAGTGTTCCAAGTGTGGCGGTACCATCTCTGTCACTGACACCCATGAGTGGTGCCTCAAATGTTTAGGTCCTGACCACTCTATTTCACATTGTGTTGCCTGTGGGATGATGTCAAAAAGGGGCCGGCAAAACCGAGCTGCTAAACTTAGCACCCTTTTTCCTTCTGACGCAGCCTCCGTGGCATCGACGTCTTCCAGGGCTGCTTCTTCCTCCCATGGATCTCAGGTAACTAAACATAAATCTAGCCGGTCCTCAAAGGGTAGATCTCCTTGAGGGACTTTCACCGGCAAAATTGCCCTGGTGGGAGGCTTCGGCTTCCAAAGCACTAATGGGCCTCCAGGATGTTGTCGAGGCCTCAACCTCAACAGAACTACTGGTGCCATACTCTGGGGTTCCGACCGCTTCATCCGGCACCGATAGACCAGAGATTCTTGGCTATTGAACGCAGTCTGGCAGCTCTTCTCACGGCCTCGATGCCCCTGAAACTGTTTCAGACAATTCAACCAGTACTGGCACCGACTCCAGTACCGGCACCAACTGCATCAACATCGGCAGGTATTCTACCGGGACAGAGTCATGCGTCTTTATCTGGCATCAACAAGTCGGTACCGGAATACTCCGATGCCGACTTCGATCGGTACCATGCCTTGCACGATCACCCGGATCAGAGATACTTCGAATCCTCGGATGAGTCTGAAGACTCTGAAAGCTCTGCCAATACCAGAGTACTTCTTCCTGAGGATTCCTCTTCTCCTCAGCGAAGGATGTCTCCACCAGAGGATAAGTCCTTCCAGGATTTTATCCGAGATGTGGCCCGAGGTCTTTCCATCACAGTGGCTCCTGAAAAAGAGCCTAGGGCAAAGGAATTAGAAATCCTACAATACCCTAAAGCTCCCAAGGAGGCAGCTACCTTACCTATTCATGAGATCTTGCATGATCTTATGTTAAGGATATGGGAAACACCTCTGACCACATCTCCTCACTCTCGAAGACTCGACACCATGTATCAAGTTCCTCCTTGTCCTGGGTTTCAGAAGACTCAATTACCACACCATTCCATGGTAGTGGAATCAGCCATGAGACGGATGAAGAGTGCAAAAAGGCATGCATCTAATCCTCCAGGAAGTGAGAGTAGGACTCTTGATGCCTTTGGACGTCGATCCTTCCAGGCTTCCATACTTTCTGCTAGGATCAGTTCCTATATCTTGTATATGGGAATGTTCCTTAAGGAGGTCACAGGAGACTTAGAGCTTATGAGCCCTCTCCTTCCTGATGATAAAAGGCAAGATTATCTTGCTCTTGTTAAACATGCTCAGGATGTTCCCAAGTTTGTGAATCGTGCAGCCTTTGACTGTTTAGAATGCATAAGCAGAACCTCTGCTATTGCCATAGGTGCACATAGAATTGCCTGGCTCCAGGCATCTGACTTGGAAATCTGGGTACAGGACAAACTGGGGAATATACCTTGCACAGGAGAGAATCTCTTTGGCAAGAATTGGCAGGAAAAAGCTAATGAGATAGATGCTGACAATATCACTTTGGATAGATTGTCTAAATCTACAGCTGATCCTGCGAGGAAAAGATCCTCTAAGAAACCATTCTTCAGCCAGAAGAAAAGGTTTTATCCCTCCTATACCCAGCAGGGACATCGTTTAGGTCAGTCTGCCCAAAAGGGACAGCACCAACAACCTAGGCAACAAAGGAAACCAAAAGCAACTAAGCCTCAACCGGCTCAGCAGACTCAGCCTCCACAGGGGCTTTGACTCCTGTCTAGAGAACTTTGCCTTCCTGGCCCTGAACGGCCCAGAATCCTCCACAATCCCAGGAAGGTTATGTCATTTTGCCCCCAGATGGGGTTAGATAACAGCAGAAAATTGGACTCTGTCTATTGTAAGAGAGGGGTACAAGCTTCATTTCCTCAGCATGCCCCCTCCTGCAATAGTAAGACAGTTCAATTCTCAGACCTCTCTCAACGACCGGTTAGGTCAAGAAGTCACTATGCTCCTTGCTCAAGGGGCAATAGAAGAGGTACCCATTCCCCAATGGGGTACAGGGTTTTACTCCCCCCTATTTCCTTATTCCAAAGAAAACAGGAGGACACAGACCCATTCTAGACCTCAGAGAATTGAACAAATTCCTGTTCAGAGAGAAGTTCAAAATGATTTCTCTAGGGACTCCGCTGCCAAACCTTCAGAGTCAGGATTGGCTTTGTTCTCTAGATCTCAAGGATGCGTACACTCATGTTCTCATCCATCCAACTCACCGAAGGTTCCTTCGCTTCCTGTTTCAAGGGAAGCACTACCAATACAGGGTTCTTACTTTTGGCCTGGTCTCTGCACCAAGGGTGTTCACAAAATGCATGGCTGTGGTAGCAGCATTTCTCCGCACCCTTGGAATATTCGTCTTCCCTTACTTAGACGACTGGCTCATTCGAGCCCCTTCAGAGCCAGAGGCCAGGGTTGCTCTGTCTCGCACAATGCACATCCTTCAGTATGTGGGACTTGTCATAAACTTCCCAAAGTCCAACCTTGCTCCCACTCAATCCCTAGAGTTTATAGGAGGTCTTCTGGATACCAGACAGACAAGGGCTTACCTTCCACAGCCCAGCTGACTTCGCATTGTGCAGTTAACTTCCCAAGAAGTGCTAAAACCTCACCTCACTGCTCGGGAAATGTTACAGTTGCTAGCCCACATGGCATCCACCGTGCATGTGGTTCATTATGCTCGCCTCCATATGAGGCAGCCCAGTAGACCTTATCCACTCAGTGGACTCAGGCGTCAGGTTGCCTGTCAGACAAAATAGTAAGCTCAGATTGCCTTATTTTGTCCCTTGAATGGTGGCAGTCACCTAAAAACCTTTTGGTGGGTCTCCTTTTCAGCAACCCCTACCCCAAGCCACTCTAACAGATGCTTCACAGATGGGTTGGGGAGCCCACTTGCAAGGCCTCTCTACCCAGGGTTCCTGGACCCCACAGGAGTCCTATCGCCATATCAATCTCCTGGAGCTCAGGGCAATCTTCCTTGCTCTTCGAGTATTTCACACCCAGCTCAGCTACAAGACAGTCCTAGTTCAAGCAGACAATCAAGTAGCCATATTCTATGTGAACAAGCAGGGCGGAACAGGCTCTCTGTCGCTCGGCAACGAAGCTTTGCGACTATGGGCCCTCACCAGAGAGTATCAGATTCATCTCCTTGCAGTGTATCTTCCAGACAGACTCAGTCGAGTTCTGCTTCCACACAAATGGTCTCTCCATGCTGACCAGGTGGCCAACATTTTTCAAATTTGGGGAACCCCAGACATAGACCTCTTTGCAAGTCTGCTGAATGCCAAACTTCCCCGGTTCTGTTCCAGAATTCCGGCTCGAGGTTGTCAGGCCAGGGATGCTTTCCTCCTCCATTGGGGTCAGGACTTCCTGTATGCCTTTCCACCCATTCCCCTAATTCCCAAAACCCTGTTCAAGCTTCAGAGAGACAGAGGTCATATGATCCTCATAGCTCCACGTTGGCCAAGGCAAATGTGGTACCTCTGCTCCTACATCTCTCTCAAGCTCCGCCTCTGGAGTTAGGATGTGCTCTAGATCTCCTTTCTCAAGAGGACGGGATGCTGTGGCATCCCAATCCCCAGTCTCTGCATCTCAGGGCCTGGTTGCCCTATCTCTTTGAAATTCCTTTCCTGGAAAGTTATCTTTCTCATTGCAATCACATCAGCACATCGCATCAGTGAATTGCAAGCCTTGGTGGCTGATCCTCCTTATACAAGGTTCCATCATAAGGTAGTCCTTAGGACTCATCCACACTTTATGCCAAAGGTGGTTTCGCCCTTTCATTTGAATCAAGCTGTTTACCTTCCTGTATTCTTTCCAAGGCCTCATGCCTCAAATGCAGAAAGGAACCTTCATACTTTGGACTGTAAAAGAGCTTTAGCCTTTTACTTGCAAAGGACACAGCAACATAGAAAATCCTCTCAACTCTTTGTTGCTTTTGATCCTAGTCATTTGGAACTTCCAGTCTCCAAAAGGACACTGTCCAACTGGATTACACAGTGTATATCTTTTCCCTATGAGAGTAAGAACCTTCCTCTTGAAGGCCATGTTCAGCTCACAATGTGAGAGCCATGGCAGCCTCAATGGCTCATCTTCACTCTGTGTCTATTGACGACATCTGTCGAGTAGCTACCTGGGCTTCGGTTCATACCTTCACAGCCCATTACTGCTTAGACATGGACTCCCGCCGGGATGCCTTGTTTGGTCAGGCTGTTCTTCAACACCTGTTCCAGACTTAATCAACTCCTACCCACCATCCCTGGTAGGATGCCAGAGATCCATGGGGGGAAGTGGAGCCCTTTCACAAGGGCACACAACCTTCTGGGGTCATCTCCCTGGCATCTGCAGCTAGGGAGTCCCCATATGTGAAGACAACATTCCTGCTTGTTCCTGGAGATAGCATAGTTACTCACCTGTAACAGGTGATCTCCAGGAACAGCAGGAATTTAGTCTTCACAACCCGCCCACCTCCCCTAGGAGTTGTATCTCTCTCTCTTGCCCTCTATCTTTTGTCTCAGCTATTTATTTATTTTATTTATTTATATTCTCTTATATACCGCGCTATTCTGCATCAGTGCGGTTTACATTGAACAAACTGAAATTACATTGAACAGGGCATTATAACTTGGAGATAACGATTTTACAGGGAACATGGGCTATGGAGGGTTAAGTGGCTTGCCCAAGACCACAAGGAGCACCTGTGGGACTAGAAACCCCAGTCCTTCTGACCCAAGGTTGCTGTCCTCTAGTGGGATTTGAACCCCCGACCTTCCAGCCTGAAGTACCTTGCCCCAACCACTAGGCCACTCCTCCACTCCACTATAAACTCCACTATAAACTCAACTGGAGAGGGACAGTTGGGGAAGGCAGCACGCAGGTGCTGTGGTATTCTCCCTAAAGCTTTCCTATTGGACGCTAGGGAGCGTTCCCATGCAGGCTCCGTCAGTACCAACGATACCCATATGTGAAGACTAAACTCCTGCTGTTCCTGGAGATCACTTGTTACAGGTGAGTAACTATGCTTTATTTATAAGTAAACTATGCAGAACAGTGTCAAAGGCTTTACTGAAATCTAAGTATACCACATCTAGAGCTCTTCCTTGGTCCAACTCTCCTTGGTCCAACTCTCCTTGGTCCAACATAGTCAAATCAATCAGATTTATCTGACAAGACCCACCTCTAGTAATACCATGCTGCCTCGGGTCCTACAATCCAATGGATTACAGAAACCTCACTATTCTGTTTTAGCAGCGTTTCCATTAATTTACTCACTGCAGAAATCAGACTAACTGGCCTGTAAGTCTCAATCTCATCCTTACTTCCCTGTTTTGTAGAGGGACCACATGAGCACTTAAGTCTTCACAGATTACTCGTGACTGTAAAGAAGAATTGAAAAGGTCACACAAGTAGAGCCACTGGAACTTCCTTAAGTTCTTTTAATATTCTCAGATGTATCCCATCTGGCTCCATCACTTTGTGTGCTTTTAGTTTAGCTAGTTTGTATGGAAACACAATCTTCTGAAAATTGATAAAGATCCACCTCACTTCTGCTCCTATTTCTGAGGTCCTGCTCCTGGCTCTTCATGTGTGAACACAAAGCAGAAATATTAAAGTAATTCCTCTTTATCCTCATCAACTTATACATATTCTTACCCTTCACTGTTGAGTCTGACAATACCACTTTACATTTCCTCCTTTCATTAACATATCTAAAAAGTGTTTTGTCCCCCTTCCTCCCCCCACCATTTTACTACATTGGTTATTTTTCCTCCATTTGTATCTTTGCTTTCCTGATTACTTTACTAGCTTCTCTTAGCTTTTCCAAATATTGATGATTGTCTTCCTCTTTTCATGATCTCTTGTATTTTATCAAAGCCACCCTCTTTTTTTTCTTCTTCTTCTTTTTAGCTACTTCTTTCGAGAACCAGAGTTGCCTCCTTTTTCCTTTATTTATTCTCCTAACGAAAAGGTTTGTTGCGTTTAAAATGATGGTAGCCTAATGGTTAGAGCACTTCCTTAGTAATCAAGAGACCAGGGTTCAATTCCCACTAGCATGCCTTGGGGAAGTCGCTTAACCTTTCATTTCCTTGGAAGAAAGGAATGGCAATATACTTCCAGTCACACTGTCAAGAAAACCTAAAAGGTGCTGGGTCACCAGGAATCAGTATTAACTCAAAGGCACACAGAAAAATATCCCCTTTCAGTTTTGCCCATTGCTTTTCTACATACCCCAGCTTTCCTATCCTGCTAATGACTCCTTGAGGTATTGTCCCTGCTTGACAGTTAGGATTATGATTACTAAAAAGAGCTAAGGGTGCACCAGTGGCGAGTGGAAAATGGCACCACTAAGGATCTCAATGTGCATTAAAGGATGGCATGGGGAGAAGGCATTCTGGCATTAAGGGTGCTAGTGGCTGGTTAGTGGGCAGTAAGAGGATATCGGATATAAAGAGCGTCAAGTATGCACAGTAATGCCCGCTAATGTCTGTGAGAGACAGTGTTTAAGGTGAATGTGGGAGGCATTTGAATGTTGGCAGTGAAGGGTGCACATGTAATCCACGGTGATGTCTGTGGGTGCCATGGGCATGGGTAGAAACGTGCCATGCTAGGTACTTATGATCTAGATTGGCCACTGTTGGAAACAGGATACTGGGCTTGAAGGACCTTGGCCTGACCCAGTATGGCAAATTTTATGTTCTTATGTAGCACCGGTGCCTATTAGGAGACGTCCATTGCGCACCATATCCCGGCTCAGCTGTGCCTGTCACTGAGTGCTGCCACCGTACCTCATAGTGTACCTATGTTTGGGACCAAAAACAGGGACATCAGGGGCCACTGGGGTGTTGTGCATTGCCATGGACAAAGGCAGTGGTAGGGGGATGTGAATCCCAGACCCCTGTATCCCACATGTGTGCACTAAACACTCGGCTGTGCAATACTGGAAATCCAACTTTGTGGCATGCTATGAGGCTGACGCTGTGAATGTCCAGTGACTGGTGCTGTGATGAGATGATCCACACAGTGAGCACAGGTTAGCACCAGCACCTTAGACATCCATTGCTTGTTGTATCCCAGCAACTCAGGGAGACAATTGCAGAATGCTGCCATAGCGCTGGGCAATGTATGTACACCACATGGAAACACTGGAGACAATGTGTACTGGATACATATTCCCATCTGGAGCACAGACATATGGTGGTGGGTATTTGTGGCTGCTGTACACCTTCCCCAGAAAGGTGTGGCTGTATGGGTCACACTACTCAGCCTGACCTAGAGGGTGTGCTCATGTGGGTTGGCACCCTCAGCGCCAACGGAACATATGGGCCTCCCATGTTGTGGTTCACAGTCCAATCGTGTAGTGAGTACTGCAGGATCACTCTGCTGTTGGTGAGGCATATTGCTGCACAATGCAGTTTCATAGAACAGTGCAGCCAACTGACTTGTTGCGGCAGCTAGGGGAGGGACTGTGGCCCACTGTGCAGATGTAGTTTCTGCTGAGCAGTGCTATGACCGATGATATATGAAGCAAGGAGTGCTCAGCATGGTGAATGTGGACAGGATCAGGGGGTTGCTCCCATGGGTGTGAACCAGAGTGGGGATGGCTATAGTGTCCCAGCCAAACACATCTACTATGGCCACCCTCTGCCAGCCTACCTCTGTCGACATGGGGGATGCAGACAAAATCAGGAGGGGTTCCCTCATGGGTGGAGACAGATGTGAAATCTCAGCCAGTCACTGCCAACCAGGCCAGCCTCTGCCTGACACACACATTTGTTGCAACACACATATTGGACATCTCTGGGTTGGCCCCACACTCACAGGGGCCAGCGAGGGATGCAGCTGTTTCAACCACCGCCCCATCATGTGGGCATTCCCAGCTGCACATCATCCCATGAGTGCTCACAGCATGGGTATGAGGTAGATATCCCAGCTGGGACCATACCACCATATGCCACCATATGCCTAGAAGTCCAAACAAGAGCACAAACACCCGTAGCAGATATACACCATGTCCTAGCAAGTTTGCTGCTTTGGCAGCCATAGATCCACATATCTATCGGGGTGACAAACATCCCCAGGCATTGTCCAAGACCCGCAGCTTCACGCATCATCCTCGCATCATGTACGTAGTCTTCAGATGGCTCAATTGTCTGCACTCTTGATGCACTGCCCTGGCACAGATGCTACAGTGTCTGTCAATGGAAGAGCAGCCAGAGATGGCTGCAGGGCCCGGGGAGTTGCTGTAGAGAGATATGGCCTGGTGTGGCAGACCAGCACTGGGATACAGCTGCTACTGTCTGTGATGTCAGAACCCACCAGTGCATGCACGTGGACGACCATGGCTCACTGCTCCCCAGCCACAGGATGGGGGCATTGTGGACCTGACACATGTCACTGGTGTGCACAGGGCTGAGTGGTTTCCCTGCTGGCCTGCACATGCACACCCTGGCCTAAAGGATGCCCAGCCCTACCCACTGTCATGGCCAATCATCCACTGATGTCCAGACCCCCAGATTGTGCAGCAGCAGAGATCTCCATGCCAACAGTTGCTCCATGCCAACAGTTGCTCCATGCCTGCCATCTACCTTCCTTCCATCCCCCTGTTGCACAGATGCCAGTGCTGTAGCCTGCACCCTATCTGTGGTGTATATGATGTGCAAGGGGTGTCAGACATACCTAGCACCAGGACTGGGGCTGTGACCCTGCGTTCATGGGGAGTGCCATGTTCTGCTCCCACTGACATCAATGGGCTAGGTGGGCTGGCCCAATGATTACAGCCATGTCCTGAGATCCAAGGATACTACTACTACTACTACTACTATCACTTATATAGCGCCATGCACGCAGTGCTGTACATTCAAACATACAAGAGACAGTCCCTGCTCGTCAGAGTCTTGCTCATCAGAGCTTACAATCTAGTCTAGTCACAGCAATACAGGGCATAAGTCAAATCGGTGCAAGGCACAGTATGGTCTTTACAATTCGGTCATGAAAGTTGACGGGGGTTAGGTTAAGATGAGAATAGAAGTCAGGATCTGAACGCGACAGTGAAGAGGTGGGTCTTCAACCTGGATTTGAAGAGGATCAGGGAAGGTGCCTGGCGTATAGGCACAGGTAGGCTGTTCCAGGCGTAAGGTGCAGCAAGGTGAAAGGAGCGAAGTTGGGAATTAGCGGTATAAGTGAAAGGCCTAGATAGAAGTAATTTGCTAGTGGAGCGAAGTTCCCGAGAGGGGGCATAGTGAGAGATAAGAGATGAGAGGTATTGAGGGGCCGTAGAGTGAATGCATTTATAGGTCAGTAGGAGAAGTTTGAATTGGATGCTGAATTGGATAGGGAGCCAGTGAAGCGACTTGAGAAGAGGAGTAGTGTGGGCATGGTGAGGAAGATTAGTTGATTCCGCGTAATTTTGTATAGATTGAAGGGGAAGGAGATGGCTCACAGGGAGACCAGCAAGGAGTAGGTTGCAGTAGTCGAGGTGAGAGGAGATTAAGGAGTGGATAAGCGTTTTGGTAGTGTGTTCAGAAAGGAAGGGGTGGATTTTGCTAATAGAGAAAGAAGCGGCAGGTCTTAGCTATGAGCTGGATATGTGCGGAAAGGAGAGGGAGGTGTCAAAGATAACCCCCAGATTGCGGGTCGAGGGAACAGGAAGGATAGTGGATCCATCCACAGAGACTAAGAAAGGGCGAAGAGGAGGGGAGGAGTTGGGGGGAAAGACAAGGAGTTCAATTTCAATTGGCGATGAGACATCCAGGCAGCAATGTCAGAAAGGCAGGCAGAGATCTTGGTCTGGATTGCTGAAGAGATATTAGGTGTGGAGAGGTAGATTTGGTAGTCATCGGCATAGAGATGGTACTGAAAGCCATGGGAGGAGATAAGCGCGCCAAGGGCTTGGGTATAGAGAAGGAGGGGGCCCAAGACGGATCCCTGGGGTACACCAACATGGAGCGGGGTAGGAGAGGAGGAGGAGCCGCCAGAACATACACTGAAGGAGCGATGGGAGAGGTATGAGGAGAACCAGGAAAGTACGGAGCCCTTGAAACCAAGGGAGGAGAGGGTGGTGAGGAGAAGATTGTGGTCAACAGTGTCAAAGGCAGCAGAGAGGTCAAGAAGGATGAGGATAGAGTAGAGGCCCTTAGAAAAGTCTCCAATGACTTGTTCCTGGCTAAATCTAAGTGCTGTTTAAGTGGAGTGTAAGGGACGGAAGCCAGATTGTAGTGGGTCCAGGAGGGCCTGGGAGGTGAGGAAGTCAAGGCAGCGGCGATGGACTGCTCGTTCTAGTAGTTTAGATATGAAGAGAAGGAGGGAGATGGGTCAATAGTTAGGACAGGTAGGATCAAGTGAGGGTTTCTTGATGAGGGGGGTGACAACAGCATGTTTGAAGTCTGCGGGGACAGTTGCAGTGGAGAGTGAAAGGTTGAGAATATGAGAGATGGAGGGGACAACGGTGGAGGAGATGGGGTGTAGAAGATGGGTGGGAATAGGGTCAGAAGAACAGGTGGGTTTGGAGGAGGAAAGGAGGAGTGTGGTTTCCTCTTCAGAGATCATATGGAAGGAGGAAAGGGTAGCAGAGGAAGTATGGGTGGGAGGGGAGAATTGGGGGGGGGGGGGTAGATGAGAGGGTGGGGAATTGGAGAGTGATCTTATGGATTTTGTCATGGAAGTAGTCGGCTATGGTTTGGGCAGAAAGGGAGGGTGGGACTGGAGCGGAGGCGCCTTGAGTAGAGAATTGAGGGTATTAAAGAGGCGGCGAGGATCAGAGGCAAGGGAGTTGGTCAGATGGATGTAGTATTCTTGTTTGGCAAGTGCTATGGCTGACTGGAAGGAGCCAAGCATAAATTTGAAGTGTAGAAGGTCTTCCGGGGAGCAGGATTTGGACCAAGCACGTTCAGCAGAATGGGCACAGGTGCATAGATAGCGGGTTGTGGATGAAAGCTAGGGCTGGGGAACAGATCGTCTGACAGGACGTGGGGTGGGTGGGGCAAGAGTGTCAAGAGCTGAGGATAGTGTAGCATTATAAGAGGATACTGCCTCTTCGACGGACTTTGAGGACATAATGGAGGAGAGAGATGGAGAAATGGTGGAGGAGAGGGTTAGGGGATCAATATTATGGAGGTTTCTAAATAGGACGGAGGAGACGGGATGAGGTTGAGAAAGCAGAAGCTGAAGATTAAAGGTTAATAGGTGATGGTCAGATGAGGGGAGGATTGAGTTGCGGAAGTTTGAGGGAGAGGAATTGGAGAAGAATATTAGGTCAAGGCAGTGGCCGTGTAGGTGGGTGGGGGCAGTGGAGCAAAGTTGGAGGTCAAACGAGGAGGTGAGGGCGAGGAACTTTAAAGCATGGGGATCGGAGGGGTTATCGACGTGAATGTTAAAATCACTAAGAATAAGAGTGGGGGAAGAGGGATCCAGGAAGACGGAGAGCCAGGAGACGAAGTCGGTGAGGAAGGTCGATTTGGATTTGTCGGGTGGGCGATATATAACAGCTACTTGGAGGGGAAGTGGTGTGGAGCGGCGAATGGAGTGGACTTCGAAAGAGAGGGAGGAGTGTTACTGAGGCAGCAGGAAGGGTTGGAATTGGAAGGAGGGAGAAAGAAGCAGCCCAATACCACCACCGCGACCAGTAGATCGAGGTGTATGGGAGAACTGGTAGCCCCCGTGGCAGAGAGCAGCAATGGATGTGGTATCGTCTGGGAGGAGCCAGGTCTCAGTTAGGGCAAGAAGGTGTAGTGCATTAGAGATAAAGAGATCATGAATAAAAGGAAGCTTGTTGGAGACTGAGCATGCGTTCCATACAGCACATGAGAACGGAAGAGCGGAGGGGGAAAGGAGAGGGATATGAATAAGGTTGGACAGGTTACATGAGGATTTCTTTCCAGAGTAAGACAGCGGTCTATGGGGGCCATTACATGGAGATCTATTTCCAGAGTACAGAGATTTAGAGGGGCCAGGGTATGGGTGGGTGTCTCTGGATGCGTGTGCACTCCAAGAGGCACGTGGGAGAGGGGAAGTGGGGGGTGAATGAAGGGTGATATTGATGATATCAGATAGGTTACGCGAGGATGGACCTGGACTTCCTTTCACACGATAGATCAAAAACACCTTCTTAGGATCATAACACTTATCAACACCACAACTTCTCCACTCGATCCATGTCCTGTGTCATGGATCAAATGTACAAAAGAAGAACTCGCTGTAAACATTCAACACATGGTGAGTCAATCCCTTGATCAGGGCATCATGCCCAATGCCCTAAAACTCACTACGCTTCGCCCAATAATAAAAAACAATAAACTTGACCCAAAAGACCCAAACTCTTACAGACCGATAGCCAGCATTCCATTTATA
This sequence comes from Ichthyophis bannanicus, assembly GCA_033557465.1. NCBI lineage: Eukaryota > Metazoa > Chordata > Amphibia > Gymnophiona > Ichthyophiidae > Ichthyophis > Ichthyophis bannanicus. Next base: position 914,654,892 of record CM066031.1, on the reverse strand, counting down.
GCTAAAATAATAGAAAAAACCGTCCAATTACAAGACCATATCGATGAGCACAAACCCCTAGACTCACACCAGTTTGGTTTCCGCCCCTTCCACGGTGTAGAAACCCTTCTAATTACACTGATAGACTTCCTCATCAAAGGCACAGATGACAACAGTCAAGGCTTCCTACTCCTTTTCATAGACATTTCTGCCGCCTTTGACAACATCAACCTCCTTACTCTGATCAATAGACTAGAAAACCTAGGAATAGGTGGGACAGTCCTCAAATGGTTCAAGTCTTACATCACACACAGACTAATACGTGTTCAAATAGACCAGGAAGTATCAGAAACCTTCCCCCAAGGACAAGGAATACCCCAGGGATCTGCCCTTTCTGCCCTCCTTTTCAACCTGTACCTCCAACCCATTACAAAAATATTCAGAAAACACAAGATTAGTCACTTTATCTATGCTGACGACATCATGCTTGCTCTCCCCATAACCACCAAAAACCCTATCTGAATGCATGGCTGAGACCACCTCTTGGATGGAATCTAACTACCTCAGCATCAACCTCAAAAAAACCGAAGCAATGTTCGTAACAAGATCACCCATGACCGAGGACACTTATCCAACATCAATCTCAATCAACAATACGACTATACCTGTCAAAAAAGAGGTAAAATACCTAGGTGTAATAATAGACCATACACTCACCATGCTACCACACATAAAACAGACAGTAAAAACCATATTCTACAAACTCAAAACCATACAACATCTAAGGCCCCTTCTTGACACCCATGACTTTAGATCAGTTGTTAACACACTCATCACCCCACACTTTGACTATTGTAATAGTCTCTTAATTGGCCTACCACAAAAAAGTACATACCTACTTCAAAGAGCCCAGAACATTTGTGCAAAAGTAGTCACTAAAGCCCGCCTAGTAGACCATGTTACCCCTATAATGCTAGAACTGCATTGGCTCCCTATAAACAGCAGAATTAGATACAAAATTCTCCTAACCACATTCAAGCTCCTGAACGACATCGCCCCCTCATATCTATCCACACTATTACACGCCCCATCTGAATCAAGAGCTCGCAGACTAAACGCAGCACACTCACTTGAAATACCAAAATCATTCAAGAAAAAAAAAAATCCACCAGCACCAGGGCCTTCACATTCACTGCCCCCATGCTCTGGAATGATCTCCCAATAAACCTTCGGATCATAAAAGACCTCACCCAATTTAGGAAGGAACTCAAAACATACCTTTTCTCCGAACACTTTGAAATCCCATACCCCCAAGTCCAACCACACAGCATCCCCAGACACACAAACACAAAGCCCTAAAATCACACTCAACTAACCACACACAGACACCCACCACAGACACCCCAAAAAACTCACGAATAAAAAAATGGAAATAAATTCCACCACACACACATGATTAACGAATGCTTCACCCTGTAATTCATTGTATATAACCTTTTGGTAAATAACCATCCTCGCCTCACTACCTGTAAAAAGTTAGAAAATTCTGATCAATATTATGATACAGAAATTTATAAAAGTATACAAAATGTAAATAGTTCCGACAGTTTAATGCACTGTTATCTGTATAAAGTTATAAATCTCTGTTCCATGTAATATATTAACTATTATCTGTATAAAGTTAGAAATCTCTGTTCCATGTAATGTATACAGTAGTATACAAATTTGTTTACTTGTTCCATGTAAACCGCCCCTGATCTCTGGAAGGGGCGGTATAGAAGAAATAGATAAATAAATAAAAAATAAATAAATGTCTCTGGGTGAGTGATTGGAGCATGAGTGAGGGAGGGAGGAGGGGGAGAGGAGCGGGATATGGACGAGATTAGATAAGGTTCGTGAGGAGCTTTTCTTGGAGTGAGGAAGAAATTGAGGGGGGCCAGGGTTGGGGTTGATATTACCTGATGAGAGAAGGAGCAGAAGTAGTAGAGAGCGGGGTAAAGCGGAGGCAGTACGGTGGAAGTGAGGGTGGGGTTGCCTTAAAGAGAGAGGGGCTGGTTGAATGAGGGGGAGAGCATGATGAACCTCAAGAGCAGATGCAAGGTTAGAAGACAGAATGGAGGGAGAAGTGAGGAAGGTGGAGGGAGAGTAAGGGGGAGAGGAGTGAGGGTGCTGGTAGGAGGGGAAGCAGTTGAGGAGTATGAGGAAGAGAAGGACAATGTGATGAGGGGCCATGGAGGAGGAGTAGAAGGGGCTATGCAGCATATGTTCCTTATCGTTCCTCCAGTTTAGTCCTCAACCTCTGGGTAGTGAACCTCCTCCTGCAGCTTGGAGACTGGGCATGTCAAAAACTCATGACATCACTGGATATAGCCTGCTGGTCTCTCCCATCAGCTCCCAGTGTATCCAGTCTCCATGCAGCAGGAGGACATAGTGAGCCTAGCTTTTGGGCTCACTTGGGGGAACAGATAAGGAGCATTTAGTGTGACAAATTCTATTCTGATTTTACTTTTGATTTTTACCTTTAATTTACTTTTAATTTTACTTTTAATTCAGTTACCTTTGGTTAATTGGCAATCATGGATTAGTTCCCTTTAGTTAGGAGCAAATTTCCTTATTTACGGTAATTTTAAATTTGAGCCTGGCTCTTTAAATTAGTAGCAGCTCTCGCCTTCCCTCCTTGTCAGTTATTTTCACTTACTGCAGGCATTCGCCGGTGCGGATCTCTCTCCCTTGACTGTACAGGAGAGAGCTCCGGGACCCGTACAGCCACACTGAAGCTGTGTGAGACAGAGCCTCTCCGTTGTTGCGGGATTTTAATTTTACTCTGTGGAACCGGCTGAGCGGTCCTCGCCGCGGCTGCCAGGCGCATCAGCGCGGCTTGAGAATCGGATGAATTCAAGGCGGTAGGAGCAAGCTGCTTGGCTTTTGGCCCTGCAGGTAAGGCCTTTGGGCTCTGTTGGTCTGCTGAGGCCTCCTTTTTGCAGCGGCTGTTGTTCTTGGCGCCAAAATTCATTGGTAAAGGGGCGGCCGTTTTCTCTCTAGGTATTTGGACCGCATGGCGAGAGTTGCAGTGAGATGCCTGTGTGAGGAAGACAACAGGCAGAATAGCTAGATTTTTAGGTCTAGTGTTTCTTTCTTTTGTTTGTAGTTTTTTGAGGCTCGGGGGCGGGGGGGGTTCCTCAACCTTAAGGGGGCTGTTGTCAGTCCTCTTTATTTTTAAGTTTATTCTTTAGTTTTATAGGACAGCAGTTTTGGCATTGATCTCTGATGCCACATGTTCTTTCCCTCCTAATCATGTCTCTGAGGAGCATCTGTTAAGTCCCGAGATATTAGGAAAATTGCCAGCTTTTAGGTTCAAGAGCAGAGCCCTAACTTGTAGTAGGAAGGAGGGACAGGCTGGAAGTGTGCTTTTGTGTACTCTATAATGAAAGTTGCCCAAACGCCTGTGGTTTCACAGGGACAGGTTTAGGAAACCTTAGGATATAAAAAAAATATTATAATAATGACAGTTAAACTGTCAACCAAGAAGTGCCTGTGCTATGGTCTATGGCCACCAGAAGGCAGCTGGTACACTCAATAGTGTCTTTCTGTGACCGTGTGTATGCAGCCATCATCAGATTGATCATTCTCTGCAAGTCAGGGAAGAAATAACCACAGGGCCACCTCATGGGCACTCAGGGGTTAGTGACTAAACAAACAACTGTAATGTTCTGCAAATCAAGATTATATGACCAAGATTTAAAGCTCTTAACTTCTGTATCGTTTGTCGGGCTCTGGTACCCTAAAGGCCACCACATGGCAGCGCTGCTCATGAATCACATATAGTATTCAGTGCCCCCATCCCTGGGGGGGGTGGTAAAATGCATAATCGTATTCCTCATCAGGTTCACACAGGCAGCAACCTGTAAGACCTACGCTTGCAAGGTTGTCGGTGTATCCCACTGCTATTTCTCTGACTGCAGGAAGGCCGGGGGGTGGGGGGGGGTGCCTGTGTGTTTCATAGCTCCACTTAGCATGCCCTTCCCAGGAAATTCTCATCTATTTCTAGAGCCTGTGCTGTCAGAGCAGGGCTTTAAGCACTTAGCAGGGGCACTGGCCCGTCTGTGCCATCTTGTTAAAGGGCCCGTGCTGAGGGTGAAGAGAAGGACGTCTAGGTAGCACAGTCTGGGGCTTAGCGCTCCAGGGCACTGGAAGGTTTCATAGAGGAAGTCAATACTCTGTGTATGCTCCATGCATTCAGCCTATGTTCAAGCATGCTCACTGCACTGTGTTTGGGTGACAGGTGCTGGGTCACCCATATATGTAGATTTGCATTTTTGTATGTGCTCACAATTGCTTAGGCATGATTTTTGGGTGCACTGTTTGCAGACTGAGACTGCATTTCTTTGCTCAGACTGTATTATCAGATTAAAGTAATTTCTCCAGTAATGGGGGGATGTCGATTGTAATAAAGTGCGTGAGGTTCTCATGGTGTTACATGGGGTTGGAGATGCAGTCGTGGGATCTGTTGAGTGAGCTGTCCGGAGGAGCTACAGTGTCACAGTCACCAGTTTCCCTTTCTCTTTGGGCTTTGCTCCCAGATCCTAGCCCCTCTTTCTCTCTGATGTCCAGGACGCAAGGTCCCCGGCCCACTGGACAATCTATTCTCAGCCTTTTCTCAATGCTGGCAGAAGGACTGGGAGAGTGAGAAAGGAAGACTAGGAACCAGCACCAGCTCTGATGTGTCTCCACTGCCGGTGTTTGCTACTATCACATATTCCCAATCAGTTGTTTATTTGAGTATACTGATTGCCTACAGGTCAGGGTGGCATACAGTCAATTACGGTATTTCTATTTCCCTTGTCCCTGAAGGGCTCACAGTTTGTTTTGGTACTTGAGGCAGAGGGTTAAGTCGCTTAACGAAGGCCAGAAGGGACCACCTGTGGGACCAGAAACCCCAGCTTTTATGGCCCAAGGTTGGTGGTCTCGATTAGAATTCAAACCCTTGGTCCTCTGGCAACTTGCCTCAACCAGTAGGCCGCACTGCTCCGTGTGAGCTGGTCATAGGGCCAGGCGCAGCCTGTTATTTCCAAGGCAGAGACCTTGGAGAGGTTCCATTCATAAGGATATGAGAAATGCCATAATGGGTCAGACCAAGCTCTTTCAGGTCCAGTATCCTGGCTGGTTTCCAAAAAGACGAATAGGCTATTCGATGCTTGTATCGGGGCAAGCGGTGGATTCATGTATGCTCATATTTTAAGGGTTCCGTTGCATGTACAACAGATGTGACGCTCTGTTGGGTTGTGTGCCTTGTAGAACTTTTTGAATTGGTGAAAGTGGGTATAAAAAAAATCTATATATAATTTTCCAGCTTCTCTCTAATAAAAGGTTATGGACCTTTCCTCCGGGAGCTTGGCCAAAAACTTTGTTAAACTCCGCTACGTTCGGAGATCGTTTCGCACAAGGCTCTTGGAGTACACAGGAGACCCAGTGGTCAATCAACCGACTGAAAATGCGAGTGATACGCCGGGTGTTGCAGGCGTTCGAAGCTAAGGTGACAGGTCGAGCGGTGCGAGTACTGTCCGACAACTCTGAGGCAGTGGCCTACATCAATCGGCAGGGTAGAACCGGAAGTGTGGCCATAGAAGCCGTGGCAGAGGGTCTGTGTGTGTGGATAGAGCTTTGGCTTCCAGCGTTTTCGGTGGCGCATGTTGCAGGTAAGGACATTGTGACCGCAGATTTCCTCAGCTGGGTCGGAGTAGAGGCCAGGGAGTGGCATCCGGAGGTGTTCGCACAGATCGGTCGCATATGGGGACAGCCAATAATGGACCTCATGGCGGCATTTGACAGCATTTCACTCTGCGTAAACGGGTCGCTTCTTCAGCAGATGACGCGAAAGGAGATCGGAAGGCATCGGCGCACTGTTTCAACGGCGGCCGTCGTCCGACCTTCTCTATGTCTTTCCACCAGGGGCACTCAGAGGTTGAATGGCTCTGTGCATCGAAGCACTTCGGGGGAAACGTGTGGTTGGGGGCCTTGGGCTGGCCGAGGCGCCTGTGGTATGCCTGTCACATACAGTTGCTCGACGGGAATCCATGGAGGTTTCCGACATTGGAGATTCTGTTGCTATGGAGTTCCCTTTTCCTCTGGTGCATCGGTTTTTGCTTACGTGGTGGCCATTGAAAAGGCAAGCTTAAGGAAAAAGAGTTGCTCGACAGCAGTCTTTGCCACCTTGCCGCAAAAAAAAAAAAGTCTACATCCCTTGCATATGTGCATATATGGTGCATCTTTGAGGATGGGTGCTCGCGGAAGCATGCTCGTGCGACAACAGTGTCAGTTCCCTTGCTATTAAGTTTTCTGCAGGACGGGTTTGGTAAAATACCAAGGACAGGACCTTACGTCAATAAAACTTTATTAACAACAGGCACAATAATGCCAAACAGACTTGCCAACCCGACACAGGCCGTGTTTCGTGACTACTACTTCAGGGGTGAAGGCAAACTAAAAACAATAAAATCATCAAAAATAAATAAAGAATAAAAGATACAATATCAACATAAATATTGCACATTCATATGAACAGTTAACATCCAATAAACATAAAAATACATATTAAAATGAACATGTAGAATGCTATTTAAAACCGTAAATATAAATGCAACATAAGTAATAATGACCAAATAATTATCCAAATAAGGAACATGAGAACATATAAAATATACACATAGAGCCTTATCGATATATCTGAAGTGTTCTATATTATCCATAAAAACAGGAAATAAAAAGGTAAATAAGAGGAACAAAAGAGGAGTGAGTCCAAGACAGGGGAAACATTCCCAAAAACATTAAAAATATAAAATATGCGTGTTCTTTAAGACTATAAGAAAAAGGGTTTTAAAAAACGTTATGTGAATACTACGTGTGGAATAAGATGCTATTGAAAAAAGAAAGAAGAACCCACGCGAATAAAAAGTGACATTGCAGAGAAACCACATTGGGTAACTCAAATATGCGGTTGTCTCTGTATTAACACAACAAGCAAAATGAAACAGAACTATGAACTCATTAGAAATTCCACGTAGAAAATCAACCATGAATAGTTATATTGCCATCGCGGGAACCAAAAGAAATTGTGAGCTAGTACAGAAAATATATTACTTACAAACGGCAGTATCGTTAATGTGCCTCGTATTGGGCTGAAATAAAACAAAAACAAACGTCATCCCAAATATCAAGAGGGAAGAGGAACTAATCCAGGTTTTCACAAATAAATAAGCTCACCAATCTGAAAAACAGTATCGTTGTTTAGAAGAACTGTAAATCCTGACTGGAATCGCTACGAAATAGCGAAAGAGCAGGCACCATAAGAAGTCAGCCGTTCATTGAAAGCTTAATGTTGAAAAACGCCGGCGCATGTGCAGTAGCTAAATAGCAAAGCAACCAGTGATGTCACAAACTGGTAAATTGAAAGGAAACTCTGTGCGAATGACATTTTCTTTGAAAAATGTAAACTGTAAAGGGCTCTAAAAAGGTTGTTATGTTTATACTGTTTTTGTTTTATTTCAGCCCAATACGAGGCACATTAACGATACTGCCGTTTGTAAGTAATATATTTTCTGTACTGGCTCACAATTTCTTTTGGTTCCCGCGATGGCGATAGTTATTCATGGTTGATTTTCTACGTGGAATTTCTAATGAGTTCATAGTTCTGTTTCATTTTGCTCGTTGTGTTAATACAGAGACAACCGCGTATTTGAGTTACCCAATGTGGTTTCTCTGCAATGTCACTTTTTATTCGTGTGGGTTCTTCTTTCTTTTTTCTTTTTTCAATAGCATCTTATTCCACACGTAGTATTCACATAACGTTTTTTAAAACCCTTTTTCTTAGTCTTAAAGAACACACACATTTTATATTTTTAATGTTTTTGGGAATGTTTCCCCTGTCTTGGACTCACTCCTTCTCTTTTGTTCCTCTTTTATTTACCTTTTTATTTCCTGTTTTTATGGATAATATAGGACACTTCAGATATATCGATAAGACTCTATGTGTATATTTTATATGTTCTCATGTTCCTTATTTGGATAATTATTTGGTCATTATTACTTATGTTGTATTTATATTTATGTTTTTAAATAGCATTCCACATGTTCGTTTTAATATGTATTTTTATGTTTATTGGATGTTAACTGTTCATATGAGCGTGCAATATTTATGTTGATATTATATCTTTTATTCTTTATTTATTTTTGATGATTTTATTGTTTTTAGTTTGCCTTCACCCCTGAAGAAGAAGTCACGAAACACGGCCTGTGTCGGGTTGGCAAGTCTGTTTGGCATTATTGTGCCTGTTAATAAAGTTTTATTGACGTAAGGTCCTGTCCTTGGTATTTCATCACGTTCTCTGACTGTGTGCCTAGTTTGATGTGGTCTCCTGCTTTCTGGTTGGTCTCGGGTTTGGTAAAAGACAGGTCCTGGAGAGTTCAGTTAGCAGCTCTGTTTTGATATAGGTGCAAAGGACAGGGAGTGGCTCTCATGCACAGGTCGATGTGGTACACTTTCTCAGGCGGTTACCAGACTTGTAGCCCTGTCGTAGGATATTAATTCCACCGGGAAAGCTCAAGTTGGTTTTAAGAGCATTAGCTAGCGCGCCATTGGGGCCCTTGCAACAGGCATAGGTTAAGGGTTTTGCCTTGAAGACTGTATGTTTGATGGTCATCTGTTCGGCGAGGCAATTTTCGGAGTTGCAGGCGTTGACCTGTCAGAAATTGTTTTTTGTCTGTCTCCAGACAGAAGGTGGCCTGGCGGCTGGCTCCGTCGTTTGTTGCCAAAGGTGGTTTCTGCATTCACCTAACTAAAATGGTCTCTCTTCCAGCGCTAGGTGCGGCGGACGGGAGCGTATTGAACCATAGCTTGCGCTGTTTGGACGTCAAGAGAGCGCTGCGGCTGTGTTTAAAGGTTTCAGAAACTTTTGCAAGGCAGATCGTCTCTCTTTGGGGTGTTCGGAGGGCCCCGCAAAGGGAAGCGGTGGCGAAGGAGTCCATTTCTGGATTGGAGCGGAGAGTGCATCGGCTTATCTTCTACAGGACTGTATAGTCCCAGGGAGCTTACGAGCTCACTCTACCAGAGTGCAAGTGTCTTCTTGGATGGAGCACAGTTTGGTTCCGCCAGTGGACATCTGTAGGGAGGCCTCTTGGTTGTCTCTCCATACTTTTAGTAAGCACTACCGCCTAGATGTTCTGGCGGCTAAGGATGCCGTTTTCAGGGAGGCAGTGTTGAGATCCAGCTGGAAAGGTCCCTCCCAATGATTACTGCTCTGATACATCCCAGAGGTTGAGGACTAAACTGGAGGAACGATAAGGAAATAGGAATTACACTTACCTGGTAATTGTGGTTTATTGAGTGACTCCAGTTTAGTCCTCATTCCTGCCTGGGTCTTAGCAGTGGTTTTTCTGTTGGGGGAAGTGTAAGGTTAAAAGTAGATATAGGCCTTAACATAAGAACATAAGATATGCCATACTGGGTCAGACCAAGGTCCATCAAGCCCAGTATTCTGTTTCCAACAGTGGCCAATCTAGGTCATATGTACCTAGCAGTTTCCCCAAGAGACACACTGGTGTTCAGTCGTTTTGATGCTTCCATTTCTCTACTTTACAACACTTAACACATACAGAGCAGCAACTAATAATGCAAAGAAATTATATCATACTTCTATATTAACTAAGGCTATTAATCGTCCGAGGGAACTATTTGAAATAGTAAAATCCCTATCTAAAGCTTCTAATAACTCCCAGCTCATCCCTATTAACTTTTCTGATTTAGCAAACTATTTTGCCAGTAAACTAAAACTATCATTGATACCAATACCAGATCCTATAATATCACTGAACAATAACAATAGATGGAATTCCTTCCAACCCACTGATAAAAAACAAATACTAAACATAATATCAAATATCAATACCACCACATCTATCCTTGATCCATGCCCAGTCACCTGGATTAAGTCAACAAAAGAAGAACTTGCCCCATTTATTCTCAAAATAGTAAACAGCTCCATCCAGCAGGGGGTACTACCAAAAGAACTAAAGAATTCTGCAATTCGACCAATTTTAAAGAATAAATCTCTAAATAAGAATGACCCAACCTCATATCGCCCAATTGCCAGTATCCCCTTTATAACAAAAATTATAGAAAAAGTTGTACAATTACAACTACAGGACTATATAGATACATTTGCCCCCCTTGATGATCATCAATATGGATTCCGACCATATCATGGTGTAGAGACCCTTCTGCTTGCTCTCCTCGATACCCTAAACAAAGGACTAGACAACACAAAACAAGCTTTTATTATGGTATTTCTAGATATATCTGCGGCCTTTGATAGTGTAAATCACAACATACTTATATCAAGGCTCAAACAAATTGGATTAAGGAAAATTACACTAGAATGGTTTAAATCCTATATATCTGACCGTACACAATTTGTAAAAGTTAACCAGAACTCCTCACCTACTTTTCCTCAAGAACAGGGAATACCCCAGGGCTCTGCCTTATCTGCCCTTCTGTTCAACCTCTATCTCCAACCAATCTGTACCATTTTTCAAAACCACAAGATGAAATACCAGATATATGCGGATGACATTATGCTATACTCTGCATTTGACATACAAGATCCAAACTATGACAATATAGCAAACTGCCTCATAGATGCTGAAAAATGGCTAAGTGAAAACAATTTGAAAATCAACTTCAAAAAAACAGAGATACTTATCACCTCAAGAAACACAAATTATACACCACCAACTGACATCAAAATCCTTAACTTTAACATACCTATAAAGGAAAATATTAAATACTTAGGGGTCACTATAGACAAGGCTCTTAATTTCACAAGCCATATCAAGAAAACAACCAAAACAATATACTACAAGCTACGCTCAATTCAACAACTGAGACCGCTATTAGAATTCAATGACTTTAGAACCATCACACAGGCTCTGATAACACCCCATTTTGATTACTGCAATGGGATATTAACAGGTGTATCTAAAAAGAGCTTAAAAATACTACAGATGGCTCAAAATGTTACAGCTAGAATAATCTTCAAAGCCAAACTGACTGATCACATCACCCCGATACTTTATTCATTACATTGGCTACCTATACAAAGTAGAATTCAATATAAAATAATATTGACCACTTTCAAACTGATAAACCAGATTACCCCATCATACCTCTCTACACTAATTCATAGACCTACAGAAAATAGAGTAAGACGTAGAAAGAACCTGCATACTATTGCAGTCCCTGACTCAATAAGAAAAACTAAACACATAACAAGTACAGGTGCCTTCTCATATGTAGCACCTTCTCTATGGAATAATCTCCCGGATCAACTAAGGGAAATAAAAGACCTGAAACAATTCAGAAAAGATCTAAAAACCTACTTGTTCACGCAATATTATTCCAACACAGATAAAGAACTGGCTAAGACCTCTCATCCTCCTTAGATCTATGAACGTTCCCTCTAATTATTGCAATGCTACCCTAGATCTCCATAATATGCTCGCCCTAATACTTGCAAAACTACTTCCAATAGAAACCCATTGATAAAACCTCAATATATATATGTAAATAGTTTTCAAATATTGATCAAATCTATCTATATATAGTACTGATTTCTGTTCTTAGTACTTGATATTAACTACCTGTATATAGTTTTGAACACTGTTCAATATACCTGTATATAGTTTAAATACTGTTCGATGTAACTGCTTACCATAGCAATGTTTTATGTATTTGTTGTTTAATGTAAACCGCCACTGATCTTGGGAAGTGGCGGTATATAAGAGATTTGCAAATAAAATAAAATAAAATAAATTTGTTTTGCGCTATATTGTTATGTTATGATATTGTTATATATATTGCTATATTGCTCTGGATTGTTTAGGGCTAGGCATTCGATGGAAAGGGGAGCATGCAGGAAGCAGTCCCTTTCCTTCTGGAAGGGGAGTAGTAGGTAGGTTATATGTTCTGCGTGCCCTTGAATATAATAAGTTTAAAAAAAAAAGTTACTGATTTTTTACTCCTTTGAGTCTGCTTTGTCAATAGTTCACTGGGGGCTGATGGGAGAGACCAGCAGGCTATATCCAGTGATGTCATGAGTTTTTGACATGTCCAATCTTCAAGCTGCAGGAGGAGGTTCACTACCCAGAGGTTGAGGACTAAACTGGAGTCACTCAAGGAACCACAATTATCAGGTAAGTGTAATTCCTATTTATCTTACAAACAGTGAGGTGGTTAAGGATTCTAAGTACGGGGGCTATGCAGCAATTATTATCTTACAAGTGAGCAGGCAGGGAATGAGGTGGCTAGGGATTCTAAGCACTATGCAGTATATGTTGGGTTACATTGGGGATTACACCTATGCAATATAGATTAAAATACAAGCAATGGGTAGTGCTAAAGTCTGTGTAGCAAAGGTCAGTGCAAGCGATAGGTAGCAAGTTCAATACAGGCGATGGGTAGCAAGTTCTAGGCAGGTTCTATGCAAGCAATGGTAGCATGTTCGGTGGAGGCAATGGGTAGCAAGTTTGATGCAGGCAATGGGAAGCAAGTACAAGCAATGGGTAGCAGGATCTATGCAAGCAATGGGAAGCAAGTACAAGCAATGGGTAGTGAGATCTATGGAAGCAATGGAAAGCAAGTTCAAAGCAGAGTTAATTGCAGATAGTGGGGTAGCAATGGAGTCACTAGGCAGTGGGTAGTAGTGGTGGGTGCTTACTTCATGTGGGAGTTGGTTGGGGTCAGGAGGCGAGGTGTAGAGGAGTGTTCATTCCTGCTTAGCTCCTTGTCGTTCCTTGGGTGATCTGCTGGAGCTGGGTTGACGGCTCGCACCAGGGTGCCTTTGGTCTCCACCTAAGGGCCCTTTGGTGAGGCCGTCAGGCACGGGCCCGCTAGGCACGGGCCACGCCCGATGGCGCCCTCCTTTAAAGGGCCGCGAGCCCCGACGCCGGCTGCTGGAGGCGGGACACTGCCTCTGGCCTCTGCTCCACCCGGAGTGCTCCGGGGAGCTCGGTGATGGTGTCGGTTGGTGTGCTACGGCACCCTCCTTTAAAGGGCTGCGAGCCCCTACGCCGGCTGCTGGAGGCAGAACGCTGCCTCGGGCCTCCGCTCCACCCGGAGTGCGCCGGGGAGTTCGTTGGATACAAGGTTCAATTCCCACCAGCACCAAATGTGGCCATGTCACTGCATGGAGCATTGGGCCAGGCTAGATGGGTCATGGGCTCATTTTCTATTTCCTCAAAGCCATGGCCCTGAGGGAACTGCATCTGGCCACCCTGTTGACACAGGCACCGTGGTACCAATCCAAATATTGCAACAGTGGTGGAAGATTGATAAGGGAGGGACATGGTGGCTGTTCCCAGTCCATGTCTCAGTGAGCAGAGAGCCCAGGAGGAGCAGAGGACATGCCCTGGATTACAAGAGGCAGCCTGTGCCTCACACATAAGGTCAGCCAAACAAGGTCTTTGAGAAAGGAGAAATTACAGGTCTTCAGAACCATTAACAAGACTCTCCATAGTCTCATGTTTATTCTACTAGGACATCTAGTGCACTGAATCTACCACCCCCTTTTTTGGCAATCAGTTACTTCTATGATTACTGTTTCTTTTTCTGCCTGCCTTTCTCAATGATGAAGAAGCTCACAGTGAACAAAAGTAATCTGTTGTCTTACAGAACCAGATATTGATTTTAGAGCCATGAAAGGAAAGTTACATTGTGTAATACACTGAAGAAACAGTTTCTGTCATGAACCCAGGCAGACTCTCTCTCAGCTCAGATTTTAATTATATCCCATATGCCTTCCCCCTCCTTCCCCTGGACAAACGCAGGCCAAGAAAACGATCTGTCCTTGGGCCTCTACAGACACAATGATGTTCGGGATGAATGTGTAATGGTCATCCATCACCAAACTGCAATCTTTGAAGGGGTCCAATTGTTAACAAGAAGTAATTGCCTAACACCTCTGTAAGGAACAACACACCAATCCATTATCCCCTTGATCTTTCACTCCTTAAGACTTTTATTTATTTATTTATTTACAGTTCTTATATACCGCGCTCTTTGGTACCAGCGCGGTTTACAGTTAACAAATTTTGCATTGGAACAATCCTTTGCTTACATTATAACAGGGTCAGTAACTTGGAGATAACAGGGGAAACTATATACAAATTATATACAAACAGAGTTTTATCTGTGGCTAATTTACAGTTCAGGTTACATATTGGGATCATGATTTTGGGAGTGCAGAGAGTTTGGTTCGTGTTCTGACAGGAAGGACTATGTTGTTGGAATGTCTGAGGCTGTGTGAGTGATTTGAGAGATGGAGGGAGGGGGTGTAGGGTTAGGGCCTAAAAGGTGAAGACAGAATAGGTAGTGTTTAAGGGTCTTCCTAAATTGAGAGAGGTCTTTTATTGATCGGATATGTGGAGGGAGATTGTTCCAGCAGGTTGGTGCGAATAAGGTGAAGGCCTTGTCTCTGGTTGCTTGGTTACATTTAGTATACTCTTTTGGTACAACGAGGGTATTAGCGGCTGCGGACCTTCTTAGCTTGTTTGTGGGGGTGTTGATAAGAAGTGAGGAGAGGGAGGGTGGGGCTATTTGATTGATTGCTTTAAAGGCCAGTAATAGCGCTTTGTAAGTTATCCTGGCTTGTAGGGGTAGCCAGTGAAGATCTATTAGTATGGGGGTGATGTGGTCTCTTCTGGATGTACAGCAGAGGATACGGGCTGCTGAGTTTATTGCCAATTGAAGTGGGTTGAGGGTGCTCTTGGGTAGACCATGCAGTATGACGTTAGCGTAGTCAAAATGTGGTGTTACAAGGGATTGGAAGATTGTTCTGAAGTCATTCGGAGAGAGTAGCGGTCTTAATGGTTTCAGAGTTCTTATTTTGTTGTAAATGGATTTGACGGTCTGCTTTATGTGATCTTTGAAGGTCAGTTCTTGATCTATGATGACTCCCAGGTAGCGAATCGGTGATTTACACGGAAGTTCCGCATCCCTCACCTTTAATGTTGTGGGGGGTGAGAATTTCTTATTCCTGGTTACGAATAGGACTTCAGTTTTCTTGAAGTTTATTCGTAGGTTCTGGGATAAGAGCCAGTCTGTAATTGCGTTGAAGCAAGAGATTATTGGAGAGAAGTCAGGGGCATCAATTTTTTCGGAGTGAATATGAGAACATCGTCTGCATAGATCAGACTGGAGGCGTTGAATGCTCTGATTTCACAGATTGGTTGCATATATATGTTAAATAGTAAAGCTGATAAGGAAGATCCTTGGGGAACACCCTGTTGTTGATGGAAGGGATCGGATGTTGAGGATCCTATCCGGACCTGTTGCCAGCGGTTAGTTAGGTATGATCTACACCATTCCCAAGCTGATCCTTGAACTCCCTTTTCTTGAAGACGGTGTAGCAGTTGAACATGGTTAACCGAGTCGAAAGCAGCCGAGATATCGAGGAAGATAAGTATGAACCCATTTTCAATTTTGTCAATCCCTCTTGATAAGGTGTTGATAAGTAATGTGAGTAGGGTCTCTATGCCGTGGGACTCACGGAACCCATGTTGGCAGGGGTCAAGAGGGGCTGAAATATCAATGTGCTGCTGCAATTGAATTTGTACCACTTGCCTTTAACAAGCTGTCCATGGTAAATGGTAGCAGGAAAGAATCACACACTTGGAGAACCACTCTGCTTCTGTAAGTACTGTGTCTCCTGGTATGTCTCCTAATACGCGACGGGTTTTATCCCCACCCAACAAAGAGGTTGGCTTAGAGGGTAAGGACTCCACACCTATTAGTATGGGTGGAGTCCTCCCTGCATTGGATTTCCTTCTGATTCTTTTTTGAGGTTAAATACCTGGAATGTTGCATTGCCTCTCCCTTTTGAATTTTCTACAATTCCTGAGAATCCTAAACCACCGAAAGATGTAACGTTTCAAGATATTTGGCAGATTGTTTCTAGAACTGAGTTATCGTTACAGTCGTCACTAGTGAAGCTTTCTAAGTTTACTAAAAAAACTGTAGACTCTTTGGCTGGACATGAGGATAGATTAGCTTCTCTAGAGACTCATAAATCTAAGACGGATTCTCAAATCACATCTTTGCAAGGAGTAGCTGCTGCTTCTGTTCAAGATTCCCTAATATTACATCGCCAAAATGAATATTTTGAAAATGCTTTTTGGATGAAAAATCTTGATTTGTTGAATTTTCCCTGAACTCACTATCTTTCTCCTACTATATTGTTTACTAAATATTTGAAAGATGTCTTGAAAATTCCTGACCCGGATTCTATAGTTTTGTCTAAAATTTATTATTTTCCAGTGTGTGTTAGGGAGGCTCAGGTCTCTGATCAACTTAATGAGAAAGACGGTGTAGTTATGGGGGAAATGGATCAATTGTCTGTGCTGAGTTTGGATTTGTTGGCTTTTTTAGAGACCTCTTTGGAGGAGATTCCTACTCGGGCTACTTTATTAGTCTCTTTTTCACTTGAAAAGGATAAAGATTTAATTCTTCGTTCTTACTTTTTTCATAGACATGAAAAGTATTTTGGTTACTCGATACAAGTTTTTCCCAATGTATCTCGTAGTACACAGAAGAGAAGGAAGGCCTTTCTTGAGCTTCGACCTCCTTGCTTTAAATATCCTTGTAAATGTGTTATTGTATTTCAGGGTAAAACCTATGTTTTCTTTGATTCCTCTCAATTAGAGGGGTTTTTGCAGGGTCAGGGATGAGGAGATTTTCACTTTTTTTCCTTTGTTATTGTTTCTTGCTTTTTTGTTAAGAAATAAGGGATTGATAGATTTTGGGGTTCCAATCAGCATTTCAGTTTTTGTTAATTGCTTGCACTCCATTTTGTGGACTGTGTTTTGATTGTAAGGTTATTGATGCATTGCTTTGTAATGTGATTTTTTTATTACCTGTGTGATTCCTTAATAAAGGATTTAAACAACAAAAAAAAAAGACTTGCCTTTCTGTGGTACGAACCTGAACTTTCTCCATTTAAATCCAGTAAAATCTGCTGCAATCTGGTTTACTTTTGTCGCCCCTCTCCTCTTGTTGCCCCTGCCCTACCTGGCACCCCCATCCCTCTGCTCAATACCATTCGCTACCTGGGAATAACCATTGACTCCTCTTTCATTCCATGCCCACCTGTCCTCACTGGTTCACCGCCCCTTCAATGCATTACGTCAAATTTTCACTATCCATCCCTTTCTGGCTCCTTCTTTCCTTACTACTCTCCTCATTTCTCTTGTTAATTTTTGACTAGACTACTGTATTGTAATTTATCTTGGTCTCCCCCACTATCAACTATGTTGACTTAAACTTATTCAAAATACTGCTATCCATATCTTTGCCCATGCCTCCTGTTATGATCATGTTTCTCCGCTTTGAATTCAGTATCATGGGCTCCCCATAGAATATTGCTTGCAATACAAACTTCTAACACTGGTTCATCATGCTCTCCACAGTGGCTATCCCTACTACCTCTCTGATCTTCTTCCTCACTACTCGTATCATTCCCTCTGTAGCATCCATGCCAACTGTCTTCAACTTCCAGAAGTAACACAGGCTTACCTCAAAAGTACTTGCTCCTCTGCCTTTTATTTTCTTGCACCTGCCTCACGGAACGCACCTCCCCCTGCCCTCCACTTGGAACAATCATACCCCAAATTCAAATAACTACTGAAAGCCAGGCTTTTCAGTATAGCCCATAACCTCCCATCCCTCCTAGCTTACCTCACCTCTCTCCCTTCTGTCTTCCTCTCCAGCCTATTCACTCCCACGTTTTTTAAGTAAGAATGGTTTTTAATGTCCTCCTCTTTTCTGTCTGTTTTTTGCCATTCTTTTCATCTCTTTTTTATTGTGTTTTTAAACTTTGTACACTGCTTTATTTCCATGAAGAGCAGTCAATCAAAAATGAATAAACATAAACACCTGCGCAAACATTTTGCCCCTCTCATATCCCCTTTATCTTATCCCCTTCCTGTCTCATGTGTCTCCCCAGGGAAGTTGCCTGTCAGCAATAAACCAATTTCTAACCATGAGAAAGTGTCAGGATACCCCCCAGCCCCTAGTTTCATATTTACCCCTAGCATGGAAAAGGGTATCAGAAGTCTTATATTCTGGAGAGGGGTGCGTCGATCCCTAGGCTAGATTGTGGCCCCCTGTTGCAATGGAAGGTAATTTCTATATATAATTTTTTTTTTGCTTTGGTGCTACAGATAAAGAATAAAAGTGTATTCTGCATGTCGGATGGTTTTATGTGTTCATATTCTCTGCTGCAGAACAGACCCGAGAGAGGCTTAGCCAGGCCTCCCTTGACTCCCTTCCCAGCCACTCCCATTCTCATTCTACCTGGGAGTGATATATGTGTCCCAGGATGACATCATGGGACTTATTCACTATGCCCCCTTAGCTGTGCGTATTGTACCTAATGTATGTTTACTGCCCATGGGTATGCACATCTGCCTAGGTAGCTAATGTGAGATACGGTGAAGTGGTCACAGATGCTTGATTGAATGAAACAAAAAACCCTACGTGTTGCAGCAAATGCCTTCCTCAGGGGGTGTAAGCCTCACAATAAAATAACAATACCAAGCAGTTAAAAACATAAATAATACAATAAAAAAATAATACAATAAAACTCATAGGTTAAACCAATAAAAGTCAAATCAAAGTACATAAATTAAGTATGTCAGGAAAGCAAAGATTCAAAAAGAGGAGGAAATAGCCAATGCAATAAAATGGGGGATTAAGACATTTTTCAGATACGTTAGTGAGAAGAGGAAGGGCAGAAGTGGTATTGTCAGAATCAAGGGTGAAGGGGAGGAATATGTAGAAGCTGATGAGGATAAAGCGGAATTGCTTAACAAATATTTCTGTGTTCACAGATGAAAAACCAGGAGCAGGACCTCAGAAAATACCCACAAACGGGAACAGAAGCGAGGGACATCTTGAACAATTTTCAGAAGACTGTGTTCGTGAGAAACTAGCTCAACTTAAAGTAGACAAAGCAATGGGACCGGATGGGATACACCCTAGAATACTGAGGGAACTTGGGGACGTTCTAGCAGCTCCACTGACTGACCTTTTCAATGCCTCATTGGAGTCGGGAGTGGTGCCAAAGGCCTGGAGAGAGGCTCATGTGGTGCCTTTACACAAAAGTGGAAGTAAGGATGTGGTTGAAAACTACAGGCCGGTTAGTGTAATTTTAGTGGTGAGTAAATTATTGGAAACGCTGCTGAAAGAGAAAATAGTGAGTTCTCCAGGACCAAGCAGGAAGTCAGTCCTCACATATGGGTGACATTGACACTGATGGAGCCCCCGTGCGGAGCAATTCCCCAGCTTTCTAAGAAAGCCTTTGGGAATACTGCATGCATGCGCAGTCCCCTTCCCGCCTAAAGGTGCCATCTTGCTCAGTCTTTTTTCGTGGAGCCCAACGGACGTTTGTCCGTGTCACCTGGAAAAGTTGACTTTTTTCTTGCAATTTCTTCGCTGTTCTTCTCCGGTTCGATGCCGGTTCCCCTTCCCGCCGGGTTCGGTACACCGGTATCGAGCCCGTCTTCTATTTTTCGGTTTTTGCCCTTCATGGCTGGCGTTCCGCCCTTTTTCTTCCTTTTCCCTGGAAGGCCGGTCTTTTGACCTCACAGGGGCTCTTTCTTCCCCGATGGCTTCCAGTGGTTTCAAAAAGTGTGATCGGTGTAAGAAACTGATCTCTCACTAACACACATGACTGCTGCCTTCGGTGCCTGGGACCGGATCATGATCCTAAGGTCTGTGTCCCATGTGGCAAAATGTCCACCAAGGCACTTTGAAGCCACCAGCATCAGAAAGAACGGATTTTTTCTGACTCTGCCTCCGGCCGGGCCCGGACCTCGTCTGAGGCCTTGACATCTCGGGAGTCTGACCCCGAGCATCGCCGGGGTTCCACGGACAGGGGGTCCCTCGATCGGGAGCGTAAGAGGAAGAAAAGGCTCGTGAGGGTGGCGTCTGAAGAGGTCCATGGTTCCTCGGGGGCCAGGTCTCAGACCCCCAACCGTGGTCCCGGGCCCTTGGAGCAGGAGAAGCCGTCCAGGATGCCTCGCATGGAGCCGGAGTCTGCTGGGCACGTAAGTCCTGTTGTCCTCGAGGACTCTCCTCCTAGGGAGCCGACGGCGCTGGGCCCCGAGTCGGTGGCTGCTGGGTCTCCTGAGCTTGGACTCAGGCTTGACAGCCTTGGAGTGCAGATTGTCTGCCTTCATGGATCAGCAGCGGATACTGATGGCCAGCCTCGCTGGTGCATCTGCCCCAACCACCGGGACATCCACGTCTAAGTCGACCCCGGAGACCGAGCTGATACTCGAGACCATGAAGGCTCGAAGTCATCCTCGTTCACGGTCACCCTCGACCTCCCGCTCGGGGGCGGGGGCGAGGGCGTCGACGCCGGTGCCTTTAGCATCGGGGCGGGTGCTGCCGAGGCCCGCGTGGTCGGAGCCCCCCGACTCCTCTTCAGATGAGTCCACGTGGGAGACGGAGGACGAGGAGTCCCCCGACACCTTTCGGACTCTGTGCGTCCCTTCGGACTCACCGCAGTCCGAGCCCCAGAGTATGTCCCCCCCAGAGGACACCCGGTTCTCGGAGTTCGTTTGGGACATGGCCAAGGCTTTGGCGGTTCCCGCGGACCCCGAGGAGGAGCCTTGAGCCGAAGAGCTTGAGGCCCTCCAGCAGTGTTCCCTCTAATTTTCTGTAGGCTGTGTGCGCATAAAATATTAGCTGTGCAGCTTTTGAAGGAAGGTTAAATTTTTGTGTGCCACATAACGACACTCAAAGTTATATACTTTAAAATTTGACTACACATCAGAATACAGTATGTACACCACATTGATTGCACTAGAAAACATTGTAGAACTTGTGAAAACCGTAAATACATAACTTTTAAATTTTAAGACATCTATGTTGTTTTCTATCAGAATCAGAACTGTAATTCTTGTGCGCTCTGTTGTAAAGTATGTGCGCTCGCTCGGTGAGGTGTGTGCGTGCGCACACATGCACAGCTTAGAGGGAACAGTGCCCTCCAGTATGACTCTCCTCCGAAGGAGGCTTTTACTGTGCCGGTTCCTCTGATGCTGGAACGGCTCCTCTTCTAGATGTGGGAGGCACTGGCCTCGGCTCCGGTTTTGAGCAAGCGAGTCGATTCCATCTATCGACTCCGTAAGAGCCCTGGCTTCCAGAAGGCGCAGCTGCCGCACCATTCCATGGTAGTGGAATCGGCCATGCATCGTCTGAAGAGCCAGAAGATGCACTCCATGGTGCCTCCTGGCAGGGAGGCCCGGAACCTGGATGCCATCGGCAGAAAGTGCTTCCAGGGCTCGATGCTTGCTTGCCGTGTCCAGTCCTACCAGCTGTACATGGGCATGTACTTACGAGACCTGGCGAAGGAACTTGCCGGGTTCTCTTCTGGCCTCTCCGGGGAACCTTTGCAGAGGTTCCAGACCTTGTCCTCGGGAATCCGGGAATGCTTGAAGTTCATGTCCCGAGCGGCCTACGATGGCTTCGAGGCTTCGGCTCGTGTGGCGGCCGCCGGCATCGGGGCCCGACGCCAGGCATGGCTGCAGTCATCGGACCTCAAGCCCTGGGTGCAGGACAAATTGGTCGATGTCCCTTGCCGAGGTGAAAACCTTTTTGGCAAGCCCATGGCGGAGAAGGCTGCTGAGCTCGAAACTGAGCACCTGACTAGGACAAGACTGTCCAGAAAAACCTCTGCCCCTTCTCATAAAAAGAAGAGCTCGGGTAAGAAGTCCTTTTACCCGAGGAAGGCAACTGCCTACAAACCTTTCCCTCAGTACCAGGCCTCCCCAGCTCCCCAGCAGGGGGTCAGCAGGCCAAGGGGCAAGGACATGGGCCCCATAGGCAGAAGACCCCCAAGCCTCCGGCTCCTGCTCCCACCCAGCAGGGAGGGGGTTTTTGACTCCCACAGCATAGCCTTTCCACCTCTGCTGCCCCATCCCTGCACAGGAGGTCGTCTAGCCCTGTTTGCCCACAGGTGGCCACCCATTACAGCAGATGCTTGGGTATTGAGCATCGTCCACAAGGGCTATATGCTCCATTTCCAGCAGCTACCTCCTCCCTACTTCCCAGGAGAGCCTCCAAGGCCTCCTCTGCACACAGACCTCCTCCTTCAAGAACTTCAAGGTCTGCTTCTAGACCAGGCGGTGGAGCCTGTACCTCCCTGCCTACAGGGTCACA
Organism: Ichthyophis bannanicus; assembly: GCA_033557465.1. Taxonomy (NCBI): domain Eukaryota; kingdom Metazoa; phylum Chordata; class Amphibia; order Gymnophiona; family Ichthyophiidae; genus Ichthyophis; species Ichthyophis bannanicus. The sequence goes on along the minus strand of CM066031.1, from coordinate 914,632,646 downwards.
GTTTCTACTCCAGGTACTTCCTCGCACCAAAGAGAACCGGTGGCCTCAGGCCTATTCTCGACCTCAGGAATCTCAATAAGTTCTTGGAGAAAGAAAAGTTCAAGATGCTTACTCTTGGAACACTTCTGCCCTACCTCCAGCAGGGAGATTGGCTATGCTCCTTAGATCTAAAGGATGTGTACACTCACATTCTCATTCATCCAGACCACAGAAAGTACCTCAGGTTCATTGTGGGAGGAAACCATTACCAGTACAGAGTACTGCCCTTTGGCCTCACCTCCGCCCCAAGGGTCTTTACAAAGTGCCTGGCAGTGGTGGCAGCCTACTTCAGGAATCAAGGTGTTTTTGTCTTCCCCCTACCTGGACGACTGGCTCATCAGGGGTCAGACTTACCAGGAGGCCAGGCAAGCCACCCTCCGAACTGTTTCCTTCCTTCAACACCTAGGCTTTGTCATAAACTTCGCAAAGTCCACTTTGCTCCCCTCCCAGAACCTCGAGTTCATAGGGGCGAGGCTGGATTCCCTGCAAGCAAAGGCTTACTTGCCAGAGTGCCAAGGGTTTCCGCCAGACTCTGTCTAAAGCTCCTAGGCCACATGGCATCGACAGTGCATGTGACCCCAAATGCCCGCCTCCACATGCGACCTGCACAGTGGTGCCTCAGGACTCAGTGGAAGCAAGCCACAGGGAGCCTCACAGACAAAGTACGGGTGTCCAAACCATTCCTGAACTCCCTACAGTGGTGGCTACATCCCCCCCCAACTTACTACAGGGGTTGCCTTTTCAGGTACCTGTTTCCACAGTGGTGTTGACGACTGATGCCTCCTTGCAGGGCTGGGGTGCACATTGTTTGGACAGGTGCACCCAGGGCCTGTGGTCTCCATGGGAGGCCACGCAACAGATCAACCTACTGGAACTCCGGGCTATTCGCTTAGCCCTCAAAACCTTCTCTCACACCTTGGCTCACCAGTCTGTTCTGGTACAGACGGACAATCAAGTGGCCATGTTCTATGTGAACAAACAGGGGGGCACTGGGTCCAGGCTCCTGTGTCAGGAGGCACAGGCCCTTTGCTCTTTTGCGCTCAGGCACAACATGTTTCTCAAGGCTGTTTATCTCCCTGGCCAGGAGAACTTCCTGGCAGACAGGTTGAGCAGGGTTCTGCAGCCCCACGAGTGGCAACTGCACCCATTAGTAGTTCAAACAATTTTCCTGAAATGTGGACTTCCATCCATAGATCTCTTTGCCAGTCCCCTGAACCGGCAGCTACCCAGGTTCTGTTCCAGGCAACCGCATCCCCTGAGGTTAGCAGCGGATGCCTTCCTGATTTCTTGGTCCCAGAGCCTCCTGTATGCGTTTCTTCCCATGCCTCTGGTGGCCCGAACCTTGTTCAAGATTCTAAGGGACAAGGCCTCGGTACTTCTGGTAGCCCCCAGGTGGCCGAGGCAGCCCTGGTTCCCACTTCTGCTTCAACTAGCAGTGGAAACCCCACTACCTCTGGGGTTGCAACCCGATCTTCTCTCTCAGGATCAGGGTTCCCTTCTGCACCCCAATCTCAAATCTCTCCATTTGATGGCCTGGAAGCTGCAAGGGTAGTGTTGGCTCCCTGGGGCCTTCCTCAGGAAGTGGAAGAGGTGGTCTTGGCCTCTAGAAGGCAATCCACCAGGAAAACCTATGCCCTGAAGTGGAAAAGGTTCTCCTTGTGGTGTCAGCAACACAAGGAAGATCCTTTCTCCTGCACTGTGCCAGTAGTGCTTCAGTACCTGCTGCACTTGTCCAATCAGGGCCTTAAGTCCAATTCTGTTCGGGTCCACCTCTCTGCTCTGGCAGCTCACCACTCACTGGTGGAGGGACACTCTGTCGGTTCACCCCTTGGTGTCCAGATTTCTCAGAGGCTTGCTCTTGCTCAAGCCTCCTCTCCATCCACCGGCCCCTGAGTGGGAGTTGAATGTGGTCTTGCAGCAACTGACTCGCCCACCTTTTGAGCCGATGGCTACATGCCCTCTCCGCTTCCTTTCTTGGAAGACTCTATTCCTTATGGCCCTGACCTTGGCCAGGCGAGTGAGTGAGCTTCAAGCCCTGGTCTGTGACAGGCCATACACTCGCTTCTATAGGAACAGGGTAGTCCTTAGGACTCATCCTAAGTTCCTCCCAAAGGTTGTCTCCTCTTTCCATCTCAACCAGGAGATGGTTCTTCCAACGTTCTTCCCTAGGCCCCATGCCAGCCAGGCTGAGACAGTCCTGTATACCCTGGACTGTAGGAGGGCCTTATCCTTCTACATCGAACGTATGCAGGGGCATTGGAGGGCTACTCAGCTCTTCGTATCTTTTGACCCTAATAACTTGGGGTTACCTGTCTCCAAGCGTACCTTGTCCATCTGGGTAGCTGACTGTATCACCTGGGCTTAAAGGGCAGCTGACCTTCCCTTGCAGGGTCGGGTCACGGCCCACCGTGTCAGGGCAATGGCTGCCTCAGTAGCTCATCTCCGCTCTGTACCGTTGGCAGACATCTGCAGGGCTGCAACTTGGTCCTCAAGCCAGACCTTTGCGGCCCATTACTGCCTGGAGAGGGAGTCCCGTAGGGACAGTGCTTTTGATCAGACAGTGCTCCGGAATCTCTTTGAGGTTTAGGCAACTCCTACCCTCCAGCCCTCTGGTTGGGCTACCGGTGGGGGTATGTTTCAGTAAAATCCTTTCTCTGATGCTGCAGCTAGAGGGAACTCATTTTTCAGCTCTGGGTCCCCGGTAGCCTGAAGCTGGGGAGTCCCATATGTGAGGACTGACTTCCTGCTTGGTCCTAGAGAAAGAGTAGTTACTCACCTGTAACAGGTGTTCTCCAGGAGCAGCAGGAATCAGTCCTCACAACCCTCCCTCCTCCCCTGGGAGTTGCAGTTGTACATAGTTTATTTTTACATTTTTGTGTGCTGTCTTTTAGCTATGTCATTGGACTGAGCAAGATGGCACCTTTAGGTGGGAAGGGACCGCGCATGCATGCAGTATTCCCAAAGGCTTTCTTAGAAAGCTGGGGAATTGCTCCTCACGGGGGCTCCATCGGCGTCGATGTCACCCATATGTGAGGACTGATTCCTGCTGCTCCTGGAGAACACCTGTTACAGGTGAGTAACTACTCTGTTTCTGGAGTCCAGTGGATTACAAGATCCAAGGCAGCATGGATTCACCAGAGGCAGGTCTTGTCAGACAAATCTGATTGATTTCTTTGACTGGGTGACTAGGGAGTTGGACCGAGGGAGAGCCCTAGATTTGGTGTATTTGGATTTCCGTAAAGTCTTTGACACTATTCCTCACAGGCGACTTATAAACAAACTGAGCACACTAGGAATGGACCCTAAGGTTACTGCTTGGGTTAGAAATTGGTTGGGTAGAAGGCGAAAAAGAGTACAGGTAAATGGAGCTCACTCTGAGGAGAAGGATGTTACCAGTGGTGTGCCCCAGGGATCTGTCCTTGATCCGATTCTTTTTAACATCTTTGTTAGTGATATAGCGGAAGGGCTGTTGGGTAAGGTTTGCCTCTTTGCGGATGATACCAAAATCTGCAATAGAGTAGACACTCAGGAAGGTGTAGATAACATGAGGAGGGATCTAGCTAAGCTTGAAGAATGGTCTAGAATTTGGTAACTGGAATTTAATGTTAAAAAATGTAAGGTCATGCATTTGGGCTGCAGCAATCCAAGGGAGCAATATAGTATATAGGGGGTGAAGTACTTTTGTCCTCTCCAGACCAGCAGCGGCCTTCCCGCCGGGGGGTCGAGCAGGCAGGAGCCAGCTCCAACCGGCCCGTGCAGCCTTCTCCTGTCCAATCGGGGTATGCCAACAGCTCTACATAAGGGCACCATCTGGTGCGCCCGTGCCTGTTGGGCCCGTGCCAGAGGGCCTTTGGCGTGGCTCTTAGGCGGGGTCCAAAGAAGGAAGTCAACCTCGACACAGGAGGATCGAAATCCATAGTGTCAAACAACCAAGCAACCTATTGACGTCCTTCAAAATCTCAGAACTAAGCAACAACACCGAGATAACCATAAACAACCAGCCCGGTTCCGGCACTCTGTGCTAAAACCACTCTCTAAGTACCAAGGAACAACCGAAAATGTGAGTGGCTGCTAACATCATGAAGATACCTGCAGACACAAGGTACAACCGCTGATTCATTATCTTTAGATACATAGCTAAGTAAACGGGACCTACCCCGAGTTTAAATCTCCTCTATAGATAGCGATCAGGTATCAGTCTGTCACTACACAAGTATATCTTGTTTACCTCACCTCTATTCAATTTTGTTTATTGCAAGTATCAGCCTGTTGTTTCTACACAAGTATATCTTGTTTACCTCGCTTTTATTCAGTCTTAAATATTGTACTATAACATTGCTACTAGACGTTTGTACCTATTATATCATATCATTGCTACTATTCAATTATATTTACTGTACGATACTACTGAACTGCTACCCTTGCTCCGATACTTCTATAGCTATTGTACCACATCCTTGTTACTAGATAACCATCCCATGCGCTCAGTCACCAAGGGCAGACTTAACACCCAGCAGAGCAACATGGCCCTCTCTCTACTAGCTATCACCAACATCTATCTCCTTGCTGATGCCATCCAGGATACTCTGGCACTCTCATCCGGTTTTAACCCCATCCCCATCCTACATTGTCTTGGTAGAAGAAATTATAGCAGCCCCCATCACCCACTACCACACACATGCCATGTCAGACACTCACACCTACTCTATGTAACACTCAACAACCCTGTTAGCACTAATTCTGAGACGACACATGTGCATAGTTACTTGAGATGTGCCCTCATAAACTCATGCTCAGTTCGCAAGAAATGGCCAGCCATCACAGATCTCATAGCAAACCATAACTTAGACATCCTAATGGTTACAGAGTCCTGGCTTTCAGACACAGATACAGTACTCCTTAATCAATTGATCCCCCCCCCAGACTTTTCAATCCACTCCTGCCATAGAACCAGCTGGAGAGGCAGTGGGGTTTTCATACTTGTAAAAACCGATCTTCAGTATCGGCTCCTCTCCTCCAAAAGCACTATGCTCATTGACTCAGTTACCATAGCCAACAAGCATAACACTGTAAATCTCATCTATAGAGCTCCAACCTCCCTGCCTGACGATCTCTACAACATAATAGATCTAGCCTGCAACCCAGAAAACTCACACAAACCTAATTGATGATTTGGCGATTTCAATCTTGCTTCCCTGCAACCCACTCATGCTAACACCTTCCTTGAGGCAATGACTGAACTCAGCTACGAACAGGTGGTGAATGCCCCCACCCGCCACAGAGGCAACTCACTGGACCTCATCTTTGCCCCACATTCGGTTACAAGGCACAATCATAACCTCAACCTTTCAATCACTCCTGTCCCATGGTCCGACCACAGCTTAATCACTTTCCAAATCCCATCGCAGCAGGAGCAGGTCCCACCCAGCCACACAAATACTACAGCCTCAGTAAATGCTCGCCGTTTCAAATCCCTTGACAAGGATGAGTTTACCAAAAGTGCACTCCCAATACTCAATCAACCCGCACATAACCTTGACGACACGATCTCCAGATGGAATGACACGCTGAAGACATTCTCTCAACTACCTCCATCACACAAAGCATCAACAACCAACAGACAGACAAGAAAAAGGAAGCCAGCTCCATGGTTTTCTGCCGATCTGCAGACATCACTGCTCCTCCTAAGGAAGCATGAAAGAAAATGGAGACGTTCTCGTTCCACAGGGGACAAAGCTACATACATTGACCATTTAAATCTTCACCATGAGTCAATATCTGACAAGATGAGAACTTACCACACCGAACTCCTCCTCCGCTTGCTAAACAAACCCCGAGACCTCTTTAGCATAGCGAAATCCTTAACCAAGGAACCTCCCCCCCCCCAGCCAGAACCAATTCAACCCCAGCTTTATGCTGACTACCTCCAATCCAAAATTCTCAAATTAAACATTGCATCAGGACCCACACCCATCTATTTTCCCCACCTACAGTCACTGCTTACAGAGTTCACACCTCCAACAGAGAACATTGAAGACCTTATCGCTGTCATCAATACCACTACAGCACCTAATGACCCATGCCCTGCGTACTGGATTAGAGCGATGCGTACTGAGCTCAGCCCGATTCTAGCCAGCATCATGAGACTCTCCTTCTCAACAGGACTATTCCCTTCCTCGCTCAAACAGACATCCATATGCCCACTCCTGAAATACAACCGACTAGACCTGACAAAGGCTGATTCATACCGCCCGATCTTGAGTATTCCCTTACTTGCCAAAATAATTGAGAAGGTTGTCCAAAGACAAATCCCAGCAACACATTGACACATCAGCCCCCCTAGATACCAGCAAGCACGGGTTTCAAGAATCCCATGGAGTTGAGACATTACTCGTCACACTAACCAACACCTTAAGCAGAGGAATACACAACATCGAAAATGGGTTTGCACTTATCTTCCTTGACATCGCTGCCACATTTGATTCCGTCAACCATGACCAACTCCTTACACGACTCCAGGAGAAGGGAATCATGGGCCTGGCCTGGGAATGGTGTAAATCCTATCTAGCCGACCGATGGCAACATGTAAAGATGGAATCTACCACATCTGAACCATTCCAGCAACATCAAGGAGTACCCCAAGACTGATCTCTGTCCGCGCTACTCTTTAATGTATACATGCAGCCCATATGCGAGATCATCCGCTCATTCAATGTCTCCAGCCTAATCTATGCAGATGATGTCTTGCTGTTTGCCCCAATTAAAGTCATGCAGCCCGACCATACCGCCCTAGTAGATTGCTTCAATGCAATCACCGACTGGCTTAAAAGTCAGAACCTCCGTATTAACTTCAAGAAAACAGAGGTCCTGTTCATTACAAAGAACAAAAACTTCTCTCCTCCCACTATCTTGAAGGTAAGAGATGCAGAGCTCCCAAGCAAACCTGTAATACGCTATTTGGGTGTGATGCTTGACCAACATCTCGACTTCAAAGAACACATAAAGAACACCACCAGGACTATATGCAACAAAATCAGGACTCTAAGGCACATAAAGACCCATGTTAGCTCCTGGAGACTTCAGAACAATATTCCAGGCGCTGATAATACCACATTTCGACTATGCGAACATCATTCTGCATGGCCTCCCCAGGAGCACCCTCAGCCCATTACAACTTGCAATGAATGCAGCTGCCCGCGTGCTATATGGTCTATCCAGAAGAACCCACATTACACCCATTCTCCGGGACTTTCACTGGCTACCATTAATCTGCAGACCCACTTAAAAGGCACTACTCCTCACATTCAAAGCCATTAACATGATATCCCCCTCGTCCCTCACAGCCCTCCTCACCCCCACCCCCAACAACAGGTCGAGAAGGACAGTAGCCGCCAATACGCTGATTATCCCTATTGATTCCACTAAATGCACACAAACAACCAGGACTAGAGCATTTGCTTTCGTTGCCCCAAAGTGTTTGTTTGTTTGTTTATTAAAACTTTATATGCCGCCCATAAACGGTTAGCATCTGGGCGGTTTACATACATTAAAAAATAACAAGAAGAGAGAGCTGCAAAAAAAAAGAAAGAGAACGCCATAAAATCCTTAAAATCCTTAAAAGACAGATAGGGATAGAGTCAAAGAGATAGAAGGGGAAAAGAAGATAACATGAGGGAGGAAAGAAAAACTCAATTAACATGTCAGTGGTGAGGGGTGTAGCAGGGGGAGGGAGGGCTAGAGAGCAGGAACAGGTTACAAAAAACGGAGGGGGAAAGGGGGATAGGAAGCTAACACAGCAACGGAGTGAAGGGGAGAGGGGTTAGGCTGGGAAGGGGAGGTTGAAAGAACAGAAAAGGTGCGTTTTTAGTTTAGTTTTAAAGGAGATATAAGAGGTTTCTAAACAAAGCGAGTGGGGGAGTGAGTTCCAGAGTGCTGGAACAACCTCCCATCAAATATCAGATCAGTGATCTTACACAATTTAGGAAAGCCCTCAAGCACCACCTATTCCTCCTACACGTCCCACAACCAAATATAGCCCATCCACATATCATACCCCAACTCAATCAATCAGCTCCCAACACTCCACAAACCGAATAAGACTAACCGAGCAGCAGAACCATTCCATCAGACATATTGACGACATGTTGATACTGATTATAGTGATTAATGAATAACCATGAATGACTATAATGTTGAATGTAATAACTGTAAAGACCCAGCCCTAAGCATTCAGTTGGGCCTAACATCGAACTTGTAAATAGTTACTCAGCTACAGCTGTGTTAGCTGAATGTGTAAATAGTTTGCCCAGTTACAAATCCATGCTTCTGATCCTGTTCAATGTAGCACTAGGCAGCTCTCATTGTCTCTTGCAAGTATTGTTAACTGTAAACCGCACTGATACTGAAGAGCATGGTATAAAAAAGCTTTAAATAAAATAAAATAAAATAAAGAAGAGCGGGACCTAGGCGTGGTTGTGTCTGATCTTAAAGTAGCTAAACAGGTAGAAAAGACGACGGCAAAAGCTAGAAGGATGCTTGGGTGCATATGGAGAGGAATGGCTAGCAGAAAAAAGGTGATAGTGCCTCTGTATAAGTCTTTGGTGAGACCTCATTTGGAGTATGGTGTGCAATTCTGGAGGCCGCACCTTCAAAAGGATGTGAACAGGATGGAGTCGGTGCAGCGGGTGGCTACTAAGATGATTAGTGGTCTTCATTATAAAGCATATGAGGACAGACTTGGGGATCTTAATATGTACACCTTAGAGGAAAGGCGGAATAGAGGTGATATGATTGAGATGTTTAAATACTTCCGTGGCATAAATGTTCAGGGAGAGAGCCTCTTTCAATTGAAATCAAGTTCTACTACGAGGGGACATGGGATGAGGGTGAAGGGAGATAGATTCAGGAGTGATATGTGGGAATATTTCTTTACGGAAAGAGTGGTGGATCCATGGAATAGTCTCCCAGTGGAGGTGGTAGAGATGAGGAAGTAACTGAATTCAAAAAAGCATGGGACAAACACAGAGGATTTCTAAAGGTAAAAAGGGGACTGTTGTAGTTGTTGATATGGAAGGACAGACTAGATAGGCCATGTGGTCTTTTTCTGTCGTCATGTTTCTATGTTTTTATGGACACCATGCTATTGCAGCTCATGGAGCTATACAGTCACTGTCAGTGCATCACACTGCAGATATTTACATAGGCTTTGTCCTCTGTATATACACCTACGCAGCTGGGTTTCACATGGTGTTAGGGACCCCAGCATTCAAGTGCCATCACACACGTTGCACAATAGGCATTGAGGGAGCACCTGGGTAAGGCATGGTAAATGTACAAATTGGAAAGAGATGTGAGGGAAGGGATCTTTGCAAAATATGTACACCCTATGTTGCAGTCAGTAACCTGGATGCTGACAATGGTCTCAAAATTGATGTGTGTCATGAGTACCCAGGTCATCAGCAGTACTATCAGCATATGGCTGATGAATGGCCAAACTGTTTGTGTGTATACTGCATGTGTCTGATGGGGTAGGCAACGTCTCAAATGGCCATGAGTGGTGCTGTACAGTAGTCACAGGTGAGGTGTCTATGGTTTCACACACTGACAAAAATGTACTGGTGATGGGCATGGTGTACCAGCTGAATGACAAATACACGACTGCACATAGTAGCTATATTGGGAGTGCTGGCCCCAGTGCAAGGCTGTTAGGCCACACAGAGTATGCCATGTTTGTATGGACTGGTGATATGAGATCTGCCTGCAGAAATCCTCTGTGGGTGTGGGGGATGGCAAATGAGCTGTGCCATGACTAACATAATATAACAGTGTTCTGGGTGTGACTCCTGACGCAGCATGTGCAATTTCACAGTCATCAACCTGACACAATTATAGGAAGGTAAAGGGCATGGTGTTCCCATATGGGTTGAGTAATGATGGGTGAGGATCACATGAGATGAGCATGCAAGGAGTGGCATGTGCATATATCTGAGAGATACATGTCCTGTAGTAAAAAAGATGTGAAGTCAAAGTGATGTGTCAATATTGACATCTGGGGTGAATCTGCGGCACTGATACCATGAACACCCAGATGTCCACAAGTGATACAGAATGTTGTATTAATGAATCTGCATGTTTCCTGCAGGTATGGAATAACAAACACCTAAATGCTCTGTGTGCACATGTATGTCCAGTGCAGCTGTCTCCCTCACTCAGATGTGGGTACTGTCCCTGACCTCCCATAGCATATCGTACCCTGAATGTCTGCATGTGCATGATGTTATCTCAAGGAACAAGCAGGAATGTAGTCTTCACATATGGGTATCGTCAGTACCGACGGAGCCTGCAAGGGAACGCTCCCCAGCGTCCAATAGGAAAGCTTTTGGGAGCATCCCACAATGCCTGCGTGCTGCCTTTCCCAACTGTCCCTCTCCAGTTCTTCGTTTTCCGCAGAGCCGACAGGTCACACATCCTGTCACCGCAGAAAAAATTCCCCCCTTCTTTTTTGTGGTCCTCGACGCTACACCAGTACCGCTGGTTCTTCTTTCTTTTCTCAAAAAAACAAAACAAAACTTTATTCTGGAGTCTTTCCAGTAATTTTTCTCTTCAGGTGCCACGCACCATTTTGGACACTATGACCAACTTTTTCTTCAGAATGGAAAAACCCTCTTCGGGTTTTAAAAAGTGTTCTAAGTGTGGCGGTACAATCTCCGTCACCGACACCCATGAGTGCTGCCTCAAATGTTTAGGTCCTGACCACTCTATTTCAGAGTGTGTTGCCTGTGGGATGATGTTGAAAAAGGGCTGGCAGAACCGAGCTGCTAAACTTAGCACCCTTTTTCCCTCTGATGCAGCCTCCGTGGCATCGACGTCTTCCAGGGCTTCGTCTTCTTCCAGGGCTTCGTCTTCCTCCCGTGGATCTCAGGTAACTAAACATAAATCTAGCCGGTCCTCAAAGGGTAGATCTCCTTCTATACAGCGAGATGCCTCTGGCATTGCCCTTGAGGGACTTTCACCGGCAAAATTGCCCCAGCGGGAGGCTTCAGCTTCCAAAGCACTAATGGGGCTTGTGATAAGGAAGCTTATCATAGCTCAGGTAGGAGCTATAGAAAAGATGATGTGACTCTGAACAAGCAACCTGTCAGTTCTGGTAGAAGCAAGAAAACAGAGTTTTCACATAAAAGACTACCAGTCCCAGAATGCACCAGGTTTCCAGCAGCCATGAGAGGGGCTGAAGTGAGAAAATGTGTGTGCAATCAAGAGAGCTATGAGGTAATCCCTAAGCACTCATCTCAAAGGGCAGGGCCTGATTCAACATAGCTGCGCTGTGTTAGGGAGCAGCACACATTAGAACAGGATAAGAATAGAGCTTATTCTTCAGATAACAGCTTCAGGGAGAGCTACAAGAACAGCTTCAGAAAGAGATACAGAGACAGCAACGGCTACAAGCACCAGTATCACCTGGAGAAACAGAAGCCAAGCCAAGCAGATAGAGAGAGAAGGAAACTCTCTGGAAGGAAGAGAAGAAAGGCCATTGGAAGGTCTGGGAGATTCCAAGGCAGTACTCATACTGGGAGGTATTCCAAAAGCCAGCAGAGTCCATTGGACTGGATTCAGCCAGAGGAATGGAGTGGCAGAGATAGGAATCACCAGTGGCTACCTGGAAGAGAGAAGACTGCATGTGGAAGGGACTTTCAGACCAAGGCCAGAAGGTATGTGAGAGGAGATCCAGTGTCCAGGGATCAAGATTGGAAGGCTGGACATCAGAATTGGATTACATATTGGCCAGGCTTTACAGAGAGGAATTATGATGGCAGGAGAGGCTCAGGTATGAACACTGATCCAGACCCTATCTATAATAGAGAATGGCAGCAAGGGAATAAGCATTCTCATGATAGTGCCTTAATGAAAGACTCATCTGTGCCAATGTATGATATTGACCCTATGATTGTTGATGAAGAGGGAGATACAGCAGATGAAACTATTTATATGGACTGTTCTCTATCTAAATGCTATTGCTAGCTTTCTGTAAGCAAACACATCAGCCATCACAAAGAAACCTAACTTTGTTCTTTATTTCCACTGCAAACAGCTCTTAAAGCAGGATTTGGGTTCACACAGTAGCAGCCAGCCAGCTAAAGGCTTACAGCTGGTCAGTTGATAGTAATTAAAGCTGCACCTGATTGTGTGTGTGAGCAAGGGAGAATCACTGCTGAGATCTGCGTGGAAAATAAGCAGAAGTTAACCTAACCAGCAAAGTTTATTCTTTTCTTTGTGCCTTTGTATTTGGTAATTATTTGCTAAGAAAAGATTAGCTAATTGCCTGACAAGGTGAAGATTGTTTTCTGGTTTACTTTGTGACTTTTTGTTATCCATTTTAAACACTGCAAGCAAGTAACCTCATTTATAGTGCTATCAAGCATACATGTGCTGGGTGAATTAAACCCCATCAATAAAAGAAGTATTTTATTGATCTTACCACTTGGTTTCACAACTCAAATTATTGTCATCAGCTGTGTTTGGGAGTGAATGAACTACAATACCCACAATACCTTGCAAGAATCATATGAATATATGCATCGTCAAGATTGTGTAAGTTCTCACCCTAGGCAGCCGTCTGACAGGCTCCAGGATGTTCTCGAGGCTTCAACCTCGGCAGAACTACTGGTGCCATGCTCTGGGGTACCGGACGCTTCATCCGGTACCGATACCCAAGCATCGGCAGCGTCGATAGACCAGAGATTCTTGGCTATTGAATGCAATCTGGCGGTTCTTCTCACGGCCTCGATGCCTCTGAAACCACTTCAGAGAATTCAACCGGCACCGACTCCGGTGCCGTCTCCAACTGCATCGACATCGGTAGGTATTCTACCGGGACCGAGTCATGCCTATCCATCCGTCATTGACAAGTCTGTACCGGACCACTCTGATGCCGACTTTGATCGGTACCGGTACTGTGCCTTGCACGATCACCTGGATCGGAGGTACTTTGAATCCTTGGATGAGTCTGAAGACTCTGAAAGCTCTGCCAATACCAGAGTACTTCTTCCTGAGGATTCCTCTTCTCCTCAGTGTAGGATGTCTCCACCAGAGGATATGTCCTTTCAGGATTTTATCCGAGATGTGGCCCGAGGTCTTTCCATCACAGTGGCTCCTGAAAAGGAGCCTAGGGCAAAGGAATTAGAAATTGTACAATACCCTAAAGCTCCCAAGGAGGCAGCTACCTTACATATTCATGATCTTGCATGATCTCATGTTAAGGATGTGGGAAACACCTCTAACCACATCTCCTCACTCTCGAAGACTCGACGCCATGTATCGAGTTCCTCCTTGTCCTGGGTTTCAGAAGACTCAGTTACCACGCCATTCCATGGTAGTGGAATCAGCTATGAGAAGGATAAAGAGTGCAAAAAGGCATGCATCTAATCCTCCAGGACATGAGTGTAGGACTCTTGACGCCTTTGGACGTCGAACCTTCCAGGCTTCCATGCTTTCTGCTAGGATCAGTTCCTATATCTTATATATGGGAATGTTCCTTAAGGAGGTCACAGGAGATTTAGAGCTTATGAGCCCTCTCCTTTCTGATAAGAGGCAAGATTACCTCGCTCTTGTCAAACATGCTCAGGATGTTTTCAAGTTTGTGAATCATGCAGCCTTTGACTGCTTTGAGTGCATAAGCAGAACCTCTGCTATTTCCATAGGTGCACGTAGGATTGTCTGGCTACAGGCATCTGACTTGGAAATTTGGGCACAGGATAAACTAGGGAATATTCCTTGCACAGGAGAGAATCTCTTTGGCAAGAATCGGCAGGAAAAAGCTAATGAGATAGATGCTGACAATATCACTTTGGATAGATTGTCTAAATCTACAGCTGAAACTGCGAGGAAAAAATCCTATAAGAAACCATTCTTCAGTAAGAAGAAGTTTTATCCCTCCTATACCCAACAGGGGCATCACTTAGCTCAGTCTGCCCAAAAGGGACAGCAGCAACAACCTAGGCAAAGAAAGACAAAAGCAGCTAAACCTAAACCGGCTCAGCAGATTCAGCCTCCACAGGGGCTTTGACTCCTGTCTAGAGAACTTTGCCTTCCTGGCCCTGAACAGCACAGAACCCTCCACCATCCCAGGAAAGTTGTCATTTTGCCCCCTGATGGGGTCAGATAACAGCAGAAAATTGGACTCTGTCTATTGTAAGAGAGGGTTACAAGCTTCATTTCCTCAGCATACCCCCTCCTACAATGGCAAGACAGTTCAATTCTCAGACCTTTCTCAATGACCAGTTAGGTAAAGAGGTCACTGTGCTTCTTGCCCAAGGGGCAATAGAAGAGATACCCATTCCCCAAAGAAAACAGGAGGACACAGACCCATTTTAGACCTCAGAGAATTGAACAAATTCCTGTTTAAAGAGAAGTTCAAAATGATTTCTCTAGGAACTCTGCTGCCATACCTTCAGAGTCAGGATTGGCTTTGTTCTCTAGATCTCAAGGATGCATACACTCATGTTCTCATCCATCCAACTCACAGAAAGTTCCTTCGCTTTCTGTTTCAAGGGAAGCACTATCAATACAGGGTTCTTCCTTTTGGCCTGGCCTCTGCGCCAAGGGTGTTCACAAAATGCGTGGCTGTGGTGGCAGCATTTCTCCTCACCCTTGGAATATTCGTCTTCCCTTACTTAGACGACTGGTTCATTCAAGCCCCTTCAGAGCCAGAGGCCAGGGTTGCGCTCTCTCGCACAATGCGCATCTTTCAGTATTTGGGACTTGTCATAAACTTCCCAAAATCCAACCTTGCTCCCACTCAGTCCCTAGAGTTTATAGGAGCTGGATACCAGACAGGCAAGGGCCTACCTTCCAGTGGACATTATCCACTTAGTGAACTCAGGCGTCAGGTTGCCTGTCAGACAAAATAACAAACTCAGATCGCCTTATTTTGTCCCTCCAATGGTGGCAGTCACCCCAAAACCTTTTGGTGGGGTCTCCTTTTCAGCAACCCCCACTCCAAGCCCACTCTAACAGATGCTTCATAGGTGGGTTGGGGAGCCCCCCCTGCAAGGCCTCTCTACCCAGGGTACCTGGACTCCACAGGAGGCCTATCTACACATCAGTCTCCTAGAACTCAGAGCAATCTTCCTTGCTCTTCGAGTATTCGACACCCAGCTCAGCTACAAGACAGAACATGGCTACTTGACTGTCCGTTTGAACTAGGACTATGTGAACAAGCAGGGCGGAACAGGCTCTCTGTCGCTCTGCAGCGAAGCTTTGCGATTGTGGGCCCTCGTCAGAGAGCATCAGATTCATCTCCTTGCGGTGTATCTTCCAGGCATTCAAAACTCTTGGGCAGACAGACTCAGTCGAGTTCTGCTTCCATACGAATGGTCTCTCCAGGCAGACCAGGTGGTCAAGATATTTCAAATTTGGGGAACCACGGACATAGACCTCTTTGCAAGTCCGCTGAATGCCAAACTTCCCCGGTTCTGTTCCAGAATTCCGGCTCAGGGTTGTCAAGCCAGGGATGCTTTCCTCCATTGGGGTCAGGGCTTCCTGTATGCCTTTCCACCCATTCCCCTAATTCCCAAAACCCTATTCAAGCTTCAGAGAGACAGAGGTTATATGATTCTCATAGCTCCACGTTGGCCACGGCAAATGTGGTACCCTCTGCTCCTACATCTCTGTCAAGCTCCGCCTCTGGAGTTAGGATCTGCTTCAAATCTCCTTTCTCAAGAGGACGGGATGCTGTGGCATCCCAATCCCCAGTCTCTGCATCTAAGGGCCTGGTTGCTGAAAGCCTAGAACTTCACGGTCTTAACCTTTCCCTTCAGGTAAAGGATATCCTTTATGCTTCCAGAAAGCCTTCCACAAGACACTCTTATGCATTTAAGTGGAAAAGGTTTACCATATGGTGCTCACAGAAGGGTCTTAACCCTCTTGCTATACTCCTGGAATCATTACTGGAGTATCTCCTTTATTTATCAAATGCAGGGCTTAAGACAAATTCCGTGAGAGTTCATTTGAGTGCTATTGCAACTTCTTTCAAGCCGCTAAATGGACAACCTATTTCCTCTCATCCTCTTATAGAGAGATTTATGAGAGGCCTTCTTTTAACTAAGCCTCCCATTAAGCCACCACCAGTGGCATGGGACTTAAATCTGGTTCTTGGGCAGCTCATGAAACCGCCCTTTGAACCATCAGCCACTACCTCTTTGAAATTCCTTTTCTGGAAGGTCATTTTTCTTATTGCAATCACATCAGCACGTCGCATCAGTGAATTGCAAGCGTTGTTGGCTGATGATCCTCATACAAGGTTCCATCATGATAAGGTAGTCCTTAGGACTCATCCACACTTTATGCCAAAGGTGGTGCCACCTTTTTATTTAAACCAAGCGGTTTACCTTCCTGTATTCTTCCCAAGGCCTCACGCCTCAAATGCAGAAAGGAATCTTCATACTTTTGACTGTAAAAGGGCTTTGGCCTTTTACTTACAAAGGACACAACAACATAGAAAGTCCTCCTAACTCTTTTGATCCTAGTAATTTGGGACTTCCAGTCTCCAAAAGAACACTATCCAGCTGGATTGCATAGTGTATATCTTTTGCCTATGAGAGTAAAAACCTTCCTCTTGAAGGCCATGTCACAGCTCACAATGTGAGAGCCATGGCAGCCTCTATGGCTCATCTTTATTCTGTGTCTATCGACGACATCTGTCGAGCAGCTACTTGGGCTTCGGTTCATACCTTCACAACCCATTACTGCTTAGACAAGGACTCCCGCCAGGATGCCTTGTTTGGTCATGCTGTTCTACAACACCTGTTCCATACTTAATCAACTCCTACCCACCATTTCTGGTAGGATGCCAGAGATCCATGGGGGGAATTGGAGCCCTTTCACAGGAGCACACAATGTCTGGGGCCTTCTCCCTGGCATCTGCAGCTAGGGAGTCCCCATATGTGAAGACTACATTCCTGCTTGTTCCTGGAGATAGCATAGTTACTCACCTGTAGCAGGTGATCTCCGGGAACAGCTGGAATTTAGTCTTCACAACCCACCCACCTCCCCTAGGAGTTGTATCTCTCTTTCTTTCTCTCTTTCCTCTCTCTTTGTCTCAGCTTTAAACTTAACTGGAGAGGGACAGTTGGGAAAGGCGGGAAGGCAACATGCAGGCACTGTGGGATGCTCCCAAAAGCTTTCCTATTGGACGCTGGGGAGCGTTCCCGTGCAGGCTCCATTGGTACCGACGATGCCCATATGTGAAGACTAAATTCCTGCTGTTCCCGGAGATCACCTGCACAGGTGAGTAACTATGCTTTCTGTCTGTCACATCTCCATATGGCTGTGGCATCTTTGGAACACAGGCATTCCCCTAGCCCCCCAGCCCCCCAGAAACACATACAAATGAGAAATGTCAGCTGATTCAATGGAGACTATGACACATCCACACAAACCGCATGTCTCTCCCCTCCCCCTCCTTAGCTCACCTTGAATCAACTCACAGCTCTGCATTTTTCTTTCTTGGTCCCTAGCTCTGGAATTCTCTTCTCCCCCCACCCCCCCCCCCCGACCTCCACCTCGAGCCTTCCTTCACCAAGTTCAAGGTTCAGTTAAAAACCCATCTTTTCTGCGCCACCTTTAATCTTCCTTCCCCCTCTTTCCCTAGCTGAGGTTTCCCTTGTCTTTCTTCTCTCTCACTGCCTGGTTCCTCTCTCTGTTTCTAGTTTCTCCCTTTTTCTTTATTTTTCTCTGTCCTATCAAAACTATGGTGTTCTTTTCCTTTTCCTGGCAGTGTGCATTTTGTTCTTTTGTAAACTGCTCTGTTATTTCTTTGAAGGGCGGTATATCAAGAAATGGAATAAAGATAAAGACTGTAGACCAGACACCACATGGCACAAAATCAATATGGATAGCCCAGAGAACACCAAGAACCATGCTCCAGCCAATGGAGTGTGCTGTGCTTGGACAAAGCACAGGCCCCCTTCTGCACCCTGCCACTGCAGGCACCGGTGTCCCACACCGGTGTACGCAGATCTTTCCTCAGGTGGGTGTGGTGGCAGAGGCAGTATCATCAAAAGCTGCTGTCTTTGCGCCTGTTGGAAATACCTTGCTGCTGCTGGCCGCCCCACCTCACACACACGGGTAGGCTGTGGCAGGAGTAGGATGGTGTAAAACATGTGCTGTGTCATACGGCTGCCTAGGGTGAGAACTTGCACAATCTTGACGATGCATATATTCATATGATTCTTGCAAAGTATTGTGGGTATTGTAGTTCATTCACTCCCAAACACAGCTGATGACAATAATTTGAGTTGTGAAACCAAGTGGTAAGATCAATAAAATACTTCTTTTATTGATGGGGTTTAATTTACCCAGCACATGTATGCTTGATAGCACTATAAATGAGGTTACTTGCTTGCAGTGTTTAAAGGGATAACAAAAAGTCACAAAGTAAACCAGAAAACAACCTTCAACTTGTCAGGCAATTAGCTAATGTTTTCTTAGAAAGTAATTACCAAATACAAAGGCACAAAGTAAAGAATAAACTTTGCTGGTTAGGTTAACTTCTGCTTATTTTTCACGCCGATCTCAGCAGTGATTCTCCCTTGCTCACACACACAATCAGGTGCAGCCCTAATTACTATCAATGGACCAGCTGAAAGCTTTTAGCTGGCTGGCTGCTACTGTGTGAGCCCAAATCCTGCTTTAAGAGCTGTTTGCAGTGGAAATAAAGAACAAAGTTAGGTTTCTTTGTGATGGCTGATGTGTTTGCTCAGAGAAAACTAGTAATAGCATTTAGATAGAGAACAGTCCATATAAACTGTATTTTCATCTGCTGTATCAATCAGCATATGGTCACTATCATACATTGGCACAGACGAGTCTTTCATTAAGGCACTATCATGAGAATGCTCATTCCCTTGCTGCCACTCTCTATTATAGATAGGGTCTGGATCAGTGTTCATACCTGAGCCTCTCCTGCTATCATTATTCCTCTCTGTATAGCCTGGCCAATATGTAATCCAATTCTGATGTCCAGCCTTCCAATCTTGATCCCTGGACACTGGATCTCCTCTCACATACCTTCTGGCCTTGGTCTGAAAGTCCCTTCCACATGCAGTCTTCTCTCTTCCAGGTAGCCACTGGTGATTCCTATCTCTGCCACTCCATTCCTCTGGCTGAATCCAGTCCAATGGACTCTGCTGGCTTTTGGAATACCTCCCAGTATGAGTACTGCCTTGGAATCTCCCAGACCTTCCAATGGCCTTTCTTCTCTTCCTTCCAGAGAGTTTCCTTCTCTCTCTATCTGCTTGGCTTGGCTTCTGTTTCTCCAGGTGATACTGGTGCTTGTAGCCGTTGCTGTCTCTGTATCTCTTCCTCCCTCTGTAGCTGAAACTGTTTCCTGAAGAATAATCTCTATTCTTATTCTTTCCTAATGTGTGCTGCTCCCTAACACAGTGCAGCTGTCTTGAATCAGGCCCTGCCCTTTGAGATGAGTGCTTAGGGATTACCTCATAGCTCTCTTGATTGCACACACATTTCCTCACTTCAGCCCCTCTCATGGCTGCTGGAAACCTGGTGCATTCTGGGACTGGTAGTCTTTTATGTGAAAACTCTGTTTTCTCACTCCTACCAGAACTGACAGGTTGCTTGTTCAGAGTCACATCATCTTTTCTATAGCTCCTACCTGAGCTATGATAAGCTTCCTTATCACATGACCAGGTATAATGCCTGGCAAATGTATTCAACCCTTTGGTAACCGCTGTCTTGTGTTGCATTGCGTGATGTGCAACCTGCAATGGAGGTGGGAGTCATGTGGCCGTTAGGTAAGTTATCTATAAGTAAGGTCCATATTGAGGTAGAATGGCAATATATGTTCATGGTGCACCTAAAAAGTACCAGTATTAGCTGACAAATTGTATTCACCCATAGTCCTATGAAACACCAACATGAGCAATGGGCCAACCAGTGAACCTCAGAAGACACAGATATAATTGTATGGGCTTCACCTGTGTGCTGTCAGAGTCACAGGAACCCTCACATGCAGCTTCCATGAAGAGACTTGACCCAAAAGGCCCCTGACATTGCAACACCAATCACTCCTGTATTGATCAATGAGGCCTGCAAACATGGGCAAGACAAATTTGGAGAGACGACAATCACATTTGGGCCATTAACCAAAGAAAGCATGATTATTCCATTGGATCACCATGCAGTCATGTAGACACCATAGGAATGAATCAGACAATGTAACAGACCTGTCAAGAGGAGGCCTCTCAGCAAAACTAAGGACCATGCAAGGAGGGCATGGCTCATAGATGTCACAAAGACAGCAATGATTGTACTGAAAGAGATCCCATGTCCTACAGAGGAGATGGGAGTGTATGTCCATAGGATCACATTAGGCTGTATGCCCTACAGATCACAGTGTTACCAGAGAGTAGCCAGAAAAAAGCCACTGCCAAAACAAGGACATGAGAAGACAGGTGATAAACTCGCACAAAAGCATGTGTGGCAACACTCAAATACATAGAATAACGTGTTCTGGTCGGAAGAGGGGAACATTGATTGTTTGACACATCATGGAATTCACCATGTGTGGTCCACAGTCAACATGTCCCATCACCATGAGAATACCACTTACACAGTGAAACATGGCGGTGATACCATCATGCTATGGGAATGTGTTCATGGCCATGATCAGGAAAACCGGTTATGACAGTGAAAACTATGGGTGTCTCTGAATACGAGCCAATACCTGTGGCACACCTGATACAGTCTAGCAGTTAATATAGACCAGGACAAAGGTTTACCATCCACCAAGATAATGAACTAAAACATAATGGTCATGTCACACTGGAATGCCCAAAATGGGTATACCTACATGTCCGGGAATAGCCTATTCAAAGGGCAGACCACAATGCAGGTGTGAATCTGTGCCATGACAGGAGGAGAACCATACACCAAGGCAACATATCAAAGATGAAAGTGTTGGATAAGGTTTGCCTGAGGAATGGCTGAGGATACCAGTGTATGGCTCTGTGAAAGTAACAGAGACATGCACCATGGGACTTGCAAACATCACTGCAGCACAAAGTATGGACTGTGGGGATGTGGAAACATATGCACACATCTGATGTTAATGTCCCTTATGGTCTGATGCAGTGCCTATGTCAGAATAAGGCATATCATGCATATCACAGTCACAGGCATTTTGTGTCAATCACATGGTGTGAAATCCCTAAACCACATTGTACCTCCAGATATTGATGGGACAGGACAAACATGTAGGGGATGAATAAGTTTGTGAGGCACTGTAACTGGTTTGAAGATTATTGCTGCATTTGTAGATACCACCATGTACGGCTGTGAGCCCGTGGCTGCAGCAGAGGAGAGGGGAGCTGAAAATACATGGCTCATGGTGATGGGGTGCCAGAAGATGATGTGTCTGGCTGATGGGGTGGGGAAGATGAGGTGTGTGTCTCCATTCTGTGGAGCCGGCAGTTAAGCTGACTTACACTTATGCCCAGCTCCTCCACAACCGTGAAGAAGTGGCGCTGCGACTTAACCATGGCGGACATCCCCACAAGACTGTGTGTCCCCCATTGTGACCGCCCACATATATGGGGTCTACATGCCAAAGTCCAAGAGTCTTGTGGCTGTGGTAGTGACATGCTGGGGAGGATTTGGAGGCCACCTTGTGCATCAGCTGCAGCCAGGGGCCTTGCAGGTGATGCAGGCAGGTGGATGGGGCTGCATGCAGCATCTCTGTTAAGCAGCCTGACTGGGCTGCTGTCGGTGTCCACATAAGTCACCAGGTGGATGGGGCTGCAGGCAGCATCTCTTATGACATAGCACTGCCCCATGTACTTCCTCCATCATGTTGTTAATGGCCACAACCACCTGACCACCCACATTCCCTAAACTCTCCCCTAGCAAGTCAGTGATGTCCCTGCTCCCCTCAGCTGCAGCAGGCCCCAGATGTCTCCCTCCCCCCCCCCCCCACAGGTGCCCATCCTGTGTTGCCTTCAGGGGCTTGCTGGACACAGAATCAGTCAGTCTGGGTGCCTGCCAGTTAGCCTCATGGGATCTGGAGTGCCGCAGATCTATTGGAGAGAAACAGAGAGAGTCCATAAGCACCTGGGACACAAGAGGCATCATAAATGCACAATTATTTGTGAACAGATAACAATATCACATGTATTGACCGATATATTCACATGGCTACAACATACCAGTTTCGTATGTCTGCACACCATTAACAGCATAAACATGATGCACAAAGAGATGGGATGGTGAAAGGCCAACCAAGGCATGTGGCTGTGGCACCTACCAAGGAAAGGCATAGAACAGACACACATGGCACACACATGGAGAAATGGAGGGCCATAGAGGTGAAGCAACACAATAGGCATGAAACAACATGTTGAAAGGCTGGGTGTCCTCAAGGACGACACAGGGTGCTTGAAATCATGAGAGGAGAGTGGTGTGGATGGGTGGGGGCAGCCAGCACAAAAGAACCATCCAAATGGGGCCCAGGAGGGGGAATGAAATACAGGACTTTGAACCAGGCAGGATATCTGCCACCAGGGACTATGGTAAGAACATAAGATATGCCATACTGGGTCAGACTAAGGTTCATCAAGCCCAGTATCTTGTTTCCAAGAGTGGCCAGTCTAGGTCATAAGTACATAGCAGTTTCCCCAAAAGACACAGGTTCCACAATGCTTGTATTGGGTCAAGCAGTGATATCCTGGGTCAGTTTTAATAATGGCTTATGGACCTTTCCTCCAGGAACTTGTCCAAACCTTTTTTAAACCAAGCTACAGTAACAGCTTTTACTACATCCTCCGGTAACAAATTCCAGAGTTTGATTACATGTTGAATGAAAAAATATTTTCTCTTATTAGTCTTAAATAGTTTACCCTGTAGCTTCATTACATGTCCCCTAGTCTTTCTATATTCTGATGACGTAAACAATCGATCTACGTTTACCTGTTCCACTCCATTCATTAATTTATAGACCTCTATCATATCTCCCCTCAGCCGTCTTTTTTCCAGTTTGAAGAGCCCTAACCTTTTTAGCCTCTCTTTATAGGGGTAACCTTCCAAACCCTTTACCATTTCTTTGAGCATTTCATCATCCATTTGTTCATTCTGGCCAGGCGGTCAATAGTACACCCCCACTGCAATCACCATAGATACAAATGACAGAGCTCCAGAAGAGTTATGGAATGACATCAAGAAGGTTGTGTTGGAAGAAAGCGAGAAGGCTCTACAAAAGGTGAAAAAGCAAAACCGGCCAAAATGGATGATGGAAGAAACTCTGAAAATTGCCCAGAAACGCAGAGAAGCTAAAGCCAGAGGAGAAAGAAAGACAATAACAGAACTCAACAGAGATTTCCAACATGCAGCAAGACAGGACAAGGAAAAGTACTACAACGATGCATGCAAGGAAATAGAAGCAGAAACTATTAGAGGAAGAACAAGATCGGCTTTCCTAAAGCTACGAGAGTTAAAGAAAAAGTTCCAGCCTCGAATTGGAATGTTACAAGATGCTCAAGGTTCTATGATGAATGATGCTGAGAAGATAAAGAAAAGGTGGAAGGAATATACAGAGTTTTTATATGATAAAGATCAAGTGGACAAACAGCCGTTTCAACCTGTGACTTATGATCGGGAACCATTGGTGATGAAAGAAGAAGTTAAAGCAGCATTGAAAGCCTTATCAAAGAACAAAGCACCAGACATTGATAGCATTCCCATAGAAGTATTACAGCAATCTGATGCAGCTGTTACCGTTCTTACAAGGCTCTGCCAAGAAATATGGAAGACAACATTATGGCCAACTGACTGGAAAAGATCTGTGTTTATACCAATACTAAAGAAAGTTGATCCAACTGACTGTGGAAATTATCGCACAATCGTTCTGATCCTACATGCCAGCAAGATTCTACTGAAGATTATTCAAAAGAGACTACAACCATACCTGGAACAAGAACTACCTGAAGTGCGAGCAGAGTTCAGGAAAGGGCAAGGAATGAGAGACGACATTGCGGATGTGAGATGGATCCTTGAAAAGACTAAAGAATACCAAAAGGATATCTATTTGTGCTTTATTGACTATAGCAAGGCTTTTGACTGTGTAAACCATGAGAAACTCTGGGCCACATTAAGAAGCATGGGTATACCAGAACACCTGATCGTACTTTTGCACCATCTGTACATTGATCAAGAAGCAACAGTTCAAACGGATCAAGGAGAAACAGAATGATTTAAAATAAGCAAAGGTGTAAGACAAGGCTGCATACTTTCCCCCTATCTGTTTAATTTATATGCAGAACAAATCATCAGAGAAGCAGGATTGTATGAAGACAACAGAGGTGTGAAGATTGGTGGAAGACTCATCAACAACCTTCGCTATGCTGATGATACCACATTACTGGCTGAAAGTGAAGACGATCTGAAACATTTGCTTCTCACAATCAAAGAACATAGTCTCAAAATGGGCCTGCAACTTAATGTAAAGAAGACAAAGATCATGACAACTGGCATAATCAACAGGTTCATCGTTGAAGGAGAAGAAATTGAAATCGTGAACAACTTTATCCTACTTGGATCAACTATCAATAAAGAAGCAACAAGCAGTCAAGAAATCAGACGATGCATTGCTCTTGGCAGAATGGCTATGAAAGACCTAGATAAGACCTAGATAAGATGTCTCTCTCCATTCAAAGATTTGACTTGTTCAAGCCATGGTATTTTCAATAACATCATATGGATGTGAAAGCTGGACAGTGAAAAAGATAGACAGGAAGAAAATTGATGCCTTTGAATTATGGTGCTGGTGGTGAATACTGTGTATACCATGGACTGTCCGAAGAACAAACCAGTCGTTACTAGAGGAGATCAAACCTAAGCTTTCTTTAGAAGCTCAGATGACAAGACTTCGACTTTCATACTTTGGACACATCATGTGAAGAGAGAGATCATTAGAGAAAGACATCATGCTTGGCAAGATAGAAGGTCAACACAAAAGAGGAAGGCCAGCAATGAGATGGATCGATACAATAACAGCAGCTACGGGTACCAGTCTGTCAACAATGAGCCGCCTGACTGAAGACCGAACACAATTTAGGACTCCGACTCGACGGCACTTAGCAACAACAACTGCCATCGCCTTCCCCTTTTTTACATGGAATTTCAATCCACAGAGATTCTACATCAAATTTTGTTTCCTGCAAAACTTTACTTCTTTGACTCAGTGCTCTCTCTAACATAGGGCGCAATCCCTCCACCAGTTTGATCAGCTCTATCATTACGATATAGTTTTTACTGAGGTATCACAGTGTCCCACTGACTGTCCTCCTTCCACCATGTCTCTGAGATACCAATCATATCTAAGCTCTCATTTAGTGGCTTATATTATAATTCTCCCATCTTATTTTTTAGATTTCTAGCATTTGCATGCAAGCATTTTAAAGACTATTTTATTCATATTAATCTAGCTATCGGTAGGCAGGGGTAATTTGGAATCTTTAAGCTCTGTCTGCTCCGTACTCAAGGGCATTTGGGCTACTCTTATCTTTATTGGAACCTCTCTGCTGAAATTCCCTAACTTCATTTTTTTGGTAGTATCCTTAAAGGATACATTGTTGCAAACCATGAGCTCTTGCGTGACTGTCGGCTCTCCCCTATAATCTAGGCTCTTCTTTCCCCGGAATGTTCCCCAGTTCCTAACAAATCCAAAACCTTCATCCTTGCACCATTGTCTCATCCATGCATTGACACTCCAGAGCTCTGCCTGCCTTTTGAGTCCTGCGCATGGAACAGGAAGCATTTCGGAGAACGCTACCCTTGAAGTTCTGGATTTCAGTTTCCTAAATTTAGCCTCCAGAACCTCCCTACCATATATTCCTATGTCATTGGTACCAACATGTGCCAAGACAGCAGACTCCTCCCCAGCACTATCTAAGATCTTGTCTAGGTGATGCATGAGGTCTGCTACCTTAGCACCATGCAGGCATGTTACCAGGCGATCCTCATGTCCACCAGTCACCTAGCTATCTACATGCCTAATGATGGAATCGCCAACTATAACGGCTGTCCTAACCCTTCCCTCATGGCATATGGCCCTGGAGAAACTTCCTCAGTGTGAGAGGATTTTACATCACCTGGAGGACAGGTCCTAGCTACAGGATCACTTCCTGCCACACCAGATTGATGCTCTCCTGTCACGTGACCGCTCTCCTCCATGGCAACAGGGATGCTGCCAGACTGGAGGTGGGACTTCAGGACTATATATATCCCTTTAGATCTCGTCTATGTACCTCTCTGTCTTCCTTATGTCCTCCAAGTCTGCTAGTCTAGCCTCCAGAGATCGGACTCGTTCCCTGAGAGCAAAGAGCTCCTTGAACCTAGTGCACATGTAAGACCCTTCATCAACTGGGAGAAAATCATTCATGTGACACTCAATGCAAAAGACTGGAAGGCCCCCATCTTGCTGCTGGACTGCTGTCTGCATCTTCGTTTTAAGGTTGTGTTTAGATATTTAAGTTCTTTATTTACTAAGGGTTGCTGGGGATATTTATGCTAATAAAACTGTACCTAATACGTTTAATTTACCTTGTTCACCTGAAGCATAATTAATCTTAGGTCATTAATGTATGCCTGTTGAGGATAAACAGCTGTACCTGAGAGTGAATATGGCACATTCTTTCCTTTAAGAGGTGTAAGCACCTATAAAGCTACGACTCTCCCAGGGGTGGGTGGATGTCGGGGAGGGAGGGAAGGTCACAGCAGTGGCAGCATAATTAACTTGCGGGACACTGTACAGAGAATATCTACACCGTGCACCAAAGGCATGACATGGGCGGTTCACATGCTGTTGGTACAGGTGCTGACATCGGAGACTATGTGTAATTGAATGTCACTCACCAGTAGCTGCATGGCGCATCTCAACACGAACATGCCATAGGTGATGATGCTGCTCACGGTGCAAGTGGTTTCCCTTGCGGCGCAGGTCATCCACCTGTGTATGACAGAGTAACACATGCATGGCTGGCACCTAACATGACATGTGGTGCACACATGGAGCCTCAGTAACAAGCATGTCCATGTTCACTGCCCTGCTGGTTCACATGTGGTGTGCTTGTTTATGCAGTGGTCAAGAAGCACATAAGCAATACCAACATCATCGCCATGTGTAACAAACCAGCAAGTTAACAGGTAAGGCACAACCCCATGGCAGCCCTGTGTGTCCAATCACACAACCCAGTTTTTATGAAAAGGTCTGCACAACACCAATCCCAATATTACTCTAATGCAGTTTTGTGAATGAGGAAAAATGATCGTAGCAATGAGGTACACTTTATGACAGCTAGTCACCCACCAACAGGGGAATGATCTTACCAACCATCAGTGATTGCAAAAACACCCCATGATTTGTTAGCTAATTGAAAGGTGATCTTGAATAGGACACCCACCACTTGGTACCTGAGTTAAGCTCCACAGGCATCTACATAAAACTATATGGTACCTGCTGAAACACCAATCAACATTATATCAGATTGGTAATTGAACCAGCCTGTGTTGAGTTCATTGAATCCATTACTCTTGGCAGCCAAAGCCACCTCAACAGTAGCTGTAGCAAACAGAACATGTATATCGTACCCTTAATGACATTTTGTCACCCCTCCAAGGATACTACCGTGGTCTGGCTCTGATGAGTCCACCTGGAGAAAGAAAGCCTGTTGTTGGCTGTGTAAAGTGTTTTTCTCATCAATGGACACAAGCACCATTGATGTGACGTATCCGGTTGCTTATTGAATCTCCTCGTGGCAATATGTTTACAATATCACTGTTCCCCATGTTCCAGAAACTTGTACGGTGGTATTAACTGGCAAGAGCTGCCCATATTGATCCCTATGGTCAGGGGGAATCGGTGTGGCATATTCAGATTCCGCAGTGGAAGGGGTGACATAAAAGGTTGTTACTTGGGTACTCATATTAGTGAGGGCTCATCTACAACAGGCTACTATAAAGGAAAACAGGTAACAGGCAAACAGGAGCACAAGGAGACCAGTGACACAGGCAATGAGCAAGCTGTAAAGACCAGCTCCCAGGTTATGGAGCTAGGAAGTAAGTGTCGTATCAGGCTTCTATCTGAATACCACTAAAATGATTAATGGGCTTCATTATAAAGCATATGAGGACAGACTTAAGGATCTTAATATGTACACCTTAGAGGAAAGGCGGGATAGAGGTGATATGATTGAGATGTTTAAATACCTCTGTGGCATAAATGTCCAGGGAGAGAGCCTCTTTCAATTGAAAGCAAGTTCTGCTACGAGGGGACATGGGATGAGGGTGAAGGGAGATAGATTCAGGAGTGATATGCGGAAATATTTCTTTACAGAAAGAGTAGTGGATCCATGGAATAGTCTCCCAGTGGAGGTGGTAGAGATGAGGACAGTAACTGAATTCAAAAAAGCATGGGACCAACACAGAGGATCTCTAAAGGTAAAAAGTGGACTGTTATAGTTGTTGTTATGGAAGGACAGACTAAATAGGCCATGTGGCCTTTTTCTGTCATCATGTTTCTATGTTTCTTAAAGTCAGAGATGTCCAATTTAGCCATGTTAACCATACCTTGCATAGCATTTGTGATCGTAATAACTGTACAACAATTGGTCTCATTTATGTATTTGCAGATACTTCTTCCTAATTTCTGATCTGTCCTTTCCTTTTTGAAAGCACAAGGTCTCATGGCCAAGATTCGCTAGTATTTAAAAAATAGTGTAGAGATAAAGTTATTGGCATCATAAAAGATCAAGTCTACCTCCCCAATATTTCAGTATATTCACAACAGCTGGAAGGGGGGAAGAAATGTTATTGTTGCCAAATTGGAAAGACATTCAGTGTAATTTTTCTCTCTTCCTGACAGCTACAGTTTTTTCTTGTTATACTCAAGGAAGGCCAGGGTAATCTCATCAGGGGTAGGCTTACTAATGCACAAAAGGAGAAAGAACAGCTTCCTAAGTAAATAGATTACAGTGATCCCAGAAATGAAACACAGAACTATAAATTCAGTCCACTCTACAAAAGGGGACTGCTACTTCTGGAGAGAGATCTGCAATTGTAAGTATTTACTTCCGAGAATTTTTCTAAATCTTGTTCTTTAAATTAAAGCTGATTAATCAGTGAACCTACTAAATCAGTAAAGGCCCAGTAGCAGCAAAGAGTTTTCAGTTTAAATTTAAAACACAGCAGAGAGCTTCCAGTTTAAATTTAATACTCAGTCAGGGCCTAGTAGCATCAAGGCACTTTCAGTTTAAATTTAAAAGACAGAAGAGAGCTTTCTGGTTAAATTTAGAACCAAAGGCACCATCTATCCAAGCAAGGCCTGGGGGACTCCCCCTGGAGATTGGTCACAGATTACCTTAGAAGCACAGGACAGGGTACTGTGTAACAGCCAGCTTTTAATAAGTCTCTTCTTTCCCTCCCTCTCTCCCCGACACCCACCCACCCCTGGGATAATTGTAGCTTCCTTATTGTTCCTCCAATTCAGTCCTCTACCTCTGGGTTGTCAACCTCCTCCTGAAGCTTGGAGACTGGCTTGTCAGAATCCTGACATCACTGGATATAGCCTGCCGGACACTCCCATCAGCCCCAGTGTGACCAGTCTCCATGCAGCAGAAGGATGTCGTGAGCCTAGGCTAGGGCTCACTAGAGGAACGGATAAGGAGCCTAAAAGATAGTGTTGATTAGTTTCTTGGGGGTTAATTTGTTTTATTTGTTTTGAAGAAATTGGTTTTGGCGCTATTGTGCCTTTAAAAAAAAAAAGAGGAAGCGGGTCTTTCTGCACTGCTCCCTGCTTAGCTGTATACTAACGTTTAGTCTAACCCAATTCCTTTCCGGGGGATCTCTCCTCCCAGACCTTTCGGGGAAGAGCTCCTTGGCTGTCAACTTCGCTCGGCCAGTCTCGAAGAGCTGGTGGAAGCGATGCTGCAGGGGGCCGGTCGGAGGACAGCGAAGACTGTAAGTAATTCTGCCGGCGGCACTCCTTGCCTTGTTGGGGTGCTGGGCGGTATGGGGAAGACAGTTCCGGGATGTAGAGACTTGCCCGGTAGGCAGAAAACTGGTGACAGTCTCTCCCGTTGGTGGCGTTTAAGGGCTCTGTAGCAGAGTTCGTTTTGGCGCCCTTTTTTTCTTCACCGATGTTAGCGGCGGCCATTTTGAGTGGCGCGAGGGAGCCACATGGCTGCCGCTTTGCACGAGAACGCAGGAGAAATTAGAGCAGAAGAGTTCTTTTGCAATAACGCTTAGCTTGTTCCCTTCATTTTGAACAGTCTTATTTCTTTTTTTTGTTCGGTCAGTTTTGTTTAAATAATTTAGTTTCATTTTTGGGGTTCTGGGCAGGCAGTAAATCCCTTGGGGGGGGGGGGGATTTTCTTCCGCTTCAGAAGTCAGGTCAGTGACTTAAAATAGATTACCCTGATAGAGCAGTTAAGCTTCAAAGTTCTAGTCCTTACATTTGTGTAAAAAAAACCCAACCCTAAATTAGTACCCCGAACAGTATACATAATATACTATCAGGCTCATGGCAGCACGGCCACAGTGTGTGGTTTGTGGCACCAGGAGAGGAACGGTTGCCGATTCAGGCATTTGCCGCGGCTGCACAGTGCTATCTTCCAATGTGGAGCTACAGATGGATGCGAAAGAGCTCCCAGAGGCGCAGGTGGCATCGGGGGGAAATTGCCTGAATCAGCGCAACTGACCTGCAGGAGTCCCCCCTGGAGGACACGGCAGGTTCATCTGGGACTCTGTCGGTCCCAGGGTCGACAGATCTCGGGGACTTTTGCCCTGATTTTATTTTAATGATACACCAGGCCTTTTGCTTACGGCGGCAGGGCAAGTTGCCCGGAGTGTTGCCGCTTCCTTCCCTGCCTCAGCGGACAGACGTAGGTGAGGGGGGGGGAGCGTGGCCATCGGCGCCCAAGAGAGCAAGGATTCAGGCGCTCTCTTCCATGGAGGGCGATTGGCCGGACATAGAGGACTCCGAATGGGGGCATGAGGAAGGGTTGGAGGATCTGGAGGAAGGAGAGATCCCAAAACCTGAGGATCAGGCTAAGATCATAAGAGTCTTCTGTAGGGAGGAGCTGGCGGCATTGATTACTGAATCTATGCAGATGTTGAATCTCGCTACTCAGCCCATTAGTGAAGAAGAGGTCGAGGACCCGGTTATTCAAGCTGTAAGGCAAACGCAGGTGGTGGTTCCGGTTCATCGAGTAGTTGACAGAATGATCCAGGAGGAGTGGGATCAGCCGGAAGCAGACCTGAGAGGAATATGGACTATAAATAAGCTTTATCCCTTAGCCGACAAAGGTAAGGAGAGGTTCCACTCGCCTCGGGTAGATGCGGCGGTCGCGGCAGTTACAAAGAAGACCACTATTCTGGTGGAAGGCAGCACGGCCTTGAAGGATGCGCAGGACTTGTCAGACGGCTGCCTAGGGTGAGAACTTACACAATCTTGACGATGCATATATTCATATGATTCTTGCAAGGTATTGTGGGTATTGTAGTTCATTCACTCCCAAACACAGCTGATGACAATAATTAAGTTGTGAAACCAAGTGGTAAGGTCAATAAAATACTTCTTTTATTGATGGGGTTTAATTCACCCAGCACAAGTATGCTTGTTAGCAATATAAATGAGGTTACTTGCTTGCAGTGTTTAAATGGATAACAAAAAGTCACAAAGTAAACCAGAAAACAACCTTCAGCTTGTCAGGCAATTAGCTAATGTTTTCTTAGCAAATAATTACCAAATACAAAGGCACAAAGAAAAGAATAAACTTTGCTGGTTAGGTTAACTTCTGCTTATTTTCCACGCAGATCTCAGCAGTGATTCTCCCTTGCTCACACACACAATCAGGTGCAGCTTTAATTACTATCAATTGACCAGCTGTAAGCCTTTAGCTGGCTGGCTGCTACTGTGTGAACCCAAATCCTGCTTTAAGAGCTGTTTGCAGTGGAAATAAAGAACAAAGTTAGGTTTCTTTGTGATGGCTGATGTGTTTGCTCACAGAAAGCTAGCAATAGCATTTAGATAGAGAACAGTCCATGTAAACTGTACTTTCATCTGCTGTATCTCCCCCTTCATCAATCAGCATAGGGTCACTATCATACATTGGCACAGACGAGTCTTTCATTAAGGCACTATCATGAGAATGCTTATTCCCTTGCTGCCATTCTCTATTATAGCTAGGGTCTGGATCAGTGTTCATACCTGAGCCTCTCCTGCCATCATAATTCCTCTCTGTAAAGCCTGGCCAGTATGTAATCCAATTCTGATGTCCAGCCTTCCAATCTTGATCCCTGGACACTGGATCTCCTCTCACATACCTTCTGGCCTTGGTCTGAAAGTCCCTTCCACGTGCAGTCTTCTCTCTTCCAGGTAGCCACTGGTGATTCCTATCTCTGCCATTCCATTCCTCTGGCTGAATCCAGTCCAATGGACTCTGCTGGCACTTGGAATACCTCCCAGTATGGGTACTGCCTTGGACTCTCCCAGACCATCCAATGGGCTTTCTTCTCTTCCTTCCAGAGAGTTTCCTTCTTTCTCTATCCGCTTGGCTTGGCTTCTGTTTCTCCAGATGCTGCTTAAATCTGTAGCTGGGCTGGAGCTTGTAGCCGTTGCTAAAGCTCTCCCTCAAGCTCTTTCTGTAGATGTTCTTGAAGATGTTATCTGAAGAATAATCTCTATTCTTATTCTTTCCTAATGTGTGCTCCTCCCTAACACAGCGCAGCTGTCTTGAATCAGGTCCTGCCCTTTGAGATGAGTGCTTAGGGATTACCTCATAGCTCTCTTGATTGCACACACATTTTCTCACTTCAGCCCCTCTCATGGCTGCTGGAAACCTGGTGCATTCTGGGACTGGTAGTCTTTTATGTGAAAACTCTGTTTTCTTGCTTCTACCAGAACTGACAGGTTGCTTGTTCAGAGTCACATCATCTTTTCTATAGCTCCTACC
This sequence comes from Ichthyophis bannanicus, assembly GCA_033557465.1. Taxonomy (NCBI): domain Eukaryota; kingdom Metazoa; phylum Chordata; class Amphibia; order Gymnophiona; family Ichthyophiidae; genus Ichthyophis; species Ichthyophis bannanicus. Next base: position 914,599,590 of record CM066031.1, on the reverse strand, counting down.
TGAGCTATGATAAGCTTCCTTATCACAGACTGTAAGGTTGACAGTCTGCTAAAACAGGTGTTTGAAGCAGATGCACTGTCATTGCAGGCATCTATTTGTGGGGCTTGGGTGGCACGAGTGTGTTTGCGCTGGGTTCAGCGACTGTCTTTTGTCCCACCTGGACCAAGAGGAGCTAGACCGCCTGGAGTCTGGGACAGCGTATCTAGCGGATGTCCATTATGACTTGATCAGAGCTCTCGCAAATAGCACGGCTTCGGTAGTGGCGGCCTGCAGGTCAGTGTGGTTGCGCAATTGGGCAGCGGACGGTTCCTCCAAGTCCCGGCTCAGTAAATTGCCCTTTAAAGGTAGATTGCTATTTGGGGAGGATCTGGATAAATTAGTGAAGGATCTCAGAGAATCCAAGACTGGTAGGCTCCCGGAGGACAAGACGAAACAGGGGAGGCCCGGACTGGGCTTCCAGGGCCATTTTCGGGATTTCTGGAGATTTTGCACGTTGCGTTTCGGTGGATCCGTCAGAGGACGTTTTACTTCGCTGGACCAGGGATTTCGGGGTTTCCGAGGAGCGAATAGAGGTTTCTCCTCAAATCCCGCTTCAGCGGCACAAAAGCCACAATGAGATGAGGCGGGTCCCGGCAGGAGGCTCTCCGATAGGTGGGAGGCTCCAGGAGTTCCTTCCTGCCTGGTCCCACATTACGTCCGATCAGTGGGTGTTAGAGATAGTTAGTTCGTCAGGGTTACACGCTGGAGTTGGCGTGTCCCATGAGGGATTCTTTTGTCATGTCGTCCTGCAGGGGACAAGAGAAAACCTTGGCGATTCGCAGTACATTGCAACGGCTCCTACAATTAGTGGCGGTTGTGGAGGTACCGGAGGCAGAGTACGGCGTGGGTCGGTACTCCATTTATTTCGTGGTGCCAAAGAAGGGCGGAGCATTGCGGCCCATTTTAGATTTGAAGGGCGTAAATCGTTGTCTTCGGGTGTCGCATTTCAGGATGGAAACCTTGCGATCTGTCATTGTGGCAGTGCGGCAAGGAGAGTTCTTGACATCCCTCGATCTCACAGAGGCGTACTTGCACATTCCCATCCGATCAGCGCATCAAAAGTTTCTGAGGTTTGCCTTCCCTTGGGGGCACTATCAGTTCCAAGCGTTGCCCTTTGGTCTGGCAACAGCCCGCGAACGTTCACCAAGGTCATGGTGGTGGTGGCGGTGGCGCTGCACAAGGAAGGAATCTTAGTGCATCCATACCTAGACGATTGGTTAATTTGAGCCAAGTCCGAGGCAGAGAGCATCCAGGTAACAGAGTGGTAAAGTTTCTTCAGAGTCTGGGTTGGGTAGTCAATCCAGCCAAAAGCCAGTTGATACCGTCTCAGAACCTAGAGTATCTGGGGGTGCGATTCGACACGAGAAGCGGAAAGGTGTTTTTACCGGAGAGGAGAGTCCAGGTGCTCAGACGTTTAGTTCGGGGGTTCAGAGCCACGCCCGCACCATCGGCATGGTCGTATCTTCGACTGCTGGGGACCATGGCGGTGACGCTGGAAGCGGTACCTTGGGCCAAGGTACATATGAGGCTGCTGCAGAGGTCTCTCCTTCGCCGGTGATCGCATCAGAAGGATCCTTTGCGCAAACGGCTGCCGTGCCCCTTCACAGTCAGTCTCTTCAGTGGTGGTTGCTGCCGGCATCCTTGGCAGCCGGGATGCCACTGGAGCAGCCGGATTGGCTTCCATTGTTAACGGATGCCAGTCTCGGGGGCTGGGGAGCCCACTGCGAGAGCAGGTTTGTGCAGGGGTCTTGGTCTCCTCTGGAGAGCTCGTGGTCGATCAATCGTCTGGATCTCTGAGTGGTCTTCCGGGCACTTCAGGCGTTCGAGACAGAAGTGTGGGGTCGGTCAGTCCGAGTGCTATCTGACAACTCGGCGGCAGTCCCTACATCAATTGCCAGGGAGGCACAGGGAGTGCAGCCATGGAAGAAGAGGTGGACTTGTTGTTCGCTTGGGTAGAGATTCGCTTGTTGGTGATTTTGGCGGCTCACATCGCCGGAAAGGACAACGTGATGGCAGATTTTCTAAGCAGGGTCCGAGTGGATGCGGGGGAGTGGGAGCTGCATCCGGACGTCTTTGCACAGATAGTTTGCCATTGGGGGAGCCCAATAATGGACTTAATGGCGACCTTTCAGTCGGCAAAGGTCAATCGGTTCTTCAGCAGAAAGCGGGAAAGAATGTCGGAGGGCATAGACGCACTGTTGCATCAGTGGCCGGCCCCAGGCATTCTGTATGTCTTTCCTCCGTGGGCTCTGATCGGCTGCGTGGTTCAGCGGATAGGAGCACATCCGGGAAAGGTTCTTCTGGTGGCACCCGACTGGCCGAGGTGTCTGTGGTATGCGGACCTGGTGCGTCTCCTAGACTGAGGACCTTGGCGGTTGCCGGTGAGGGCGGACCTGTTGCTGCAAGGCCCTCTCTTCATGCCTCAAGTGGATCGATTCTCGCTTACGGTATGGCCATTGAAAGGGCCAGGCTAAAGAAGAAGGGCTATTCAGCGTCGGTCGTAGCTACGTTACTTAGAGTGAGGAAACAGTCCACTTCTCTAGCGTACATTCAAATCTGGTGTATATTTGAGGATTGGTGTTCCCGGCGACAGATTCGGGCATCTACGGTTTCCATTTCTTCGATATTAAGTTTCCTGCAGGACAGTTTTGATAAAGGTCTTGCCGCCAGTTCTTTGAAGGTGCAATTGGCGGCTCTTTCCTGTTTTCGCGGCAAGGTACAGGGCATTGTAATTGGCGCTCACCCTGATGTGTTGCATTTTCTCAAAGCAATTTCTAGGTTGTGGCCCTTGCGTAGAGTGGTGATTCCGTCTTGGGATCTAAATTTGGTGGTGTTGGCATTATCAAAACCGCCCTTTGAGCTGTTGCTTCGGTGAAGGATTTGACCCTAAAGACGGTATTCCTGGTGGCGATCTGTTCAGCTCGGCGCATCTCGGAGTTGCAAGCGCTATTGTGTAGGGAACCGTTCTTGTCTTTTTCTAGAGAGAAGGTGGTGCTGTGCCCAGTTCTGTCTTTTCTGCCTAAAGTGGTTTCATCTTTCATCTGAATCAGACAGTATCCTTACTAGTTCTAGGTTCGCTAGAAGGGAGCGACCTGGACTGCAGCTTACGCCATTTGGATGTGAAGAGGGTGTTGAAGCAATATTTGAAAGTGACAAAGCTATTTCGCAAGTTGGACCGTCTGTTCGTGTTTGGTGGGGTGCGCAAAGGGGAAGCGGCAGCGAAGGCTTCCATTGCAAGATGGATTCAGGAGGCGATTGCTTCTTCCTATCTTCTTCAAGGTCGGTCGGTTCCTGCAGGGTTGCGAGCTCATTCCTCCAGAGCGCAAACGTCGTCATGGGCGGAACACAGTTTAGTTCCCCCAGGGGACATTTGTAGGGCGGCGACGTGGTCGTCTCTGCATACTTTCAGTAGGCATTACCGTCTTGACGTGGCAGTTGCGAATGATGCCCGTTTCAGATCGGCGGTGTTACGTGCCGGTTGGAAGGGTCCCTCTCAATGATTACTGCTCTGGTACTTCCCAGAGGTAGAGGACTGAACTGGAGGAACGATAAGGAAATGATAATTACACTTACCTGGTAATTGTAGTTCCTTGAGTGACGACAGTTCAGTCCTCAATCCCACCCACAGTGTTTGCATATTTGGTATCAGATCAGTACCGCGGGGGGGGGGGGGGGTGGGGGAAAGAAAATGAAAAAGTAGTATTATAGGTAGGTCTGAATTCCGGGTGGTTTGTTTTCACTTTTCCCTTTGCCTACGTATGTGTGTAGCAGGGAAGGGTATAAGAAAGAGTTGCCTAGATAGATAAATGGTTGGTTTGTTGTTTTATAGCTACTTATTTGTTGCTCTGTTGAGTCGTCTTTGTTAATAGTTCACACTGGGGCTGATGGGAGTATCCGGCAGGCTATATCCAGTGATGTCAGGATTCTGATAAACCAGTCTCCAAGCTGCAGGAGGAGGTTGACAACCCAGAGGTAGAGGACTGAACTGTCTTCACTCAAGGAACTACAATTACCAGGTAAGTGTAATTATCATTTTATAGGTGCTTAAACCTCTTAAGAGAAAAGAGGTGCCATATTCACACTCAGGTGCAGCTGCTTATTCTCATCACCATACATTAAGGACCTAAGATTAATTAAACTTCAGGTGAACAAAGTACATTAAACGTATTAGGTATAGTTTGTGGCAAGGTCGTCTATCCTGAGTATGGGGGAGGTGAGAAACGTAAAGAATTCACCCTAATAAAGGGTTCTCTTTTAGGAGTGCAGGGTGAGAAAGCCACAGCCACACCTAAGAACCAGAAAACCCCCAGCTGGAACAGGTTTCATGCAGTGTCTAATAGAGTAAGAGGGAGAGATTACGGGCACGAGGTCCAAAACCCTTCAACAAGTTCCCTGATTACTCAAATACCAGAAGGCAGGGGGATTGCCAACACCTGGGAAGGAAGGAGGTGGGGCTATAACCCTGGAGGTATAAGCCTATGCTAGAGTATACAGACAGAGAGAGGAAGAAAGGAGGAGAGGGAGGAGAAGGCAGAGAAGGTGCTGACTCATGCAGAAGAGCCGAGTTACCAGGAGCTGAGAGAGCTGAATTCCCCTGCAACAGGTTAGCAGCAGAGCTTGGAGCCAAGAAGTGGAGAAGCTCTCAGAGCACCGTAGGGGTTGTCAGCTGAGCAGTCTGACCGGCTGAGTGAGTCAGAACCCATGCAGCTGGGAGAAACAGTGTCAGAGTTAGGGGAAGAAGACATCCTTATGGATTGCTCTCTGTGCCAAGCTTTAGGCATGAAGTCTTGTGGAAAAGCCAGCCCTGAAAGAATTATCCTCCTTGAAAAGCTAACCATAAGAAACAGGCAGTGTGGTTGTAAATTCCCATATGTTTTTAAAAGGGAAGTTTCCTGAAGCATTAGGATAAGCAGGAAGCTGTGATTCATGCTTGTTATCCACCTGTGGTTTGAACTGTGAAATGACAAGAAGCCAATTTACCTTCTAGAAGAGTTTTTCTTTGCTCCTCTGTTATGTGACAAGCCTGTTGAGAGTTTTGATGGCAGTTTGAATGTTTTGAGTTCTGTTCTACCTGAAATGCAGCCTAGAAGGAATTGAGACTGATAGAAGCCAAACTGCCACAGAAAATTAAGCTTGTTTGGACATTATGCTTTAATTAGCAAGGACTAAAAGGAAGGTGGCAGCCTTGCTATCAAAGGCTGTGCTTCTGAAAGTAAGAAGATTTTAAACAGCCATTTTGGGGGTTTTTTTCTTTACTTTGCCAACCATCTGCTATACCTTGAGCAAATCCTACAGTAATAATCCTGTAACTGGTACTTTGAATCTTTTTGTGTGAAATAAATTTTCTGTTATATGCCTTACCTCGGTGGCCTTAACTACAACCTTCTACCTGAAGCACAAACACATCTTAGCAGTACTACATGTCCCAGAAGACATCACAAGGAACTAGACTGATAAGGGAAGGTTCCTCCAATCACCACGCCCCTCTAAAACTAGAGGCGAGTGGCTTGGGCATTTTTGACAGGTTTTATTAGTATAGGTATCCCCAGCAACCCTAAGTAAGTAAAGAACTTAAATATCTAAACATAACCTTAAAACGAAGATGCAGACAGCAGTCCAGCAGCGAGATGGGAGCTTTTCAGTCTTTTGCATTGAGTGTCACATGTATGATTTTCTCCCAGTTAGTGAAGGGTTTTACGTGTGCACAAGGTGCAAGTAGCTCTTTGCTCTTAGGGAACGAGTCCAATCTCTGGAGGCAAGAGTAGCAGACTTGGAAGACATAAGGAAGAAAGAGGTAGATAGACAAAACCTACACTGATATAGTTCTGAAGTCCCACCTCCAGTCTGGCAGCATCCCTGTTGCCATGGAGGAGAGAGGTCATGTGACAGGAGAGCATCACCCTGGTATGGCAGGAAGTGATCCTGTAGCTAGGACCTGTCCTCCAGGTGATGTAAAACCCTCCCGCACAAAGGAAGTTTCTCCAGAGCCATGTGCCCACTAGGGAAGGGTTAGGACAGCCGTTATAGTTGGTGATTCGATCATTAGGCATGTAGATAGCTGGGTGGCTGGTGGATGTGAGGATCACCTGGTAATATGCCTGCCTGGTGCAAAGGTAACAGACCTCACGCGCCACCTAGACAAGGTCTTAGATAGTGCTGGGGTGGAATCTGCTGTCTTGGTACATGTCTGTACCAATGACATATGAAAATGTGGTAGAGAGGTTCTGGAGGCTTTTAGGTTGGAAGTTGAAATCCAGAACTTCCATGGTAGCGTTCTCGGAAATGCTTCCCGTTCCATGAGCAGGACCCAAAAGGCAGGAGGAGCTCCGGAGTGTCAATGCGTGGATGAGACAATGGTACAAGGATGAGGGTTTTGGATTTGTTAGGAACTGGGAAACATTCTGGGGGAAGGAAGCGGCTCTTCTGAAGGGATGGGTTTCACCTTAAATGAATGGAACCAGGCTGTTGGCATTAACCTTTAAAAAGGAGATAGAGCAGCTTTTAAACTAGACAATAGGGGAGAGCCGACAGTCGCCCAAGAGAGCATGGTTCAGAACAACGTATCCTTGAAGAATACTACCAAAAAAATGAAGTTAGGGCACATTACAGAGAGGTTCCAATAAAGACAAAGGTAGCCTAAATGCCCTTGAGTACAGAGCAGACAGAGCTTAAAGATTCCAAATTACCCATGCCTACCAATAGCCAGATTAATATGAATAAAAGACAGTCTCTAAATGCTTGTAAGCAAATGATAGAAGTCTAAAATCTAAGATGAGAGAGTTAGAATATATAGCACTAAATGAGAAGTTAGATATAATTGGTATCTCAGAGACATGGTCGAAGGAGGAAAACCAGTGGGGACACTGTGATATCTGGGTACAAAATATATCGTAATGATAGAGCTGATCAAATTGGTGGAGGGGTTGCACACTATGTTAGAGAGGGCATTGAGTCACAAAGGATTCAAGTTTTGCAGGAAACAAAATTCGCTGTAGAATCTCTATGGATTGAAATTCCATCTAAAAAGGGGAAGGCGATGGCAATGGGGTTGTACTATTGACCGCCTGGCCAGAATGAAAAAATGGATGATGAAATGCTTAAAGAAATCAGGGAAGCTAACAAAAGTTACAAAACAGTAATAATAATGGGTGATCTCAATTACCCTGGTATTGACTGGGTCAGTATCACGGCAGGACATGCTAGGGAGATAAAGTTTCTAGATGAAATAAATGATTGCTTCTTAGAGCAGCTGGTTCATGAACTGACCAGAGGGGAAGCCATTTTGGACTTAGTCCTTAGTGGAACACCAGATCCAGATCTGGTGCAAGAGATAAGGGTGCTGGGGCCACTTGGCAATAGTGATCATAGCATGATCGTGTTTGATTTAATTAATGAAGGAGGGATGGTAAGGAAATCCACAGTACTACCTTTTAACTTTCAAAAGGGAGACTATGATAAAATGAGGAAAATAGTTAAGAAAAAACTAAAAGGAGCATTTGCAAAGGTTAAAGACTTACATCAAGCTTGGGTGCTGTTTAAAAATACTATCTTGGAAGCCCAGACCAGCTGTGTTCCACGCTTTAAGAAAAGTGGAAGGAAGTCCAAAAAACTGCCAGCATGGTTTAAAGGTGAGGTCAGAGAGGCTGCTGTTGCCAAAAAAGCATCTTTCAGGAAATAGAAAAATAGCCAAATGATGAAAATGGGAAACACAAGTACTGTCAAGTTAAATGCAAGGCATTGATATGGCAGGCAAAGAGAGAATTTGAGAAGAAAATTGCTGTGGAAGCAAAAACGTGTAATAAAGACTTGTTCATGTACATTCGTAGCAGAAAACCTGTGAGAGACTTAGTTGAACCATTAGATGATAGAGGAGTATAAGGGGCAGTAAGAGGGGACAAGGCTATAGCAGAGAGACTGAATGCATTCTTTGCTTTGGTCTTTACTGAGGAAGATGTAGGGATGTTACCCATCACTGAAGTGGTATTTAAAGGTGATAGTGCTTATGAATTGAAGGAAATATCAATACACTTGGAAGATGTACCAAAATCTGCAATAGAGTAGACATCCAGGATGGTGTAGTTAACATGAGGAAGGATCTATCTAAGCTTGAAGAATGGTCTAGAATTTGGCAACTGGGATTTAATGTTAAAAAAATGTAAGGTCATGCATTTGGGCTGCAGCAATCCAAGGGAGCAATATAGTATAGGGAGTAAAGTACTTTTGTCCACTAAAGAAGAGCAGGACCTAGGCATTGTTTCTTTTTATCTTAAAGTAGCTAAACAGGTAGAAAAGGTGATGGCAAAAGCTAGAAGGATGCTTGGGTGCATACGGAGAGGAATGGCTAGCAGAAAAAAAGGAGGTGATAGTGCCTCTTTATAAGTCTTTGGTGCGACCTCATTTGGAGTATAGTGTGCAATTCTGGAGACCGTACCTTCAAAAGTATATAAACAAGATGGAGTCAGTACAGAGGGTGACTACTAAAATGGTAAGTGGTCTTCATTATAAAGCATATGAGGACATACTTAAGGATCTTAATATGTACACCTTAGAGGAAAGGCAGGATAGAGGTGATATGATTGAGATGTTTAAATACCTCTGTGGCATAAATGTACAGGAGCAGAGCTTCTTTCAATTGAAAGAAAGTTCTGCTACAAGGGGACATGGGATGAGTGAAGGGGGATAGATTCAGGAGTGATATGCTGAAATATTTCTTTATGGAAAGAATGATGGATCTGTGGAATAGTCTCCCAGTGGAGGTGGTAGAGATGAGGACAGTATCTGAATTCAAAAAAGCATGGGAGAAACACAGAGGATCTCTAAAGGAAAAAAGGGGACTGTTGTAGTTGTTGATATGGAAGGACAGACTAGATAGGCCATGTGGTCTTTTTCTGTCGTCATATTTCTATGTTTGTATGTATTACAGCTATTTGATAAACTGAAGGGTGGCAAATCACTTGGACCTGATGGTATACATCCAAGGGTTGTGAAAGAAATGAAATATGAGATTGCAGACCTGCTATTAGTGAACTATCATTAAAATAATCTGTAATACCTGAAGATTGGAGGATCGCCAATGTAACGCCAGTTTTTAAAAAGGGTTCCAGGGGTGACCCAGGAAACTACAGACCAGTGAGCTTGATGTCAGTACCGGGAAAAATTGTAGAAACCATCAAAAAGATCAAAATTACTCAATATGGGAGAGACCAACTTTACCTGGGAGCTGCCGTCGTCTTTCATCTACGCGGAGCAGTGCAGTAGGAGGGAGGTGGAGACCTGGTGGCACAGCTGCAGGCACTGAGTGGACGTTCCTGCCTTGGAGGACCCCCTCGACCCATATAAAGCCCAGTGGGTGTAGTATACCTGTGCGAGAGACCAACTTTACCTGGGAGCTGCTGCGGTCTTTCATCTACGCGGAGCAGTGCAGTAGGAGGGAGGTGGAGACCTGGTGGCACAGCTGCAGGCACTGAGTGGACGTTCCTGCCTTGGAGGACCCCCCCTCAACCCACATAAAGCCCAGTGGGTGCTACTCACGGCCTGCATGGTCATGTCCTAAGGGGCGTGTCACAAGGGGTAGGACACGCCCCTTTTGCGCTCCTTCGGCGCTCACAAGACGCTCTCGAGGGTGTTGGACGCTACATTGATTTGTCCATGGGAAAGCGGAAGGTCAAGTTGGCAGTCAAGTCTGGGGCTGGTGATGGAGAGCAAGGAAAGATGATAGGTCCCATGGACAAACATGTAACGTCACTACTGCCTGCAAAGGTTTCGCCGTAAGGGGTTTCTTTAAGCCCTGAACTCCGGCTACTGCCTCTTCTCCCCCAGCCATTACATTCCTCTACTTTCCTCGACGCTCATCCGGAGGTTACAGCCTTGCCCTTGATACCTGTTAGCCCGGCTACTTCTGAACAGATTGTTCCTCTTCCAACAGGAGAGGTAACTCTTGTGAATATTTGGACTGCAATCCAAAAAATTTAATCGTCTATCTTCAACTGTTTCATCTTTGTGTAGTTTCACGCATGATGTAGTTGATAAATTTAAAGATGTTGATAAACAGATAGGTTCTTTAATTCAGATGACTGCCTGTGCTGATTTCCAGCTCCAAACTGGCTTAAATAGTAATGTTGCCTTAATTAAGGATTTTTCTGCAGTTTCTTATTGTTTGGAGACGCTGGAAAATCAGCATCGGGCAAGAAATCTTCGTTTCCTTAACTTTCCCTCCACCCACCTATTGTCTCCTGAAATTTTGTTGCAGAAATATTTCTCTGAGATTTTGCAGTTGAAAGGTACTTTAGATGTAGTCCAATTTTATTCTTTTTCCTCAGGTGCTCGAGCGACGTCTTCTGCGGAGGGGGTTTCTTCTCCTTCCGACAAGTCTGTCGCTCAGAATTTAACCGCTTTTTTGGAGGATTCCTCAGAGGTCATATCCAAGCGCTGCACTGTAGTTGCAATGTTTGGCTCTGAGTCTGTTAAATTGTCTGTGCTGAAAGCTTACTTTAAGCACAGGGATGCTTTATTTTATGGGTTGAGACTCCAAGTCTTCCCAGATGTAGGCCGTACTACTCAGTCTAGGCATAAACAATTTTTGGAATTGAGAGCTAGGGTTGTTGCTCTGGGAGCGTCTTTCTTTTTAAAATTTCCTTGCCGCTGCTTGGTAATTTACCAGGGGCAAAGTTACGTTTATACTGACGTGACACAGTTACAGAAATTTCTGACTGCGAAGGAATTGGCAGGGAAGTAGGTTAGCGGGATAGTTTGCTGCTCCCTAATGTGGAGTTTATCTAAACTCTTAATTGCTGGTATTGATTTTATTTCTTGGTTGAAATTGTTGATGCTCTCCCCTTGATGTGTATCTCTTTTTGTGGGATGATTCTTTTCTTGAATTTCATGATGTGTACTTGAAACTTTTTTTCTTTTGTTAGTTTACTGTATTCAGGGAAAAAAAAGCTTAAATAAAAGATTTAAAAAAGAAAAAATTACTCACTATGAAGATAGTCATGGCTTAATGGGAGACAGCCAACATGGCTTTAGACAAGGAAGATATTGTCTTACTAATCTGTTATGTTTTTTTAAAGGTGTGAATAAAAGGTAAGCAAAGGTGAGTCAGTTGATATAGTGTATCTGGACTTTCAGAAAGCCTTTGACAAGGTCCCTCATCAGAGACTTTTGGCAAAACTAAAAAGTCATGGAATAGGAGGCAATGTACTATTGTGGATCAGGAACTGGTTAAAAGATAGAAAGCAAGAGGGTAGGGCTAAATGGCCAATTTTCCCAATGGAAAAAGGTGAATAGTGGAGTACCACAGGGATCTGTGCTGGGTCCGCTGCTTTTTGACATATTCATAAATGACCTGGAAAAGGGAATGACGAGTGAGGTTATCAAATTTGCAGATGACACAAAACTAGTTGTTAAAACCCAAGAGTATTGTGGAAAATAGCAAGAGGATCTTGATAAATTGGAAGACTGGGCATCCAAATGGCAGATGAAATTTAATGTGGACAAGTGCAAAGTTATACACCTAGGAAAGAACAACCCAAACTATGGTTGCACGATGCAGAGTTGCACATTGGGAACCACCACCCAGAAAACAGATTTAGGTGTCATCGTGGATAATATGTAGAAATCCTCTGCCCAGTGTGCAGCGGCAGCCAAGAGAGCAAATAGAATGCTAGGTATCATAAGGAAAGGAATGGAAAATAAAACAAAGGATATTATAAAGCCTCTGTATCGTTCCATGGTGCGACCGCACCTTGAATATTGTTTGCAATTCCAGTTGCCGTATCTTAAAAAGGATATAGCGTTATTAGAAAAGGTACAGAGAAGAGCCACCAAAATGGTAAAGGGGATGGAAGGATACTTTTATGAAGAAAGGCTAAAAAGGTTAGGGCTCTTCAACCTGGAAAAGAGACGGCTGAGGGGAGATATGATAGAGGTCTATAAATTAATGAATGGAATGGAACGGGTAAATGTAGATCGATTGTTTACGTCATCAGAATATAAAAAGACTAGGGGACATGCAATGAAGCTACAGGGTAACCTATTTAAGACTAATAAGAGAAAATATTTTTTCATTCAATGTGTAATCAAACTCTGGAATTTGTTACCAGAGGATGTAGTAAAAGCTGTTAGTGTAGCTGAGTTTAAAAAAGGTTTGGACAAGTTCTTGGAGGAAAGGTCCATAAATCATTATTAAAAGGGACCCGGGATATCCCTGCTTGACCCAATACAAGCATTGAGGAACCTGTGTCTTTTGCGGAGACTGCTAAGTACTTATGACCTAGATTGGCCACTGTAGGAAACAGGATACTGGGCTTGATGGACCTTGGTCTGACCCAGTATGGCATATCTTATGCTCTTATGTTCCCAGCTTTTTCCAGTTAGCGAAGGGGTTTGTCAAACAGATGACAGCGCACAGTCATTTGTGTATCTTCTTCAGTCTTCTCCTCTCCCTCTCCAGCTTCTAGGGCCTTGGCTGCCTTGGTGTCAGCTACTTCTCATCCTGGTCCTGAAGTCTGATCTGAGATGGAGCATGTTTATAGCAAGGTTAATGGATCCAGGATCCTTTCGCAGCCACTTTTACTCCAATCGGTGTTGTCAGAATTATTTGGAACAGTTCTTCCCATCAAAGGTTCAAATGGAGAAACTTTCAGGCTACCCCTCTTGGGACAGTTTTTATGTTGAACAGAGTCAAAGGCAAGACAGTTTAATTTTTGTTCATTTAAGGTGTTTTTTTTAGATTCCCCCCTCCTTGGATTATTGCTTGCACACCGCAGGCAATCCAAAGCAATTCAATTAGCTAAAGAATTGTTGACAGTTCAGAGAAGTTCCAGACAAGATTCACACATTTCTGCAATTTTTCTTCTTTAGGCTTGTACCAATCTTGTGAAAATTTGTGGAGATACCTTTTCTTCTTTTGCCTTCGTGTTTGGCCAGGACACACAAAGGCAAAAAGCATCTGGAAGCACCACATTGGCCATTGTGGGTTTTCCAAGCCCATCAGGATGTGAAGTGCACCCAGCCTGTCTCGAAGTGCCTTTTCCAATTATTGAGCATATTTCTGGGCTAGATGACTTCCAAAATTGGAGGTAATGGCATAATCAAATATTAGGATTGCAGAATCAAGTGCTCATCATTCCAGCTCACTATATGCATAGGTCCTTGGTTTTATAACATACTAATGTATCCTTATTTGATAAGGCTGTTCTAACACATCAAATAAGCTACATTGTTCTTTAAGGTAAAATAGCAACCCTCAAAAAGAAAACAAGAAAATTATGAAATGATTAGCGCTTTCTCTCTCTACCTATGTTCTTTCCCAAATTTCTCCTGGATCATTGCTGACAAGCAAGATTTTGTTTTTTGTCCAATCAACTTAAGATAGTATCTTTAACCAAATTCCAACAAATTTAAAGGCAATGCAAGTTCAAAAGAAACTAGCTTTTACTCATCCTGTGATTGCTTATCTATATTCCGGACACATGCATAACATAGTACTATAAGGTCATATTGGGTAACATACAAGCATGAGGATAAACTAGATATAAATTCATGGTGCTAAAACATATATCTGTGTTTCTTAGTTGTTCTTCCAAAACTGAGATCAGCAATGTTTTTCAAAACAAAGTGCATTTTCCTAAAAAGAACTGTATAATTCACACACAGAAAGCAGGTGAAATTACCTTAAAACCTAATAGTGAAACATATGGTGCTACTACTCTATTTATCAAGCCACAATCATGAAAGGAAACAGGATGACAAATACTTCTCTCTTTTTTCTTTTTTCTTTTTTAGCACTGAGCTTAGTACAATGCAGACCTGTTTTTTAAAATTATTTGAGCTGAGTAAATCTTCATGTCCTCGGTGTTTAAGAAGAAAAAGGGAAACTAAGAGGTATGTTTACTAAACCACGGCAATGTAGTATCGGTAACGTTAACGCACGGTAATGTTACCGGCAGCGGTAAATGTCCCAGAGGGTGGAGAGAAGGGGGTCAATGGGCGGGGAGTGGGTGGGGAGAAGCCCCTGCTACACTAATGCTGGAACTGTAACACCAGGACTTTACTGCCAGTGAAAAACTGTCAGTAAATGCACTTTTGCAGGAGAGAGAGAGAGACCATTTTAGTATCAGCAATGTGTAGCACAGACAGGGAGCCCAAGAAACGTGATAATAGTGCTCCATTTACAGCAACAGCATAGTGCCCAAGTATGAAAGGGCACTATGTTGATGGTGCAAATGGAGGCAAAGGAGGTGGCACATGGGTCATGGTTGCTGATGCACAGGGGGAACCAGACAGCTGCCTCAATGGCACATAGGAACATAAGACTACAAAATATGCCAGACTGTCAGACTCAAGGTCCATCATGCCCAGTATTCTGTGTCCAACAGTACAATCTAGGTCACAAGTACCTAGCAGTTTCCCAAAAAGACACACAGGAGCCCCAGTAACTGTAATGGGGCAAGCAGGGCATAGCTCAGACCCTGTTTAGCAATGGTTTATGGACTGTTACATAGGAACCTGTCCAAACGTTTTTCAACCCAGCTACACTGATAGCTTTTACCACAACCTCCAGCAGAGTTTGATTACATGTTGACTGAAAAAGTATTTTCACCTAGAAAACCCAAATGGGTTATACTGTAGCCGCATTGCAGGTCCACTACTCTCCAGGACCAAGCAGGAAGTCAGTCCTCACATATGGGTGACGTAGGTGCCGACGGAGCCCCCGTGCGGAGCATTTCCCCAGCTTTCAAAGAAAGCCTTTGGGAATGCAGCGCGCATGCGTGGTCCCCTTCCCGCCCAAGGGTGCCATCTTGCTCAGTCGTCTTTTTTCCGAGGAGCCCGACGGACGTGTTTCGTTTTCACCCTAGGAAAAAGTTGATTTTATTCTGCGTGGCCAGTTTTCTTCGGTTTGACGCCGGTTTCCCTTTCCCGCCTGGGCCCGATACGTCGGTATCGTGCCCAGACTTCTTTTTTCGTTTTTTGTCCTTAGTGACTAGCGTACGTGCCATTTTTCTATTTTTCACTGGCAGCCCTGTCTTTAGACCTCGCAGGGGCCCTTTTTCCCACGATGGCTGCCAGCAGGTTTAAAAAGTGTGATCAGTGTAAGAAACTTATGTCTCTCACCGACACACATGACTGCTGCCTCCGTTGCCTCGGACCCGATCATGACCCGATGATCTGTGGCCCATGTGGGAAAATGTCCTCGAAGGCGTTGGGGAGTCGGCAGCACCAAAAGGAAAGAATCTTCTCTGACTCTGTGTCTGGACGGGCCCGGACTTCGTCAGAGGCCTCGACGTCTCGGGACTCCGGTCCCGAGCATCGCTGGGGCTCCTCTGAGAGGGGGTATCCCTCGTGGGAGCATCGCAGGAAGAAGAAACCCACGAGGGCGGCGTCGGTGGATGCACTTGGCTCCTTGAGGGCCAAGTCGCATGGCCCCGAGCGCCATCCCGGGTCTTCAGAGTCGGAGAGGCCTGCCAAACAGTCTTGTGTAGAGATGGAGCCCCCGGGTCACGTGAGTACTGTAGTCCTCGTGGACTCTCCTCTGGGGGAGCCACCGTCGGGGCCCAAGTCGGGGGCTGCTGAGTCTCCTGAGCTCGGACTCAGGTTGATGGCCTTGGAGTACAGCTTGGCTGCCTTCATGGAACTGCAGCGGGCACTGATCGCCGGTTTCACCGGTGCATCTGCCCCGACCACCGGGACATCGACATCCAAGTCGACCCCGGAGGCCGAGCCGATCCTCGAGTCTTTGCGCTCTCGAGTTGATCCTCAGCCAAGGTCTCCCTCGGCCTCCCGTTCGGGACCGAGGTCGTCGACGCCGGTACCCTCGGCGTTGGGGCAGATGGCATCAGTGCCTACCCAACCGGAGCCACTTGATTCCTCCTCCGAGGGGTCCGGCTGGGAAATGGAGGATGAGGAGTCACCGGACACCTTTCAGACTCGGTGTGTCCCATCGGACTCGCCAGAGTCCGAACCTCGGAGAAGGTCCCCCCTGGAGGATACCCCGTTCTCGGACTTCGTGCGGGATATGGCCAAGGCCTTGGCATTCCCCGCGGATCCCGAGGAGGAGCCTCGAGCTGAGGATCTCGAGGCCCTGCAGTATGACTACTCCTAAGGAGGCCTTTACTGTTCCGGTTCCCCCAATGCTCGAACGGTTGCTCTTTCGCATGTGGGAGGCACCGGCCTCAACGCCGGTTTTGAGCAAGCAGGTCGATTCCATCTATCGAGTCCGCAAGAGCCCCTGGTTCCAAAATGCACAACTACCGCACCACTCCATGAAGAGTCAGAAGATGCACTCCTCGGTGCCTCCTGGCCAGGAGGACCGGAACCTGAATGCCCTCGGTAAGAAGTGCTTCCAGGGCTCTATGCTTGCTTGCCGTGTCCAGACCTACCAGCTGTACATGGGCATGTATCTTCGAGATCTGGCAAAGGAGATTGCCGGGTTCTCTGCTGGTCTCTCCGAGGAATCTTTGCAGAGGTTCACGGCCCTGTCATCGGGTATCCGAGAGTGCTCAAAGTTTATCTCTTGAGCAGCCTATGATGGCTTCGAGGCTTTGGCCCGGGTAGCCGCGGCCGGCATCGGTGCATGCCGTCAGGCCTGGCTACAGTCATTGGACCTCGAGCCATGGGTGCAGGACAAGTTGGTTGATGTCCCCTGCCGAGGTGAAAACCTCTTTGGCAAGCCCATGGCTGAAAAGGCTGCAGAACTCGAGACCGAGACTCTTACCTGGACAAGGCTGTCCAGGAAAACCTCTGCCCCTTCTCAGAAGAAGAAGGGCTTGGGAAAAAAGACCTTTTACCCGAGGAAGTCATCAGCCTATAAAACATACCCTCATTTTCAGGCCTCTGTAGCTCCCCAACAGGTTCAGCAGGCCAAGGGGCAGGAACATGGGCCCCGTAGGCAGAAAACCCCCAAGCCACCAGCTCCAGCTCCTGCACAGCAGGGAGCGGGGTTTTGACTCCAGTGGCATAGCCTCTCCTCCTCAGCTGGCCCCTATCAGCACAGGAGGCCGGCTGGCCCTGTATGCCCACAGGAGGCCGGCTGGCCCTGTATGCCCACAGGTGGCCAGCCGTAACCAGGGATACCTGGGTACTAAGCATAGACCAAAAGGGCTATCTCCTCCACTTCCACCAGGTACCCCCCTCCTACTTTCCAGGGGAGCCTCCAAGACTTCCTCTGCACAGGGACCTACTCCTGCAGGAGTTAGCAAGTCTTGTAAAGGAACAGGCAGTGGAACCGGTGCCCCACCACCTGAGGGGTCAAGGCTTCTATTCCAGGTACTTTCTAGTACCAAAAAGAACAGGAGGCCTCAGGCCCATCCTAGACTTGCGGAATCTCAACAAGTTCCTGGAAAGGGAAAAGTTCAAGATGCTTACCCTTGGAATCCTGCTGCCTTACCTCCATCCAGCAGGGAGATTGGCTATGCTCCTTAGACCTAAAGGATGCTTATACTCACATCCTCATTCATCCAGACCACAGACAATATCTCAGATTTGTAGTGAGAGGGCAACATTATCAGTACAAGGTACTGCCTTTCGGCCTCACCTCCGCCCCCAGGGTATTCACCAAGTGCCTAGCGGTGGTGGCGGCCTACCTCAGGGTGCAAGGACTCTTTGTCTTTCCATACCTGGATGACTGGCTCATAAGGGGCCAGTCCCCACAGGAAGCCAGTCAAGTCACCCTTCGCACTGTCGCTCTACTTCAGCAGTTTGTTATAAACTTCGCAAAGTCCACTTTGCGCCCTTCGCAGAACATGGAGTTCATAGGAGCACGACTGGACACCCTTCAGGCAAAAGCCTTCTTACCCGTGGACAGGGCTCACAGGTTGATGAATCTGGCCAGTCAGTTTCACAGCAATTCTCTGGTCTCCGCCAGACAATTCCTGAGGCTCTTAAGCCACATGGCTTCCACGGTCCATGTAACTCCAAATGCCCGCCTGCAGATGAGACTGGCTCAGTGGAGTCTCAGAACTCAGTGGCACCAAGCCACAGGACACCTGAAGGACAGAGTGAGGGTATCCAAGCTCCTAGAGTCTTCTCTACAGTGGTGGCTTCATCTTCCGAATCTGCTGCAAGGGGTGCCTTTTCAGGCACCTCCACACTCTCAGGTGCTGACAACCGATGCTTCTCTTCAAGGTTGGGGTGCACTTTGCCAAGGAGCCTGTATTCAAGGCCTGTGGTCTCCTTGGGAGGCCACACAGCAGATCAATCTCTTGGAACTGAGAGGTATCCGCTTAGCCCTGAGGACGTTCTCTCATGTCATCTCTCACCAGTCTGTCTTAGTTCAGATGGACAACCAAGTTGCTATGTTTTATGTGAACAAACAGGGGGGCACGGGGTCCTGACTTCTATGTCAGGAAGCACAGAACCTCTGCTCCTGGGCAGTCAATCATGGCATACTTCTCAAAGCAGTCTATCTCCCTGGGCAGGAGAATTACCTGGCGGACAGATTGAGCAGGATCCTGCAGCCACACGAATGGTGGTTGAATCCATTGGTGGTTCAACTGATCTTCCTAAGATGGGGTCTTCCAACCATAGATCTCTTTGCCAGTTCTCTGAACCGTCAGCTGCCCAGGTTCTGTTCCAGACAACCGCATCCTCTAAGAGTGGCAGCGGATGCGTTTCTCATTCCGTGGTCTACAGGCCTCCTTTATGCCTTTCCTCCCACGCCTCTAGTGTCCCAGACACTGTTCAAAGTGCTCTGGGACAGAGCCTTGGTAATTCTGGTGTCCCCCAGATGGCCCAGGCAACCGTGGTTCCCACTTCTTTTGCAACTAGCGGTGGACACTCCTCTTCCTCTGGGGATGCAACCAGATCTCCTGTCTCAGGAGCAGGGATCTCTCTTACACCCCAACTTCCAGTCCCTCAATCTGATGGCCTGGCTGCTGAAAGGATAGTTCTAGTACCCTTACTGCTACCTCGGGAAGTGGAGGACATGGTCTTTGCCTCTAGGAGGCAGCCCACCCGGAAATCTTATGCCCTCAAGTGGCGTAGATTCTCTGTCTGGTGTGCTCAACACAATGAGAATCCTTTCTCATGTCTGATACCAGCGGTACTGCAATATTTGCTTCACCTCTCCAACCTCGGTCTTAAGTCCAACTCTGTTAGAGTTCATCTTAGTGCTCTTTCAGCACACCACTCTCTGGTGGAGGGTCAATCTCTCTCAAGCCACCCTTTGGTGTCTCGCTTCCTCAGAGGCCTGCTTTTGCTTAAGCCTCCAATCCATCCTCCTGCCCCTGAGTGGGATTTAAATGTGGTCTTGCAACAACTTACTTGCCCACCTTTTGAGCCTATGGCTACTTGTCCTTTGCGCTTTCTCTCCTGGAAAGCATTGTTTCTGGTAGCCCTTACCTCCGCAAGGCGAGTGAGTGAACTTCAGGCCCTAGTGTCAGATGCACCATATACTAGGTTCTATAGGAACAAAGTAGTCTTACGGACTCACCCTAAGTTCCTTCCAAAGGTTGTCTCCTCCTTCCTCCTCAATCAGGAGGTGGTTCTTCCAACTTTCTTTCCCAGGCCACATGCCAGCTGGGCTGAGATGGTCTTGCATACCCTGGACTGTAGGAGGGCGTTGTCCATCTACCTTGACCGTACGCGGGAGCGCCGGAGGGCTGTTCAGCTCTTCGTCTCTTTTGACCCCAATAAGTTGGGGTTGCCTGTCTCCAAGCATACCCTGTCCATTTGGGTAGCAGACTGTATTGCCTGGGCTTACAGGGCAGCCGGCCTCTCCTTGCAGGGTCGAGTTACGGCTCACCGTGTCAGGGCGAAGGCTGCATCAGTGGCTCATCTCCGCTCTGTTCCGTTGGCAGACATCTACCGGGCCGCTACTTGGTCTTCAAGCCAGACTTTTGCAGCCCACTACTGCTTCGAGAGGGAGTCCTGCAGGGACAGTGCTTTCGGACAGGCGGTACTCCATAATCTCTTTGGGGTTTAGGCAACTCCTACCCTCCAGCCCTGGTATTGGGCTACCGTTCGGGGGCGATCTCAGAGAAGATTCTTTTCTCACATGCTGAGGCTCTAGAGGGAGCTCATTTTTTCAGCTTTGGGTCTCCAGTAGCCTTAAGCTGGGGAGTCCTATATGTGAGGACTGACTTCCTGCTTGGTCCTGGAGAAAGAGTAGTTACTCACCTGTAACAGGTGTTCTCCAGGAGCAGCAGGAATCAGTCCTCACAACCCTCCCTCATCCCCTTGGAGTTGCAGTCATATACTTTATTTTGTTTTTTGCTGTCTTTTAGCTATGTCATCAGACTGAGCAAGATGGCACCCTTGGGCGGGAAGGGGACCGCGCATTTGCACTGCATTCCCAAAGGCTTTCTTTGAAAGCTGGGGAAATGCTCTGCACGGGGGCTCCATCAGCTCCGACGTCACCCATATGTGAGGACTGATTCCTGCTGCTCCTGGAGAACACCTATTACAGGTGAGTAATTACTCTGTCTGTCCTCAGTCTGATGACATAAAAAAGTGACTTACATTTACCTGTTCCATGCCAATTAATAATCTATAGACATCTATCATATCTCCCCTCAGCTGTCTCTTCCACAGGTTGATGAGCCCCAACCTTTTTAGCATCTCCACAAAGGGATATTCTGCCACCCGCAGAACCAACTATGATATTTGTCATGATCCCACAGTGACAGTGGCAGCACACAGTCCTGCTACTGCTGCAGAAAGGCAAAGTGCCACATAAGGTGGTCCAAGGGTCCTATCACCCCAGGCAGAGATCTAGGCTGCCTTCCCTCCCCCCCCCC
This sequence comes from Ichthyophis bannanicus, assembly GCA_033557465.1. Taxonomy (NCBI): domain Eukaryota; kingdom Metazoa; phylum Chordata; class Amphibia; order Gymnophiona; family Ichthyophiidae; genus Ichthyophis; species Ichthyophis bannanicus. The sequence continues at coordinate 914,578,816 of CM066031.1, read as the reverse complement.
CTTGCTGCCGCAGAACCCAGCTAAGGGGAAAGAGGCCAATAGTGCCAGGTTCTGTAGCCCTCCAGGTAGCTGGAAAATGCAGGTGCCTGGGGAAATACTACAGCAGTGGCTGCCATCCTCCGCTTTCTTTTTCCTTGGCCCCGCCCTATGGAACTCTCTCACCTCCTCCATTCTACTCGAACAGACACATACTACCTTCAAAAACAAACTCAAAACCCATCTCTCTGCCCTTGCTTTTGATCTCCCTGATCCCTCTGTGTAGCCCTTACCCCCCTCTTCCCGCTTCCCCTCTTTTCTCCTCTTGTCCTGTCGGTTGGTTCTGCCTGGTTTGCTTTCCTGTTAATATTGTAATTTCCTTTCCCCTTTTCACCATATGATTTCCTTGTTTTTTTGTACAATGTAAACCGCTCTGATATGTATTTGTAGAGCGGTATATTAAGTCAATAAACATAAACATCCCCCCCCCCCCCGAGACGTATCGGTGGCAGGTGGTGATGGGGCCCCTGCATGGGCAGCTTGTGGGGGGGGGGGGGGCTGCATGGCCATCCATGTGTGCCCCTGCCCCCCCCCCATCCAGACCTTTTACCCAAGGTGTCCGCCAAACCCACATGTTTAACATGCTGGGACTGTGACCACTACCACTGACAGTGCATGGACATGTCTGCATGGTGGGGTATGGGTGGTGGCATGGGAAGTGGCACCATCCTTCAGCAGACAGAAGCCTTGTCCTGGTCATGTGCACCATGTGCATTGCAGCATGTGCCAAAGGTCAGCTGAAGAGAAGCATGTCAGCAACAGGAGCTGCTATCCCCATGAGGCAGCACTGTGGTGCAACACACACAGTTGGTGTGTATATGTGTGGAGGGTCAAAGATTCAGGTCCCTGCTGGGGTTTCTGTATTGCATATTCCTGTGGACAAAGTTTAGCTGATAATGTAAGTACAGCTCCAGAAAGGGTGGAAACACCCACCAGCAGCATTGACAGGCTCCACTATCCAAAGTTGGTTGGAGGCTAATAATACGTGCAAACATTACACACCTAATCAATCTGTGGTGAGGTTAAGGCCTGGTAATATAGCACATGCAAACAGTGCACACGTTATCAATCTGTGGTGAGGGCAAGGCACGGTAATATACCACGTGCAAACAGAGCACATGTAAACAATCCCTGAGCTGACACTGAGACAGGAGTGTCAAGCAGGAATTCCAATCATCTCCACTTTTGCTCAGTGCGCCAATAAGAGTGTATGTGTGTGCATACGTGTGTGTCTCCCCTTTGTCCTATGGCTTTCTGCACTGCACTTTGGCTCTCATCGATCAAGTTTTTCCCAGCCTTTTTGGAAAATGTGAATAAGGCGAGGCAGAGGATTGTGGGTATTGCCTGAAACAGCGCAGATTGGCCTGGATGTGTCTGCCACAATGGTAGAGATCCAAAAATCAAAACCAGGTTGAAAACACCATCCAACCAAAGAAAACTTTTTTTGTCGGAATAGCCAGCCCAGTAGAGAGGAGAGATCCCTCCCACCGCTGTGGCCTTTCCTTTTTAATCATTAAATTATTAAAAACAGCATTCACTTAGCTGAAATTGTAGAGCAAAGGCCGCTTTCATCCAAACAGCAATGCCAGGAACACGACGTGGCACGTTTCGGGGTAATTCCCGTATTACCCCTGCATCAGGTCAAAACACTGCTCGGCAGCCAAAATGCTTCATAGCTGGTCTCTAAGAAGGACGGTTTTTTATTCTGTAGCGTCCACAACGTAAGCACAGCTGATCTTAATCACTGAATAAGATTGACAATCCAGAGAGCCTATCAGAGCTGAAAGGGGAAGAATCACTGAACAGAGACCGCCCCCCAAGGTCTGAAGACATAAAGAGGATTAAAGAAGTGTATGCCAATCAACCTGTTGATTTAAACCCCATGGATGCACCGTGTCTAAGCGAAAAATCCATCTCTGTTCCAGATGTTGCAAAGCTTGAAGACTATTTCCCCCCTGGGGGTTCAATGGTACAAAGTCCAAAATTCACCAATGAAGCATCTCAAAAGTGTGGGAACTAGTTAAACAATGAGCCACCATCGGGGCTGATGTCGATTTGGTGCGCAGTCTAGAAGCATGTTCGCTCAATCGGATCTTGAAAGGTCGAGACGTCCGTCCCACGTAATAAAGATTGCAAGGACAGAGGATCAAATACACCACAAAGAACGAGGTGCAGCTAGTTCTCCAACGGGTTTGATGTATAGTTTGAGTGTGAATGTCCAGCCACGATAAGCCCGAAATGGTGTTTGAGCAGAAAATGCAATCACCACAAGGGAAATGTCCTGCTGGATCATGAAAAGCAATAGGGCGGTCAGCAGCTGCCGTAGTGTGCACCATCATGTCTCGTAGATTGGATTTTCGGGAATAAGCTATTTGCAATTTTTTCCGAAAACAGGTATGTAGACCTAAAATGGGCCAATAGTGATGTAAAATGCCCACTATCTTCGAAGAACCCTTCATATAAGGAAAAACCCCTGTGATGTTCTCCTGTGGGGATTTTGGAACTGAGCCCAATAGAAGCCATTCTCTATGAACATGACAGGCCCGTTTGTACGCCAGCCGAACCACCTGTTGTGGATAGCCCCTCATCAGTAATCGAGTACTCAAATCGTGCACATGTTTTTTAAAATCAGCAAAATGAGTACAATTCCGACGGAGGCGTACAAATTGACCAAACGGTAGCCCCCGTTTGAGTGCAGGTGGGTGAAAGCTGTCAAATCGTAGAAGAGTATTGCGTTGAACCGGTTTTCGGTACAGAGAGGTCTGAAAACCCATTTCTGTTAATTCCACAGTGATGTCCAAAAATTGAATTTTCCGGGTCTCAATTTGTGCAGTAAACTGTATGTTTTCTTTAAAGGAATTTAAAGACCATAGAAATTCATCTAAGTCCTCTTTTGTACCAGTCCATAAAAAGAAAACATCATCTAAAAAACGCTGCCAAAAAGGGATCAGTGTATATAATGGGTGGGCACTTTGGTTGCAGCAGGTTGTAAAAACAACACCTTTCCCTATAGCAATTTGTCACGAGATCATTTTAAAGCCATAAAGCAGCTGTCTACCTCTACTTTGGTCATTCGACGTGCCGATAAGGGTGGTGCTACAGTGGTTCTCTCTAAGGAGCAGTATGACACTGAAATGTCTTTGCATCTTGGTAACCGTAAACATTACGCTCCTATTTCTGACCCTACAACGGAGCTTATACACAACATACGGGATCTCGTGTCTCAGGCTTTCATGAATAATTGATTAACAAGACAGGAATCTGATTTTCTTATTAATCAACATCCGAAAACGCCGACTTTTTACTTGGTGCCAAAAATTCATAAATCGTTGCTTAACCCTCCGGGACATCCAATTGTGTCCTGCAGGGGCTCGATTTTAGAACCTCTTTCACAATTTTGTGATTTGTTTTTACAACCTGCTGCAACCAAAGTGCCTTCTTACATCAGGGACACTGGGGATTTTTTGGATCACTTGTCTACATGTACAGCAGTTTCTACCTACACTTACCTAGTGTCCTTGGATGTTCAATCTTTATACACTAATATTGATCAGCGGGAGGTATTAGCAAGATTGGCATCATATCCGTTGACTTTACCGGATCGTATCCCGAAGCAATTCATCCTGGATCTCTTAAATTTGGTGTTGAATAACAATTTTTTTGTTTATCAGCAACAACACTATCTCCAGATCTATGGGATTGCTATGGGTGCCACAGTGTCACCTTCTATCGCCACGTTATATATGGGTTGGTTTGAGGAGGCATTTATTTATTCCCACCCATTATATACACTGATCCCTTTTTGGCGGCGTTTTTTAGATGATGTTTTCTTTTTATGGACTGGTACAAAAGAGGACTTAGATGAATTTCTATGGTCTTTAAATTCCTTTAAAGAAAACATACAGTTTACTGCACAAATTGAGACCCGGAAAATTCAATTTTTGGATATCACTGTGGAATTAACAGAAATGGGTTTTCAGACCTCTCTGTACCGAAAACCGGTTCAACGCAATACTCTTCTACGATTTGACAGCTTTCACCCACCTGCACTCAAACGGGGGCTACCGTTTGGTCAATTTGTACGCCTCCGTCAGAATTGTACTCATTTTGCTGATTTTAAAAAACATGTGCATGATTTGAGTACTCGATTACTGATGAGGGGCTATCCACAACAGGTGGTTCGGCTGGCGTACAAACAGGCCTGTCATGTTCATAGAGAATGGCTTCTATTGGGCTCAGTTCCAAAATCCCCACAGGAGAACATCACAGGGGTTTTTCCTTATATGAAGGGTTCTTCGAAGATAGTGGGCATTTTACATCACTATTGGCCCATTTTAGGTCTACATACCTGTTTTTGGAAAAAATTGCAAATAGCTTATTCCCGAAAATCCAATCTACGAGACATGATGGTGCACACTATGGCAGCTGTTGACCGCCCTATTGCTTTTCATGATCCAGCAGGACATTTCCCTTGTGGTGATTGCATTTTCTGCTCAAACACCATTTCGGGCTTATCGTGGCTGGACATTCACACTCAAACTATACATCAAACCAGTTGGAGAACTAGTTGCACCTCGTCCTTTGTGGTGTATTTGATCCTCTGTCCTTGCAATCTTTATTACGTGGGACGGACGTCTCGACCTTTCAAGATCCGATTGAGCGAACATGCTTCTAGACTGCGCACCAAATCGACATCAGCCCCGATGGTGGCTCATTGTTTAACTAGTTCCCACACTTTTGAGATGCTTCATTGGCGAATTTTGGACTTTGTACCATTGAACCCCCGGGGGGGAAATAGTCTTCAAGCTTTGCAACATCTGGAACAGAGATGGATTTTTCGCTTAGACACGGTGCATCCATGGGGTTTAAATCAACAGGTTGATTGGCATACACTTCTTTAATCCTCTTTATGTCTTCAGACCTTGGGGGGCGGTCTCTGTTCAGTGATTCTTCCCCTTTCAGCTCTGATAGGCTCTCTGGATTGTCAATCTTATTCAGTGATTAAGATCAGCTGTGCTTACGTTGTGGACGCTACAGAATAAAAACCGTCCTTCTTAGAGACCAGCTATGAAGCATTTTGGCTGCCGAGCAGTGTTTTGACCTGATGCAGGGGTAATACGGGAATTACCCCGAAACGTGCCACGTCGTGTTCCTGGCATTGCTGTTTGGATGAAAGCGGCCTTTGCTCTACAATTTCAGCTAAGTGAATGCTGTTTTTAATAATTTAATGATTAAAAAGGAAAGGCCACAGCGGTGGGAGGGATCTCTCCTCTCTACTGGGCTGGCTATTCCGACAAAAAAAGTTTTCTTTGGTTGGATGGTGTTTTCGACCTGGATATATTTTGCACTGGGTTTTGGTATTTGTTGGCACAATGGTAGAGATGTCATTTTGCCTGTCTGCCTCCTGCATTGCCTGGTGGCCACTGTATGACATGCTGAGATGGCACTCTCACTATGACTAAAAAGTGACCACGTCATGGCTATGTATCCACATAGAGTTTATTATAATGTCTGGCTCCAGTGATGTGGGTGCAATTTCTGTCTGGGGTTGCCAATCACTGAGCAAATAGCTGGGTGCTTGTGGTTGCACTACACACGTGCTATGCATGCTGTCTAGCAGACCAACTTTAGCTGGTTTGTGCCTTGCTGACACAGCCCATTGAAGAGCCGCAGGGGCAGTTTCACTGTCTGTGCTGTAGTCAATTGTTAGTTCTTAATGTTTGGGGCAGCACTGATTCATAGCCTACTTACTGGAGTCCTGGCAGGATAGCCTCACCCCCGCCAATACACCCCCACTGCAGTGGCTGTCTATAGCAGCAGTATGCTAACACTAGCCTACACTGTTATCAGAGGATTTGTGTCTAACATAGGCAGAATACAGGGCCAAGCTGCTGCTGTCACCATCACCTGCAGGAATCAAGGAGAAAAGCATAATACTACAGATAATAGCTGCCACACTAGCAGTGATGTGGACCAACAGCAGAGACCATCTTTAACCGTGCAGGTTCAGTGGACCAGGTGCTGGGCACACCTCCTCACCCTCAGAGTGACAGTTGAAACCACTCTGCAGCATGGCTTGCTGTTATGTGCATGTAGCACATGTAGCCAGTGCGTCTTAGTGAGCTGATATGTTGGATCAGTGCCTTCTCCATTAATTTTCCACCAACAGATCCCTGTTTTGCATGTGCAGTGCCTCATGGGTAGTAGAGGGTCCAACTTATACTGCATAGACAGCAAACAGTTTGATCAGAGATCTGCAGGCTGTATAGCATTGTGTGGAGGTGCAGCCTACTGGTTTGTGCAATGTCTCCATGGTCAAAGGTCCTTGGTTTGATTCCCACTTGCTCATTTTGTGCCTGGGTGTGCTTGCCCACCTCGCATAGTCTTGGCTCTGCTGTGACCTACAATCATTCTTCTATATTTCAATGCATTATGACGACACGTTGGGTAGCCCAACATAGCATTCCCCATCATGGACATCTGTGAGCATGGCTTTAGTGGCTCTGCCACGGCACATTGCAGTGGGTCAGTGATGTATATGCAGCAGATGTCTGGGTCAACTGGTATGGATGCGTTTCTGTTTTGCCATCATTGTGACTTACCAGCTTTACGTAAAGAAGATTTGTCTTGTACATTCAGGCACCTAACACTCATTGCATAGCCACCCCCTGCACTGTTCTGCCATCATTACTTGCCTCACATGGGGCAAATGGGTTCAACTTGGCCCTTTCTATCATGTCTCTCTGTCATGTGTATTGTCTTGCAGTTGCACAGGCTGAGGCACCAGTCCCACCCACACAAATGGTGTTTCATGTACCCCATGGCACTGCTACTTTTGGTTCACACACACCAAATGCTTTTGGCCTATATGATCTCATACATCCACTCACCACACAAATTGCAAACTCTCTGCTTGGAAGATCCATGGCACAGCTCTGCACCTACCATCTGACCGTAAGGGAGATTCATGGTGGGACAGCTTATTGGCAGTAAGCTGCCTCACCATGGTCATCAGGGGTTATTTGCAGCAGTTAGCCATATCATGCACACCTCTCCTCCCACATGAGCACTCATGGACAATCCTCCCTTTGCTGCCTACATCAGGAACATGCTGCCTCCACCCAGACACTGTCTTGACCTATGGCATGCCACACACTGACAGTACATCTGGATACATGTCCACACCTCACAGACACTATAATATAACCTACGTCATGGTGTATGCTTTCAGGAGCATCTAGGACTGCACGCCTGTCACAGTGCCCCCTGCTGCTGTATCTCCTCTGCTGACTCTGCTGCCACAACCACCCACTCATAACACTGCCAACACTGACTACCATCATCACTAGGCAGCCGCCTATCTCGCCTAGTCAACAGCACAGGCCTGCTTTATGGTCAAACATGCTCATCACACATACTTCCACATAGCCAGGCATCTGATGAATCAACTCCATCAGCTACCAATTGTGCTTGCATCCATACCTTATCCAGTGGCTTCCCTGCCCCCTTTCTATGTTTTAGAGGCTTTCCTGCATTAGGGTGCATGCAAGACACCTTAACACAGCATGTCCTTTTACCACCCGCTAAGTGTCCTCTACCACCCCTTAATGTCCTGTTACTACCTGCTAAGTGTCCATTAGCACCCTTTAACGCAGCATGTCCTGTTACTGCCCGCTAAGTGTCCACTAGCACCCCTTAACGCCGGAACGCCTCTGACACGCCTAGCACACTTAGCATACATAGAAACATAGAAATATGATGACAGAAAAAGACCACATTGGCCTATCTAGTCTGTCCTTCCATATCAACAACTACAACAGTCCCCTTTTTACCTTTAGAGATCCTCTGTGTTTGTCCCATGCTTTTTTGAATTCAGTTACTGTCCTCATCTCTACCACCTCCACTGGGAGACTATTCCACGGATCCACTACTCTTTCTGTAAAGAAATATTTCCGCATATCACTCCTGAATCTATCTCCCTTCACCCTCATCCCATGTCCCCTTGTAGCAGAACTTGCTTTCAACTGAAAGAGGCTCTCTCCCTGAACATTTATGCCATGGAGGTATTTAAACATCTCAATCATATCACCTCTATCCCGCCTTTCCTCTAAGGTGTACATATTAAGATCCTTCAGTCTGTCCTCATATGCTACCCATACGGTAACCCTTTATCGCTGCTGTTACCATATGGAAAAGACTGCTCCTTTACCGCTGTTTAATAAACATACCCTTAAACTTTCTTATTTCATTTCAGGCTATGAGCATAAATGAGTATTTATATTCACAAACAGTAATTGAATTAGATTGAACCCCTATCATTATCTTTAATTTTTTTCTGTTTGTTTTTCTTGCATTTGAAAAATACTAAAACATTTGAAAATAGCTTGGGTAAATTGCATTTAAATGTAACACTTTTTTTAAATCTTAGCTTTCGACCTCAGTCAGGAAGGACACACAATACACAATCCAGGTTTAAAGCAATGGCTCTGTATCTTTCATGGAAACGTTACAGATAAATATCTGCTTTTGGGTCAATTTCCTCACTTGCTCTCACCACAGCATCAGGTTACAAGAGATATTGGACTACTTTGGGACCATGGCAATTTCTTTTTAGTTTAATTCGAACAGGTGATGCAGACCTTATTAGACCAAAAAAGGGTTTTCAGAGGTTACCCAAACCTTAGACCGGAATTTCAACAAAAATCTAGTTGAATCTGCCTGTAGGAACAGAGTGGATGATGTGCTGGTAAAAGACATCTGTACCTCAAAGACGGATAACAGATCCCGTCCCATCAAGTTAACTGGACAGTGTAGGGCATACAGCAATAGTTTACAGGTATGTTGCCCTATGAGTTCTACTTCAATGGATGCTATCATTTTTTGGTAGTAATCAGGTCTCCATTAAATCTTATAGTCATAGTGGTTTGATGGGACAATTTCACCCCTGGGGGTAGGGAGTTTAGTACTGATGATATGGCTCTGGAATCCAATAACATCTGCACTGTATGCCCATTCAGATGCAATTCAATTACCAGCTCACACTCATTGAGCATGGCCTGCATCACCATAGAGAGTCATTGTGGTCCCCCTTGAGGAGGTTGCCACTTCTTGCAAAACTGTCCTAGGGTCTTAGCAGCAAGATGACCCTCTGCAAAGCGGTTCACTCTTCTACACCCTCTTTTTAGTGTTTGTCAGTTTCATCAGTCTTTTTCTTAAACATTCTACTTATTCTTATATTATCTTAAACCTATATAAAAACTTCCTACTATTAACTAGAATAAATAAAAGGTACCTTAAAACATATAAAAAGTAAAAATGTCTCTTACTCTCATGACGACGCTTCTTCTGCAGGAATCCAACTCACTCTTACCACCTCCTCACCTGTGCTTCGTCCCACAAATGAACACGGGAAAATCTTATATTCTTCTCACATATACTTTCCCAACAAGTATGGGAGAACCTTTTCCTTGACTTTTATTTTTTATTTCTTTTTCAGGTCCCCGTATAGGCCACCAATTATGTTGGGGATTTTTGCCCTATTTCTAATTAATGTGGACGCAGGGTTCAATCCAACATAAGTAAAAGGCACAGGACCCTCTTTCACTAAAATTATTGTGCCACTGACATTTGAGCAACCCACTGCAGTGAGTTTCGATTAGTGAACTAATGTTGGGTTGTGTGGATTATACAAAAGATAGTTTGTTTCTAAGTCCATGTTCATGCTTGTCGAGGTAAACTCAGCCACCCAATTGTACATCTCCTATGAATACACAACTTTACATGAAATACACATTGTGGCAAGGTCATCTATCCTGAGTATGGGGGAGGTGAGAAACGTAAAGAATTCACCCTACTAAAGGGTCCCCTTTTAGGAGTGCAGGGTGAGAAAGCCACAGCCACACCTAAGAACCAGAAAACCCCCAGCTGGAACAGTTTTCATGCAGTGTCTAATAGAGTAAGAGAGAGAGATTACGGGCACGAGGTCCAAAACCCTTACTTCAACATGTTCCCTGATTACTCAAATACCAGAAGGCAGGGGGATTGCCAACACCTGGGAAGGAAGGAGGTGGGGCTAGAACCCTGGAGGTATAAGCCTATGCTAGAGTATACAGATAAAAGGAGGAGAGGGAGGAGAAGGCAGAGACCGGAGAAGAGAAGGAGTTAGAGAAGGTGCTGACTCATGCAGAAGAGCCGAGCTACCATGAGCTGAGAGGGCTGAATTCCCTGCAACAGGTTGGAAGTGGAGAAGCTCTCAGAGCACCGGAGAGCTTGTCAGCTGAGCAGTCTGACCGGGTGGGTGAGTCAGAACCCATGCAGCTGGGAGAGCCAGTGGTAGAGTTGGGGGGAAGAAGACATCCTTATGAATTGCTCTCTGTGCCAAGCTTTAGACATGGAGTCCTGAGGAAGAGCCAGCCCTGAAAGAATTATCCTCCCTGAAAAGGTAACCATAAGAAACAGGCAATGTGGTGGTAAATTCCCATGTGTTTTTAAAAGGGAAGTTTACTGAAATTTAAGGATAAGCAGGAAGCTGTGATTCATGCTTGTTATCCACCTGTGGTTTGAACTGTGAAACGGCAAGAAGTCAATTTACCTGCTAGAAGAGGTTTTCTTTGCTCCTCTGTTATGTGACAAGCCTGTTGAGAGTTTTTGATGGCAGTTTGAATGTTTGCTTCTTGTTTTGAGTTCTGTTATACTGAAAATGCAGCCTAGAAGGAATTGAGACTGATAGAAGCCAAACTGCCACAGAAGATTAAGCTTGTTTGGACTTTATGCTGTAATTAGCAAGGACTAAAAGGAAGGTGGCAGTCTTGCTATCAAAGGCTGTGCTTCTGAAAGTAAGAAGACTTTAAACAGCCATTTTTGGGTTCTTTTGTTTACTTTGCCAACCATCTGCTGTACTTTGAGTGAATCCTACAGAAATAATCCTGTATAAGGTACTTTGAGTCTTTTTGTGCGAAATAAATTTTCTGTTATATGCCTTACCTCGGGAGCCTTAACTACAAGTTTCTACCTGAAGCACAAACACATCTTAGCAGTACTACACTTCCCAGAAGACACCACAAGGAAATAGGCTGCTAAGGCTGATAGGAGAAGGTTCCTTCCATAACCATGCCCCTCTAAAATTAGAGGCGAGTGGTGAGGGCTTTTGACAACATTTATGAGTAGGGCTTTACATAAATTTGGTTTAGTAGGCCCAGTCCCCTGATGGTGGTTGATCATAAATCATTGCTGAGGCTCACCCAGGTCATTCTCATCCTGTCCCTCAAAAGACATTGTGGCTCATTTGCATGTCAACAGCAGGTCATACACCCTATGCATCATCATGGTGAAACATGCCTCACCAAGACATGTGAGTACGTGAGCCCAAAGCACAGTGCATTTGCACCAAATCCAGTGCTGGGTGGCTACCCCCACACCATCAAACCACAAGTATAAGGTTGCCAGAGCACAATGACCTGATGAGGTCATATGCTCCAGGAGCGAGGATGGTCTGTCATTTATATATGTGACTGAAAGCCTGTGCCCTGCTACACCTGACCCACTGTATCAAAAGTGACTTCATGGCTCTGGGACAGAGGGTGAAGCAGATAGATGAACAGGTGGTGTTCTCTAAAATCCTCCCTGTTGAGGGTAAAGACCAAGGCAGAGAGGCTCGCATCCTGGAGATGAATGCATGGCTGCGTGGATGGTGTCATTGAGAGCGTTTTCATTTCCTGGACCATGGGATGCCGATCCAAGGGTTGCAGAGTAGAGATGGCGTCCACCTGTCCAAGAAAGGTCGATGCATCTTCAGTAGTAGACTGGGTAATCTACTGAAGAGGGCTTTAAACTAGCTTTGTTGGGGATGGGTCAAGAAAGCCCTCAGGTAAGTGAAACATTTAATACCTTTATGGAAATGGGTAAAAGGAGTAACATATGGAAAGCAGTGTGTATAAATGCCTGTAGCATGGGAAATAAGATCCCTGATGTTGAAGCTTTGGTGGGAGTGGCCAACTTGGATTTAGTGGCAGTTACAGAAACATAGTTCACAGAAAACCATGACTGGGATGTAACTATACCAGGCTATACTTTATTCAGAAAGGACAGGGTAGGAAGAAGGGGAGGAGGAGTGGCACTATATCTAAACAATAATATTAAAGCTTTGGAATTACAGAGCTTAAAAAGGGAGAGAGGAGGCACTGTGGGTTAAACTAGAACCAGAGAAAGAGAAATCTATTTGCATTGGCATGATATACAGACCTCCCTTACAAGAGGAAGAGGTGGACAGAGAGTTAATTGAAGACTTATGCAGCATTGCTAGGAATGGGGAAGTGCTACTGATAGGGGATTTCAATATGCCAGATGTTGATTGGCACATTCCTGCTGCAGTATCATCTAGAAGTAAGGAGATCTTGGATTCTCTACAGGCAATTGGTAGCAGATCCCACACGTGAAGGGGCCATATTGGACTTGGTCCTTACCAATGGTGAAAGTGTTTCTGATGTTTTAGTAGGAGATCATTTTGCATCCAGTGATCACCAGATGGTGTGGTTCAATATTACGACTAGGGCTGTTAGAATCCATTCAAAAGCGAGGGTCTTAGACTTTAGGAAAACTAACTTTGACAAGATGGGCCAGTACCTCAGGGAGTCATTAGTGGGATGGGAGCAGCTGGGGGATGTAGAAAAACAGTGGGCAAAACTGAAAGGGGATATTTTAAGGGCAACCAACCTTTTTGTTAAAATGGTAAATAAAGGTAAAAGGAAAAGGAGACCACTATGGCTTTAGAAAGAACTAGCTGAAAAGGTGAAGAAAAAGAGGGAGGCCTTCATGAAATATAAGAGATCACAGAGAGAGGAAGATAGGCATCTATATTTGGAAAAACTTAGAGAAGCTAGCAAAGCAAAGATTCAGAAAGAGGAGAAAACAGCCAATGCAATAAAATAGGGGGGGGGGGGGGGGGAAATACATTTTTGAGAATGTTAGTGAGAAGAGTAAGGGCAAAAGTGGTATTGTCAGACTCAAGGGTGAAGGGGAGGAATATGTACTGTAGAAGCTGATGAGGATAAAGCGGAATTGCTTAACAAATATTTCTGCTCTGTGTTCACAGATGAAGAACCAGGAACAGGACCTCAGAAAACACCCACAAACAGGAACAGAAGTGAGGGGCATCTTGAACAATTTTCAGAAGACTGTTTGTGAGAAACTAGTTAAACTTAAAGTAGACAAAGCGATGGGACCGGATGGAGTATACCCTAGAATACTGAGGGAACTTGGAGACGTTCTAGCAGCTCCACTGACTGACCTTTTCAATGCCTCATTGGAATCGGGAGTGGTCCAAAGGACATGAGAGAGGCTCATATGGTGCCTTTACACAAAAGCAGAAGTAAGGATGTGGTTGAAAACTACAGGCCGGTTAGTTTAACTTCGGTGGTGAGTAAATTATTGGAAACGCTGCTGAAAGAGAAAATAGTGAGGTTTCTGAAGTCCAGCAGATTACAGGATCCGAGGCAGGATGGATTCAGCAGAGGCAGGTCTTGTCAGACAAATCTTATTGATTTCGTTGACTGGGTGACCAGGGAGTTGGACCGAGGGGGAGCCCTAGATGTGGTTATTTAGATTTCAGTAAAGCCTTTGACACCGTTCCTCACAGGCGACTTATAAACAAACTGAGCACCGTAGGGATGGACCTTAAAGTTACTGCTTGGGTTAGAAATTGGTTGAGTGGTAGGCAACAAAAAGTACAGGTAAATGGAGCTCACTCTGAAGAGAGTTATGTTACCAGTGGTGTGCCCCAGGAATCTGTCCTTGGTCCGATTCTTTTTAATATCTTTGTTAGTAATATAGTAGAGGGGCTGTCTGGTAAGGTTTGCCTCTTTGCAGATGATATCAAAATCTGCAATAGAGTAGACACCCAGGAAGGTGTAGATAACACGAGGAGGGATCTAGCTAATCTTGAAGAATGGTCTAGAATTTGGCAGCTGGGATTTAATGTTAAAAAATGCAAGGTCATGCATTTGGGCTTCAGCAATCCAAGGGAGTAGTATAGTATGGGGGTGAAGTACTTTTGTCCACTAAAGAATGCTCTTCTTTAGTGGACAAAAGTACTTCACCCCCATACTAGGCATTGTTGTGTTTGATGATCTTAAAGTAGCTAAACAGGTAGAAAAGGCGACAGCAAAAGCTAGAAGGATGCTTGGGTTCATACAGAGAGGAATGGCTAGCAAGAAAAAGGAGCGATAGTGCCTCTGTTTAAATCTTTGGTGCGACCTCATTTGAAGTATTGTGTGCAATTCTGGAGACCCCACCTTCAAAAGGATATAAACAGGATGGAGTTGGTACAGAGGGTGTCTACTAAAATGGTTAGTGGTCGTCATTATAAAGCATATGAGGACAGACTTAAGGATCTTAATATGTACATTTTAGAGGAAAGGCGGGATAGAGGTGGAGGAGTGGCCTAGTGGTTGGGGCAAGGTACTTCGGGCCGGAAGTTCAGGGGTTCAAATCCCACTAGAGGACAGCAACCTTGGGACGGAAGGACTGGGGTTTCTAGTCCCACAGATGCTCCTTGTGGTCTTGGGCAAGCCACTTAACCCTCCATAGCCCATGTTCCCTGTAAAATAGTTCTCTGTGTGCTGTGCTTTCCTGTCTAATCAATATGTTTATACCTCAAAAATTTCCTGTCATGATTTGACAATTTCCAATCTGTAATCAAAACCGCTGCTGATCGCTGGAAGTAGCGGTATACAAATGTATACTAAATAAATAAATATGATTGAGATGTTTAAATACCTCCGTGGCATAAATGCACAGGGGGAGAGCCTCTTTTGATTGAAAGCAAGTTCTGCTATGAGGAGGAATGGGATGAGGGTGAAAGGGGATAGATTCAGGAGTGATATGTGGAAATATTTCTTTATGGAAAGAGTGGTGGATCTGTGGAATAGTCTCCCAGTGGAGGTGGTTGAGATGAGGACAGTATCTGAATTCAAAAAGCATGGGACAAACACAGAGGATCTCTAATGGAAAAAAGGGGACTGTCTGCATTGAACTTGTCTGCAATACGCTGCCAGGATTGCTGTAGCCACACCATGTCCTGCCGTACTGAGGAGCCTGGAAAGAGCCTGCTCTGCTTAGAGCAGATCAGGATAGCTAGAAGCCAGACATCATGGTATGAGAACTGGAGTTTTTTTGACCTCCGTGGCATGTCCAGCTAGTGTCTTTTCATGATACAAATGTTTTGCAGTCAGCATCACCTACATTGCGTAAGACATGTAATATATATGCAGGGTGTATTGTGTATGTTCAAGGTATGGAACATCAGCAGAACATGTCTTGCTTAAGGGCCCTGCGCTTGGCATGTTCCACTGATGTTCTGTGCCTTGTGCATGTGCTGCACACGTTCCGCTGATGTTCCATGCCCTGCGCATGTGCAAGGCACATTCCATGGACAATCCTGGGTACATGCCTTGCACATGTTCAAGGTATGGAATGGCAGCGGAGCATGTGCAGCGCATGTGCAAGACGCAGAATGTCAGTGAAACGTGTCATGCACAGGTGCATGTGCAAGATATGTTCCACAGACTTCCGCACTTTGCACATATGCATTGCACATTGCACAGATGTTCCATGCCCTGAACATGCACATGGGGATAGCACGTTGCGCTGATGTACCACATCTTCTGCATGCACAAGGTGTGGAATGTCAGCGGAACGTGCCATGTGCAGATGCAAGGCACAGAACGTCAGCGAAATGTGCTATCCACTAAAGCACCCTACGCATGCACAAGGCATGTTCCGCTGCTGTTTGGACCTGTCATGGGTGAAGGGGGTGTTCCTTGCTACTCACCCAATACAGCCATTCCTGCATCAACACCCCTGATGGCTCCCCTCCCATCCAGCTCCCAGTGCCCACCATGTGTCCACAGGGGCCTGCACATGGCTCCCCAGGCAACATATACAGTACACACATACCACTCCCACAATAACTGTCAGGCATCACCAAGCCCTAATGCCACGGACCACCCCTCTCTCATTGCAGTGCACAGCACCACCAAGAAGAACTGCTTCCTAGGCCCATCCCATGTGCACACTGTCTGCACAGTGGACCCCAAACACATGGGACACTTCAAACCAATGCAACTCTGTTCATTCCCCATATCCCCTGACCTGTGCAAGCAACTAACACATCCTGCAGATATGGATGTCCATGTGGTTACACATATACTATGTATGAATATAGGTATGTATGTATGTAAGTGTGTGACCGTGCGGCCTGTTCTTCCATCACATACATGGTGTCTGTGAGGGTTAAGGAGAGGCCAATGAATTGGTACTGGCTGGGTGGTCTGCACGGAATACCAAGGATACATTTTGGAAGGAATGTCTCATAACATTAGATTGTGGTCATCAGGCTGTTTTAGGCAGGGTGCTTAAGCAGAACTATGTACCTACAGCTGTGTACATTGTCCTGAACTGTGTTGTGGTACAGTGAATATGAGGTCTGTCACAATGTGTGAATCCTGACACATGTATGTCACAACTGTGAGGACGGGTACTGAATATGGATGCCATTGTAGCAGAATACATGTGAAGTACCACTGTAGGCCTGCACATTGGTTGTATGTAATGCTACATACCAGTTCACATACCGAGGAGATAAATGCATGGTGGCATGATCACCATGGAGAATGTCAATATGCCACCCATATCCTGTAGTGCAACTGGGAGAGTTTACCAAATCTCTGGGGAAGAGGAACTATATGTTCTGTTTACAGGTGATTGGACCACCCTCCCTAGTGCCCTGGTGAACCAGTGCCTTGTTGCCTTGGTTATGAGGTTATCTGGAGTACAACAATGTGATACATTGTTTGTAGGTGCCTGTCTGTGTCACAGATGGCCACTGGTGTCCTGTAACTGAGACTCTGTGAGACTGGCATCTGGCGGAGTTGCTGTAGGATGGGTGTTGTGTCCTGTCCTGTCTGGCGACATGATGGTGCATGCAACAGTGTTCTGTGCCATCTGTAAGATGTGCAAGGTGTTTTATTTTGTGAGGCCTTGAAGAATACTGGTGGCCAAACCAAAGTGTGAATCAACTTTAGTCTCAGTTGCAAGGCAGTCACCATTGTTTCAGAGATGGTGACATAGGTTCTATAATGTGTCATTTTGTTGAGATGTCTTCATGTTGATGGATTGCATCAGGTTGTCCTGATCCAACATCATCCCCAGGTATATGTCTGCCCATGGAGTTGATGACTAGCTGTGTTTGGCCATGGGGTCCTATAGGGGTGGTGTCATGCAGTGAGTGTCATTGGATCCTCAGGTGATTTGTCTGTATTGTGGTCCCAGTGACCTGATAGTCATAACATACAGCACCGTATGTCATGTGGAGTGGCCTGTCTCTAGCACAGATGTGCTGACAGTATGTGTTTTGAGGTGATGTGGATGGAGATGGGCCCTGGGGTTAGCCATGGGGTTGACGTGTCATGTGAGAGAAGGACCTGTGCTGCCTGTCTGTCTAGTCCGATAGGTCTGATATGCACCTTTGGTACATGGTGCCCCCAATGTTCAGCTGTCAAAGACCATGATGTAGGGTCTGCTTGGGTAACATGTGGATGCCATAGCTGGGAAAATCAGTATGTACATTTACCTGTTACCGATTTTATGGTTTAGGTTGCCAAACAGAGGTATGTGGGGTGTGACCATGCCACCAGGGCCGGCCCGTCCATTGAGCAAGAATGTTTTTTGCACAGGGCCCCGCGTTTCAGGGGGCCCCGCGCAAAGAACATTCTGCTTTTTTTTAAATTTCATTAAAAAAAAAAAAAGCTGGCTCTGGCTGCTGCTGCTGCCGCTACCACCGCGGCAGCGGCAGAATGGAGTGTCCCGCGGGGCCTCCTCTGCTCGTTGAGCCCCTCTGCAAAGGCTTTCAGATTCGCGAAGGGAGAGTGTCTCCCTCGCGTCTCTGTTAAGCCCGCAGGGGCTAATGGGAAATTTCCCATCAGCCCCTCGCGTCTAAAGGGGCAGATGGGAAATTTCCCATTAGCCCCTGCGGGCTTAACAGACGCGAGGGAGACACTCTCCCTTCGCGAATCTGAAAGCCTTTGCAGAAGGGCTCAACGAGCAGAGGAGGCCCCGCGGGACACTCCATTCTGCCGCTGCCGCGGTGGTAGCAGCAACAGCAGTAGCCATAGCCAGCTTTTTTTTTTTAAATTTTGCCATAAGCCGGTGTGTGTGTGTGTGTGTGGGGGGGGGGGGGGTTAGGACTGGTAATGGGGGGGGTTAGGACTGGCAGTGGGCTGGGGGCTGTCTGGAAATGGGGCTATGGGGGGTTAGGACTGGTAATGTGCTATGGGGGGGTTAGGACTGATAATGGGCCATTGGGGGGGGCTAGGACTGGTAATGGGCTATAGGGATGGTGTTAAGACTGGTAATGGGCTGTGGGCTGATGGGGGCTGTCTGGAAATGGGGTGATGGGCTATGGGGTGGTTAGGACTGATAGTGGGATATGGGGGGGGCTAGGACTGGAAATGGGCTGATTGGGAGGGGTTAGGAGTGTTAATGTGCTGTGGGCTGGTGGGGGGGGGTTAGGACTGGTAATGGGCTGTGGGCTGATGGGGGCTATCTGGAAATGAGGTGATGGGGGGTTAGGACTGATAATGGGCTATGGGGGGGGGATAGGACTGATAATGGGCTATGGGGGGTGATGGGGAGGGGTTAGGACTTGAGGTGGGCTGATGTGGTTAGGACTGGTAATGGGCTGTGGGCTGATGTGGGGGGGGTTAGGACTGGCAATGAGCTATGGGGGGCTGACTGGAAATGGGCTGATGGGGTTAAGACTGGAAGTGGGCTGATGGGGGGTTAGGACTGGTAATGGGTTATAGGGGGCTTAAACTGAAAATGGGGTGATGGGGGGTTAGGACTGGAAGTGGGTTGATGGGGGGCTAGGACTGGTAATGGGTTGGGGGGTTGCTATGACTGGAAATGGGCTGAGTGGAAGGGGAGGCTTGAACTGCAAATAGCTGATGGGGAGGGAGCTTGGAATGGAAATGGGCTGTGAGGGAAGGGAGCTAGGACTGAAAATGGGCTGATGGAGCAGCTAGGATAGGACTGGAAATGGGCTGTTGGGGGGAGCTAAGATTGGAAATGGGCTGTGGTGGGGGCTTGAATTGAAATGGACTCATGGAGGGGCTAGAACTGGAAGTAGGCTCATAGGGGGCTTGGACTGGAATTGGGCTGAGTGGAGGGGAGCTAGGATTTGACATGGGCTGATGGTGGGGCTAGGAAATGACTAGAAATGGGCTGATGGGGGCTAGGATTGGAAATGAGCTGATGAAGGGACTCAGACTGAAAATGGATGGGGGAGCTAGGACTGGAAATGGGTTGATGGGGGGCTAGGACTGGAAATGGGCTGATGCAGGGACTAGAAGGGAATGGATGCTGGGTGAGACTGGAACTAGAAGGGAGCTGATGTTGGGGGAGGATTAGAATGGGATGGGGCTGGGAGAGTAAAATGGAAAGGGGAAAAATATTTTGTGTGGGAGGGATGAAAAATCTACAATTGGCCGGGTATTGGGAGAGTAAGTGGGGATTGAGGATGGAGGGGTAAAATTTGTGTGGATGAAATAGGAATGAGGAAAGAGCAAAAGGAGAACGATTAGTATGTTAAAGCAGATAGAGAGAGAGAGAATGGAAAAAAAAACTAGAAGAGAGAAGAAAGAACAAATGGACAGCAGACGATGGACAGTTAGCAGAAAACATGAAGAAACCAGAAGAAAGTGGAGCAATTGCAACTGAAAAAAATGCACAAAAGGTAGAAAGATATCTCTTTATTTTGAATTTATTAACTGGAATATGAAAGCTCTTGGAAATGTGCATCATTAACGTCTGCGCTTTGTTTGGTACAAGAGGAAATTAATTTATAGTTTTATTTCTACGGTGGTGGTGTACATTCCAAGTTTGGCTTTTGGGGTTTCCAGTTTAATTATTGCCTTCCTGTTTCTAAATTGTGATTCCTTGTTTGGTGATGGTCTATGTTCTGCATGTGTAACTGAGCTGAGGTATTCTATTTATGTAATTCCTATTTGACATTGCCACTTGTTCTCTTTCCCCAGTATTCTCTGAAATGTATTGGTTTAATATTTGCAGTGTTGGCTTTTGATAGGTAGGGTATGGTGCTTTGTGAGTCCTGGTAATGCTGTCAGGATACGGCGGGTTTGCTATGGGTTCTAAATGGGCAGCGTTTGTAGTAGTTCCTAATGTGCCTGGCGGTTGGCACTGGATTATAGTAATGTAGAAATCTTTTAGTCTTTCTTTATCCATACACTCATTAAGAGACGTGTTAGTGTATGGTAACATTATGTAAATATTTATGCAAATAAGGCCACTTATGCAAATGAGGCCCCGCACCGAATATCCGCACATGGCCCCGCACCCCCCTTGGGCCGCCCCTGCATGCCACTATCTGTCTGGATGAGATAGTGACATGTTACGTGTTGGATGTGTATAGCAAAAGGAGTATGTAAGGTGCATCTGCACACTTACATCACCTGACAGCCCTGACACATCTCCTGGCCCCACAGACACACCACACAGGTGCCCTAACATTATACCTTGCGGTCATGCCACCACTGTGGCCATGCAATGACAACCCCCCACCTCACCCCTGGAACCACCAGGAACCTGTGCCACCACCAGTCAACAGCACCTACAGCCCCCCACCCCCACATGCCCAAAGCCAGATATGCTGACCACGACATTGTCACATGGCCATAGTCTCCACAGTGCCCAACCCAACCACCCAAGTTAGGTATTTTGTGCAGCACTCCACTCCCCTGTCTCACCTGCAGCTGTCCCCTCATCAACCTGGATGACGATGTACTGCAGAAACACATGCCCCCAGACCAGTCACACACATCTAACAACATAGTCAGTGCCATTGGAGGGCTGCACTGTTTCTCCATGCATCCTCTCCCCACAACAGAGTAAGATGGCACCAAGTGGTCACACACCATCCTCTCTGCACCATCCCCCATTCCCTACCAGCGCACATTTGTATCCTGGACACCAACACCATGCCATTGTGTCTCTGCATGCATGTGGAACGCCTTGGTGACATGTATGTGATTCTGGCCCATCAGATGATGCACTGGTGTCATGCACATTGGCAGCATGTATGTACAGTGCCTTGCAAAGTTATCCATCTCCTCTGTGGTTTTCCTGTCATGTTGCAGAACAACCTGGAATCAACATGGGGTTTGGGGATATACACCACATGTCTGCTACTGTAAAGATGCAAGATATCCTACATTGTGACACAATGTAGGCCAGATAAATGAAAGCAGGATTGTGCATATGAGTGCACCCTTCAATGTCAATATGTTGTAGAGCCACCTTTTGCTGCAATTACAGCTGCAACTCTCTTAGGGAATGTTGCTATTGGCTTAGCACATTCCTCAAGGTGAAACTGCTTTGGGTCCTTCAATTTTGATGAGATGCATTGGTGTACAGCAATCCTGCTGTAATGCCACATATTCCTATTGGACTGAAGTGTGGTCTTTGACTATGCCACTCCATAGCATTCAAATTTGTCACATTAAAGCAGTTTTTGCAGTATGTTTAGGGTCATTGTCCTGCTGGAAGGTGAATCTTCGTCCTAGTCTCAGATCTCAAGCAGACTGTAACAGGTGTTCTACAGTAGATGCCCTGTCTTCAATGCCATCCATCGTTCCTTTACTCCTGGCCACTTTTCTTGTCCCTGACAATGAAAAACATCCCCACAGCATGCTGCCACCACCACCATGTTTCACTATGGGAGAGATGACCCCAGGGTGATGGAAGATGTTGACTTTGCCCAACACATGGCGTTTCCCATGATGGGCAAAGGATTAATGTTTTCGTCTCATCTGACCTCATAACCTTTGTCCATGTGTTTGGGGAGTCTGCCACATGCTTTTGTGCAAACCCTAAATGTGTTTTCTTATGTCTTTCTCTGAGCAATGGCTCATTCATTGCCACTGTTCTATTAAGCCCTACTCTGTGGAGTGTATGGCCTAAAGTGGTCCCATGGACAGATACCCACATTTCTGCTGTGGACCTTTGCAGCTCCCTCATTGCTATCCTTGGTGCCTTTCTAGCATCTCTGATCACTGACCTCCTTGTCCAGTCTGTGAGTTTTGGTGGGCGGCCTGTCCTGTCAGGTTTGTAGTGGTGCCATATTTCTCTATTTTGTCATGATGTATATGAGGGTGCTCCGTGGTGTAATCAGAATATGAGAAATTCTATAACAATGCAACCCTGTCTCCGCAACTTTGCCTCTGACCTCTTTGGAGTGGCCCTTGGAGTTCATGTTGCCTGCTTAGTGGTGTTGCCGAGTCAGGGGCCTTTTGGAACATGTGTATTTATACAGTTATTGTGTACAGATCAAGTGATACTGATTGCACACAGGTGGACCCTAATCAGCTAATTAGGTGACGTCTGAGGTTGATATGTGGGACCAGATCCTATTTAGGTGTTTCCAAGCAATAGGGATGGAAACATATGCGCGCACACGTTTTCATTATTGATTTTTAAAATTTCTATCTACAAGGATTTGTACTACCATTTCCCCTCACCAAGTACAGCTATATTGTTAGGTCCATTACAACCTAACATCTGCACCCACCAGAGAAACAGCAACATTCTTAAAAGCCATGGAGTCATTAAAATACTGCCAGACAATTAACGCCCCAACGCACCAACATGGTACAACTCCGGACATGGTCTTCATGCCAATGCAACTAGTGGAACAGAACAAGACCACAAAACCAACAATCACGCCAATCCCCTGATCAGACCACTATGTAATCGAATTCACCATGACCCTGAATAACCCCGCCCAACGCAAAGAAGATGAAAGAATAACTAGACGGTTCAAAACGTTTAACAGAGATTCGTTCATAAACGAAATCACCCCACAACTTCAACAGGAACACGACACCCTGGACTTAAACATAGAAGAATGGAACACAATAATATCCAACGCAGCATCTGCCCCAACCATCAAAGAACCACAAACACGCAAGAGATCCAACGCTCCATGGTACTCACATGAAATCAGACTTGCAAAGCGCACACTCAGAAGACTGGAAAGAAAATGGAGACGGGACAAATCACACAACCTTCTAACCCAATACAGAGACAAACAACTGAAATATAACAATCTAATAAATGAGCGTAAACAGCAACACCCTACCAACCTAATCATGAAATCTACTAATAGACCAAGAATTTTTTAGCATTATCCAAAAGCTCACCAAGGATGACACGCAACACAGCACCTACCATCTTGACCCACAAAAATATGCAGGCTACATAAAGTCAAAAAACACCAACCAAATATGCTCTACTTCACCACAAACAAACGATCACACAATAAAAAAGCAACATCAAACATGGGAGAGCTTCAAAATACCAACAAAGCAGCAAGTAGAAGACATTATATCTGGACTTAACACAACAACTTCACTGTCAGACCCATGCCCAGTGACTTAGATCAAAGCTACAAAAAGCCAGCTCTCCTACCACATTCAAAAAATTGTCAAAGATTCACTCCAACAAGGCTACATGCCGCAACCCCTAAAGCACGCAATGATACGACCAATACTTTAAAAGTAGCAATCTGAGCCCATCCGAACCAAAATCATACCGTCCCGTCTCCAGCCTGCCGTTCCTTGCTAAAATCGTGGAAAAGGCAGTGCAAAGGCAACTTCAGGACCATATAGATATCAATGCCCCACTGGACATACATCAGCATGGATTTAAGCCCCAACACGGCGTGGAAACACTACTCACCTCCCTCTTTGACAATCTCCTAAGAGGCATAGACAACATTAAAAAAAACGGCTACCTGCTAGTGTTCATGGACATCTCGGTGGCCTTTGACACTGTGTCACACACTAAGCTATTACAACGCCTACAACAGATAGGACTATGCAAGAATACCCTGAAGTGGTTTACTTCATACTTGGAAGGGCGAACGCAACAAGTCAAATGCGACCAAATCACTACAATTCCCCATCACGCAGGGAATACCTCAAAGCTCAGCCCTATCATCAATGCTCTTCAACATACATACAGCCCATATGCAACATCATCAAGCACCACAAACTACACTATCACATATATGCTGATGACATCATGGTGTACGCGCCAATCAACCTACTAGCACTAAACACCACAACAATAACAAATTGCCTCGAAGACATGACTGTTAAGTTGTTGGTTATAAGCCAGTCATTCAACTACGATAAAACTGAGGCAATGTTCATCACCAGGAACGCCACCTTCATACCTCCACAAACTATCAGCATCCTAGACAAACACATAGTAGTCAAAGAAGAAGTTAAGTATCTGGGCATCACACTAGACAGAACTCTAAACCTAAAATTCCACATCACCAAAACCGCAAACAAGGCATATCATCGACTGAAAACAATCAGACAAATCAAACCAATGCTCCGTCAAGACCACTTCTGCACAGTGTGCCAAGCA
This sequence comes from Ichthyophis bannanicus, assembly GCA_033557465.1. Lineage (NCBI taxonomy): Eukaryota > Metazoa > Chordata > Amphibia > Gymnophiona > Ichthyophiidae > Ichthyophis > Ichthyophis bannanicus. Next base: position 914,554,276 of record CM066031.1, on the reverse strand, counting down.
CTCATTACACCACTGCTTGATTATGGAAACTCACTATATCAAGGCCTTCCTCAGCAGACACTCCACCCACTACAGATGGTACAAAACACCACAGCACGCATCATTACAGACACTCCAAGAACAGAGCATATCACTCCCATCCTACAACAACTACACTGGCTCCCAATGGTGGCAAGAGCTAAATACAAAACAATCATGACCATCTTCAAAATCATTCACCATCTCTCAGCAGATGTACTACAAAACGTTATAACAAGAGACATCAGCAACAGACCAAGAAGAACCAATAATGACATGATCGGCACACCTGCAGGCTATGACAAAACCAAACAAGCAACGTCAAAAAGAGCACCATCACTACTGGCATCCACACTATGGAACTCCCTCCCAATGAGCCTGAGGGCATTAGATGACCTCACAGACTTCCGCAAAGACCTCAAAACATTTTTATTTATAGAAACCTATGAGCATTCAGGCAACATCCCCTACCCAAGCAGAAATACTACTACCATCGCCAACTAAGCGCACACCCAACCTATCCACACACGCAAACCTATCATACCACATTATTAAATACCTTCATGTTAAATGTTACCTCAATTGTACTGTCTAAATGCTGTTAAGTAACTGTACTGTCTAAATGCTAAGTAACTGTAATGTCTAAATGTTTACACGTACCCTAATGTTAAATGTAACCCTCCAATCGTGATGTGACGTGACCACCTTGATTGAAGGAAAAGGTGGCATACAAATCTGTATAAATAAATAAATCAATAACATCCAATTGAATGCATTTTCATTCCAGATTGTACATAATGCTACATACCAGCCCACATACCAAGGAGATAAACACATTTGCAAGGCACTATACACAATCACACTGTCTGGATGTGGGCATTAACCAAGATGTAAACTGTTATGTCTGTTTGTTGTCTCTCCCCAGGTGCCCCACCTATTACAATGGAGAAGGAAGTGGGGGATGATGGTGGCAGTATGGAGAGTGCAGACATATTGGAGCAGGAGCACACCTACAGTGCTGCAGAGGGCCCAGAAAGTGAGGGTGAGGCAACCCCACCTGGTCGCACATCAGAGGTGAGCTCAGATGGGGCTGAGGTGCCTGGGAGGGTGGCCCAGTGTATGCTGGAGTCCCTGGATGGTGGCAAGGAGCATGCCAGTGATATGTGCCTCAGATATATACCATCAGCATGGGCGGCGAGGATGAGGAAGGCACCTCCATTTTGCCAGAGTCACCACCCAGGGAGAGCAGACTGGGTCCACCACCTAGGATGCCCAGTCTCACACTACCTGCTGAACCAGCTGCAGACCCACAACAGGCCAGGGACATGATGCAGTCCATCATGGAGAACATGGACAACTACACGATGACCACACATGTGGACCTCACAGGTGGGTGACTCCCCTTATGGCACATGGTGGGACAGAGTACACGCACTGACATGCTGGTGGGAAGGGGGATGTCAAATGCACTTGCCACTGTCCCACCATGATCGGACCTGTCACTTGTGGCTGCTACAAACAATGTATGTTGTCAAGGTGCCACATCTTTGCAGTTTCAGAGCCCCCATTTGCATGTGTTAGCAGGCCAGCTCTGTCAATATTGTGTTCCTTACTGTTCCCCACTGTCACTTCCACAGGTCAGGAGCTGCAGGGCCTACATTGGGACATGGGCGAGTACACAATAGCCTTGAACAACACACTGGCTGAGGGTATGGGTGCCATAGTGGGGGGGGGGGGGGTACTGGCCATGGTGGCAGCCATTAACTGGCAGATGGACACACTGGCCTAAATTGTGTCTGCCCAACAGCCACCTGTAGCAATGGTGGCCACCACAAGGGGCAGTGCAGTGGGTGCCAGTGGGACGGGGCAGTGTAGCTATGGGCGCCCACATAGGTGCTGAGGATTAACAATCAGGTGATGCTTGTATGGTACAGATAGCTGCATCAGATGCATATCTTCACATTACAACACATCTGAACATGACATGTCTGTCTATGTCAGTCATTTTCACGTCAATGTCACTGCAAAGCCTATTACAGGACATGGATCAGAATGTGCACACACCTAAGCAGACATGTTGTGGGTACCCCTCCCCTCAGGTGGTCAACAACACACCATACTTGTTCTTCTCACCTATGACCCATCCCCCTCCCCCTTCCGATTGTGATTGACACGAACATGCAGCCCATTGTTGTTGTGTGACCCCTGATTCCCTCTCCTTCATGCCCTTCTGGATCCACCCAACTCAGGCATTTGGCCCGTACACTCTAACATAACAGCTGCAGCCATCATCAGACTCCAAGGTCCCTACTCTATTCTCCCCCTTCCTGACCTGTCTACTATGATTGACACTGTTGGACTCACCCTTCCCTTTGGACTATGTCATTTATTGGTGTTGAGGGCTTTGGGCTAACCAGTTTCACCCACAAGGTCACCTCTCACCATAGCAGTGTATGTTTTCATGTATCCTCAGCTACCCCATCACACTCTCAGTTCTGCTATCCCAAAGGTCTAGCCTGGGTCCGCTCCCTTTTGCTCACTATGCCATGTGCACATGCATAGACATGTTCTGGTCACCATGCATGCTAGCCCAGTGGGCAGAACATGACCACCAACATTTACCATGTTGTGCCAGTGAGGGAAGCACCATCAGGATGGTCCCAGGAAGTTGCATCCAGCACTATGTATTACCATTCCCCACTGTCTGATGTTTGGACTGGACTATGTGTGTCACACGTGTGACTGTCACATTCCCTGGTAACCCATGGTATGTGTACACCAATGTGCACATAGGTAACAGACAAGAAAACACAACCGAGCCATGGTTATCACAAATGTTAAACATCTATTTTTAAAACAGTACACAAAATAAACATGTTATTAAAATACACTTTTTACATAACTGTACATACAGCTCACAATGCAAACACTGGAAACTGCCATGGGACAGGCACATTGGTTACATTGCCTGGGACATGCTGACACCATCTGGGACCCATGGATGCAGAGGGGTACGAGAGATACCACCCCCATGGCACCACTACTGCGGCTGGGGGCTCCCATCAGATGATGGCTCATCCTCTGCAGAGGAAGGGTTTCCACCCCTCTGCCTCTGCAGCTGATGAGCCACCATTGGCACATAGTGTGTAAGCAGCCCCACAGTCTGTGTCAGAACCCGCTGTGCCTGTACACTGGCAAGCAGGTTCACAGCCAGGATGTGCTACTGGTCCCCCATCCAGAGGCCCCAAACATTTGGGGTTTGGGTGGCGGCCTCAGTCCACACCTTGGCTGTGTCACTGCTAGCACAGAAGGTGTTTCCACAGGCCCTGTGGTTCTGTCAGACAGTTGACAGCACTCCCCCAGGCCCTCTGCAGCCATGGGTCCCACATGTGTGGCTGCTGGCAGGATAGTGATGGTGGCTACCTCTTGGGTGGTGCAGTACCACCCTCCATGGGTGTCCCCCAGGGTCAACCCCCTGCTCCTCCTTGCCCAGGTGTGGGTCAGGTTGTGCCCACATGTGGTTGGTCCCCTGCCACTAGTCAGAGCCCCACCCACCTCTGTGCTGGTCCTCTGGCTCATGCCCCTCCTCCTTCATCTCCTCCATCTCTGTCCCCTCCTCCTCTTCCTCCCACTTCCTTTTCTTCCTCTTCTTATCTTTCTCTTCCACTTCCTCCTTCTCCTCATTGTCCTCTTCCTCCTCCTTGACCTCATCTTCCTCATCCTCCTCTACACTTCCTCTTCCATTTCCTACTCCTCCAGGGCTGCCACCACAGCTTGGGCTGCCACCACTGGGAAGGCTGTGCCCCCCACAGCTGTTCCCCCTCCAGCTACTGCTGATAGTGCCACGGCCTCTGTGAATGGGAGCTGACATTGCCACATCAGCCACATATTCTGTGCCCACAGGGCAGGCGTCACCTGCCACAATGCCTACTACCCCTGTACATCAATGTCGGCCCACAGAACATGCAGCAGGTGGTCCATGCACATCGGAGCCTACAGTCTGGTCAGGTTAGATAGGAAAATAGCTGCACACATGGGATGCATCCAGGGGGAATGTACAGGACAGACAAGGGATTTTGAATCCGCAAGCCTCTGTAGGCAGTAGCAGAGAGGGCAAGATCCACACTAGTCTGATGGGGACAGGGAGGGAATCTGACATACCAACCCTGGATGTCAGCCCCAAACCGTTCTTATAACAAAGACTCTTATAATAAAGACTCCGATAGAAACCGCTTCTATGTTGCTGTTAAGGAAGCGTATACTTGGAATATCCAGGATATTCCAAGTATACGCTTCCTTAACAGCAACATAGAAGCGGTTTCTATCAGAGTCTTTGCTATAAGAACAGTTTGGTAAAGCTACTGAACAAAGATATGTGCTTTGAGAAACTTCATGAACAATAGTTGGGTTTTCTGGCAATTCTTTAGATAAAATTGTATATGATGAATTAGGGTTTTGTGGCAATGCTTTAGAAGAAAGTGTATATGATGAATTATATAATACAAAGAAAATGTTCATATCTTTTCTAGAAATCTATGATATGTATAAATATTGGGGGTAATTTTGTATTTATATTTGTTATGTGTTGTTTATGAATTGTATCTTAAATAGTATTTAAATATTATCTCCCAATTGTGACTTTATCAATAAAGTATTATATATTTGAACATAAGATATGCCATACTGGATCAGACCAAGGTCCATCAAGCCCAGTATCCTGTTTCCAACAGTGGCCAATCTAGGTCATACGTACCTAGCAGTTTCCCCAAAAGACACAGGTTCTACAATGCTTGTACTGCGTCAAGCATTGATATCCTGGGTCCCTTCTTAATAATGGTTTATGGACCTTTCCTCCAGGAACTTGTCCAAACCTTTTTTAAACCCAAGCTACACTAACAGCCATATTAGACCTAGTCCTTAGTGGAACACCAGATCTAGTGAAATAGATAAGGGTGTTGGGGCCACTTGGCAATAGTGATCATAGCATGGTCGCCTTTGATTTAATTAGTGGAGGAGGGATAGTAAGGAAATCCACAGTACTACCTTTTAACTTTCGAAAGGGAGACTATGACAAAATGAGGAAAATAGTTAAGAAAAAACTAAAAGGAGCAGTTGCAAAGGTTAAAGACTTACATCAAGCTTGGGTGTTGTTGAACAATACTATCGTGGAAGCCCAGACCAGCTGTATTCCACGCTTTAAGAAAAGTGGAAGGAAGTCCAAAAAACTGCCAGCATGGTTTAAAGGTGAGGTCAGAGAGGCGGCTTTTGCCAAAAAAGCATATTTCAGGAAATGGAAAAAAGAGCCAAATTACGAAACCTGGAAACAGCACAAGAACTGGCAAGTGAAATGCAAGGCATTGATAAGGCAGGAAAAGGGAGAATTTGAGAAGAAACTTGCTGGGGAAGCAAAAACACAAAATAAAGACATTTTCAAGTACATTCATAGCAAAAAACCTGTGAGAGAGTCAGTTGGTCCATTAGATGATAGAGGGGTGAAAGGGGCACTAAGAGGCGACAAGGCGATAGCGGAGAGACTGAATGAATTCTTTGCTTCAGTCTTTACTGAGGAAGATGTAGGGTTGTTACCCATTACTGAAGTGGTATTTAAAGGTGCGAAAGAATTGAAGGAAATATGGATACATCAGGAAGATGTATTACAACTATTAGAAAAACTGAAGAGTAGCAAATCACCTGGGCTGGATGGTATACATCCAAGGGTGTTGAAAGAACTGAAATATGAGATTGCAGTAATCTGTGTACTTTCATTAAAATCATCTGTAATACCTGAAGATTGGAGGATCGCCAATGTAATGCCAATTTTCAAAAAGGGTTCCAGGGGTGATCCGGGAAACTACAGACCAGTGAGCCTGACGTCAGTACCAGGAAAAATGGTAGAAACCATCATAAAGAACAAAATTACTCAGCATGTAGATAGTCATGGCCTAATGGGAGATAGTCAACATGGCTTTAGACAAGGAAGATCTTGTCTTACTAATCTGTTATGTTTTTTTGAAGGTGTGAATAAACAGGTGGACAAAAGTGAGTCGGTTGATATAGTATATCTGGACTTTCAGAAAGCCTTTGACAAGGTCCCTCATCAGAGACTTTTGGCAAAACTGAAGAGTCATGGGATAGGAGGCAGTGTACTATTGTGGATCAGGAACTGGTTAAAAGATAGAAAGCAGAGGGTAGGGCTAAATGGCCAATTTTCCCAATGGAGAAAGGTGAATAGTGGTGTACCCCAGGGGGATCTGTGCTGGGTCCGCTACTTTTTCACATATTCATAAATGACCTGGAAAAGGGAATAATGAATGAGGTTATCAAATTTGCAGATGACACAAAACTATTTAAAGTTGTTAAAATCCAAGAGGAAAGTGGAAAATTGCAAGAAGATCTTGATACATTGGAAGACTGAGCATCAAAATGGCAGATGAAATTTAATGTGGAGATGTGCAAAGTTATGCACCTAGGGAAGAACAACCCAAACTATGGTTACATGATGCAAGGTTCCACATTAGGAACCACCACCCAGGAAAAAGATTTAGGAGTCATTGTGGATAACATGTTAAAACCCTCAGCCCAGTGTGCAGCGGCGGCCAAGAGAGCAAATACAATGCTAGGTATCATAAGGAAAGGAATGGAAAATAAAACAAAAGATATTATAATGCCTCTATATCGTTCCATGGTGAGACCGCACCTTGAATATTGTGTGCAATTCTGGTCGCTGTATCTTAAAAAGGATATAGTGTTATTAGAAAAGGTTCAGAGAAGAGCCACCAAAATGGTAAAGGGGATGGAAGGATACTCCTATGAAGAAAGGCTAAAAAGGTTAGGCCTAACAAATTCCAGAGTTTGATTACACGTTGAGTGAAGAAATATTTTCTTTTATTAGTCTTAAATAGTTTACCCTGTAGCTTCATTGCATGTCCCCTAGTCTTTCTATATTCTGATAACGTAAACAATCGATCTACGTTTACCTGTTCCACTCCGTTCATTAATTTATAGACTTCTATCATATCTCCCCTCAGCCGTCTCTTTTTCAGGTTAAAGAGCCCTAACCTTTTTAGCCTTTCTTCATAGGAGTATCTTCCATCTCCTTTACCATTTTGGTGGCTCTTCTCTGAACCTTTTCTAATAACGCTATATCCTTTTTAAGATACGGTGACCAGAATTGCACACAATATTCAAGGTGCGGTCTCACCATAGAACGATATAGAGGCATTGCATTTGACTTCCCAGTGCTTGTGCTGTTTTCAGGTTTCGTCGTTTGGCTCTTTTTTCCATTTCCTGAAAGATGCTTTTTTGGCAACAACAGCCTCTCCGACCTCACCTTTAAACCATGCTGGCAGTTCTTTGGACTTCCTTCCACTTTTCTTAAAGCGTGGAATACAGCTGGTCTGGGCTTCCAAGATAGTATTTTTCAACAACACCCAAGCTTGATGTAAGTCTTTAACCTTTACAACTGCTCCTTTTAGCTTTTTCTTAACTATTTTCCTTATTTTATCATAGTCTCCCTTTCGAAAGTTAAAAGGTAGTACTGTGGATTTCCTTACTATCCCTCCTCCACTAATTAAATCAAATGCTATCATGCTATCATCACTATTGCCAAGTGGCCCCAACACCCTTATCTCTTGCACCAGATCTGGTGTTCAACTAAGGACTAGGTCCAATATGGCTTCCCCTCTCTTCGGTTCATGAACCAGCTGCTCCAAGAAGCAGTCATTTATTTCATCTAGGAACTTTATCTCCCTAGCATGTCCTGCCGTGACACTGACCCAGTCGATACTGGGGTAATTGAAATCACCCATTATTATTAATGCGCTGTAACTTTTGTTAGCTTCCTTGATTTCTTTGAGCATTTCATCATCCATTTGTTTATTCTGGCCAGGCGGTCGATAGTACACCCCCACTTCCATCTCCTTCCCTTTTTTACATGGAATTTCAATCCATAGAGATTCTACAGCAAATTTTGTTTCCTGCAAAACTTTAATCCTTTCTGAGTCAATGCCCTCTCTAACATAGAGCGCAACCCCTCCACCAATTTGATCAGCTCTATCATTACGATATAGTTTGTACCCAGGTATCAGTGTCCCACTGATTGCCCTACTTCCACCATGTCTCTGAGAATCTAGTCATATCTAACCTCTCATTTAGTGCTATATATTCTAACTCTCCCATCTTATTTTTTAGACTTCTAGCATTTGCATACAAGCATTTTAGAGACTGTATTTTATTCATATTAATTTGGCTATTGGTTGGCATGGGTAATTTGGGATCTTTAAGCTCTATCTGCTCCATACTCGAGGGCATTTGGGCTACTTTACTCTTTTTGGAACCTCTCTGCTTTTTGTAGTATCCTTCAAAGATACATTCTTCCGAACCATGCGCTCTTGGGTGACTGTCTGCTTTCCCCTATCTCCTTTTTAAAGGTTAATGCCAGCAGCCTGGTTCCATCCCGGTTAAGTTGAAGCCCATCCCTTAGGGAGAGCCCCTCCTTTCCCTAGAATGTTCCCCAGTTCATAACAAATCCAAAACTCTCATCCTTGCACCATTGTCTCATCCACGCATTGAGACTCCGGAGCTCTGCCTGCCTTTTGGGTCCTACGTGTGGAACGGGAAGCATTTCGGAGAATGCCACCCTGGAAGTTCTGGATTTCAACTTCCTACCTAAAAGCCTAAATTTAGCCTGCAGAACCTCCCTACCACATTTTCCTATGTCATTGGTACCGACATGTACCAAGACAGCAGACTCCTCCCCAGCACTATCTAAGACCTTATCTAGGTGGCGTATGAGGTTCGCTACCTTCGCACCAGGCAGGCATGTCACCAGGCGATCCTCACGTCCACCAGCCACCCAGCTATCTAAATGAGGCGACACACAACAATGGTAACACCCTGGACATGGTATTCACACCCGCAGAACAACAACCAGTCAAGGGAAAAAATCCTGTAATAAAAATAACCCAAGTACCATGGTCCGACCACCACCAAGTCGAAATCAGGCTGTACCTGCCCACGCCACTCAATAACCCAAAAACTGAACTACCAACACACACCCGCAGAAGCTTTAATAAATACAACAGAGAAGCCCTCATAAACTCCATCACCTCACACGTAGACCTAGAAAACACTGACCTCAACAGTCTCATAACCAGCTGGAACTCAGGAATTCAAGAGATGTCCGAACCTAAATGGAAAGCAACAAACAACAACCCCAAGCCCAAAACTGAACCGTGGTACACACAAACCCTGAACACCCTAAAAAGAGAACTACGAAGAACAGAGAGAAAATGGCGACAAAGAAAAACCAACGAGCGCAAAACAGAATACCTAACCCTACTCTCCAAATACAAAAACGAAACCAACCTAGCAAAACGTATGCATCACACAAATTTACTAAATAAAACATTAAACAAACCCAGAGAGCTATTCGCCCTGGTCAAATCCCTCACCAAAACAACACAAGAGGATCAACACAACGACAAAATCAAGGTTCAGGCCCTAGCGGATCACTATGCTAGCAAACTAAACCCACAGATCGGTCCTAAACCTGTACTACCATTAGATGTGTCCCCCACCGCACCACAACCCACCATGACAGCCACACAAACACACATCACCCACTGGGAAAAATTTCACAGCATTGGGGACAAGCATGTCATCAATATAATTGCAAACATTAACACCACAACTTCTCCACTAGACCCCTGCCCAGCTGCTTGGGTTAAAGCGACAAAAGCAGAAATCACCCACCAAATCGCGCACATAATAAACCAATCACTCCAACAAGGTACCATGCCAAACCAACTCAAGAGATCCATCATAAGACCAATACTAAAAAACAAAACACTCAACAGGGAAGATCCCGCATCTTATCGCCCAATATCCAGCATAGCCCTACTAGCGAAAATCATTGAAAAGGCCGTTCTACAACAATTACAAGACCACCTGGACAACAACAGAACACTGGACGAACACCAATACGGCTTCAGGCCGCACCATGGAGTCGAGACCCTGCTTATTACACTATTGAACAATCTACTCAAAGGGATTGAAAATAAGAAAATGTTCATTCTCATATTCATTGACATCTCCGCAGCGTTTGATACCGTTCACCATCAAACCCTACTAAACAGACTGGAAGCTATAGGAATAACGAGAACCCCACTAAAATGGTTCTCGTCGTATATCTCCAACAGAATGCAACAGGTACAGTTCAACAATGAAAAAGCAAAGGCCTTCCCTCAAACGCAGGGCATACCACAAGGCTCAGCTCTATCCGCGCTTCTCTTCAATGTGTACATGAAACCAATCTGCGAAATATTCAAAAAGCATAAAATCCAGTATCACATATACGCTGATGATATTATGCTCTATACTCAACTTGACGCAAGTAACCCAAACTACTCACAGCTAGAAGAATGCATAAAAGAGATGCAAACATGGCTCCAGAGAAACAACATGGCCATAAACCACAAAAAAAACCGAAGTCATGTACATCTCAAGAAAACCGAAATTCAACCCACCAGCTACAATCACCCTATGCAAAAACACCTATCACTCAAAAAACGAAATAAAGTACCTCGGAGTAACACTAGATAGCGAACTAAAGATGGCAAAACACCTCCGCTTAGTGAACAGGGCCATTTTTCACAAGCTCAGGGTTATACAACCTCTCAGGAACATCATAGAAGCCACCGACTTTAGGACCGTAGCCCAAGCCCTCATCATACCCCACTTCGATTACTGTAATGCAATTCTACAGGGCCTTCCAAAAAAAACCCCTAAACATACTCCAGATGGCACAGAACGTCGCAGCCAGAATCATCACTAAAACAGGTGTGGCAGAACACATCACACCAGTGCTAGTTGAATTACACTGGCTCCCCATCATAGCCCGTATAAAATACAAAATCCTAGTAACGACTTTTAAAACCATCCACAATCTGGCACCAACCTTCCTCTCAAACCTAATCACCTTACAACCTGCGAACAGAAACAGGAGAACCGCCACCATAAACAACCTGCAGATACCAACAAGTATAAGATCAGTTAAAATAGCCACAAGCAACAGAGCATACTCATACACTGCCCCCTCACTTTGGAACCAACTCCCGCCTGAGTTGCGTGCAATCAATGACCTGATGTGTTTCAGAAAAAACCTAAAGACACACTTATTTCAAGAGGCCTACAACGTGACGTAAATCAACAATATACACACCAAACTATAAGCAAGTATAAAATGTATATATGTAAAAAGTATAAATGTATATATTGTAAAAAAGTACATAAGCAAATTCCCCCCCCCCCTCACAATTGTGTGTTGTATACTATAATGAAACTGACTGGCTTTGTTTTGAAAACCTATCACATAACCTTGTAAATCACGCTGTAATTCCTTGAAATTTCTGTCATTGATCTGACATTTTCTGTTTACTTAATCAAACCGCTCCTGATCGCTGGAAGTAGCGGTATACAAATATATGTTAAATAAATAAAATAAATAAAAATAAATGCCTAATGATCGAATCACCAACTATAACGGCTGTCCTTACCCTTCCCTCATAGGCACATGGCCCTTGAGAAACTTCCTCGGTGCGAGAGGGTTTTGCATCACCTGGAGGACAGGTCCTAGTTACAGGATCACTTCCTGCCACACCAAGGTGATGCTCTCCTGTCACGTGACCTCCTCCATAGCAACAGGGATGTTGCCAGACTGGAGGTGGGACTTCAGGACTATATCCCTGTAGGTCTCGTCTATGTACCTCTCTGTCTGTCTTATGTCTTCCAAGTCTGCTGCTCTAGCCTCTAGAGCAGGGGTTCTCAACCCTGTCCTCGGGACCCACCTAGCCAGTTGGGTTTTCAGCATAACCACAATGAATATGTATGAGAGAGATTTGCATACACTGCCTCCATTATATGCAAATGTCTCCCATGCATATTCATTGTGGTTATGCTGAAAACCCGACTGGCTAGGTGGGTCCCGAGGACAGGGTTGAGAACCCCTGCTCTAGAGAATGGACTTGTTCCCTGAGAGCAGAGAGCTCTTTGCACTTAGTGCACATGTAAGATCTCTCACCAACAGGGAGAAAATCATTCATGTGACACTCAATGCAAAAGACTGGAAAGCCCCCATCTTGCTGAAGGACTGCTGTCTGCATCTTAGTTTTAAGCTTGTGTTTAGATCTTTATATTATTTTCTTACTAAGGGTTGCTATGGATATTTATACTAATAAAACTGTACCTAATATGTTTAATATACCTTGTTCACCTGAAGCTTAATTAATCTCAGGTCTTTAGTGTATGACTGAATTGGATACGAGCTTCACCTGAGTGCACCTCCTTTCCTTTAAGATATGTGCGTACCTATAAAGCTACTATTATCCCAGGGGTGGGTGGCTTTTGGGGAGGGAGAGAGGGAAATAACACTTATTACAAGAGTGCTGCTACACAGTACCCTGTCCTGTGCTGCTGAGGTAAGCTGCGACCAACTTCCTGGGTGATTAACAGTCCTTGCTTGGATAGGAGTCTTTCAAAATGACCTTTTGACCTGCCACTTGGTGTGTTATCTATTGAAAAAGGTTTCACAGGTCTCTTGCTCCCTAGATAGAAGGCCTCTTTGTAAAGGTCTCTAGAAGACTTCATTTGTTGCTCAAAGAGTACTGACCCTGTTTTGCCTTTTATGCTAAGTTATATTCTGATTTGATTTAAATTACAGCTTTTTGCTGCTGCTAGGCTCTGACCTATTATGAAATTTAACCTACAATGATGGGTTCTAAATTTAACTAGAAAGCTCTTTTCTGTGTTTTAAATTTAAACTAAAAGTACTTTGCTGATACTAGGCCCGGAGTGACTATTAAATTTAAACTACAAGCTCTCTGCTGGGTATGAAATGTAACCAGAAAGTTCTCTTCTGTGTTTTAAATTTAAACTTAAACTGCTGCTACTAGGCCCTGACTGATTTAACAAAAATACTGGGTTCACAGATTAATTCGCTTTAATACAAAGAAGTCCTTTCAGAAAATTCCCAGAAGTATATACTCACATTTGCAGATCTCTCTCCCGAAGTAGCAGTCCCTTTTTCTAGTCCTTCAAGACTTGTATGGTTGATTGAATTGGTGTAAGGTTTCATGATTTATAAAAATATTTAACACATATTATTTATTATTGTATCATTTGTGTTCTAAAGAAAAAAATATTTTGGATTAATGTATGACATATAGGTAAAATATAAAATATAACTTTAAATAGATGTTATTGCAATGTGATTTTGTATGAGTTTTGATTATTTGCAATTAGTGGTTCTTTTTTATATAGTATGTAATCTGTACTGCAGGCTGCTATGCACTTGGTTATATGCACAATGGAGACATGCAGGGATGTCCAGTCTTCTCTTGTCCTTGGATGCCTTTCCTCCTGGCCATCGTGTGCTTTGTACAATCCCATTACAGAAGCTGGGTTCTAACAGCAGATTTACAGATTCTATGACTAGCCATAGGAGACGGGAAGAGGGAAACCGAAAGAGGTGAGGCTGAAACACGACCCTGCTGGTCCTGTAGGAGCAATGGTTCATGCCCATCGCTGCAAGAAGGAAGTAGAACATGACCCTGCAGCGACAATAGTTCACACCCATTGCTAGAACTGTGCTCCTCATCATCTTGATGAGCCAATCAGACACAGCAAGCACAGTCACTCCGCATGTATCAACCAACCCAGGGACACTGGGTGTATTCAGTGCCCAACTGTCCCAAGGCTGCTGGTCAGCACACAACACATATGTACAGGGCATTCCTGTACAGCCTTACTCTCTGAAAATCACATAGATCTCAGACAGCAGAAGCAGAGCTTAGACTGCCAAAGAAAGAACTGCAGCCATACAACTACAACTTTAACCTGTGCATACCACAATGTGGCTACATAGCTAAGACATGGTCACAGCACAGTCAGGGTGATGATGGCCTGATAGCAATTTATGCTGTGTGCACCCTAGTCATGCTAATGGCTGTCACATATTAGCCCATCCCTTCTATATACATTCCCTCTCACACATGTATATCCTGTGGTAATGGTGCTGTTTAATACATTACCCAGAATCCTCTCCCCTTTATTTGCATCACATTTTACTGTGGACCTGTGCTGTGGGACTGCAATGCAGAGTGCAATGGATGATGAGCGTCAGTCATGCTGTGAGTGCATGCTGCGTCACAGTGACCTACATCTGCCACATCCCCAGATGCTGTGTGCCCTAGTCTGCTTGTGGCAGTGAGCATCATACATAGTACCATCATGTTTTGTCACTGGCACTAGACTATGCAGACATGGCAGAAGAAGCACATGCACTCACTCACACTGCAGGTGCATTGGGCACCTCCACAAGTGGCCACATGCACAAGGGCCATGCATTTTCTGTATATTTGGTGAAGGGAAGACCAGCAGCACATTGTACATACAGACATAATGAAAGACCATCGCATGCATGTAGACTGAATTGATGCACCTCACAGTCCACCCGCCACCCCCATATACGCTCTAGACTCTCTTGGAAAAGTTAGTCAACATACTATTGTTACATGCCCATAGATTGGGTGAGCCTGCGCAGTGTTCATGCATTCTTACAACAAAGTTCACAGTACATGCACTTGCAACAGCCGTCCCTCCTCAAAGTGCTATTTTTGTGTGATTTGCCATCATGCCTTCCATTGTGCATTTTCTCCTCTTCACCTCAGCATGAGGGGGATCCCTGCTTGCCATAATATGGGGGCTGCACCTACTGCTTCTGTTCATGGCTGCTCTTATAAAGTCATAATATATGCGGCTATCATTGATAATCCACAGGTTGGCATTGATCCTGTGTTCCCTGACTCATTTCACACAGTGGCCTTGCTTTTTGAACCACAGAGCAGCTGTACCATTTATTAGATGCATATTTTAGATGATCATTGTCAGGGTTCATGAAGGCCTGGCCTGGGGTGTGCCTATGTGCACCTAGCTGTCTGCAGGCTCTGTGACATACTGTGCAGCTGCATGTACAGTTGCATTGTAGACCTATAGTTTGGAAATTTGAGAGTTGGCATGGACAACAGTGTGGGTGATGTGGCCCAGGCGAGGTGTGGAAATAGGATGAGAGGCACAGGTGATGAGTTGGTTGGAGTAAAGACAGTGTGTGCTTCCCTCTTCAAAGATCTTGGAAGAGGGTGAGTGGGTAACAGAGGTGCTGGGAGGATTGGAAGTGAAGGGGGAGAAGTGGGGATGAGGCAGACCTCATGATGACTGAGGTGGGACTTGTGAATGTGGTGAGCCATGCTTGTCATACAGGGGGGAGGGGAGGGTATTGTACCCACTGCTCTTGACCCTGGATGGTATGTTGACATAAAGAAAATTGATGCTAGCAATGCTGATCCACAGACTGCCATTACACCTGTGACCCTGCATTCATGCACATGATGCCTTTAGGTGTAGTATCACAGAGCAGGCGTATAGAAACATAGAAATATGATGACAGAAAAAGACCACATGGCCTATCTAGTCTGTCCTTCCATATCAACTACAACAGTCCCCTTTTTACCTTTAGTGATCCTCTGTGTTTGTCCCATGCTTTTTTGAATTCAGTTACTATCCTCATCTCTACCACCTCCACTGGGAGACTATTCCATGGATCCACTATTTCCGTAAAGAAATATTTCCGCATATCACTCCTGAATCTATCTCCCTTCACCCTCATCCCATGTCCCCTTGTAGCAGAACTTGCTTTCCATTGAAAGAGGCTCTCTCCCTGAACATTTATGCCACAGAGGTATTTAAACATCTCAATCATATCACCTCTATCCCGCCTTTCCTCTATATTAAGATCCTTACATCTGTCCTCATATGCTTTATAAAGAAGACCACTAATCATTTTAGTAGCCACCCTCTGCACCGACTCCATCCTGTTCACATCCTTTTGAAGGTGCGGTCTCCAGAATTGCACACTTTACTCCAAATGAGGTCGCATCAAAGACTTATACAGAGGCATTATCACCTCCTTTTTTCTGCTAGCCATTCCTCTCCGTATGCACCCAAGCATCCTTCTAGCTTTTGCTGTCGCCTTTTCTACCTGTTTAGCTACTTTAAGATCATCAGACACAACCACGCCTAGGTCCCGCTCTTCTTTAGTGGACAAAAGTACTTCACCCCCTATACTATATTGCTCCCTTGGATTGCTGCAGCCCAAATGCATGACCTTACATTTTTTAACATTAAATCCCAGCTGCAAATTCTAGACCATTCTTCAAGCTTAGCTAGATCCCTCCTCATGTTATCTACACCTTCCAGGGTGTCTACTCTATTGCAGATTTTGGTATCATCCGCAAAGAGACAAACCTTACCCGACAGTCCTTCCGCTATATCACTAACAAAGATGTTAAAAAGAATCGGACCAAGGACAGATCCCTGGGGCACACCACTGGTAACATCCTTCTCAGAGTGAGCTCCATTTATTTGTACTCTTTGTCGCCTCCCACCCAACCAATTTCTAACCCAAGCAGTAACTTTATGGTCCATCCCTAGGGTGCTCAGTTTGTTTATAAGTTGCCTGTGAGGAACAGTGTCAAAGGCTTTACTGAAATCTAAATACACCACACCTAGAGCTCTCCCTCGGTCCAACTCCCTGGTCACCCAGTCAAAGAAATCAATCAGATTTGTCTGATAAGGCCTGCCTCTGGTGAATCCATGCTGCCTTGGATACTGTAATCTGCTGGACTCCAGAAACCTCACTATTTTCTCTTTCAGCAGCGTTTCCAATAATTTACTCACCACCAAAGTTAAACTAACCGGCCTGTAGTTTTCAACCACATCCTTACTTCCGCTTTTGTGTAAAGGCACCACATGAGCCTCTCTCTCCAGTCCTTTGGCACCACTCCCGACTCCAGCGAGGCATTGAAAAGGTCAGTCAGTGGAGTTGCTAGAACGTCCCCAAGTTCCCTCAGTATTCTAGGGTGTATCCCATCCGGTCCCATCGCTTTGTCTACTTTAAGTTGAGCTAGTTTCTCATGAACACAGTCTTCTGAAAATTGTTCAAGATGTCCCTCGCTTCTGTTCCTATTTGTGGGTGTTTTCTGAGGTCCTGCTCCTGGTTCTTCATCTGTGAACACAGAACAAAAATATTTGTTAAGCAATTCCGCTTTATAGATTGGCCCATGCAGGAGTACTTATGTGTTTAGTACAAGGTGCATGTGGGCATAAGTCAGTGTATTCCTATGTACACTTAGCTGACTGCAGGATCTGTGACATGCTGACAGGCTGCATGGACAGTTGCTTTATAGAGCTATAGTTTTGACATATGAGAGTTTGCATGGACAACAGTGCAGGTGATGGGGCCCAGGAGAGATGTGGAAATAGGATGAGATGTACAGGTGGTGAGTTGGTTGGAGTAAAGAAGGTGTGTGCTTCCTTCCTCAAAGATCTTAACAGAGGGTGAGAGGGTAACAAAGAAGAGGGGTGGGTTGGACGTGAAGGTGGGGAGGTGTCAGACCTAATAGGGACTGACGTGTGATCTTGTGGATCTTGTAAGGAATGATGACAGCCAGGGTCTACCTGTCATGGGCAGGGGGGGGGGGGGGTTCGATGTCATAGCCTCCTTGCGGGGAGAGGAGATAGTTGTAAAAGGACATGCCATTCCACTGTCATTGACAGTTGCAGGTTGGCACCTGTCACCTCACCGTATCCCAACTGTTTCCAGCTGCAGGCTACACACATTGCAGCATACCCACACAGTCACACAGCACTGACATGGCAGCATGGTGGCAGTGACGCTGCCAGCATTCACTTCCACCTGCAGCAGCATGTCTTTGTGCTCCCACAGTCTCTGCAGTGTCATATCATGCAGCTTAGATGTGCACCCTAGGCAGCTGCCCTGTCACCCTCCTGGACCCGCAGGCCCCATGGTGCTGCCCACCTGACACCTCCTTTAACACACAGCAGCACTCATGTGTCAGCTCCTTTGCCATATTAGCAACATCAGCTTAGTGTCCTGTCATAGTAGGGCCCTATGCTATTGCTGCTAAGAGAGCACTATTATTACTAACTTGGGCTCCCCTGTCTGTATGCCTCATTGCACACATTAAAATAGTCTCTCTCACCTCCGAAAGGGGCCTTTCTGCAAGGTTTTGATCTGCGTTAGGGTTCCCAGTGTTAAGGCGCCTTTTGGCAGGTTGCACAACCAGCATTAAGGGAACACACCTCGTTAACGCCCACTCCCCGCCTCGTTAACACCCACTCTCCGCCCCGTTGATTCCTACTCTTCGACTATGTGTGTTTTACACTGATGGAGCCTTTAATGTGCATTAAAGCAACATTTTCACGGCATTAAGGATGCAAGTGTGCCGATAATGTTCATTAACAGCATACTTGTTCCCTTACCGTGCTTTAGTAAACATACCCTCATGAGTAAAAATATATGACAGAGAATGTGGTCACTATGGGCTAAAAACATTAGGATGTGAGAAGCTAAGGCGAAAAACTATATCTAGAACCTTCTAGTGCCACGATGTCTAAATGTAACATAATTAAAACCAAACAAAATGAAAAACAATAAAAATAATTCGAAACTTGACATCCTATATAAAACTTATGCATTGTAAAAAATAATAAGACACTGCTGAATAAAAATGTATGGGTAAGAGTGCATATAATTAAAAAAGGGGAAGCAGTGAAAGGTAAAAACAATAAAACAGGTAAAATTAAGAGATGGGACTGGGTTAGTGCTTGGCATAAAGATCATAAGAAAACAGATAAATCGATCTCTTGGTTCAACCCATGTGGTGAAAGAGTCTTCATTTCATAAATGTATCTTTATTCTCGCTTAAGCAGTATAGCATCAATGTCACCACCTCTCCAGTGTGGTCCCATAACCTTAAGAACAATGAACTTAAGATCGGACACAGCATGGTTCTTTTCTTCCCAGTGTCCTACCAGCAACTTTTCAGATACCTTTCTTGTTAGATAGCTCTTATGTTCCGTGATACATGTTTTAATAGACTGCTAGGTCTTGCCAACGTACAGTACGTTAAGTTACAAGAGTATATTATAAGTTACACAACATTCTTCGTTTCACAGTTGGAATAATTATTTAGAAAAATCTTCTATGCTTTCGGGTGTAAAAAACAATTATTGTGATAGAGATCCATTGTAAAACCACTAGATCCCTTCATGATGAGTAGGTCAAGGTATGCAATATGACTGTAATTGTATGTATACTCATACTGCAGATTACCATCAAGAGTGTTCAAGCAAATAAAAAATTATTTTAAATCCACCTCAGTGCCATCTCAGACCAAAAAAAACATCATCTATATAATGTTTCCACAACTTAACCTGAGTAACAAAAGGATGCCTCCTCAAAAATTGTATTTCAAAATTGGACACATATAAATTAGCAATGTTCGGATCCATTGAAACCCATGGTGACTCCTTTCACCTGTTTATAAAAAATGCTTCTAAAACAAAAATAGTTCTCTGTCATAGCCAATATTGCTAATTGTGTCAAAAAATATGTGTGAGCCCTAATGGGTCTGGCGCATTGTATCAATACATCCTAGATGATATCAAGAGCAGCCTTTTGGAGTAAGTTGATGTAGAGGAAGCTGATATCCAGTGTGACACGTATCAGTCCTTCATGGTAGCTGGTGAAATCCTGGAAGATGTTGATCAAGTGGGAGGAAATGGACTGTGTTACAATTGGTCTTAAAAAAACATCTAAAAATTTTGATATCAGTTCAAATAAAGACCCGATAGTTGATATTATTGGCTGACCAGGAGGGTTGTGCAGGGATTTGTGTATCTTTGGCAGCATGTATATGGTCAGTAACTGGATGGGTTACAGTTAAAAAATCAAACTCCTTAATAGTCAGGTAGCCAGCCTCTCATCCTATGTATAAGTGTGTCCACTTTACTCTTTAATGCAGTGTTGGATCCTCAGAGATATTTTTTATAAACTTCAGATACATAAGCTCGACTGTCCTGAATAACCAGGGCCCCTCCCTTGTCAGTAGGCTTTCTAATAATTTTGTCATTATCCAGAAAAGAATCAAGTGCTGTCATCTGGGTTGTAGATAAGTTGTGGTAAATATGTTGCTACTTGGTGTAGAGTTGCTCTACTCTTGAGAGAATTACCTGTTCAAATGCATCAATAAGTACATTGCCTGAATTCGTCAGAATCCAAATGAAGGCTTTCTTTATAACCAATGGGTCTGTTTCACCGATGGTTTGTTTTTCAAAAAAATCCATAATCCTTAATTTACAAAAAAAACGGTAAAGTTCGAGATGTGGTGAATGGATCATGTTTTGTAAATGGCACAAAGGTAAGCCCTTTTTCCAGAACTTCTATCTCTGTTGTTGTCAGCTGGTAACTGGACAGATTAAGGATACCACCTATATGTCTGTGTCAGAGATCCTCCTGTGGGTCACCTCTCGGCCCTCCCTCTCCCCCTGGATGGGTAATTCGAGGAGCAATAATCCTGTGGATTGTATCTGTTAGTCTCCGGTTGCCGATTGTGTTGTATCTTTCAGCCGCCTCCTTTCCATAGGGAGTCCATATGAAAATCCCATTATTGTTGGCCCAAACAAATACTGTACCTAATTTATAATTCTCCTCATTTCTCTTAAACTTCTTTAATTTCCTCTGACAATTTTCTTGTAATCAACCACGTTCCTATCAAAATCTTTCTTCAATCTTTCATAACGTGTATCTTTCTCTTTCAACTGATCTACTTTGGAATCTACATCTTTCTTTAAAACCTCAGCCTTACGCTTGGATGTATTGATCAATAAAATCATTAAATCAAGAGAGCACTTGTTTAATATCTTACTTCACTTTGACATAAAAGCCTCATCATCAGTAAACATGCCCATGGCCTGGTTGACACGAAGGCTCCTGGAAATAATTTTCTTCCTGCAATATTCGAGTAAAGATAGTGCATGTAAGCCGAACCCCTTCTCCCCATTCTTCATCCATATTAACTGTACTCTCCTCTTCCGAAAAGAAAGGGTCCTCTAGTAGCATAGCCTGTAATTCTTCTTCATTGTAACTGAGAACGTCCTTCCATGGGGAGAACATGAAGGCCGAAAAGTCCACAGAAGTCCCAAGTAGAGCAGCTGCTCTCACAGAAAGGGAACAAAACACAAGGAGTGAGATACGATAAAGTGGTCACAGATGCTTTATTGAACCAAACAAAAACCTCTACTCGTTTCAGCAAACGCCTTCCTCAGGGGGTGTAATCTTCAAAATAAAAGAATAATACCAAACAGTTAAAACATAAATAATACAATAAAAATGATAATACCATAAAACTCATAGGTTAAAACAATAAAAGTCAAATCAAAGTACATATATTAAAAATATAAATAAGAACACCGAAAAAGTATAAAATAAAAAGTGAGAAATATAAGGTAAGGCTGAGTGGAGACCTTAATAAAAACAACCGAACAAACGTACATTCTAGACAATACATGTGCCTATAAGAGGAGGAAAATGGGAAGTTAGGAGGATAGCATACTTGGAGCTCAAACTAGTTGGGAACTTGACAGCTCACACTTAGAGGCTGTCCAGCTCCTCTGCGGCCCCTTAGAATTGGGGTGTACAGTGGTAGCACCCAATTTTGATCCCAAGGGGGCTAGATGTGCCCGGGGGATCAGAATCAAGTCTACTAGCCTGGATGTGCAGGCTGGGCCCTGATTCTGATCAGCCACATGCCCAGCAGATCCCCAGCTAATTCAGCCGGGTTCCTGAATGGAGCCACAGTACCATGGCATCCTGTCTTCATGGCACCGCAGCTTCATTCAGGAGTTGCGATCACTGACCACAAGACCCAACGTCCCTTCCTTACAGCCCAACCCCCGATCTGGTCTCCATGGCTGCAGGGATCCTTCTGTGCCCCTGCACCTCATTACTGCCATCGGCTTCAGCGTCCCTTGTCTACATGGCCAACCCCAGACTTACAAGGCCGACCTCAGAATAGGCCCTGTACATCTGGGGTCACGGCTCGCCTATGCCCCGCCCTCGCTCTGCCTCCAGATAGGGTTGCCAAACGGCTGGTTTTCAGCCGGCCTGGGCGGTTTTTCCATGGCCAGGCCAGCTGCCGGCACAGATATAAAACCGTCCCTTGAAAAACCATTTTTTTGCTCTGGCCGCGAGATTGGGAGCGGCCAGAGCAAAAAAACGGCTTTTCTCCCGCAGTGCGCGAGCGCAAACGTGATCCGCGATCGATCCTCCGTGCAGCCGCTGCTTCTGCTTTTCACAGAGCAGTGGCTGCAATAAAGTTAATTTGAAAAGGAAGAGAAACCTGTGAGGAGCCCACCCCCTCTGATCACTTCCTCAGGGTCTGCAGAAGTACGACCGGAGGGCTCCTCACAGGTTTCTCTTCCTTTTCAAATTAAGTTTACTGCAGCCGCTGCTCTGTAAAAGGCAGAAGCAGCGACTTCACGGGGGCAAAGCAGAAGCAGCACTAAGGGGGGGAGTGGAAGCAGCATTAAGGGGGGGAGCAACACTAAGGGGGGGAGTGAAGCAGCAGCACCGCACTAAGGAGGGGTGAAGCTGCACTAAGGGGAGGTGAAGATGCACTGGGGGGGGCGAAGCTGAACTAAGGGGGAAGTAAAGCTGCACTAAGGGGGGGTGAAGCTGCACTAGGGGTGGAAGCAACACTAAGGAGGGGTAGAAGCAGCACTAAGGGGGAGTGAAGCAACACTGGGGGGGGTGGAAGCAGCACTAAGGGGGGAGCAACACTAAGGGGGGGTGAAGTAGCAGCACAGCACTAAGGGGTGAAGCAGCACTAAGGGGGGGGAAGTTGCACTAGGGGTGAAGCAGCACTAAGGGGGGGTGAAGCTGCAATAAGGGGGTGGTGGTGAAGCTGCACTAAGGGGGGAAGCTGCACTAGGGGGGGTGGACGGAAGTCTCCGCACAGGTTTAATTTTCTTTTTAACTTAACTTTATTGCAGCCACTGCTCTGTAAAAAGCAGGAGCTGTGGCTGCAAGGGGAAAGAGGTGGCAGAAGAAACTGACAGGTGGAAGGTGAGGGCTGGAAGAGAGCTGAAAGAGGGGGGAAGGAGGTGGCAGGAAGTAACTGACAGGGTGAAAGAGGTGGCTGGAGGAGAGCTGAAAGGGGGGAAGGAGGTGGCTGGAAAGGAGCTGACAGAGGAGGTAAGGAGGGGGCTCAAAGGGAGCTGACACCTGGGAATGGTACTGGTAAGTGACTGGGTAATGGGGAGGGGGCACTGGGACTGGAAATAGGCTGATGGAAGGAAATGAAGAAAAGAAGAGACAAGAAATGGCAGATGGACTATAGACCATAGAAAATGAGCTAAGAGAAGATGGGAAAACAGAAGCCTCAGACTGGAGCCAGCATGATCAGAGAATAAAATGGTCAGACGACAAAGGTAGAAAAAATAATTTTATTTTCAATTTAATGATTGAACTTTGTACTACCTTTATATTTTACACAGTATGGGGAACTGCATCTCTTATTTATCTGATATTGCACTGCATGCAGGGTCTGTCTTCTTGGGGTTTCAGTTTAATTTTTGTCTATATATTTCTCTTTTTGTTTTATGCTCATTTATTGATGAAGACCTGTCTGTATTATGTGTGTGTGTATGTGTGTGTGTGCAACCAATGCTGCGTATTCTGTCAGTATAGAATTTCTGCTTAAGAATTTGTAGAAGTCTTGCTTGTTCAGTTTGTACATTGCCCTCTCTGCAATTCTTTTGGGGACAGGAGGGTGGAGTAAGGGTGGGGTGGGGGTGGGGCAGGGAAAGGGTGGGGTAGGGGTGGGCATGGGCAGAGCATGACTAGCCACAGGTGGCGGGTTTTTCTCTTTCAAAAAGTTGGCAACCCTTCCTCTAGACTGCCCCCTCCCATCCCATCCCATCCCATCTAAGACTCCCCGTATAACAGCGCTATTTGTATGGGGAGCCTTTGCACTGAGAGCAGCAGGGGGATGAAGAGCGGGGATGTACGTCCAGGCAGGACATAAATCCCCGGAATTCATGGCGCAGAATGAGGTTTGAATATCGGAGTATTTTTAGGCCCCATTCCCATATAAGCTTTTTGGGTGCCAAGCCTGGCTTTGTACATTGACTGTGTGGCTCTATTCCCCCAAACAAGCCCCATTCTCATATAAGCTCTTTAAGTGCCTAGCTTGGTCTAGTAAATTAATGGTATAGGTCTATTCCCCCTACCAGGCCCCATTCTCATATAAGCTTTTCTGTTTCCCTGCCAGGCCTAATCCATTGACTATATGGCTCTGTTCCCACTAAGAGGCCCCATTCTCCTATAAGCTCTTCAGGTGCCAGCCTGTCTTGCTACTGTGTAGCTCTATTCCCCCTACCAGGTCTTACTGTCATATAAGCTCTTCAGGTGCACAGCCTGGCTTTGTACATTGACTGTGTGACTGTATTTGCCCTAACAAGTCCCAATTCTCATAAGCTCTTCAGGTGCCCAGCCTGGCCTTGTACATTGATTGTGTGGCTCTATTCCCCTAACAAACCCTATTCTCATATGAGCTTTCCTGCCTTTGTACATTCACTGTGGGGCTCTATTCCACCTTACATGCCCCCATTCTCATATTGACTGTATCCCCCTATGAGGCCCCATTCCCATCTAGGCTTTTCTGGTGGCCAGCATGGCCTGGTACATTGTGTGGCTCTATGCCCCCTAACAGGCCCCTTTCTCACATAAGCTCTTCAGGTGCCCTGATAGGCTTTGTACATTTACTATATGGCTCTATTCCCTGTAACAGGCTCCCATTCTCAGATAAGCTCTTCAGGTGCCCAGCCTGACTTTCTACATTGACTATGTGGCTCTGTACACCCTAATAGCTCCTACAAGACTTCCGAAAATCCCTGAAAACCTTCCTATTCACAGAATACTATAGCCCAGCAGCAAATGACGCCAAACCAGTAGAGCTTCCCCAAGTACACAACACCCACCTTGAACTCTAAGCAATTTGCTTTGCTGTAATACAACATGTACTGTGATGTAGCAGACTCTTATGAAGCAATGGAAACTGATAGTGATCCGGTGGAGAGAACCGGTACTGCAGGGGAATGCAGGATTTTCTCTTCTGAGATAATGAAACACAGAGCTAATCAGGAACCACACCTCACCTCAAGGCAGGTGAGGAGCCAAGTCTCTGATTGGGCATGCCCAAGCAGGAGGCGGGCAGTGCAGTACTCAAGCAGCTTGTTAAGAACCCAGAGACAGAAACAGTTAGAAAGTCAGCAAGAAGGGCAAAGAGACGATCAGCGAGATTGGCAAGGAGTGGAGCAAGGAGAGGAGGAGTCAGGACACAAGCACCTGGATGAGGACAGGTCAGATGACCAGGAACCGTTGGTGAGAGAACCACTAAGCAGCTGTGATCC
This sequence comes from Ichthyophis bannanicus, assembly GCA_033557465.1. Classification (NCBI taxonomy): domain Eukaryota; kingdom Metazoa; phylum Chordata; class Amphibia; order Gymnophiona; family Ichthyophiidae; genus Ichthyophis; species Ichthyophis bannanicus. The sequence continues at coordinate 914,528,869 of CM066031.1, read as the reverse complement.
ACGAAGGAGCAGACAGGACCTGGGAGACTCAGGGGCAAAGAAAGACTTCTGTAAGCAGAAGAATTCAAAGGCACTGAGAGACCCAAGGCTGCAGCTCAGGAGTTTAAAGGACCAAGCAGAACCTTGGAACAGGAGGCAGTGGGAGAAAGAAATACCCTGGAAGAAGCCCCAGCACAAGGTATCTGGTGGGTTTAGAACGGCTAGCAAGTTTAACAGTGGGAAGCCAGAAAGAGTGAACTTTAATTGTGAAAGACAGGACAAAGGCAGAAAGTTTTATAGTAATTGGTTAAGCCAAGAGAAGCCTAACTGTTTTCCTTTTAAAACTCTGAAAGACTCTCCAAGCACAGCTGAAGCGTTTTACCCTGCACTTTCATTTGGAGATAGGTGGGGGAAGGGAAATGCTTACATGCTGAACTCTTGTTCGAGTAGAAGCACTGATATTTGCCAAGAGATAAGAACTGTAAACAAGCATTTACCTGAAGGAGGATATTCTCAGTCTAGTTCAGAAAATACACAGGCTGAATTACTTCTCACTGAATTCAGGGAGTTCCTTAAGAGCAGAGCAGTTTCTCCCAATAACGTAGCAAAGCCTATGAGCAGCTGTGAGGAAGAAATGCCTTTAATTTCTCTGCCGTCTACAGAGCTGGAAGTCCCGATGGACTGCTCTACTTGTGTGATTCAAAAGGACATTTAAATGCTATGCTTGCCAATGTTTTATGAAGGAATATAAGAAACTTACCTCACTGATTGCCATGCTAAAGAAGCTTATGTGAAGAGAATAAGTGAAAGCATATTGTGTACAATTCAGGAGCATTGCTGTTACCAGTTTTCTGTTACGTTACTGAAAGGAGGTCACATGACAATTGAATGTGATCCAGAATGGACATTTAGCCAAGCAGTAAAAAGCCTTGTTTAGTTAAGTTTCTCAGCCTTGTTTTATGCTACATTGTTTCCTTTACGTCTGCTGCATTTGAACTGCGAAAGCGGGAAATAAACCTCACAAAAGAAATTTTTCTTTGCCTTGCCTTACTACTTGAGCTCCAACACAACTACAACCTTACCCTCAAGGGCAACGAAGGCCAGCCCCTCCCTTAACCCTCAAGGTCCAGGGAGTGGATGGGTGGCAGTACATAGTTTGGTTACTTGTTTGAGAGTTTTTTAATTCCTTTATATGTACTCATTATGTTCAAAGTACCAAGCACTTCTGTTTGAACCATTTCATGTTATTACACTGATTTATTTGTAAACCGTCTTGGCTTGTAGAAAGACGGTATAAATAAAATCTGTTAAATAAAATAAATAAATAATAGACCCTATTGTCATATAAGCTTTTCTAGTGCCAAGCATGGCCTACTCCATTGACTATGTGGCTCTATTCCACCTTGTAGGTTCCCATTCTCATATTGACTCCTCAGGTACCAAGATTGGCCTAGTACATTGATTGTGTGGCTCTATCCCCCTAACAGGATCCCATTATCATATAAGCTCTTTAGGTGCTCAGCCTGGCCTAGTACAGTGACTATGTAGCTCAATTCCCCCTACTAAGCGCCATTCTCATATAAGCTTTTCTGGTGTCCTGCCAGCCTAACCCATTGACTGTGTAGCTGTATTCCCTATGATAGGCTCCATTCCCATAGAAGCCCTTCAGGTGCCCAGCCTGGTTTGTACATTGACTATGTGGCTCTATTTCGCCCAGCAGGCTCCATTCTCATATAAGCTCTTCAGGTACCCAGCCTGGTTTGTACATTGACTGTGTGGCTCTCTTCCCCCTAACAGGCCCCCATTCTCATATAAGCTCTTTCGGTACCCATCCTGGCCTAGCCCATAGACTGTGTAGCTCTATTCCCCATGACAGGCTCCATTCTCATAGAAGTCCTTCAGGTGCCCAGTCTGGCTTTGTACATTGACTATGTGGCTCTATTGCCCCTAACAGGCCCCATTCTCATGTAAGCTCTGCAGGTGCCGAGTCTGTTTTTGTACACTGACTGTGTAGCTCTATTCCCGGCCCTTTTCTTGTGCCCAGCCTAGCCTATTAAATTTACTGTGTGGCTCTATTTGCCTAATAGGCCTCATTCGCATAAAAACATTTTGGGTGCGTACTGTGTGGCTGTATTCCCCTAATAGGCCCCCATGCTCATATGAGTTCTTCAGGTGCCTAGCTTGGTCTAGTACATTGACTGTGTAGCTCTATTCCCCATGACAGGCTCCCTTCTCATGGAAGCTGTTCAGATTCCCAGCCTGGCTTTGTATATTGACTGTGTGGCTCTATTCCCCCTACCAGGCCCCATTCCCATATAAGCTTTTCTGGTTTTGTACATTGACTGTGTGGCTCTCTTCCACCTAACAGGCCCCATTCTCATATAAGCTCTTCAGGTACCCAGCTTGGCCTAGACTTTGATTGTGTGCCTCTATTGCCCCTAACAGGCCCCATTCTCATATAAGCTCTGCAAGTTCTGATTCTGGTTTTGTACATTGACTGTGTTTCTCTATTCCCCCTAATGGACCCCATTCTACTATAAGCTTTTCTGATGCCCAACCCGGCCTAGACATTGACTGTGTGGCTCCTTTCCCCCCAAAAGGCCCCTTTTCTTATATAGGTTCTTCAGGTGCCTAGCTTGGTCAAGTACACTGACTGTGTAGCTCTATTCCCCCTACTAGGCCCCATTCTCATATAAGCTTTTCTGGTACCCTGCCAGGCCTAGTCCATTGAGTAGGCATGGCAGGGTGTAGCTCTATTTCCCATGACAGGCTGCATTCTCATAGAACCTCTTAAGGTGTGGAGTCTAGTTTTGTAGAATGACTGTGTGGATTTATTCCCCCTAACAGGCCTTATTCTTATAAAAGCTCTTTAGGTGCCCCGTAGGGTGCCAACCGGCCAGTTTTTACATGGTCAGGCCAGCTGATGGCAGAGATCCAAGACCGGACTTTGAAAAGCTATTTTTTGCTCTGGTCGCGGGATTGGGAGTGGCCGAGCAGAAAACCGGCTTTTCATCTGGAGTCCTTGTCCCCACCAGCACAGCCTTACCTTCTCCTCTGCTGTCAGTCCCTTCTGCCACCTCCTTCCCCTTGCAGCTGTGGATCCTGCTTCTTACAGAGCTGCGGCTGCAATAAAGCTAATTTTAGAACAAACTGAAACCACTGTGGAGCCCTCCGGCCCTATGGAGCCCCTGCTGCAGCATCCCGCTCCCTGTAGCGTCACTTCCTTTTGAGCGTGGGCGTTGCAGTAGGGGTTCCATAGGGCCAGAGGGCTCCGCACCAGTTTCATTTTGTTTTTAAATTAGCGTTATTGCAGCTGCTACTCTGTAAGAAGCAAGAGCCGTGGCTGGAAGGGGAAGCAGGTAGCAGAAGCGACTGACAAGGGGGGAAGGTAGAGGCAGGAAGGCAGCTGAAAGAGGGGGAAAGGAGGTGGCTGGAAGGGAGCTGACATGAGGGAAGGTGAGGGCTGGAAGGCATCTGAAAGAAGGGGGAAGGAGGTGGCTGAAAGGGAGCTAATATGAGGGAAAGTGAGGGCTGGAACACAGCTGAACAAGGGGGAAGGAGGTGGCTGGAAGAGAACTGAAAGAGGAGGGAAGGTGAGGGCTAGAAGGCATATGAAAGAGGGGGAAGGAGGTGGCTGGAAGGGAGCTGACATGGGGGGAAAGTGGGAGCTGGATGGGAGCTGACATAGAGGGAAGGTGGGGGCTGGAAGGGAGCTGACACAGTGGGGAGGAAGGAGGTGGCAGGAAGGGAGTTAACAGAGGGGGGAAGGAGGGGGCTGGAAGGGTGCTGATACCTTGAGTTGGTACTGGAGGGGGACTGGAAGGGAGCTGACACCTGGGGGTGGGACTGGAGGGCGCTGACACTTGGTGATGGGACTAGTAGGTGGTTGGGTAATAGGGGGGGTGTTGGAAGGGAGTGGGCACATGGAGATGGCACTGGAAGGGGAATGCACAGAGGGTAGGATGACTGAAAGGGAGCTGACACAGGGGTGGCACTGGGAGTGGGTGATGATACCTGGGATGGAATTTGGACTAGAAGGGGTTGGACAGTGGGAAAGGAAGGGGATTGGAAGGGAATGGATACCATTGACAGTCCTGGGAACGCAAGGGGGTTGACATTGGAAGGTAATGGGAGGGGAGGACTGGAAAGGGCTGATACTGGGGAGGGTTAATGGGACTGGAAATAGGCGAATGGAAGGAAGTGAAGAAAACAAAAGAAGAGACAAGAAATGACATAGAAACATAGAAACATGATGACAGAAAAAGACCACATGGCCTATCTAGTCTGTCCTTCCATATCAACAACTACAACAGTCCACTTTTTACCTTTAGAGATCCTCTGTGTTGGTCCCATGCTTTTTTGAATTCAGTTACTGTCCTCATCTCTACCACCTCCACTGGGAGACTATTCCATGGATCCACTACTCTTTCTGTAAAGAAATATTTCCGCATATCACTCCTGAATCTATCTCCCTTCACCTCTCATCCCATGTCCCCTCGTAGCAGAACTTGCTTTCAATTGAAAGAGGCGCTCTCCCTGAACATTATTACACGGAGGTATTTAAACATCTCAATCATATCACCTCTATCCCGCCTTTCCTCTAAGGTGTACTTATTAAGATCCTTCAGTCTGTCCTCATATGCTTTATAATGAAGCCCACTAATCATTTCAGTAGCCACCCTCTGCACCGACTCCATCCTGTTCACATCCTTTTGAAGGTGCGGTCTCCAGAATTGCACACTGTACTCCAAATGAGGTCGCATTATCACCTCCTTTTTTCTGCTAGCCATTCCTCTCCGTATGCACCCAAGCATCCTTCTAGCTTTTGCCGTCGCCTTTTCTACCTGTTTAGCTACTTTAAGATCATCAGACACAACCACGCCTAGGTCCCGCTCTTCTTTAGTGGACAAAAGTACTTCACCTCCTATACTGTATTGCTCCCTTGAATTGCTGCAGCCCAAATGCATGACCTTACATTTTTTAACATTAAATCCCAGCTGCCAAATTCTAGACCATTCTTCAAGCTTAGCTAGATCCCTCCTCATGTTATCTACCCCTTCCTGGGTGTCTACTCTATTGCAGATTTTGATATCCTCTGCAAAGAGGCAAACCTTACCTCACAGCCCTTCCGCTATATCACTAACAAAGATGTTAAAAAGAATCGGACCAAGGACAGATCAATGAGGCACACCACTGGTAACATCCTTCTCCTCAGAGTGAACTCCATTTACTTGTACTCTTTGTCGCCTCCCACCCAACCAATTTCTAACCCAAGCAGTAACTTTAGGGTCCATCCCTAGAGTGCTCAGTTTGTTTATAAGTCGCCTGTGAGGAACAGTGTCAAAGGCTTTACTGAAATCTAAATACACCACATCTAGAGCCCTCCCTCGGTCCAACTCCCTGGTCACCCAGTCAAAGAAATCAATCAGATTTGTCTGACAAGACCTGCCTCTGGTGAATCCATGCTGCCTCGGATCCTGTAATCCGCTGGACTCCAGAAAACTCACTACTTTCTCTTTCAGCAGCGTTTCCAATAATTTACTCACCATCGAAGTTAAACTAACCTGCCTGTAGTTTTCAACCACATCCTTACTTCCGCTTTTGTGTAAAGGCACCACATGAGCCTCTCTCCAGTCCTTTGGCACCACTCCCGACTCCAACGAGGCATTGAAAAAGTCAGTCAGTGGAGTTGCTAGAACGTCCCCAAGTTCCCTCAGTATTCTAGGGTGTATCCCATCCAGTCCCATCGCTTTGTCTACTTTAAGTTGAGCTAGTTTCTCACGAACACAGTTTTCTGAAAATTGTTCAAGATGTCCTTTGCTTCTGTTCCTATCTGTGGGTGTTTTCTGAGGTCCTGCTCCTGGTTCTTCATCTGTGAACACAGAACAAAAATATTTGTTAAGCAATTCCGCTTTATCCTTATCAGCTTCTACATATCCCCCCCCCCCCTGCACCCTTGAGTCTGACAATACCACTTTTGCCCTTGCTCTTCTCACTAATATATCTGAAAAATGTCTTATCCCCCCATTTTATTGCATTGACTATTTCCTCCTCCTTTTGAACCTTTGCCTTCTTGACTACTTTGCTAGCTTCTCTAAGTTTTTCCAAATACAGATGCCTGTCTTCCTCTCTCTGTGATCTCTTGTATTTCATGAAGGCCCCCCTCTCTTTTTCGAAAACCATAGCGGTCTCCTTTTCCTTTTGCCTTTATTTACCATTTTAACAAAAAGGTTGGTTGCCCTTAAAATACCCCCTTTCAGTTTTGCCCACTGTTTTTCTACATCCCCCAGCTGTTCCCATCCCACTAACGACTCCCTGAGGTATTGGCCCATCTTCGCAAATTTAGTTTTCCTAAAGTCTAAGATCATCACCTTGGAATGGATTCTAACAACCCTAGTCCTAATACTGAACCACACCATCTGGTGATCACTGGATGCAAAATGATCTCCCACTGCAACATCAGCAACCCTTTCACCATTGGTAAGCACCAAGTCCAGTATGGCCCCTTCACGTGTGGGGTCTGTTACCAATTGCCTGAATAGTTCTCCCTGTAGAGAATCCAGTATCTCATTATTTCTAGATGATACTGCAGCAGGAATGTGCCAATCAACATCTGACATATTGAAATCTCCTATCAGTAGCACTTCCCCTTTTCTAGCAATGCTGATTATATCTTCAAATAACTCTGTCCACCTCTTCCTCTTGTGAGGGAGGTCTGTATATCACACCAATGCAAATAGATTTCTCTTTCCCTCTTTCTAGTTTAACCCACAATACCTCCTCTCTCCCTTTTAAGCTCTGTAATTCCGAAGCTTTAATAGTAGTTTTTACATATAGTGCCACTCCTTTCCCCTTCTTCCTACCCTGTCCTTTCTGAATAAAGTATAGCCAGGTATAGTTACATCCCAATCATGGTTTTCTGTGAACCATGTTTCTGTAACTGCCACTAAATCCAAGTCAGCCACTCCCACCAAAGCTTCAACATCAGGGATCTTATTTCCCATGCTACGGGCATTTATACACACTGCTTTCCATATGTTACCCCTGTTACCCATTTCCATAAAGGTATTTAATGTATCACCTACCTGGGGGTTTTCCCTTACCTGGGGGCTTTCTTCACCCATCCCCAACGAATCTAGTTTAAAGCCCTCTTCAGTAGATTAGCCAGTCTACTACCGAAGATGCGTTGACCTTTCTTGGACAGATGGACTATACAACATAGAAAGAGAGCTAAGAGAAGACAGGAAAGCAGAAGCCTCAGATTGGAACCAGAATGATCAGCGAATAAAATGTCCGACACCAAAGGTAGAAAAAATAATTTTATTTTCAATTTAGTGAGTGATTGGACTTTGTGCTATTTTTATATTTTACACAGTATGGGGAACTGTATCTCTTATTTATCTGATGTTGCACTACATGCAGAGTCTGGCTTCTTGGGGTTTCAGTTTAATTTTTATCTGTATATTTCTCTTTTCATTTTATGCTCATTTATTGATGAAGGCCTGTCTGTATTGTGCATGTATTGCTGGATATTCTGTTAGTATGGAATTTATGTTTAAGAATGTGTAGCAATCTTGCTTGTTCAGTTTGCACATTGCCTTCTCTGCAATTATTTTTTGAGGACAGGGGTGGGGCAACGGTGAGGTAGGGGCTGGGAAAGGGCGGGGCAAGGGTGGGCATGGGCGGAGCATGACTAGCCACAGGAGGCAGTTTTTCTCTTTCAAAAAGTTGGCAACCCTAGTGCCCAGTCTGGCTTTGTACATTGACTGTGTAGCTGTATTCCCTCTAATGGGCCCCATTCTACTATTACTACTACTACTGAGCATTTGTATAGTGCTACAAGACATATGCAGCGCTGCACAGACATGTAAGAGACAGCCCCTGCTCATCAGAGCTTACAATCTAGTCAAGACAGACAACACAGAAGGTGTAGACAGGGATAAAACGAGGGGGAATGGTAAAGAAATAAGATCAGGTGAGTCAAGATCCAAAAGCAGCAGCAAAAAGGTGAGTTTTCAGCCTGGATTTAAAAAGGGTCAGAGAAGGTGCCTGGCGTACAGACACTGGTAGTTTGTTCCAGGCGTAAGATGCAGCAAGGTGAAAGAACAAAGTCTGGCGTTAGCAATAGAAGAGAAGGGCACAGATAGAAGCAATTTGCCAGAAGAGCAGAGTTCCCAAGGGGGGGGGGGGGGTAAGGAGAGATAAAAGAAAGGTAGTGAGGTGCTGCAGAGTGAATGCACTTATAGGTCAGCAGGAGAAGTTTGAAATGGATGCGGAAATGGATAGGGAACCAATGGAGTGACTTGAGAAGAGACGTAATATGGGCATGACAAGACTAGCGGAAGATTAGCTGCGCAGCAGAGCATTGAAAGATTGAAGGGGAGAGAGATGATTCATAGGGAGACCAGCAAGGAGTAGGTTACAGTAGTCAAGATGAGAGGTGATTAAGGAGTGGATAAGTATCTAAGTAGTGTGTTCAGAAAGGAATGGGTAGATCTTGTTGATGTTATAGAGAAAGAAATGGCAGGTCTTAGCTATCAGATGGATGTGTGTGGAGAAGGAGAGAGAGGAGAGCTCTTCAGGTGCCCAGCCTGGCCTAGTACATTGACTGTGTGACTCTATTCCCCCTAATAGGACACATTCTCATATAAGCTTTTCTGGTGCCCACCATGGTCTGCTAAAATTGTCGATGTGGCTTTATTCCCCTTAACAGGCCCCATTGTCATATAAGGTCTTCAGGTGCCCAGCCTGATTTTCTATATTGACAGTGTGGCTCTATTCCCTCTATCAGGCCTAGGGTTGCCAACTGGCCGGTTTTCAGCCGGCCTGGCCGGTTTTTCCACGGCCAGGCCGGCTGCCGGCGCAGAGGCAAAACCGGCCCTTTAAAAGCCGGTTTTTTTGCTCTGGCCGCAAGATCGGGAGCGGCCAGAGCAAAAAAAACCGGCTTTTCTCCGCTTCAGAGGGAGCCGGGGAAGCCCGCGCGAGGCCCCGGCTCCCTCTGAACAGCCACCAGCGTGAAGAGCCTTTACCTTCACGCTGGCGGCTGTTCCTGTGAAGGTATTAAAATGAAACAATCGTCAAGCTATTTACAATAAATATTTACAGTGGCTGTGTGTAGTGAGTAGGGCAAGTGTAGGAGTTGGAATTTATTTCCTTTTATGCATAATTTCCTTTTATGTCGTAAATGAGGGGTGTGTGGGGAGGGGGGCAGACAGGGAGTTAGTTAACGGGGGTTAGGGGGTTTGTGTATGTGTGTCCGTGTTTGTTGTGGAGCAGGTTTTGGGGGAGTAGGGGATTTCAAAGTGCTCAGTGAATAGGTAGGTTTTTAATTCTTTCCTGAATTGGGAGAGGTCTTTTATGATGCGAATGTCTATTGGGAGGTCGTTCCAGAGCGTTGGAGCAGCGAATGTGAATGCTCTGGAGCTAGTGGTTCTCTTAGTCTTCCGGATAGCTTTTGGTGTGATGAGGGAGTGGGCTGCGTTTTGTCTGTGGGATCTGGTTGTGGTTGGAGAGGGCAGTAGTGTAGATAGGTATGAGGGGGCTATGTCATTTATGAGTTTAAAGGTTGTTAGGACAATTTTGTATCTAATTCGGCTGTTTATAGGGAGCCAGTGTAGTTCCCGTAGTATTGGGGTTACGTGATCTGTTAGGCGAGCTTTAGCAATTACTTTTGCACAGATGTTCTGAGCTCTTTGTAGAAGGTATGTGCTTTTTTGAGGAAGGCCTATTAGGAGACTATTGCAATAGTCGAAGTGAGGGGTGATCAGTGTGCTTACTACAGATCTAAAGTCTTGTGTCTCGAGGAGTGGCCTTAGGTGTTGAACAGTTTTAAGTTTATAGAAAATGGTTTTTACTGTTTGTTTTATGTGTGGTAGCATAGTAAGTGTGTGGTCTATTATTACACCTAAGTATTTTACCTGTTTTCTAATAGGTATGGTAGTTTTGTTGATTGTAATTGTTTCCGGGTAAGTGTTCTCAGTCATAGATGACCTTGTTACGAACATTGCTTCCGTTTTTCTGAGGTTGATGCTGAGGTAGTTAGATTCCATCCAGGAGGACGACTCTGCCATGCATTCGGATAGTGTGTCATAAGTGGGGTTTTTAGTGTTTATGGGGATAGCAAGCATGATGTCGTCAGCGTATATAAGATGTTTAATCCTGTGTTTTTAAATATGTTTGTTATAGGTTGCAGGTACAAGTTAAATAGGAGGGCTGAGAGGGCCGATCCTTGAGTTATTCCCTGTCCCTGGGGGAATGTTTCTGATGCTTGTTGGTCAATTTGGACGCGCATTAGTCTATGTGTGATGTAGGACTTGAACCATTTAAGGACAGTCCCGCCTATTCCCAAGTTCTCTAGTCTGTTGATCAGTGTATGGTGGTTGATGTTGTCGAAGGCGGCTGAGATATCTAAGAAGAGGAGTAGGAAGCCTTGGTTGTTATCATCTGTACCCTGGATGAGGAAGTCCATTAGGGTGATTAAGAGAGTTTCTACTCCATGGAAGGGGTGGAATCCAAATTGGTGTGAGTCAAGTGGTTTGTGTTCATCAATGTGTTCTTGTAACTGTAGTTGAATTGTTTTCTCTATTATTTTAGCTATAAATGGAATGCTGGCTATTGGTCTGTATGAGTTCGGGTCTTTTGAGTCAAGCTTTATTATTGGTCGGAGTGTTGTGAGTTTTAAGGCATCAGGCATGGTGCCTTGTGAGAGGGATTGGTTGACTATGTGTTGTAAGTATTCAGCCAGTTCATCCTTTGCACACTTAATCCAAGACACAGGGCATGGATCGAGTGGGGAGGTTGTGGTGTTGATCATTGTTATGATCTTAAGGAGTTGTTTTTGATCTGTCAAATGAAAACTTGTCTATTCGTTAATGGTTTTGTTGTTGATAGTGATGTCGGGGTGGTGGTTTTGCTTTTTAGTTTTTCTGCAAAATGTGTTGCTAGTGTTTGTACACTTATTGTTGTTTAGGCTCAGTGTTATTCGTTTTAGTTAGTGTTTTTACAATCGCGAATAACTCTCTAGGGCGGTTGATGGCTGAGTTTATTACTTTAGAATGGTAGTCTCTTTTTGATTTGTTGATTGCATTTTTGTATCCAATAAGTAAAAGCATGTATTGGGATTTGTTTTCATCTGATTTTGTTTTTCTCCATCTCTTTTCTTGTTTTCTCAGTTGCTTTTTTAGTTTTGTTAGCTCTTTCGTGAACCATTTTTCCGTCTTTTTTTATTTGTTTATGTAAGACTTGTGTGGGGACAGCTGCATTTTGAATGGTAAGGTTCCAATGTGTTATTGTTGAATTGATGTCTGTTGAGTTAGTGTTGAGTTTGGGTAATACTTTGTCGAGGAATGTGCTTTTGTCAAAGCGTACGAAGCATGAGGTATGTGGAGTTGCACTTGTGGTTGTTTTTGTAGCTTGTGCTGGTAAGTGGATTGTGATGAGGTGGTGGTCGGACCAAGGTACTTCAGTTATAGTTGGAGTGGTATGTAGCTGTTGATTGTAAAGCGTGGATAGGAGGAATATTAGGTCAAGTATGTTACCTTTTTTGTGTGTGGGGGTATGTATTATCTGTGTGAAACCCATTTGTGTCATAGCATCAATGAAGTTGTCTGATTGTGAGTGGTTCAGCGATGGAAGGTTCAGGTCACCGAGGAGTATGAGTAGTTTGCTTTGGGATGCTGTGCATGCAAGTTCAAGGATAGGGGTGAGGTTTTTTTGATCGGATGTTGGGGGTCTGTATATGAGGGAGAGTGCAAGGGTTTTATTTTCTATATTGACAATGTCCATTCCGTCTATGTTTAAATTTGTTAGGGTGAATTGTAGGTCCCTTTTTGGTGAGTATCAATGTGCCACCTCCTCTTTTTATATTCCGATGGCAGTTGAATATGTCATATTGATGTGTGGTTAGTTGGTTTAGTAGTATATTGTCTGTAGGTGAGAGCCATGTCTCAGTAATGCAGATAATGTCAGGGGTTGTGTCATTTATTATGTCATTGATTATTGGTATTTTGTTTCGTATGGATCGGATGTTTATTAGTATGAGTTTTATTTTATTGTTTGTATTGTCAGCTTGGTCATTTATACCACTAAGTGGTTGGAGCTTTATTTGGATGAGTCGGTGGTGGTGTTTGTCTGAGGTGTGGCGCGAGTAATTGTTGTGGGAGTTTGTGTGTGTAGAGCTGTGTGTTGGGTTCTGGTACTGATTGTAAGTGATTGGGAAGTTATTATAAGGGTTCCGGTAATGATTGTGGATGATGGGGATGTTATTATGGGGGCTTTTGTTGGTTTTGTATGTGTGTATGTGTTGAGTTAGGAGTGTTATTAGAAGGAGAGTAAGAGGGAGGCTTTCTAGCTTAGTAGGAGTCATTGTGTTTGTTTTTTTGAGGTAGAAGGTTGTGTAGGAGGGAGCACAGTTGGGATTAATGGTCTCTGATGATATTGAGAGTGATGATGTTGAGTGTAGCTCCAGGTATTAGTATATATAATTACTGGCAACAATAAATTTTAGTTACTGGCAACAGTATATTAATTTAGTTACTGGCAACAGTATATTCATTTAGTTACTGGCAACAGTATGTTCATTTAGTTTCTGGCAACAGAAAATTCAATTAGTTACTGACAACAATGTATTCATTTAGTTACTGGCAACAGTATATTCATCAATTGGCAACAGTGGGAGTGTTTACAGGTATCAGTATAGGTACTTATAACAGTTTATGAGTTGGAGATTACTAGCAACAGAGCATGAGATTAATTATTACTAGCAACGGTATATCAGTGTAAGAGATAGTGGTTACTTGCAACAGTTTTTCTAATTGCTGTTTACTTGCTGTGGATGACCCAGTTGAATGAGGATCTAGTCGACGTGGATGATTAGAAGTTGTTATCAAGTGCTCCGCCTAAGGGCCACGCCAAAGGGCCCTCTGGCAAGGCCCTCAGGTGCGGGCCCGCAAGGCGCGGGCACGTTTGATGGCGCAAGCTTTTATAGCCCTCTGGTGCACCCCGATTGGGCAGAAGAAGTGCCGTTGCCGCTTTTGATGCCGGAGGCTCTATCCCCGGGCTGAGGAGAGCTGATGATGGTATCGGGAGCAAAGAGGACCACGCGCCCGATGGCACGAGCTTTTATATTGACTGTGTGGCTCTATTCCCTCTAACAGGACCCATTCTCCTATAAACCTTTCTGGTGCCCACCCTGCCCTGGTACATTGACTATGTGGCTCTATTCCCCCTGACAGGCCTTATTCTCACATAAGCTCTTCTGGTGGCCAGCCTGTCTTTGTACATTGACTGTGTGTCTCTGTTTCTCCTACCGGGCCCCATTCTCATAAAGGTTCTTCAGGTACCCAGCCCGGTTTGTACAATGACTGTAGCTCTGTTCCCCCTTCCAGACCCCATTCTTATATAATCTCTTCAAGGACTCAGCCTGACCCTAGTACATTAACTCCATTCCCCTTAACAGGACCCATTTTCATTTAAGCTTTCTGGTGCCCTCTCAGGCCTAGCCCATTGACTATGTATCTCTATTCCCCATTTTCATATAAGCTCTTCAGTTGGTCAGCCTGGCTTTGTACATTGACTGTATGTCTCTATTCCCTCTACGAGGCCCCATTCTCATAAAAGTTCTTCAGGTACCCAGCCCGGTTTGTACATTGACTATATAGCTGTATTCCCCCTACCAGGCCCCCATTCTCATACTGGCTTCTCAGGTACCAAGCCTTGCCTAGTACATTGACTGTGTGGCTCTATTCTCCCTAGCAGGCCCCATTCTCATAGAAGTTCGTCAGGTGCCTGATGTGGTGTGCCGGCATAATTGGGTCTCTGTACAATCCTCATGATACCTTGTGAAGAGAAAACAAGAGAGGACAAGACACAAATCCATGCCAATTACCTTTTTATTCTACTATATAATAGGACCCCGATACAAGCTATTGCTTCTATTTTTATATAGGTTTTCATAGCTGGTTGCTTATACTTATCAGATTAGCTATCTAGCGACGTATGTCCTGTAATCATTATCTGGACCACATTTCCATACTTATTTCCTGCTAGGCACGAGTGGAAGAGCTAGACCTTCAAAGCAGATAGCTGGCTGATTGGCTGTTCAAAGATTAATTAACTACAGCAAAACCTAAGATAAATGAGTTAGCAAGATAGTGGTCAGAGATGGATGTCATAGTTGACTTACCAAGAAAAGCTACTCTTAGAAAAGTCTGATTCTGAGAAAAGGCCAAGTTACCTAACTTCTTAGAAGGGCAAAGATATATCTGATTGGCTACCGGGGGGTGGCTGTGGTTAATATACTTGTATCTTTCTGCTGACTATGTGCATGAAGCTGTCTCTTCTAGGCTTTTTCTTCCTACTTGTGCATAAAAGGCTACCTTAGCTAACATTTTGCCCTCCCATTTTCTGTGTGTTGTGCATTTATCCATTATGCATTATCTCCTTTTTTCTGTTTTTATTTCTTATTCCCAGTGTCTGCATTATGCTGTCCCTGTTTCCAATCTTACTTCCCCCTTAGATTGCCTCATTGATACTGGGGGCTATCACACATACCACCCCTCCTTCCCTCTGCCCAGGTTCTTCTTGGCTATGGTAGTGGCAGGGGGGTCCTTTGGCGAGAGCGGGGAGTATAGCTGGTTAGGTGTCATGAGCTCAGAGAAAACTTGAGTCTCAATCTGGGGAAGTTCAGACATAAGGAGACTAGCATAATGGCTGTGGCTGGAGAAAAACAGGCTTTGAAGGTGTGCAACAGGCCTGGGATGCACTAGATGCAACAACAGACAGAGACAAGGACAGTGAAAATTATGATTTAATAGAGCACAAGTGTCTGTAACCAGCTCCAATCCCCAAATCAATCAGCTATGTTTCCCAACCCAGTCTTATCTCTGATAATATCTTGAAGGGCTTTTGTAAGTCACACATCACATTAATGTGGTGAGCTAAATTTAGGGTTTGGTCAGAAACATAAGTGCAGTATTCAGCTCCTATCAGAATGCATACTCCTCCTTGTGAAGCAAAGAGATAATCAAGAGCCCAGCAGTTTTGGAGTGCAAGGATCCGTAACTGACTCATTTCTTCCTTAATGTTAACAAGAACACCAAAAGTTTAATTTTAAAAAACAGATAGACTAGAGGCAAGAGTGTGAATATCTCCATGATTCATAAAGACATCTAGGTTGGGGAGAATGGAACGACCTGCAGAGTTGCCATGGTATTGGGAGATAATTTTACCTTGGACATTGTGGTCAGCCTGTGCTGATCTGCGGTTTCTCCTGTATCCCATTGGTGAGACAGTAGTGATCTGTATACCTGGGACCACTAGGCGGAAAAAGCAAAGGCCTTATCCCCCCTTAGGAAAAACAGAGAAAGCACAAAGGCCACATATCCAATAAGTTCCCAGGAGTGGTTTCCAGGAGACTAGGTTACTTATAGAAACATAGAAAAGTGCCGACAGAAAAAGACCACATATCTGTCTGTCCTTCTATATCAACAATTACAACAGTCCCCTTTTTTCCTTTAGAGATCCTCTGTGTTTGTACCATGCTTTTTTTGAATTCAGATACTGTCCTCATCTCTACCACCTCCACTGGGAGACTATTCCACGGATCCACCACTCTTTCCGTAAAGAAATATTTCCGCATATCACTCCTGAATCTATCCCCTTTCACCCTCATCCCATGTCCCCTTGTAGCAGAACTTGCTTTCAATAGAAAGAGGCTCTCCCCATGTGCATTTATGCCACAGAGGTATTTAACTGTCTCAATCATATCACCTCTATCCCACCTTTCCTCTAAGGTGTACATATTAAGATCCTTAAGTCTGTCCTCATATACTTTATAATGAAGACCACTAACCATTTTAGTAGCCACCCTCTGTACTGACTCCATCCTGTTTATATCCTTTTGAAGGTGCGGTCTCCAGAATTGCACATAATACTCAAAATGAGGTTGCAACAAAGACTTATACAGAGGCATTATCACCTCCTTTTTTCTGCTAGCCATTCCTCTCCGTATGCACCCAAGCATCCTTCTAGCTTTTGCTGTCGCCTTTTCTACCTGTTTAGCTACCTTAAGATCATCAGACAGAACCACACCGAGGTCCCGCTCTTTAGTGGACAAAAGTACTTCACCCCCTATACAATATTGCTCTCTTGGATTGCTGCAGCCCAAATGCATGACCTTGCATTTTTTAACATTAAATCCCAGCTGCCAAATTCTAGATCATTCTTGAAGCTTAGCTAGATTCCTCCTCATGTTATCTACACCTTCCTGGGTGTCTACTCTATTGCAGATTTTGGTATCATCCACAAAGAGGCAAACCTCTTTGGAAGGGCAGACTAGATGGGCCATGTGGTCTTTTTCTGTTATCATGTTTCTATGTAACCTTACCCGACAGCCCTTCTGCTATATCACAAACAAAGATGTTAAAAAGAATCGGACCAAGGACAGATCCATGAGGCACACCACTGATAACTTCCTTCTCCTCAGAGTGAGCTCCATTTATCTGCACTCTTTGTCGCCTCCCACTCAACTAATTTCTAATCCAAGCAGTAACTTTAGGGTCCATCCCTAGGGTGCTTAGTTTGTTTATAAGTCACCTTGTGAGGAACGGTGTCAAAGGCTTTACTCTTTCAGCAGCGTTTCCACCGAAATTAAACTAACCGGCCTGTAGTTTTCAACCACATCCTTACTTCCGCTTTTGTGTAAAGGCACCACATGAGCCTCTCTCCAGTCCTTTGGCACCACGCCCGACTCCAACAAGGCATTTAAAAGGTAGGTCAGTGGAGCTGCTAGAACCGTCCCCAAGTTCCCTCAGTATTCTAGGGTGTATCCCATCCGGTCCCATCGCTTTGTCTACTTTAAGTTTAGCTAGTTTCTCACGAACATAGTCTTCTGAAAATTGTTCAAGATGCCCCTCGCTTCTGTTCCTGTTTGTGGGTGTTTTCTGAGGTTCTGTTCCTGGTTATTCATCTGTGAACATAGAACAGAAATATTTGTTAAGCAATTCCGCTTTATCCTCATCAGCTTCTACATATTCCTCCCCTTCACCTTTGAGTCTGACAATACCACTTTTGCCCTTCCTTTTCTCACTAACATATCTGAAAAATGTCTTAGCCAATGCAATAAAATGGGGGGATGTTTATTTTATTTATTTAACAGCTCTTATATACCACGCTCTGTTATCAGTGCGGTTTACATTAAACAATATAATACTTGGACAGTCAAATCTGTTCTAAGTTTACATATAACAGGAGACTGTGGCAAGGAGGCCTATCCGGAGTCCGGGGGAGGACAAAGAGACAGGGAATTCACCCTAGTAAAGGGCCCCCTTTTACCAAGACAGGGTAGGAAAGCCATAAACACCTCCAGGAATCAGAAAACTTTTACATGGAAAACATTTCGGGCTCCCCCTAGTGGAATGAAGGGGAGAGGATACAGGGCACACAACCCCTTAGGCAGTGAATGCTCCAAGTACTCAGGTGCCCGAAGTCAGGCTGATTGCCGTCACCTGAGTAGGGAGGAGTTGGAGCTAGAGCCCTGGGAGTATAAACCCATGCCAGAGTATGAGAGACAGGGAGGAGAAGCAGGAAGCCAGACTGCCACGAGCCGAGGCACAGATGCAAGCAAGGGAAGCTTAACTGGTGCTGAGCTGAGCAGAGGAACTGAGCTTCCAAGAGAGGAGCGTGCTAATTGGCATATAGCACGTCTGCAGGAGAGTTTGGAGGGAACCGGAGAGACTCCAAGATTCCCCGGGAGGCTGGTAGCTGAGCACTGTGAGCAGGATCGGGAGTCAGAGCCTATGCAGCTGGGAGAGCCCGAGGTAAAGCTGATTGATGAGGACACTCCCATGGACTGTTCCTTTTGCCAAGCTTTAAACCTGGGGAACAGAGAGAAAACAAGCCAGTCTTGAAAGAGAGTTTGCCAGGAAAAGGAACCCATAGTCCACAAGCCGGGTGGCCGTGATTCCCTCGTGTTGAGAGGAAGGGAAGGTCACTGGGACTAAAGGAGCAAGCCTGGAAACTGTGTTAAACTTGTTAATAACCTGCTGCTGGAATAAGGACACTGGGATAAGAAAGTAGCTATTATAACAACGCTTTCTTGTACCCCTGAATTATATTTGTTGCTTGAGAGATTTGAAACTGAATAGAAGCTATACTATCACGGACAGTGAATGTGATTTTGTTTTTTTTTGTGCTTTACCCAGCAAGGCTAAAAAGGGAATGAAATATCCTTGCTGTTAAAAACGGTGTATCCTGAGTTATTGAGAACCTTTAAACAGCCATTTTTGGGTTTTGAGTTTGTTTTTGGTCAATGCTCTGCTTCACAGAGTCCTGAACAAATATCCTGTATGTGGTATGAACGAACCATTGTGCATAAAATAAATTCTGTCATTTGCCATACCTCTTTGAGCCTGACTACAGCTTTCTGCCTGCTGCAAACATACAGCCACACAAAGACTACATTTCCCAGAAGGCACTGTGGGGAAATAGTTTGAAAAGCTGGAAAAAGCAGATAGCAGAAAGTTCCTCTAATAACCACGCCCCTCTAAGCTAGAGGCAAGCGGTGGTGGCTTGACAAGACATAACATGGATTTGAACTGGGGGAAACTATTTACATTTTAACAGTTACCGAGGTGGTAAACTATTTACAATAAAGTACATCTTACTGCATACAGTTGAATACAAATTCTACCTGGTCTGTGTTAGAAGCTCAGTCAGTGGCAGAACTGGTTAATCATGAAGAGGAGTTGAGTTGTGAGGGGGGAGGAGAGGAGGCATTAAGTTGTGCGAAGTGAATAAGGAACAGATGGTGCTTGAGGGCTTTACTGAATTGCATAAGGTCTCTGATCGCTTTGATGCTGGGAGGTAGTTTGTTTCAGCATCTGGGGGCATAGGATGCAAATGCTCTATTATTAGTTGCTTGAGCACATTTAGTGAATTCGCTTGGGATAACTAGTGTATTTTCGGCTAATGATCTCCTAGATCTATTGTTCGGGGTGTGGGTGAGAAGGGCTGAAATTGAGGAGGATGATATTTTATTAATGGATTTGAATGTGATGAGGGCTTTATAAGAAATCCTGCAACTTATCCTCCTCTTTTTGAATCTTATGAGTGTAGGGGAGAGAGAGCAAGAGTCAATGTGGCATAACAGAGTGGTTAGAGGAGGTAAGAATATAAGTGGTGGAGTTAGAGAGAATAAAAAAGAGTGGTGCTATTATAGATTATATGATACATGCAAAAACTTTGACCCTTACCATTCTTCAGGAAGCAGAGAGATCCATGGCCCAAATTGGTTAAAGAGGAAGCCTCTCCTGCAGACCCAAAGTAGCAAAGAAGAGCAAGAAAACCACACCACTGGAAGAAGGAACTTTATTGTGTTACCAGGTCTGCCATACACGTGTTTTGGCTCAAGGCCTTCTTCAGTGGATTGTGATCAGTTGGAAGACACCTTTCATTCGATGATTAATGGTAAATCGTATTAATCTATTCAAATATGAACCCATGCATTGTAGCAAAACAGCCAGAAATGTGCCAACAAATGAAAGGTGTCTTCCAAGTGGTCACAGTTCCCTGAAGAAGGCCTTGCACTGAACACATGTAGGGTTCCTTCTTTCAGTGGCGCGACTCTCCTGCTCCAAATCGGTTAAAGAAATAAAGGTAGAAGAGGTATTGAAAGCTTTGGATGGAGTAAAGCTAGTAACATTGTAATCACTGAAAGCAATGTCTATACTTATTAAGGAAGTGCCTGCCTGCCTTTTGATGTAAAGGAACATGAGAGCAAACATAACAGTTCTGGGTGGTTGTCAATGCTATATCTTTAAGCCTAAGTGGTCCAGACTATTATCTAAAGGGTCAGGGTCTAGGAGAGTATCAGTAGTATTAGCAGGCGTAGTTCAGAATGGTAACTTAAACTTCTTATCCTTTAAAACGTGAAACAACTGAATACCACAGGGGGAACTAGTCTTAATGCAAACAGGAACAGTAACACCTTTTAAGCTGGCCAGAAGTTCAGCCTTATCACAAGAGGCAGTAGCAGGGAAATATTCAACTTTTAACATATTGCAAGGACGGAGTAGGATTTATGACTCTGACACAGGCAGCGATTTTTTCCATACCATGATACACCAATAGGGCTTATCCTAGGTAGGCAAGCTATTCAAAGAATGTGAGCAAGCATCAATCTAAGGGACTTGTAACTATAAAAGCTACCCATATCTTAACTAACCATACAAAAAATACAATAACGAATAATACAGTGAACAGCAGAAAGGAAAAAAAACATACAGTATTTTCAGTCCTTAATGATGTTCTACGAAGTGTCTGAGTTTCTTCTGGCAGGGAACTTCTCCCTAAAGGATGACACTTGGTCATAAAGATCCAGTAAGCTTAACAGGGCAAAGTCATTTCAGTCTTTTAAGCTTTACTTTCAGACCAAGACCCAGTATAGCCTCCAAGAGCCACTTTTCTTCGGGAGTTTTCTCCTCTCCCTCTCCATTTGCTAGGCCTTTGACTGCTCTGACATCTTTGGCTTCTCGTCCTGGTCTGGGCACTTGGTCTGGTGGGGGCGGAGCATGCTTGCAGTGGGTGTAATGTGGTGGTGAGCAGAACTTGGAAGGGCCCTTCCCACGGTGGCTAGAGCATCTGCTGGTGGTAAGCCTTAATCAGAATCCAATCTCCTGGTTGGAAGAAATGTGCAGAGACACGAAGGGAAGAAAGTAGCTGCTGCTGCTGCAAAACATAAGAGGTAAGGTTTGAATCTTGCAGGACATAGGTAGGGAGGTCAGGGGGTTCAGGCCCATAACCTATAGGTGATCTTCTCTACAGCAGCCCGAACAGAGAGACCTTGAGTCTGCCCCCTGGGATGGTGCGGATGTTAAACAACTCTAGAGGTAAAGCATCTAACCATGTTAGTTTAGTTCCTTGCAAAGTTTTAGCAATTGTTGTTTTAAAGTTTGATTCATTCTTTCAACTTGTCCCGAGCTCTGAGGAAGCCAAGGAGTATGGAGCTTTTAGGTAAAGCTGAGAAACTCAGACAGAGTTTGAATAATCTTTGAAGCAAATACAGGTCCTTGGTCCGAGTCAATAACTCTGGGTGGGCCATATCATGGAACAATTTCCTTTATCAATATCTTAGTAACCTGCTGAGCTTTATTATTGGTAGTTGGAAATGCTTGAGCCCATCCAGTTAACTGATCAACAATGACTACACATATTTAAACTTTCTTGCAGGATTTATATTAGTGAAATAAATTTGTAATCGCTCAAAGGAAACAAAAGCCCATGGTTTTGTACCTGGAGGTCTTTTGGGTTCCCCCTTCGGATTGCTAGTTGCATAACCTGCTTAGCCAATGAATGGACTCCAGAAGCAAACCACTGGCGGTTAACTGAATCAGCCATTTTCATAGCAGCCCAGTGAGTTTGTTGGTGTAACAGTCTTAAAAGCTGTAACAAATGAGGGGTGTGAATAGCTGTTCTACCACTTAAAATGGTCAGGGTAGTAGACAAGACCCCAGGAAGCCCACCTCACCTCAGTAGGTAACTTAGTATATAAAAAATCAGAAAGGGTAGCTGCATTAGGTTAGAGAGGGGCTTGTATGGGCAGTGAGATAGGTGGCAGCAGAAGGGCTGACTCCTGAGCCGCATGGTCAGCCATTCTGTTACCTGTAGAGATAGGATCAGTCTCAGGAATGACCCTTACAGTGCATTACAGAAATAGCTTCAGGGAGCTGAATGGCTTCTAAGAGGGCACTGACTAGGTGGGCATTAGCCATTTTTGTTCCTGATGAGGTAAGGAAATATCGTTGTTTCCATAATTGGCCTGTAGATTGAGTAATGCCAAATGCTTACTCAGGTGAGCGCCACTAATTCAGCAGCTTGTGCACTATTATTAGAAGGAAGTGCTGCAGATTCTAGTACAGGCTCAGGAGAATCAGGGTTGATTGTGGCGTAGCCAGTGCGGTGAACGCCTTGAACAATTTTAGAGCTTCCATCACAAAAAAGAGTCAAGTTAGAATTTTCCAGGTGAACATCAGATAGGTCAGAACGGGGCTTCTCATTGAGTTGTACTACTTGGCAACAGTCATGATGAGGTTCCCCATAATTGGGATTAAGCAAAAGGGTAGCTGAATTCAAGGTTATTAGTCCTGCGAAAAGTGATGTTGGTGGGAATCAGGAGTTCAGTTTCGTACCTATTTAGTCTAGCGTTAGAAAAGTGTTGAGTGTTCTTTTGATTTAGCAGCAAGTGGACAGAGTGGGGAACAGTCAGTGCATGTCCCTGCCCGAACTCTTGTGATTTCCCCACGATAGCGCCAGTGGCCGCTACTGCCCTCAGGCAGCCTACAATTCCTTGGGCCACAGAGTCCAGTTGATAGGAAAAGTAGGCTATGGGTTGCTTACGTGGTCCCAAATCTTGAGTAAGGACCCCCAAAGCTACTCCTTTATCTTTATCTTTATTAAAATTTGATATACCGCTGTGGCAAAAGCATTAAGCAGTGTACAATAAAACTGATTAGCCCCACAATCCAAGAAACAGAACGCCAAAATTAAGACAGGAAAGAGGGTTAGAGAGAAAGTGAACAAATCACACTAAAACACTTAACAATAACTCATAATAAGTTACACATAACTCATGTTAACATTTGACATCAAATCATAACAAATCATAAGAAGAATGATATTAACCAAACCAGGGTACAAAATACATAAGTGGGCAAACACGGACAGTACTTGGGGTTGAACACACAGACAAAAACCAGTTGGGGGGAGCTTCAGGGGGAAGGTCAAAAGCTTTCTGGAAAAGGTAAGTTTTGAGTAACGACTTAAACTGAGGGTAGGATGGTTCTAGACGCAGTGAGGTGGGTAACATATTCCAGAGTGAAGGGCCAAGGAAAAACCAAGCTGAATGCCGCGTCTGCTCCAGACGGGCTTGGGAAGGTGAAGGAAGAGACAGGCGGTTAGTTTGAGTGGAACGAAGCAACCAATGGGGAGTATAGCGTGAGATACAGTCTGCCAGGTAACGAGGAGTACAGGTGTAAATGGTCCGGTGAAGGAGAATCAAAAACTTGTAGTGAAAGCGATATTGGAGAGGAAGCCAGTGTAAACGGAGCAAAACAGGAGTGATGTGATCATATCTACTGGAAAAAGTAACGAGGCGAGCTGCAGTATTTTGAATGCGTTGTAACCGCTGAAGACAATATTTAGGAAGATTGGCCAGATAGACATTGCAGTAGTCCAGTCTATTGATTACAAGGGCAATGACGAGAGTAATTAGAGCGCTAGAGGGCAAAACAGATCGGACGGCCCTAATTTGCCATAAAGCAGAGAAAGAACAACGGGAAACCTTTGAAATATGCTCAGAGAAAGTTAAAGAAGAGTCTAGAGTTACACCCAGATACCGAACAGAAGAGGTAAGGGGAAAGCTAGATGATCCAATAGAAGGTTCAAGAGTGGGACATGTACTACTGAGGGAAACCCACATTGCCGAAGATTTTGCTGGATTAAGATGAAGAAAATTTTCTGATAACCAGGAGGCAATGTGGGAAAGACAGAGGTTCAGCTGTGTAATGTCAGGGGAGAGAGGTGATGTGTGGAATAGAAGAACTATATCATCTGCATATAGGTAGGATGAAATCGAGTATTGTTGAATAATCAGGGGCAGAGGGGCAAGAAAGATGTTAAACAACAGAGGAGAAAGCACCGAGCCTTGTGGGACACCACAAGTGAGGGGGAAGATGGATGAAGATTGATCATTTACATGAACTGAGAAGGAACGGGATGAAAGGAATGAATGAAACCAACACCAAACAGAACCACGAAGACCAATATCAGAGAGCCGAGAAAGAAGTGTATGGTGGTCAACCAAATCGAAAGCTGCAGACAAATCAAGGGATACGAGAAGAGTGATGTCACCACGATCGTGGGATGTGTGTAATTCGTTGAGTAAAGCCAGAAGCACAGTCTCAGTGCTGTGTCCCTGGCGGAATCCCGCCTGACGGGGGTGGAGAGCGTTGATAGCCTCAACATGGGAACTGAGCTGGGTAAAGGCACACCGTTCAAGGAGTTTAGCGAGAAATGGCAGGTTAGATACTGGACGCCAGTGTGAGAGTATGGATGGGTCTAAGGATGATTGTTTTAGTAGCGGGCGGAGGATTGCTGATTTCCAAGACGATGGGAAGTGACCAGAGGAAAAACTAGAATTGATAATAGTGGTGATAACTGGGACTAGCTCTAGGGAAGGCTCCAGGAGCCATCTAGAGGGAACAGGATCGAGAGTGCAAGTAGTTTTCCTTGCAGTGGATAGAAATGTAAGCACTTCTGCTGCAAGGACAGGCTGGAAAGATGACCAAGTATGAGTATATACAGGTTTAACAGGAGCAGAGCTGGATTGTGGGAAAACAGTTAAGGGAGGTAGGGAGGGGGTAGAGGCCACAGCAGGCAGGGAGGGAAGGAGAGGGGGAGGGGGAGGTGGAGTGATAAAAGATGAGCGAAGAGTTAGCACCTTATTAGAGAAAAAAGCAGCAAGAGATTGGGGGTCTGGAGCAACTGGAACCTTAGAATTGCCAGTTTTTGTGGATGATAACGTCCGCAAGATGTTAGAGTTGGCGGGAGGAGCTAGCTGCCGCCGTAATTTGAGCTGAGTAGAAAGCTGATCGGGCAGATTGAATAGCCGAACGATATTCAGAGGACAGATGTTTAAAACGAAGGTGGAGCTCGGGTGAGGGATGGCGGGTCCAGTGACGTTGTGCCTGGCGTAACTGAGAGCGTAGGATACGTAAAGTGGTGTGATACCAAGGAGAAGAAGGTGCTCGAGGAGGCCCAGAGATGGGGTGAAAGGGTGCTAAACTATCAAGGGACTGTGACAAAAGAGAATCCCAAAGGGTAGCCTGGTCATTGACGGAGCGAGTGGCAAAGTCTGCAGGGAAAATCATAGAAGCTGGAGGGAATGCATGGAGCGTTTCTAAAGTTACCTTACGGCGGAGGAGTGAAGTGGAAGGGGAGATTTGGGAGCTAACCTTCATCCGAGGGAAGGAAATTGATGAGAAAACACAAGTGATCTGACCATGGGATAGGGGAAGTGATGGGGGGTGAAATCACGGGCTGCAAAGATACTGATGACAGAATGAGATCCAGGGTGTGACCTGCCACATGTGTAGGGCCGATCACATGTTGATGAAGGGACACATCCTTCAAAAATTGATCGAAAGCCTGATCCTTTGCTCTAGTGGGATTGTCATCATGGATGTTAAAATCACCTAACAGAATGAGGTTTGGAAAATGAAATACAAGATCAGAGATAGTCTGGAGAGCTGCCTCCCACTGGGAATTAGCAAGGGAGGGCGGAAAATAAAGGAGAAGGATATAGAGGAGGGGAAGGAGAAGGAGAAGTGAGCTTTAATAAAAGAGATTCCGGAGGAAGTGACGTTGGAGAGGATACTTCTTCGATAGGAATAGAGGCACGATGGAGGAGGGCCACCCCACCCCCACATCTGCCCCGCCGTGAACAGCAGAGTGCTGTGTAGTTAGGGGGAAGGGAGCTAGAGAGAATGGGGTGAGCCCCATCCCTAAGCCAAGTTTCTGTGAGAAAGCAGAGATCAAGCTTATGCTGATCAATAATGTCACGAACCAAGAGAGCTTTAGACTTAAGGGAACGGCAGTTAAGGAGCAGTAGCTTAAAAGTTACCATAGTTTAGTTTATGGACAAAGAGAGTGAAGGAGTTATGGTAGTTTTGGAGGCCAAGTGCAGGGACCATGGAAAGGGCATGTTTCAATTGATCAAATAAATGCTGGCTTCCTTAGTCCAGCATAGCTCCTCAGATTCTTCCTTGTGTGTCATGGCAGTGAGAAGTTTGGACAGTTCGCCAAAGCCGGGGATGCAGACTTGGCAAAACTCAGCAATGCCTAGAAATCCTTTGTTGTCTCTTATTGCATGGCTTGGGACAATCTACTATGCCTTGGATTCTGTCTTCAGACAGCTTCCTCTGGCTTTCTGAAAGTATGCGGCCCAAATAGCGTACTTTCTTTTGGGCAAGCTGGATTTTTGTAGGGGAAACTTTTGTGGCCCTTGTAAGCTAAACTTGTTAGAAGGTCTTTAGTATCCTATATACATTTGCTTCCCATAAAGGGGAACAGACAGGTATGTCATCTACCTAGAGGAGGATGGTAGAATTGCATGGCAGTTATACGTCTCTCAAATCTCGATGGAGACAGGTGGAAAAAATGGCAGGAGATTCCACAAATCCCTGGGGAAATCATGTCCAAGTGAGCTGGGAAGGACCCTACATAAAGACAAATATCCACTGGCTTTTGGCATGGACTGGAATAGAGAAAAATGCAGAACAGAGGTATACGGCAGAGTAATATTTAGTGTCAGGGGGAATGGCAGTGAGAATTGTATGAGGGTTAGGCACCACTGGGTGCCTAGGTATTACAAAATTATTAGCTGCTATAAGGTCCTGCATGAATCGATAGACCAGTTTCCTTTCATGCTCTGGTTTGGGTTTCTTAACAGGCAGGATGGGCGTATTACAAGGGGAAGAACAGGGAACAAGGATCCGTTGGCTCACAAATGACGTGAGGCCCCAGATTGCTTCTTGAGGAAGCGGGTATTGGCAGACTGAAGGATAGGGAACATCCTGCCTGACTTTAATTCTCACTGGCTCTATAGATTTAAGGAGCCCCACATCTGAGGATTTATAATCCCAGAGCCAAGGAGGGATGGCATCCATTACTTCTTTAAGCTCTGGTGAAATCCCATCCCCATCCTGAACTCTGGCCATTATCAGAGGAAGTTGGGGAATTACATCTTCAGGGAGATCTAGGTAGATGGCATCCGGACTACAAGTAATGGTAGCCCATAGTTTACATAAGAGATCCCTCCCTAACAAATTCAGTGGACTCTTTGGGGCAATGAGGAAGGTGTGCTGGGCGGATAGGGGGCCCAAATAAGCTTCCAATGGTTTTGAAAGTGGGAGGTGCTCAGGCCACCCTGAAATCCCTACCAAATTCTCAGTTTTGGATGAGAGGGGTAGTCCTATGAGATTACAGAGGATAGAGATTGTCGCTCCGGTATCAAGAAGGGGATCATATGATAATTTTGTTTTCCCTTTACTTCTCTATTATTAAAGATTGAAGTAGCCATGAATAGGACTGTGTCCAAATCCATGCCATCAAATTCATCCTTAGATGCCAGCCGGCGTTGTATATCGGGGGCATATTGTCCTTTAAACAAACCCCGCAATAATGCTTGTATTTCCCTCAGATACCTCCAGTCACCACAACCAATCCTGTGCCTGCTGCCTGGTGCTCCCACCCACCGAAAATGACGCGGTCGTGTTCCCGTGGCCGCATTCTCCCTCGGGGCAACAGTATTCACCACCTCTCTGGTGCCTATGTGGCTTCCCACTGCAGGTCTCTGTCCTCTGACTGTCACATTCTCACTCAGTAACATAAGTGCACTTGTTTGTTCATTTCTCTCTCTCTCCCTCCTACCTATGTCTGCTATCCCTACCCATTGGGGTTGGCGCCCACTCCATCCTTTGACCTGCGCAATGTGGAACCCAGCTAATTTGGTCCCCCGCTGAATCAGCCCTCACCCGATTGTATCTCCTCCTCTAGCACCCTCCCTCCTCCTCCTTAACCTGGCCCTACTGGATTGCAGGTCTCTACCCTCTAAAACCCCTCTGGTCCATGATTTGGTTCAACAGCACTCCCTCGATGTACTGTTTCTGATGGAGAACTGGCTTTGCGATGGTGAGGAGGACCTGCTCCACCAGTACCTCCCTCCAGGTTTCTCAGTCACTCACACACACCCTTTTGGGAGGACCGGGGGTGACGTGGCCATCCTTTTCTATTCCTCTCTTCCTTTTTGGAAGTTTCTACTTCCCCTCACTACCCTGATGCCTGCATAAAAGGCTTCAGAGCCTTGCACTGTTGAGGCATTCCCAACAGGGGCTATACATTTCGAGCAAAGGACAGCTGGGGAAACTGGCTGGTACTTTGGTAGGTCTCTCTCTCTTTTGCTTTAACAGATACCTAAGCTCCATCAACTGAACAATGGCTGGGAAAAATTGTATTGTCAAAGCTGTTGCCCCCATTACAGATTCTGCCTCTGTCCAGACAGAGGTCCCAATGCCAGTTGAAGGACCGGTTCCATGTGCAGGATGCCTGCGTGCTGAAGCTCTCAGGAAACAAGTGGAGGAACTCAGAGAGGAGGTGGTGAGGCTGAGGAATATTCAAGACAGTGAGAAGTACATTGATGAGATGCTTCTTGCAACATCCAAGCTCTCCAGCAGAGGTGAAGATGGGAGCCTACAGAATGATGAAGGTTGGACACAAGTCACCAGGGCCTGCAGAATCACCAATCCAACTTCTCCAGCCCTTAAACTGAAGAACATTATGCATCCCTGGAAGTGGAGGAGGTGAAAGCATCTCTGGAAAGGGAAGACCCAGAGCTGGAGCACCCCAAAGTTGCAGAATCAGTGACCACAAGGAAGCGAAGGGTAGTGGTGGTTGGTGACTCTCTTCTGAGAGATACTGAGGCATCCATCTGCCGTCCAGACTTGATGTCCAGAGAGGTATGCTGTCTGCCAGGGGCCAAAATCCGAGATGTTATGAAAGGTTTGCTGAGACTCATCAAGCCCACTAACTATTACCCAATGTTGCTAATCTATGTCAGCACAAATGATACTGCCAGGTATCCTTCTGAGCATATCAAAAGTGACTTCATGGCTCTGGGACAGAGGTGAAGCAGATAGGGGCACAAGTGGTATTCTCTTCAATCAATCCTCCCTGTTGAGGGTAAAGACCAAGGCAGAGAAGCTCGCATCCTGGAGATGAATGCATGGCTGCATGGATGGTGTCATCGAGAGTGTTTTGTTTTCCTGGACCATGGGATGCTGTTCCAAGAGTTGCAGAGCAGAGATGGTGTCCATCGGTCCACCAAGAAAGGTTGATGTGTCTTCAGTAGCAGACTGGCTAATCTGCTGAAGAGGGCTTTAAACTAGATTCATTGGGGATGGGTGAAGAAAGCCCCCAGGTAAGTGAAACATTAAATACCTTTATGGAAATAGGTAAAAGGGGCAACATATGGAAAATGGTGTGTATAAATGCCCTTATCATGGGAAGTAAGATCCCAGATGTTGAATCTTTAATGGGAGAGGCTTACTTGGATTTAATGGCACTTACAGAAACATGGTTCACAGAAATCCATGACTGGGATGCATCTATACCAGGCCCTACTTTATTAAGAAAAGACAGAATAGAAAGAAGTTGAGGAGGAATGGCACTATATGTAAAAAATAATATTAAAGATTTGTAACTACAGAGCTTTAAAGGGACCTGGAAAAAGGAATAGCGAGTGAGGTTATCAAATTTGCAGACGACACAAAAATATTTAAAGTTCTTAAAACCCAAGAGGATTGTAGAAAATTGTAAGAAGATCTTGATAAATTGGAAGACCGATAAAATTTAATGTGCAGAAGTGCAAAGTTATGCACTTAGGAAAGAACAACCCAAACTATGGTTACACGATGCAAGGTTCCACATTGGGAACCACTATCCAGGAAAAAGATTTAGGCGTCATCGTGGATAACATGTTGAAACCCTCTGCCAGTGTGCAGCGGCAGCAAAGAGAGCAAATAAAATGCTAGATATCATAAGGAAAGGAATGGAAAATAAAACAAAAGCTATTATAATGCCTCTGTATCATTCCATGGTGCGACCGCAACTTGAATATTGCGTGTAATTCTGGTCGCCGTATCTTAAAAAGGATATAGCATTATTAGAAAAGGTGCAGAGAAGCGCCAGCAAAATGGTAAAGGGGATGGAAGGATACTCATATGAAGAGAGACTAAGAAGGTTGGGGCTCTTCAACCTGGAAAAGAGACGGCTGAGGGGAGATATGATAGAAGTCTATAAATTAATGAATGGAGTGGAACGGGTAAACGTAGATCGATTGTTTATGTCGCCAGAATATAAAAAGACTAGGGGACGGAACTTGGCTGGGAAGTGCGTCGGAGATACTCGGGGTCATTTGTTTGGCCCCTGGGACTGCTGCCTTGTGCAGCGTTAATCTTGGACACTTGTGGCTTCCCCGGAACAGCGGACAGGCATCGGGGAGAGAGCCCGCAGCTGTGAGAGGATCCCCTGAGTGTATAAAAGCTGCAAGTTTCTTTTTTCCAACTGAACTTGGCTGGGAAGTGCATCAGAGGTACTCGGGGTAATTTGTTTGGCCCCTGGGACTGCTGCCTTGTGCAGCATTAATCTCAGATGCTTGTGACTTCCCCAGAACAGCGGACAGGCATCGGGGAGAGAGCCCGCAGCTGTGAGAAGGACCCCCGAGTGGATAAAAGCTGCCAGTTTCTTTTTTCCAACTGAACTTGGCTGGGAAGTGCGTCGGAGGCACTCGGGGTCATTTGTTTGGCCCCTGGGACTGCTGCCTTGTGCAGTGTTAATCTTGGACACTTGTGGCTTCCCCGGAACAGCGGACAGGCATCGGGGAGAGAGCCCGCAGCTGTGAGAGGACCCCCTGAGTGGATAAAAGCTGCCAGTTTCTTTTTTCCAACTGAACTTGGCTGGGAAGTGTGTCGGAGGCACTCGGGGTCATTTGTTTGGCCCCTGGGACTGCTGCCTTGTGCAGCGTTAATCTCGGACACTTGTGGCTTTCCCAGAACAGCGGACAGGTATTGGGGAGAGAGCCCGCAGCTGTGAGAGGACTCCCTGAGTGGTTTTGCATTTTTGATCTTATAATTTCTGTCCTCCTTTGCCGCGGAGCGTGGTTCAAAGGGGCGTGTTCAAAGGGGCAGGTTCTGCCCCTTCGACGCCACTGCGACATCACAGTGGTTTACCTAGTGACTACACGCTCCCGTTTGGCGGCAAGAGAGGGAAGTTTGTAATTGTGGTGGGTTTGTTCGGGTTGCCTTTTATTCTTTCCTGTATCTTGTCTTGCTTGTATGGGGAAACGGAAAGCAAAGGGCGGGAGTGCTTCTGGGGGGATCCCGCCGGTGTTGTGAAGCCGACGGGCCCCCTTGATAAGCACTTCTCTCCCTTACCGATTGCTCAATCGTCTCCTGAGGGCGCCTCCTTAAGTTCAGGGGGAAGATCTCCCTCACCGTGTCCTCTTCCGTCAGTGCTTCCCGCTTCTACTGGGGAGTCCTCTGATAAGGTAAGGGGTATAAATGTTTCTTTTTCTTTACCTCAGCCGGTTGTTTCAGGTATGTCGAGCAGTGTTGCCGCGCTCTCGACTTTATCTCCCGATATTGAGATTACATTGAAAGATGTCTGGGGAGTTTTGAAGTCTATTGACGATAAGATTTCTGGTACTTTTAGGTTTTTTGTCTAAATTTTCTCAAGAGACTGTAGTTTCTTTACAGCAATTAGATGGTAAAACGGTTTGCTTGATACTGCTGTTTCTAAATTGGAGAGCCAGATTGTGTCTATACACGCAGCTCAGGCTGCGAGTATTAAAGACTCACTAGTTCTTCACAATAAAATTGAAGCGATGGAGAATTCAGCACATTCCTGTAATCTCCGTTTCTTGAATTTCCCTAATTCTAAGCTCCTCGCTCCAAAAATCTTATTAGACAAGTACCTTAAGGAAGTGCTTCTATTCACTGATTCAATAGAAGTTTCTCAGCTTTATTATATTTCCCCCAGCACTAAGAGGGTTAATCCTATTGAGGGGGAGTTTGATGCAATTGAGCCTACTATTTCTAACCTCACTGCCTTCCTAGAGGACTCCCTGGATATAATTGATACTCGATCTACTTTGTTAGTGACTTTTTTGTCTAGGGATGTTAAACAATGTGTACTTCGTGCGTTTTTCAAGCATAAGACTACTAAGTTTTGTGGTCATCTTGTTAATGTCTTTCCTGACGTATCATGTAACACCCAGTTTAGGCGAAGGCTTTTTTTTGACCTTAAAGCCTCAGGTTTTATCTTTGGGAGACGCTTCCTTTTTTCTTCGTTTCTCGTGTAAATGTATTATTACTTTAGAGGGTGTCTCTTATGTCTTCACTGATGTTACTCACTTGGAAAGTTTTTTGATAGAGAAGCGGAAAGCATTGGTAGAAGTCCAGGGCGCCCAGGAGTAATGTAGCCTCCTTTCTATGGACCTTGTGTCTTATTTACTTTATTATTTATTGATGGTCTTTTAGTTAATGCTCGGCCAAGTTCCTTAATGTGGGCTATATCTGAGTTTTTTTACCCTTTTGATGCTTGTACATCTAATGTGGTGGTTTGTTCTGGATTGACCTTGCTTGTATTGTTTAAATGCATTTTGGAAATCAATAAAAAAAAAAAAAGACTAGGGGACATCCAATGAAGCTACAGGGTAACCTATTTAAGACTAATAAAAGAAAACATTTTTTCACTCAACGTGTAATCAAACTCTGGAATTTGTTAACGGAAGATTTAGTAAAAGCTACTAGTGTAGCTGGGTTTAAAAAAGGTTTGGACTGAACTTGAGGGGTGGAGCCTGGAGGAGAGAGGAATGGTCGCATAGAGCGTGAGCTCCAGAGGGACTCAGCTTCAATCCTGTGTCAGCGCCAGTATAGTTACTTCAATCTCTCCCAAAAGCGACAGAGAGGGAGCAAGGATGGCGACCTCCAAGCCAGTCTGCTTAGATTTTACGCCCGGGCCTGGTGCAGGGAACAAGCACTCAAAGACGGAGCCACCCTCGCCGCAGAAAATGGCGGCTGGGCGCGAGCACCCGGAAGCGCTGCAGGAGCTATTACAGGAGATCCGTGCGGTGAAAGACATCGTTACTGCTACTAGTGCCTCGCTCCAGAACGTGCAAGATGACATCGTGCAGCTGAAGGAGCAGTTCGGGAACCTAATGGGTCGGCAAGAGCTCTTGGAAAACAGGTTGGTGGTGCAGGAGGAGCGGCTTAAAATAACGGAGAAACACTCACGGCAAATAGACCAGCTGCAGAAGGAGCTGGAGGATATTAATAACAGGGCGCGGAGGAATAATGTGCGTGTGGTGGGAGTCCCTGAAGGGGCTGAAGGGAAGGACATGTTTGCTTTTATACACAAGCTTATGGCTTCTACACTGAATCTTTCCTTCGACGTGCCATTGGAGATCGAGAGGGCTCATCGCGTCCCCACACAGGCCCCACTCAACAAGAGGCCACGGCCCATTATATTTAAGACTCTGAGGCACCAACATGCGGTGAAGATATTTGACGCTGCGCGGGCTCGTTTCCCTGTGACGTTCGAGGGACACAAACTGATGTTTTTCCCTGATTTTGCCAAGAATACTGTGGCTAAGCGGAAGTGTTTCTTGGAACTGAGACCGCGATTGAATCGTCTGCAGGCGCGCTTTGGTCTGCTCCAACCCGCGAGGATGAGGGTCACTTTACATAATGTCACAAAAACTTTTGATGACCCGCAGGCCTTGGGCTTGTTCATTGAAGAGAAAGAAGCTGAGCTGATGAACAGTTGAATCTCTGTTATGGACCCTGCTTCTTTGATGGTTGTGCAGCTGCTGCTGCGTGGCTGAGGTGGTGCTTAGTGGCTTGTTTGCGGGGGTTAAATCCCCCTTTGTGTGTGTGTTGTTGGGAGCGTGTGAGTGGATCCGGGAAGAGTGGACCGGCTGGCGCTGACAGTTTCTCTTTTTCCTGTAGCTGTTTTCCCTCTGTGCGTCCTTTCCCCTACAGTCTGGGTTTACCCGAGAAGGGCGTTGTGTCCTCCCCCCCGAGGGCCTCCTGGGCGATGTTAAAGAATGGAAATGCCAAGGCTGCTAAGTTATCCTGTGTACAGAGCTGTAAGAGCACTAATGATGTTTATGTACTGCAGGGTAGATTGCTTGTTGGAGTGGGGAATCATGCTGCCTATGGGGCGAGTGACCGTTAAGGGTATGTTAGTATGTTTATCTTACAGCTGATTAGATGGCCTCACTGAGAATACACTCCTTGAATGTCAAAGGGATAAATAGTCCCATTAAGAGAAAGAAAATTATTTTATATGCCAAGCAAGTTAGCTGTGATATTTTGTTCCTGCAAGAGACAACATTTGACTGAGAGGGAGTCCCTGAAGCTGAATATCAGTCCCTTTATGTTGTTGGCGTTCTCACCTGCGAAGGGTAAACACAATGGGGTGGCCATCCTAGCCCGGAAATCTCTTAAGTTACAGGTGGCCCACTCTCAGACAGATGAAGAGGGTAGATGGGTCAAGGTCTCTGTAGGGCTGGGGGACTTGGACTTGGTCCTTATTAATGTGTATGCCCCTAATGGGGACTGCCCAGGGTTTTTTCAATCTTTGGCTGACTTGGTCTGCGCAGCGTCTTCCACTTCCATAATCCTTGGGGGGGATTTCAACTTGGCCCTGGATATGCTGATGGACAGGAAACCTCCCAGGACTCATGGGGGGAGTAGGGCTCGGGGTATCCTACATTCAATGATGCGGGAGTCCGGGATGGTAGACGCGTGGAGATTGCTACACCCGGGTGCGCAGGAGTTCACCTTTTACTCATTCCCTCATAAATCCCTGTCTCGAATTGACTATTTACTGATCTCCCGATCTCTCACCCCCCACCTGGTAGATGCAGATATTCATAGTTCGAATATTTCGGATCATGCTGCTGTGTCTCTTGTCCTGGAGGATGTCAGACCGGTGGTGGACTCGGGAAGATGGGGGTTTGATAGGAACTGGTTGGCGGATGTTGACTTCCAGCTGCAACTGAAATTGGCCATAAAGGATTATTTTGAGCTTAATCCCCCTCATCTGTCCTCTGGGTGGGCAAGATGGGAAGGCTTTAAAGCCTCTATGCGGGCAGTTATCACTAGCTTCAGTATTGGACAGGCAAAACTCAATAAGCAGCGTCTGAATGCGCTAGATATGCAAATTAAGGCAGGAGAAGGGCTTTTGGCTAGGAGAGCGGACCCTTGTGTGCTGCTCCGACTACAGCGCCTACGCTTTCGGTACAATCAAATTCTCACTTCTGAGGCGGTTAAGCATATCCATTTGCAGGAGGGTTTATATTACTGGGAGGGGGATAAGGCAGGTAAGCTCTTAGCTGGTCGACTGAAGGCCCGGAAAGAAATGGGGAGAGTTGCCGCCCCTTCGGGATGCCGGTAGGGATGTCGTAGAGGTTAAGGACCCGGCAATCCTAGAGCTGTTTAAAGCTTTTTATGAGCGACTATACTCCTCAGAGACGGCCTGCTCTTCTGAGGCCTTTCAGCAGCTCCTGTCTAAGGTCCAGAGACCAGAGTTGAGTCCTGAGCTGATGCTCCTATTGGACCTACCCATCTCTTTGAAGGAAATTGGCGAAGCAGTCGCCTCCCTGGACGTAGGCAAAGCGGCGGGCCCAGATGGCCTGCCGGCTGAGTTTTATAAAGTGTTCTTCCAAGAGCTAGGGCCTTCTATGCTGCAATATTATCAAGCCCTCCTGGAGGAGTGTCCTCGGATTGGTTCTTTTGCGGCTGCGAATATTGTTGTAATAGAGAAACCTGGAAGGGACCCGCTGGAAGTCGGGAATTACCGTCCCATCTCCTTGTTAAATGCGGATTACAAGATTTATGCTACCATTCTAGCGAATCGCCTGTCTTCTGCACTCCCGCTGTTGATCCACCCAGATCAATGTGGTTTTTTTGGCTGGTCGTTCGACTGCGGATAATGCTAGACTCTTGTGCCATGTATTGGTCGCGACCGAGTCCCAAGAGGTACCCGGAGTCGGTTTGTCCCTTGACACTGAGAAGGCCTTCGACCGCCTGGAATGGTCATTCCTGTTTCATACCCTGCGGTGGTTTGGGATTGGGGATGGATTTCTTGATCTCCTGAGAGTGATGTATGCTAACCCCACTGCCCGAATATGTGTTAACAATGCCTGTTCACAGGAATTTCACTTAGGCAGAGGAACGCGGCAGGGATGCCCTCTCTCGCCTCTGTTATTCAACTTGGCCCTGGAGCCTTTAACTCTCTTAATCCGTCAGAATTCGCTGATTCAGGGCGTCCGGATTGCTGACACGGAGATAAAATTGTCGGCTTATGCTGATGACTTGTTGCTTTTCACTCATCCGGACTCGGTTCCGCACATCCTCACTCAGATTGGGGACTATGCAGCTCTATCAGGCTACAAGATTAATTGGTCGAAATCTGTCGCCTTCCCTTTGAACTCCCGGGTCTTCAAATCCCATATGGCCTCACACCCGTTTGTATGGGAACCAGGGTCGGTCAAATATCTAGGGGTTCACTATTGTTTTCCCTTGGAGGACACGGTCCGTTTAAATGCAGAAAAGATCGTGGCCACGGCGAAGCTTCTGACCACCAAATGGTCTCCCTTGTTGCTGTCGTGGTGGGGTCACCTGACTATTACCCCTAAAATTAATTACATTCTGGAAATGTTGCCGATATTATTTTCTAATCAGGTGTACAAGCAGGTTGAAAGAATACTTGTGGACTTTCTGTGGAATGGCAAACCCCCGCGTATTGCGCTCTCTAAACTTAAGAGATCCAAGGGAGAGGGGGGTGTGAACTTTCCCGATTTTAAGAGGTATCATTGTGCCTTTCTGATCAAACAAGGGGGCCGGTGGATGGAGGAGGTGTCTACCCTCAATCCTGTTTGGTTGACCCTGGAGAGGAGCATTGCGTCCCCGTTTCCCTTGCCGCTGGCCTCTGGTATGCTCTTTCCTCTGGCCAAGCGGGGATCTTTGCTCCTCGTGGCAGTACAGAGGGCTTTTCAGGAGGTGTTCGCCCAGGGAACGCTGGCGGATCGATTCTCTCTTGACCTCCCGATCTGGTACAATCCCCTCTTTAAGATTGCCGCTAAGCCCATCGCTTGGGCCCAATGGTACAACAGAGGAGTATGGACGCTGGGGCAAATTGTCAGTAATGGGCACTGGAAGGCCTTTTCTGACCTGCAGCTAGAATTCAACATCCCAGGAGTGCTAGTTTTCCAATGGTTGCAGCTGAAACACTGTATAGGGAAAGCTCTGGGAGCGGTTGGGTTCTCCGGGGAGCCTGGGGAGACATTGATCCAAATTACCCATGCGTGGGTGGGCAGGGGTATCGCTTCAGCGTTGTACAAATGGTTTGGACAACAATTGTCCACATGTGTCCAGAGGACGCAGGAGAAATGGGAGCGCGAATCTAGCGTTGCCCCGTCCTCAAGGAATTGGGAGGTTTTCTGGGCCAAACAAACGCGCATATCCAAGTCAGCCTCAGTTACACAGACCCTATTTTTTTTCGCCCACAGAGCCTTCATTACGCCAGAGAAGATTAGCAAGTGGGACAATTCAACTAGCAGCAATTGCTGGTTCTGTCAGGTTGAAGTGGGGACCTTCTGACATACTGTGTTGGAATGTTCCCATCTCTGTACCTACTGGTCCCAGGTTTGGGCTCGTATTCAAGAAATCTTAGTTTTTCGGGCCCCTCTCTCATGGGATACCCTGGTCTTCCGCTCTGTCTCTGGGGTCCCCCTGCGGGATCGGTATGACTCCTTTCTTCTAGATTTCCTTTTAGGGATTGCCATTTTTTGCCGCTTGCGTAACTGGAAAGTGCTGTCGGATCTCCAGTGGCAGGTCTGGTGGAACTGCGTATGCCTGTATAGTAAATATGAAAGGATGCCACAAAAGGGTGTGCAACCCCTGACCAGCGATGGGAGAAAGTGGCAACCCCTATTGCACTTTTGTAATGCAGCTCGATGCTCTGTTGTAGATTGATTCTCCTGTGCCCTGCGAGTGGTTACATTGTACGGCTCTTTGCTTAATATTCACGACCTGGCATGTATAAGGATGGGGGTAGGGAGAGTTGTAGCCCTGGAGGTGGATGTGAGGGGGACGGGAGGTGGGGGGGTTGGGAGGGACGATGGGGGTTGACTGTTGTTTATGTTGTGTTTTTCTTTTGGTTGTGCAAAAAAACTTAAATAAACTTTAAAAAAAAAAAAAAAAAAAAAAAGGTTTGGACTAGTTCCTGGAGGAAAGGTCCATAAACCATTATTAAAAGGGACACAGGATATCACTGCTTGATCCAATACAAGCATTGTGGAACCTCTGTCTTTTGGGGAGACTGCTAGGTACTTATGACCTAGATTGGCTACTGTTGGAAACAGGATACTGGGCTGGATGAACCTTGGTCTGACCCAGTATGGCATATCTTATGTTCTTATGAGAGAGGAGGCACTCTGGGTTAAACTAGAAAGAGGGAAAGAGAAATCTATTTGCATTGGTGTGATATACAGACCTCCCTTGTAGGAGGAAGAGGTGGCTGGAGAGTTAATTGAAGACATATGCAGCATTGCTAGAAATGGGGAAGTGCTACTGATAGGGTATTTCAATATGCCAGATGTTGATTGGCACATTCCTGCATCAGTATCATCTAGAAGTAAGGAGGTCCTGGATTCTCTACAAGGATAACTATTCAGGCAACTGGTAACAGACCCCACACATGAAGGGGCCATACTGGACTTGGTGCTTACCAATGGTGAAAGTGTTTCTGATGTTATAGTTTGAGATCATTTTGCATCTCGTGATCACCAGATGGTGTGGTTCAGTATTTGGACTAGGGCTGACAGAATCCATTCAAAAGTGAGGGTCTTAGACTTTAGGAAAATTAACTTTGCCAAGATAGGCCAATACCTCAGGGAGTAGTTAGCGGGATGGGAACAGCTGGGGGATGTAGAAAAACAGTGGGCAAAACTGAAAGGGGATATTTTAAGGGCAACCAACCTTTTTGTTAAAATGGTAAATAAAGGTAAAAGGGAAAGGAGACCGCTATGGCTTTCAAAAGAAGTAGCTGAAAAGGTGATGAAAATGAGGGAGGCCTTCATGAAATACAAGAGATCACAGAGAGAGGAATACAGGCATCTATATTTGGAAAAACTTAGAGAAGCTAGCAAAGTAGTCAGGAAAGCAAGGATTCAAAAAGAGGAGGAAATAGCCAATGTAATAAAATGGGGGGATAAGACATTTTTCAGATATGTTAGTGAGACGAGGAAGGGCAAAAGTGGTATTATCAGATTCAAGAGAGAAGGGAAGGAATATGTAGCAGCTGATGAGGATAAAGTGGAATTGCTTAACAAATATTTCTGTTCTGTGTTCACAGATGAAGATCCAGGAACAGGACCTCAGAGAACATCCACAAACATGAACATAAGCGAGGGGCATTTTGAACAATTTTCAGGAGACTGTTCATGAGAAAGCAGCTCAAGTTAAAGTAAAAAAAGCGATGGGACCAGATGGGATACACCTTAGAATACTGAGGGAACTTGGAGACGTTCTAGCAGCTCCACTGACTGACCTTTTCAATTCCTCATTGGAGTCGGGAGTGGTGCCAAAGGACTGGAGAGAGGCTCATGTAGTCCCTTTACACAAAAGCAGAAATAAGGATGTGATTGAAAACTACAGGCTGGTTAGTTTAACTTCGGTGATGAGTAAATTATTGGAAACACTGCTGAAAGAGAAAATAGTGATATTTGTGGAGTCTAGCAGATTACAGGATCTAAGGCAGCATGGATTCACAAGAGGCAAGTCTTGTCAGAGAAATCTGATTGATTTCTTTGACTGGGTGACCAGGGAGTTGGACCGAGGGAGAGCCCTAGATGTGGTGTATTTAGATTTCAGTAAAGCCTTTGACACTGTTCCTCGCAGGCGACTTATAAACAAACTGAGCACCCTAGAGATGGACCTTAAAATTACTGCTTGGGTTAGAAATTAGTTGAGTGGGAGGCGACAAAGGGTACAGGGAAATGGAGCTCACCCTGAGGAGAAGGAACTTACCAGTGGTGTGCCCCAGGGATCTGTTCTTGGTCTGATTCTTTTAACATCTTTGTTAGTGATATAGCGGAAGGGCTGTCATGTAAGGTTTGCCTCTTTGCGGATGATACCAAAATCTGCAATAGACTAGACACCCAGGAAGGTGTAGATAACATGAGGAGGGATCTAGCTAAACTTGAAGAATAGTCTAGAATATAGCATCTGGGACTTAATGTTAAAAATGCAATGTAATGCATTTGTGCTGCAGCAATCCAGGGGAGCAATACAGTGTAGGGGGTGAAGTACCTTTGTCCATTAAAGAACAGCGGGACCTCGGTGTGGTTGTGTCTGATGATCTTACAGTAGCTAAACAGGTAGAAAAGGCAACAGCAAAAGCTAGAAGGATGCTTGGGTGCATAGGGAGAGGAATAGCTAGCAGAAAAAAGGAAGTGATAGTTCGTCTGTATAAGTCTTTGGTGCAACCTTATTTGGAGTATTGTGTGCAATTCTCAAGACTGCTCCTATGTCACTACCCTTCCTGCCCCCTCCCCTTCGGTTAATTCTTGTCCAACATTCTCTATCCCCTTCTGTCAGTTCCCTTCCAGCCCTCTCCCTCTGTATCTGCTCTCTTCCAGCCCTATCTTTTCAAATCTATCAGTTCCCTTCCAGTCCTCTCTTTCCCCCTGTGTCAGCTCCCTTCCTGCCCTCTATTTGCCCCTCTGTTTGCTTTCCCATTCTATCAGTTCCCTTCCAGTCCTCTCTTTCCCCATATGTCAGCTCTCTTCCAGACCTCTTTCCCTCTTGCAGTTCCATTCCAGCCCTCTCTTTCTCCCATGTCTGTTCCTTTCCAGCCCTTTCTTTCTCCCATGTCAGCTCCATTCAAGCCCTCTCTTTCCCTATCAGTCAGCTTCCTTCCAGCCCTCTCTTTCGCCTGTGTCAGCTCCCTTCCACCCCTCTTTCATGCCTCTCGTTGCTCCATTTGATCTCTCTCTTTCCCCCTCTGTCAGCTCACTTTCCCTCTGTCAGTTCAC
Source organism: Ichthyophis bannanicus (assembly GCA_033557465.1). Classification (NCBI taxonomy): domain Eukaryota; kingdom Metazoa; phylum Chordata; class Amphibia; order Gymnophiona; family Ichthyophiidae; genus Ichthyophis; species Ichthyophis bannanicus. The sequence goes on along the minus strand of CM066031.1, from coordinate 914,488,176 downwards.
TTCCAGCCCTCTCTTTCCCCCTATGTCAGCTCCATTCAAGCCCTCTCTTTCTCATCTGCCATTTACCTTTCAGCCCTCTCTTTCTCCATGTCAGCTCCCTTCCAGTGCTCTCTTTCCCCCTCGGTTAGTTCTATTCCAGCCACTCTTTGCCCCTGTGTCAGCTCCCATCAGCCCTCTCTTTCCTCCTTGGTCAGCTCCCTTCCAACCCTCTCTTTCACCTCTGTCAGCTCTCTTTTGGCCCTCCTTTCCCACCTCTGGTTGCTCCATTTGAGCTCTCTTTCCTTCTCTGTCAGTTCATTTCAAGCCCTCTATTTCCCCCTCTTTCAGGTTCCTTCCTGCCATCTCCTTGCCCCTCTGTCAGTTCCCTTCCAACCCTCTCTTTCACTATCTGTCAGCTCCCATCCAGCCCTCTCCCACTCTCTCAGTTCCCTTCTCGCCCTCTCTTTCCCCAGTGAAGCTACAGGGTAACCTATTTAAGACTAATAAGAGAAAATATTTTTTCACTTAACATGTAATCCAATTCTAGCAAAAGCTGTTAGGGTAGCCGTGTTTAAAAAAGGTTTGGACAAGTTCCTGGAGGAAAGGTTCATAAACCATGATTAAGGTGGACCCAGAATATCTACTGCTTGCCCCAATACAAGCACTGTGGAACCTGTGTCTTTTGGGGGAACTGCTAGATACTTGTGACCTAGGTTGGCCACTGTCGGAAACAGGATACTGGGCTTGATGGACCTTAGTCTGACCCAGTATGGCATATCTTATGTTCTTATGTTCCCCCTCTGTCAGCTCTCTTCCAGTCCCCTCTTATTTATTTATTTTATTTATTTAACTGTATTTATATCCCGCTTTTCACCGGGTCAAAGCAGTTTAACATCAAAGGGGTGGGGGACAGTAATCAATTCTTAAGGTGGAGGGGCTGTCACCAGTGAGGCCAACATTAATGATCTGAACAGACATTAAGGACTTAAACAATGGACATCAGTTTCTTAGTAGGTAGATCTGTGGGTATGTTAGAAGGTCTGGAGGGGTAGTCAGTGATGGATGTTTGTTTCTGGTCCAAGGTATTCCTGGAACAGGATGGTTTTTAGTTGTTTCCTGAATTTTGAAGGATCTCCGTTGTTTCTGATTTGACTTGGTAGGGAGTTCCAGAGGGATGGAGCATATAGTTCGAAGGCTCTGTTGCAGGTCCGTTGATTGTATTTAGTTCGTTCGTGGGAGATGGTGAGGGTGTTGCTGGTGGTTTGTCTGGTTGTTCTATTGTGGGTGGGTTGGGGCAGTAGAGTGCAGAGCTGGGAAGTCTGAGTTTGATAGAGGGCTTTGTGGATAAGTAGGGCAGATTTGTGTTTGATTCTTTCTTCGAGAGGGAGATGTGCAGTTCTCTCAGGATTGGGGTGATGTGATCTTGTTTTTTTGCTTTCTGGATAATTCTTGATGTGGTATTTAAGGCAGTTCGTAGTGGGTTGGTGTGGGTGGCGGGTAGTCCGTGATAGATTATATTGCAGTAGTCCAGGTGGGGGAGCGTCAGCTTGCATGACTGTCCTGAAGTCCTGTGGATCAATGAGAGGCCTGAGGCGTTGTACTGTTTTAGCCTTGTGGAATATTATTCCGGTAGTCTTTTTGATCTGTTGCTTGAGTGTGAGTGCTTGGTCTATGATGATTCCTAAGTATTTTATGTGAGGTTGAATTTGTATTTGTGTGGCTCCTAAGTTGAGGTGTGGAGGTGGTATGAAGTTTGGGTCCTTGGTTACTATGAGTGCTTCTGTTTTTTTTTATGTTGATGGATAGGTTGTTCCTTTGTAGCCAGTTCGAGACTTCTATGAAGCAATCTGATAGGTGGTTGTTCGTTGGGTTGGTGGTTGTGATTGGTCCATAGAGCATTATGTTATCTGCTGATGTTATGGGCACGTATGATTGAGCAGAGTGGTTGCAGGTAGATGTTGAAGAGCATGGCGGATAGTGTGGATCCTTGGGGTACTCCTTGGTGTTGCTGAAGGGGGGGGGGAATTTGCTATGCTTGTGCGGATCAGTTGTTGTCTATTGGTCAGGTAGGAGTGGAACCATTGAAGTACGACAATTTTGATGCCAATTTCTTGGAGTCTGTGTAGGAGGATGTTGTGGGAGATGGTGTCAAAGGCTGCAGATATGTCCAGGAAGATCATAGCATATCCAGAGTGCTTGGTCTGTGTGCCCTTGATGAGGGTGTTCATTACTCTTCCCCACCTCTCTCACTTTCCTTTGAGCCCACTATTTCCTCCTTTATCAGTTCCCTTCTTGCCCTCTTTTCCCCTCTGTCAGCTCCCTGCCAGCCTCTCTTTTCACTCTGTCAGGTCCCTTCCAGCCCTCTCATTGTCCCTCTGTCAGCTCCCTTTCACCCTCTCTTTGCACCTCTGTCAGCACTCTTCCAATCCTCTCTTTCCCTCACTGTCAGTCCCTTCCAGCACTATCCTTGCCACACTGTCAGCTCCTTTCTAGGCCTATAATCCTTGTTCAGCAACCTTCCAGCCCCCTCTTTTGCCCTCTGTCTTCTCCCTCCTCGCCCTCTTTCCTCGACTGTCATCTCCTCTCAAGCCCCATTTTCCACCTCTGTCAGCTCTCTTCCAGACCTCTCTTTCCCTTTGTCAGCTCCCTTCCAACCTCCTCTTTCACCCTCTGTCAGCTCCCTTCCAGTCCTCTCCTTCCCCCGCTGTCAGCTTCCTTCCAGCCCTCTTTCCCTTCTCTGTTCCCTTCCAATCCTCTCTTTCACCCTCTATCAGCTCTCTTCCAGCAAACTTTCCCCTCTCTCAGTTCCCTTCCAGCCCTCTCTTTCACCCTCTGTCAGCTCTCTTCTAGAAATCTCTTTCCCCTCTCTCAGTTCCATTCCAGTCCTCTTTCAACCTATATCTACTCCCTAACAGCCCTCTCCCCATCTCAGTTCCCTTCCGCCCTCTCTTTCACTTGTGTCAGAACAAGGTCCATCAAGCCCAATTTCCCAGTACCTAGCAGTTTTCCCAAAAGACACAGGTTCCTCAGTGCTTGTATTGGGTCAAGCAGTGATATCCTGGGTCCCTTTTAATAATGGTTTATGGACCTTTCCTCCAGGAACTTGTCCAAACCTTTTTTAAACCCAGCTACACTAACTTAAGATACGGTGACCAGAATTGCACACAACATTCAAGGTGCGGTCGCACCATGGTATGATACAGAGGCATTATAATATCCTTTGTTTTATTTTCCATTCCTTTCATAATGATACCTAGCATTCTATTTGCTCTCTTGGCCGCAGCTGCACACTGGGCGGAGGGTTTTAATATGTGATCCACGATGACGCCTAAATCTTTTTCCTTGGTGGTGGATCGCAATGTGGAACCTTGCATCGTGTAACCATAGTTTCGGTTGTTCTTTCCTAGGTGCATAACTTTGCACTTGTCCACATTAAATTTCATCTGCTATTTTGATGCCCAGTCTTCCAATTTATCAAGATCTTCTTGCAATTTTCCACAATCCTCTTGGGATTTAACAACTTTAAATAGTTTAGTGTCATCTGCAAATTTGATAACCTCACTCGTTATTCCCTTTTCCAGGTCATTTATGAATATGTTAAAAAGCAGCGGACCCAGCACAGATCCCTGGGGTACTCCACTATTCACCTTTTTCCATTGGGAAAATTAGCCATTTAGCCCTACCCCCTGCTTTCTATCTTGTAACCAGTTTCTGATCCACAATAGTATATCACCTCCTATCCCATGACTTTTTAGTTTTGCCAAAAGTCTCTGATGAGAGACCTTGTCAAAGGCTTTCTGAAAGTACAGATACACTATATCAACCGACTCACCTTTGTCTACCTGTTTATTCATACCTTCAAAAAAACATAACAGATTAGTAAGACAAGATCTTCCTTGTCTAAAGCCATGTTGGCTGTCTCCCATTAAGCCATGACTATCTACATGTTCTTTATAATGGTTTCTACCATTTTTCCCGGTACCAACATCAGGCTCACCGGTCTGTAATTTCCCGGATCACCCCGGAACCCTTTTTAAAAATTGGCGTTAGATTGGCGATCCTCCAATCTTCAGGTATTACAGATGATTTTAATGATAGTTCACAGATTACTAATAGCAGGTCTGAAATCTCATATTTCAGTTCTTTCAACACCATTGGATGTATACCATCCGGTCCAGGTGATTTGCTACTCTTCAGTTTATCAAATAGTTGTAATACATCTTCCCGGTGTAGCGATATTTCTTTCAATTTTCTTCTGCAGCATCACCTTTAAATACCACTTCAGTCATGGGTAACATCCCTACATCTTCTTCAGTAAAGACCGAAGCAAAGAATTCATTCAGTCTCTCCGCTATAGCCTAGTCCCCTCTTACTGTCCCTTTTACCACTCTATCATCTAATGGTCCAACTGACTCTCTCACAGGTTTTTTTTGCTACGAATGTACTTGAAAAAGTCTTTGTTATGCGTTTTTGCTTCCACAGCAAGTTTTTTTCTCAAATTCTCTCTTTGCCTGCATTATCAATGCCTTGCATTTAATTTGCCAGTACTTGTGCTCTTTCCAGCTTTCGTCATTTGGCTCTTTTTTCCATTTCCTGAAAGATGCTTTTTTGGCAACAACAGTCTCTCTGTCCTCATTTTTAAACCATGCTGCCAGTTTTTTGGACTTCTTTCCACTTTTCTTAAAACGTGGAATACAGCTGGTCTGGGCTTCCAAGATAATATATATTTTTTTATTTATTTATAAGTTTCAATTACATCTCAAGAAACAAATTCAATACAAAAAGCATAACGTCCAAAGCAGATGCAATACAAAATCGCAATACATTAGTCCTCATCAAGAAGGAGCTTGAAAACAAAATAAAGAAGGAAAATCCCATCATAGCCCGATAATTCCCTGGCAATCCCAGAAGACAAAGAACCAAAGAAACAAAATCAAGCCAGAATCACTCTTCATCCCTTATCCTTTAAAAAATCTAATAATTGTTGAACCTCCCCAAAAACATAACGTTTACCTTGAAACACTATATGACACTTGCAAGGAAATTTCCTTGCAAGTGTCACATAGTGTTCCAAGATAATATTTTTAAACACCACCCAAGCTTGATGCAAGTCTTTTACCTTTGCAACTGCTCCTTTTATTTTTTTGTTAACTATTTTCCTCATTTTATTTTCCTTTCAAAAGTTAAAAGGTAGTACTGGGGATTTCCTTACTATCCCTCCTCCATTAATTAAATCAAACGCAATCATGCTATGATCACTATTACCAAGTGGCCCCAACACCCTTATCTCTTGCACCAGATCTGGTGTTCCTCTGAGGACTGTTCAAAATGGCTTCCCTTCTGATCGGTTCATGAACCAGCTGCTCCAAGAAGCAGTCATTTATTTCATCTAGAAACTTTATCTCCCTAGCATGTCCTGCCGTGACATTGACCCAGTTGATACCGGTGTAATAGAAATCACCCATTATTCTTACTGTGCTATAATTTTTGTTAGCTTCCCTGATTTCTTTGAGCATTTCATCATCCATTTGTTCATTTTGGCCAGGCAGTCGATAGTACAACCCCACCGCCATTGCCTTCCCCTTTTTACATGGAATTTTAATCCATAGAGATTCTACAGTGAATTTTGTTTCCTGCAAAACTTTAATCCTTTGTGACTCAATGCCCTCTCTAACATAGAGTGCAACCCCTCCACCAATTTGATCAGTTCTATCATTACAATATAGTTTGTACCCAGGTATCACAGTGTCCCACTTTTTGTCCTCTTTCCTCCATGTCTCTGAGATAACAGTCATATCTAACTTGTCATTTAGTGCTATATATTCTAACTCTCCTATCTTATTTTTTAGACTTCTAGCATTTGCATACAAGCATTTTAGAGACTGTATTTTATTCATATTAATCTGGTTATCGGTAGGCAGGGGTAATTTGGAATCTTTAAGTTCTGTGTGCTCTGTACTCAAGGGCATTTGGGCTACCTTTGTCTTTATTGGAACCTCTCTGCTGATGTGCCCTAACTTAATTTTTTTGGTATATTCCTTCAAAGATACATTGTTCCGAACAATGCGCTCTTGGGCGACTGTCTGCTCTCCCCTATCATCTAGTTTAAAAGCTGCTCTATCTCCTTTTTAAAGGTTAATGCCAGCAGCCTGGTTCCATCCCAATTAAGGTGAAGCAAATCCCTTTGGAAGAGCCCCTCCTTTCCCCAGAATGTTCCCCAGTTCCTAACAAATCCAAAACCCTCATCCTTGCACCATTGTCTCATCCATGCATTGAGACTCCGGAGCTCTGCCTGCCTTTTGGTCCTGCGCGTCGAAAAGGAAGCATTTCGGAGAACGCTACCCTGGAAGGTCTAGATTTCAAATTCCTACCTAAAAGCCTAAATTTAGCCTCCAGAACCTCCCTATCACATTTTCCTATGTCATTGGTACTGACGTGTACCAAGACAGCAGACTCCTCCCCATCACCATTCTTGCCTAGGTGGCGCGTGAGGTTCGCTACCTTCGCACCAGGCAGGCATGTTACCAGGCAATCATCACGTCCACCAGCCACCCAGATGTCTACATGCTTAATGATCAAATCACCAATTATAACGGTTGTCCTGACCCTTCCCTCATGGGCACATGACCCTGGAGAAACATCCTCAGTACGAGAGGGTTTTACATCACCTGGAGGACAGGTCCTTAGCTATAGGATTACTTCCTGCCACACCAGGGTGATGCTCTCCTGTCATGTGACTTCTCTCCTCCATGGCAACAGGGATGCTGCCAGACTGGAGGTGGGACTTCAGGACTATATCCCTGTAGGGCTTGTCTATGTACCTCTCTGTCTTCCTTATGTCGTCCAAGTCTGCTACTCTGCCTCCAGAGATCGGACTTGTTCCCTGAGAGCAAAGAGCTCCTTGAACCTTGTGCACACGTAAGGCCCCTCACTAAATGGGAGACAATCATAAATGTGACACTCAATGCAAAAGACTGGAAAGCCCCCATCTCGCTGCTGGACTGCTGTCTACATTTTAGTTTTAAGGTTGTGTTTAGATATTTAAGTTCTTTACTTACTAAGGGTTGCTGGGGATACTTATACTAATAAAACTGTACCTAATATGTTTAATGTACTTTGTTCACCTGAAATTTAATTAATCTCACATACTTAATTTATGATGATGAGAATAAAGAGCTGCACTTGAGAGTGAATATGGCACCTCCTTTCCTTTAAGAGGTTTAAGCACCTATAAAGCTACGATTATCCCAGGGGTGGGTGGGTGATGAGGAAGGAGGGAGGGAAAGAAGACTTATTAAAAGCTGGCTGCTACACAGTACCCTGTCCTGTGCTTCTAAGGTAATCTGTGACCAATCTCCAGGGGGAGTCCCACAGCCCTTGCTTGGATAAGAGGGAGTCTTGTGTTCTAAATTTAACTAGAACGCTCTCTTCTGTATTTTAAATTTAAACTAAAAAAACCCTCTGCTACTAGGCCCTGACTGACAAATACACTGGATTCACAGATTAATCAGCTTTAATCTAATGAATTCCCTTTACCCCAAGATTTAGAAAAATTCCCAGAAGTAAATACTTACAATTACAGATCTCTCTCCAGAAGTAGCAGTCCCCATTTGTAGTCCTTCAAAGGGAAGGGAGCTGACATAGGGGGAAAGAGATGGATGGAAGGGTGTTGACAGGGGGGGGGGATGAGAGGGCTGAAAGGGAACTGACAGAGGGGGATTGAGAGGGCTTGAATGGAACTGACATAGGGGACAAGAGAGTGCTGGAAGGGAATTGATAGAGAGGGAAAGAGGGCAGGAAGAGAGCAACAGTGGGGGAAAGGGAGGGCTGGATGAGAGCTGACAGAGAGAGAAGGGGAGGGTTGGAAGGGAGAGGGTGAAAGAGGGGGCTGGAAGGGAGCTTATAGAAGGGGAAAAAGAGGTCTGGATGAGAGCTGACACAAGTGGAAAAAAGGGCTGTAATGCAGTGGACATAGGCAAAGATAGGGCTGGAAGGGAAATGACAGAGGGGGAAAGAGTGCTGGAAGGAAACTGACTGGGGGAAAGAGAGGGTTGGGAAGGAGCTGACAGAGGGGGAAAATGGGTCTTGAGGGGAGATGACAGTCGAAGAAAGAGAGGGCTGTAAGGTAGCTGAGAGGGCAAAAGAGGGGGCTGGAAGGTTGCTGAATAAGGGTGAAAGATGCCTGAAAGGGAGCTAAGAGCGGGGCAAAGAAGGTGAAAGGGAGCTGATAGAGGGACATTGAGAGGGCTGCAAAGGACCTGACAGAGTGAAAAAAGAGGCTGGAAGGGAGCTGACAGAGGGGAAAAGAGGGCAAGATGGGAACTGATAGAGGAGAAAATAGTGGTCTCAAAGGGAAGTGAGAGGGGGGAAGGGGACTGGAAGAGAGCTGACAGAGGGGGGAAAGAGAGAGCTCGAAGGGAATTGGCAGTGGCAAGGTGATGGCAGGAAGGAACCTGAAAGAGGGCTGGAAGGGAACTGACAGAGAAAGAGAGAGCTCAAATGGAGCAACCAGAGACGGGAAATAAAGGGCTAGAAGAGAGATGACAGAGGCAAAACAGAGGGTTGGAAGGGAGCTGACCGAGGGGGAAAGAGAGGGCTGGATGGGAGCTGACAGAGGGGCAAAGAGTGGCTGGAATTGAACTAATTGAAGGGGAAAGAGCGCTGGAAGCGAGGTGACATGGGAGAAAGAGAGTGCTGAAAGTTAAATGCCAGAGGGGAAGGAGAGGGCTTGAATGGAGCTGACAGATGGGGAAAGAGAGGGCTGGAAGAGAACAGACAGAGGGGGAAAGAGGTCCGAATAGGAGCTGACACAGGGGAAAGAGAGGGCTGGATGGGAGCTGACAGAAGGGGAAGGAGAGGGCAGGAAGAGAGCTGACAGAGGGGCAAAGAGAGAGCTCAAAATGAGCAACCAGAGGCAGGAAAGAGGGGTGGATGAGAACTGATAGATTGGGAAAGATAGGGGGGCTGGAAGGAGTGACCCAGGGAAAGGAGTAGGCTGGAAGTGAACTGAAAGAGTGGAAAAGATGGAGCTGGAAGACAGCTGACAGAGGGGGGAAACAGAGGACTGGAAGGCAGCTGACAGAAGGGGAAAGGGGGCTGGAAGGGAGCAGACCCAGGGGAAAGAGAAGGCTGGAAGGCAGCTGACGGAAGGGGAAAAAGGGGGCTGGAAGGCAGCTGACAGAAGGGGAAAGAGGGGGCTGGAAGGCAGCTGACGGAAGGGGAAAGAGGGGGCTGGAAGGCAGCTGATCCAGGGGAAAGAGAAGGCTGGAAATGAGCTGAAAGAGTGGGAAAGATGGGGCTGGAAGGCAGCTGACGGAAGGGGAAAGAGGGGGCTGGAAGGCAGCTGACCGAGGGGGAAAGAGAGGGCTGGAAGGCAGCTGACAGAAGGGTAGAGGGGGCTGGAAGGGAGCTGACTGAGGGGGAAAGATGGCTGGAAGGGAGCTAACAAAAGGGCAAAGAGAGGCTGGAACAAAGCTGACAGAGGTGCAAAGAGGGCTGCAAGGCAGCTGACGGGGGAACGAGAGGCCTGGAAGGAAGCTGACAAATGGGAAAAGAGTGGGCTGGAAGGGAGATGATAAAGGGGAAAGACAGGGCTGGAAGGAAACTGACAGTGGAGGAAAGAGAGGACTGGAAGAGAGTTGACAGAGGGAAAAGAGAGGGCTGGATGAGAGCTGACAGAGGGGGAAAGAGAGGGCTGGAATGGAGTTGACAGAGGGGGAAGGGGAGGGCTGGAATGGGACTGATAGAATGAGAAAGAGATGACTGGAAGGGAGCTGACAGAGGTGAAAGAGAGTGCTGGAAGGGAGCTGACAGAGGTGGAAAGAGAGTGCTGGAAGGGAGCTGACAGAGGTGGAAGGAGAGTGCTGGAAGGGAGCTGACACAGGTGAAAGATGGGGCTGGAAGGGAGCCAACAGAGGGGTAAAGACAGGGTGGAAGGGAGCTGATAGAGGGGGAAAGAGGGCTTTCAGAGCCACGAAGGGAGTTTCCTTCTCCTCGTGGCTCTGTTTGTTAAGCTCGCTGGGGCTGATGGGAATTTTCCCATCAGCCCCGGCAGGCTTAAAAGAACCGCGAGAGGGAAATTCTCCCTTCGTGGCTCTGAAAGCCATGCCGAGGAGAGTGATTGAGGCGGGCTCTGCCAGGCAACCGGAGGTGGGGGGGCCCCGTGGGAGACACTTGATCGCGGGAGACACTTCATTCTGCTGCTGCCATGGCAGCTGCAGCAGCAAGTTTCTTTTTTCTTTTAAGGTTTCCCTGGGCTGATGGGGGGAGGGGGATTAGGACTGATAATGGGCTATGGGGGGGATTAGGACTGGAAATGGGGTGATGGGGGGTTAGGACTGGACTGGTAATTGGCTATGGGGGGGTTAGGACTGGTAATGGGCTATGGGGGGGCTAGGACTAGAAATAGGGTGATGGGGGGCTAAGACTGGTAATGGGCTGATGGGGGGGTTAGGACTGGAGGTGGGCTGATGGGGGGCTTAGGACTGGTAATGGGCTATGGGGGCTAGGCCTGGTAATGGGCTGTGGGGGGGGGGGTTGCTAGTACTGGAAATGGGCTGAGTGGAAGGGGGTACTTGAACTGCAAATAGCTGATGGGGACGGGGGCTTGGAATAGAAATGGGCTAGGGGGGCTAGGACTGGAAATGGGGTGGCGGGGCTTGGAATAGAAATGGGCTAGGGGGGCTAGGACTGGAAATGGGGTGATGGGGGGTTAGGACTGGTAATGGGCTATAGAGGGGCTAGGACTGGAAGGGTGATAAGGGTTAGGGCTGGTAATGGGCTATGGGGGGGTTTAGGACTGGTAATGGGCTATGGGGGGGTTAGGACTGGTAATGGGCTATGGGGATCTAGGACTGGAAATAGGTTGATGGGGTTAGGACTGGTAATGGGCTATGGGGGGTGCTAAGACTGCTAATGGGCTGATGGAGGGGTTAGGACTGGGGGTGGGCTGATGGGGGTTAGGACTGGTAATGGGCTATGGGGGGGCTAAGACTGAAAATGGGGTGATGGTTGGCTTAGGACTGGTAATGGGCTGGGGGGGTTGCTAGTACTGGAAATGGTCTGAGTGGAAGGGGGGACTTGAACTGCAAATAGCTGATGGGGACGGGGGCTTGGAATTGAAATGGGCTGAGTGGAAGGGGGGCTTGAACTGCAAATAGCTGATGGGGACGGGGGCTTGGAATTGAAATGGGCTGAGTGGAAGGGGGGCTTGAACTGCAAATAGCTGATGGGAACGGGGGCTTGGAATTGAAATGGGCTGAGTGGAAGGGGGGCTTGAACTGCAAATAGCTGATGGGGAGGGAGGCTTTGAATGGAAATGGGCTGTGAGGGGAGGGAGCTAGGACTGGAAATGGGCTGAGTGGTGGGGGAGCTAGGACAGGAAATGGGCTGATGGAGGGGCAGGATAGGACTGGAAATGGGCTGTTGGGGTGCTAAGATTGGAAATGGGCTGTGGTGGGGGCTTAGATTGAAATGGACTCATGGAGGGACTAGAACTGGAAGTAGGCTCATTGGGGGCTTGGATTGGAAATGGGCTGAGTGGAGGGGAGCTAGGATTTGACATGGGCTGATGGTGGGGCCAGGAAAGGACTAGAAATGGGCTGGTGGGGGGGGGGGGCTGAGATTGGAAATGAGCTGATGGAGGGACTCGGATAGGACTGGAAATGGATGGGGGAGCTAGGACTGGAAATGGGCTGATGGTGGGGCTAGGATAGGATTGGACATGGGCTGATGGGGGGGGGCTAGGACTGGAAATGGGCTGATGCGGGGACTAGAAGGGAATGGATGCTGGGTGGGGCTGGAACTAGAAGGGAGCTGATGTTGGGGGAGGATTAGAATGGGATGGAGCTGGGAGAGTGAAATGGAGAGGGGAAAAATATTTTGTGTGGGAGGAAGAAAAATCTACAATTGGCCGGGTATTGGGAGAGTAAGTGGGGATTGAGGATGAAGGGGTAAAATTTGAGTGGATGAAAAAGGAATGAGGAAAGAGCAAAAGGAGAAAGATTAGTATGTTAAAGCAGATGTAGAGAGAGAATGGAAAAAAACTAGAAGAGAGAAGAAAGGACAAATGGACAGCAGACGATGGAGAGTTAGCAGAAGACACGAAGAAACCAGAAAAAGTGGCTGGAGCAATTGCAACTGAAAAAGAAATGCACAAAAGGTAGAAAAATATCTCTATTTTGAATTTATTAACTGGAATATGTCAGCTCTGGGAAATGTGCCTCATTGACGTCTGTGCTTTGTTTAGTACAAGAGGAAATTAATTTATAGTTTTATTTCTACAGTGTTGTTGTACATTCCAAGTTTGGCTTTTGGGGTTCCCAGTTTAATTATTGTCTTCCTGTTTCTAAATTGTGATTCCTTGTTTGGTGATGGTCTATGTTCTGCATGTGTAACTGAGCTGAGGTATTCTGTTTATGTAATTCATATTTGACATTGCCACTTCTTCTCTTTCCCCAGTAGGTCATGTATTGTTTTCTGAAATGTATTGGTTTAATATTTGCAGTGTTGCCTTTTGATAGGTAGAGTATGGTGCTATGTGAGTCCTGGTAGTGCTGTTACGATACAGCGGGTTTGCTATGGGTTCTAAATGGGCAGTGTCTGTAGTAGTTCCTAATGTGCCTGGCGGTTGGCACTGGATTATAGTAATATAGAAATCTTTTAGTCTTTCTTTATCCATACACTCATTAAGAGGCATGTTTACTAAAAGTTAGTGTATGGTAACATTATGCAAATATTTATGCAAATGAGGCCCCTTATGCAAAAGAGGCCCCGCGCTGCGTCTCCGCACATGACCCCGCACCCCCCTTGGGCCGCCCCTGTCTATATATATATAGTGCTGCACAAATGATAAGTAGTAGTAATAGTAGATCCAGTGATACAGGAGATTCAGGCACCAAAAGAAATGAGGTTGCAGTTGGAAGTGACCTAAAATGTGCAAACAGCTGGAGAATATCATGGCACAATTCCTAATCTCACATAATTGTATAGGTTTATTAGAAATTTGGATGGGAAAGTCAGACAGATCAGCACTACAGATTCAAGAGAATGCGGAGGCTTTTGTACACTTGCAGCTGGACATAGAAAATTTAGCAAATAGAAATAGAACGAACAGCATTTGCATTTTGGGGGTACACAAGAAGGGGTGGAAGGAGCTGATTGGTGAATTTGGAGGATTGGATCACCAAATTGCTTAATATGACTTTTGCAGCGCCATTTGAAATTGAGCAGGCTCATCGAGTACTCCTCACAGCCCTTAAGCAATGTTAAAAACCCCAAGCCCATAGTGGCAAAAATATTTTGCTATTCACAAACACTGCAAACACTATTGTAGCAGCAAAGCGCAGACAAACCAATGATACCAGGAGTCTGTTCAGAAGGTCCAAATCATTTATTTGTGCACAAGTCTCGAACCAGTCAATTTCAAAATGGCTGAGCAAAGTTTTCAAGCATTACAATAACTTTTATAGACTTTTGTTCCATTCTAGGTATAGAAAAACCTTTCATTGGTCCCGGTAACCTCCCGTACCTCCCGTACCTCTTCTATTGGTCCCGGTACTGATAAGTTTATCCAATTATGTCCCTTCTGTGGGCATGACACCTGCATGCCCCCCTTCTAGTCCCAATTACAATGGCCAGTTCATCAACTTGTTACTTTCACACTCTCAAGGCCATAGAACCAATTTGTGCGTGCAGAAGAGCGAGGTTCTGTAACTCATCTGTCAGCACTCCTCATTATTTCTTTGCAGATGTACTTTTTCTTATCAGTAACTTTTAAACATGTCTTTTCTGTATTTTTCCATCTTTCAGTTCTGCAGTTCTGCCTACCTAAGCTAATTCAATACTTCTACTGAGTTCTATCTTACAATAGCAGCATATTGGGGGATGTGCAATCCTATATGCCTCTCCACAGGCCTCATTTACAGGTCAAGCTAGCCATGCTGGCCTGCTTATGTCAGACACCGTGGGTCACAGGCCTGCACCTGCCACATTCCCCCCTTTGATTAATCTCACCCTATTACTCAATAAGGTGTGAGAGTTAAATCACTTAGAAAAGAATCACATCATGATTGAAGGATTTCTACTAGGGCTAGCTTTGTATAAAGCCATTATTTTAGTTGCGCTAACACCCATTCACTGGTAGTCTTGTGTAATTCAGTCTGATTGTAAATCATGGAATAATTCAATTCTTGGGCTTCCCAGGGCCCTTGATCTCCCATTTGGGTTCCGCCACAGAAATAACAATCTGTGATCTTAAGACTAGATACTACTGCTCTGGCTAATTCTAGAAATAAATTCTGTGAAGGGTGAGGGATCTCAAACTTATTTACATGCATAGCTTCATAAAAAGTATTATGAATATGATATTTAGATGACTTGTGGGCTTGAGTATTCAATCTGATATACACAATGGTCCCTGGATCTATTGATCCTCCAGCAATACGTAAACCAAACTTGTATTCTTGTTTCCATGCATGGGGATTGTGTATACGTAAGTGTAAGGGGTTGCAAGCATCTTTCTGACATTTATCATTTGTGGTTGGCTTGGTTAAAGTAGCCATCCGTTTATCTATTTTCTCATCAGTTATACCAGTGTTCCAGGTAGCATAAAAAAACACATCCCCAATACGGGCAATAGTAATCTGCCGCTGTAGCAGTACTATAGCCTGATCCCGTTTTACCTGTACACTTCCACCAATTTGTGGCACCTTCTGGACACATATACTTATGGTCATTTCTATACGCTTTCTCCCATGTACCACAGGTGGACTGACTATCTCTATTAATAGCATTACATGCATCAAAATTCAAAACAGCAGGTTTAGTAATGTCCTTAAGTGGTGGTGTAGCAGCTAATATAGGTCCATCTGCATCCTTCCATCTTATTTCCAACGTGTAATAGGATGGATTCTGATGCGGATTATAGCATGCTTTGATTTTGCCATGAGTGCAAACATTTAGTTCAGTGGTGTTATAGATACACCGAGTTACTGTTCCCTTGCAGGTATAGTAAGAATGATAAAGCAAAGTCTGAGTTACTTTCAGTCCAGTTCTAGTAGAAGTAATGCAAGCAGTGCATGGAGGTAAAGCATAAGTCAGTTCAAAACCTCCAAAGAAGGCAACCAAGGCAAAGCAGAAACAAAGATACATGTTGATGTTGATTGGAGTTCTTCTGAATCCTCAGCTTGCTGATCTTGATCACGACGGTCTTTTATTCTTCGTCCCGTTTGCTAATGAAGCAATTTAACGGGTGCTGAGTGTTGATTGAAGATCCTCAGGTTGTCCAGTACACATTGACCAACTTTTTAGCACTTTCAGTTGGCTTGTGAAGTCTGGCTTAGTCGATGTAGTCTCAAAGTAGTGTGTCAAATCACACACAAATTGGGTTCGTTGAAACAAAACTGTTGCTGCATGGAAAACAGCAATCCTCTTTGAAAGACTTGGCTACTGCAAAGCACTTGTGATGAAGTGTCTAAGCTGCTGGTTGCCGTCTCTAAGTAACTCGCAAGGGTACATCAGGATGCTGTTCCGCTGTCCACGGCTCTGGTTCAGGATCGGCGGCGGGCTTGACTCTGCTGTGGTGGATCCAGGCGTCGATCTCGGCTACCTTTACTGCAGTTGGGGTAGACAGGATGACGGTGTACGGTCCCTTCCAATGGGGTTCCAACGGTGTCTTCTTCCAATCTTTGATCCACACCGGAGTACCAGGCTGATAGGGATGCAAGGGTTCCGTCAAGTTGATAGGCAACTGGTCTTGGATCCAAGCATGGAGAGTCTGCAGAACAAAACTAAGAGCTAGGAGTTCTTGTCTGGTTACTTCTGAACCAATCTGGGCTAAACTTCCTTTGACTCTCTGCACTATTGGTGGGGGTTTACCATACAAAACTTCAAAAGGGGAAAATCCTGTTGACTTTACAGGGGCTGAGCGTATCCTGAGTAAGGCTATGGGGAGCACTTGGGGCCATTTCAAGTGTGTCTCCTGACAAAGCTTGGACATTTGGGCTTTCAAGGTACGATTCATTCGCTCAACTTTCCCTGAACTCTGGGGTCTGTATGCAGTGTGGAGTTTCCACTGTATCTGCAAAGCTTTTGCTAACTGCTGAGTAACTTGGGAGACAAATGAGGGTCCATTGTCTGACCCTATTACTGCTGGAATTCCGAACCTAGGGACAATCTCTCTCATTAAGACTTTGGTAACTTCTCGGGCTTTCTCAGTTCTGGTTGGGAATGCTTCTACCCACCCAGAGAAAGTACAAACTAATACTAATAGGTAATGGTATCCATTAGCTTTTGGCATTTCGGTAAAATCAACTTGGAGGTTGTGCATGGGGGTGACACCTCCTGACTGAACTCGGGGTGCTGTAATAAGGCCTTGCTTGGCATTATTTTTGGCACAGGTTAGACATTGACGTGCTACTGAGGCTGATATGGTTGTCATCAGAGGGATGTAGAAATGTGGTCTGAGTGCTTTTTCCATAGCACTCTTCCCATAGTGGGTGGCTTCGTGGAAGGCTTTGACAAAGGATGGTCCTAACAACTCAGGAATTACTATTCGTCCAGGAGGTTGACTGCCCTCTTCTGGTGGCAGCTCAATCCATCCATCTCTCAGTACTCCATTTTCTCTGTCACAATAGTAATCCAATTCTTTGGTGGTATATCGTGGGGTCCATAGATTCAAGGGTACTGGAAACAATGCTGCTTGCATTGGCATAGCTTGTGGGGCAATCTGTCCTGTCATAGCTGCTTGTCGTGCTGAGGCATCTGCAAATCTATTTCCTCGGGCAACTTCTCCTTTTCCTGCTTGATGTCCTCTACAATGCATGACAGCTACACGTGTTGGGGCCCAAACTGCATCAAGTAACATCAATATCTCGGGACCATACTTGACTGATTTTCCTCCGGATGTGATAAGTCCTCTTTCTTTATAGAGAGCTCCATGGGCATGTAAGGTGGTGAAGGCATATTTGGAATCTGTATATACATTTAGCACAAGTTTTTCTCCTAACAACAATGCTCTGGTGAGTGCTATCAATTCGGCTTTCTGGGCTGATGTGCCTGAGGCTAGAGCTGATGATTCAACTACTTCGTGTTGAGTGACGACTGCATATCCGGCACAGCGTCGTCCATCAAGGATGAGACTGCTCCCATCAACATAATAGATCTGGTCAGGATTGTCTATGGGCACATCTGTCAAGTCAGGTCGGCTGGAGAACACAGTCTCCATGACTTCGATACAGTCATGTTCTGGGAGTTCTTCACTGATGGGTATCAAGGTGGCTGGATTCAAGGCATGGCTCACTTCAAGTTGTATCTGTGGGTTTTCACATAACATGCTCTGGTACTTCAACATTCGGGAATTGGTGAGCCAATAATTTGCTTTTTGTTCCATAAGGGCAAGGACTGCATGTGGCACAGTGACTCGTATGTTCTGTCCTAGTGTGAGCTTGTCTGCTTCGCTCACTAGTAGTGCTGTAGCTGCAACTGCTCTCAAGCAAGGTGGCCATCCTTTGGCCACAGGGTCCAATTGTTTCGATAGGTATGCTACAGGTCGCTCCCAATTTCCCAATTTCTGAGTCAACATGCCCAAGGCATTTCCCTGTGCTTCATGTACAAACAAGTGGAAAGGTTTGTGGACATCTGGTAGTCCAAGTGCTGGTGATGACATCAATTCTTCTTTTAACTTCTGGAAGGCTGTAGCCTGCTCAAGTCCCCACTCCAGTGGTGACTTTTCTTCTCCTTTCGTGGCTTCATACAGTGGTTTGGCAATTTGGGCAAAGTTGGGTATCCAGATTCGGCAATATCCTGCCGCTCCCAGTAAGGCTCTGACTTGCTTTCTGGTTGTTGGAGTTGGAATTCTGCATACTGCTTCTTTTCTCTCTCTGCCTAATCTTCTGCTTCCTTGGGTAATACGAAAACCCAAGTATTTCACTTCTTTTTGGCATAGCTGTGCTTTGGCTCTGGAAACTTTGTATCCAGCTTCATCTAGTAACTGCAAGAGGTCTTTGGTGGCTAGTATACATTCACTTTCTGATATGGCAGCTATCAGCAGATCATCCACGTATTGGAGAAGCACTCTCTTCCCTGGGGCTACTGGATAGCTTGAAAGGTCTTGATTTAGTGCAGCACTAAAGATGGTAGGTGAATTCTTGAATCCTTGGGGTAATCTTGTCCAGGTGAGTTGGCCCCCTCTTCCAGAGATAGGGTCCTGCCATTCGAATGCAAACAATATTTGGCTTACAGGGGCTAATCTTATGCAAAAGAATGCATCTTTCAAATCCAGTACAGTGAAATGGGTAGCTTCAGCAGGTTTCAGTCCTAGAAGAGTGTAAGGATTGGGTACAACTGGATGTATAGTTTCAACTGCATCATTTACTCTTCTTAAATCTTGTACTGGGCGATAGTCATCTGTCCCAGGTTTCTTTACTGGCAAAAGTGGAGTGTTCCATGGGGATTGACATACTTTTAGTAGGCCATACTCGAGCAATCTTTGTAGGTGGCGATGAATGCCTTCAATTGCGGCTCTTGGGAGAGGGTACTGTTTGACGTGCACTGGTGTAGCACTAGGCTTGAGGGTTACAATCACTGGAGCTATATGCTTGGCTAGGCCTGGGGGACTGCCTTCTGCCCATACTCCAGGTGGTGCATCGATGTTCTTTAAAGTTTGTTCAAAATAGGTATCTTGGATGGAGTCATCAACGTAATACCTCCATTCTTCTTCTCGGGGAACTGTCAGCAGCATTACTCCTGCTGGTTTGGCTTGGGAATTTACTGTCATTTGCATTTCTCCTTGTTCAGAGAAAGATATCTGTGCTTGTAGCTTGGCTAGCATATCTCGTCCCAGTAGTGGTACTGGACATTCGGGCATGTAAAGGAATTGATGAGTTACTTGCTGTCCTCCTAGACTGCATATTCGATTTTGAAGAAAAGACTTTGTGGCTTTGGCACCAGTTGCTCCTATAATGGTGACTGCTTTTGTAGTGAATGGGGCTATCTTTTTGTCTATTACTGAATGCTGTGCTCCAGTATCAACCATAAAGTTCATAATTTGGTCTCCTATTTGTATTCCGACCATAGGCTCCTGGAGACCTAAAGCAAACTTGGAGCCCGGTCTGTCCTAATCCACGTCATCCTCATCATGGGCTGGTGTGGCCAATGCTTGAATGGCTCCTCCTCTCTCTCGCTGGAATTGTTCTCGGTTGGCTCCTCCGCGATTCCGGGGATGGCCTCGTCTTTCTTCTCGCCACTGATGATCGTTGTCGTCATCTTGCTGCGCGTCTTCGAGTTGCGGGCATGTATCTCTCCAATGTCCTTCCTCTCTGCAATAGGCGCATTGGTTCACGCCTAGTCTCTGGGTCCAGCCTCCGCCTTGACCCCGCCCTCTTCCTCTGCTCCTTCGACTAGGGACACCTCCCCTTTTCTTTTCAACTATGGCCGCAGCCAAAAAATCAGCTTTCTTCTTCATCTTTCTATCACATTCTCTCTGTCTTTCAGTATCACGATTCACATACACTTTATGAGCGACTTCCACTAACTGTGTTGCATTCATGCCCGCAAACCCTTCTAATTTCTGTAATTTACGTCTAATGTCTGGTTGAGACTGGTTTACAAAAGCAGAATTCACCATACATAAACTTCCTGGTGCCTCGGGATCATAGGGAGTATACATTCTGTATGCTTCAGTTAATCTCTCATAAAAATCTGCTGGGCTCTCATCTATCCCTTGGATAACCCCTGCAACTTTGGAAAGGTTCATAGCTTTTTGGCCCCCCCTTCTCAGGCCTTGTAAAAAGCCTTGGCGAAAGCGGGCTAGGGCTGTGGATCCTTCATCTGTATTTGGATCCCATTGGGGGTCTTCATTCGGGAATTCTCTCTGAGCTGCTTCCCGACGGTCTATTATATTCTGCCCTGGTCCCGGAGCTACGGGGTTTTCTGCCATCCATTCAATAGCTGCTTTTCTAATTCTTGCTCGTTCTTCTGTTGTGAATAGGGTGGTCAGGAGCTGACGGCAATCTGGCCAAGTGGGTTGGTAAGTTTCCATAATACTAGTTACTAATTCTGTCAGCTCCTGGGGCTTACTAGTATAGGAGGCATAATGCGACCTCCAATTTAATAAATCAGTTGTAGAGAAAGGGATATATACATAAGTTAGGGGTCCCGCTACCACTTCATCATTATCATTCTTTACGGGCACTCCCGGGACTTGCCGTAAGGGAAACAGTTTGGCCGCCATAGGTGTCTTTTGGGATCTAAGGGTTATTGTCGTTGCCTTTGCAGGAGTCACTTTCTTTTTCTCTACAGGTTTTGCTTTGGGTTTCTCTTTTACTGGCGTGCTAGTGCTAGCGCTGGCTTTCTCAATTATTTGTACACTGTCCTCCTCGTCTGGGGGATTCTCTCTTTCTCCTTCTTCTATCTCCACTTCTGACTCGCTTTTTATGTCCTCCTCTTCTCTTTCCACTAATTCTTCCTCTTTCTCTCCTCCGGGAGGGGGATCAGGGGTTGGGTCCCGCCTCGGCTCTGGCCGTCTCTGGAGTTCTGGGGCAGGACGCCGGGCTACTCTTATTGGACCTGGGGTTCGGGGCTGCCTGAGGACTATTTCTGGGGAATCAGGATCTACCAAGATGGGCTTCTTCTTGGCTTTCTTATCCTGCTCTTTCATTCTAGGCTGTTCCGTTTTCTGTCTAGAATCTGTTCTCGCTAACATTATTCTGCACTGTTCCTCATAACAGTGCTGCGCCCAGGGGGGCGGATCTTCACAAATACTTAACCAGGAATCTATATAGGGGTACTGATCAGGGTGCGCTACCCGCACTCTACGGTGTATTGACTGAATAATCTCTACAGTGAACGTTCCCTCTCGGGGCCAGATGGGGTCTAGATCGGGCCATTCCCTAGTACACAAAATCTGCAAACGGGCTGCTGTCATTTTAATACCATAATCTCCTGAATATCCCTCTTTAAAATGTGCGATCATACATTCTAATGGAGTGTTTCTAGTAGACCCTGCCCCTCCCATTTCGATGTGTGCGCGCAACAACAGACAGAAGGGAAAAGGAGGGCGGACCGTGGGTAAGGGGTCCTCACGGCCCTGGAAACGTATAGGGAATACAAATAACAAGACAAGACGACAATCGCTTCCCCCTTTTCGCGACCTGAACGCGGTCGCCCGGTCAGGAAATGCGCTACTCAGGGGTCCGCCTTCACTTGGTCCGTGCTGCCAGACCTCTCATTCACACTTCGTTCACACAATCATGCTAGCAACGTATCCCAGAATGCATTCGTTTCTATCTGTTCTGACTAGTCTTTTTCCCAATTACAAAAAGGATGAGGGTTTCACCCGGCGAATTCCCATGCGGGGTTACTCGGCTCTTCCTTGAGAGTTGATCATGCTCTCTTACCAATTCCCAATATCTCGAGATTACAAATTCCAAATTCCAATGGCAGTACTGCTCTTTCTATTTCTGTCTAGACCCAAAATCAAAACTATACTCACCGGATCCGGTCCTCAAACTTCCCAAGCAGGCGCATGAGTTGGACCTCGGACTCCCCTCACTCGGGTTCGAGGCGTTGGCTCCAACCGGGCCCGGCACCCGCCGAGGTCCGACCAGCTCCCTCCGATACAAGGGACCGGTGGCGCCAGGGAGCAGCCTTCGTCGGAAGGGCGCGATCCCGGCAGGACCAAGCCTATAGAGGCGGAAAGTCGTGGTATATTGCCCTATATACACTTTGATTCCACAACTTCCCGGCCAATGCACCAAGAATATGTAGCAGCAAAGCGCAGACAAACCAATGATACCAGGAGTCTGTTCAGAAGGTCCAAATCATTTATTTGTGCACAAGTCTCGAACCAGTCAATTTCAAAATGGCTGAGCAAAGTTTTCAAGCATTACAATAACTTTTATAGACTTTTGTTCCATTCTAGGTATAGAAAAACCTTTCATTGGTCCCGGTAACCTCCCGTACCTCCCGTACCTCTTCTATTGGTCCCGGTACTGATAAGTTTATCCAATTATGTCCCTTCTGTGGGCATGACACCTGCATGCCCCCCTTCTAGTCCCAATTACAATGGCCAGTTCATCAACTTGTTACTTTCACACTCTCAAGGCCATAGAACCAATTTGTGCGTGCAGAAGAGCGAGGTTCTGTAACTCATCTGTCAGCACTCCTCATTATTTCTTTGCAGATGTACTTTTTCTTATCAGTAACTTTTAAACATGTCTTTTCTGTATTTTTCCATCTTTCAGTTCTGCAGTTCTGCCTACCTAAGCTAATTCAATACTTCTACTGAGTTTTATCTTACAATAGCAGCATATTGGGGGATGTGCAATCCTATATGCCTCTCCACAGGCCTCATTTACAGGTCAAGCTAGCCATGCTGGCCTGCTTATGTCAGACACCGTGGGTCACAGGCCTGCACCTGCCACACTATCAGTGGCCAGAAGTAAGCCTTCAGTACTATTTCAGGTTTGGAAGATTTTGATGGTATCAGGCTTGGGTTAAGTCCACTGTATTAAAACTGAAGGCTTTTTTAGGCATATGGCAAGTGCCTAGAGACCAGTCTAATGTACAAAGCTCATTTGAAAGTAACCCATATTAATAAAACTGTCATCTATACTAATCCTGAAAGATTACAGGAATTTCTGGATTCTCATAAGATGCTGTAACTACAGGCTGTTCTTGGGCAGATGAGGTGATGCATGGAGGACAGTCCTTGACGGTGACAGGGTAGTCTGCATGGGGTATTATTCCTGACTGCTGCTGCTTCACTACTTCTTTTCCCCTCTTCCCTTCTTTGCCTATTGGATATCATGGAGTTCCTTTTCTCTTGCTTTTCTTTGAATTTTACATGTTTTTATAAACTGCTCTGAATGCATGTAAAGGGCGACATATCAAATTTGAATAAGTTATAACTTTTACTCTGTGTCTGGCTCGACTATAGAAGTGTTAACTTAAGCTTTGCTGCTTAATGATGGCAGTAATGAATGTTGAAACATGGATTGTGAGACCTTCAGTGATTAGAGGAGTCTTCTGATCAGAGGTTTCAGTCCTGAAGAGCCACAAACCAGTCAGATTTTCAAGATATCCCTAATGAAGATGCATGAAATATATTTGCATGCACTGCCTCCATTGTATGCAAATATATCTCAAGAATATTCATTAGGGACATCCTGACATCAGGACTGGTTTATTGCCCTCTAGGATGCAGATTAATAACTCTGCTTTATAGATCATTTGGATGCCAGTGGTCTGGTTGAGTGCTGGCTTGGAAATATAGTGTATTTAGAAACATAGTAACATGACGGCAGAAAAAGACCACATGGCCTATCTAGTCTGCCCTTCCATATCGACTACTACAATAGTCCCCTCTTTTTTCTCTGTGTTTGTCCCAGGCCTTTTTGAATTCAGATACTCTCCTCATCTACACCTCTACTGGGAGACTAGCCAACGCATTTGTCACTCTTTCCATAAAGAAATATTTCTGCATATTACTCCTGAGTCTATCCCCTTTCCCCCTCATCCTATGTCCCCTCATAGCTGACCTTGCTTTCAATTGAAAGAGGCTCTCCTCCTGTTTATTTATGCCATGGAGATATTTAAACATCTCTATCATATCTCCTCTATCCCGCCTTTCCTCTAAAGTATACATATTAAGATCCTTAAGTCTGTCCTCATATGTGAAAGTGTACTCTGCACCTCCCCTCACCGGTAACAGCACCTGGGTTCTTGGGTAATGGATTTCCACACCCAAAGCAATGAGAAGGAAGCAAGCACGGTTAATAATACAAAACACACCATGGGCGGGCGGAGTTAACCACGGTGCAGAATGGACGTATGATTTAGTGCTCCCGAGGCTACTGAAGAATCCTGAGCTAGTTTGAGGTGACATTTGAGCTCCTTGAGTCCCCTTTTGCGATATTTGTACAGGAGAGCTATTGATGATGTCAACTTTGAAACCAGCGCGGCTGGAATTTCAACAGGGGACGGGGTCGACAGCGAAGCGCTCCAAATCCGAGGCCGGGTCCCCACATAAAATGGCCGCGGCGGAGAAAGAGAGTGCAGCGGAGGGCCTACGGGAAATACTATTGGAATTAAAGAGCGTAAAGGATATGATCGCCACCAACGCGACATCGCTGTCGGCGATTCAAGAAGATATGAGCGAAGTGAAAGAAAAAATGACGGAAATGAGCTCGCGCATTAACGTGGTGGAAGGGAAAGTGCAGAGGCATGAAAATGTGCTCAGTCAGGTAGGCCCATTGCTCAAACGCGTCAAGCACATGGAAGATTTAATGGAAGATCAAAATAATCGGGCCCGTCGCAATAACATCAGGTTGGTGGGTGTTCCTGAGGGAGCGGAAGGCTCCGACCCGGTTGCCTATTTGGAGAAAGTCATACCGGAGGTGTTACAGCTTGCCTTTGTGAGACCTTTTGAATTGGAGCGGGCTCACTGCGTCCCTACACATAAGACTGAGAATACCAGGTACCCCAGACCTATAGTACTGAAAGTGCTGCGACATTCACAGGTTATGCAGATACTACAAGCAGCTAGAAAGAATCCATCCCTGTTGATACAGGGACAAAAAGTAACCTTCTACCCCGATTTGTGCAAGCAAACTATGGATCGCAGGAGAGAGTTGTTGGCGTGCAGGCCCATGCTGCAGAGTTTACAAGCAAGAATACGGCCTGTATTACCCCGGAACCATGAGAGTGACGCTGCACAACACGACGAGAAACTTTGTGGATGCTGATAAGTTGCGAGCCTTCCTACAAGAGCACTGTGGTATGGAGTCCTAAGAATTCACACCTTTATGGCGTTGGTTTCTGATAGTAGCGGGAACATAATGTGGGGGCAATTGACTGGGGCTCTATGGACACATTTAACTTCTTGCTTTAAGTGGCATTGTTTTTCCCTTTTTTACTACTGTTTTGTAATGTGCTTGATGCTGTAACTCCATTATGTTTTAATTACTAACGATTTGCTCGAGGGGGATGTTAAGGATCTGAAAATCACTTAGATAGAATTTTTGGGGGACAAATTATGGTACTTTTATATGCTGTTCGCATGGACTTTAGTAGATATTATGAAGGGTAGCAAGGGGGAGGATATAGGAGCTAATTTCTGGCACGGGAGGTAGTTTTCACCTTGAAATGTATATGTATAAAATTTGAATATTTGTTGTGGCCAGTCCAACCCAGTGAGGCACTCTTGCTCCAAGGAATAATGGACAGGGGAAAAATCAATAGACCCCCTATACGTATTACCATGCCCAATATCCGAGATGACACTTGACTTGAATGTGCTCACTTTAAATGTGAAAGGGATTACTAACCCCATAAAAACGAAAGAAAATACTATCATACTGCCAACAGAAGAAAGCAGATATAGTATATTTACAGGAGACACACCTATCGGAGAAAGAATCATGGAAAGTAACATCTCATGTATATCAAGTAGCAGTGGTTGCTCCAGCAGCGGGACGGAAAGGAGGGGTGTTAATATTGCTACGAAGAACGCTAAATTCCTCTTTGAAAGATACGAAAGCAGATCCTGCGGGTAGATGGGCTAGAGCTACACTGCAAATAGACCAGACTCTGGTCACGTTCATGAATATTTACGCACCAACTGTTGAAGACCCCGGCTTTTTCAGAGATGTTGCTATGGAGTTAACTGAAATGGCTAACACAAGTATAGTCCTGGGCGGAGATTTTAATCTAATAGTAGATCCACTGTTGGATAGGACCCCATACAAGGCCATCACCAAACCTAAATCGCATACAGTACTGCAGGGAATGATAGATGAATTGCATCTGGTGGATCCGTGGCGACTTCTACACCCCACAGATAGGGAATACACGTTCTATTCCATGCCACACGACACCCAAACTAGAATTGATTACTTTTTGATTTTGCTGGTCTACTTAAGCAAGTGGTAGCAGCAATGATTTATGCTGGAACGGTGTCAGATCATGCTGAAGTTTCCTTGGTCTTAGAACCGAGACAGCCACAGAAGGTACCCTACAGGTGGACCTTTGATAAATCGCTGTTGTTGGATGAGGCCTTTGACGTCTACATGAATACAGTGATACAGACGTATCTCCAACATAATGACCCTTCTGAAATCTCTATATGGGGGTGGTGGGAAGGTTTTAAAGCGATGCTCCGTGCTCATATCACAACGTATGCCATACAAAGGAATAAGAACAAGAAGACAGAACGGAAGGAATTAGAGGTACAGATAAAAGCTGGGGAGCGGATATTGGCAAGGAAAACTGATCCGCTGGTCTTGATCCACTTACAACGATTGAGGTACCGATATAATACTATACTGTATAAGGAAGCACATGTCGTGGTTCGTACCCAACAAAGTACCTACTACCATGAGAACAATCGGGCGGGCTCACTGCTATCCAACTTACTCAAAGCTCGAAGGAACATGACGCATATTGTGGCGCTACAAGACCCAGAAGGGGACCTCCTAGTGCGAGATGAACAAATATTAAGGCACTGTAAAGACTTCTATGAGACATTATACCACTCGGAAGTAGACTGCAGTGAAGAAGCCTTTGCCGACTTTGTATCTAAAATAACTGGATCCAAACTCCACGTAAGCCAGGTTCAGGAGTTGGAAGGAGACATATCAATGGCGGAGATACGGAGAGCACTAGGGCAGATGGCTCGGGGCAAGGCATCAGGACCTGATGGTATCCCGTTGGAATTATACCACAAATACCAGCAATGGATTGTACCGATGCTTCAGATTTACTATAATGGTCTCTATGAGGCAGAGCCGGAGGTAGGTGCACTGGCAGAAGCCACTGTAGTTATCCATCCGAAGCCGGGGAGAGACCCACAGAAAGTAGAGAATTATAGACCCATATCGCTACTAAATGCTGACTACAAAATTTATGCTAAGGTGCTTGCCAATCGGCTGAATCCAATCCTTAATGACCTGATACATGCAGATCAATGCGGTTTTGTGCAAGGTAGATCTACCACGGATAATGGGCGACTGCTGGCTCACGTCTTAATTGCGGCTCAGAAGATGTCGGATCCTCTCATAGGATTGTCGCTAGATGCCGAGAAGGCTTTTGATAGACTGGAGTGGTCTTTTCTGTTTCAAGCTTTGCGCTGGTTTGGGATTGGAGAGAAGTGTCTTAAAAGAATAGCGCTCCTATACGCTAAGCCAACAGCACGCATCGCAGCTAACTCTGATGTATCGGATCCCTTTGAACTCCAGAGAGGAACCAGACAAGGATGCTCTCTATCTCCACTTCTTTTTAACCTGGCACTGGAATTGCTAGCGATCGCGATTCGACAGCACGAGAGTATCGTAGGAGTAGAACTAGCAGACGGGCAATGTAAACTGTCAGCATATGCGGATGATCTGCTCTTTCTTCGGCCAGAAGACTTACCAGAAGTCTTACAAGTTATAGACTGTTATTCGGCCATATCGGGATACAAAGTAAATCTCTCAAAGACAACAATAGTCCCGCTGAATGCACATGTAACCGCAGATATGTTGCATACTTATCCTTTTCAATTTGCACCGTCGTCCTTCAAATACCTGGGAGTGGTCTACGGCTCTACTATTCAGGAGACATTGCACTTTAACACGTCCGCTTGTAAAAAAGTGGTTAGTGATTGTATTAATAAATGGACCCCACTGCACTTAACCTGGTGGGGGCGGTTGGAAACCATAAAAATGGTGCTGGTCCCCAAGATCAGCTACATCCTGAGTATGATCCCCGTGCTTTTCTCTCAGTGTTTCTATAAACAAATCAATAGTATGATTGTATCCTTTTTATGGAGCAATAGGGTCCCTCAGATTGCCGCATGGAAACTGAAGTTGCCAAAGGCCAAGGGAGGGGTTCATTTTCCAGATGTTGAGTGGTTACACCTGGCCTCACTACTGCGACAGGGCTCACAATGGGCCGCAGTGGAAAATGAAGAAAATGGACCTAGGTGGCTGAAGGTTGAACAAGCTTTGAATGCCCCCTTGCAGACTTGGATGCTGGTAGGGATGACACAGATACCGGGTATGCCACAGAATGCGGTTGTGGGAGCAACCCAGCAAGCATGTAGGAGTTTAGAAAGGTGTATCGAAGATGGTGGTGTCTTTTCAATGGAAATGCCTATATGGATGAATCCAAGGTTTTGTATAGATGGGAAACCAGTGAGATGGAAGAAGTGGATAGAGCATGGCATTGGGACACTTGGACAATTGCTGGTAGGGAAAGAGTTCAAGACCTTTGGAGAGATGAGGACGGAATTTGGACTGCCATCCGCCTTCTTTTTTCAATGGTGCCAACTTCGGCATTGTCTGAGTAGAGCGGGCGTATCCCCTGTTTTGATGAGGCCGGGATGGCCATTGATGCAAAAACTGCGCGAGATACAAGAAGGCTCGCGGGCCGTATCAAAGTGTCTGATATTACTTCGATCACGAGGGGAGAAAGAATGTGCGAAGGTGCAATTGGAGTGGCTTGATGATGCAGGGGATTATTTGCTTATGGAGCAATGGAGCACTTTTTGGGAGTCTCAAATAAGAATCTCTAGAGCCGCATCTCTAACACAATCTATGTACTTCCTGGCACATCATGCTTACCTCACGCCACAACGAAAGATGAAATGGGCAAAACAGGAGGGGAATCGCTGCTGGTCCTGTGATACAGCCATTGGAACGTTAGCCCATATGCTTTTCTACTGTGATCAGTTGCAGATATTCTGGAGGGGAGTTTGGCAACGTGTGTCGAATATACTGGACTTACAGGTTCCGATCACATATCAAATAGTTATATTCAAATCCATGATGATTATGCCCAAGCTATCTAAACCTGACAGCCAGCTACTGGATCTTATGTTAAGCTTGGCTTTTAAGGTCATCTTGATGCATTGGAAGAACTTTGAGAAGGTGCATTTTGAGCTATGGTGGAACCTGCTGTGTCTACATAAGAGCTATGAAGAAATACATACAGTAAAATATCCCTGGGCAGGTAAATTGGGCAGGAAATGGGACACTCTGAATAGATATGTTGGGGCACAACATTAGAGCGCTACTGCTGTCTTTCTGCATTGATGGCGGGGCTGGGCGCTGGGTTGGACTGGTCATGGCTTGTTTCTATTTGCTTGTTATTCTGTATTGATTGTTTTAATTGGTTTTCCCACATGCAATGGATAACTGTGGACGATTGTGAGGAGATATATTATGTACTTCCCATTCATTGTATGTGTGTTTTGAAAATTTTGAATATAGAAATGCTACAGAAAAAAAACACACCACACACTTGTATTATAAAAACCACCAAAGCTTTGGGAGAGAAAACAAAGTCAGCACCTTGTTTACTCTGCCATCACAGCCTTCAGCTATTTTATTTATAGGTAAAAATTCCATTACACAGCATAATTTCCACCTTATTTTTCTACGTCAGGCATCACGTATATTCATAATGTGCACCTCTATGTCTCTGTCATAGGTCAGTTCTTATTAGCATAGGTCATCATGAGGAGACATACATGTATTCCCAGACATAACTTCTTAAACAATAATTCTAACACTAGCAGTTTTGATATCTGTGATTCGAGACTGAGAGACTGAAGAGACAGCTTCTCCCTGCACTATCTGTTTTATAACAAACCTAATATCTTTGTTATAGGAAAGTTATTTCAGTAGAGTCTTTCAAGGTTGTTGCTGAGTAATAAGCTCTGGAATGTTTGAGTTACTGAACCTGTGGTGTTAACTCTGAGGGCTTTCAGTAATATGATGTTATTAAGTACCCTGACTGTGTACACAGCCCTGTACCGACAAGCTTCCTTTCAGTCCCCCCTCTGATTCTGCAAAGAATCATTTCAAAGATAAGGAAACTCAGATATTGATATTAAAGAAGGATTGTAAATAGACTCTGGGTCAATCTGTAACATCATTTTAGGGGTCAAATGAGTCCACTGATGTCTTACAGCAAGCAGACATTACACAGAGAATCAATGCTCCTAAAATAAGAAACCCCAAAAACCCAAACAGTGATGCTAACATGCCTCGCAGGGGCTTAGACAATGAATTCCAGAAAAAAGGAACAGAATCAAAGAAATCAGAAAAAGAACTTACATAACTACTACTTGGGACAAAAGTACGATTTCTAACCTTATCTAGTAGGCCTTTCACTACCTTTCCTTCATCAAGCAGAGTACAACAATGATCAAGGATTAATCCACATACTCCATTTTCCTTCGCTAGGATTTAGTCTAAAGCCATGCGATTCTGGGCTGCATAGGCAGACACCTTGTCCACTGCACCTTGTAACACACTAATCGCCTCTGTGAGATCCAGGGCT
This sequence comes from Ichthyophis bannanicus, assembly GCA_033557465.1. Taxonomy (NCBI): domain Eukaryota; kingdom Metazoa; phylum Chordata; class Amphibia; order Gymnophiona; family Ichthyophiidae; genus Ichthyophis; species Ichthyophis bannanicus. The sequence goes on along the minus strand of CM066031.1, from coordinate 914,457,876 downwards.
GTAAGTTCAACAACTGCCTGTAATCGCATAATCTGGGTACCATATTCTCTTGTGGATGCTATTGCTCCAAAAGTTGAAAGCCAAACGGTCCCCGTAAATACATCAATCTGAGATTTAGTTAAAGGACTTGTAGAGTCTACTAGTTGCTGTGCAGCTGCTATGGCCTTATCCTGAGGAGAAATGTCCCTTTTTCTTAAAGAATCATTCGGGGTTGATAATAAAGTAATATTTTGGTACGGTAAAAAGCGCCACGGGGTATCTAACTGGGCAACATAGCAAGTACCTGATCAACCTCTAGGCAGTTCTGTATATGCAAGATTACCACACACAAGATAATCTCCTTCTAAAGCCACTAACCCACTCTCCCAAATTGTCAACTTGTGGGGACAAGATATATTCTGTGTACAGTTATTCAAAGCCCACTAAGTAATACTCATCTCTTTAATTCCTACAGATAGATTACGTTCCCAGGGATGGTAATACCCTAACAAGGGGCAATTCCAGTTAGGTATGTCTAGGTCTGAACTAGAGTCATTCAAAGGGGTTGGGTATCCAGAACTATTATACTGTAACAATTCATGATCATGCACTTGGTTCCCTTGAACTGGCACTAATTGTACTACTGAAATAAATGAACTTCTTACATGGGATTTTTTATACCAGATAGAGGAATTATATAGCATTATTTTATTTATTTATTTATTTACATTCTCTTATATACCGCACTATTCTGCATTAGTGCGGTTTACATTGAACAAACTGAAATTACATTGAACAGGGCATTATAACTTGGAGATAACTATTTTACAGGGAACATGGGCTATGGAGGGTTAAGTGGCTTGCCCAAGACCACAAGGAGCACCTGTGGGACTAGAAACCCCAGTCCTTCCGGCCCAAGGTTGCTGTCCTCTAGTGGGATTTGAACCTCCGACCTTCCGGCTTGAAGTACCTTGCCCCAACCACTAGGCCACTCCTCCACTCCTATTGTTTTACAAATGTTCCAAGGAGTGTCCCCTACCTTTTTCCCTGTATTTTGAGCCGTAAAACATATTGGAGGGGACATAGCAACCTAGGGTACACCAACTCTAATTCTCCTAGCTAACTACAATTACAATTAAAATCGACTAAATAACTACTTGTAAATCTTGTAAATAGATATATGTAATAGATCAAAATATGTAAATAAGTTCGTCTGTTATTTAACAAGTTCGTCTGTTATTTAACAAGTTTTACCATATTTAGTCATTCATGATTAATGTATTTAGCAAAATTGTACCAAGTTAACAAATGTTCCATGTAAAACAGCTAAATTGTACCTAGTTAACAAATGTTCCATGTAAAACAGACTTGTAAATCTGTTCATTCCTTGTTCAATGTAAACCGCACCTGATCTGTGGAAGGTAGCGGTATATAAGCAACTGTTAAATAAAATAAAATAAAATTAGAGGCATAGGGCTAATCACTCTAGGGTCTGTGTTTGTATGAGACCATGGTACAGCGGTTAGATTAAAGGCTATGTCTTGAAACTCTTGAAAGGTTTTAGGCCTAGCTTGTAGCAGAAACCCATGCTGAGTAGCTGTCACAGTTGGAAGGCAAACAGCACAATTTGACAGATTAAAGTGTTTTGTAACTGAGTGTAGATGTGACTCAAAAATATTTGGGTATTCCCCATAACATTCCCAAGATTCTGAATGCAGTACTGCTTCATTAACAATAATATGCCACAACACAACTACGACCAGATAAGGAAACATTCTTAACAAACCTCTAAATATCTAAAACTATGAATTACTCCAAAAATGAATGTTCTAAGACAAAAAACACAACTATCCTTCTTAGTACTATGAAGATAAACACTATAACTATAACCACCCCCAATTCCCAATCTCTTCATGAAGTAGAGGTTAAGTGCCAAAAGGTCATTGCTTCTATATCAGTAAAGCACTAACTCAAAATAATTTTATCAACCCAATCAGCAGTATAGATGCTGGAAAAAGGTGTTTTGCATAATTACTTCATTCAAAAAGCACTTAATCATGAGTCTTTTCTGCAATATCACTGTTGTCCAAGTCTGAATGAGTCTCTGCGTTGCAATCTCTTGATTCACAGATGCAGGGAACCACCTTCTGGATCCTGTGAAGGAGCCTTTTTACGCTGCGTAAGATGTATCCAACGAGAATGTCCGTCCACTTTACAAGCTGAGTATCCCACAAGGAGCACACAGAATGGACCTAGGAACTTGGGAGCCAAAAGTGTCTTTGGATGCAAGTTCTTAATCAGGACCCAATCCCCTGGCTTCAATTCTGGATGTGATGACTCTGAAAGAGTATCTTGCTGAGGATTCACCTGCAATAAAGGGGAAACAGATAAGACTGAGTGCAATCATGAGCAATAAGTCAAAATATCGCTGCGCAACAGTTGAGGATCTGGGGTTACTTTCAATTCATGTGGAGAGCACGCTGGGGGGAATTATGCACTACCATAAGGGCAAAAGGAAGGGCTTCAGGGAGACGCTAGCCCAGGGCTGCCTGCTAACGTCGGGAGACGTTGAGTGGGAATTATTGCCAGCTGCATACCTGGCCGGAACAGAGCTCCTCCCTCCTGCTGCGATCGAGGATAAGAGTCAACCGGTACTGCGGGGCGCGGATGCGGTGCGTGTCTGCGATCGAGGATAAGAGTCTGTGTACCGGGGGTTGGTGGAGACGCTAGCCCAGGACTGCCTGCTAACGTTGGGAGACGTTGAGTGGGAATTGTTGCCAGCTGCATACCTGGCCGAAACAGAGCTCCTCCCTCCTGCTGCGATTGAGGATAAGAGTCAACCGGTACTGCGGGACGCGGATGCGGTGCGTGTCTGAAGGGGCGTGTCTTAAGGGGCATGTTTGGCCCCTTGTGAGCCCCTTAGGAGCACCTGGGAGCTTCTGGGAGTTTGTTTTTGTTCCTGTGTCTTTGAATGGGTAAGCGGAAAGCCAAGAACAAGGGCTCAGTTGAGGGTCAGGTGGTGAAGGGCCCTATGGATACCCACCTGATTAGTGCTGCTGCTTTGTGAATATCAGCTTCTCAGGACCCAGGGGCAAGGCCAGTCCCAGAAGCTTCATTAAGTTCGGGGGTTCGTACCCCTCCCCCCCAACCTAACTTTGGTGAAAAAATGCACTCTTCAAGTGCCTCCTTCGTTGGAGATGGTAGTTTGTTTTCCATCTTCACCCCTCTCTCCGAAGGAGCTTCTTCTAAGCAAACTGGTTTGACTGGAGCTGAGCTTGTATACCCTTCGGGTGTTTCTTTACCATCTTCTGACTCGCTGCCAGTTCACTCTAGTTCTGCTATGCCTAATATTTCCTTGAAAGATGTTTTTTATGCTATACATCGGGTGGAATGTGTCATTTCGGGCACTCTCACTCAACTGTGTAGTTTTTCCCATGACACTGCGAGTGTTCTCTGCGGTCATGGTCATTCTCTATCAGCTGTTAGTGAGAGGGTTCGGAAGTTGGAGGGGTCTGCGGAGAGTGTACAGGTTGTGAGTTCTTCTTATTTAAAGGAGACTATTGTGCTTCAAAATAGATTGGAAAAATTAGAAAACTTGTCCAGAGCAAATAACCTTAGAGTTTTAAATTTTCCGATGGTACGCCTTCTCTCTCCATTAGAGCTATTTAAAAAATATGTTTAACATTTGATGTGGCTAATATTACTTCTATTTATTATTTATCCCAGGGAGGGAGGGAGATAGCTAAGGAGGGAGAAGCTGATGAGCAGGTGAGCCTGGACCAATTAGATTTAACTCAATTTTTAGAAACCTCCTTAGATAAGGTAACTAAAAGGGCTACCTTATTGGTTACCTTCTCTTCTGAGAGTGAAAAGATTGCTATCATGAAACTATATTTCGCTAAGAAGGATGCTTCCTTTTGTGGGAGTCCTTTAATGATGTTCCCTGATGTCGCCAGGGTTACCCAGCTCAGACGGAAAGCTTTTTTGCAGCTGAAATCTAAAGTCCTTGCTCTGGGAGGTCAGTTCTATTTAAAATTTCCTTGTAAATGTTTTGTTACTTATTCTGAGAATAGATATGTATTTACTGAAGTGTCACAATTAGAACAGTTTTTGGTAGGTAAGAACACGCAATAGGATTATTATGTTGCACTTTGAGTGGTTTAGTTGAGAAGTAAATTGGAGTCTTGATTTTTGGTATGCTTAGCTAGCAGTCTCTCATTTAATGTGGGCTTTTTGAGTTTGTTCCCTCTGAAAAATATTTGAATTTGTAATTTTCTTTTGTGTTTTATGCGAAGGGAATGTTCTTTTCTAAATGTTTACTTTGTATTCATGAAAACTTTAATTTAAAAAAATAATAATAATAAAAAAAGGAAGGGCTTCTGTCCAATCTATAGCCCAAACCTGTGTCAAAGTGCGTAATTGAACTTTGAGTGTCTTATTCATCCATTCCACTTGGCCAGAGCTTTGTGGATGATAAGGAGTATGCAGTTGTCTTTTAATACCAAACCAATTTTCAATACCCTCCCAGACACTTGCAACGAAGGCCGGACCCTGATCAGAAGAAAGAACAAAAGGTACACCCAAAACAGGAATAAACTGAGTGAGCAGTAATTTGATCGAGACCCCAGCAGTCATATTGGTAGTGGGATAAGCTTCTACCTAACCAGAGAAAAGACAAGTGACCACCAGCAAATACTGTTTCCCCCCTCTGGCACAGGGCAGATCTGTAAAATCAAGCTGCAAAATAAAAAATGGTCCTGAAGGTTTGGGAAAGGTGGCAGCAACTTTCATAATGGACCCCACCCTGCCAGCCTTCAAACAATCCAGACAAGCTGCATACACAGCCTGTGCCACAGTAAAAAACTTTGGGTGATACCAGAGAACCGAAAAGGCATGATTCATAGCCGCAGCTGATAGGTGAAGTTTATGATGCAGGAACAGGGCAAGTGGAAACAATAAACTGTCATGGCAAAAGAGCAGATAATCCTTTTTCCAGAAGCCCTGTGCATCACAGGTCGCACCCCACGAAGTCCACAGAGTCTGAGTTTCAAAGGAAGTATCTTGAAAGTGCTGTAAGAGAGATGAAAGGGAAAACAAAGTCATGTTAGATGGTGTTAAGTACAACAATGTTGGTGACACTGATGCTCGGAGGGCAGCTTGCCATGCTTCTTGGTCTGCAAAATGGTTGCCCTTTGACATGAAATCTCCAGCAGAGAAATGTCCTTTACATTTTAAAACTGCAACTTGTGCCAGCAATAGTACAGCCTGGTGTAAATGGTGAATGTGTTCAGCATGCTTAATTGGTTTATTAGCAGAAGTCAAAAACCCTCGCTGTGCCCAAATGTTCCCAAAACCCATAACATGCCCATTGCATAGGAGCTATCTGTGTAAATGTTCGCTAGAAGATACCTGGAAAGTTCAAGTGCACGTGTAAGTGCAAACACTTCTGCTAACTGTGCACTAGTAAACGGCAAAGAAGCTGATTCCAATACTTCATTAACTGTTGTGACCACAATCTCCAGGAACAAGCAGGAATGTAGTCTTCACATATGGGTATCGTCTGTACCGACGGAGCCTGCGCAGGAACGCTCCCCAGCGTCCAATTAGAAAGCTTTTGGGAGCATCCCACAGCACCTGCGTGCTGCCTTCCCGCCTTTCCCAACTGCCTCTCTCCAGTTCTTTGTTTTCCGCGGAGCCAGCAGGTCGTCGTTCCTGTCACCGCAGAAAATTTTCCTTTTTTGTCCTTCTTTTTTGTGGTCGCGTCTGCCTTCCTCGATGCTTTACCGGTACCGCCAGTTCTTCTTTCATTCTTTTCTTTAAAAAAAAAAAAAAATATATATATTAGTACTTTTTTCCACATGCACGCGCCATTTTGGGCCTTAGGCCCAAAATTCCTCCACAATGGAAAAACCCACTTCGGGTTTCAAGAAGTGCAACAAGTGTGGCGGTACCATCTCCGTCACCGATACCCATCAGTGGTGTCTCAAATGTTTAGGTCCTGACCACTCCATCACGGAATGTATGGCCTGCGTCATGATGTCCAAAAGAGGTCGGCAGAACCGAGCTGCTAAGCTCAGTACCCTGTTTCCCTCGATGCAGCCTTGGTTGCATCGACGTCTTCCAGGGCTTCCTCTTCCTCCTGTGGATCTCGGGTAACTAAACATAAGTCTAGCTGGTCCTCAAAGGGTAGATCTCCTAAGCATCAAGATGCCTCTGGCGTTGCCCTTGAGGATTCTGCACTGGCAAAATTGCCCCGGTGGGAGGCTTTGGCTTCCAAAGCATTATCGGGGCTCCAGGACGTTCTCGAGGCCTCAACCTCAGCAGAACTACTCATGCCATGCTCTGGGGTACCGGCTGTTTTCTCTGGTACCGACATCCAGGCATCGGCAGCGTCGATAGACCAGAGCTTCCTAGCTATTGAATGCAGTCTGGCGGCTCTCCTTGTGGCATAGACACCCTCGGAACCGCGTCAGACAGTTCAACCGGTACCGACTCTGGCACCGGTATCGGTATTGGTACCGGTACCGACAGCATCGGCATCGACATCGGTGTCCACATTGCCGGCATCCAGTCATGCGATGCCCTCTGGTACCGATACACCGGTACCAATTCCCCCCGGTACCGACTTCGGTCAGTACGGGTATCGGGCTGTTCAAGAACACCCGGACAGAAGGTACTTCAAGTCCTCAGAAGAATCTGAGGATTCTGACAGTTCTGTTCCATACGGGAATACTTCTCCCAGAGGAGCCTTCCTCCCCTAAGCAAAGGATGTCTCCTCCAGAGGATATTTCCTTTCAGGACTTCATCAGGGAGGTGGCTTGAGGTCTGTCCATTACTGTGGCTCCTGAATCAGAGCCCAGAGCAAAGGAGTTGGAAATTTTACAATATCCCAAAGCTCCTAAGGAGGCAGCTACTTTGCCCATCCTTGAGATCTTGCATGATCTCATGCTAAGAATGTGGGAGACACCTCTTACCACCTCTCCTCACTCACGTAGACTGGATACTATGTTTCTCCAGGACCAAGCAAGAAGTCAGTCCTCATATATGGGTGACGTCGGCGTCGACAGAGCCCCCATGCGGAGCATTTCCCCAGCTTTCAAAGAAAGCCTTTGGGAATGCAGGCACGCATGCGCACTCCCCTTCCCGCCCAAAAGTGCCATCTTGCTCGGTCTTCTTTTTTCTGCGGAGCCCTACACCTGTCCTTGTCACCCGTGAAAAAAGTTGATTTTTCTGCGTTGGGTCGAGTTTTTTCTTCGGTTCGACGTCGGTTCCTTTCCCGCCTGGACTCGGTACACCGGTGCCGAGCCCGGATCTCTTTTTTTGGTTTTTGTCCTTAGAGACTGCGTTCGCGCCTTTTTTCTTTTCCCTGGCAGCCCAATTTTTTGATCTTGCAGGGGCCCTTTTTCCCCTGATGGCTGCCAGTGGCTTTAAGAAGTGTGATCGGTGCAAGAAACTGATGTCTCTCACCGACACATACGACTGCTGCCTCTGGTGCCTGGGGCCAGACCATGATTCTACGGTCTGTAGTCCCTGTGGCAAAATGTCTTCAAAGGCATTGCGGAGCCGTCAGCACCAGCGCGAGAGGATCTTCTCCTGCTCTGTCCAGGTGGTGCTACAATATCTGCTCCACCTTTCCAACCTAGGACTTAAGTCCAACTCTGTCCGGGTTCACCTCAGTGCCCTCTCAGCTCACCACTCGCTGGTGGATGGACAATCTCTCTCGAGCCACCCTCTGGTGCCTCGCTTTCTCAGAGGCCTACTTCTGCTTAAGCCTCCTATTCGTCCACCGACCACTGAGTGGGATCTCAATGTGGTCTTGCAGCAACTGACTCGCCCACCTTTTGAGCCGATGGCAACCTGCCATTTACGTTTCCTCTCCTGGAAGGTGTTGTTCCTTGTGGCACTCACCTTGGCTAGGCGGGTGAGTGAGCTTCAGGCCCTGGTCTCGGATAGGCCGTATACCAGGTTCTATAAGAATAGGGTAGTCTTGCGGACTCATCCTAAGTTCCTTCCAAAGATAGTGTCCTCCTTCCACCTCAACCAGGAGGTGGTACTTCCAACGTTCTTTCCCAGGCCGCACGCCAGTAGGGCAGAGACTGTCTTCCATACCCTGGACTGTAGAAGGGCGCTGTCCTTTTACCTTGAACGTACGCAGGGGCATAGCTCAGCTCTTCATTTCCTTTGACCCTAATAAATTGGGGTTGCCTCTCACTAAGCGTACGTTGTCCATTTGGGTGGCAGACTGTATCGCCTGGGTGTACAGGGCAGCTGGTCTCTCCCTGGAGGGTCGAGTCACGGCCCACCGGGTCAGGGCGAAGGCCGCATCAGTAGCTCACTTCCGTTCTGTTCCATTGGCAGACATCTGCCGGGCCGCTACTTGGTCTTTAAGCCAGACTTTTGCAGACCACTACTGCCTCGAGAGGAAGTCCCATAGGGACAGTGCTTTCGGGCAAGCAGTACTCTGTAATCTCTTTGAGGTTTAGGCAACTCCTACCCTCCGGCCCTGGTGTTGGGCTACCGTTCAGGTGTGGTCTCGGAGAAGATTCTCTCACTGTTGCTGAGGCTCTAGAGGGAGCTCTATTTTTCAGCCTGGGTTCCTGGTAGCCCAAAGCTAGGGAGTCACCCATATGTGAGGACTGACTTCCTGCTTGGTCCTGGAGAAAGAGTAGTTACTCACCTGTAACAGGTGTTCTCCAGGAGCAGCAAGAATCAGTCCTCACGACCCTCCCTCCTCCCCTTGGAGTTGCAGTTGTATATAGTTCATTTTCTTTTTTGTGCTGTCTTTTAGCTATGTCATTAGACTGAGCAAGATGGCACCTTTGGGTGGGAAGGGGACCGCACATGCGTGCCTGCATTCCCAAAGGCTTTCTTTGAAAGCTAGGGAAATGCTCCGCATGGGGGCTCCGTCGACGTCAACGCCGACGTCACCCATATGTGAGGACTGATTCCTGCTTCTCCTGGAGAACACCTGTTACAGCTGAGTAACTACTCTATCGGGTCCCTCCTTGTCCTGGTTTCCAGAAGACTCGACTTCCTCACCACTCTATTGTAGTGGAATCAGCTATGAGAAGGATCAGGAGTGCAAAGAGGCATGCCTCTGATCCTCCAGAACGTGAGTGCAGAACTCTGGATGCCTTTGAACGTCATACTTTCCATGCTTCCATGCTTTCTGCCAGGATCAGTTCCTATATTTTATATATGGGAATGTTCCTGAAAGAAGTCACAGGAGATTTAGAGGTTTTAAGCCCTCTTCTTCCTGAGGATAGAAGGCAGGATTTTCTCACACTGGTCAAACATGCCCAGGATATTTCTAAAGATGTCAACCGTGCAGCTTTTGACAGTTTTGAGTGCATAAGCAGAACCTCTGCCATTGCTATAGGTGCACGTAGAATTGCCTGGCTCCAGGCATCTGATTTGGAGCTTTGGGTACAAGACAAACTGGGCAATATTTCTTGTACTGGTGAGAACCTGTTTGGGAAAGATTGGCAAGAAAAGGCCAATGAGTTGGATGCTGACAACTCCACCTTGGATAGATTATCCAAGGCCACAGCTGATCCTGCAAGAAAGAAATCTTTCAAAAAAACATTCTTTTCCAAAAAGAAAAGGTTTTATCCTGCCTATTCCCAGCAGGGATGCTCTGCAGGTCAACCTGGCCGGAAAAGTCAGCAACCACCCAAACAAAGGAAAGCAAAGACTGCTAAGCCTCAACCGTCTCAGCAGTCTCAGCCTCCACAAGGCCTTTGACTTTCATCTAGAGAACTTAGCCTTCCTGGCTTTCAATGGACCAGAGCCTTCCACCATTCCAGGAAGGTTGTGCCACTTTGCCCCCAGATGGGGGCAGATAACAGCAGAGCATTGGACACTCTCCATCATAAAGGAGGGGTACATGCTCCATTTCTCGAGCATGCCCGCTCCCACAATGGTAAGACAGTTCAATTCTCAGACCTCTCTCATCAACCTATTAGATCAAGAGGTCACTATGCTTCTTGTCCAAGGGGCAATAGAGGAAGTATCCATTCCTCAACAGGGTACAGGGTTTTACTCCCCCTATTTCCTTATTCCAAAGAAAACAGGGGGACACAGACCTATTTTAGACCTCAGAGAATTGAACAAATTCCTGTATAGCTTCCTGAATAGAGCCTAGAGCATGATATAATCGGTCATGCGCCTCTTTATAGGTTTCATAATGTCTGTCCAAATCTCTCTCAATTCTATCAATAAGTTCATCAGTAACTCTTAATTCTTTTGCAACAGTAACACTATGTTCCTGATCGGCCCTCCAGTCTAGTCCTGAACCTCTGGGTTTAGCACCTCCTCCCGCAGCCTTGGAGACTGAGCACGTCACTCTTTTGGTGACCCCTGGTATAAATAGGCTAGGATCCGCCTACCTACTCCAGTAAGCTCAGTCTCCAAAGCAGCTTGAGGAGTATTAAACCTAGGTGGTTAAGGACTCACTTGAGAAATGGTTAAGGAGCTTCTGATTGTAGTTAATTAGATTTAGTTAGATTTGATTAGCTTCCTTTGTTAAAATATACCAAAAAAAAAAGTCTTGGTCCTGGAGTTTTAGGCTGCAGGGGCTATTGCCTTGCTGTCCCTCCCTTCCCTGGTAACCTGGAGGTGGTAGAGCGGGGTAGGTCTGGCAAACGGAGCTTCTGACTCCCGAATCCACCACATGGGTGAGGAGTCCGATAGCCGAGCGTCGGGAGTGAAAGAACTGAAGGGCGGCAGAGGATCGCATCGGCGATTCTAAAGGCACTCACTCCGGCGAAGGGCTTGTCATTGCAGTGCTCTCTGTTCCTCCCGACGCTGAAGCCGATGGTAGGCTGAGCGCGGTTGAGGCTGCTGATACCGTTCAGGAGCGCCAACTTTGGTGAGTAGAATTAGACAGGCTGGATAGATATTTGCCACGAGGGTGGCAGAGAGCAAAGGGAATCGGAAGGAGGCGCGCGCTTTGGTTTTCAGTCAGGCTAGGCCTGAGCCGCATGTAGCAAAAGCAAGGGAGAAGCGTCGGCAGCCTTGCGTCTGTCTCTGTCGCCAAGTTTAAGATGGGGGGGGGGGATCTCTATCCGGGGAAAGAGTTTCTTCTGCAGGGGGTTCTCCTGGTGCTTTGAAAAAAAAAAACCCCGGAGAATATTAGTTTCGGGCTGCGTGCATAGGTGGCTTAAGAATGCCCTCTAAGCCCGTATGTTTGTTCTGTGGGTCTAAAAAGGGCTCAGTCTCTGAAACTGGCATGTGCAAGGCATGCCTTCAGGAGGCTACTGCCGCAGAGTTGGACAAGGAGAGAGTTGAGGGCACGCGGAGGCCCTCTCCGAGCTTGCCAGAGCACCTATCCCCTTCGGTTATGCAGATAGAGCCGGTGGCAGGGCCATCTTCGGTCGCAGATACTCCAGATGCTCCGGCCTTGGTCCAGGGTGGCTTGGCAGCAATATTCTCCCAGGAATTTGTGGCCGTACTACAGCAAGCCTTTAGGGGTGAGTAAGGCAGCAGGGGCAGGGACAAAGGAGCAGGAGAAGCGCCCGGGGTCTCAGATGGACGCCGGGATGGATAGTATCCCAGTGAAGAAGCCGAGACTCCTACTTGAGAAGGAACAATTACTGGAGCCAGAGGAGTAGTCGGAAACTATGGAAGATTTGGAGGTAGAAGAGGATTTAGAGGAAGGAGAGATCATGGAACAAGCGGATCAGGCAAGAGGAGTTGCCGGCCCTAATCACGGAAATGCTAAAAGCGCTTAACATACTTGCGGCGGGCCCAGGGGAGGAACCTATCCTGGAAGATCCGCTTTTGCAGGCGGTGCGCAAGTCCCAGAGGGTTTTTCCCCTACATAGGGTGTTTAGGGAAATGATTCAGGAAGAATGGGACATGCCCGAGTCTGGAATGAAGGAGTCGAGAGTGATGGCTCGGCTATCTCCAGGAACAAGCAAGAATGTAGTCTTCACATATGGTTATCGTCGGTACCGATGGAGCCTGCGCGGGAACACTCCCCAGAGTCCAATAGGAAAGCTTTTGGGAGCATCCCACAGCACCTGCATGCTGCCTTCCTGCCTTTCCCAACTGCCTCTCTCCAGTTCTTCGTTTTCCGCGGAGCCAGCAGGTTGTTGTTCCTGTCACTGCAGAAAGGTTTTTCCTTATTCTTTCTTTTTTGTGGTCGCATCTGCCTTCCTCGACGCTACACTGGTACCGCCGGTTCTCTTTTTCTTTCTTTCTAAAAAAAAAAATATATATATACTTTATTTTTTTCCTAACTTTTCTCCCAGGTGCACGCGCCATTTTGGGCCTTAGGCACAAAATTTCCTCCACTATGGAAAAACCCGCTTCGGGTTTCAAGAAGTGCACCAAGTGTGGCGGTACCATCTCCGTCACTGACACCCATGACTGGTGTCTTAAATGTTTAGGTCCTGACCACTCTATCTCCGAGCATATGGCTTGTGCCATGATGTCCAAGAGGGGTCGACAAAACCGAGCTGCTAAGCCTCTGCGCCCTTTTTCCCTCCGATGCAGCTTCTGTGGTATCAACATCTTCCAGGGCTTCGTCTTCTTCCCATGGATCTCAGGTAACTAAACATAAGTCTAGCCGGTCCTCAAAGGGTAGATTTCCTTCCAAGCATCAAGATGCTTCTGGCATTGCCCTTGAGGGTTCTGTACCGGCAAAATTGCCCCGGCGGGAGGCTTCGGCTTCCAAAGCATTATCGGGGCTCCAGGACATTCTCGAGGCCTCAACCTCGGCAGAACTACTGGTGACATGCTCTGGGGTCCCGGCTGCTTCCGGTACCGATACCCAGGCATCGGCAGCGTCGATAGACCAGAGGTTCCTGGCTATTGAACGCAGTCTGGCGGCTCTCCTTGCAGCATTGACACCCTCGGAACTGTGTCAGACAGTTCAACTGGTACCAATAGCATCGACATCGGTGTCTGCTTTGCCGGCACCCAGTCATGCGATGCCTTCCAGTGCCGATACACCGGTACCGATTCCCCCTGGGACCGACTTTGGTTGGTATGGGTATTGGGCTCTTCAAGAGCATCTGGACAGAAGATACTTCGAATCCTCGGAGGACTCCGAGGATTCTGACAGCTCTGCCGGTACTGGGAAACTTCTTCCGGAGGAGCCTTCCTTCCCTAAGCGTAGGATGTCTCCTCCAGAAGATATCTCCTTTCAGGATTTTATCAGAGAGGTGGTTCAACGTCTGTCCATTACTGTGGCTCCTGAAATGGAGCCCAGGGCTAAGGAGTTGGAGATTTTACAATATCCCAAAGCTCCTAAGGAGGCAGCTACCCTGCCTATCCATGAGATCTTGCATGATCTCATGTTGAGAATGTGGGAGATACATCTTACCACCTCTCCTCACTCTCGCAGACTGGATACCATGTATTGAGTCCCTCCTTGTCCTGGTTTCCAGAAAACTCAGCTTCCTCACCACTCTATTGTAGTGGAATCAGCTATGAGAAGGATCAGGAGTGCAAAGAGGCATGCCTCTAATCCTCCAGGACGTGAGTGTAGAACTTTGGATGCTTTTGGACATCGTAATTTCCAGGCTTCCATGCTTTCTGCCAGGATCAGTTCCTATATTTTATATGGGAATGTTCCTTAAAGAAGTCACAGGAGACTTGGAGATTTTAAGCCCTCTCCTTCCTGATGACAAGAGACAGGACTTTCTCACACTGGTTAAACATGCTCAGGATGTTTCTAAGTTTGTCAATCGTGCAGCTTTTGACTGTTTTGAGTGCATAAGCAGAACCTCTGCCATTGCCATAGGTGCACGTAGAATTGCCTGGCTCCAGGCATCTGATTTGGAGCTCTGGGTGCAGGACAAACTAGGTAATATCCCTTGTACTGGTGAGAACCTATTTGGCAAGAATTGGCAAGAAATTGCCAATGAGTTGGATGCTGACAACTCCACTTTTGGATAGGTTATCCAAAGCCACAGCTGATCCTGCCAGAAAGAAATTTTTCAAGAAACCATTCTTCTCAAAAAAGAAGAGGTTTTATCCCTCTTATTCCCAGCAGGGATGTTATGCAGGTCAGCCTGCCCGGAAAAGTCAGCAACCACCTAAACAACGGAAAGCAAAGAATGCTAAGCCTCAACCGTCTCAGCAGTCTCAGCCTCCACAAGGCCTTTGACTTTCATCTAGAGAACCTAGCCTTCCTGGTCTTCAATGGACCAGAGCCTTCCACCATTCCAGGAAGGTTGTGTCCCTTTGCCCCCAGGTGGGAGCAAATAACAGCAGAGCATTGGACACACTCCATTATAAAAGAGGGATACAAACTTCACTTTCTATGCATGCCCCTCCCACAATGATAAGTCAGTTCAATTCTCAAACCTCTCTCATCAACCTGTTAGATCAAGAGCTCACTATGCTTCTTGCCCAAGGGGCAATAGAAGAAGTACCCATTCATCAACAGGGTACGGGGTTTTATTCCCCCCTATTCCCTTATCCCAAAGAAAACAGGGGGACACACACCTATTTTAGACCTCAGAGAATTGAACAAATTCCTGTTCAAAGAGAAATTCAAGATGATTTCTCTGGGAACTCTGCTGCTATACCTTCAGAGTCAGGATTGGCTTTGTTCTCTAGATCTCAAGGATGCTTGCACTCATGTTCTCATCCATCCAACTCACCGAAAGTTTTTTCGGTTCCTTTTTCAAGGAAAGCACTACCAATACAGGGTGCTTCCTTTTGGCCTGGCCTCAGCACCAAGAGTGTTCACGAAATGAATGGCTGTGGTAGCAGCATTTCTCCGCACTCTAGGGATATTCGTCTTCCCCTACTTAGACGACTGGCTCATTCGAGCCCCATCAGAGTCAGAGGCCAGGACTTCCCTATCTTGCACAATGCGTATCCTTCAATATTTGGGTCTGGTCATAAACATCCCAAAATCCAATCTAACTCCCACTCAGTCTCTAGAGTTCATAGGAGTTTTGCTGGATACCAAAAAAGCAAGGGCCTATCTTCCCCAGGCCCGTTGCCTTCGTATGGTGCAGTTAGCTTCTCAAGCAGTGCTAAAACCTCATCTCACTGCCCGAGAAATGTTACAACTATTAGGCCACATGGTATCTACAGTGCATGTGGTTCCTTATGCTCGCCTCCATATGAGAGCAGCCCAGTGGACTTTATCCACTCAATGGACCCAGGCATCAGGGTGCCTGTCAGACAAAATAGCAAACACAAATCGCCTTATTTTGTCCCTCCAATGGTGGCAGTCCACTCAGAACCTGTTTCTGGGGTCCCCATTTCAACAACCTTTACCCCAGGCAACTCTCACAACAGATGCTTCACCAATGGGTTGGGGAGCTCATCTGCAAGACCTCTCCACCCAAGGCACTTGGACTCCACAAGAGACTCATCTACATATCAATCTCTTGGAGCTCAGAGCAATCTTCCTTGCTCTTCGAGTGTTCCACACCCTGCTCAGCTACAAGACAGTCCTCATTCATACGGATAATCAAGTAGCCATGTTCTACGTGATCAAGCAGGGGGGAACAGGCTCTCTGTCGCTTTGCAACGAAGCTTTGTGACTATGGGCCCTCACCAGAGAGCATCAGATTCATCTCCTGGCAGTGTATCTTCCAGGCATACAAAACTCTTGGGCAGACAGACTCAGTCGAGTTCTGCTTCCACACGAATGGTTTCTACATACAGACCAGGTGGCCAAGATATTTCAAATTTGGGGAACCCCGGGACATAGACCTCTTTGCAAGTCCGTTGAATGCCAGACTTCCCCGGTTCTGTTCCAGAATAATGTCTCAGGGCTCTCAGGCCAGGGATGCTTTCCTCCTTCACTGGGGGCAAGACTTCCTTTATGCCTTTCCACCCATTCCCCTAATTCCCAAAACCCTGTTCAAGATTCAGAGAGACAGAGGGTGTATGATTCTGATAGCTCCACATTGGCCGCGGCAAATGTGGTACCCTCTGCTTCTACATCTCTCCCTCCCTGGAGTTAGGATCTGCTCCAGATCTCCTGTCACAGGAGGACGGAATGTTATGGCATCCCAATCCCCAGTCTCTGCATCTCAGAGCTTGGTTGCTGAAGGCCTAGATCTTCATGATCTTAACCTCTCTCAGCAAGTAAAGCATGTCCTTTATGCTTCCAGGAAGCCTTCCACAAGACGCTCTTATGCTTTTAAGTGGAAGAGATTTACCATATGGTGCTCACAGGAGGGTCTTAACCTCCTTGCGATACCTCTGGAATCATTACTGGAGTATCTCCTTCATTTATCCAATGCAGGACTTAAGACTAACTCAGTAAGAGTCCATTTGAGTGCTATTGCAGCTTCTTTCAAGCCTCTAAATGAACAACCTATTTCCTCCCATCCTCTTATAGCAAGATTTATGAGAGGCCTTCTTCTTACTAAGCCTCCCATTAGGCCACCACCGGTGGCATGGGACTTAAACTTGGTTCTTGGTCAGCTCATGAAGCCACCTTTCAAACCCTTAGCTACTACCTCATTGAAATTCCTTTCTTGGAAAGTTATCTTTCTCATTGCAATCACATCAGCATGTCGCATCAGTGAGTTGCAGGCACTAGTGGCTGATCCATTTTATACAAGGTTCCATCATGACAAGGTTAGTCTTTAGGACTCACCCACACTTTATGCCAAAGGTGGTCTCGCCTTTTCATCTTAACCAAGCGGTCTACCTGCCTGTGTTTTTTCCAAGGCCTCATGCATCAAATGCAGAAAGGAATCTTCATACTTTAGACTGTAAAAGAGCTTTAGCCTTTTACTTACAAAGAACACAGCAACATAGAAAGTCCTCTCAGCTCTTTGTTGCTTTTGATCCTTCTCATTTAGGACTTCCAGTCTCCAAGAGAACACTGTCCAACTGGATTGCACAGTGTATTTCCTTTGCCTATCAGAGTAAGAATCTTCCTCTGGAGGGCCATGTCACAGCTAACAATGTGAGAGCCATGGCAGCTTCAATGGCTCATCTGCACTCTGTGTCTATCGACGACATATGTCGAGCAGCCACTTGGGCCTCGGTTCATACCTTCACACCCCATTACTGCTTGGACAAGGACTCCCGCCGGGATGCCTTGTTTGGTCAGGCTGTTCTCCAATACCTGTTCCATACCTAATCAATTCCTACCCATCATCCCTGGTTGGATGCAGAGATCCATGGGGGGACGTGGAGCCCTTCCACAGGGACACACAACTTCTGGGGTCTCTCCCTGGCATCTAAAGCTAGGGAGTCCCCATATGTGAAGACTACATTCCTGCTTGTTCCTGGAGATAGCATAGTTACTCACCTGTAACAGGTGATCTCCGAGAACAGAAGGAATTTAGTCTTCACAACCCACCCACCTCCCCTAGGAGTTGTATTTCTCTATCTATCTCTTTCTCTTTCCCTCTCTCTCTCTCTTTGTCTCAGCTTTAAGCTCAACTAGAGAGAGGCAGTTGGGAAAGGTGGGAAGGCAGCACACAGGTGCTGTGGGATGCTCCCAAAAGCTTTCCTATTGGACGCTGGGGAGTGTTCCCGCGCAGGCTCCGTCGGTACCGACGATACCCATATGTGAAGACTAAATTCCTGCTATTCCCAGAGATCACCTGTTACAGGTGAGTAACTATGCTTTATCCTCTGGCGGATCAGGATAGGGATCTTTTTAAATCCCCTAAGGTGGATGCGACGGTAGCAGCAGTAACCAAGAAAACTACCATACCTGTAGAGGGTAGTGCAGCCCTTACACAGGATAGGCGTCTGGACACTTTGTTGAAGCAGGTCTTTGATGTCAATGCCCTTGCCATGCAGGCTTCTATTTTTGGAGCATGGGTGGCCAGGGCCTGTATGCGATGGTCACAAAAGATTAGGGGAACTCAAGGTGACGATACGGTAGAGGAAGCGGCCCGGTTGGAAACGGGGGCCGCCTCTTTAGCAGACGTCCAGTATAATTTTATTCGCAGTCTGGCCAGAAGTATGGCGTCGGTGGTAGTGGTTCAAAGGTGTTTGTGGCTTTGTAATTGGGCGGCGGATGGTTCCTCTAAGGCTAGGTTGAGTAAGTTTCCCTTTCGAGGCAAACTTTTGTTTGACGAAGATTTGGATAAGTTGGTTAAGGATCTGGGAGACTCTAAGGACGGAAGGTTGCCGGAGGACAAGCAGAAGCCGGGGTGTGCCCTAGGGGCATCGAAGAATCAGCAGAGGGATTTTTGGCGTTTTCGACCGCAAAGTTTTGGTCAATTTCAGCGGTTTTCTGCTCCCAGAGTTTTCGAGGGTTCAGGGGACCAGGAAGAGGTTTTGGAGCTTCCTCGTCCTCGACCTTTAAAAATTCTCAATGAAGTGAGGGGGATCCAGGCAGAATTGATTCCCGTAGGTGGTCGATTAAGGGAGTTCTAGTCTGCCTGGGTCCGAGTTACGTCGGATCAGTGAGTGCTGGAGATCATTCAGAAAGGATATGCACTAGAGTTCCAGTGTCCAGTGGTCGACGCCTTCATTCTCTCCCTTTGCAGAGCCCGTTCAAAGCGAGTAGCGGTATAGGAGACATTGGAAAGGCTGCTGGCTCTCAAAGCGGTAGTACTGGTTCCGGAGAACGAGTGCGGCGATGGTCGATACTCCATATACTTTGTAGTCCCAAAGAAAGAGGACACCTTCCGACCAATTCTGGACCTAAAAAGAGTAAATCGGTGCCTCCGGTATCGCATTTTCGGATGGAGACCCTGCGGTCGGTTATAGTAGCGGTGAGACAAGGAGAGTTTTTCACATCGTTGGACCTGACGGAGGCCTGTTTGCACATTCCAATCCACGAAGAGCATCAGTGTTTCCTTCGTTTCGCGGTTCCAATGGGGCATTTTCAGTTCCAGGCGTTACCGTTTGGGTTGGCAACGGCTCCGCGTACTTTCACCAAGGTGATGATAGTGGTAGCGGTGGCGTTGAGAAAAGAAGGCGTGTTGGTTCATCCTTACCTGGACGATTGGTTGATCCATGCGAAATCGAGGGAAGAGAGCGAGGAAGCCACCCGCCGGGTGGTGCAGTTCCTGCAGAGGCTGGGCTGGGTAGTCAATGCGGAAAAAAGCAGGCTCGAGCCCTCTCAGGTCTTGGAGTATTTGGGGGCCTGTTTCGACACAGGGGTAGGAAGAGTCTTTCTACCAGACAGCAGAGCACTAGGGCTAAGAGAGCTTGTTCGTACCTTTCTGGAGAGACAGGAGCCCACGGCATGGCATTATCTGGAACTGTTGGGAAAGATGGTGGCCATGCTCGAGGTAGTGCCCTGGGCCAGAGCCCACATGAGACCGTTACAGAGGGCCTTACTCAGGAGATGGTCAAATCAGTATGACCCGTTGTCCCAGAAGTTACCCTGTCCGCGGGAGACAAGAGATGCTCTTCAGTGGTGGTTAGAACCCGGGCGTCTCGAAAAAGGGGTGCCCTTGGAGGCGCCGGGTTGGCAACCTTTCACAACGGATGCCAGTCTGTTCGGGTGGGGGGCACATTTCGAGGGCAGCTTTGCCCAGGGTCAGTGGACGGAAAGGGAGAAGCAGTGGTCCATCAACAGGTTGGAGCTAAGAGCAGTAAGCACAGGCTACAAGGGAAAGTGATCCAAGTGCTCTCGGACAATGCCACAGCAGTGGCATATGTCAATCGTCAGGGCGGCACCAGCAGCATAGCTCTAGAAGAAGAAGCGGAAGAGCTTTTAGCCTGGGCTGAGAAACATCTGGAAGCATTGTCGACGGCGCATGTAGCAGGGGTGGACAATGTGACAGTTGATTTTTTGAGTTGGGTCAAGGTGGATCCGGGAGAGTGGGTCTTCCAGCAGGAACATTAGAACATAAGATATGCCATACTGGGTCAGACCAAGGTCCATCAAGCCCAGTATTCTGTTTCCAACAGTGGCCAATCTAGGTCATATGTACCTAGCAGTTTCCCCAAGAGACACAAGTTCCACAATGCTTGTACTGGGTCAAGCATTGATATCTTCGGTCACTTCTTAATAATGGTTTATGGACCTTTCCTCCAGGAACTTGTCCAAACCTTTTTTAAACGCAGCTACACTAATAGCCTTTACTACATCCTCCAGTAACGAATTCCAGAGTTTGATTACACGTTGAGTGAAAAAATATTTTCTTTTATTAGTCTTAAATAGTTTACCCTGTAGCTTCATTGCATGTCCCCTAGTCTTTCTATATTCTGATAAGGTAAACAATAGATCTACGTTTACCCGTTCCACTCCGTTCATTAATTTATAGACTTCTATCATATCTCCCCTCAGCCGTCTCTTTTCCAGGTTAAAGAGCCCTAACCTTTTTAGCCTTTCTTCATAGGAGTATCCTTCCATCCCCTTTACCATTTTGGTGGCTCTTCTCTGTACCTTTTCTAAAATCGCTATATCCTTTTTAAGATACGGCAACCAGAATTGCACACAATATTCAAGCTGCGGTCTCACCATGGAACGAGATAGAGGCATTATAATATCTTTTGTTTTATTTTCCATTCCTTTCCTTATCATACCTAACATTCTATTTGCTCTCTTGGCCGCCGCTGCACACTGGGCCGAGGGTTTTAACATGGTATCCACAATGACGCCTAAATCTTTTTCCTGGGTGGTGGTTCCTAATGTGGAACCTTGCATCGTGTAACCATAGTTTGGGTTGTTCTTCCCTAGGTGCATAACCTTGCACTTGTCCACATTCAATTTCATCTGCCATTTTGATGCCCAGTCTTCCAATTTATCAAGATCCTCTTGCAATTTTTCACAATCCTCTTGGGTTTTAACAACTTTAGTTTTGTGTCATCTGCAAATTTGATAACCTCACTCGTTATTCCACTTTCCAGGTCATTTATGAATATGTCAAAAAGCAGCGGACCCAGCACAGATCCCTGGGGTACACCACTATTCACCTTTCTCCATTGGGAAAATTGGCCATTTAGCCCTACCCTCTGCTTTCTATCTTTTAACCAGTTCCTGGAGGAGGTGTTCGACTTGATAGTACAGCGCTGGGGGATTCCAGTGATGGACCTCATGGCGACCTTCGAGTCAGCAAAGGCCGCAAGGTTTTACAGCAGACGGCGAGAGAGAATGTTGGAAGGCCTGGACGCTCTGATGCAGTCCTGGCCGGAGGAGCAGCTTCTTTACATGTTTCCACCCTGGGTGTTAATAGGGTGAGTGCTGCAGCAGATAGAGCGTCACAGGGGTCAGGTCATCCTGATTGCTCTGGATTGGCCTCGGCGACCATGGTATGCGGACCTCATACGGCTCTTGGTGGGGCGGCCATAGCAGCTGCCGCTGAGAAAGGATCTGCTAAAGCAGGGACCGTTGATTATGCCTCAGGTGGATCGATTTTCACTTACGGCCTGTCTCTTGAAAGGGCAAGGTTAACAACGAAGGGATATGTGCCACGGGTCATTTCTACTTTGTTGTGGTCCAGGTGGCGTTCTACCTCAGTAGCATATGTTAGAGTGTGGCGACTGTTCGAGTCGTGGTGTGGAGAAAAGGGAGTTTCGGCCTTAAATGCGTCCATTCCACATGTTCTTTTGTTCCTGCAGGATGGATTCGATAAGGGATTAGTGACCGCTTCCCTACGAGTGCAAGTTGACAGCGCTGGCATGTTATCGTAGTAAGGTGCAAAGGGTCGGTCTCGGCACACATCCGGATGTCGAGCGTTTCCTGCATGCGGTATCTCTTCTGCAGCCTCAATGCAGAGCGACAGTACCTCCGTGGAATCTTAACTTGGTGCTGGAAGCTCTAGTTAAGGAAGCTTTTGAGCCTTTGGGAAGATCGACATTGAAGGATCTCACGCTCAAGGCGATCTTTCTGGTGGATATCTGCTCGGCTCGAAGGATTTCGGAGTTGCAAGCGTTGTCGTGTTAAGAGCCTTTCTTGTCTTTTCAGAGCATGAAGGTAGTGTTGAGAACGGTTCCCTCATTCTTGCATAAAGTGATATCCCTGTTTCACTTGAATCAGGGAGTGGTACTGCCAATTTTCAGGTTGGAGGGCAAGAAGGGGTCCGATGAGAAGCTGCATCGGCTGGATGTAGGGCGAGTGTTGTGGAAATATTTGCTCAAAATGGCGCCGTTCCACAAAACAGAAGGATTGTTTGTATTGTTTGGAGGTCCCAGACAAGGAGAGGCGGCGTCTAAGTCTTTTATTGCTAAGTGATTGAAAGAGACTATTGCGTCGGCTTATCTGTTGCGGTACAAGTCAGTTCCGTTAGGGCTTATGGCCCATTCCACTAGGGCACAAGCAGCGTCGTGGGCAGAAGTTAGCTTGGTGCCGGCGGTAGAGATTTGTAAAGCAGCGATGTGGTCGTCGCTTCATACCTTTGTGAAGCATTACAGGTTGGATGTTCAGATGGAGAGGGACTCCTGTTTTGGATCAGCAGTGCTGCAGGTTGGTCTGGCAGGTCCCTCCCAGTAATTTATTCACTGCTCTGTTACATCCCCAGAGGTTCAGGACTAGACTGGAGGGCCAATCAGGAAGAGGTAATTAGACTTACCTGCTAATTGTTTTTCCTGGAGGAACTCCAGTCTAGTCCTGTATCCCGCCCTGGAATGAAGTCAGACCGTGGCCTGCAGAAGTAGGGGTCAGGTACGTCCAAGGATGAGGGCGGCCGGTGGGCGGGCCGGTTTATGATGAAGGGAGGGATAACAGGTACTTCTGGGGAGGTGGTACAAAGTACTGTCTAGCTAGGGGTCCTAGGTATAGGGTGAGGTAAGACCCCAGCAGCTTCACAAAGAAGAAATTTCTAGGGCAGAGTGTGTGTGTGTATTTCACGAAGCTTGATTAAGGAGCGTAGCAAAAAAGAAAAAAATATTTCAATAAAGTTATTTGTTTATCTATTTAGCTATTTAAATATTGCTCTTGTGAGTCTGCTTTGTCAATAGGTTACTGGAGTAGGTAGGCGGATCCTAGCCTATTTATACCAGGGGTCACCAAAAGAGTGACGTGCTCAGTCCCCAAGGCTGCGGGAGGAGGTACTAAAACCCAGAGGTTCCAGGACTAGACTGGAGTTCCTCCAGGAAAAACAATTAGCAGGTAAGTCTAATTACCTCACCTATTGCCACTCTTAAGGTCCTTATTACAAGTACAACACTTTCTGTTTCTTTGTCCACACGTGCTCTCAATTCTTGGAGCTGGGAGATATTACAAATATCTAAATTACTCAATTCTTCTCCCCCTAACGTCTGTTTCTTTTCAAGTATTTCTTCCCTTAGTTCCACTGCACGAGTGACCCGCACTCACTCAGCTGGTGTTTCCTGAGACACTAAACCAGGAGGAGAAAAGGGAGGAGGAGCAGATAGAATTGGGACCGATCCAGTTGATATTGCCAGTGCAGCCACATCTGCTTCATATGCTGGAGGAACAACAGCCGGGAACCCCTCCTCACTCTCCCCATCCCCCTCCTTCCCACACAACCCATTAGCTGTTTTCCCTAACACAAACAAATTGTGTTTCAAATTTTGAACTTCATTCCTATGTTTTTCTTCATGTGCCATCCGTTCCCACCATGTAAGCACAATCCATTCAGGACTATTGCACGGTTTAATCTTAACCGCCAATTCATATCTCAGGTAACGAATCGTATCTACAGAGAAAGTTCCCTCCAAAGGAAACTGTATAGTCTCATTACCTCTAGTCACTGAATGCCAATGTACAATGAAATCTATGGCCACATCCCCATACTTCTCACGCATACAATAAATTAGAAGGGTTACCGTTCTTAAACGCTAAAGCCCTAGCTCTGTCATGCCATTCATGCATCTGAGATGTAGCTTGTCTAATGAACAGATTACCCATCACTGGTAATACTTACAAATCCGCTGGCACCTTCTGCCCTTGCCCTGAATGCAGAGACCCGTATCCGAGTCATGGCACAAACTGAAAGTGTACTCTGCACCTCCCCTCACCGGTAACAGCACCTGGGTTCTTGGGTAATGGATTTCCACACCCAAAGCAATGAGAAGGAAGCAAGCACGGTTAATAATACAAAACATAACACACACTTGTATTATAAAAACCACCAAAGCTTTGGGAGAGAAAACAAAGTCAGCACCTTGTTTACTCTGCCATCACAGCCTTCAGCTATTTTATTTATAGGTAACAATTCCATTACACAACATAATTTCCACCTTATTTTTCTACGTCAAGCATCATGTATATTGTCACACCTTTGTCACACTTCTCCTGGTGAGCTCAAATAAGCTAGCTTTTCCTCAGGTGGATTCTGGGACATGTAGTTTGGCTCTTAAGAAGAAGTGTAGTCATGGTCCAATGTTAAGGCAAATGACAGAATTTATTTTAAAGTAAAGGTTCAAGTAAACTGTACACAGAAATTTTGTCCATTTAGGATTGTTTGCAACAGAGCATTTCAGATCAGTATAACTGCTTCACAGTCTTTTAAACACATGCAGCTCGTTAACAACGTTGCTCAGTCTTAGAGAAAACAGCTCTGCTCAGCAAGGTAAAAATACTTCTTTTTAACCTTGGGTTTGTGAAGCACTTAACAGGAAAAAGAATAACTCAGTTCCTCTGGAACAACCTCTTCTTTCCTTCCTTCCTTTCAGGATAGGTTTTAAACTCAAAATAAGAAAACAAGTAACAAACATTCACAAGCTTTCTCTTCAGCGTGACTCAGCACTTTGCCTGAGAAATGCAAACATGTGGAGTTTTCTTCAAACCCAGTTCCTGGCTCAATTCCAGTTACCTGCTTCTAGGAGACTTTCTCATTCAATGCTAGCCTTTAGCATAATGATTCCATGCTTGTAGCTTGACACAGGGTACAGTCCATGGGGATATCTAGATCTTGCAATTCCTCCCCTGCCAACTCAATCTGCATATCCTCTGGTGTTGTTAGGGCAGTGTCCTGTTCTGAGCTCTGGACACAGTGCTCAGAATACAGCCTTCCTGGGGGTTCTAATATCTCTCCTGAGCTCTGCTCTCCCCGATACAGACAGTCAGTACTTGAAGCACTGGGCAGTTCTCCCTGGTTGTGCTCGCTATGGTTCCTTGTCTCCTTCTAGCCTCTCTGGAACAGCTCTCTGTATTCCTCTCTGGGTTCTCTCCTGGAGATCTGCAGGTGCTCCTGGTTCCACTCCTGATTCTCCTGAATCCTCTGAGTCTTCCGACCCTCCTGAGACCTCTGCCTCCCCAGAGCTTCTCCTTTCTTCTGAGCTTCTCTTTTCCTTTGCTTTAGCAGGGGTTTATATTTCCCTCTCCAGAGCTCCAGCCCTTCCTCCACTCCTCCCAGGTGATTGTAATCACCTCTCAAGCCTGCAGTTACGTCATAGGAGTTAGGGTGTGGCTGCCTGAACTTTCTCTCCCTCAGGTTTCTTTCTCTATGAGGGGCCTGATATCCATGCCCTGCAGGGATTTCTCCTTTCTCTAAGTTAAAGTCATTGGCCTTTTCTATACTCATAGGCTCAAAACAGGCTTCCTTGTCACAATATTCATAACGTGCATCTCTATGTCTCTATGTCATAGGTCAGTTCTTATTAGCATAGGTCATCATGAGGAGACATACATGTATTCCCAGACATAACTTCTTAAACAATAATTCTAACACTAGCAGTTTTGATATCTGTGATTCGAGACTGAGAGACTGAAGAGACAGCTTCTCCCTGCACTATCTGTTTTATAACAAACCTAATATCTTTGTTATAGGAAAGTTATTTCAGTAGAGTCTTTCAAGGTTGTTGCTGAGTAATAAGCTCTGGAATGTCTGGGTTACTGAACCTGTGGTGTTAACTCTGAGGGCTTTCAGTAATATGATGTTATTTAGTACCCTGACCGTGTACACAGCCCTGTACAGACAAGCTTCCTTTCAATATGCTTTATAATAAAGACCACTAACCATTTTAGTAGCCACCCTCTGCACCGACTCCAACCTGTTTATATCCTTTCAAAGGTGCGGTCTCCAGAATTGCACACAGTAATCCAAATGAGGTCGCACCAAAGACCTATACAAAGGCACTATCACCTGTCCCTATGCACCCAAGCATCCTTCTAGTTTTTCCATTGCCTTTTCTACCTGTTTAGCTACTTTAAGATCATCAGACACAATGTTTATGGTTATTTATGTTTGTTTATTGAGCTTAATATACCGCCCTTCAGTAAACATCAGAGGGGTTCACATGATACAATAACATAAAGAAATCATATTTGTGAAAAGGGAAAGGAAGTTACAATAAAAACAGGAAAGCAAATCAACAGAATCAGTCAACGAGACAGGCAGGGGGAGAGGAGAAGAGGGAAGAGAGGGGGAATATGCTACACAGAAGGGTCAGGGAGGTCAAAGGCAAGGGCAAAGAGATGGGTTTTGAGTTTGATTCTGAAGGTGGTAAATGACTGTTCAAGCCGGATGGAGGTGGGGAGAGAGTTCCATAGTGCAGGGCCAAGGAAAACGAAAGCAGAGGAACAGGTGGACTGTAGGTGAGCGTGAGCAGGAGAAGGAAGATGAAGGCGGTTGAGGTGCATAGACCGTAGGGAGCGAGCTGAGGAATGAAAATGAACGAGGTCAGCGAGGTACTGAGGGGAGTGGGAATAAAGAACATGGTGAAGAATGGTCAGGATCTTGAAATGGATACAGGACTTGACAGGAAGCCAGTGGAGGTGAATGAGCAGGGGTGTGACGTGATCACGGGGAGAGGAGTGGAAAATGAGACGGGCGGCAGTGTTTTGGATGCGCTGGAGGCGGTGAAGCTGTGTGACAGGGAGACCGGTTAGAATAGAATTACAAAAATCAACACGGGACATAACCAAGGACAGGAGGAGTGTAGTAAGTGTTTGGGCGGTGAGAAAAGGCCTGATGGCACGGATCTGGCGGAGGAAGTAGAAAGAGGATTTTGATATATGAGCGATGTGGTCGTGGAAAGAGAGCTGAGAATCGAAGTAAACACCCAGATAGCGGAAGGAGGTGACCAGTGGGATTGGAGAGCCAGAAAAAGAGGGGGCGATCTGAGGAGAGCTGTCATTGCGAGAGAACCAGATGGCAAGGGTTTTGGTGAGATTTAGGTGAAGACAGTGTGTGGTAAGCCAACTGGCAATGGCAGTGAGGCAAGCATTAAGAGGGGAGAGATTGGGGGAAAGGGGAGAAGTGTGGTGAAGAAGAAGCAAGTCATCGGCGTAGTAGAATGCAGAGATACCATGCTGCTGAACAAGCAAGGCGAGGGGGGTGAGAAAAATGTTAGAGGAGGTGGGCCAAGACAGAACCCTGGGGAACACCACAGGGGAGAGGAACGGGCTCAGAGGGGGAGGAGAAGGAGGAAGAGGGAAGAACGGAGTAGGACCGAGAAGAGAGAAAAGAATGGAACCAGTGGAGAACGGTGCTGCAGAGGCCAGGATCCTGAAGACGAGCCAGAAGGAGAGAGTGATCAACAAGGTCGAAAGCAGCGGAAAGGTCAAGGGAGACTGCCACCGACAGATCACCACGATCATGTGCTGTGCGAAGTTCATTCGTGAAACCCAAGAGGACCGTCTCGACACTATGGCCGGGACGGAACCCAGATTGGCGGGGGTGAAGGAAGTGGGTGGAATCGAGAAAAGCGGACAGCTGTGAGAAAACAGCTTTCTCGAGGATTTTAGAAAGAAAGGGAAGGTTGGAGACGGGACGGTAGTTGGCAGGAATCAAAGGGTCTAGAGAGGGCTTTTTGAGGATGGGACGGACCAAGGCGTGCTTCTAGGGCTTGGGAAAGACACCAAGGGAGAGGCTGGTGTTGATGATGGAGAGAGCAGGAGGAACGAGGGCCAGGGAGGGAAGAAGTAGCCAAGAGGAGGGAATAGGATCAAGTGGGCAGGAAGTCTTTTTAGAGGAGGAGAGTAACGCAATCAGCTCGGGAGAGGTGAGTGGGTGGAAAGAGTGCCAAGTGTGAGAAAGCTGAGAGGAGGGAGGAGGAGAAACAGGAGGGGGACTGGAGATGGGTGGAGGGCAATGGGGAAGAGAAGCACAGAGATCAACTATCTTGGAGCTGAAATAAGTAGCCAGCTGGGATGGTGAGGGGGAAGACCTAGTACCAGACTGGAGAGAGGTAAGAGACTGAAGAACGGAGTAGAGGTGGCGCGTCTGGTTGGGAGCAGAGGAGATGGCAGAAGAGAAGTAGGTATGTTTGGCTTTATGGACCTCGGTTCGGTAGTGCGTGTGGTTGAGTTTGAAGTGAGAAAGGGTGTCAGGACAGGGGGACTGACGCCAGAGGCGCTCAGCGCGGCGGAGCTGAGTGCGCAAGAGGTAAAGACCGGGATGGTACCAAGATTGGGAAGGACGGCAGGTGGGGGGACGCCTAGGTCCTGCAATCACGCCTAGGTCCTGCTCTTCTTTTGTGGACGCCTAGGTCCTGCAATCACGCCTAGGTCCTGCTCTTCTTTTGTGGACAGAAGTATTTCCCCACTACACTGTACTGCTTCTTTGGATTTTTGCAGCCCAAATTCATGACCCTGCATTTTTTAGCATTAAGTCTCACCTGCCAAATTCTAGACCATGCTTCAAGCTTAGCTAAACCCCTCCTCATCTTATGTTCTCCTTCCCGGATGTCTACTCTATTGCAGATTTTGGTATCATCTTCAAAGAGGCAAAACCTACCCAACAGCCCTTCCTCAATATCACTAACAAAGATGTTAAAAAGAATTGGACCAAGGACAGACCCATGTGGCACACCACTGATAACCTCCCTCTCCTCAGAGTGAGCTCCATTTACCTGTAACCTTTGTCACCTCTGCCTCAACCAATTTCTAACCCAATCATTAACTTTAAGGTCCATCCCTAGGGTATTCAGTTTGCTGATAAGTCACCTTTGCGGAACGGTGTTAAAGACTTTACTAAAATCCAAGTATACCACATCTACGACTCTCCCTCGTTCCAACTCCCTGGTCACCCAGTCAAAGAAATCAATCAGATTTGTCTGACAAGACCTGTATCTGGTGAATCCATACTGCCTCTGATATTGTAATCCACTGGACTCCAAAAAGTCACTATTTTCTCTTGTTTCCAATAATTTATTCACCACAGAAGTTAGACTAACAGGCCTGTAGTTTTCAACCGCATCCTTACTTCCTTTCTCGAGTCCTTTTGCACCACTCCCGACTCCATCCCCAAGTTCCTTCAGTATTCTCGAATATATCTTATCCAGTCCCATCGCTTTCTCTACTTAGAGAAAATAGCAAAGTAGTCAGGAAAGCAAAGATTCAAAAAGAGGAGGAAATAGCCAATGCAATAAAATGGAGGGATAAGACATTTTTCAGATATGTTAGTGAGAAGAGGAAGGTCAAAAGTGGTATTGTCAGACTCAAGGGTGAAGGGGAAGAATATGTAGAAGCTGATGAGGATAAAGCAGAATTGCTTAACAAATATTTCTGTTCTGTGTTCACAGATGAAGAACCAGAAACAGAACCTCAGAAAACACCCGCAAACAGGAACAGAAGCAAGGGGCATCTTGAACAATTTTCAGAAGACTGGTCGTGAGAAACTAACTAAACTTAAAGTAGACAAAGCAATGGGATTGGATGGGATGCACCCTAGAATACTGAGGGAACTTGGGGACATTCTAGCAGCTCCACTGACTGACCTTTTCAATGCCTCATTGGAGTCGGGAGTGGTGGCAAAGAACTGGAGAGAGACTCATGTGGTGCCTTTACACAAAACGTAATGAAGGATGTGGTTGAAAACTACAGGCCGGTTAGTTTAACTTTGGTGGTGAATAAATTATTGATAACTCTGCTGAAAGAGAAAATATTAAGGTTACAGGATCTGAGACAGCATGGATTCACCAAAGGCAGGTCTTGTCAGACAAATCTGATTGATTTCTTTGACTGGGTGACCAGGGAGTTGGACCGAGGGAGAGCCCTAGATGTGGTATATTTAGAGTTCAGTAAAGCCTTTGACACTGTTCCTCACAGGCGACTTATAAGCAAACTGAGCACCCTAGGGATGGACCCTAAAGTTACTGCTTGGGTTAGAAATTGGTTGGGTGGGAGGCGACAAAGAGTACAGGTAAATGGGGCTCATTCTGAGGAGAAGGATGTTACCAGTGGTGTGCCCCAGGGATCTGTCCTTGGTCCGATTCTTTTCAACATCTTTGTTATTGATATAGCGGAAGAGTTATCGGGTAAGGTTTGCCTCTTTGCAGATGATACCAAAATCTGCAATAGAGTAGACACCAGGAAGGTGTAGATAGCATGAGGAGGGATCTAGCTAAGCTTGAAGAATGGTCTAGAATTTGGCAGCTGGGATTTAATGTTAAAAAATGCAAGGTCATGCATATGGGCTGTAGCAGTCCAAGGGAGCAATATAGTATAGTGGGTGAAGTACTTTTGTCCACTAAAGAAGAGCGGGACTTCGGTGTGGTTGTGTCTGATGATCTTAAAGAAGTTAAACAGCTAGAAAAGGTGACAGCAAAAGCTAGAAGGATGCTTGGGGGCATATGGAGAGGAATGGCTAGCAGAAAAAAGGAGGTGATAGTGCCTCTTGTAAGTCTTTGGTGCGACCTCATTTGGAGTAGTGTGTGCAATTCTGGAGACTGCACCTTCAAAAGGATATAAAGAGGATGGCTACTAAAATGGTTAGTGGTCTTCATTATAAAGCATATGAAGACAGACTTAAGGATCTTAATATGTACACCTTAGAGGAAAGGCAGGATAGAGGTGATATGACTGAGACCTTTAAATACCTCCGTGGCATAATGCACAGGGGGAGAGCCTCTTGATCGAAAGCAAATTCTGCCACGAGGGGACATGGGATGAGGGTGAAAGGGGATAGATTCAGGAATGATATGCAGAAATATTTCTTTACGGAAAGAGTGGTGGATCCATGGAATAGTCTTGCAGTGGAGGTGGTGAGATGAGGTAACACAACAGGCATTGGTCAGAACACTGGTGCAAATTGTTTTTTTATTCAGAAACCCCAACGCGTTTCGGCGTGAACGCCTTCTTCAGGGGGAACACATCTACATTAAAAAGTACACAATGAACTCACATAATATCAAAAATATAATAAACATAATCTCAAAAGAAAACATTAAAACAAACCATATAATGGAAATAACAGTGAAGTGCTGATAATGACATCAAACATACATCATTAAAAACATATATATATGTCAATTAAAAAAGAGAGGGTTAAAATATTAACCCATAATACATTAAAACAATAAAAACTGATTGTAATAAATAGCCAAAATTAAATAATATTAAGTAAACATATAAATAAATAAATAAACATTTAGACCAGTACATGGATGATACAATGAAATATATTGCCCAATAAGAGACGGAAGATGTACTCACAATGGCACCAAACATCACATGTAAGCTAGTATACAAAAGACTCCAACGAACCAGTAATGTATACTAGAGTGTAGAACATATAAAGTACATTGCGTTAAAATAAAGTATCCAGAGCCAGAGAGGTAACTATAAAAGGAGCAACTTAAAGACTTGTATAGGAGGCAGGTTAAAATCCATAATAAGGAGAAAGAGGAGTAATAGGAAGTTGTAATATGTAACTTGTCCAAAGGACTTTGTACATATATGCTAAGTTCATATATATTTAAAAACTTCATCAGTAACTCAGGAGAAAATATATAGTATGAGGGAGGAATTTATATATGAAGTTAAACAGATCATCCTAAATTAATGTAAGCGACATGAAACATTTAAGGACTTTAAGCAAAAAAGTAAAAATCATGTGCAAGCACTGTGAGGAAAGAAAAATGTATCCTTAGCTAGTGTCAGTATGAAAATAAGTAATTAACATAATGGTATGAGCAAACCTTAAAAACAGTCGGGAAACCATAGGGTAACTCGAGGATTACTTCTTAGAGCTGCGATCAAAATTAAAGCAATAGTGAGAAGGAAAATCTGCGAGCAAACACAAGCAGAAAAGCCACAAAATCTCAAAAATGTGTACCTCAAGAGCAAAACCTATCTTCTATCGCAGTCACAGCCTTCGAAGTAGTAGCAGCAGTACTGAAATGAAAGAATAAGGGCGCATCAAGTAAGTCAGCGTCTTTTTTATCTGTTGATTTTTCGCGTGCTTGACATGCTGAGTGACAGCATGTAGCTCATGCGCAAAAGAGATCTCTCCAAGGGGTAGAAACGCTTGGTAATACAAGACCAAATGAGACACTTACAGCGGCACTACTGTAAAAGATGTACACAAGGAAACCAACTTCCATTAAAACCATATATAATAATCAAACATAAGAACATACAAGATCATAAGAACATAAGATATACCATACTGGGTCAGACCAAGGTTCATCAAGCCCAGTATCCTGTTTCCAACAGTGGCTAATCTATGTCATACATACCTAGTAGTTTCCCCAAAAGAGACAGGTTCCACAATGCCTGTATTGGGTCAAGCATTGATATCCTGGGTCCCTTCTTAATAATGGTTTATGGACCTTTCCTCCAGGAACTTGTCCAAACCTTTTTTAAACCCAGCTACACTAACAGTCTTTACTACATCCGCCGGTAACAAATTCCAGAGTTTGATTACACATTGAATGAAAATTTTTTTTCTTTTATTAGTCTTAAATAGTTTACCCTGCAGCTTCAATGCATGTTCCCTAGTCTTTCTATATTCTGATAACATAAACAATCGATCTACGTTTACCCGTTCCACTCCATTCATTAATTTATAGACTTCTATCATATCTCCCCCCAGCCGTCTCTTTTCCAGGTTAAAGAGCTCTAACCTTTTTAGCCTTTCTTCATAGGGGTATCCTTCCATCCCCTTTACCATTTTGGTGGCTCTTCCCTGGACCTTTTCTAATAACGCTATATCCTTTTTAAGATACGACGACCAGAATTGCACACAATATTCAAGGTGCGGTCTCTCCATGGAACGATATAGAGGCATTATAATATCCTTTGTTTTATTTTCCATTCCTTTCCTTATGATACCTAGCATTCTATTTGCTCTCTTAGCTGCCGCTGCACACTGGGCCGAGGGTTTTAACATGCTGTCCACAATGACGCCTAAATCTATTTCCTGGGTGGTGGTTCCTAATGTGGAACCTTGCATCGTGTAACCATAGTTTGGGTTGTACTTCCCTAGGTGCATAACCTTTGATCACTGGGAGTCCTTCGGCCACCACTGCTGAAACAGCGTCAGGGGGTGCATAGGATGGTGCTCACTGCACTGTGGCCTTTCAATAAGCCTGCCTGGTCTTAATGTATAAGATCAGGCAATACCGCACTCAGTTGCAGAGCTAGAGCTGTAGTAAGTCTTGATTTAAGAGTGAGTTGGGACAATATGAGTCCTCTTTCTCTAGATCCCGCCCTGGCCTGGGTAACAGTATTACCACCGCCCCAGCTATTTGGCCCCTCCATTCCTCCCATGGCAACTGCTGCTTTCCCCATAGCCACCAAAGGGCCTGCCACCAAGTCCCATAAGATTTTATAAAATTCTGGATCTAAGCCATCGTGGCCAGGGCCCATGCTGACTGCAGGTTCCAGATAATTCCTCTTAATTCCCCCTCCATGAGAGGTTTGTTCAGCATTTGCTTTTGCATTTCACTAAGGTGAGGGATATGCAGACCAGTGAAAAAGGCCTCTCTAACCTCCAGCATGCAGCCCTTGGCCTGGTATAACTCCTTGAAGAAATTCACAAGGTGCCGGACTATCTCCAGCTCATCCGTGGTCACTGTGCCATCTGCCTGCCTCAGGGTGTGTCACTGTCACCTTAGTACAGATGGGCAAGAAGCTTCCCTGTTTCCCATTTATGTAATTAATACTTATAGAACTGTATGCTATGCATGGCCCTTTGCTGTAACAAAGCCTGTACTTTATTCCTCCCGTCCTATAACTGCAGCCGCATGTGTTCAGTCCCCTCCCACAGATGCTGAACCAGAAGTACACGTAGGTCCCATAACCCCTGCTGTAGGGTGGCCCCTTGTTAGTGCTGCTGGGCCATTATAAAGCCCAGTATCCAGCCTCTCAAAATGGCCTTCACCGTTTCCCAGTACATTATAGGGCCCATATCCTCTACACTGTTTTCCGCCTCATAGTCTAACCATGCACCAAAATTCTTCACTCTGCATCCAAACAGGATTCAATTGCCAATATTTTGCCCCTTCCCTCTCACCCCAGTTTACTTTAAGTTGTACCATTGTGTAGTCAGACACCACC
Source organism: Ichthyophis bannanicus (assembly GCA_033557465.1). Taxonomy (NCBI): domain Eukaryota; kingdom Metazoa; phylum Chordata; class Amphibia; order Gymnophiona; family Ichthyophiidae; genus Ichthyophis; species Ichthyophis bannanicus. The sequence continues at coordinate 914,423,861 of CM066031.1, read as the reverse complement.
TGGGGATCTATGTCTGAGTTGGCTAGCTTGGGATAAAACTGCTCCACCACCAGCAGATAGTATATACGGAGATGTATCCGGTGCGGCCCTGAATAGTGGGTAAATTCCACAACTAGGGGGTTAAGCGTGCGCCACCCATCTATCAGCTCTAATTGTCAACATAGTAGATTAATACCATGGTGCTCGGCACCCTTGAGGACTGCCTATGGCGGCCGACAGTCTACGGTGGCATCAGCCACAGAATTGAAGTCCCCTCCTAGTATTAATTGGTACATAAGATATGCCATACTGGGTCAGGCTAAGGTCCATCAAGCCCAGTATACTTTTTCCAACAGTGGCCAATCTAGGTCATAAGTACCTAGCAGTTTCCCCAAAAGACACAGGTTCCACAATGCTTGTATTGGATCAAGCAGTGATATCCCCGGACCCTTTTAATAATGGTTTATGGACCTTTCCTCCAGGAACTTGTCCAAACCTTTTTAAACCCTGCTACATTAACAGCTTTTACTACATCCTCCAGTAACAAATTCCAGAGTTTGATTACACGTTGCCCAAAAAAATATTTTCTCTTATTAGTCTTAAATAGGTTACCCTGTAGCTTCATTAGTGGCAATATTTTCTTTAGCAGAGTAGGTTTTAAACTCTAGTAACCTTCTCAGCTTATGGGAACTGCTGACACCTAATCAGGAGTTAGTGGGCCTGATTAGCCTGTGAATGAACTGAAAGCAGCTGAGGCCTGCATAAAAGGCTTCAGAAACCTGCCCTGTTGAGGCATTCCAAACAGGGGCTCTACAGGTCAAACAACGGTAAGGATTTGAGGGTTTATTCTTATTAAATTGCTAGCTCTCTGACTGAGAGCTCTTAAAAGGGTTCTGGCATATTTTTAAAGCAAAGTTACAATCTTTTTTGGTGGTTTAGTGGCAATGTTTTCTTTAGCAGAGTAGGTTTTAAACTCTAGTAACCTTCTCAGCTTGTGGGAACTGCTGACACCTAATCAGGTGTTAGTTCCCTCCCTACCCACCCACCCCAACTCCCACCCACCCCTAGTGAGCAGTCTTGCTTTATAGGGCACCTCTCCATTTAACAAAGCACAGGGACTTGGAACAGCACATTTTGAATATAATTAGTGATTTAACTGCTTTTTCTCTGAAAGGACAGCTGGGACACCAGCTGGTACTTTGGTAGATCTCTCTCTTTTGCTTTAACAGATACCTAAGCTCCATGAATAGAACAATGGCTGGGAAAAATCATATTGCTAAAGCTGTTGCCCTGTTACAGCTTCTGCCTCTGTCCAGACAGAGGTCCCAATGCCAGTTGAAGGACCGGTTCCATGTGCAGGGTGCCTGCATGCAGAAGCTCTGAGGAAACAAGTGGAGGAACTCAGAGAGGAGGTGGTGAGGCTGAGGAGCATTCAAGACAGTAAGAAGTACATTGATGAGATGCTTCTTGAAGCATCCAAGCTCTATAGCAGAGGAGAAGATGGGTGCCAACAGAATGACGAAGGTCGGACACAAGTCACCAGGGCCTGCAGAATCACCCATCCAACTTCTCCAGCCCTTGAATTGGAGAACCATTATGCAGCCCTGGAAGTGGAGGAGGTGAAAGTATCCTTGGAAAGGGAAGAACCAGAGCTCAAGTACCCCAAAGTTGCAGAATCAGTGACCACAAGGAAGCAAAGGGTAGTGGTGTTTGGTGACTCTCTTCTGAGGGGTACTGAGGCGTCCATTTGCCGACCAGACTTGATGTCCAGAGAGGTATGCTGTCTGCCTGGTGCCAAAATCCAAGATGTTACGGAAAGTTTGCCGAGACTCATCAAGCCCACTGACTTTTACCCAATGTTGCTAAACCATGTCGGAACAAATGATACTGCCAGATATCCCTTGAGCGTATCAAAAGTGACTTCATGGTTCTGGGACAGAAGGTGAAGCAGTTAGGTGCACAGGTGGTATTCTCTTCAATCCTCTCTGTTGAGGGTAAAGGCCAAGGCAGAGAGGCTCGCATCCTGGAGATGCATGCATGGCTGTGTGAATGGTGTCATCGAGAGCGTTTTGGTTTCCTAGACCATAGGTTGCTGTTCCAAGGGTTGCAGAGCAGAGATGGCATCCATCTGTCAAAGAAAGGTCAACGTGTCTTCAGTAGTAGACTGGCTAATCTACTGAAGAGGGCTCTAAACTAGATTCGTTGGGGATGGGTGAAAAAAGCCCTCAGGTAAGTGAAAGCCCCCAGGTAAGTGATGCATTAAATACCTCTATGGAAATGGGTAACAGGGGTAACATATGGAAAGCAGTGTGTATAAATGCCCGTAGCATGGAGAATAAGATCCCTGATGTTGAAGCTTTGGTGGGAGTGGCCAACTTGGATTTAGTGGCAGTTACAGAAATATGGTTCACAGAAAACCATGACTGGGATGTAACTATACCTGGCTATACTTTATTCAGAAAGGACAGGGTAGGAAGAAGGGGAGGAGGAGTGGCACTATATGTAAAAAATACTATTAAAGCTTTGGAATTACAGAGCTTAAAAGGGAGAGAGGAGGCATTTTGGGTTAAATTAGAAAGAGGAAAAGAGAAATCTATTTGCATTGGCGTGATATACAGACCTCCCTCACAAGAGGAAGAGGTGGACAGAGAGTTAATTAAAGACATGCGCAGCATTGCTAGGAAAGGGGAAGTGCTACTGATAGGGGATTTCAATATGCCAGATGTTGATTGGCACATTCCTGCTGCAGTATCATCTAGAAGTAAAGAGATCCTGGATTCTCTACAGGGAGAACCATTCAAGCAATTGGTAACAGATCCAACACGTGAAGGGGCCATACTGGACTTGGTGCTTACCAATGGTGAAAGTGTTTCTGATGTTATAGCGGGAGATCATTTTGCATCCAGTGATCACCAGATGGTGTGGTTCAGTATTAGAATCCATTTAAAGGTGAGGGTCTTAGACTTTAGAAAGACTAACTTTGCTAAGATGGGCCAATACCTCAGGGAGTCGTTAGCGGGATGGGAACAGCTGGGGGATGTAGAAAAACAGTGGGCAAAACTGAAAGATATTTTAAGGGCAACCAACCTTTTTGTTAAAATGGTAAATAAAGGTAAAAGGAAAAGGAAACCGCTATGGTTTTCGAAAGAGGTAGCTGAAAAAGTGAAGAAAAAGAGGGAGGCCTGCATGAAGTACAAGAGATCACAGAGAGAGGAAGACAAGCATCTATATTTGGAAAAACTTAGAGAAGCTAGCAAAGTAGTCAGGAAAGCAAAGATTCAAAAATAGGAGGAAATAGCCAATGCAATAAAATGGGGGGATAAGACTTTTTACAGATATGTTAGTGAGAAGAGGAAGGGCAAAAGTGGTATTGTTAGACTCAGGGGTGAAGGGGAGGAATATGTAGAAGCTGATGAGGATAAAGTGGAATTGCTTAACAAATATTTCTGTTCTGCGTTCACAGATGAAGAACCAGGAGCAGGACCTCAGAAAACACCCACAAACAGGAACAGAAGCGAGAGACATCTTGAACAATTTTCAGAAGACTGTGTTCGTGAGAAACTTGCTCAACTTAAAGTAGTCAAAGCGAGGGGACTGGATGGGATACACCCTAGAATACTGAGGGAACTTGGGGACGTTCTAGCAGCTCCACTGACTGACTTTTTCAATGCCTCGTTGGAGTCGAGAGTGGTGCCAAAGGACTGGAGAGAGGCTCATGTGGTGCCTTTACACAAAAGTGAAAGTAAGGATGTGGTTGAAAACTACAGGCCGGTTAGTTTAACTTCGGTGGTGAGTAAAATATTGGAAACGCTGCTGAAAGAGAAAATAGTGAGGTTTCTGGAGTCCAGGGGATTACAGGATCCGAGGCAGCATGAATTCACCAGAGGCAGGTCTTGTCAAACAAATCTGATTGATTTCTTTGACTGGGTGACCAGGGAGTTGGATCGAGGGAGAGCCCTAGATGTGGTATATTTAGAGTTCAGTAAAGCCTTTGACACTGTTCCTCACAGGCAACTTATAAGCAAACTGAGCACCCTAGGGATGGACCCTAAAGTTACTGCTTGGGTTAGAAATTGGTTGGGTGGGAGGCGACAAAGAGTACAGGTAAATGGGGCTCATTCTGAGGAGAAGGATGTTACCAGTGGTGTGCCCCAGGGATCTGTCCTTGGTCCGATTCTTTTTAACATCTTTGATAGTGATATAGCGGAAGGGCTATCGGATAAGGTTTGCCTTTTTTGCGGATGATAGCAAAATCTGCAATAGAGTAGACACCCAGGAAGGTGTAGATAACATGAGGAGGGATCTAGCTAAGCCTGAAGAATGGTCTAGAATCTGGCAGCTGGGATTTAATATTAAAAAATGTAATGCATTTGTGCTGCAGCAATCCAAGGGAGCAATATAGTGTAGGGGATGAAATACTTTTGTCCACTAAAGAAGAGTGAGACCTGGGCGTGGTTGTGTCTGATGATCTTAAAGTAGCTAAACAGGTAGAAAAGGCAACGGCAAAAGCTAGATGGATGCTTGGGTGCATACGGAGAGGAATGGCTAGCAGAAAAGAGGAGGTGATAATGCCTCTGTATAAGTCTTTGGTGCGACCTCATTTGGAGTATAGTGTGCAATTCTGGAGACGGCACCTGCAAAAGGATGTGAACAGGATGGAGTCGGTGCAGAGGGTGGCTACTAAAATGGTTAGTTGTCTTCACTATAAAACATATGAGGACAGACTTAAGGATCTTAATATTTTATTTATTTAACAGTTTTTATATACCGACTTTCTACAAATCAAGACAGTGTACAGGGAACTTAACAGACAGTATATTTCAACTGAGTACATTGTAACAAAAAGGATCATCATATAAGTGATTAACAAGCAACATACTCCTTGCGGAGGTTTAAGAACTATTTACAAGGAGGCTTAACATGCTATTTACCTGGAGGATTATCTAGGCTTTGCATACTATTTACATGGAGGATTATATAGGAGGGAAAAGTGTTCTTGGAAGAGATGAGTTTTCAATTTCTTTCTGAATTCAGAGTGATTGGTACAGTTCCGTAATTCGTGTGGTAAGGCATTCTAGATAGAGGGGGCATAAAGGGAGAATGCACGATTACATGTGGCTTGGTTACAAGTTCTCTTGGATGTTGGGATGGATAGGAGGTTTTTGGTGATGGTGCGGCGTGTTCTTTTGTTGTTGGAATTGGATAAGAGCGAGGAAAGGATAGGGTGCTGACTGATTGGAAAGGATTTTGTGAATGAGGGTGATTGCTTTGAATTTAGCTCTGGAATGTATGGGGAGCCAATGTAGGTCGTAAAGGATTGGTGTTATGTGTGATCATCTGGGGTTATTTGTAATGAGCCGAGCTATTGTGTTCTGTGCCATTTGGATAGGGTGGAGGCTGTTCTTAGGAAGGCCGTGATAAATGAGGTTGCAGTAGTCAAGGGTTGGGATGGTGAGGGCCTGGCAGACAATGCGGAAGGAGTCTGGGTTTAGGAGAGGTTGGAGGTTGGAGAGGTTGGAGGTATTTAAACATCTCAATCATATCACCTCTATCCCGCCTTTCCTCTAAGGTGTAATATGTACACCTTAGAGGAAAGGCGGGATAGAGGTGATATGATTGAGATGTTTAAATACCTCCATGGCATAAATGTTCAGGGGGAGAGCCTCTTTCAATTGAAAGCAAGTTCTGCTACGAGGGGACATGGGATGAGGGTGAAGGGGGATAGATTCAGGAGTGATTTGCGGAAATATTTCTTTATGGAAAGAGTGGTGGATCCATGGAATAGTCTCCCAGTGGAGGTTGTAGAGATGAGGACAGTAACTGAATTCAAAAAAGCATGGGACAAACACAGAGGATCTCTAAAGGAAAAAAGAGGACTGTTGTAGTTGTTGATATGGGAGGACAGACTAGATAGGCCATGTGTTTTTTTTATGTCGTCATATTTCTATGATTCTATGTTTCATTGCATGTCCCCTAGTCTTTCTACATTCTGATGACGTAAACAATTGATCTACATTTACCCATTCCACTCCATTCATTAATTTATAGACTTCTATCATATCTCCCCTCAGCCATCTCTTTTCCAGGTTGAAGTGCCCTAACCTTTTAAGCCTCTCTTCATAGGGGTATCCTTCCATCCCCTTTACCATTTTGGTGGCTCTTCTCTGTACCTTTTCTAATAACGCTATATCCTTTTTAAGATACGGCGACCAGAATTGCGCACAATATTCAAGGTGCGGTCGCATTATGGAATGATACAGAGGCATTATAATATCCTTTTTTTTTATTTTCTATTTCTTTCCTTATGATACCTAGCATTCTATTTGCTCTCTTGGCCACCACTGCACACTGGGCAGAGGGTTTTAACATATTATCCATGATGACGCCTAAATCTTTTTCCTGGGTGGTGGTTCCTAATGTGGAACCTTGCATTATGTAACCATAGTTTGGGTTGTTCTTCCCTAGGTGCATAACCTTGCACTTGTCCACATTAAATTTCATCTGCCATTTGGATGCCCAGTCTTCCAATTTATTAAGATCCTCTTGTAATTTTCCACAATCCTCATGGGCTTTAACAACTTTAAATAGTTTTGTGTCATCTGCAAATCTGATAATCTCACTCGTTATTCCCTTTTCGAGGTCATTGATGAATATGTCAAAAAGCAGCGGACCCAGCACAGATCCCTGCGGTACTCTACTATTCACCTTTCTCCATTGGGAAAATTGCCCATTTAGCCTTACCCTCTGCTTTCTATTTTTTAGCCAGTTCCTGATCCACAATAGTACACTGCCTCCTATCCCATGACTTTTTAGTTTTGCCAAATGTTTCTGATGAGGGACCTTGTCAAAGGCTTTCTGAAAGTCCAGATACACTATATCAACTGACTCACCTTTGTCTACCTGTTTTATTCACACCTTCAAAAAACATAACAGATTAGTAAGACAAGATGTTGGCTGTCTCCCATTAAGCCATGACTATCTACATGTTCAGTAATTTTGTTCTTTATGATGTTTTTACCATTTTTCCCGGTACTGACGTCAGGCTCATGGGTCTGTAGTTTCCTGGAACCCTTTTTAAAAATTGGCATTACATTGGCCATCCTCCAATCTTCAGGTATTACAAATGATTTTAATGATAGCTCACAGATTACTAATAGCAGGTCTGCAATCTCATATTTCAGTTCTTTCAACACTCTTGGATGTATACCATCCAGTCCAGGTGCTTTGCTACTCTTCAGTTTATCAAATAGTTGTTAATACATCTTCCCAGTGTATTGATATTTCTTTCAATTCTTCTGCAGTATCACCTTTAAATACCACTTCAGTCATGGGTAACATCCCTACATCTTCTTCAGTAAAGACCAAAGCAAAGAATTCATTCAGTCTCTCCACTATGGCCTTGGCCTCTCTTAGTGCCCCTTTTACCCCTCTATCATCTAAAGGTCCAACTGACTCTCTCACTGGCTTTTTCTACGAATGTACTTGAAAAAGTCTTTATTACATGTTCACAGATTAATCAGCTTTAATCAAAAGAATTCCTTTTTCGCAAAGATTTAGAAAAATTCCCATAATTAAATACTTACAATTGCAGATCTCTCTCCATAAGTAGCAGTCCTCTTTTGTAGTCCTTCTCTTGATCAGTTCTAGGAAAAATCAGTGGTGGTAATTGTTGGGGGCATATATATTTCCAAGAATCACTTTTCTCCTCCAAAATTCTCCCCTAGCTAGGACATATCACCCCTTTGGATCCCAAACCACCCAGTGCATCCCCCCAGTATAGCCACACCTCGCTGCCTAGAATTATATGATGATGTTATGACCTCTCCCACCCAGCACTTGCTAAGTTTGAGTACTCTGCTACAGTCAAGCGAGTTTTCTGAACTAAAGCAATGGTGGTGCCCAAAGAGCGCAGATATGTGAGGACATGCTCTTGTTTATCTAGGGAATGTAGCCCCCTTACATTCAATATGACTATATTGGCCTCACCCTTCACTCTCTATAGCCTCAATGCAGATAAAGCTGGTATTGCCTTGTGTGTCTCCCCAGGGGCCTCCCAGCTTAGCCCTTGCATGGACCTCACTCACCACTGCAGCCTCCCCTCCCCTTATCCAGATGCGTTGTGTGCTTCCCCTCCCTTGGCAACTCCCACAGCCCCCCCAAACCCCATACAACCCTCCTTTTAAGCCTACCCCCTACCCCTCCAACCCCCCCTCCCCCTCCATTCCCCATCCCCACCAGTCTTGCACATTCACACACTGCACAAAGCCCCCTCACCATCCGTCCATGCCTCCCATGTTGGTTTAACTGCTAACCCCAGGCCTCTCCCATAAGTCAACTCTTTTCCCAACATCATATCATTTGAACATTGCAGGCCCTCTACCCTCCCTACTCCCACAGGCTCATACAGCTTTTCTCCCCCCTGATCCCCCAATCCCCTGGAGCAGGCCCCATTACAGTCCACATTGGCGACCACCACCACTCCCCCTATTGGGGCCGGTAATGGCTGGTTCCCGCCACTATTATTGCTATCACTAAGTCAAGGAGGGGAGCAGGGAGGCTGCAGCATTTCCAGTTCATCTCATGAGTCCAATGTCTCATCCTCCTCATCTCCGTGCAGTGACAGCCACGCCAGCCTGCATAAACAAGGAGCAATTCTTGCCAAATCTCCCTGGCTGGCAGTCTACTGGCCTCCCATCGGTAGGCCATAAAAAAATCTCTGGAGCCCTCTACATCTTTAGGCTGACCGGGCCTGCTGACCACTGCAAGCCACTATTGTCCCTTTGGGCCAGCCTATCCACAAAGGAATGCCCCTCAGCTGGTGCATTAAAGTACAAAGTTCTCCCTTCATGTTGGACTCACAGCTTATAGGGGAACAATAGGGTGAACTGTACTCCATGCTAGACCAGGCTGCCACAGACAGGTGCAAATTCACGGCAGTTAGCTGCCACTCTAGCAGAGTAATCATTAAAGAGCAGCAGTTTCTAGTTCTTTTATTCCAAAGTTCTCACTTTACGGAACTCCTGGAGGATTTGCTCCTTCTCCATCCAGACGAGGTAGTGCCCTATGGCAGCTTGTGAATGGCGTAGCTCTGTCATCTTGGGCTCAATCTGATGCGCCGAGCTCCGAGTCTATGACACTCTCAGGGAGTCCCACTACCCTGAGATTGTTTGTTCTGGACTGATTCTCATATTCCTCCAACTTACCTAGTAGTTGTGCCTGGTCCCATGTGAGCTGTACGACCATTCTATCCAGCCAGCCCATAGGGTCATCCTTCACTGCTATTCTGGTTTTCACCTCTGCAAGCTGGTACAGCTGCACTTCAAACCGCTCTTTAATATCATCAACAGTCAATTCTAATTTATTTAGGTGATCTTTCAGCACAGCCGTCACCACCCGGGAGATCTCTGCCATGAGGGCTCCTGCCTTCGGCTGCACAGATTTACGAGGGTCGGCGGTCATTTTGTTCTCCTTTCGTGCTCGTCCATCTCAGCCCTTCCTCACCAGCTTTTGGGGCATGCCCTGCTTTGCTGCACTGTTTTTAGATCCATGCTGTCTCTCGGAGCCAAGGACTACCTGTTTTCATCTGATTGGAATGTGGTTCAGATCATTGGTGAGATAAATTTGCCACTGGGAGAAGCCCAGGGTGGGAGCGCAAGCTTCATGAGTCCGCTTCCCAGCCACACATCAGTGGAAATTCAGAGTGGGGTAATTTAATGAAAGTATTAAGAGTGTTTTGTCTTTTGTGAAAGCGTTTTGCATTGGGTATATACTGTATTTTACAAGCCCCCTTGTCTAGCTATTGAAAGTGATTAATGCGGTTAGTAGACCTTCCAGCCGCATTAATCGCAGTGATGGGATATTCAGCAACACTAACATGGTTAATGAGGCTGAATATCTTTGAGTGCTGCTGCTAAATGCCCCAGTGCTAGCTGGCTAACATTGGGGTGTTCAGGGTGGAGTGGAGGCGACACCCAGGTATAACTGGGCAGCGGCGATATTCAACCACTGCCTAGTTATCCTTAAATGGTGAAAGTTGGTCACCTTAAAGGCCTAACTTTCATCACCAAAGCTAACCAGGCAGTAGCTGAGTATTGCTGCTGTCCAGTTAGCTTTGCCACTATCCGGCCAACCCAGATATTCACTTATGTTCAACGGTGATGGCTAGCCACCACCACTGAATATCAGGATCTTAGTTAACAGCATATTGTCAAATTCTATTAGGTTGGGCAGGGGCACTCATCAGGAGTGTCCTCCTTTGCCTTTATTATTTAATATGGCTTTAGTCTTGAAGGACTAGAAAAAGGGACTGCTACTTCTGGAGAGAGATCTGCAATTGTGAATATATACTTCTGGGAATTTTCTGAAAGGACTTCTTTGTATTAAAGCTAATTAATCTGTGAACCCAGTGTTTTTGTTAAATCAGTCAGGGCCTAGTAGCAGCAGTTTAAGTTTAAATTTAAAAAACAGAAGAGAGCTTTCTGGTTAAATTTAGAACTCAGCAGAGAGCTTGTAGTTTAGATTTCATAATAAGTCAGAGCCTAGCAGCAGCAAAGAGCTGTAATTTAAATCAAATCAGAATATAACTTAGCAGAAAAGGCAAAACAGGGTCAGTACTCTTTGAGCAACAAATAAAGTCTTCTAGAGACCTTTACAAAGAGGCCTTCTACCTAGGGGGCAAGAGACCTGTGAAACCTTTTCAATAGGTGATAACACCAGGTAGCAGGTCAAAAGGCCATTTTCAAAGACTCCTTCTATCCAAGCAAGGACTGTTAATCACCCAGGAAGTTGGTCACAGCTTACCTCAGCAGCACAGAACAGGGTACTGTGTAGCAGCCCTCTTTTAATAAGTTTTATTTCCCTCCCTCCCTCCCCTGGGATGCTCGTAGCTTTATAGGTACTTACACATCTTAAAGGAAAAGAGGTGCTCTCAGGTGAAAATTGTTATACAAATCAGTCATAAACTAAGGACCTGAGATTAATTAAGCTTCAGGTGAACAAGGTATATTAAACGTATTAGGTACAGTTTTATTAGTATAAATATCCATAGCAACCCTTAGTAAGTAAAGAACTTAAAGATCTAAACACAAGTTTAAAACTAAGATGCAGACAGCAGTCCAGCAGCAAGATGGGGGCTTTATTTATTTATTTAACATTTTTTATATACCGCACTATTCATCATCAGTGCGGTTTACATTGAAACAACAATATACCTGCCAATACATGACTGATCTAGGTTTACAGATAACAGGGAAGATAAACTGGGTGTGAACTGGGGATAACTATCTACATAATTATGCATAATTATATATACATTGAATAGGTTACATCAAGATTCGAATTTGACAAGAATACAGAATACAAGAATACAGTGTTTTCACATTTTGATCCTTTGTTCTGGATTGCTGTTATGTGTAGGAGTTATCTGAGTGGGCGATAGCCGGTTCTATTGTGTGTATGGTAGCCTGAAGTGCAAAGTGAATAAATAGTGCTTGATGGACTTTCTAAATTGGCTTTCCAGTCTTTTGCATTGAGTGTCATGTGTATGATTTTCTCCCAGTTGGTGAGAGGTCTTATGTGTGCACCAGGTGCAAGGAGCTCTTTGCTCTCAGGGAACGAGTCCATTCCCTAGAGTAGCAGATTTGGAAGACATAAGAAAGACAGAGAGGTACATAGACGAGACCTACAGGGATATAGTCCTGAAGTCCCACCTCGTCTGGCAGCATCCCTGTTGCCATGGAGGAGAGAGGTCACATGACAGGAGAGCATCACCCTGGTGTGGCAGGAAGTGATCCTGTAACTAGGACCTGTCCTCCAGGTGATGTAAAACCCTCTCGCACCGAGGAAGTTTCTCCAGGGCCATGTGCCCATGAGGGAAGGGTTAGGACAGCCGTTATAGTTGATGATTCGATCATTAGGCATGTAGATAGCTGGGTGGCTGGTGGACATGAGGATCGTCTGGTAACATGCCTGCCTGGTGCGAAGGTAGCGGACCTCACGCGTCACCTAGATAAGGTCTTAGATAGTGCTGGGGAGGAGTCTGCTGTCTTGGTACATGTCGGTACCAATGACATAGGAAAATGTGCTAGGGAGGTTCTGGAGGCTAAATTTAGGCTTTTAGGTAGGAAGTTGAAATCCAGAACTTCCAGGATAGCGTTCTCCGAAATGCTTCCCATTCCACGTGCAGGACCCAAAAGGCAGGCAGAGCTCCGGAGTCTCAATGCGTGGATGAGACGATGGTGCAAGGATGAGGGTTTTGGATTTGTTAGGAACTAGGGAACATTCTGGGGAAAGGAGGGGCTCTTCCGAAGGGATGGGCTTCACCTTAACCGGGATGGAACCAGGCTGCTGGCATTAAACTTTAAAAAGGAGATAGAGCAGCTTTTAAACTAGTTAATAGGGGAAAGCCGACAGTCACCCAAGAGCGTATGGTTCGGAAAAATGTATCTTTGAAAGATACTACCAAAAGCAGAGAGGTTCCAAAAAAGAGTAAAGTAGCCCAAATGCCTTCGAGTATGGAGCAGACAGAGCTTAAAGATCGCAAATTACCCATGCCTACCAATAGCCAAATTAATATGAATAAAATACAGTCTCTAAAATGCTTGTATGCAAATGCTAGAAGTCTAAAAAATAAGATGGGAGAATTAGAATATATAGCACTAAATGAGAGGTTAGATATGACTGGAATCTCAGAGACATGGAGGAAGGAGGACAACCAGTCGGACACTGTGATATCTGGGTACAAACTATATCGTAATGATAGAGCTGATCAAATTAGTGGAGGGGTTGCGCTCTATGTTAGAGAGGACATTGAGTCAGAAAGGATTAAAGTTTTGCAGGAAACAAAATTTGCCATAGAATCTCTATGGATTGATATTCTATGTAAAAAGGGGAAGGCGATGGCAGTGGGGCTGTACTATTGACCGCCTGGTGTCACTCACCTACTTACCCCTAAGGCGGAAGGCCTGGGGCTTCAGTGAGGCTCCTCTTATACAGCAAGGACTTAGTAGTGCCCTCTGGGATTTGGAGTCCCAATAGCTAATCATTAAGAAGGTAGTTGTGGTCGAGTAGCTATGCTTAAAGAGGTCTTTATTTTCCCTTCCCGGGAGAATTCTTGCAACAAGGGTCAAAAGAAATTAAACCATAATACTGGCATAACACAAGTGGGGACTACAAATTACAACAAAAATGCTTCTTGTCAGCTTTAACTAAACAAAAAGGGAAAAACAGGCTTTTTCTATCACAAAAGCTGAACTGTGAAATCTGTGTTCCTCCACAGATTTCTCTTAGGCAGGCTTTACTTAGGCTTTAACAAAAAGAGGTCACACTATCGGAAAACACCAATGTACAGTCCATTTTGCAAATATCTGAGCTCTCTTCACAGAAGTCACATTCCATGTCCTCGTGTACTTCTTGGCCAGAGCTTCTCTCCCCTCTATCACTGCAGAAAAGCTGGTTACCGTGCACTATGGATTCTCCCCTTAGAGGGCCATACACTTCAGGACCATTGGGAGTAAAATTCAGTGCCCCTCTATTCCAGGTACTATGCCTTTCTTCAGGCTGAGCTCTGCCTGGCCGTTTTGCAACCGGGAAGTTGAAACTTTTCTCCCTTTCACTTCCCCTCACAGGACGTCTTTCTCTTAGGTGGGAAATATCTTTTGGATAAGAGCTTTTGCTCCCCAGGTACCTGCTCCCGTGGTTATTCCCTCTCCAAGCTCTTCGTGGTTTGCAGCTTGGAATCTCTCTCTGTCCCCAACCGGACTTTGGCTTAATGCAGTCCAACTTTCCAGCACTAACCTCTGAGAATTCCTCCTGGGCAAACTCCTCTGAGGTGCAGATGGACTCTACGTCAGAAGCTTTCAGGTATGACTCCTGGCTCTCATGAGCTCTGCTCTTTCCTTTCCCGTCAGTCCTCTCAGTGTCTCTTTCTCTCTCGGTATCTGAGACTGAGTCTGACTCCCTGCTTGCGTCTCTGTGTGCTTCTCTGCCTGTATCTCGGTGTTTGTCTCTGCTCCTGTGTCTGCGTGCTTCTGCTTTGCTCAAGACAGACCTTATTTTATGTGCGTCATTCTTTGAGTCTCTTGTTAGCTCAAACCCCTGCAGCTGTTTCTGCTTCTCTGATGAGCTATGACGTAATGCTATTCCTGGGCGTTTACCTACAGCCGGTGCTCTTGTTTTGCTTGGTTGCCCATAGCAACCCCTAGCCATGTGCTTTGCACTGCCGGTTTTAAAACTGCCATGCATATTTTCCTCTACTTTTATAGGCACTATCTGCCTTGCGCCATGACACTTGCCAGAATGTATCGACTGGGTCAGTGTCACAGCAGGACATGCTAGGGAGATAAGGTTCCTAGATGAAATAAATGAATGCTTCTTGGAACAGCTGGTTCATGAACCGACCAGAGGGGAAGCCATATTGGACCGTCCTTAGTGGAACACCAGATCTAGTGCAAGAGATAAGGTTGTTGGGGCCACTTGGCAATAGTGATCATAGCATGATCGCATTTGATTTAATTAGTGGAGGAGGGATAGTAAGGAAATCTACAGTACTACCTTTTCACTTTCGAAAGGGGGACCATGATAAATGAGGAAAATAGATAAGAAAAAACCAAAAGGAGCAGTTGCAAAGGTTAAAGACTTACATCAAGCTTGGGTGTTGAAAAATACTATTTTGGAAGCCCAGACCAGCTGTATTCCACGCTTTAAGAAAAGTGGAAGGAAGTCCAAAAAACTGCCAGTGTGGTTTAAAGGTGAGGTTAGAGAGGCTGTTGTTGCTAAAAAAGCAACTTTCAGGAAATGGAAAAAAGAGCCAAACGACGAAACCTGGAAACAGCACAAGAACTGGCAAGTCAAATGCAAGTTATTGATAAGGCAGGCAAAAGGAGAATTTGAGAAGAAGCTTGCTGCGGAAGCAAAAATGCGTAATAAAGACTTTTTCAAGTACATTCCTAGCAAAAAACCTGTGAGAGTCAGTTGGTCCATTAAATGATAGAGGGGTTAAAGGGACATTAAGAGGCGACAAGGCAATAGCGGAGAGACTGAATGAATTCTTTGTTTAGGTCTTTACTGAGGAAGATGTAAGGATGTTACCCATGACTGAAGTGGTATTTAAAGGTGCAGAAGAATTGAAGGAAATATCGATACATTGGGAAGATGTATTACAACTGTGAGATAAACTGAAGAGTAGCAAATCACCTTGGCCGGATGGTATACATCCTAGGGTGTTGAAAGAACTGAAATATGAGATTGCAGACCTGCTATTAATAATCTGTGAACTTTCATTAAAATCATCTGTAATACCTGAAGATTGGAGGATCGCCAATGTAACGCCAATTTTTAAAAAGGGCTCCAGGGGTGATCCGGAAAACTACAGACCGGTGAGCCTGATGTCAGTACCAGGATAAATGGTAGAAACCATCATAAAGAACAAAATTACCCAGCATGTAGATAGTCATGGCCTAATGGGAGACAGCCAACATGGCTTTAGACAAGGAAGATCTTATCTTACTAATCTGTTATGTTTTTTGGAAGGTGTGAATAAACAGGTGGACAAAGGTGAGTCGGTTGATATAGTGTATCTGGACTTTCAGAAAGCCTTTGACAAATCCCTCATCAGAGACTTTTGGCAAAACTAGAGTCATTGGATACGAGGCAGTGTACTATTGTGGATCAGGAACTGGCTAAAAGATAGAAAGCAGAGGGTAGGGCTAAATGGCCAATTTTCCCAATGGAGAAAGGTGAATAGTGGTGTACCCCAGGGATCTGTGCTGCGTCCGCTGCTTTTTTACATATTCATAAATGACCTGGAAAAGGGAATAACGAGTGAGGTTATCAAATTTGCAGATGACACAAAACTATTTAAAGTTGTTAAAACCCAAGAGGATTGTGGAAAATTGCAAGAGGATCTTGATAAATTGGAAGACTGGGCATCCAAATGGCAGATGAAATTTCATGTGGACAAGTGCAAAGTTATGCACCTAGGGAAGAACAACCCAAACTATTGTCACAGGCACAACACCAAAACCACTAGTCTTTAGTTGTTGAGGGTGTGGTGGTTGATGTATCCTTCCCCTATCAGCTATATTTATGCTTCAAGTAAAAAGGATTGTAGTTGAGGCAAATCGAGGGTAAGGCTTATACCAGAAAAAGTTTATTTTAAACACAAGAGAACAGATCAGGTTCAGGGTTCCATTAACAGGATAAATTATAGGCTTTTGCTTAAGGTTCAACAAACTGGTGGCAAAAACAAACAGAACTCATCAATGGCTTTTCAAAGTCCTCTTAAATGTAGAAGCTTAGCCTTTTCACAAGAACAGTGTGCCACTTTTCTTATAGTCCTTTGATGATCATAGCACAAAGAAAACAAGGTTAATTCTCCTATGGCAGTTTATCTTCACTCAGCCTCAATTCTCTGGACTGCACTTCCAGGTGAATATGACATAAGCATTCAAAATGTCCTCAAAACTCTTAGCAGGCTTTTCATATAATATAGGAGCAAAGCACAAACTCTTAAAGCAGCCAATTAGCTTTCTTGCTGTTGCAGAGTTCTAACACAGCTGATAGTCAGGCATGAAACACAGCTTCCTTTACAAGCTTATGTGGCAGTAAATTCCCTTTCCAAAACACACAGGAATTTACCTCCTTACTGATAATGCTTTAAGGTTACCTTTGCAAGAGGAACAATTCTTTCAAGGCTGGCTTTTCTTCAACACTTCAATTCTAAAGCTTGACCTAAAGAACAATCCATAAACATATCTTCTTCCCCCACCTCTGGCTCTGGTTCTCCCAATTCCATGGGCTCTGACTCATTCACTTGATCAGACTACTCAGCTGACAATCTCTCTGGGGGTCTGAATGCTTCTCCAATTTCTGGCTTCCACCCCTGTTGCCAACCTGATTCAGGGAAAACAGCTCTCTCAGCTCTGGGTAGCTCAGCCCTTTTTCAGGAGCTAACACCTGCTCTGGCTTCTCCAGCATTCCATTGTCCTTGCTGCTCTGGACTCTGTTCCTCTCCCCATCTGCTTCTTCTGCTTCCTCTGCTGCTCCTCCTGCTTCCTCTGCTGCTCCACCCCTCTCCATAATCTAGCCAGGGTTTATACTCACTGGGATCCAACCCCACCTCTTTCTCTCCCAGGTGTTTGTAATCTCCCTGCCTTCTGAACTTAGAATAATCAGTGCACTTGTTAGAGTAAGGGCTTTGGTCCTCGTGCTTGCAATCTCCAACTCTTACTCTATCAAGCATTTCCTGAAACCTATTCCAGCTGGGGGTTTTCTGCTTTTGAAACGTGGCTCTGGCCTTCTGACCCTGCACACCTAACAGAGGCCCCTTGATTAAGGTGAATTCCATATGCTTTTCACCTCCCCCATGCTCTGGATGGCTGACCTTGCCACACTATGGTTACGCGATGCAAGATTCCACATTAGGAACCACCACCCAGGAAAAAGATTTAGGCGTCATTGTTAAAACCCTCAGCCCAGTGTGCAGTGGTGGCCAAGAGAGCAAATAGAATGCTAGGTATCATAAGGAAAGGAATGGAAAATAAAACAAAAGATATTATAATGCCTCTATATCGTTCCATGGTGAGACCGCACCTTGAATATTGTGTGCAATTCTGGTCGCCGTATCTTAAAAAGGATATAGCATTATTAGAAAAGGTTCAGAGAAGAGCCACCAAAATGTTAAAGGGGATGGAAGAATACTCCTATGAAGAAAGGCTAAAAAGGTTAGGGCTCGTTAACCTGGGAAAGAGACGGCTGAGGGGAGATATGATAGAAGTCTATAAATTAACGGAGTGGAACGGGTAAACGTAGATCGATTGTTTACGTTATCAGAATATAGAAAGACTAGGGGACATGCAATGAAGCTACAAGGTAAACTATTTAAGACTAATAAAAGAAAATATTTTTTCTATTAACGTGTAATCAAACTCTGGAATTTGTTACCGGAGGATGTAGTAAAGGCTGTTAGTGTAGCTGGGTTTAAAAAAGGTTTGGAGATGTGGTCTTACGTGCGTGACTCAGCACATGTTATAGAGATTTTATCTAGTTTCAAACAGTTTAGTTCAGATATTATTTTAGTTACATTGGATGTAGTCTCTTTTTATACTAATGTACCCCAAAAAGAGGCCCTAGACATTATCGTGGAATATTTTCTTAAACAAACAGCACATAGATGCATCCCCACATCTTTTCTTCTGTCTTTAGCACAAATAGCACTGTTTGAAAACTTTTTTTGCATCAGAAATCTGTTTTATAAACAAATAAAAGGAGTAGCTATGGGGTCAGCCATGGCCCCCGATATAGCAAATCTCTATATGTTCAATTTTGAACAAAGATTTTTGATGAAGTATCCATTCAGTGATAATGTTTGCCTTTGGATTCGGTACATAAATGACATTCTTATTCTTTGGAAAGGTACAGTTGATTCACTTTCAGAATTTAATGTATTGATTAACCAATTAGATATTAATTTAAGGTTCCAGGTAACATATGACCCTTATCAGATTCCATATTTTGATCTTCTGATTAAGAAAGGAGAAGAGGGTGGTGGAAAAACCATCTATAGGAAGCCAACTGATAGGAATCAGCTACTACATTATGACAGTTTTCATAACCCCTCACTGGAGAAGAATCTTCCAGTGGGCCAATTTTTAAGGGTTAGAAGAGCATGTACTAATACACATGATTTTGAAATAGAGGCAGCAAATATGAAAAAGCGTTTTTTAACTAGGAAGTACCCTGTAAAGATTGTTGAGCATGCATATAGAAGGGCCAGGGATTCCTCACGGGAATCAGTTTTGAAATCTAAGACAAAAGAAGGGGACATAGGAGTGGTGTGTCCTCTTTTGTACTCTCAATGTTCTGGGAAGATTATTAAGATACTGAAGAAGGAGTGGCATTTGGTTCAAACCTTGCCAGCCTTTCATGATATGAATCTGACGATAGCACACAAGCGCAATGTAAATCTGCGGAATTTACTTGTGCCCTCAGCTCTCACTGAAAAAAGATATTTATCGAAATATAAAGGACAGTTCCAGTGCGGGAAATGTTCTGTCTGCCTCAACGTATTACCTATTAGAGACACATTTATCCATCCCACCACACATAAAAAGTTTTACATCAACGATTTTTCCAACTGTGATACTTCCAATGTCATCTATGTAATACAGTGCCCTTGTAATAAACTGTATGTTGGCAAAACTAGCCGTAATGTTAAAGTTAGAATTATGGAACATAAGAGCTGCATTAAAAGGCAATTAGTTGACAAGCCCCTTGTCACCCATTGGCAGGAATACCAGCATAAGATTACAGATTTGAAATTTTTTGTTATAAAAAAAGTTAAAACTAATTAGAGAGGTGGGGATATTAATAAAACTATTTTGAGGCTTGAACAGAGGTTTATATTTCTCTTAGATTCACTTGTCCCTAATGGTCTCAATCTAGACAAAGATTTTTCTGTTTTCCTTTAGTGAGTTTTAATTTAATATATTATTTTATGGGTTTATTTATATGGCTCCGTGTATTTTAGCTTGATTAAAAAAAAATTTCATTAGATTTCTGGTAGATGTAGGATCTGTCTTGTGTTTAGATATAATGTGTCTAATAGACATACAGAGAATGATATCCTGGGTTCTTTCTGTTGGGTTGGTTTAGGGTATATATAAAACATATTAATTCCTCACACAATTAGAGAGTTTTAACAGGTCCTCTTGTTTGTTCTTTTAGTACATACAGTACAAAAGATATAATTATTAATTTATTACTTTTTCATGCACTTCTTCATGTGCGTTTGTATGCGGGTCTAGTTGTTTTCTTTATACAAACATCAATTATATTGCACATACGTATATGATATTATTATAAAGAGCCAAATGAGAGATCCGACTATAAATAACATGGAATAAGGACAGTTTCAGGATCAATGTTAATCAATTGGTTTATAATAATACCTCTGGACAAGGTAGGAAGAATATTATTGAGATGGGTTTTAGGCGTTTAAACACGATCATTGTTTTACATAAATTTTTTTTATATGGATCGCAGAGGTCCGCTGCCCGCGGTCTTGTCCGTGGTTATTAGCTTTGCCTGTCGCTTTCTTTTTTTGCACTCTTTACCGCCCCTGGCTCCGCCTCCAATGTTCCCGCCTTAGAACTTATTTTAAGTATGCGCATGAGCCGGCATCTTCAGTACACAAATTGGAAAGCACGAGAGCGACTGTGGCATGTTTAACAGTAAGGCTAGCATTTTTTAAATTTTTCTTTTAGAAACGATCTGTGTAAAGTGCGGTTGAGCAAATAGGTTTATTTAAACAATTTGAACGACCTGTGCATAGTAATAAGTCTCGCTTCACTATTTCCTCGGTTCCATAATTTGTAATTTTTAGTCCCCCTACGAATGGTTTTCAATCCATATGGGGAGTAAATGTCTAACGTCAAATTACAAGTTCCCCTTCTTTTGTTGTTGCCATTGCTTTCGAACATGCTAACCTGGATCACATGAATTTAGAGAGAGCTAGTGGTGTAATAGTACATATTGGATTTTTATATTATTTATTAATAATAAGGTACAACTTTTATCTTTATACACACCATAGTACATGAGATATATAGGTGTTTACATAGGTTCTTTGTCCCTTCTCGCTCCTGCTGCTTTCTTTATGGATGCTCCATTTCAGTATAGAGATATGGTTTGGTACATATACCATTGTTACCTACCCTATAAAATGTTATATAATAGGTATATGTGGCTTTTTAACCTTTTATGTTGATTATTATTTTAGCTATACAAGCATATTTTAGTTAATGAAGACCTCAAGTTGGTGGGTCCTCTTTATCCGAAAAAGGTATTCATTATTTTATTTTATTATATACTAAGGCACTGTATATGGTGGTTGTCACAATCCTGTCCCTTTGGTTATTTATCATCTTTTTTTATTGTGTCCATATATGTGTATATTATATAATTGGCTAATATTGATTTTAATTTATTTATATTTGTGTTATTTATGGTTTATATTTTTTACCCTTCTTATATATTTATATATTTTAAAGGTCATTATGATGATTATGTTGATTTTAAGATTATTTATAGTTTTATATTATGGTTATTTATCTGTTCTTATCACGATTGCTATTATTATTTTAATAATGTAGTGCATAATAAATGTATATGTTTTTTTATGTTGTAGTACCTTTACCTGATCAACCCCTGACGAAAGTTAGCGAAACACGGCCTGTGTCGGGTTGGTAATAGGTCTTAATATACCAATAAATAAGGTCTGTTTTTCCACCTCTATCACGTTTTGGACTGTGTTTTACTGGGCTTGATGGACCTTGGTCTAACCCAGTATGGCATATCTTATGTTCTTATGAACCCCTGCAAATGGCCATCAGACAAACTCTAGATTTGGGAATCAGGTTCTTGGATTCTAAATATAAATTGGTGGTATATGCTGATGATTTAGTTTTATTTTTAGCTGAACCTCAGAAATTATTATCAGCATTGATGGGAGGTGGTGTGAACATTTTCCCATTTTTTTGGAGTACAAAATTAATGAGGTACGTCTGAAATAATGTCTATAAATGTTTTTGCTACACAGGAGGATATGGGAGATTTTGGGTTCAGGTGGGCCTTCTTACAATTAAAAATATTAAAATATTGTTTTTAATAAAGATGTATATCTGTTAATGCAACTCAATGTAGTTAAACATCTGGAAAAACAGAACAAGTGGGGTTATTACACAGAATACTGCACCTCACACACGCAAAATACACAGACCCAACACCGAACCTAGCCCTGATTTAGCGGTGCAGCCGCACAGGGCGCAAAAAAGTAGAGGCACATTTGGGGTTACTGGCCTCGGATCTCCCCCCTCCCACGCTCCCTGCCCTTGCTCCATTGCCACTTTTTGTGTTTCCTTGGAGGCAGTGGCGGTAGTGGAGCAGAGAAAACCTCCAATTGAAAAAAACACACACGGACCTTTCCGACTCCGCACTTGCATGCTGGCTAGATCCCTTCCTCCTCTGATGTAGAGGAGGGAGGGGAACAGACCATCCATCTGCATTTGAATGGCTGGTCTTGTCCCTCCCTCCTCTGACACGAGTCTGTGTCAGAGGAGGGAGGGTTCAGGCAAGGATGCAAGTGCAGAGTCAGAAATACCCACATGTATTTTTTTTCAACTGAGGTCTGCTCCATTGTTGTCCCTGCCAAGTGTAAACCCCCCTACCAGGAGGGAGCAGATATGTGCCACCAGACTCCTACAATAGTATAGATGTAATTCAAGTGTAGTCAGGATAGCCGAGGGAGGAGTTAGTTTCTGGTGAGGGAGGAACAGACAAACACTAACCTCACCGTGAAGTGAAGAGAAGCATAAGAGGAAAATAAATTCTAAAAAGAGGATTGTATATAGGACCCACTGCCCGGGTGATGTTACAGAAGTTGCATGATATAGGAATATAGGGCCCAAATTTCAGTTTTGCGGTGCTATGCGCTGTGTCGGCACATAGCCCGCCCACCTAACCTGGATTTTCCATGCTGGGGTCATATGCAGCCCCAGCATCAAAAATTCCGGTGTCGACGCACAGCCAGGTAGCCGCAGGAGCTACCTGCATAGCACTGATTTTCGATGCTACATGGTTAGCCCCAGCACCTTAAAGATAGGCGAAGTGCAAGCCATCAAAAATTGGTGATACACGGATAGCGCCATGGCCTGCCTCCGCTCTGCTGCGGAACGCCCGCAAATGCCCTGATGCTATGCGGATAGCATCTGGGCGCATTAGGGACATATCCAGGATTTTCAAAGGGCACTATCCATGTAGGTGCCCTTTGAAAATCACGAATAAGGCCTATACATGGATAACTAGAGAAGTTACCCATGTAAAGGCCTTTGAAAATCAGGCCCATAGTTAAATAATCAAACTCCCAATCCAAAGAGTAGTTATAGATTATATTTATTATTATTAAACAAGTTATTAACTATTAACAGGTTCAATTAGTTACAACTAACAGAAATGAATTGAGAATCCTAGGATTCTTTCACTAGAATACTCCAAACTTATTGCAAGTAACATTCAAGGACAATACTTCTCTATTATTGTTTCACAACTTTTTTCACACAGAAGTTTTCTTTTCACAGAAACCACCTTTTAACGGGTAAGTACTCCATTAAATCAGAGTACTCTGTTTTTTTAAAAAGAAGTTAAGTGTCATGAGCTCACAATTTTTTCCTCAGTCCAGGTGTTGGTACACATGTGCCTCACGCATCCTCGTCGCTCTCTTGTATCGGGGCCCAGTGAATTCAGTGACTGCAGACTCCTCAGGGTCCAATTCAGTTCTTCAGCTCCCCATATTCAGTGAAGATCTCTCCAGGATTTCAGTTCCTACTCCCTATCTTTGCTAAAATCAATAAAGCAAAACCCTATCTGTGTTGGGGCTTCTCAGCAGCCTGGAAGATATTTAAGTTCAGAGTGTTTAGAACTAGGCATAGTCCCTAACTAGATGGAAATAAAAGGATAATTAAAATTCCCTATCTATTTTCTCTTACTCTGACACTCACTCTCCTGGGTATTCTAACAAGTCACCATTTCTGGAGGGAAATCCTTATCCTTAATATTTTCCTGCCAGGAAGCTGCTATTTGTTAAGCGCAGTCTGTTAAAAGAACCTACTTTTAAATTCAAAGCTTTTGAGAATCACACAGCAGTACCAGCAGTCAGCTCATCGACATTATCTTTACTTCTGGCTTCCCCTAGTCAGAGCTCAGACAAGTTTTTAAACTTATTTTGTTTTATCCAGAAAATATTCCTCCACATTCCTGGATGAGAGCTTTGTTTAAGTTCTTATTACAAAAGGTCCACAGCTCCAGGCATCAACAAATCCCAACAAGCATGGAGGTTCTCATCTATTTCTCTCCAACTTAGTTATTCAGGTTTTCCAACCAATTTTCTCCTTTGGACACTAGAATACAGTTGTCAGGATTGTCACCAGAAAAATATGTAATCCTTTCTCTTTTGTCAAGGATCAGCAATTTTAAAAGCACACAGTCTTTTTCTAAAGTCACAGACTCCTATTTAAAATCAGCTCAAATTTCAGTTTTACCAACAATAAATCAAGTCAAAATATTTCGACAAACACGCTCAAGGCTAAACCCATGTACTCATCATCTCCAATGTTCAGTTAAATCAGGGTGAATAGGATTACTTTCCAGGCAGCAGTTCCTGTAACAGGCAGTTTTAACTCCAGCTTTTCTCAGCAAAGGCAATCTAAAGACAGCCAATGTCTTCTCAACTATTTTCCTCTCTACATCAGTACTTTAAAACTTCAAATCAGGCTAACACATACACAGCCCTACCTTTACATTTATGTTCTCATGCCCTAATACTGCTGCCTCTGTTACACTTCCCTCTCTCTTAAGCTTCTGCAGTTTATTTATTTTATTTAGACAGTTTAGTATACTGCCTTATCCTTCAATCAAAGCGGTCACAACACAATTGGGGGATACATTTAACATGCGGGGATATGAGACACATACACTAATACTTACAGGGAACATGGGCAATAGAAGGTTAAGTGGCTTGCCCAAGACCACAAAGAGCATCTGTGGGACTAGAAACCCCAGTCCTTCTGGCCCAAGGTTGCTGTCCTCTAGTGGGATTTGAACCCCCGACCTTCCGGCCTGAAGTACCTTGCCCCAACCACTAGGCTGCTACTCCCTTTTTCAGAAAGACTGCATGCTCCTGAGGTCCCTGCACTTCCTCCTCAGGAGTCTGCAAAACTTCCCTGAAGCCGAAAGAAAAACAAATCCAGCTGCCACAGATAACAATGGACAGCATTTCCCCAGCCTAGCAAGGCAAAAATGTATTTTATTTTTAACCTCAGGTTACACAAGGGAACACAAAAAGCGGTGGCAGAAGGGAAAGGACAGGCCAGGAGGAGCCGACGGGATATGGAAGTAAAATGGGGAGATGCTGGGCATGGGGCACATGACAAACCTGGAGGGGAGGCGCACCAGATGTGCAAATTGCACAGGGCACGTTTATGGCTTTGTACGGCTCTGGACAGACCACCACCAAATATGGAGCGGGAGACTAAAATTTAAAAATATTGAGACAATATTGAACTGAGAACCCCAAGAAGTCAAACTTGGAATGTACTGCAACATAGGAGAAATAAAACTAGAAATGCCTCTTGTACTGAAGAAAACATAAAGATATCAGTGATGCGCATTTCCCAAAGCTAATATATTCCAGTTAATAAAATCAAAATAGAATACTTTTTCCTACCTTTGTTGTTTAGACATTTTATTTTTCAATTGCAATGGCCCCAGTCTCTCTTCTGCTTTCCTCATCTGTCTTCTGTTAACTCTTTTTCCAGTGTTGGCTGGAATTTGTCCTTTTTTCTTACTCCTCCTACAGTATCTTTTTCCATTCCCTTTCCTACAGCTATCTCTGAAATATTGATATTTCCCTTTTTGTTCTTTTTCCATTTCTTGCTTTGTTCTCTCTGTTCATTCAAATTTCACCCTCCCTCTCACCCTCTAGTTCTCAATCCCCCTTTCACTTTTCACCTATCCAGTGGCGTACCAAGGGTGAGACTTCAGCCAGGAGAGAAGACCGTCCAGGTCTGGAGCAGAGATAGCACAGCAAAGCAGCTTTATGGTAATTTTGTCGCACTGCCTCTGTTGGCCCAGCAGGTAGGATGTGTGCATTGCAGTGCGTAGTGGTGCACCCCAGGTGTGGGAGGACTGGGAACACCACTGCACCTACCTATTAACTTTCCATCTCCTCCTCTTACCTCCTGCCCATCCCATCTCCCCAATTCTCCCATCTCCCCTGTCTCATTCCTCCCCTACCTTCTTATTCCCTTCTGTCTTTCTGCCATTCCTCATAACCACATTTCCACCCTCTGTACTCACCATCCTCCTTTCCCTATCTCCTTGCCAACCTTCCATGGCCTCTTCCACATGGTTCCACCATGCCCAGAATCTTCACTCATCCTTACTTCCTTCTGCCACCACCCCAATTCCACATTCCTTAATCCCCTCACTCTTCCCCTCTAGCTCCAAGATCCAGCATCTCCCTTTTTCCTATTCGTCGCTCCGGGCCAGTCCAGGACATTAGGGTAGTCAACCTCCTCCAGCAGCTGAGGACTGAATACTGAAAATCTTGCTGACCACCTATGTAGCTCCCCCTGGTGTCAGAGAGTCAGTCTTTCAGTCCTCAGCAGCTGAACAGGACATGAAGCTGACAGGCTCCCCAGAGAGGCTAATAGGAACAGATTTATAGTTTTATTGCAGGTTAAAAAAAAAATAACTACGAGGAAGCAGAAGGTGTAAAAGTCTATACGGTTTGGTTGGCTCTAGCAGGGCACAACAGCACGAGAAATTTTCGTTCTTTGTTTCTTCATCAAAAAAAAAAGAAAAGAAAATTATCTTAGAACGAAAAAAGAAGCACCGCCAATTCTCCTGAGCCGGTAAGGCATGCTAGTCTGAAAAGGCAGAGCCTGCTTCTAATTTGCAGACTACGGTGCTTAAGGGTTTTGGGAAAACGCTCTGGGAGCCCCAGAGTCCTCTCCCTGCATTCAATCGCTGCTGTTCCGGCTACCCGCTAGCAGCGGGGGAGCGGATTACGGCTGCTTCAAATCTGTCTTGCATTTCAGTTAAGAGGAGCAGAGAATATCCGGTTTAATCTGTGCCATGGGGTTTCTGTGTCGGCGCTTACCGTTTTTTCTTCTTACCAGCGGCAGACGCTCCAGGTTGGCACGTTCAAAGCCATGCTGTCTTTTTGGTGCCGATCAGAGGTGTTTGCGGTGGGGAAAGCTTGTTTCTTGTTCTTTAGTGGCGAGCTACTGTTTTCAGGGCTCAGAGACATGATGGAGGCTCATAAGAACTCCGAGGAAGAAGGGATAGTCAGGCCCCTCTCTACTTCAGTACAGGCGGGAACGGCAGCCATTTTGTCTGAGCCGGCCGTTCCTCCCGCACTGCACATGAAAGCAGGGAAAAAGAAATCTAAGGCGCACAGGGCTCCCTCTGCTGAGGGGCTAAAGCTACAGCCTTTCTCAGCAGGTCAGGAGTCTTTAGACTCCTTGTTCTCTCCTTATTTTATTTTAGCTCTACATAAGGCTTATCTTTTGAAGAAGTCTCAAGCACCTCTCTCTCCTTCTTTGACCAGCTTGTCAGCGGCTCAGAAGGTAGACTTTTCAGCAGCAGACCCTGGCGAGGGGGTCTCCTCTATGTCCAGAGAGGTAGAACCAGCCTTAGAGGGAACTGGGTCTCAGAGCGGGGCTCAGTTGGCAGAAGAAGGAGAAATTCTTTCAGAGGACGCTTGGCCTGGGGAGTTGGAGGAGGGTGAGTTAGAGCCGGGTGAAGATCCCAATGTGTTCAGGGTTTTTAGGAAGGAAGAGCTCAGGCTGTTAATTGCTCACTCGCTAGCTGCTTTAAATATGGTGCTTCCTGCGGTTCAGCAGGAGCTGCTAGAGGACCCCTTGTTAAGGGGATTTAAATCAGAGCAGCGCTGCTTTCCCATTCACAGAGTTATTAAGCAGATGATCGAATCTGAATGGGAGTGTCCTGAAGCGACCTTGAGAGGGGGACGAGCTATGGCACGTCTATACCCGGATCCTCAGGAGGAGAAGGACTTGTTGAGGATGCCTAAGATAGACGCCCTAGTGTCAGCGGTCACCAAGAAGACCACAATTCCAGTTGAAGGAGGGACAGCTCTTAAGGATTTTCAGGATTGGATTCTCGAAGTGCTCCTGAAACAGGCTTTTGATTCCAGTGCTCTAGCGCTACTGGCTGCAGTTTGTGGGGCCTTTGTGTCAAGGGCCTCCATGCGTTGGCTACAAGGTGATCAAACTCCAGATAAAGAGGAGGATTCCTCAACGGAAAGACCAAAGCTAGAGTCGGCAGTGACTTATCTTGCAGATACCTTCTATGATTTGATTAAGATTTCAGCGAAATCGATGGCTTCGGTGATTGCAGCTCGGCGGTTTCTCTGGCTGCTGAGCTGGTCGGCGGATGCATCGTCTAAGGCTTGCCTAAGTAAGCTTCCATATAAGGGCAAATTGCTCTTTGGTGAAGCTTTAGAAAAGATTGTGAAAGATTTAGGTGATTCCAAAGGGAGTCACCTTCCAGAGGACTGTCCGAGGGCGCCAAAGTTGGGCTCCATGCAGAGAGTTCAGGGACGAGACTTTTGCAGGTTCCGTGGACCTCGCTTTACGCCTTATCAACAAGGCCGTTTTGTGGCTAGGGGCCAGTCCTTTCAAGGAGCCAGAGGGTTCAGTAGGGGTTATTTTAACTTCCAACAGAGCTCAGCTAAGAAACCGTAATGAGGGGATGCTGGTCCAGGCAGAGATTCCTGTGGGAGGTCATTTGCAGGGGTTTCTCTCCGCCTGGGCAACATAACTATGGACCAGTGGGTTCTCGAAATTATCAGAGAGGGCTATGCGCTAGAGTTTGCTCAGTCACTGGTGGAAAGGTTTGTGTTTTCGCCGTGCGGTCCTCCGTCAAAAAAACCTGTGAGAGAGTCAGTTGGTCCATTAGATGATAGAGGAGTTAAAGGGGCACTAAGAGGCGACAAGGCGATAGCGGAGAGACTGAATGAATTCTTTGCTTCGGTCTTTACTGAGGAAGATGTAGGGATGTTACCCATGACTGAAGTGGTATTTAAAGGTGCGGAAGAATTGAAGGAAATATCGATACATCGAGAAGATGTATTACAACTATTAGATAAACTGAAGAGTAGTAAATCACCTGGGCCGGATGGTATACATCCAAGGGTGTTGAAAGAACTGAAATATGAGATTGCAGACCTGCTATTAGTAATCTGTGAACTATCATTAAAATCATCTCTAATACCTGAAGATTGGAGGATCGCCAATGTAACACCAATTTTTAAAAAGGGTTCCAGGGGTGATCCGGGAAACTACAGACCGGTGAGCCTCACGTCAGTACCAGGAAAAATGGTAGAAACAGCAATGTAACACAATTAGCATCAAAAACAAGAACATTGCAATCTGCCTAACATACAGAGCACCCAGAGCTCCACCCGATGAACTAGCCCTCACTCTCGAAGAAGCCTGTGCCATAACAACAAACAACAAACCAGCGCTAATGATTGGAGACTTCAACCTCAAGTCCACCAATACCAAAGACGCAGAGGCCTTCCTTCAAGCAATGACCTCACTCCAATTCACACAGATAATCAATGCACCAACACACAGACATGGATCATCCCCAGACCTCATCTTTGCATCCAACTACCTAACATCAAGAGACCTAATTTCTCCACCTACCATTACCCCAGTGCCATGGTCTGACCATTACTTAATCGAGACCAAGCTACGATATCAAGAGGACCAGACGAACGAAAGAGCTAACATCTCACACACACAAAGACGATTCAAGCATTTTGACAGGGACGAATTCATACAGGACACAATACAACACTTGAACGTTACCACAGACGACCTAGAGGAACAAGTCTCCAGCTGGAACAGCATTCTAGCTAACGCCGCCAAACCATCTGGTGGCGGGTTCAAGAAACAACACCACAACAAGAGACAAAACAAGCCATGGTACTCAGCAAAAATACGGAAGGAAAAGAGAGAGCTCAGGAAGATTGAATGGAGATGGAGAAAAAACAAAGCAACCGCTGACCAGCATCTCTACCTAACAAAGCAAAAACAATACAATGAACACATCAACCAATCAAAGAGGGAATTCCACACAAACATGATAAATACTTCTATCAACAAACCCAGAGAGCTCTTCAAAATAGTAAAGATCCTCACAAAAGAACAAACAACAGAAGGCGAAGTACAAGTTGACCCACAGGATTTCGCCGATCACATCAAAGACAAATTTCACTCCACAGAGCGAACAACAACCAGTGGGACCAACAGGTCGGACGTACACCCCAAAACATGGGGCACATTCTACTCACCCTCAACTGAACAGATATCTCACATCATCTCTACAATCAATACAAGCACTGCCCCTACAGACCCGTGCCCAGTGTCATGGCTCAAAGCCACCAAATCCTGCTTCATCCCCACCATACATAAAATAATACACAACTCACTCACTCAAGGACTCATGCCAAAGCAACTAAAGCTTGCTTCAGTAAGACCAATCATGAAGAAAACAAATCTCGACAAAAAAGATCCAGCAGCATATCGACCAATCTCCAGCATACCCTTCCTTGCAAAAATAATCGAAAAAATGGTCCAACTACAACTTCAGGAACACATCGACAAACAGGAAACACTCGATGACAACCAACACGGATTTCGTCCCAACCATGGAGTCGAAACGCTACTGATCTACCTCTTCGACAGCATCCTAAGAATAATCGACAACACCAAGAATGGAATCATAATGATCTTCATCGACATCTCCTCAGCCTTCGACACAGTGGACCACAACACCCTCCTGGAAAGACTAAAGAACACTGGTATACACGGTATCACATTGAAGTGGTTCCACTCGTACCTAACCGAAAGACAGCTACAGGTCAAGTCGGGACACAACACCTCTCGACCCATAAACGTCCGACAGGGAGTACCTCAAGGATCCGCACTCTCGGCACTCCTATTTAACATCTACATACAACCAATTTGCAACATCATGAAAAAGAACAACATTCAATACACAATATATGCAGACGACATAATGATATACACCCCGATATCAATCAACAACCCGGACTTCTCTAAGATAACAGACTGCCTCACCCAAATGGAGAATTGGTGTCAAAACAACAACCTAGCAATAAACTACAACAAGACTGAAGCCCTAATCATCACCTGGAACCAAAGCTTCATACACCCACCAAATTTAAAGATACAAAGCACCACTATACCAATAAGATCAGAAGTGAGATACCTCGGAGTTACTCTGGACAATAAACTCAATCTCAATCCACACATAGACAAAACAATCCAAAAAGCCTACTACAAGATGCGAATCATCAGGAGACTAAAGCCGCTCCTTGCCCCGGAACACTTCCGTACCGTCTGTCAAGCACTGATAACCCCACTACTGGACTTCTGCAATCCGATATACCTTGGCCTACCGAAACAAGCCCTCAAACCTCTACAAGCCCTCAAACCTCTACAACTAGCACAAAACACTGCTGCACGAATCATATCAGGAACTGCAAGACAGGAGCACATCACACCCACCTTAAAGGACTTACACTGGCTTCCAATCGGTGCACGCATCAAATACAAAACTATCATAAACATATTCAAGATAAAACACCATACATCAGCCAACAGCCTACACACCCTCATACAATCAGACACCAGTACGCGTCCCAGAAGAAAACAAACCCACAACAGAGTCAGCACCCCAAGTGAATACAAACACACACGCAAGGACACAACAGACAGAGTATGTAATGGCCGCTCCAACAATATGGAACAAACTCCCGGACGACTTGAGGGCCACTACAGACCTAAAAGACTTCAGAAAACAGCTGAAAACCATACTGTTCATAGAACACTATGGACACATCACATAACTTCAGAGAATGAACAACAGCACATGATCCCGCCTAACCAATGTATGCATGGAACTTGTTTTTGCACCACTGTATATAGCCCACTCTGTAAATAGCTCACACCAATCTAGCACACAACACAACACACACTCAATTTCCCCCCACTGCATGTATAACACACTCACTTGACCTGATTGTTTGCTGTGATACCACCTTGATTATTAAGATAAGGCGGTTTAGAAATACTGTTAAATAAATAAATAAAATAAAATTACTCAGCATGTAGATAGTCATGGCCTAATGGGAGACAGCCAACATGGCTTTAGACAAGGAAGATCTTGTCTTACTAATCTGTTGTGTTTTTTTGAAAGTGTGAATGAACAGGTGGACAAAGGTGAGTCGGTTGATATAGTGTATCTGGACTTTCAGAAAGCCTTTGACAAGGTCCCTCATCAGAGACTTTTGGCAAAACTAAAGAGTCATGGGATAGGAGGCAGTGTACTACTGTGGATCAAGAACTTGTTAAAAGTGAAAGTAAGCTTGTTTTGTACAGGGCGGTGTACACTACCAGACTGCCTAAACCTGAGAAAGAGTTAATTCTTTTCAGACCTTTGCTTAGAAATAAACTTCATATATTTGCTTATTAAGTAGGTGAAGAGGCACAAGTCTTGTAGATAAGAAAAAGGGCAGCTTGTACTCTAGCCTTGCAGTCCCAGGGTTATTAGCTATCAAGCAGTCAGCGGTAAACAGTTATGTCTTGGAATATGTGTATGTCTCCTCATACTGATCTAGTCAGCAGTAAACAATTATGTCTTGGAATACATGTATGTCTCTTCATACTGACCTACACTGATTAGAAGTTGACCTATGATGTGATAAATACGTAATATCTGACATGTCATAATAAAGTGAAATTATGCTGTATCATCCAAAAGAGCCTTATAAATAAAGTGAACCATGGCTATCAGTTAGAGTAAACAAAGAGAACTTTGGTTCTATTTGTTTCTCTCCCAAAGCTTTGGTGTCTATATATAGAAGTGTGTTGCATTTTATTGCTGTCTTTTAGATTACCTTCTCATTGCTTTGAATGTAGTTTTCTGTAGCTCCAAGAGCCCTGCAGGTTGCTGGTGAGGAGGGGGCTAGTCTAAGCCCACAAAAAGATAGAAAGCAGAGGGTTGGGCTAAATGGCCAGTTTTCCCAATGGAGAAAGGTGAATAGTGGTGTACCCCAGGGATCTGTGCTGGGTCCGCTGCATTTTGACATATTCATAAATGACCTGGAAAGTGGAATAACGAATGAGGTTATCAAATTTGCAGATGACACAAAACTATTTAAAGTTGTTAAAACCCAAGAGGATTGTGGAAAATTGCAAGAGGATCTTGATAAATTAGAAGACTGGGCATCAAAATGGCAGATGAAATTTAATGTGGACAAGTGCAAAGTTATGCACATAGGGAAAAACAACCCAAACTATGGTTACACAATGCAAGGTTCCACATTAGGAACCACCACCCAGGAAAAAGATTTAGGCGTCATTGTGGATAACATGTTAAAACCCTCAGCCCAGTGTGCAGCGGCAGCCAAGAGAGCAAATAGAATGCTAGTTATCATAAGGAAAGGAATGGAAAATAAAACAAAAGATATTATAATGCCTCTATATCATTCCATGGTGAGACCGCACCTTGAATATTGTGTGCAATTCTGGTCGCCGTATCTTAAAAAGGATATAGAGTTATTAGAAAAGGTTCAGAGAAGAGCCACCAAAATGGTAATGGGTATGGAAGGATACTCCTATGAAGAAAGGCTAAAAAGGTTAGGGCTCTTTAACCTGGAAAAGAGACGGCTGAGGGGAGATATGATAGAAGTCTATAAATTAATGAACGGAGTGGAACGGGTTAAATGTAGATCGATTGTTTACATTATCAGAATATAGAAAGACTAGGGGACATTCAATGAAGCTACAGGGTAAACTATTTAAGACTAATAAAAGAAAATTTTTTTCACTCAACGTGTAATCAAACTCTGGAATTTGTTACCAGAGGATGTAGTAAAGGCTGTTAGTGTAACTGGGTTTAAAAAAGGTTTGGACAAGTTCCTGGAAGAAAGGTCCATAAACCATTATTAAGAAGGGACCCAGGATATCAATGCTTGACCCAGTTACAAGCATTGCAGAACCTGTGTCTTTTGGGGAAACTGCTAGGTATGTATGACCTAGATTGGCCACTGTTGGAAACAGGATACTGGGCTTGATGGACCTTGGTCTGACCCAGTATGGCATATCTTATGTTCTTATGTTCTTATGTAAAAAGGACTGCGGTCAACGACACATTGTCGCGTCTGTTGCGTCTCCAAGCAGTAGTACCAGTGCCTGCAGACTACTGTGGCTTAGGTCGATACTCGATTTATTTCGTAGTTCTCAAGAAAGAAGGTTCTTTTCATCCAATTCTGGATCTAAAACATGTAAATCATTGTTTGAGAGTGCCGCATTTCCGAATGGAAACTTTAAGATCGGTGATACGGTCGGTAAAGCAAGGAGAAGTTCTTTCTTTCATAGATTTAACAGAAGCATATTTACACATACTGATCAGGAGGGAACATCAGAAATTTCTGCGCTTTGCAGTTCCCATGGGGCATTTTCAGTTCCGGGCATTGCCCTTCGGTCTGGCTACAGCGCCCTGAACCTTCACCAAGGTAATGGTGGTGACAGCAACGGCGCTACGAAAGGAAGGTATTCAAGTGCACCCGTATCTGGACGATTGGTTGATTCGGGCGCCATCTCTAGCGGATTCCATCTCGGCGAATGCGCGAGTAGTGCACTTTCTCGAACAGCTGGGTTGGGTCATCAACCGAGCAAAGAGTCATTTGAAACCGGTGAGACAACTGACGTATCTGGGTGCTCTCTTTGACACCGAGATAGGCGCAGTTTTCCTTCCTGTGGAAAGGGTGCAAAATATTTTGTCGTAGGT
Organism: Ichthyophis bannanicus; assembly: GCA_033557465.1. NCBI lineage: Eukaryota > Metazoa > Chordata > Amphibia > Gymnophiona > Ichthyophiidae > Ichthyophis > Ichthyophis bannanicus. The sequence continues at coordinate 914,389,421 of CM066031.1, read as the reverse complement.
TACGGCATTCTTACGCATGGCGGCTCCGACAGCTTGGAGATATTTACAGTTGTTGGGGTCAATGGCGGCGGCGTTAGACCTGGTGCCATGGGAGAAGGCACATATTGCGGCCGCTTCAGCAGGCGTTACTGTCAAGATGGTCTCTGCAGGATCATCCCCTCTCGCAAAAGTTGCTGTGTCCGGAAGAGGTGCAGCTCAGTCTGCAGTGGTGGTTGGTCCCCGCGCATCTTCAAGCGGGGGTTCCGCTAGATCTGCCAGACTGGGTGTTGCTCACAACAGATGTCAGCCTTTCCGGTTGGTGGGCACATTGTTTGACGCAGATAGCGCAGGGCTCCTGGATGGCAGAGGAGAGGGTTTGGTCGATCAATCGTTTGGAGCTGAGAGCAGTTCGGTTAGCGTTGTTGGAGTTTGTCGACCTGCTCGAAGGGAAAGCAGTCCGTGTTTTTTCCAACAACTTGGTGACAGTCTCGTACATCAACAGACAGGGCGGCATGGGCAGTGCGATGCTACTGGAGGAGAGTCAGCAGTTGTTTCTTTGGGCGGAAGCCCATCTCTTGGCAATTTCGGCGGCACATGTGGCAGGAAAGGACAACCTTCCAGTGGACTATCTCAGTCGACATGTAGACCCCGGAGAATGGGAACTGAACGCGGCAGTCTTTCACGAGATCACATTACGGTGGGGTCAGCCAGTCATGGATCTCATGGCCACTCTAACAAATGACAAAGCGGCTCGGTTTTACAGCAGACGCAGAGAACACACGTCGGAAGGACTCGACGGCCTGGTTCAGACCTGGCCTTCAGGTCAGCTACTTTACGTATTCCCTCCATGGCCTCTGTTGGGGCGAGTCATTCAGAAAATAGCGAGGTACACTGGAGCAGTAATTCTCATTGTGCCGGATTGGCCCAGATGTCCATGGTATGCCGATCTGATGTGTCTACTGGTTGAACCTCCGTGGAGGCTGCCCGCTCGGGTCAATCTGTTGTACCAAGGGCCCGTGTTAATGCCGCAAGTGGATCGATTCTTACTTATGGCTTGGCTCTTGAAAGTCAACAGTTGCGCCGTAAGGAATACTCGGGGTCAGTGATAGACACTATGTTGCAATCCAGGAGGCAGTCTACTTCGTTGGCGTATATTCGAGTGTGGCGTATTTTTGAAGCTTGATGCGACGGTCGACAGTTAAAACCTTCCAAGACGAAGTTACCAGATATCTTGGCATTCCTTCAGTGTGGTCTAGAGAAGGGCCTAGCTCTTAACACTCTAAAGGTGCATTTAGCAGCACTGGCTTGTTATAGAGGGAAGGTACAGGGGAGCTCGCTCTCCTCGCATCCGGATGTGCGGCGTTTCCTTAGAGCAGCAGGGATCCTTAGACCTCCGCATAGGCCAATGGTTCCTCCTTGGGATTTGAATTTGGTTTTGGATGCGTTGACAGGACTGCCGTTTGAGTCCAGGACTCCTGGTAATCTCAGGGAGTTCTCCTGGAAGACTGCCTTCTTGGTAGCATTGTGTTCCGCGCGTAGAGTTTCCGATCTGCAGGCGCTCTCGTGTAGGGAGCCATACCTTCAGTTGTCATCGGAAAAAGTAGTATTACGGCCGGTGCCGTCCTTTCTTCCTAAGGTGGTGTCCAGTTTTCACGTAAATCAGGTTGTTTCCCTCCCCACCTTTGTTTCTCGAGAAGGGAGACAGCGAGATCGTTCGCTTAAGAGGTTGGATTTAGGACGAGTGCTCCATAGATACCTCAAAGAAACGAAGCTGTTTCGAAAATCGGACAGATTGTTCATACTTTTTGGAGGTTCAGCTAAAGGAAAGGCAGCTACCAAGGCTTCTATCGCACGCTGGGTAAAGCATGCCATAAGGGCTGCTTATGAATCAAAAGGTTTGACGGCTCCAGCTGGGAGAGCTCATTCTACTAGAGGTCAGGCAGCCTCGTGGGCGGAGCATGCGTTGGTGCCGCCGGTGGATATCTGTCAGGCGGCGACATGGTCCTCTCTGCATACGTTTGCTAAGCACTATCGATTGGATGTTCAGGCAAGAGAGGATGCTAGAGTGGGGGCCTCGGCTATTGTTGTGGGACTCGCAGGTCCCTCCCGGGTTTAGGTACTGCTTTGGTACTACCCTAATGTCCTGCACTGGCCCGGAGAGACGAATAGGAAGGAGAAATCAGACCTTACCTGCTAATTGTCTTTCCTTGAGTTCTCTCCGGGCCAGTCCAGGACCCGCCCAATACTATCTGTGAGAGTTGGAAAGGTGTCGGTCCTCGGCCAGTAGTTCATAAATTCGGGCGGTTGCCAAGCGGGTGGCCGGAACTGGGGACATGGGAGGGCCTATTCTAAGAACATTTCAGGGATTCCTCTTAGTTTTGAGAGGGTATTTAAAAAGAAAATAAAAAGATGGAGAAGTCCTTCAATGGAGGCTTCCTGTTATGAACACTCTGTTTAGCAGTTAGTTCTTTGTTAGTTGCCTTGTTTTTTCCAGTTTTTTGGTTTTTTTGATACCGTAAGACTGACTCTCTGACACCAGGGGGAGCTTCATAGGTGGTCAGCAAGATTTTCAGTATTCAGTCCTCAGCTGCTGGAGGAGGTTGACTACCCTAATGTCCTGGACTGGCCCGGAGAGAACTCAAGGAAAGACAATTAGCAGGTAAGGTCTAATTTCTCCTTCTCTTCTACTTCCACACCCCTTTTCTTCCCCCCCCCCCCTCAAGAACTTTATACCCCCCTTTTCTCCATTACTCTCCCCTCCAGTGGTCCAGCATCTCTCTCTCTCCCCCCCCCCCCCACAGCCCAGCATCTCCTCTCACTCCCTCTGTCCCTCCCCTTTCAGTGGCAGAAAGATCACATGGCACCATCCCCAGCTCTTTCTCAGTCAACAGCAGAGGATGGAATTCCTTACCTCCTATCCTCACACTGTAGACCTCTTACCCTAAATTTAAATCTTTATTAAAGACCCATCTATTCAACCTTGCCTTTGACCTACCTCTTTCCTGAGTACTGTCATGAAGTTGAAGCTACTGAGAGACTTAGAAAAAAACCCCTGTCTTTCACAGAGCTGTTGATGTGCAGAGGATGCAATTACCTTGCAGCCCAGCTAGAAGGAGCAGGAGCAAAACTACTGAGGCTGAGTTAACACACCCAGCCACTGATTGTGTAAGAGCTACTCAGCTGCACTTGACGACAAGCCCGGGAAACTCAAAGGTAGAATGCCTTTATAAGAGAAAGGCAGTCCAGAGGAAAGCAGGCCAGCAGAAGGAACCAGTCCAGAGGAAAGCAGGCCAGGAGAAGGAACCAGTTCAGAGGGAACCGGTCCAGAGGAAAGCAGTCCAGAGAAGGACAGTCCAGAGAGAGACTGCCAGAAGAAGCACTTCAGGTGGAAGGAGTGATACCTCCAGCCTAAGCAGCATAGCTGGGTCAAGCAGAACGCCCAGAACAGTAAGTGCTGGAAAAGGAGCAGAGGAAGTCAGAAAGAAAGACAGCTCGAGGAGAAACTCGGTAGCAGAGGAACACAGAGGCAAAGAGCTTGGGAGGAGAAAGCCATGCTTTGAGAGAGGCCTACGCTCACCGGAGGAGTCTGAATCAGGATTAAGAGGTACAAGAAGGAAAGGTTCTGATAGCAGAGCTACCTTTACCCAGAAGCAAGGAAATCCAGACTCCTCACCACGTTTTCCTGAACTACAGAAAGGTCAAGCACAGCTCAGAAGGTTCCAAGAGAAAGCCTGTCTCCAGAGAGAGGTGCCTCAGAGAGAAAGCTCCAGTTATACCGGCTACAGGAGGAAGCCCAGTTATGGTACCACTTCATTTATAAAAGAAAGTTTATCTCCTAGAAGCTCTGGTGAAACAGATGCTCAGTGGGGGAAAAAAGGAAACAAGTCAGAGTTTTACAATCCAGTATCTAAGGGCAGAAGAACAGGCCATGTACGTTTGAGAGCCTTAGAACAGCCCTACTTGAAGCAAGCAAACAGAGACAAAGTCTGGGAAAGTATAGCAGCAAGGGAAACATCCAATTCAGAGGGAGAGGCCAGTGACCCAGAGTCCATGGAAATAGACCTAGTGAATCCTATTCCCATGCCTCCAGATGAATTAATGGACTGTACCTTGTGTATTGCTAGTAGCCTTGAGTCATTAGCAGAACTGTGAATTGAACAGACCTTTTTGCTTTGAGAATGCTCATGTTTTGTGCTAAGTGCCAGAGAACTGTTTTGCTTATTTAAGTTGCTCTGAAGTAAGAGAATCTTTCGGTTAATCTCTCCAATCAACTGTGAAGCTTGTAACACTTTTTCTTCTTGCTTATGTTTGGTGGAACCCTGAAAGAAAGGACTTTATTTCTGTGCCTTACTGAGCCTTACTGAGCCTTTGCGTTAAAGGGGAAATAAAAGCCTTAATACCCTCTATTTGGCTTATGCAATTTGTTCATACAAGGAGCTGGACTACAAAGACCAACCTGCACTTGGCCTTAAAGAGCCCTTTCCTCCTTGAAACAATAAAAATGCTCAGCCTACCCTTACAGCCATTGGCCACCAGGGAGTGCTGACGACAGTACCCTCTTCCTCCCAAATGTTTGTCTTCCTTGTGTTAAATGTGTTGAATGAGTTTCCTTTCCTATAATTTAATGGCGGTCCATTTATTTATTTAACTGATTTTGGTATACCATGCATTCCATTTCTATTTCTAGATTTTACTTTGTTTTAAAAATATACACCGCTCTGCTGCTAACGTAAAAGGCAGTTAAGAAAGTCTTAAGCACAAACATAAACATAAGCATTCACTTCGCGTGCACAGTTCAATGGCCCCATGTACCAGAAATGAATGTGATAAACAGCTCTGGCTGCTGCTGCTGACTTGAAGAAGGAAAGATGAAGACAGAGATAGTGCCACACAATATTTCTGCCACTGGGGCTTCAGGCAAAACCATACTCAACTCTGTAAGCCCTTGCTGCCCCCTCAGAGCAGTCAAGCTGTGCAGGTGCACCACTTGCACAGTGGGTTGCACTGGCTCTGCCTCTGTGCACATGCAGAGGATAATTTTATAATGTTTTTTTCATACATATATGTACACTTAGAGACCGATTCTGTACTGGCTGTCCAGCCCCTGTACGGCTGATCTGAATCAAGGCGTACAGAGGAAGACTCGACTCTGATCCTGCGTGGGCTAGATGTGCCTGCAGGATCAGAATCAGGTCTACAGCCTTGACATGCAGGCCAGGACCCGATTCTGATTGGCTGCATACCCAGCCATATACCTGGCTAACTCAGCCTGGTTCCGTAATTGAGCCACTGTGCCATTGTGTCTCAGCATGGCACCGTGGCTCTTGCTGCCGACCCAAAATGCCTTTTACCCATAGCCTGACCACTGATCCAGCCTCTCATGGCCAGGGTTGGGCTACGGGAACCCCTTCGCCCCTTACCTGTCTGTCCCTGCCGTCTGCTGCCGTCCCCTGTCTACACAGCTGACCTCGAACATAGAAACATAGAAAAATGATGACAGAAAAAGACCACAAGGCCTATCTAGTCTGTCCTTCCATATCAACAACTACAACAGTCCCTTTTTTTCCTTTAGAGATCCTCTGTTTGTCCAATGCTTTTTTGAATTCAGATACTGTCCTCATCTCTACAACCTCCACTGGGAAGCTATTCCACGGATCCACCACTCTTTCCGTAAAGAAATATTTCTGCATATCACCCCTTTCACCCTCATCCCATGTTCCTTCGGAACAGAACTTGCTTTCAATCAAAAGAGGCTCTCCCCCAGTGCATTTATGCCATGGAGGTATTTAAACATCTCAATCATATCACCTCTATCCTGCCTTTTCTCTAAGGTGTACATATTAAGATCCTTAAGTCTGTCCTCCTATGCTTTATAATGAAGACCACTAACCATTTTAGTAGCCACCCTCTGTACTGACTCCATCCTGTTTATATCCCTTTGAAGGTACGGTCTCCAGAATTGCACACAATACTCCAAATGAGGTCGCGCCAAAGACTTATACAGAGGCACTATCACCTCCTTTTTTCTGCTAGCCATTCCTCTCCGTATGCACCCAAGCATCCTTCTAGCTTTTGCTGTCGCCTTTTCTACCTGTTTAGCTACTTTAAGATCATCAGACACAAACATGCCTAGGTCCCACTCTTCTTTAGTGGACAAAAGTACTTCTCCCCCTATACTATATTGCTCCCTTGGATTGCTGCAGCCCAAATGCATGGCCTTGCATTTTTTGACATTAAATCCCAGCTGCCAAATTCTAGACCATTCTTCAGGCTTAGCTAGATCCCTCCTCATGTTATCTACACCTTTTTGGGTGTCTACTCTTTTGCAGATTTTTGTATCATCCGCAAAGAGGCAAACCTTACCCGACAGCCCATCCGCTATATCACTAACAAAGATGTTGAAAGAATCGGATCAAGAACAGATCCCTGGGGCTCAACAATGGCAACTTCCTTCTCCTCAGCGTGAGCGCCATTTACCTGTACTCTTTGTCGTCTCCTACTCAACCATTTTCTAACTCCAGCAGCAACTTTAGGGTCCATCCCTAGGGTGCTCAGTTTGTTTATAAGTTGCCTGTGAGGAACAGTATCAAAGGCTTTACTGAAATCTAAATAAACCACATCTAGGGCTCTCCCTTGGTCCAACTCCCTGGTCACCCAGTCAAAAAAATCAATCAGAATTGTCTGCCAAGACCTGCCTCTGGTGAATCCATCCTGACTCGGATCCTGTAATCCACTGGACTCCAGAAACCTCACTATTTTCTCTTACAGCAGCGTTTCCAATAATTTACTCACCACCGAAGTTAATCTAACGGGCCTGTAGTTTTCAACCACATCCTTACTTCTGCTTTTGTGTAAAGGGACCACATGAGCCTCTCTCCAGTCCTTTGCCACCACTCCCAACTCCAATCAGGCATTGAAAAGTAAGTCAGTGTTGCTGCTAGAACGTCCCCAAGTTCCCTTAGTATTCTAAGGAGTATTCCATCTGGTCCCATTGCTTTCTCTACTTTAAGTTTAGCTAGTTTCTCATGAACATAGTCTTCTGAATATTGTTCAAGATGTCCCTCGCTTCTGTTCCTGTTTGTGGGTGTTTTCTGAGGTCCTGTTCCTGGTTCTTCATCTGTGAACACAGAACAGAAATATTTGTTATGCAATTCTGCTTTCTCCTCATCAGCTTCTACATATTCCTCCCCTTCACCTTTGATTCTGACAATACCATTTTTGTCCTTCCTCTTCTCACTAACATATCTGAAAAATGTCTTATCCCCCCATTTTATTGCATTGGCTATTTCCTCCTCTTTTTGAATCTTTGCTTTCCTGACTACTTTGCTATCTTCTCTACGTTTTTCCAAATATAGATGCCTGTCTTCCTCTCTCTGTGAACTCTTATATTTCATGAAGGCCACACTCTTTTTCTTCACCTTTTCAGCTACTTCTTTTGAAAGCCATAGCAGTCTCCTTTTCCTTTTACCTTTATTTACCATTTTAACAAAAAGGTTGGTTGCCCTTAAAATATCCCCTTTCAGTTTTGCCCACTGTTTTTCTACATTCCCCAGCTGTTCCCATCCTGCTAACGACTCCCTGAGGTATTGGCCCATCTTGGCAAAGTTAGTTTTCCTAAAGTCTAAGACCCTCGCTTTTGAATGGATTCTAACAGCCCTAGTCCTAATACTGAACCACACAATCTGGTGATCACTGGATGCAAAATGATTTCCCACTATAACATCAGAAACACTTTTACCATTGGTATGCACCAAGTCCAGTATGGCCCCTTCACGTGTGGGGTCTATTACCAATTGTCTGAATAGTTCTACATGTAGAGAATGCAGGATCTCTTTACTTCTAGATGATACTGCAGCAGGAATGTGCCAATCAACATCTGGCATATTGAAATCCCCTATCAATAGCACTTCCCCATTCCTAGCAATGCTGCGTATGTCTTCAATTAACTCTGTCCACCTCTTCCTCTTGTGTGGGAGGTCTGTATATCACGCTAATTCAAATATATTTCTCTCTCCATCTTTCTAGTTTAACCCACAGTGCCTTCCCTCTCCCTTTTAAGCTCTGTAACTCCAAAGCTTTTTTACATATAATGCCACTCATCCTCCCCTTCTTCCTACCCTGTCCTTTCTGAATAAAGTATAGCTGGTATAGTTACATCCCAGTCATGGTTTTCTGTGAACCATGTTTCTGTAACTGCCACTAAATCCAAGTCAGCCACTCCCACCAAAGCTTCAACATCAGGGATCTTATTTCCCATGCTACGGGCATTTATACACACTGCTTTCCATATGTTACCCCTTTTAACCATTTCCATAAAGGTATTTAATGTTTCATTTACCTGGGGGCTTTCACTTACCTGGGGGCTTTCTTCACCCATCCCCAACGAATCTAGTTGAAAGCCCTCTTCAGTAGATTAGCCAGTCTGTTACTGAAGACGCGCCAATCTTTCTTGGACAGTTGGACACCATCTCTGCTCTGCAACCCTTGGAACAGCATCCCATGGTCCAGGAAACCAAAACGCTCTCGATGACACCATCCACACAGCCATGCATTCATCTCCAGGATGCGAGCCTCTCTGCCTTGGCCTTTGCTCTCAACAGGAAGGATTGAAGAGTACACCACCTGTGCACCTATCTGCTTCACCTTCTGTCCCAGAGCCATGAAGCCACTTTTGATTTGCTCAGAGGGACACCTGGCAGTATCATTTGTTCTGACATGGATTAGCAACATTGGGTAATAGTCAATGGGCTTGATAAGCCTCGGCAAACTCTCCGTAACATTTTGGATTTTGGCACCAGGCAGACAGCATACTTTTCTGGACATCAAGTCTGGTCGGTAGATGGACGCCTCAGTACCCTTCAGAAGAGAGTCACCAACCACCACCACTACCCTTCGCTTCCTTGTGGTCACTGATTCTGCAACCTTTGGGTACTTGAGCTCTGGGTTCTTCCCTTTCCATGGATGCTTTCACCTCCTCCACTTCCAGGGCTGAATAATGATTCTTCATTTCAAGGTCTGGAGAAGTTGGATTGGTAATTCTGCAGGCCCTGGTGAGCTGTGTCCATCCTTTGTCATTCTGTAGGTACCCATCTTCTCCTCTGCTGGAGAGCTTGGTTGTTGCAAGAAGCATCTCATCAATGTACTTCTCACTGTCTTGAATGCTCCTTAGCCTCGCCACCTCCTCTCTGAGTTTTTCCGCTTGTTTCCTGAGAGCTTCAGCATGCAGGCACCCTGCACATGGAACCGGTCCTTCAACTTGCATTGGGACCTCTCTCTGGAAAGAGGCAGAGCTGTAACGGGGGCAACAGCTTTAGCGATTGTTCAGTTCGTGGAGCTTAGGTATCTGTTAAAGCAACAGAGAGAGATCTACCAAAGTACAAGCCGGTTTCCCATTTGTCCTTTCAGAGAAATAAAGCAGTTAAATCTCTTTAATTATAATCAAAATGTGCTGTTTCAAGTTCCTTGTTTTTTGTTAATTGGGGAGGTGCCAGTAGCATAATGGGTACACTACTCGTCAAACTGATTGACAGGTGAGATAAGGATGACAGGAACCAATCAGCGCTCACTTCTGATGCATGTCCCGCCTAAGGCCACGCCCCCTCCCATGGAAGTGAATGGTGAGTTAGCCCCGCCCATCCATGCCCCCAGGTGTGGCCACACCCCCCCACTTTGGCACACCCCCACCCCACCCCCCAATGATGACATCAGCTAATCAGTGCCCACTTCCGGGTTTGTGCCACACCCACACCCCACCCCACAATGTTGGCATTAGCCAATCAGCATCCACTTCCGGGTTTATGCCACACCCACGCCCTCCCACCCTCAACCACGCCCCAGTCTACATCATCGGAAATGATATCACCAGAAACAGTGTGTCATCGAAATCAGTGTGTCTGCGGCATCAGAGGAAACAGAGTGGCTGACTCCGGAAATGTGTTTTGCTTCTGGTTAATGCTGACATCTGCAAAAGCAGGAACCCTGGAAAACAAAAAAAAAATGCTTTCTCTCCCCCCTGCTCCCAGTTCTTTTTTCTCACAAAGCAGTGCAATGCTTTTATGTGTATTGCAGGCTATTTAGAACTGATTGTTATAAATAATCCTTTTGCAGCAGCAGCAGGAACACAATGCATTTGGTATACAGGCTTTTTGCAGAGATACTGCACTTGGGTATACAGGCTTTTCACAGAGACACAGCCCTTGGTATAGAAGCTTTTCTTTCCAAATGTAATTAACACATCTTTGTTAGAGAAACCAGTGCTGTCCATGTGATAGAATTTTGCTATTAAGATCTCACTGTTAGAGAGAAGTATCTGGCAGCCCCAGTAGTTCAGACTGAAATACAGAGAGAGACCGGAGTTCAAATCCCACCACAGCTATTTTTTTTTTAGTGGCTTTGAAAAAAAAAACAATACAGAGAAAACAAGTCTGGACATGTTTCTAGGAAAGGATATGGTAACACGTGATTGGTAGAAAGAACAGGCTATATTTTAAAACACACAGGATTTGTGGAATAAATCCACTGAAGATGTTAGCAAAATAAAAAGCACAGCAATCATGAAGGAAACCTTATTGACGAGCATTTACTATGACCCCAAAGCAATAGGGAGCTTTGGGGGCATAAATCCTCTACTTCAAGCTGCTAAAAATCATGATAAAACAGTCAACAGAAACAATGTAGTTAGATGGTCTACAGGACAAGATGCTTATACTTTACACAGACCTGCTAGAGTCCATTTTAAAAGAAACAAGACGATCATGTTGTAGCAGCTGAGTAGCATGCAATAAATAATACCCGGAGTCAGTTCAAGGATTCAAACCAATTTATTGTGCACAAGGCCCAAGCTTCAAAAGGACTGAGCAATGGCGAACAGGAACAACTTCCTTATATACAACTTGCACAGTTTGATACAGGCAGACTTTCTATTGGTCCCAACGGCCCCCGCACCCATCCAATCAGGGACCCTCTCTGGGCTATTGCTCAGGCTAGTCTAACAAAGGCACAGTTCTATGTTATGGCTACACTTCTACTGCAAGGTCATATCTAGCTCGAGGAATGCAAAAGTATCCATTTAGTATGGAAGTATTGTGCAAGCTTTGTAATAAACTGATTTTTCTAACTTTTAATTCTTTGCTCTAAGAACAGGAAGGTGGGGGTTAGACTCCAGGCCTATCTTACAGGCCTTTCACATGTATATAGACCATCGCCTACCACAATGTCAGATGTGGATGCGCAATGGCAGGCTGATTTAGTTGATATGGCATCCTTGTACCATTATAACAATCGCTACAAATACATCTTAACAGTGGTAGACATCCAAAATATGCTTGGGCTGTAAGTTTAAAATCGAAAACCGGTCATGAAGTTGTTAAAGCCTTTGAAAAAATATTTAATTTAGGTCATATACCTGAAAAAATACAGACAGACAAGGGTAAAGAATTTTTAAATAGGTCTCTGAAGAATTTATTAAAACAAAGAGGGGTTCATCATTTTGTAACCGATAATGATGTTAAAGCAGCGGTGGTAGAAAGGTTTAACAGGACTTTGAAATCCAAAATGTGGCGTTATTTCACAGCACACAACACCTTTAGGTACCAAGACGTACTGCAGGCTTTTGTGCACAGCTATAATCACAATTTTCACAGAACAATAAAGACGAGGCCTATAGATGTGACATACACAAATTCTCTGCAGATCTGGAAAAGAGTCTACGGTGATAGCATCAAACGTAAGCATACCGAGAATCCCTTAAAGAAAGGAGATCATGTAAGACTTTCAAAAACTAAAGGAAAATTTGAAAAAGGTTAATAACGGACATTTTAAACAGGGGACAGAAAGCGACATACAAGATACATGATTATGACGGTGAAGCCATACAAGGTTCTTTTTATCCTGAAGAATTGCTAAAAGTCACCCCGCAACAGGACAGAATATACCGTATCGATAAGGTTCTAAAGGTAAAAGGATGTAGCAGGAACAGATTCTGCCTCGTGAAATGGAGGGGATAGCCTGTTAAATTTAACAGTTGGGTTAAAGCATCAAAGATTCAAGACATCTGATTTCTTTTTTCTTTTGAAGCAGCATTAAAATAAAAAAAAAAAAAATGAATGATGGTGGCTTTTATATCACACTGCCTAGCAATACCTCAGCAGGTGTGTTTCCCCAAAATACCAGCTCTAATTTTACTATACAACTAGCAAGGCATTTGGACTTAAAAGGACAGTGGAAAGTAGGGCTTGTGGAAATACAATATCCCAACACCTGGGAGAATATTAAGGAAGATCAAAAGTATGTTGTCACCTCCGCAGCAGGAAATATACAGCACCACATTATAGTCAGGAGAGGACATTATGCGACAATGCAGAGTTTAGTGGAATCCATGAATCATGACATTAGCAACATCTATAAATCGGCGCCACCACGAATCATTTATGAGCCCCATGCGCAAAGAATCTGAATAAAATCAGAAGATAGGTCTGTTATTTCTGCAGATGGTGATTTGGCAACAATTTTGGGAATAGAAGCTGACGTTAATACACAACGTTCCCATTTTCCAGTGGATATCACGGGAGATTTTAATACCCTCTACCTGTACACAGATATTGTAGAGCACCAGTTAGTAGGTGAGCATATTGTGCCACTGCTGTGCTGTGTTCCAACTAAGGGGTTTATGTTTATCACATTAACTTATGATAAGCCACACTATGTCCCTGTGAACAAACAGCATATTGACACCATCACATTTGAAATAAAGACGGATCAGAACAGGCAAGTCTCATTTCGTTACTGGAAGGTGATCCTTAAGCTTCATCTGCGCCCCCGGAGGGTGACTGTTTTTTAAAATGGTTGTGGCTAAAGACTACGGAGACCTCAAAGCATACAGGCATTATTATACAACACAAGCCGGCTATGGACTTTCAGGATATCAGGGAGTACCAGTCATGTATGGTGCCGGTGTCGGTGGGGTGTTTCGTAGTCTCTTTAAAAAAGCTATGCCATTTTTAAGAAGGGGTTTTGAAATTATTAAACCACACGTAAAAGGCGCCGCAAAAAACATAGCTAAGGATGTCATGAGTCATGTCACAATGGCTGTTCTAAATAAAATGAACCATACTACAGAACAGGCAGGATCAGAACTGGCTGTGATTAGAAGAGCTGTTAAAAGAAAGAGAACCACGTCTCGGGAGTTAACGCAAGGACCGCCCAAGCCTTTTAAAAGAAAGAAATCCGAAGGTGACAAGTCTCAGAAGCTTAACCGCCGGTCTAAGAAGAGAAGCACTAGCTCTAGGAAGCAAGATATATTCTAAAAAAACACCATGGCTTTTGTACACCACGGCTCTGAAGAGTGTGTTAAATCGGAACTGGACCTGTTTCAACTAGACCCGACCCAAAAAAGTATCGAAAAAAGTATTTATGTGGAAATTCCACCATTATCGGCTTTTTCAGAAACAGCCCCTTTGGACTTCTATATCGCAGGTCATGGTGAAGACTACATTGATTTAAATTGTACTCTTTTGCACCTGACCTGTAAAATTGTGGCAGAAGATGGCTAGAACGTCGATCTGGCAGCCAAAGTAGCGCGGGTGAACTATCCAATCGCATCTCTGTTTAGCCAACTGGATGTTACCCTGGGAGACCAACTCATTAGCCAGAGCAACAATTGCTACCCCTACAGAGCCCTCATAGAGCTGCTTCTCAATTATAGTGAAGGATCCCTCAAATCACAGTTTACAAGCGGGTTGTTTTATAAAGACACAGCCGGACAGCATGAAGTGAGAGAGATAGGATCTCGCAACGTCGGCTTTACTGAAAGTGCCCAATTTATGGCCTCTAGCCACAAGGTAGAGCTATTGGGGCATTTACATAGCGATAAGAAAAGCTATTGATTAATGGTATGGATCTCAAAATTAAACTGACCTGCAACAAAAATTCTTTCTGTTTAATGAGCAGTGATGTCGAAGAAAGTTATAAACTCCTTATCCTAAACACTGCGCTCTTTGTAAAGAGAGTTAAAGTTTCCCCCGGAGTGCGCTTGAGACATGCGGAAGCTCTGCTGAAAGCTAATGTCAAATATGCTATTGACCGTGTGGGGCTGAAGGTGTTTAGCATACCAGCCGGAACCCGTGTGACTAACCTGGAAAATCTCTTTTTGGGGCAGCTGCCAAAACACGTGCTGGGATTTGTGGATAATGATGCTTTCAGCGGTAATTATGCTAAAAACCCCTTCAATTTTAAACACTATGATATTAATTTTGCCGCTCTGTATGTGGATGGTGAACAAGTACCCGGGAAACCTCTTCAGCCTGACTTTCAAAATGGATGTTGTGTAAGAGAATATATGCAACTGGTGCAAGCAACTGGCAAACATCTGAAAGACACAGCGTTGCTGATTGACCGTCAGAAGTTTTACAAAGGTTATATACCCTGTTGGCGTTTGACCTTTCACCAGATCAGGAGTGTGCAGACCATTACTCGCTGATTAAAACTGGTAACCTGCGGGCTGAAATACGTTTTGCCAGCACCTTACCCCATACAGTTAACATGATTGTTTATGGGGGTTTTGACAATGTGATAGAAATTAATCATAGAAAGAATGTTCTTTTTGATCATTTGTGAAAATGAACACCCTGCAGATCTTCCGTATTTTAAAGAAGGACCCCTGTGTTGCAGATTTCTTTTTAGATGTGCTACCCAGTGACTGGTTAGCTTATGTACAAATATCAAGGAAGCCCGTGTGTTTGGTAAATACACACCCACATAATCTAACTGAAGAACACTGGTTAGCCCTCTATATATGTGGAGATGGAACAGGGGAATTTTTTGATTCTTATGGACAACCCCCAGATAGCTTATTCTTTCCCACCAGCATTATGAGCTTTTTCAACAAGCATTGTAAAGCTGTTTTATACCACAGCAGACAATTAGAGCACCCAATCTCCACGGCTTGTGGATATCACTGTGTATTTTTCTTGCACCACCGCTGTAAAGGGGTGCCTTTTGAAAATATTTTAGAAATGTATTCTGAAGATTTAATGCAAAATGATGATATGGTGTTACATTTTGTAAAATGCAACAAACAAACTTTGTGTAGATCTTTTAGAAATGCGTTTCATAACCAGCAGGTGTGTGTTTCCTATCGTGAATGTTTTGCTGCTTCTAAATAAAAAGTAACCCCTCTAAGGAGGTTTTTTGAAAAAAAAAGTCTAGTCTTTTATTTTTGTTTTTAAACATTTTATTGAAAATACATGGTTTTGGGGGGTTTTTTATACACTCAACCACCGGTATCTGTGAGATAATTTGTTTTTTGTGAGGGTTTAGCTCTTTGCTCTTTATCGGCTGCGTGTACATTTTAGTAACCTTCACAGATGGGTTCTCTTTGAGGCGTGCCAGTACATCTCTGTTGGCTGCATTACCCATCACTGTAGAGGGCATATTTAATTCGGCCAGGGTTTGCATGAAGTCCCCCCAGCCCCTGGGTATTCTTCATTGTGAAAGAGCTTGGGGGCTGCGTAGCTCCACGAACGAGGTCAAGTAGGTTAGAGCCATTGACAGGGTTTCCCCGGTATACAAATGTTCCGTTTCCCTCCCAGGAACATAGCTAACTGGTTCTGATTCTTCAGAGGGGTCTAATGCAAGATTATTTGTTCTGTCCTCTGAAACACGATGATCAAAGACACGGCTTTCACCACGCTCTCCGTATTCTGTATTGGCGTGTATAGATTCGCCGTCAGAAAAACTTTTGCTGTATGATCTTTTCCTGTTAGACTTCTCTCACATAGTCGCTGATTTTCTAACATTTTCTCGATCTGAAAAAGAAAACGTAGGGGCTAATACTTTTTTTTTTGTCTTTTACAGCGGCCTTAAAATCTAGGCGAGGGATAAAGCCTGAATACTCACTATTTTGCTTGTCATTTGGCTTTCGGTAAGGTACCGTCTGTTGATTAGGTTGTTTTGTAGCATCTTCTTGGTCTAAAATAAAAAAAGATTAAAGGTTGAGACATTATGAATAGCATAGCTGCTGGAAAATTAAAAAACACATGACATACCTTTTAACTTTCTTCGCTGTCTTAGTTTTGTAAGAGAGAGCCTATTTGTAAAACCTGGTTTCTGCCCCTGTTTTTAAAGACAATCATAAATTCAGAGACAGAAACATTATGTAACCAGTATTTTTAAAAAGTAAGATTCATACCTACTCACAATGTTGGTGTCTGAAGTACATGGTTCTGATATGGCCTTCTTACCATCTATAGACTGCGTGATCTGCTTTGTAGCAGCTTCCTGGTCTTTAATATTAAAAAACAAACAAACCCATAAGACACATTATAAAGAGTATGGCTACTGGCAAATTAAAAAACACACGACATACCTTTTAACTTTCTTTGCCGTCTTCGTTTTGTAAGAGACAGCCTATTTGTAAAACCCAGTTTCTGCTCCTATTTTTAAAGACTTTCATAAATTCAGAGACAGAAACATTACATAGCCAATATTTTTAAAAAGTAAGACTCATATCTACTCACCATGTTGATGTCTGAAGAGGTGCCGATGTTACAAGCTATAGAGACTATGGGGTATGTTTACTAAACCTTCTTAATGTGCGCGCCGCGTTAGTCTGCAGGATGCCATAAAAGGAGTGGGCGGTCCAGTCAAAAATAGCAAAACGGGATTAGCGCATGCTGTGCTGCGCGCTCTTGTGCGCCGTGCACATTAGCGCACGAGTAACATGCGCAGGAAGCATAAGCAGGCGCGCTGATGTGCAAACAGAGGAACAGGGCTGCAGTACAATGGTAAAGACACTGACAGATGGTGCAGGAGTCATGGGTTCAATCCCCCACTGTGCCCAATGAATAAGGCTGGCTGAGGCACTACCGTTTATGTGTAATATTGCATTATGAGGCATTTTAATTACTGCTGCTAACAAACACACTCTCAAAGCGCTGTAACATAAGGTGCTGCATAAGGCACCCCATAAGGTACCCCAGAGGGCACATTTTAAAGTGCACTGTCTGCCACGGCACCCTACAATGTTGCTTAAAGGGTGGCCTATAGGGCGCCATATAGGGTGCCCTATGAGGCACAGCAAGGTCATAGCACTGTTTTTGATGGCAGCACTGTGCATTTAAACGCATGGAAATCTTAAGTAGGTGCGCTGACATGCAAGGAGGAACAGCAGTGTAGCACAATGGTTAAGGCACTGACTGATGATATAGGGGTCATGAGTTCGATCCCCAGTGTGCCTAATACATAAGGCTGGCTGAGGCATCAGCTTTAACATGTAAGTATTGTTTCCTGCGGCACTTTCTTTGTATTTTATTAATTGCTGCCAGCAAACACACCCTCATGTGCCGTAACCTAAGGTGCCGCATAAGGCACGCCATAGGGCACATTATAAAGTGCACTATCCACCACGGCACCCTATAATGTCCCCTATAGGGCACCCTATCAGTCGCTCCATAGGATACTGTATCGTGCACCTTATATGGACGGTAACCATAAGGTGCCCTATAGGGTGCCCTATAAAGCGCCCTCTGAGGCACCTTATGGGTACAGTACGCTGAGGGTGTTTTTGCTGGCAGCACTAATGTACATTAAAAATAGATAATGCTTTGGACAGCCCTATCAAATAACCCTACTGTTGGTTGAACCCATGACCTCTGGCTCCACTGACAGTGAAGTAACCAGTTGGCTACAGCTCTATAGCTGCTAGCAAACCCCTGGCTGGCTGCAGAAGAACTGCAAGTCACCACACAAACAGTCTGCTGTGGTCACCAGGATAGGGTTAACCCACCCATACCCATGATGCACTGCACATGCAAATCAGCAGTCTACAGATGATCACAAGATGGGGTATGCACCCCCACATCACCTCGGCCTGGTAGGGGGAACTGACCGTGTGTGGTACTGGCACAGAGTAGCTACACACCGTCACATTGTGCAGGTACTGCACTCATCCTGAGGGTGAGGTTGGGCGCCCAGCACCAGGTCCACAGCAGAGATAGGCCATGCTGCAGGTCCCCAGCAGTGCTAATGTGTGAGATAGGTAGTTTCTGCAGACACGCCTTGGATATATCTGTATGTCTCAGTCAAGTGTAGCCCCTTTGGACCCCTAGGAGGATTATGTACCACCACCCTCCTCCTCCTCCAGGGCTGAGGGTGGTAAACAGGGTCTCCCACCAACAGATCCACATTCTGCCTCCCTGCAATGGTGGCAGTAGAGGGGACCATCAACCCCAGTCCTGCTGGGGAACAGACACCCTACAGGGCAGTCAATGCAGCTCTGTACACATCCATAACGCAATAGCAGACAGACATTAGGCCTAGATATGCTAAGCTGCACCCCACCACTATCTGATATTCTCCTGCAGCAAGCCTTCAGCCGCTGCACCCTGCAAGGCGTTCCATCAAGACATATACCAGCTGCAGACAGTCTGCTAGCTAGTCCATAGTGCATGTTCCTGGTGGAAATGCGTGCACCCAGAACTGGGATGTCAGCATACACACCAAGCAGATAAGTCAGTGACTGGGCCCCAAAAGGGAACCCATAAATATCACATGAGAGAAATACTATATAGCACTATGGGGGAGCCTAGCCATGCCGTGGTCACTGCTCAGTCAGGGTGAGAGTGATCTCCCAGCAGAACATGCTGTGACCACTCTGTCTGTGCAGGTGGTGGCCGGGCACTACAATGTCCCAGCCAGTGCCCTATGCCCTGTGCAGATGCATCCTGGCCAGATCACCCTGTCCGGGCTATACCCATGGTACCTTGCTCCTCATTATGCACATTGGCAGGCCAATACTGGCAACAGTGCTGGCAGTGTGGGCTGTGGAGGGTGTTTGCAGCCACCACACACTGGATAGACAGACACACACTCCCACACCTATGCCAGCATTGTGCTACTATAGAGGTGTTTAGCAGCCCTAGCCACCACACCAGTCCTGGGCACAGTGTAGGCATGGATATGGTACGCAATACGTTTACGTTTACGTTTACGTTTATTTGGACTTTATATACCGCCCAACACTAGTAGTACCTGGGCGGTTTACAATGCAAGTTAAAACAACTTAAAACAGTTTCTTAAAAACAGTTTAAAATGGCTGGAAAGAGAAAAGGAACGCCAATAAAACAGACAGGAAAGAAGAGAAAAAGGATAGACAAGAAAAGAACGAACCATGATTGCAGAAGTTGGTGTCAGGAGGATAAAGGGGAGGAGGTAACAGGGGGGGGACTGGGGATGGCAGGTCGAATGCGAGACTGAAGAGGTAGGTTTTGAGTTGCGATTTGAATGTGTGATAGGACTCCTCTGCGCGGAGTGAGGAAGGGAGTGAGTTCCAGAGGCTGGGGGCTAGGAAGTAGAAGGCAGAGGTACGGGTAGAGACAAGGTGAGCCTGGGAAGGTGAGGGGAGGGCAAGGCGGTTAGAGTGTATAGCACGAAGTAGACGGGGGGGAGGGCGAAAATGTATCTGGTCAGAGAGGTAAAGGGGAGTGCCAGTGTGAACCGCCCTATGTGTAAGGATGAGAATTTTGTATTGAGCACGGAAAGAGATAGGCAACCAGTGATAGCGGAAAAGAAGCGGGGTGACATGGTCAAAACGTGAGGCATGGGCAAGAAGACGGACAGCTGAGTTTTGAATACGTTGAAGACGAGACAATTGGGATTTGGGTAAACCGACAAGGACAACATTACAATAGTCAAGACGGGACATCACAAGGGAAAGGAGAAGGGTAGCTAAGGCGGAGGGGGACAGAAAAGGACGGATAGAGCGAAGTTGTCTAAGTGTAAAGAAAGAGCGTTGGATGATGGAGGAGATGTGATCCTTAAAAGAGAGAGAGGGATCAAGTATAACACCGAGATAGCGGAGTGAAGAAACAAGAGAAATAGGTTGTGAAGGGAAGGAAGGGGCACAAGAGGGAGAGGGACCCCCAAACGTGAACCAGATGGCATGGGACTTAGAAGGATTCACTTGCAGAAAGTTAGAAGAGAACCAGGTGGCAATAGCAGCAAGACAAAGATTGAGGGGAGTGATGTCTGGGGAAGCAGAGTTAGTACGGTGCAAGAGGAAGATATCATCGGCGTAATAGTATGCGGAGATACCGAACTGTTGGACTAGAAGAGTGAGGGGTGCCAGGAAAATATTAAAGAGAAGCGGTGCGAGAACAGACCCTTGGGGAACACCACAAGGGAGAGGGGTAGAAACAGAGGAGGAGGACCCAGAAACTACAGAAAAAGAACGACAAGAAAGAAAAGAATGAAACCATTGGAGAACCGTCCCAGAAAGACCAGCTTCGTGCAGACGGGTGAGAAGGGTGCGGTGGTCCACCAAGTCGAAAGCAGCAGAGAGATCAAGAGAGACAGCCAGTGTGTAGAGACCCCGATCGTGGGCAGCGTGAAGTTCGTTAAGAAGAGAGAGAAGAACCGTTTCAGTGCTGTGGGCAGGGCGAAAACCGGATTGGCGGGGATGAAGAGTGAGGGAAGCTTCAAGGTGGGAGGAAAGTTGGGTAAAGACCAGTTTTTCAAGGAGTTTAGAAAGGAAAGAAAGGTTGGAAACGGGGCGCCAGTTAGCAAGCACAGAGAGATCGGAAGAATGGGATTTCAGAATAGGGCGGACAGTAGCGTGCTTCCAGCTGTTAGGGAAAATACCAGAGGATAAACTAGAGTTAAATAGGGAAAGGATATAAGGTGAAAGAGCTAGGGAGGGTTCAAGAAGCCATGAGGATGGGACAGGATCAGCAGAGCAAGTGGTCTTGCGAAGAGAAAGGAAGGTTTCCTGAAGAACAGAGGGAGAGATCAAAGTAAAAGAGGACCAGAGATGAGATAGCACAGGAGCAGATGGAGAAGGGAGGGAAGAGGTGGGGAAAAGGATAGGGCAGGAGGAGAAAGGGGAGGGGGACACAACGGGAAAGATTGACGAAGGGAGTTAACCTTGTTGGCAAAGAAAGTAGCAAGGGAGGAAGGGTCAGGAGGGGAAGAGGCGGAAGGAGAGAAGGAGGAGGAAGGGGAGTGAGAAGCAGTAAGGGAGTGCAGTATAGAATATAAACGGCGAGAGGAATTAGAAGAAGAAGAGATAAGATTAGAAAAATAGTCGCGTTTGGCAGTGTGAAGAAGGGACCGGTAGTGCTGATGACAAAGACGAAAAGCTGATAGCGTGTTGGAGGAGGGATGCTTTCGCCAACGCCTTTCTGCCCGACGAAGGTATCGACGGTGCAGAAAGAGACCAGGATGGAACCAAGGATGGTGTGGGTGATGAGAGGAACGGGGACGGGAACGGACTGGGGCAACCAGGTTTAAAGCAGATTGGAGGGTGGAATTCCAGCATTGGGCCTTGTCATCCACAGAGAGGGAGTCGAAGTCCGAGGGAAACAAAGTGGCAGGGGAAGGGAATTGTAGGAGAGTGTCTGCAGTAATTTTCCGAATGGGTAATTGGACAGAATGAGGGTCTGGGGGAATAGGGGAGATCAAAGGGGGAACAGGTACAGAAAATAATAGGCAATGATATGACCAGGGGAGGGGAAAGGAGGATAAAGATGAAGAAAGAAGGGGAAAAGAAACAGAGGTAATAAGAAGATCAAGAGAATGACCAGCAGTGTGGGTGGGGAAGGAAACGGCTTGACGAAGAGAGAGGTCAGAAAGAAAAGTGAGAAAAGAAGAATCCTTTGCCGAGGAAGGAGAGTCAGCATGCACATTAAAGTCCCCTAGTATGAGAAGATGGGGATAAAGCAGAGTAGCCTCAGCTATGGTGGCCAATAAAGAATCCCAAGAAGTAGTAGAAAGGGAGGGAGGAGCATAAATAAGGAGAAAGTAATAGGAAGTGGTAGAGGAACTCAATTTTACGAGCAAGGACTCAGGGTAATGCAAAGAAGGAGAGGAGATAAGGTCAGACAGACAGAGAGAGGAGCGGTAGAGGATAGCCACACCTCCACCGCACCTGCCCCGGCGAGACACAGAGAAAAAGGAATAACCTGGGGGGAGACAACGGTTTAGGAGGGGCTCATCCCCTTCTTTCAACCAAGTTTCGGTTAAAAACAAAATATCTAGGTTATGCGCTACAATCAGATCGTAGATCAAGAGAGATTTGGAGCGGACAGAACGACAGTTAACCAGTGCAAGTTGCAGATACACCGGGGGAAGGGAGAGGGAAGAGGAGGGGGAGGGGAAAGACAAAGTTTCGGGACAGGAAGCTAGATGTGAAAGCTGGCGAAAAAGAGGAGCAGAGGGAGCAGCAGTCATAGGGGCCGGACGCCAGCCCCAGTGAACCGGGATGGCGGCCATAGCCTGAAAGAGGAGTAGGAAGAGAAAAGCGAAGGGCGCAAGGGTAAAAACACTAGGACGAGAAGTGTACCCAGACAAGTGAAGAGAGGCAGTACACATAGACCGAAAACTTAAGAGCCAGGAAATACTGTTGGGGGTCACTCCCCAGGGTGGTAAACACTGTCAGAGACCAGACCTGAAGCACACTCCACAGACATCAGAAAGGTTGCTATGATGGAGCTCAATCAACAAACTGTGCTTAATGTAGGAATTGCTATCTGCCAGTAATCATAGCAAACTTTTGATAGCTGTGTACCGTATTCCCAGGTGTAGGGTGGCATTGCTAAGGTATGCAAGTGCTAGTATTGGGAGATGCACGCAGGGCCCAATGTCCTGCCTCTCCAGGAGGCATTGGCTAATGGAGCCTGTGGGTGTGGGTGTGTCTGCCCCTGTTGGCTGCTGCTTTACGGCAGAGGTTCCCAACTCCAGTCCTGGTGTGCCAAACACTGTTCGGGTTTTCATGCTGTCCCTCATGAATATGCATGGCTACATCTGCATACCATGGGGGTGGTGCATAGATATGCAGCACAGGCATCTTTATTAGAGGCAGCATGGAACCTGAATGGTGTTTGGCCCTCCAGGACTGCATTTGGGAGACTCTGCTCTAGGTAATGTGCCTGTTTATGGTGTCTTTGCTTTGTAGGGTAAAATGTAGGTGTTTTGGGCATGTTTACGTCATCTGCAATAAAGGTTCTGTCTGTATTAGCACGTTGTAGTAGTGGGTAAAATATGGGGACTGGGTTGGCAGGCACCATAGCTGGGACTTGAACCTGTGGCCTTCTGCCTCCAAACACACTGGTTGTGAGCACTGCACCACCGTGTTGCCACAGAGACAGTGCATTCTCTGGTGATACCATGACTGTTTGTCCGGCAGGGCCTGTCTGTTGCAGTGCATGGCACCCACCTACACAGGGCTAGGCCATGGTCTGCTCTGGGCAGCTGCCACTGCCCCCTCCACCACCAGTACCCCTCCGCCACCATGCTGACATGGCCTTATATTGGAGACATCATAAAACCTGAATGATTTGTGGCCCTCCAGGACTGCATTTGGGGGACTGTGCTCTAGGTAATGCGCATGTTTCTGGTGTCTGTGCTCGGTGGGGTAAAATATAGGCGTTTGAACCATGCGTATGTTCTCTGCAATAAAGGTTTGTCCTTACTATCACGGTTTAGTAGTGGGTAAAATATGGGGACTGGATTGGCAGTAGCCCCAGCTGGGACTTGAACTTGTGACCTTCTGCTCCTGAACACACTGGCTGTGTTCACCGCACCACACTGTGCTCACAGAGACAGTGCAGTCCCTGGAGATACCATGGTTGTTTGTCAGACAGAGCCTGTCTGTTGCTGTGCATGGCACCCACCTACACAGGGCTAGGCCATGGTCTGCTCTGGGCAGCTGTCACTGCCTCCCTCCACCACCAGTACCCCTCTGCCACCATGCTGACATGCCCTTCTGCTGGTGGTGCTGGTGGTGTGCAGTCTCAAGCCATCCAGTGTGCAGGTAGGCGGCTGCCTATGGTGCGTGTTCTGGGGTAGGGGGTGCCTGCATAGGCGTCCACGCTTCCCCCCAACACCGCCTGCCAATGTTCTGTGCCCTTGGGGGTACCTTCTGGGTACTATCCCCTGTGACACTGCGATAAACACTCTCGTGCCCATGTTGGGCCCTCATCAGTTGCTGTCTGGCTGCTGTTCAGTTTCAGCATTCCTAAGTGCCACCTAGGCATCTGCCTAGTCCGCATTGTGCCCCAGCTGCACCACAGCATGTGCCGCCTGCAGCCCTCTGTATCCCCTTTCCCAGCATCTGTCCAGTTGCCCATTCTGACATGCCCGCCCTGCTGTTGTGGAACATGTGCATGCCATAGGTAACCTGTCCAATGGAGAGGGAAACCCTGATCAGTGCTATTTCACTGTGGGATCATTCACCTTGTATGGGGACGGAGCGTAGACCCTTCCAAAATTCATATTTATTTTTTGCGGCTTTCTTGGGAGTGTATTTTGATGTTTCTCATTACTATCACTATTGCCCAGCTTGATTATGATTTTTTTTTAATTTGTTGGGGTAATTTTCAATGTTTATT
Source organism: Ichthyophis bannanicus (assembly GCA_033557465.1). Lineage (NCBI taxonomy): Eukaryota > Metazoa > Chordata > Amphibia > Gymnophiona > Ichthyophiidae > Ichthyophis > Ichthyophis bannanicus. The sequence continues at coordinate 914,365,062 of CM066031.1, read as the reverse complement.
TGCACTTTTGTTCCATGCACATGTATCACACTTATCACTTTTTTGTAGGTTTCGCTGGTTTTGCTGTACATTGCTGACAGAAATGGTTTCTTTTCCCTTTAATCAGCTCTAACGCGAGGTTTTCACTTGCGTTATTTTTGGCCTCAAATTTCACATCGTTAGTGTGCGGGGAGCCTCTCCCCTCCCACTCTCCACCCATTGACCCCTTCTCTCCGCCCCTGGGGAGCCTTCCTCCGCCCTCCGGGAGCCTTTCCACGCCTTCAGCGCTCGTTTGCGCCGCTGCACGCGTGAGCGTGCACTAAAGTGCATTTTTGCCCCGTAAAGCATCATTAGCGTGCGCTAAGGTACCTTAGCACGCGCTAATTGCACAGCGCGCACGTTAAGAAGGTTTAGTAAACATACCCCTATGTGATCTTTTCTGGCAGCTGAAATGTAGTGCGCCTTTTTAAATGAAATTCTTTGATGGGATTTACAGCCCCCAGACTCTTTAACTGAAACATCTCTGGATCTCTAGCCTATTGTTTTATGATCCAGAACAAAGGATCAAAATGTGAAAACACTGTATTCTTGTCAAATATCGAATCTTGATGTAACCTATTCAATGTATATATAATTATGTATAATTATGTAGATAGTTATCCCCAGTTCACACCCAGTTTATCTTCCCTGTTATATGTAAACCTAGATCAGTCATGTATTGGCAGGTATATTGTTGTTCAATGTAAACCGCACTGATGATGAATAGTGCGGTATATAAAAAATGTTAAATAAATAAATGTGTCAACCCACCCCACAGCTAATTCACACTACACCATTTTTTTTCTTTTTTCACAGACAGTACATTGTATTAGATGCTATATATTGTGTATGTGGACCTATGTGGCTAATACACATTCCCCCATTCCCAGACGTTCTCCACATTCTTATCTATTGGGTAGGCCATGCCCCGATAATTCACACGGTACCAGTTTTTCCAGACAACCCATTGTAGGTTTAATTAACTAGGAATTCCTAAAACACACCACACAAAGCTGTAGGTTCAAAATGTTTTATTTCAAATAAAATGTTTTCATCTTGTGAACTGATTCATTTGAGCATTACAAGTTTCTGGAAATACATACATTTTCATAAAAAGTCAATTTTTACAGAACTTGGTGTTTTTTTAAAGAACGATCTATAATCTCTGTCACAGATTAAACCTTCCACTAGCTCCATATCACAGTCTGCCACAGATCTAAGCAAAATATTGAGCAGTTGTCCTGGATTTCTACTGTTATTAAAATCTCTGATGAGTTCAAACAAAAAATTCAAATTTTCATAAACTAGGTCAGTTGCTTTCATTTTATGACCAACAATCATGGCAACATTTACAATAGGTCCTAGACACAACCTGTTACAAGTTTTATGGATTTTCTGTTGTATTTCCTTGTGCCCCCACTTCAGGCAATCATGATGTCTTTGCCCCGGAGCATGTATTAGACAAGCTGCACAGTCTCTGTGCATAACGTCCTGCCAGCATTTCTTGATAATACAGCACACCGTTGCTTGTATAACAGATTTAAATGTGTTTATTTATTCATGTTTTGAGTTGTCCTTTTGGCTGACTATGACATCAAATTCCTCCCTTTGATATGTACAGAGAAAGCACAAGCAGCGTAGATTGATTGCCTGTATGTCCTCTAGCTCTAGCTCTTGTAGGAGCGGAGATTTGTTACTTCACTACAAAAACAAAACAGGGTCAGTGTGAAATGAACTGCCTCTTCTATAACACTTTTCTAAAAAAAATACTTCTCTCTTGGTGTTCCAAAAAGAGCCATTTTTTCTTTTTAAATCTCTGTGTTAGAATTTTCCCCACACAGGACACACAACCTTACACCAGGAGCATGCTCAGAACAAGTCTCTTGTTTCGGCCAATTACGTGTTACCATATCCTAGAAGCATGCTCAGACTTGTTTCTCTGTATTGTTTTTTTTTTCTTTCAAAGACACTAAAAAATAGCTGTTATGAGATTTGAACGCAGGTCTCTCTGTATTTCAGTCTGAACTACAGGACTGCCAGAATACTTCTCTCTAACAGTGAGGTCTTAAAAGCAAAATTCTATCACATGGACAGCACTGGTTTCTCTAACAAAGATGTGTTAATTGCGGTTTAACATTTTGGAAAGAAAAGCCTGTATACCCAAGTGCTGTGTCTCTGCGAAAAGCCTGTATACCAAATGCATTGGGTTCCTGCTGCTGCTACCAAAGGGTTATTTTTAACAATCAGTTCTAAATAGCCTGCAAAACACATAAAAGCATTGCACTGCTTTGTGAGAAAAAAGAACTGGGGCGGGGGGGGAGAGCACATTTTTTTTGTTTTGTTTTCAAGGGTTCCTTCTTTTGCTGATGTCAGCATTAACCAGAAGCAAAACACATTTCCGGAGTCAGTCACTCTGCTTCCGCTGATGTCATCGGAAATGGACAGTGTCCATTTCCGATGACACACTGTTTCCGGTGATGTAGGCTTGGGCATGGTTGAGGGTGGGAGGGTGTGGGTGTGGCACAAATCCGGAAGTGGGCACTGACTGGCTGATGTCATCCTTGGGGGTGGGGTGTGCCAAAGGGGGGGGTGTGGCCATGCCTGGGGGTGTGGATGGGTGGGGCCAACTCACCATTCACTTCTATGGGAGGACATACACCGGAAGTGAGTGCTGATTGGCTCCTGTCATCCTTATCTCACCTATCAATCAGTTTGACGAGTAGTGTACCCATTATACTACTGGTGCCCTATAAAGCAAGACTGCTTACTAGGGGTGGGTGGGTGTTAGGGGGGGCGGTAGGCAGGGAACTAATATACCTGATTAGGTAGCAGTAGCTTCAAAGAGCTGAGAAAATTAATAAAGCAGAGTTTTAAACCTACCCCACTAAAGAAAATATTTTTCCTTTTAAACTAATGCACCAAAAAGAATGTAATTTAGTTTTAAAAATGTACCAAAACCCTTTTAAGAGCCCCCAGTCAGAGAGCTAGCAATTTAAAAAGCTACAAACTCTTATGTTTCCTTGAAATGTATAGCCCCTGTTAGGAATGCTTCAACAGTGCAGGGTTCTGAAGCCTTTTATGCTGGCCTCAGCTGCTCTTAGTTTTTTCACAGGCTAATCAGGCCCACTAACACTTGATTAGGTGTCAGTAGCTTCAAAGAGCTGAGATAGTTACTAAAGCAGAGTTTTAAACCTACCCCACTGAAGAAAATATTTCTCCTTTTAAACTAAAGCACTAAAAAGAATGTAACTTTGTTTTAAAAATGTACCAAAACCCTTTTAAGAGCTCCCAGTCAGAGAGCTAGCAATTTAAAAAGCCACAAACTCTTATCTTTGCTTGAAATGTATAGCCCCTGTTAGGAATGAATCAACCCTGTACATCTGGGATCTCACATTGCCCATGCCCCACCCTCTCCCCGTCTCCTGACCGCTCCCTCCCACCCCTGCCTATGGCTCCCCTTACAACACAGCTGTATGTATTGGGAGCCTTTGCACCGGGGTGACGGGGGGATGAATAGCAGGGGATATACATCCCCACTATTTCTGGCACAGAATGACCCCCTTTAGGCATGTAAAAGGCCTATTACAAAATTCTGACCGATATAAATGTACGTGCATTGACATGATGGTGTGTATTTTGCTGGTAGGCATGGTCTGGGTGGAGAATGGGCAAAGTTCAGAAATATGTGTGTAATCCCCTTTCTCTGTGGTTCCAGCAGCTTGGCAGACAAGGAAGAACACCTTTTATGAGGACAATTTGCAGTCTCTCAATCTCTTCTCTTGGAGTTTATGTTCCGAACCTGGGATTTACTTAAACTTTAGGGTCACTGAGCAATAAAACTAATAAAGGGCAAAGACAGAAAATATAATTATAATACAAATAGCTCTTCCTCCTTACTCCAAAATAGTTATAAGAATATCAAATTTATATCCTGCTCTCAGTCTGTTAATTTACTTCAAAGGATTTAATTGCTCTTTCTTTTAGTTTGGAAACATAAATCTAACTCTTTCTATTCTCACAATTGTAGTATCTCCTGTGGTCTCCCTGAATGGGAACCCTTTCCATAAATTAATATGTTTCTCAGTGTATCTTTACTGATGGTGATATAGGCACAGTTTCCTTTAAACTGTCCTGGGTCTCATGCAAGGCTCTGGTGTTACTGGATTTTGTTGAGCTTCTGGATTCCTCTTGTCTTTAGAGCTGGTGGCATCTGTAGATGCAAGTTCCCATTACTGATCTTCAGGTGCTCTGGGTTCTGAGGTTGATGGTCTATTTCATTTAGATGTAGTTCTTTGAATCCTTTCTCTTTCATGTCTGGAGTAAGTTGTTTCTCTAATTTTTGGCCAAGCAGAGCTTCTCTCCTGCTGATCCAGTGGGGTTGCTGGCAGGGTTTGCACAGTCAAAGTCCCCTCTGCTCTCTCCTTCACTACACTAAGTCTACAGCTTCCTCTGGATGGAATGAGGGGCTAGGGAAATAGCCACACTTCAACTGCCCCTAAGAGCAAATTCTTATCACTTCTGCATGGTACAGTGCCTTTGTGCCAAAGACAGAGTTTTTACCTTTGGGAATGATTTATATATGATGTGGATTTTCCCTCCCAGTGGAATCTTCTCCCAGCATGATATAACTGACAGTTGGAATCTTCCCCTGTTCTAGAAAATGCTGGGCTTTTTCCAGCTTACAAAGGTATGTTTACTAAAGGGCATTAAGGGAGCAGCTAATAGCAAGTGTTAAGGGCAGCAATAAGGGATTTCTGTGTGAAAAGGGCTCTGGGCATGTAGGAGGCGTTCTGGCATTAAGGGCGCTATGGGCTATTTAACATGCGGTAATGGGACATCGGGCATTAAGGTGTCATGCAGACACCTTAATGTCTTAAAATGGCTGTAATCTTAACACTGGATGAAAGAGGAGCAAGGGAAGACAATCTGAAGGTGATGGATAGAAGGACATGTGGGAGACGATGGATCTGCCAGACTAGCAGGCACCCTATGTGGCAGCCAGTAAAGTGGATGAGCATGTGGGAGACTGATGTACGGATGCACAGGGGGTGTCAATGTAATATGGCACAATGTTAGTGTGTGGCATAGGACGTGGAACACATGTCCCCCAGTGGAGTCAAAAGTGGCAAGATGTGTGCAGTGACAGGAGGACAGAGTAAGAGTGGTGACATGCAGATCAGGCACAGGAGAGGTGCGTGTGCCATTGCAAATTGTGGTAAAGAGTACCAGTGTAGCCATGGTATAGCAGCCTTCATGAGAAGACATTGACTGCACCCAACCGACAGAGGTGGATGGATGGACTGAAGGATGGATGGAGGCGGAGGAGAGGGTGGTATGTGCTGGTAGCACCGATGTGCTGTAGGCGCCATCCTCAAGATATCTATACTGTTTGGCATTGTCACCTGGAAGGCCTGATACCAGACATGTTGTACTCACACCTATCATAGCCACACAGCCACCAGACAGCACCTCAAACAAATGTGCTGATAACAACTGAACAGTTGTTATCCATACTGGGCACATGGGGTACGTATGGACATGAGCTGAGACTTGCAGATGGATATCTAAGGGTGAGCTGAGACTTGCAGATGGATATCTAGGATGCATCTGCATGAAGTGCAGAGATGTAAGGGAGCCAAAGCTGTACAGTAACAGACATGATGTCAGACATGATTCATGTTGCCTAAGTAGGTTACAGCTGTATGCATTTAATTGTCTGTTATTATACCACTGTAGCAGTGCAGTCACATTGGGGTACATCTCATCGTCAATTGGTAATGTCTGATGTCTGCAGTCAGCTGAGCCATTGGTGGGTTAAGTGATCTGCTCAAGGTCACAATGAGGTGGTGTTGGTCTATGAAGTTTGTGGCAGACATAAAATGCGACAGTAACACATTCTGAAATGCCACATAAGGAGTGGTAGTGGGCCTCAAACTGTGATATCTTGGCCACCAAGCCATTGGCATTACCATTATGCCATGCTTCCAAACAAGGGCCTGATATCTGCAGGGTGAACAGATCTGATTCCTGCAATGGGCTGCAGCAGAGCCAAGGAAGCCATGCTCTCAGAGGGGCATGATTGGGAATAGCAGGTTTGCTGACCCACAGTGTGGCCAGAACGCATAACAAAGTAGAAGGATGAGTGTCTGCAAATCACAGCAGAGCCTGGACTGTTACAGGCAGGGATATGACCTGAGTAACATACAGGTGCAAAATGAGCACGTGGGAATCAAACCCTTGTTCCCTTTTTATTGGGGATATTGCACTAATCAGTATGTTATATCTTCAAACCGTGCTACACTGCAATGTCTGGATTCAAATAGCCTGCAGGTCTCTGCCTAAACTGTCTGCTGTGTATGCCGGTATAGGTTAGCCCCTCCAGTACACATGATGCACTGTACATGCAAAATAGCAGTCTTCAGCTGATACCAAATGGAGAATGGACTGATCCATCACATCAGCTCAGTATGATGCACTGATAGTGTGTGCTTCAATCACTTAACAGCTACAAACTGTGCTACTGTGCAGTTTTAGCAGTCACCCTGAGGGTAAGGATGGGCACACAGCACCTGGTCCCCAGAACTTGCACTCCTAAAGATGGTCTCTGCTGGCTGTGCTGCAGATCCCCATTACTGCCAGTGTTTGGTAGGTATTAGCTGCAGTATGTTATGCTAGCACCTTGTTTCCTGCACAATTGCAGTATGCTGTAGGTGTCAATTATGACCGTTTTGTGTGTCCTGCCTGTGTTGGACAAGGACTTTTCTAGAACAGTGCATGTTAGTGCCCAATGTTTTAAAGCCAATGCTAAATGCAGTAGGAGCTTCTATGTCAATGTGGAACCCTGCTATAGCCACAGTGAGTAGGCCAGGGACAACTATTATCCCAACCATCTAAGACTAACGGTCCACCACAACAAGCTCAGTCAGACTGCACCTGCTGCCCACCACTGGGCTGTTTCAGCCATGTACATACCAACTACGACTGGACTACTGGTCCACATACACAGGGATAAATTGAGCTTGGGATAAATTGCATGGACACACAGCACTAACTCAGTGTGTGGGCTCCCCAGACAGAGATTGTACCCACATCACTGGAATCAGACTATATAGCACTGTGTGGATACATAGCTGTGCCATGGTCACTGCTTGGTCAGAGTGAGAGTACCCTCTCAGTATGACATGCTATGGCCACCCAGGCAATACATGTGTCAGATGGGCCAAGAAACATGCTTCAATGTCCCTGGGGCATAAATGACAAACCTTTGATTATTACTAGAAGGCTTTATCAGAATGATATACTTCAATCCTATGTGACATCCTACTAGATTTAAGTTGTCCAATACTTGCATGCCATTCTGGAAAAGGGATCGATTCACACACTTCCTCGCTTGTAAGGATCCAGCTGAGTTGCATTCACTGTTGCATGAAAGTGATGAGAATGAGAAGCATCTTATCCATTTGGCATATATTTTTGAGATGGCAGTGAGAGTCCCTGAAAAGGTAATAGATGAGTATAGGCTCTCATAGCTGTAAGTAACCAACCTATGAGAAAACAAGCAGGAAAGGCTTGGTAATATGTCTAATACTGGAGGAGATCTCTTTGGATGTACATGCCCCCTTGCAGTTAACTAAAAGCCTTGCACTGGTAATACTTACTGAGAGATGCTTAGTGGTAAACATGCCCCTAAGTTTGTACCTTAAGCAATAGAGAGTTAAGTGACTTGTCCAAAATCACAAAGACTCTAACCATTAGACTACGGAACTTTGATTGAAAGGCATATTTCTTGCTGATATACCTATTGTTAAGCCCTTTGAAGTGGCAGTGTTTCAATAGTACTTCAGCATCCTTTGTACAGATATCAAGGTCATAAGGGCATTGACTCAAAGCTTCTGAAGGTAGAGGCAGAGCCATTGTGAAGAATTTGCCTTTATGCTTTTTGCAGTACTGTTGATTTCATGCTCGCTTTTCCTGAGTCTGACTCATGTGACTTTATGGAAAGAAAAGAACCCAAGCTTGTAATAAAGAAGAGTGATATATTAGTGCTTTTTAGCTGTGTAAGTCATCTAAAAGGCAATGCCATAACTTATGTTTGCTAAATGGATGCAGCCATCAATGAATAAGTTTTCTGATAAATTCTCTTTTATTTATCTATCTACAGCATCTGAGTTAGCTGTAATGGAATGCCTCCCACAAAATATGATGCAAATAGCTTCCTCTTGTATAAGACACTGAATAAATCTGCAATGCCACACGATAAATAAGGCACTAAATGTTATGTCACAGATTTTTGAAGGGTAAGGGCATAACAGACAGCAGTGATTGTTCTATCGCATTCATTTTCAGTAAGTAGGAGACAGAAATAGCAACAGGAAATGAAAATAAATTCCTCTACGTCAATGAAAATGGCTTCCTGAGGTTCCAGATGATTGCTTGTTGCAAGGCCACGTAGAGCTTGTTTATTTATTACAGTTTATGGATCACCTATCCATGATAAACTCTAGGTGATTTATGACTTTCAAGGGGAAAGCCATTAGTAGGATGGGACATGCTGTAACCTGCTGCTAACATTTTCTTGGAGTGATTGTTTAATTGGAGCTTCAATTTTAGCTTTATTGGTTGGTTCAAAAACAACAAAAAACAACAGGGGAGCATGTTTTATCTTTGCCCTGTGCCTCCTTCCCACTTCAGAAGTAATTTTTGCAGTGAATGGGAGACACTGCTGCTTTATTTGTATGGAGGTTAACATTCTGAATATTTTCCTGCTAACTCTGACAGTCAGCTGGACAAACCTTGAGTTTTTAAATCCCCCCCCCCCCCCCACACACACACACTGTCACTAGCTAAGTTTAATGTGGGGCAAGTTACTGCCAGCATAACATTTAGATAGTTAAAATGAGGTGATGCTGGGCATCCCCTGAGTTAGTTTACCTTTGGCCAGTCAGTGCTGATATTCAGAACTGACTGTAACCGTTCAGCAAAGTAGCTGGCATAAAATTAACCAGATACCTTGTCCTGTTACCTTTAGACTTGATAGTCAGCCCAAACACATGTGGGAGTGGAGGAATAGCCTAGTACCCAAGCAACAGCCTATTACCCAAAAGATCTGGGTTCAGTTCCTGCTGGCACTCCTTGTGACCTTGGGTAATTCACTTAACCTTCCATTGTCTCAGGTACAAACTTAGATTGTAAGCCCTCTGAAGACACGGAAATACCTACATACCTGAATGTAACTTGCCTTGAACTACCATTGAAAAGGTATGAATTAAATACTAATCATAAATAAATAAAAATATCTGAATAAAATTAACTGGGCAAAGTTGTCTGGTTAGTTTTGCTTTGCAATGAGTAGTTGAATACTGGGATTGTTTTAAATACACATATTCCGTTAACATATTTGTAAAAATTAATTCAACTTTGGAAAAAGGGGAAAAGCATAGTAGTGCCAAAAATATTGTTTTACACAAAAAAGGATACATAGGGGTATGTTTACTAAAATATGTTAAGGTAACAGGCATTAGGGTGTGGAGGAGTAGCCTAGTAGTTAGAGCAGCTGCCTCATACCCAGAAGATCAAGGGTTCAATTCCCACTGGCATTCCTTGTGACCTTGGGCAAGTCACTTTGCCCTCCATTGCCTTGTAAGACAAGGCTGGCAATCTACTTCCAGTGATACATTGCCAGGAAACTCCATAGGTAGCTAGATTGATATGAGTCAACACTGACTTGATGGCACTTAAAAAAAGAAAAACAGGCATTAATGGCAGTGATATGGGTGCAGTGTGTGTTAAAGGCTTGTAGTGGGTGTTACAGTGTTAAGGGCACAAGGGCATGTTTAGCATGCACTAATAGGATAATGGGCATTAAGGTGCCCAGCATACCCCTTAATGCACAAAAACAGCAGACAACCTAATGCTGGATAAGGGCAAAGCAAGAAAGGTAATGGATGGAAGGACAGGTAGGAGATGATGGACCCAACAGATCAGTGGCCATCAATGGTGCCTCAGTAAGTGGGATGAGCAGATGAGAGGCAACATTAATGAATCAGTGTGTACAGGCAAGTTCAAAGAGGCCATGCCTGTCCACTGCGTGGAGCACACATCTTCTGTAACACAACAACAATACTCTAATGGGCCAAAGCAGAAGCAAGAAACTCTAGCTGTCCCATAGCTAGGATTGTAATTAGTGTGCCTCAAAAATATAGCACAATAAATGGGTACATGATGCAATATAGACCCCCTGCACTGGTTTGGACAGTATATAGAGGAGATTCAAAAAAATAAAAACAACCCCAGCTGGAGATTGAACTGTGGTCTCTCATGTAGAAAGACATTATGCTAATTCTCTATGTACCCTATGTATCCTTTTTTGTGTAACCATTATGCTAATTCTCCACAGTGCCTGTCATGGGAAGAGGTACTACCAAAGGGACTGTATGTAACCTGTATGCAATGTATAAACAGGTTGTTAGTACATCACTCTAGTAGGAGGTGGCTGCATGTGGAGTATATAGGTGATGGAGGCCAAGATCTGCCTTCACAGGTAGGATCACATGTCTGGGGCACACATCTGCTGTAACACAGAAGCAATACTCTAAATAATTTATTTAACTAGGCTTATATACTGCTTTTCTACCAGTCAAAGCAGTGTACATTCAGGTACTATATATATATATTACCCTTGTCCCTGAAGGGCACACAACCTATATATATCATTTTTGGAACCTGAGGCAACAGAGGGTGAAGTGGCTTGCCCAAGGCTACAAGGAGCACTTGTGGGACTAAAACCCCAGCCCTTCTGGCCTAAGGTTGCTCTCTGCTAGTGAGATTTGAGCACCTAGCACTTTGGCCTGAGGTAACTTGCTCCAACCTCTAGGCCACTCCTCCCTCTTTAAGGGGCCAAAGCAGAAGCAGGAAACTGGCTGTCCCATAGCCAGGATTGTAATGAGTGTGCCTCAAAAATATAGCACAATAAATGGGTACATGATGCAATACAGACCTTCTGCATTGGTTTCAATGGTATATAGGGGTGACTCAAAAAAGTAAAAAAACAACCCCAGCTGGGGATTAAACTGTCTTTTGTCATGTGCAAAAACAGTGATCTAACCATTATGCTAATCCTCCACAGCAACTGCAATGGGAAGGGGTAGTATTAAAGGGATTGTATGTACCTGCATACATGGTATAAACAGGTTGTTAGCTCAACAGGATTCACATGTGTGTCATCTGATGAAAATGCCCTGTAACCGTGTCCCTCATTGTCAAATGTGGGACACAGAGTACTGTCTGGACTTTTAGGTAGGAAGTTGAAATCCAGAACTTCCAGGGTAGCATTCTCCGAAATACTTCCTGTTCCATGCGCAGGACCCAAAAGGCAGGCAGAGCTCCGGAGTCTCAATGTGTGGATGAGACAATGGTGCAGAGATGAGGGTTTTGGATTTGTTAGGAACTGGGGAACATTCTGAGGAAAGGAGGGGCTCTTCCGAAGGGATGGGCTTCACCTTAACCGGGATGGAACCAGGCTGCTGGCATTAACTTTTAAAAAGGAGATAGAGCAGCTTTTAAACTAGATATTAGGGGAAAGCCGACAGTTGCCCAAGAGCGGATGGTTCGGAAGAATGTATCCTTGAAGGATACTACCAAAAGCAGAGAGGTTCCACAAAAGAGTAAAGTAGCCCAAATGCCCTCAAGTATGGAGCAGACAGAGCTTAAAGATCCCAATTTACCCATGTCTAACAATAGCCAAATTAACATGAATAAAATACATTCTCTAAAATGCTTGTATGCAAATGCTAGAAGTCTAAAGAATAAGATGGGAGAGTTAGAATATATAGCACTAAATGAAAGGTTAGATATGATTGGAATATCAGAGACATGGTGGAAGGAGGACAACCAGTGGGACACTGTGATACCTGGGTACAAACTATATCGTAGTGATAGAGCTGATCAAATTGGTGGAGGGGTTGCGCTCTATGTTAGAGAGGGCATTGACTCAGAAAGGATTAAAGTTTTGCAGGAAACAAAATCTGCTGTAGAATCTATATGGATTGAAATTCCATATAAAAGGGGGAAGGCAATGGCAGTGGGGGTGTACTATCGAGCACCTGGCCAGAATGACCAAATGGATGATGAAATGCTCAAAGAAATCAAGGAAGCTAACAAAAGTTACAGCGCAGTAATAAGAATGGGTGATTTCAATTACCCCGGTATCGACTGAGTCAGTGTCACGTCAGGACATGCTAGGGAGATAAAGTTCCTAGATGAAATAAATGACTGCTTCTTGGAGCAGCTGGTTCATGAACCGACCAGAGGGGAAGCCATATTAGACCTAGTCCTTAGTGGAACACCAGATCTAGTGCAAGAGATAAGGGTGTTGGGGCCACTTGGCAATAGTGATCATAGCATGATCACCTTTGATTTAATTAGTGGAGGAGGGATAGTAAGGAAATCCACAGTACTACCTTTTAACTTTCGAAAGGGAGACTATGATAAAATGAGGAAAACAGTTAAGAAAAAACTAAAAGGAGCAGTTGCGAAGGTTAAAGACGTACATCAAGCTTGGGTGGTGTTGAAAAATACTATCTTGGAAGCCCAGACCAGCTGTATTCCACGCTTTAAGAAAAGTGGAAGGAAGTCCAAAAAACTGCCAGCATGGTTTAAAGGTGAGGTCAGGAGGTGTTGTTGCCAAAAAAGCATCTTTCAGGAAATGGAAAAAAGAGCCAAACGACGAAACCTGGAAACAGCACAAGCACTGGCAAGTCAAATGCAAGGCATTGATAAGGCAGGCAAAGAGAGAATTTGAGAAGAAGCTTGCTGCGGAAGCAAAAACGCGAAATAAAGACCTTTTTATTACAATTTCTTATATACATTCGTACATTCGTAACAAAAAACCTGTGAGAGAGTCAGTTGGTCCATTAGATGATAAAGGGGTTAAAGGAGCACTAAGAGGCGACAAGGCGATAGCGGAGAGACTGAATGAATTCTTTGCTTCGGTCTTTACTGAGGAAGATGTAGGGATGTTACCCATGACTGAAGTGGTATTTAAAGGTGCGGAAGAATTGAAGGAAATATCGATACATCGGGAAGATGTCTTACAGCTATTAGATAAACTGAAGAGTAGCAAATCACCGGGGCCGGATGGTATACATCCAAGGGTGTTGAAAGAACTGAAATATGAGATTGTAGACCTGCTATCAGTAATCTGTGAACTATCATTAAAATCATCTCTAATACCTGAAGATTGGAAGATCGCCAATGTAACACCAATTTTTAAAAAGGGTTCCAGGGGTGATCCGGGAAACTACAGACCGGTGAGCCTGACGTCAATACCGGGAAAAATGGTAGAAACCATCATAAAGAATAAAATTACTCAGCATGTAGATAGTCACAACCTAATGAGAGACAGCCAACATGGCTTTAGACAAGGAAGATCTTGTCTTACTAATCTGTTATGTTTTTTTGAAGGAGTGAATAAACAGGTGGAGAAAGGTGAGTCGGTTGATATTGTGTATCTGGACTTTCAGAAAGCCTTTGACAAGGTCCCTCATCAGAGACTTTTGGCAAAACTAAAGAGTCATGGGATAGGAGGCAATGTACTATTGTGGATCAGGAACTGGTTAAAAGATAGAAAGCAGAGGGTAGGGCTAAATGGCCAATTTTCCCAATGGAGAAAGGTGAATAGTATTGTACCCCAGGGATCTGTGCTGGGTCCGCTGCTTTTTGACATATTCATAAATGACCTGGAAAGTGGAATAACGAGTGAGGTTATCAAATTTGCAGATGACACAAAACTATTTAAAGTTGTTAAAACCCAAGAGTATTGTGGAAAATTGCAAGAGGATCTTGATAAATTGGAAGACTCGGCATCAAAATGGCAGATGAAATTTAATGTGGACAAGTGCAAGGTTATGCACCTAGGGAAGAACAACCCAAACTATGGTTACACGATGCAAGGTTCCACATTAGGAACCACCACCCAGGAAAAAGTTTTAGGCGTCATTGTGGATGCCATGTTAAAACCCTCGGCCCAGTGTGCAGCGGCGGCCAAGAGAGCAAATAGAATGCTAGGTATGATAAGGAAAGGAATGGAAAATAAAACAAAAGATATTATAATGCCTCTATATCGTTCCATGGTGAGACCGCACCTTGAATATTGTGTGCAATTCTGGTCTCCGTATCTTAAAAAGGATATAGCGATTTTAGAAAAGGTACAGAGAAGAGCCACCAAAATGGTAAAGGGGATGGAAGGATACTTCTATGAAGAAAGGCTAAAAAGGTTAGGGCTCTTTAACCTGGAAAAGAGACGGCTGAGGGGAGATAAGATAGAAGTCTATAAATTAATGAACGGAGTGGAACGGGTAAACGTAGATCGATTGTTTACGTTATCAGAATATAGAAAGACTAGGGGACATGCAATGAAGCTGCAGGGTAAACTATTTAAGATTTATAAAAGAAATTTTTTTTTTCACTCAACGTGTAATCAAACTCTGGAATTTGTTACCGGAGGATGTTGTAAAGGCTGTTAGTGTAGCTGGGTTTAAAAAAGGTTTGGACAAGTTCCTGGAGGAAAGGTCCATAAACCATTATTAAGAAGTGACTGAAGATATCAATGCTTGACCCAGTACAGGCATTGTGGAACTTGTGTCTCTTGGGGAAACTGCTAGGTACATATGACCTAGATTGGCCACTGTTGGAAACAGAATACTGGGCTTGATGGACCTTGGTCTGACCCAGTATGGCATATATTATGTTCTTATGGCCCTCAGTCTGACCCAGTATGGCATATCTTATGTTCTTATGGCCCTCAGTCTGACCCAGTATGTCATAGCTTATGTTCATATTTTCCTAGGTTCCTATATGATACCAGGCCAGCTGGCTAGTCTGCCCTGTGCTCCAGCAACCCACACTGCCTGACCCATGTGCAACCCCAGTGACCCATTTGAACCATCAACGTAGTGCCCTGTCATACGTGGCCACCATGCAACTCATGGAGGAGTACTATCACTGTGTCTCCCCTGTCAGTGCATCACACTGCAGATATTTACCTAGGTTCTCTCCTCTGTATATACACCTATGCAACTAGGTTCTACATGCTGTTAGGGCCTCTAGCATTCAAGTGCCTTTACACACATTGCACAACAGGCATTGAGGGAGCATGCAATGATTGAGGGAGCACCTGGGTAAGGCAATGTAAATGTTAGGGTTGGAAGGAGATGTGTGAGGGAAGGGATCTGTGCAAAATATGTACAGTCCGTGTTGCAGTCAGTAAGTTGGATGCTGACATTAGACTCAACATTGGTGTTTGTCATGGATGAGTGCCCAGGTCATCAGCAGTACTATCAGCATATGGCTGATGAATGGCCAGAACTGTGTGCATGTGGAAACAGCATGTGTCTGATGGTATAGGCAACGTTTCAAATGCCCATGAGTGGTGCCATACACTAGTCACAGGTGAGGTGTCTACGGTTTCACACACTGTCACAAATGTACCAGTGATGGCCATGGTGTACCAGCTGAATGGCAAATACATGATTGCACATTGTAGCTATATTGTGAGTGTAGACCGGTGGCATGGCTGTTAGCATACTCTGTGTGGCCTATGTTTGTATGGACTGGAGGTATGAGATCTGCCTGTAGAAACCCTCTCTGTATGTGGGGGGGGGGGGGGGGGGATGGCAAATAAGCTGTGCCATGGTTAACATAACATAACATAACATAACGATGCTCTGTGTGTGGCTCCTGATGCAGTATGTGCAACTTCACAATCACCAACCTGACACAGTTATAGGAAGGTAAAGGGCATAGTGTTCCCATATGTGTCAAGTAATGATGGGTGAGGATCGCATGAGATGAGCATGCAAGGAGTGACATGTGCACATATGTGAGAAATATTATGGCCTGTAGTCAAAAAGATGTGAATATTGACACAACACTTTGACTGTACATCTGGTGTGAATCTGCGGCAGATGTGCAGGTCCAACTGACAACATGAACACCCAGACATCCACAAGTGATACACAATGTTGTATTAATGAACCTGCATGTGTCCTGCAGGTATGGAAAAACAAACACCTAACTGCTCTGAGTGCACATGTATGCCCAATGCAGCTGTCTCCCTGACTCAGAAGTGGGTACTGTCCCTGACATCCCATAGCATATAATGCTCTGCATGTGCATGATGTTTCCTGTATGTGTCACATCTCCCCACAGCTTTGGCATCTTTGGAACACCGACACCCCCTAGCCCCCCAGAAACTCATACCAATGTCAGCTGATTCAATGGAGACTGTAGACTAGACACCACATGGCACAAAACCAACATAGATAGCCCAGAGAACACCAAGAAATGTGCCCCAGCCAATGGAGTGTGCTATGCCTGGAAAAAATACAGGCCCCTTCTCTACCCTGCTACTGCAGGCACTGCTGTCCCACACTAGTGTAAACAGATCCTGCCTCAGGTGGGTTTAGTGGCCAGTGGCAGAGGCAGTATCCCCAAAAGCCGCTGTCTTTGTCTGTACCTGTTGGAAATACCTTTGCTGCTGCTGGCCGCCCTACCTCACACACAGGAGTAGGCTGTGGCAGGAGTAGGATGGTATAAAACATATGCTGCTACAGTGAGGGGTGTAACTTGAAAGTCTGTTCACTTTATGTGTGTCACATTGACTGGAGTCACATCAAAAACACCTCAGTATGTCATATACATGAGCCAATAATACAGTGTCAGTCTGTCAGGTATGATGGCAACCCACAGATTCCACATTGATGCACACAAATAGGGTAATGGTAACAACATGATGAATGGCCCATGCACTCACAGATACTATACAGTTATGTGGTCCCATAATACAGGTGATGGTCAGATGTTCCACACGAACCATGGTTGCCTCTGTCCCAGGAGAGTCATCTGACCATCACACCACATATCTACCACATATGGGCATGGTCGCTGTATGAGAGGTATCACAACAGGGGTCCCCAGGATACCTGACATACACAGCAGAGTCCAGCAGGTGTTGGACTGCAGCCAGTGTAGACATATGACAACAGTGGCAAAATAATTTGGGTGCCCCGTGAGGCATGGCCACTGCCCATGTATTTGCGCTCACTCACCTCATGGGGCAACTTGTCTGTAGCCTCCAGTGGCCCTGATACTATTTCCACAGCAGTCAGTAAGGGAAAGGAGACATGTACTAGAACACCATGGGCAATATGAACAACACAGTTACCCATTTCACTCATTGTGAGGGGCCCACATTGCTGACAATATGACCCTTCCCAGTATGCCTGTGCCCCACGTAGCATAAAGGTCAGTTTTGAGAGACACATTATGTGGATGGACATGTTGCTCGATGTGTTATAAGGCTAATGCAGGTGTTGCTGTTAGAAGCATCACATACCAAGCATCCCATATCTGCATGTCACTGTCTTCTCTCCAGCATCTGTACACATGAGGCATAACCTGTGTTTGAATGCCCAGCCCCAGAAGCCTATGAAACACACATGTGAGTCACGCTTTTCCAAAAAAAATATGTATCTCTCTCAAAATAATGTACATATTTACAAAAACATAAAAAAGAGATACATCTCACAAAAGTATTGTCATAATATCTTATTTACATATGAGCAGACACCTGTCTATATCATGTCTGCCACCATGACCTGGTGCAAACAGCACACATACACACCACAGGATTGCTGTGGTCTTGGTACCAGTGGGGGCCAGGTGGTTGATCAGCCACACATGGTGATATCCACAAATATCTAAACATGATGTACCAGTCATGGATGTGTGCAGTGACATGGTAGCCTGCCAAAAACTTATACAAAACATGTGGCTGGTGTGCAGCACACTATGGACAGGTGCAGGCAATGTCCTGGTACAGTGCCTGGCAAAGGGACCCGCTTGGCAAAGGTTACCTGCTTGGTAACCGCTGTCTTGTGATGCATTGCATGATGTATAACCTGCAATGGAGGTGGGGGTCATGTGGCCATTAGATAAGTTACCTATAAGTAAGGTCCATATTGTTGAGGTGGAATGGCGATATGTTTGTGGTGTACCTAAAAAGCAACAGTATTAACTGACAGATTGTGAGTGCAGATGTATTCACCCATAGTCCTAAGAAACAACAACATGAGCAATGGGCCAACAAGTGAACCTCAGAAGGCACAGATATAGTTGTATGGGCCTCACCTGTGTGCCATCAGAGTCACATGAACCCTCACATGTAGCTTCCATGAAGAGACCTGACCCAAAAGGCCCCTGACTTTGCAAAACCACCAACCAGTACCATGTTGATCAATAAGCTCTGCAAACATGACTGAGACAAATTTGGAGAGGCAATGATCATGTTTGGGTCATTAACCAAAGAAATCATGAGTATTCCATTGGATCACCATGCAGTCATGTAGACACAATTGCAACGAATAGGACAACGCAACAGACTTGTCTAGAGAAGGCCTCACAGCAAAACTAAAGACTATGCAAGGAGGACATGACTCAGAGACAACGATTATACTGAAAGAGATCCCAAATCCCACAGAGGAGATGGGGAGTATATGTCCATAGGACCATATTAGGCCGTATGCTCCACAGAGCATTGTGTTACGGGAGAGTAGACAGAAAAAAAACACTGCCAAAACAAGGATATGAGAAAACAGATGTTAAGCTCACACAAATGCATGCATGGCAACACCTAAACATATGGAATAATGTGTTAAGGTCAGATGAGATGAACATTGATCATTTGACACATCATGGAAATCGCCATGTGTGGTCCACAGCCAACATGTCCCATCACGATGAGAACACCATTCACACAGTAAAACATGGTGGTTGTACCATCATCATGCTATGGGGATGTGTTCATGGCCAGGAACAGTAAAACCAGTTATGACTGAGAAAACTATGGATGCCCCTGAATAAGGCCAATACCTGTGGCATATCTGATACAGTCTAGCAGTTAATAAAGACCAGGACAAACGTTCACCGTCCACCAAGATAATGAACCAAAACATAATGGCCAAGTCACTCTAGAGTGCCAAAAATGGATATATTTAAATGTCCTGGAATAGCCTATTCAAAGGGCAGACCACAATCCAGGTGCTATGACAGGAGGAGAACCATACATCAAGACACATCAAAGAAGAAGGCATTAGATCAGGTTTGCCTGAAGAATGGTTGAAAACACCAGTGGATGGCTCTGTGAAAGTAACAGAGACATACACCACGGGACTTGCAAACATCATTGCAGCAATAGATGTCACCACAAAGTATGGACTGTGGGGATGTGGAAACATATGCACACATCTGATGTCAATGTCCCTTGTGGTCTGATGCTGTGCCTATGAGCCCCTGGCAAGCAGAGGAGAGGTAAGCTGGGAACACAATGCTCATGGTGATGGGTCCCAGAAGACGATGTGTGTGGCTGACTCAGCGGGGTGATTGAGGTTCATCTTTCCATCCTGTATAGCTGGCAATTAAGCTGGGCCACACTTGTGTCCAGACCCTCCGCAACCATGGAGAAGTGGTGCAGCGCCTCAACCATGGCAGACATCCCCATAACCACAACACTGTGTGGGTTACCAAATGTGACTGCCCACAAGTATGGGGTCTGCATTCCAAAGTCTATGAGTGTTGTGGCTGTGGCTGTGGCAGTGGCTGTTGGTGTAGGGGATGATCTGGAGGCCATCCCATGCATCAGCAGTAGCCAGGGGCCCTTCAGGTGATGGAGGCAGGTGGATGGGGCTGAATTGGGCTACTGCTGGTGTCCACATATATCATCAGGTGGATGGGGCTGCAGGCAGCATCCCTCATGATATGGCGCTGCACCATGCCACTGCCTGGCAACACAGCCCCATGTACCTTCTCCATCGTGGTGTTATTGGCCACACCCACCTGACCACCCACATTTCCTAAACCATCCTCTGGCAGGTCAGGGATGTCCCCGCTCTCCTCGGCTGTGGCAGGCCCCAGATGTCCCTCCACAGGTGCCACCTCTGTGCTGCTTTCCAGTGGCTCACTGGACACAGCAGCAGTCACTCTGGGTGTCTGCCAGTCAGCCTCATGGGATGTCAAGGGCACAGGTCTGTTGGAGGGAAACAGAGAGAGATCCATAAGCAGCTGGGACACAAGAGGCATCATAAATCCACAATCAGTTGTTGACAGATGACATTATCACATATGTAGAGCAACATATTCACATGGCCAAAACACACCAGGATCATATGTCCATACTACATCAACACTATAAAGATGATGCACAAAGGGATGGGATGGTGGAAGGCCAACCAAGGCATGTGGCTGTGGCACCTAGCAAGGTAAGGCACAGAGCAGACAAATGTGGCACACACATGGAGAAATGGAGGGGCCATAAAGGTGAAGCAGCATAATAGGCTTTAAACAACACATGGAAAGGCTTGATGTCCACAAGGATGACACAGGGTGGCCGCAACAGGAGAGTGGTGTGGGTAGGTGGGGGCAGCCAGCAAAAATGGACCATCCAAATGGGGCCCAGGAGGGGGAACGGAATGCATGACTGTGCACCAGGCAGGATATGTGCCACCAGAGACTATTATCACAGCAGTGGCAGCAGAATAAACCTGCGGTACACTGTACAGAGAATATCTGCACTGTGCACCAAAGGCTGGACATGGGCGGTTCACATGCTGTTGGTACAGGTGCTGACATCATCAGAGGCCATGTGTAACTGAGTGTCATTCACCATCAGCCTCATGGCGCATCACATCATGAATGTGCTGTAGATACTGAGGCCATTCGCAGCACAGGTGTTTTCCCTTCCTATGCAGGTCATTCACCTGTGTACAATAGAGAATAACAGTAAGTGCCCTGTATGCATGGCTGGAATCTAACATGACAGGAGGCGTGCACATATGAGCCTCAGTAACAAGCATGTCAATGTTCACTGCCCTGCTGGTTCACATGTGGTGTGCATGTTCATGCACTAGCCAAGAAGCAAATAAGCAGTACCAACACCATCATCATGTGTAAAAACCAGCCAGTTAACAGTTAAGGCACCACACCATGGCAGCCCTGTGTGTCTAATCACATAACCCTTTTTACACAGTGGTTTTTACATCACCAATCCCAATTTTACCCTAACACAGTTTGTAAAATGAGGAGAAATGATCGTAGCAATTATGTACACCTTAAAACAATTAGTCACCCACCAACAGGGGAATGATCTTACCAACCATCATTGATTGCAATAATGCCTCATGATGTGTTGGGTAATTGAAAGTTGATTTCTAGTAAGACACTCTCACTACTGGGTACCTGAGCTAAGCTCCACAGGCATTTACATCAAAATCCTATATGATTCCTGCCTAAACACCAATCAATTTTATATCAGACCAGTAATTGAACCAGACTGTGTTGAGTCCATGAAATCCATTACTCTTGGCAGCCAAAGCCACCTCACCAGTATCTGTAACAAAGAGAACACATATATCATACCCTTATTGCCATATTGTTAACCCTTCTGAGGAGAGTACCATGGTCTGGCCCTGATGAGTCCACCTGGAGAAACAAAGATCATTGATGGCCATGTAAAGTATGTTTTTTCATCAAGGGATACAAGCACCATTGAAGTGATGTATCTGGTTGCTCATTGAAGCCACTTATGGCAATATGTTTACAATATCATTGTTCTCCGTGTTCCAGGTACTAGTGCTGTGATGTTGGCTGCCTGCAGTGATGATTTTGATGAACCCAATGCAGTGAGTTTCAATTAGTAAACTAATAATAGGTTGCATGGATCATACAAAAGAATGTTTTTATTTTATTTCTATGTTCATGCCTGTAGAGCTAAACTTAGCTATCTAATTGTAGGTTTCCTATGAATACACATCTTTACATGGAAAACACATTTATGAGTAGGGCTTTAGATAAGTGATGTATATTACGCTTGGTCCCCTGATGGTGGGTGACCATAAATCATTGTTGAAGCTCACCCAGGTAATCCTCAGCCTGTTCCTCCAAAGGCATTGTGGGCCCTGTGCATTCTGGAGAAATTACTAGGTTCATGTGACCCAGGTTGGGCATTGTTGGAAACAGGTGTACATGATGGACCTTGGTCTGATACAGTCTGGCATATTCCAACTCTCCATGTTTGTTTGCATGTCAGCATGTCATGTGTTTCATCATGGTGAAATAACATGCCCCATCAAGACATGTGTGAGCCCAAAGCACAGTGCATTTGCATCATGTCCAGTGCTGGGTGGTCACCCCCATACCATCAAACCACATCTATAATGTTGCTGGAGCAGAGCGACCTGAAGAGGTCATATGTTCTAGGAGCATGGACTGTTTTTCATGGATATCTGGGACTGGAAGCCTGTGCCATGCTATACATCACATCTGACCCATTGTTTCACATGTTGTCCACTTCCCTGTGCCCATGTATGTACTGTCTGTGGGTAGTCGTTTTCTGCATTGAAACGCTGTCAAGAGCACTGCAGCCGCATCATGTCATGCTGGACTGAAGATACTGGTACCAACAGAAAGCACACGACCATGTGCTATGAAACCACCCAGTCAAACCCAACAGAAAGCACACGTCCACGCTATAGGATGGACACACTGTACAGAGAGAGTGAGGAGGGGCAAATGCTGCAGAGCAACAGGCCACTGAAGGTCAACATACACAGGGAGGGGTTGAGGAGCAGCTACCACAGGGAAAGTCATCAACGGTGATGGGTGATGTCCAGGCACAGGATGATGAGCAGCCTGGCCCATCTGGTGTGAGGTACAGGCACATCGACCAGCTGCCATCCCAACACATCCATCATCCCCTGGGATTGCACGGAATCGCAAGAAGAAGCGTGTCTCCGAAGAGTCCCGGAAGAGGGCACAACGCTTCAATCCAGAGGAGAATGAAGTGCTCATTGAGCAAGTGCTAGAAAATTATGAGGAGCTGTTTTGCAGGCTCAGCTCACAAACCCCTGTTAGCACCCACAATGCCATACAGGAGCAAATAAGGCAGGCAGGCTGTGGCAGAAGTTGGGGGCCTGGTGCATGATTGTGAGGGAATTTGGAAGCGCTACAACAACAACAAGCAGTCAATCAGGGCATGACTGATAGCAGAGCGCCAACCCACACTGGGTGGTGGTAGACCTAGGCAGGCAAACTTCACACATGGAGGAGCAACTAGTGCAATGACTAGGACCAATATACGTTCATGGCCTGCCGCCAGAGCTGGACACAACCCATCCACATGCAGGTATGTGTTTGCAGACCTGCTATTAGTAATCTGTGAACTATCATTAAAATCATCTGTAATACCTGAAGATTGGAGGATCGCCAATGTAACGCCAATTTTCAAAAAGGGTTCCAGGGGTGATTCAGGAAACTACAGTTTCCCTGACATCAGTACCGGGAAAAATGATAGAAACCATCATAAAGAACAAAATTACTCAGCATGTAGATAGTCATGGCCTAATGGGAGACAGCCAACATGGCTTTAGACAAGGAGGATCTTGTCTTGCTAATCTGTTATGTTTTTTTGAAGGTGTGAATAAACAGGTAGACAAAGGTGAGTCAGTTGATATAGTGTATCTGGACTTTCAGAAAGCCTTTGACAAGTTCCCTCATCAGAGACTTTTGGCAAAACTAAAAAGTCATGGGATAGGAGGCAGTGTACTATTGTGGATCAGGAACTGGTTAAAAGATAGAAAGCAGAGGATAGGGCTAAATGGCAAATTTTCCCAATGGAAAAAGGTGAATAGTGGAGTACCTCAAGGATCTGTGCTGGGTCCACTGCTTTTTGACATATTCATAAATGACCTGGAAAAGGGTGAGATTATCAAATTTGCAGATGACACAAAACTATTTAAAGTTGTTAAAACCCAAGAGGATTGTGGAAAATTGCAAGAGGATCTTGATAAATTGGAAGACTGGACATCCAAATGGCAGATGAAATTTAGGGGTATGTTTACTAAACCGTCTTAATGTTACCGGCGCTAGTTGCAGCGATAATGTGAAGAATACTGTATAAGGAGTGGGCGTTCCGGTGTCAAGGTAGCAAGAATCTGTATCACGCGATAGTTGGCACCGTGGCACGTTAACGTGCATTAACCCTAAGTTCATGCCAGCGCAGTGTTAGAAGCTGTCAAGATGTAGCCCACTGGTTACTGCAATGACTATGGAGGCAGAGGTCATGGGTTTGATCCTGCAGTGATGTTATGTAAGAAGGCTGTCTGAGGCATTTCCCTTTTCTAATTTAAATCAGTGCTGTCTGGGGCAGTTCCCATATTTCATTTAAATCAGTGCTGTCTGAGGCATTTCCTTTTTTAAGTTAAATCAGTGCTGCCAGCAAAAACACCCTCACAGTGCCATAACATAAGGTGTCGCATAAGGCGCCCTATAAGGCACTCCATAGGGCACATTATAAAGTGCCCTGTCCGCCAAGGCGCCTTCTAATGTGCCCTATAAGGTGCCTTATATGAGTCACCTTAAGGTTACAGCACTGTGAGGGTGTATTTTGCTGGCAGCACTGTTTTAAATTAAAAGAAAAAGCCTCAGAGAGCCTTATTAAATAACACTACTGTGGGATCAAACCCATGACCTCTGCCTTCACAGTCATTGAAGTAACCAGTAGGCTACATCTCTATAGCTACTACCACACTGCTGGCTGGCTACAGAAAGACTGCAGGTCACCACACAAATTGTCTGCTGTGGTTACCAGGATAGGGTAAACCCACCCGTACCCATGATGCACTGCACATGCACAGCAGTCTACAGCTGATCACATAATGGGGTATGCACCCCCACAGCACCTAGGCCTGGTAGGGGGAACTGACCATGTGTGTTACTGGCACAGAGTAGCTACAGACCGTGACATTGTGCGGGTCCTGTGCTCACCCTGAGGGTGAGGTGGGGCACCCAGCACCAGGTCTGCAGCACCTGGCTTGGCTGAGATAGGCTATGCTGCAGGTCCTCATCAGTGCCAGTGTGTGATAGGTAGTCCTTGCAGACACACCTAGGATACACCTGTGTCCATCTATATTTCCCAGTCACGTCTAGCCCTTGTGGACTATGATGCACCCAGAATAGTGCATATCCTGTGTGGGTGCCATGGGCACATGTCATAGGTGTTTGGACCCAAAAGTGGATTATGTAGCACCACCCAACCCGCCCTCTGTGGCTCAGGATGGGGGACAGAATCTCCCACCAACAGATCCACATTGTGCATCTCTGCAATGGTGGCAGTAGAGAGGACCATCAACCCCAGTCCTGCTGGGGAACAGGCACCCTACAGTGCAGTTGATGCAGATCTGTACGCATCACCTAAGGCAATGGCAGACAGGCAGAACGCTGGAGAAGCTCAGCTGCCCCCCACCACTATCTGACATTCACCAGCAGAGGGCACAGTCAGTCTCCACCCACTGCATCCTGCAAGGTGTTCCAGCCATACACATGCAAACTGCAGACAGTCTGCTAGCTAGTATATAGTGCATGTTCCTGGAGGAACTGTGTGCACCCAAAAATGGGATGTGAGCACACACACACCAAGCAGGTATGTCAGTGATTGGGCCCCAGAAAAGAGAATCCATAAATATCACGAGAGAGAAATGCTGCATAGCACTATGGGGGAACCTAGCCATGCCATGGTCACTGCTCAGTCAGGGTGAGAGTGACCTCCCAGCATGACATGCTGTGGCTACCCTGTCCGTGCAGGTAGTGGTCGGGCACTACAATGTCCCAGCCATTGCCCTATACCTTGTGCATCCTGCCCAGGCCACCCTCTCCGGGCCATACTCACAGTACCTTGCTCCTCATTATGCACATTGGCAGGCTAACACTGGAAACAGTGCAAGCAGTGTGGGCTCAGTAAGGTGTAAGCAGCCACAACACACTGGATAGACATACACTCCCACACCTATGCTAGCATTGTGCAAATATGGAGGTTTGTGGCATCCCTGGCCGCCACACCAGTCCTGGGCACAGTGCGGGCATTGCTATGGTACGCAATACTGTTGGGGTCACTCCCCAGGGTGGAAAACACTGTCAGAAGCAATAACTGAAACACACTCCACAGATATCAGAAAGGTTGCTATGATGAATCTCTATCAACAAATTGTGTTTAACTTAAGATTTGTTAGCTGACATTACTCATAGCAACCTTTTGATATATGTGGAACATGTTCCCAAGTTTAGGACGGCATTGCTAAGATATGCAGGTGCCAGTATTGGGAGATACTGCTCTGCGCAGGGCCCAACAGCCTGACTCTCCATGAGGCTTTGGATAGTGGAGCCTGTGGGTGTGGGTGTTTGTGCCCCTGTTGGCCGCTGCTTTAGGGCAGAGGTTCCCAACTCCGGTCCTGGTGGGCCAACCACTGTTCAGGTTTTCATGCTGTCCCTAATGAATATGCATGAGATACATTTACATACAATGTGGGTGATGCATACAAATGCAGCACAGGCATATTTATTAGAGACAGCATGAAACCTGAATGGTGTTTGGTCCTCCAGGACTGCAGTTGGGAAACTCTACTCTAGGGATTGCACATGTTTATGGTGTCTGTGCTCTGTAGGGTAAAATATAGGCGTTTCAGGCATGTTTATTTTATCTGCAATAAAGGTTCCATCTTTATTACCACAGGTTAGTACTGGGTAAAATATGGGGACAAGGTTGGCAGGAGCCACAGCTGGGTCTTGAACTTGTGACCTTCTGCCCAAACTGTTGCCATAGTGGTGGATCATTCCCTGGGGATACCATGACTTTTCATCAGACAGACAGACCTTGTCTGTTGCAGTGCACGGCACCCACCTAAACGGGGCTTGACCGTGGTCTGCTGTGGGCAGATGCCACTGCCCCCCCCCCCCCGCCACCAGCACCCCTCCGCCACCATACTGACATGCCCTTATGTCAGTGATGCTGGTGGTGCGCAGTCCCAGGCCATCCAGTGTGCTGGTAGGCAGCTGCTTATGGTGCGGGTTCTCGGGTAGGGGTGCCTACATGGACATGTGTGCTTCCCCCTGGCACCACCTGCCACTGTTATGTGCCCTTGGGGGTACCTGCTGGGCAATATCCTCTGTGACACTGTGGGACACACACTTGTGCTCATGTTGGACCCTCGTCAGTTGCTGTCTTGCTGCTTTACAGTTTTGGCATTCCTATGTGCCACCTAGGCATCTGCCTAGTCCTCACTGTGCCCCAGCTGGACCACAGCATGTGCCGCCTGCAGCCCTCTATATCCCATTTACAGAATCAGTACAGTTGCCCTTTCCTACGTGCCCACTCTGCTGTTGCTGCACATGTGCACGCCATAACAAACCTTCCCAATATAAACAACAAAAACCCTGATCACCGCTATTTCAATGTGGGATCATTCACTTTGTAGGGGGACAGAGCATAGACCCTTCCATACATGATATCTTCCTTTTTATGCTTTGTCAGTAGTGTTGCTTTATGTTTATCATTAATATCACTATTGGCCAGCTTGGTTATTGGGATTTCAAATATGGTTTTGGTCATTTTATATGTTTATTTGCCTTTTTGGTTCCTGCACATGTATCACTACTATCACTTTTCTGGGTTTCCCTGCCTTTGCTGTACATTGCTGACTGAAATGATTTCTCTCTCCTGCAAATGTGCCTCTAACGCGAGGGTTTCACTGGCGTTAAAGTTCAGACCCGGATTTCACAGTGTTAGTGTGCCTGGAGCCTCTCCCCACCCACTCTCCGCCCATTGACCCCTTTCTCTGCCCTCTGGGAGGCCTTACGTCAGTATCGGGAAAAATGGTAGAAACCATCATAAAGAATAAAATTACTCAGCATGTAGATAGTCATGGCCTAATGGGAGACAGCCAACATGGCTTTAGACAAGGAAGATCTTGTCTTACTAATGTTATGTTTTTTTGAAGGAGTGAATAAACAGGTGAACAAAGGTGAGTCGGTTGATATAGTGTATCTGGACTTTCAGAAAGCCTTTGACAAGGTCCCTCATCAGAGACTTTTGGCAAAACTAAAGAGTCATGGGATAGGAGGCAGTGTACTATTGTGGATCTGGAACTAGTTAAAAGATAGAAAGCAGAGGGTAAGGCTAAATGGCCAATTTTCCCAGTGGAGAAAGGTGAATGGTGGTGTACCCCAGGGATCTGTGCTGGGTCCGCTGCTTTTTGACATATTCATAAATGACCTGGAAAGTGGAATAACGAGTGAGGTTATCAAATTTGCAGATGACACAACACTATTTAAAGTTGTTAAAAGCCAAGAGGATTGTGGAAAATTGCAAGAGGATCTTGATAAATTGGAAGACTGGGCATCAAAATGGCAGATGAAATTTAATGTGGACAAGTGCAAAGTTATGCACCTAGGGAAGAACAACCCAAACTATGGTTACACGATGTAAGGTTCCACATTAGGAACCACCACCCAGGAAAAAGATTTAGGCATCATTGTGGATACCATGTTAAAACCCTTGGCCCAGTGTGCAGCGGCAGCCAAGAGAGCAAATAGAATGCTAGGTATGATAAGGAAAGGAATGGAAAATAAAACAAAAGATATTATAATGCCTCTATATCGTTCCATGGTGAGACCGCACCTTGAATATTGTGTGCAATTCTGGTCGCCGTATCTTAAAAAGGATATAGCGTTATTAGAAAAGGTTCAGAGAAGAGCCACCAAAATGGTAAAGGGGATGGAAGGATACTCCTATGAAGAAATGCTAAAAAGGTTAGGGCTCTTTAACCTGGAAAAGAGACTGCTGAGGGGAGATATGATAGAAGTCTATAAATTAATGAATGGAGTGTAACGGGTAAACGTAGATCGATTGTTTACGTTATCAGAATATAGAAAGACTAGGGGACATGCAATAAAGCTACAGGGTAAACTATTTAAGACTAATAAAAGAAAATATTTTTTCTCTCAATGTGTAATCAAACTCTGGAATTTGTTGCCGGAGGATGTAGTAAAGGCTGTTAGTGTAGCTGGGTTTAAAAAAGGTTTGGACAAGTTCCTGGAGGAAAGGTCCATAAACCATTATTAAGAAGGGACCCAGGATATCAATGCTTGACCCAGTACAAGCATTGTGGAACCTGTGTCTTTTGGGGAAACTGCTAGGTACTGTCGTGGGGCGCCCCGCCTACGTCATTAGAAATATGGGGCTGCTGCAGAGCAAAGATTATTTTAGGTAGCCAAAGGGAATGTAATGTTCATCTGGCGTAGTAAAGATGTTCTTACTTATTCCAGCTGCCTAAGAGCACTCATTAACGAAACCGAGTGTAGAGAAATTAAGGCTTTTATTCCCCGTCAGTGAAAGTGTTCAAACTAAGACATTTAGAATCAACAGAAAGTCCTTTGTTGCAAAAGGTGCAGCATTCAAATCATATGCTTAATTGTTAAACTTCACAGTTAAGGTAAGGCTTGATTAAAGGAATTCAGCTCATTCCAACAGCATAGGAATTCTACAAACTCCTTCTAGGTTACACGGTGGCTACAGACTCCTGGCACGAGGCTATGCACAACTCACATTCCATCTGTTCAGGTTGAGACATGGGAACAGTATTTATGCATTCTATCTCCATGGATTCTTCATCAGGGGAATAATCACTGTCCCTGTCTGATATAGGTCTGTGTGCAATGTCTCTAGGGTCTTGTCTTCAGTACCACTGTGTTCTAAGGGCTTTAGGGATTTTATGAAACCAATCTGGCTTCCCCTTCTTTACAGAGCGAGCACGTTTCAACAGGGCTTTTAGGACTCAAATATTTAATATCATTAGTAAATCTTTCATACCTGGAGTCTGGTTTACTTGAATCCGGGGAGTTTTCCCTTTCAGGAACTTTCCTCCTATAACAGGTTCTCTGCCTGTAAGCTTTAGGCAATGCTTTACTTTCTGGCAGTCTGGTAAAACCTGACGTGGATTCCCTTTTCTCCTTTGGTAAGAACTCAGCCTTTTCACAAAGTGCTTTTCCTTTCTTGCCTGTTAACACTTGGTCAGCATTTCTCAGAGATTGCAAGCTTTTCTCTAAACCATTCCCTCTGGTTCTTTGCTTCTGTCTCTCTGCTCTTGAGTCAGGAACGCTGTGAGAACAGGGCGTGGCACACACTTTAACTTCAGAGCTGGCTCTAACAAACTTCCCTTGAACAGCAGCACGCTTAGCCTGGCCCTTCTGAACTTCACCCTTGTGAACTCTGGTCCTTTGGGCTTGCTCACATAGGATTCTTTCACTTACTCCTTCTCTTGGAGCTGATCCTCTTAATAGAGCTGTTCCTCCTTGTGAAGACGTTCCTCCTTTCTCTGCTCCTTTCACTGCTTGCTCTCTCTCCTTCTCTTCTCACTCCTCTGCCTTCTCTTGCTCCTCTGCCTTGCTGGCATTCAGCTCTGGCTTATAAAGGAATCTTTCCTTCAAGACTTCTGGGGTCATTCCCAGGTGCAAATCATTAGCCCTCTTAGGCTCATTAGCTCCTGCATGGTCATTCCTGCTCCCTCTAGCTGTGCCTGGAGGTAACTGCACATCTAGATTCCTAAAAGAAACGGGGTTTCTTTTCAAGTTCTCAACTTTATTGATACCCACATCATGACAGTACATATGACCTAGATTGGCCACTGTTGAAAACAGAATACTGGGCTTGATGGACCTTGGTCTGACCCATTTTGGCATATCTAATGTTCATATGTTCTTACTCCACCCTTCAGACCCAGATTTCACAGCGTTAGTGTGCCTTAATGCTGCTGCCGACGTTATCGCGCGATACGTGACGTTATCGCGCGATAATGTTACGTATCGCGGGATTACGTCGTCGCTGCTACATTAAGACGGTTTAGTAAACATACCCCTTAATGTGGAGAAGTGCAAAGTTATGCACCTAGGAAAGAACAACCCAAACTATGGTTACACGTTGCAACCACCCAACCACATTGGGAACCACCACCCAGGAAAAAGATTTAGGCGTCATTGTAGATAACATGTTAAAACCCTCCGCCCAGTGTGCAGCGGCAGCCAAGAGAGCAAATAGAAAACTAGGTATCATAAGGAAAGGAATGGAAAATAAAACAAAGGATATTATAATGCCTCTGTATCATTCCATGGTGCGACCTCACCTTGAATATTGTGTGCAGTTCTGGTCATCATATCTTAAAAAGGATATGGCATTATTAGAAAAGGTAGAGAGAAGAGCCACCAAAATGGTAAAGGGGATGGAAGGCTTCTCTTATGAAGAGAGGCTAAAAAGGTTAGGGCTCTTCAACCTGGGAAAGAGATGGCTGAGGGGAGATATGATAGAGATCTATAAATTAATGAATGGAGTGTAACGGGTAAACGTAGATCGATTGTTTACATTGTCAGAATATAGAAACACTAGGGGACATGCAATAAAAGCTACAGGGTAAACTGTTTAAGATAAATAAGAGAAAATATTTTTTCACTCAACGTGTAATCAAACTCTGGAATTTGTTACCGGAGGCTGTTAGTGTAGCTTGGTTTAAAAAAGGTTTGGACAAGTTCCTGGAGGAAAGGTCCATAAACTATTATTAAGAAGGGACCCAGGATATCAATGCTTGACCCAATACAAGCATTGTGGAACCTGTGTCTTTTGGGGAAACTGCTAGGTACGTATGACCTAGATTGGCCACTGTTGGAAACAGGATACTGGGCTTGATGGACCTTGGTTTGACCCAGTATGGCATATCTTATGATCTATGTGCGGACCTGTCATGGGTGGGGGGGACGCTCCCTGCTACCCTTGCAATGTAAGCATTCCTGCATCAACACCTCTGAAGTCTCCCCTCTCATTCATCTCCCAGTGCCCATCATTGTGTCCATACACACACACACACACACACACACACACCACTCCCACAACAACTGCCACTGACCACCCCTCCCTGCAGTGCACAGCGCTGCCAAGGAGAGCTGCTCCCTGGGCCCACCCCGTGTGCACACTGCCTGCATGGCAGACCCTAGACACATGTGACCCCTCAAATCAATGCAACTCTGTTCATTCCCCATATCCCCTGTCCTGTACAAGCAACCAACACATCCCGCAGATATGGATGGACATGTGGTTACACATACAGTATACTATGTATATGTGTGTGAACCTTAGGCCTGTTCTGCCATCTCATATATGGTGTCTGTGAGTGTTACGGAGAGCCCATTGAGTCAGTACTGGGTGGATACTTTACAGGGAGGAATGTCACATAACATAAGATTGTGGTCATCAGGCTGTTCCTAGGCAGGATGTTTAGGCAGAACTATGTACATAGAACTGTGTACAGTTTCCTGATCTGTGTTGTGGTATGTATAGTGAACATGAGGTCTGTTATAATGTGTGAATACTGAAATATGTATGTCACATCTGTGAGGTGAGGTACTGTATATGGATGCCATTGTAGCAGGATACATGTGAGGTACCGCTTCTGTCCTGCACATCTGTTGTGGTAATAGTCAGTTATGCATTGTGCCATGATCCGTGTGGAGAATGTCGATAGGCCACCCATGTCCCATAGGGCAGCTGAGAGAGTGCACTAGATGTTTGTGGAAGAGGTGGTACATGCTCTGTTTACAAATGATCAAACCACCCTCCCTAGAACCCTGGTGAGTGTCAGTGAGGCCTGTGAACCAGCACCTTGTTGCCTTAGTTGTGCATGTATCTGGAGTAACACAGTGTGATACGTTGTTTGTATGTGCCTGTTTGTGTCACAGGTGGTCACAGGTGTCCTGTAGCTGAGCCTCTGTGTAACTGTTATCCGGTGGAGTTGCTGTAGGATGGGTATTATGTGTCCTGTCCTGGCTGCCTACATGATGGGGTATGCAACAGTGTTCTGTGCCATTTGTAGGATGTGCAAGGTATGTTTTGGGATGCCCTGGAGGATACAGGTGGCCAAATCAGAGTGTGCACCTACCATTGCTTCAGTTTCTGGGCAGTCACCATTGTTCCAGAGAAGGTAGCATAGGTTCTGTAATGTGTTTTTTTGGTTGGGTTGTCTGTGTTGTCATGTTAATGGATTGAGTCAGTTGTCCTTCTGACCCAACATAATCCCAGGCATGCTATTACCTGTACACTGCACATGCGGTGCAATGTACCTGTTGTGTCTGAGGTGTTGAGAATCTCTGCTCATGGAGTTGATAGCTAACTGCTTGGCCACGGGTTCCTGTGAGGGTAGCAGTATGCAGCCATTGTGAGATGTCGCTGAAGCCTCAGGTGATTTCTTTGTATTGTGGTCACAGTGTTCTGATGGTCGGAACGATCAGCATGATGGTGCTTTACATACCATATGCCATGTACAGTGTCCTGACTCTGGCGCAGAAGGGCTGACAATAGGTGTTAAGAAGTGATGTGGATGGAGTTGGGCCCTGGTGTTAGTCATTTATTAATTTATTTATTTAATGTCTTTTCTATATTGCGCTCTTTCAAATCAGTGCGGTGTACAGTTAACAAATTTGTGCGGTGCAGGCAGGGCCTACACTGGACTTACAGAGAAAGGGAATTTTACATGGGCTAACAGGGTAACTATGTACAGGCAGGCTGGCTGTCACAGGTGACAGGGGCAGCTCACAAATTACTTACAGGCTGGTTTAACTATGTACAGATTGACAGGTCAAAGTAGGAATACTTTCTACCTGCCGGGTGTCTTGTGGTCTAGAGTGTGGGGCTGTGCTCTTGCGGGGTGGCTGTGCAGGGGATGACAACCTGACTCCTGAGTGTGGCTGGCTGTGAGATATCATTTTGGTTGGTGAAGCGTTGGAGGAACAGATGGTGCTTCAGCGCCTTCCAAAACTGGGTGAGGTCAGTGATGGCGCGGATGGACGGTGGGAGTGCGTTCCAGCATGTGGGTGCATATAGCGCAAAGGCTCTTTTTCTGGTTGACTGTGCACATTTCGTAGTTCCTTCGGGAGTACCAGGCTGTTGGCGGTGGCTGCTCTCCTAGTTCTGTTGAGGGGAGTGGGCTGGATGAGGTCCGTGAGGGAGATGGAGGAGCACCTGTTGATGGCCTTAAAGGTCATTAGTAAAGCTTTAAAGGAGAGTCTACAGTGGACCGGTAGCCAATGTAGGTGCTTCAGTATTGGGGTTATGTGTTCTCTCCTGGAGGCCCCGTGCAATAATCTGGCAGCTGCATTCATCGCAAGCTGTAGAGGATTCAGTGTGCTCTTCGGGAGTCCGTGTAGTATAATGTTGGCATAGTCAAAATGTGGGATTACTAGGGCTTGATAGACTGTCTGGAAATCATCTGGCTCAAGCAGCTGTCGTAGGTGACGGAGCATCCGTATTTTGTGGTAGACCGCTTTAACCATGTTGCTCACCTGGGCTTTCATGTTGAGCTGTTGGTCTAGCGTGACCCCCTAGGTACCGTACAGTGGATTTGCTGAGGAGCTCAGCATCTCATACCTTCAGAGCGGTGGGTGGAGTGAATGCTGGGTTTCTGGTGATAAAGAGGACCTCTGTTTTCTTGAAGTTTATCTTGAGCATCTGCGTGTGCAGCCAATCCGTGACGGCATCAAAGCAGGATGTCAATGGTGAGAGATCTGGATGTTCGGTTGAGATAGGCATGTAAAGCAGAACGTCATCGGCATAGACCAGGTATTTGATATTGAAAGAGCGGATGAGCTCGCAAATGGGCTGCATGTATACGTTGAACAGTAGGGCCAAGAGTGAAGATTCCTGTGGGACACCTTTCTCTTGCGGGAAAGGTTTGGAGGTGGTGGAGCCAGTACGGACATGCTGCCATCTATCTGTTAAGTACAACTGGCACCAGGTTAGTGCTGTCCTGAGGATGCCCTTCTCCTTGAGGCGTGTGAGGAGTATCTCGTGGCTGACGGAATCAAAGGCCACAGCAATGTCCATGAAGATCACAGCAAACCCTTGTTTGATGTTGTCCAATCCGATGGTCAACGAGCTGAAAAGAGTGGTCAATAGGGTCTCCACGGCATGAGACTCCTTGAATCCATGCTGGCACGGGTCGAGGAGTGCGCTTGTCTCGATGTGGTGATGAAGTTGCTGTTGGAAGACCTTCTCAATAATTTTTGCCAGGAGCGGGATGCTCGAGATTGGCCTGTAGGAATCCGCCTTAGCTGGGTCTAACTTGTTGTTCTTAAGCAGAGGTCTGATGGCTGTTTACTTCAGGCTTTGAGGGAAGGTCCCAGTCGAGAATGATAGCTGCATGAGTTTGGCCAGAAAAGGGCTGAGGTCGCCACACAGAGATTTTACCCAAAATGCTGGGCAGGGGTCGTTCGGAGCTGTGGTAGTGTTTATGGCTGTGTTGATGTCTTGAATGCCTTTCTCGGATGGGGCCAAGAAGGTGATGATGAAGTCGCGGGTGTCCTTCGTGTCCAGAGTCAGGATGGGTGGTGGGGTTCCGTGGTGTTTCCCCAGCGAGAGAGGGGGGTTTGTGGTCTCCCCGGAATTGCTTGTTTTGGCCTGCAAGTAGTCAGCGTGTTCTTGTGGGTCAGGGAGGCTAGGTTGAGTGAGGGATGGATCTTTTGTTAGAGACTTGGTTAGGTTAAAAAGCTTGTGTGGTTTATTTAGGGAGCACTGCAATAACTCTGCATGGAATTGCTTCATTCTTGCTGAAACTGTTGCACGGTGCCTTCCTAGATGAGTAAGGTATGACTCATGGTTCTCACTTGTCCGTGAGCGACACCAGTGTCTCTCAAGCTTTCTAACATGGAGAAGTGATGTCAGAAGCTCGGGGGAATACCACGGGGCATTCTGTCTTCTTCCAGATGGCTTATTTGTGAGTGGTTGGTGTATGATGACATCCAGGCTCGTGTTCCTTGTGGAGATCATCTCATTGAGGTTGTGAGGTGGGGGGTTTAGGAAAGGCTGGGCTCTGTTCAGGATCTCTTCCTTGTTGAATGGCCGGAAATGCCTTGATGATACTGTGGGAGCCTTCAGTGAGGGCTGGGTGCTATTATGGTCGGGGTGTGTTGGCATCTGAAATCTTATCAGTCTGTGGTCGGACCATGGTACAGGACTGATGGATAGATCAAGGTCGTGCTTCGGGTCCAGGGCTGATTGTGGGGCGAATAACAGATCCAGAATGTTTCCCTTTACATGGGTGGGGTGTCAATTATCTGTATAAATCCCATGGGGCTGACCCGTGTCCTGTGAGAGAAAGACTAGTACTGGCTGTCTGTCTGTAGTCTGATAGGTCTGATGTGCCCCATTTGGACATGATGCCTCCAATGTTCAACTGTTAAAGTCGATGATGTAGGGTAGTGCTGACTAACATGTGGATGCTATAGCTGGGGAGATCAGTATGTAGAGCTGCCTGTTGTTACCAGGCTAATCTAACCCTGGATTAGTTGCCAAACAGAGATATGTGGGGTGTGACCATGCTACTGTGTGTCCGGATGACATAGTGACATGTTAAGTGTCGGGTTTGTGTAGCAAAATGAGTGTGTAGGTGCATTTGCATAGTCTCATCACCTGTTGTTGGGGCCACTTGGCAATAGTGATCATAGCATGATTGCCTTTGATTTAATTAGTGGAGGAGGGATAGTAAGGAAATCCACAGTACTACCTTTTAACTTTCGAAAGGGAGACTATGATAAAATGAGGAAAACAGTTAAGAAAAAACTAAAAGGAGCAGTTGCAAAGGTTAAAGACATACATCAGGCTTGGCTGTTGTTGAAAAATACTATCTTGGAAGCCCAGACCAGCTGTATTCTACGCTTTAAGAAAAGTGGAAGGAAGTCCAAAAACTGCCAGCATGGTTTAAAGGTGAGGTCAGAGAGGCTGTTGTTGCCAAAAAAGCATCTTTCAGGAAATAGAAAAAAGAGCCAAACGACGAAACCTGGAAACAGCACAAGCACTGGCAAGTCAAATGCAAGGCATTGATAAGGCAGGCAAAGGGAGAATTTGAGAAGAAGCTTGCTGCGGAAGCAAAAACGCGAAGTAAAGACCTTTTCAAGTACATTCATAGCAAAAAACCTGTGAGAGAGTCAGTTGGTCCATTTGATGATAAAGGGGTTAAAGGAGCACTAAGAGGCGACAAGGCAATAGCGGAGAGACTGAATGAATTCTTTGCTTCGGTCTTTACTGCTGGTCTGCCACTGCCCCAGTCATAGGTATGGCTCTGGCCCACCAACCCTGGACGGCTGTCTCATACAAACAGAATGGAGGTTGCTTCCCCGGGGTGGGGGCACCTGTTCTTTACCTACAAAAAGGGTGATGTGGGCCCTTTGGGGTATGTAGTGTATACCACTGTGACCTATAAAGGCACTGCTACACACACCTCATGCAATTCTAGGAACCCCTCTGCCCTGATAACAGCTGCCCATGCCAGCCAGATCCTAACACGGGGTACACACCAATCTGGCTGGTATCTGGTCTCACAGGGCCACATGTGACTGCAGGATACAGATGGACACCAAATTACCTTCGGCTGCACTGCAAGGAACACCTGTCACACACTGGTAGTAATGGGGATGTACAGCAGGACCTATCTCTACCACCACATGTACTGCGGACCTAGTGCTGAACATAGAACCTGCACAATGGTATGGTCTGTAGCTACTCTGTGCCAGTATCACGCACTGTCAGTTCGTCTTTCCAAGCTGAGGTACCGGAGAGGTGCAGGCCCCATTTGGTGATCAGCTGTAGACTGCTATTCAGCATGTGCATTGCATCATGGGTACTGGTGGGGTTACCCTATCCTGGCACTCAGAGCAGACAGTTTGTGCGGTGACCTGCAATCCTTCTGTACCCAGACATTGCTGTGACATACACCACGGAGGTTTAGCCTACTGGTTAATACAATACCATTCTTGGCAGTGTTCATGGGTTCAGTTCCTCATTGTTTCCTCCTCTCATGCCTGTCCTACTCAAATAGTGTGCATGCCTGTAGAGGTCATATTTTTGAAGATCTGTGCTTTCAGCCCATAATACCCTCGCCACAATTGCCAACATTCCCTCGGTCCGTCTATCTGCGTCTGTCAGCTGTGTAGAGTCCTGTCTGCCAGTGCAGGCTGCCACCCCATGTCATGCACTGCTACCCTTTCCTGCATTGCGCCTCTTCATGCTTGCCTCGCCTGTGCCTGATCTGCATGGCACCACCACTCCTCTGTCCACCCATCATTGTAACTATCCTGCCACCTCCGCCTCCACTGGGGGACATGTATTCCCATCATCTGCCACCAACTGTTTTTCCGGTACTTTACATTGCCAACACCCTGTGCTGTGGTACAGCTGCCCCACCATGTTTGTCATCAGTACTGGCAGGCACATGGGATGCCCGCAGATATGGCAGGTCCTGCGGCTCCCACCTCTCCCTCCTTCACTCACCTGTTCATTGCCTTTCCTGAGTGCTCTACCTAGTGTTAGGGCTACATCTGTCTCTGTTCCGCACAGGTCATGCATGTCATCCTGAGGCACCTTGCAGTCCCTAGGGCACACTAACCTAGGACACCATAACCTTGTTAGGCCACCTTAACCTATGGTTCCATAGCCCAGGGTGCCTTCTGTGGTGCCTTGTCCAAGGGTGCCTAATATGGCGCTTTGCCTAGGAGGCCCTACAGGGCGCCTTATGAGGCACCTTATAAGGCACCTTACATGGCACCTTACTGGGCACCTTACAAGGCGCCTTACAAGGTGCCTTGCAAGGTGCCTTACAAAGCGCCTTGTAATGCTCGTTAGTCTAAGGCGCCTTGTAACGCGCGTTAGCTGCTACAGCTTGCTGTAACGATGCAACGCCCACACCTTTATATGGGCATCTCTACCTTTACCACAGAACCTAACGTGAATGACATTACCGCAGTTTAGTAAACATACCCCAATGTGTGTTATATTCCAAGCTATGTATCGCCTCTGCAAGGAAGCAAAAATTTTGAAAAACACAGTTTTGTGGATCAAAATGTCACTAAAACAAATACAATAAGATAAATATAAATAGTAATTAAAATGGGGGAATAAAATATACATAAAACTAAAGTATAATAATTGGGCATTAAATTAAAATGGTAATAATAGGAAGCCCATAAAGTGAAGCAGACATAAAAAATAATAAATAATAC
The DNA here is from genome assembly GCA_033557465.1 of Ichthyophis bannanicus. Classification (NCBI taxonomy): domain Eukaryota; kingdom Metazoa; phylum Chordata; class Amphibia; order Gymnophiona; family Ichthyophiidae; genus Ichthyophis; species Ichthyophis bannanicus. Next base: position 914,326,074 of record CM066031.1, on the reverse strand, counting down.
AATTTGCTCCTATCTTGAATGACAAGCGCCCCACCTTTATCTGCTGATTTGATAACAATTGACTGGTCATTCTGTAATTCTAAAAGTGCTGTCTTCTGTGAAATAGACAAATTGTAAAAAGAAAGTGTTTTTTTAGTATAAAGCGCTTGTACCCGAGTCATAACCACTTTTTCAAATGTCTCAATTAATACATTAGAAGTGTAGGTGAGATCCATGTTGATGGTCTGCGAATTACAGAGACATCATCTGATCTATTGTCTTGTTTCTCAAAAAATCTATAATCTTGAGTTTGCGGAAGAATTTGTATAATTTATTTATTTACATTCTCTTATATACGGTTTACATTGAACAAACTGAAATTACATTGAACAGGGCATTATAACTTGGAGATAACTGTTTTACAGGAAACATGGGCTATGGAGGGTTAAGTGGCTTGCCCAAGACACATAATTCAATATGTGTGCCAAATTTTTCATGTTTGGCAAAAGGAGCAAACGAAAGGCCTTTCTCTAATACCTCAATCTGGGTGTCACTGAGTATGTGACTAGAGAGGTTAAAGATGCCACCTACATGTCGTGTTCTGTTATTTACTTTTTATCATTACCACTGCTTTTTACCTATTACCTATTATTATTTTATCATTATTCCCATTTGGTTTATTTTGGATTATTACTATTTGAATTTTTTAACTTTATTACTATTATTCTCCTTGCCTTTTATAATTCCCATATGTTGCTTTAGTCCTCTGCATACATGATAACGCTATTCATTCATCTTTGGACTTATGCCCTTTGAGGATTTTATTGAGCATCACATTCGTTTTTTCAGTTTATGATACCCATTACAATGTCCCCTTTATTTTATTAGTGCCCTTATTTATTTATCTTTTCAGTTCATTCTATTATGATTTTTATCGAACCTTTTAGGTCTAGCAGTTTCGTGTTTTGGGGCTCGTTGGTTTTCTTCTTTCTCTCACTGCTCTCCAGTTTATGTGACATCAGAGTCCAACGAAAATCAATGAATATGCAAATGCTTTGTTGCTTTGACCTCTTATAAGGCGTGAAAATTCCAGCGTCCCTCCAGGTTTTCAGTGTTTTGGTTCACAGGTATAGTGAGGTAGATCAGGGTGCCAAAAGCATAGCACTGTTTCCCAGAGCCATATGTTGGGATGGGTATACATGGGAAATGGGTACGATGAGAGGTGTGGTGGATGCAGGACACCCCTAGGATACATCAACTTGGATTGTTAGAACAATAGAGGTGTACAGACAAGAACAGCCCTGATGGGGCAATGGCTGCATGCGGATGATTCAGACTGCTCTCACATGTTCTGTAACAGCTGTCCATGGCCAATACCAGAGCTCTGATGGGTGGACTCTGTCTTCCATCCTGTTTTTGTGAAAAGTATGTGCCAGGGACTGGGTGGTGGCTGATGATCAGTGTAAGCCTGGTGATTCAACAGACCAGTGGACAGCACCATTGGTGCTGGCCTTTAGTACCAGGCATTTGCTGGCAAATTATGGCCTTTATGTGCATGATAGTGTGTCATTCAATTGTGGGTGTGATGTTGATCCTGGGATGGGTATGATGCTGTACACTGCATGTCTGCTATGTCATCACCATCTATCCAATGTGCATGTGTAATGAAGACCCGAACAATGGAACACATTACGCCCATACTAGCTAAGCTTCATTGGCTCCCAATCTACTGCAGGATAAAATATAAAATTCTAGTAACTACATTCAAACTAATAAACAACCTTGCACCATCGACACTAAACACTTTAGTCTCCAAGGACATACCTACACGCAGCCAAAGGAGTAAAAACACAAATAAAATAGAGACACCAAAAGAATTTTAAAAAAGCTATGAAACTCACCAACGATAGGGCTTTTTCACACTCAGCCCTCACTCTCTGGAATGATCTTCCAGAGGACATCAGACAACTTACTGACATTAGTGACTTCCGTAAAAAATTAAAAACACATCTATACAAGAAACACTATGGCACACAGATTAACACTAACACTGACACACAAATAGACAAGGGATAACGGACAAGAAACTAAAAGCAAGTCCAAGCTAACATGGTAACTAACAAACATCCCACTTTGTACATAGATGAGACTCCACTCCCTTGTAAATTAACCAGTTCAGATCGGTTGCCACGCAAGCAACCTGGAATGTAATTTGTACTGCCTGTACATAATTATAATGTTACATGTAAAAAGTTACTTGTAAAAAGTTTCCAAATGTTCCATGTATTAAGACTAGACATGCCCATCTGCATGCTTTGCATCACTGGTTCTTTGTAAACTGCATCCGATCCTTGGGAGGATGCGGTATAAAAGTGTTTGTTAAATAAAATAAGTAAATGTGTTGCATGGCCACAGCATCCTTGCATGTGTTGCATCACCACAAAGCTATATGTGAGGACAGGAGGATGACCGACAGGTCCATACAGTGCATAAGAGACAGCACGTCAACTGCTGCATGCTCATGTGTCCATTTATATTGTCTGGACAGTGCCACATTCCCCCAAACCAGGCATGCCTGCACATCCTTGGGTACATGTGCAGGGAATGTCATGTATGGTTCAAGGTGCATGGACATATGCATGCAGATACAGTCCAATGGATTGATTCAGCAATAGTCTTTACATCACACATCATGTTGTGCCACACACGTGCTATGTTACTCACCATCTGCAGCTGCCCTCAGCACTTCACGCAGCTAATGGATCAGCTCTGGCTGCTTGCGAAACAGCTCCCGCCACTTCTTAAGTAGATCTTCCACCTGAGGGAATGGGGATACATGCCATCAGTACCCTTTTACACATACTAATTGCGATACAACAGCAGACCAGGCATGGATATGTGGTATGTCACTGTGCCATGGTTTCAGGCTGCAGCAGATTGGGCCCGTGGCCATTATACATTACCTTCCCCTCTCAAAGCAGCACAGCCTTCAACACTATGGCATTACACAAATATGTGGTGGAGCCACACATGTTGGCACATTTGCCCATTTGCCTTGTGTCATAGCTATATCCTATTTGCTGTGTTGTTACAAAACACTGTAAGGGTGACACATGTGTCATGCTGCCGCCCCAGAGGCCAAGGTTGGTATGGGCAGGTCAGATGGACATGAGAGTTTTTTATATATTTTGAATTTGGTCCTTCTGTAAGAGGTCTTGGTAATGTTCCCAGGACCTACCGGGGGCCAAAGTTCAAGAGAACACACTAGCCAGAATGTAGGGAAAAATAAGGCTTTATTTCTCTTTAAGCACAATGGTTCAAGTTATGGGAGACTACTTCAACCAACTGAAAGAAACCTTGCTTCAGGCAACAAAAAGAAAATATATTTACACTTGCTTTGTTTAACTGTTGATTCACAGTACTTGGCATAAACAAACTTTACAGGCATTCGCTACTATTCACTGTTTTATGTTTCATGCACAGACCTTAGGCTACCTGCCTGACAGTAGCTACAGTCCATCGGGGTTTCAGGTGGGTCTTCGTTGAATTCCACCTGCATGGGCTGAGTATCAGACAGCTGTGAATCAGTGTCAGTAAACTCTTGAGGAGCGTACTGAGGTTTCTCATATAACACATTTACTAGCTTCCAATGTTCAGCATTCAAGTCAGGGCCGCGCCCATGTGAGTGTTTGTAATGGCAGTTACTTCCCCTTGCAGGCTGCCTTATGTTATACAGTCTTTTTACCAAGGGCTTGTGCCTTGTTTCACAAACAGTTTGATAGGGAGGATATACTCCAGTATCTTGTGTTTCCTGTCTTCTTAACTTATATTGCTTATCAGAATAAAAAGGTATTTTACCTTGTTTAGTTGAGTCCCACGGCCTGGTCCTGCTGTAGTTCAGCCTGTCTTGAGCAGTAGGCTTTTCACACTCCAGCTGGCCTTCATGCAGAGTCACCACTCTCTCACATTCACACCTTTTACCATTTGAATAAGGAATATTACCCTTTGTAGCAAAGACTTCATCCTTGCTCAGATAATGCTTACTGTGCCTTGCATTTTCTGCTGCCGGTTCTTCACACCAAACTCTGGGGTTTATTTCTCCCCTTGTGCCTTTCTTTCCAGTACCTCTCAACCAAGGACTCCTGGAACTCTGTGGCCTCGGATTCACTATGCCCTCCTGCCAGGAACTCCTTCCTCTCTGGTGCTCTGGACACTCCTTGTGGTGCTCTCCTTCTTGGTTCCTTTCCAGCAGCTCTCTGTGGTGTGACTCTCCATGGTCTGCTTTTCCTTGATAAGCCTCTTCTTGATATGCCTCCTTTTGGTAGGCCTTCCTTGGTATGCCTCTCCTTGGTCTCTCTCTCCCTGGTCTCTCTCTAACTTGTCCTAGCTCCTCCTTTTCAAGTTCCCAGCCTTTCTTCAGGGGAACTCCCCCTTTTCTCCATTGGCTGTTAGGTTGCATTACCTCATCAGCTCTGAGGTGCAGTTCTCTGGGCCTTGGAAGGTCACTCCTGCTCCCTCTATTGGGCTCCTCATAACATTGCAGCTGATGATAAAATCTTTTTTCAGGATTTAAAACCCTTTTTTCTCCATGAATAGGCTCTGCGGTACCACATATCCCCCCTCTTAAAATATGACGGGCTGGTGAAGCCCCCTTCACACAGCACGGAATTCGTGACATGGCGTCGGCGTTGAAATGTAGTTTGCCCGCTCGATGTTCCACCCGAAAATCGTAGGGTTGCAGAGCCATATACCATCTGGTTAATCGGTTATTGTCATTTTTCATGGTATGTAACCATTTTAATGGGGCGTGATCCATTATAAGAACGAATTTCCTTCCTGTGAGATAAAATCGTAACGCCTCAATGGCCCATTTAATGGCGAGACATTCTCGCTCTATAGTGGCATATTTTTGTTCAGCCACCGAAAGTTTCCGGCTAAGGAACATAATGGGGTGTTCTGCTCCCTCTTGTATTTGAGACAGAACAGCACCCAAGCCTGTCTCGGAGGCATCCGTTTGCAATAGGAAGGGTTGCTGGAAGTCTACTCCTCGTAGTATGGGGGCCCTACACAACCTTTCCTTCAGGCGTTGGAACGTTGTCTCCGCTTCCGGCGACCATTGTAGCAGGTTCGGGGCGTTTTTCCGCAGCATCCCCGTGAAGAGACTGCTTTCCTCCGCAAAATGGGGTATAAAACGTCGGTAATACCCGATGAGACCCAGGAAGCTTCGTAATTGTTTTTTATTCTGGGGAGCGGGAAATTGTCTCACACTTTCTACTTTATCTCGTAGAGGTCGCACTGTTCCCCGGCCCCCGAGGTGACCCAGATATTTGACCTCTTTTGCCGCAAAAGTACACTTTTTTGGATTTAAAGTGAGGCCCGCTCTTCTCATTGCTTCTAATATGGTACGTATGTGGTGGAGATGATCCGCCCAGGTGGCGCTGTGGATCACTACATCGTCCATATAAGCGGTTGCGAACGTTTGGTATGGCCTCAGGATGATATCCATCAAACGTTGACAGGTGGCGGCTGCCCCGTGCAGACCGAATGGCATTCTGCGGAATTGATATAGCCCCAAGGGCGTACTGAAGGCAGTTTTTGGTCTGGCATCCCGTGTTAAAGGGACCTGCCAATACCCTTTTGTCATGTCCAATGTTGTCAAAAACTTCGCTTGTCCAAGCCGGTCTAGTAGCTCCTCTATACGAGGCATGGGATAGGCATCGAACGTAGACACAGCGTTTAATTGGCGAAAGTCGATACAAAAACGCATCGAGCCATCTGGCTTAGGTACCAGAATGACCGGGCTACACCAGGGGCTATGCGACTCCTCGATGACATTCATTTTCAACATTTCATCCACTTGTTTAATAATTTCCTGCCTTTTTGCCTCCGGCAGACGGTAGGGCCGTTGCCGGATGATTTTGCCTGGGGGTGTGAGTATTTCGTGAGCCACCAGTGACGTTTCTCCCGGTATCGAGGTTAAAACATCCTTGTAAGCTCCCAACAATTGGGTTAAGTCGTGCTGTTGGCTCAATGAGAGTTCCTCCCCGATTTTCGGCACGGAGTCCTCCTTGTGGTCTTCCACATGGGGGCCCAGGTCTTCTTCTGGAAAATCACTCCCTATGGCCATGAGTCCTTCTAGCTCTGCCTTCCCCGTAGAACCAAAACCATCGGCACCTCGGCTAGTGGGAGTGAGCATGGTGACCTCTTCCAAGCTGGGGAACCCGACTCGCTCGCAAATCAATTGCGCTATTCTGTCCCCAACCTGAACCACGAAATCTTCTTTAGAAAAATTGCACAGGAGAACTTTTACTATTCCCCTATAATCAGGGTCGATGACCCCTGCGGCTACATCCAAACTGTGTTTGGCAGCCAATCCTGACCGGGGTGCTATCCTTCCATAACACCCTGGAGGGATTTCCACTTGTATTCCAGTGCTAATTAGCTTCCGCCCCTGCTTCGGGATGACCTGGTCTTCCACACTATGGAGATCGTAGCCTGCTGCTTGTGTTGATGCTCTTTGGGGACTACGGGCCTTTTCCGAAGTTTTACAGAACTTCAACATGAATTTCTTAGGCGCCTCCGGTGTTTCCTTTATCAGGCCTCTCTTTGGCTTTCCCCAGAGCGGACTAGGGACCATGGAGTTAGTGGTTGCCGCTAGGCTGCTTCGCTGGGTGCTGAGGCGATCAGTAGGCTCAGGACTACCCGTGTGCTCATGCCTACTGCAGGTGGAATTCATGACTGTCTGAGGAGATAAACCCTCTCTCAGAGTCTTTTTAAATTGCGGCCAGTCGCGACCCAATACCAGCTCTTGTGGTAATCTTGGGACCACGGCTACCAACATTTGTTTTCTCATTCCCCATGCCTTAACCCACAGCTTGTACACGGGATAGCTTGTAGCTAATCCATGAACACATTTAATTTTGACCTGTGCTTCTGGACATTCAGGGACGGACCATCCTTGGTCTTGGATCATAGACCACAGCTGTTTGGACATCATGGATTGGTCCGCACCTGAATCCAGCAGTGCCTTAGCATGAACTCCGTGTATTTTTACTCTTAACACAAAACCTTCCTTTGTTGTCTTTGGGACTTCTCCCACTAATGCAACACGTGAATAACATTCCTTTTTTATATGGCCCTTCTTACCACATGAAAAACATCGTTTTACAGTTTCCACATCCTTAGGGTCATAATTACTCCTAGGGCTATACATTGGTCTGGAGGAACCATCTACCCTCCTAGCTTCCATCCCTAAGTGCATTTTAGGAACCGCTAGCTTTGGCTGAGACACTTTTTCTGCCTCAAGATATCTCTCTGTTAGGCTTACGGCCTCGGTAGTAGTGCAGCAATTCTGAAGAATTATAAAATTTTGCACTCTACTCGGTACTGCATTTAGAAACTGTTCTAAGATTATGGCGTCCATGAGAGTTTCAATATTCTTTCTCTCAGGCTGTAACCATTTGTACGCCAAGCTCTTTACTCTATGTCCCAAGGCTTTCGGAGTTTCATTTGGGTTAAGCATAGTGGCTCTAAACAATTTCCTATAAGCAAATGGGGTGAGACCTAGGCGATCTTTAATTGCCATTACTACCTCATCATAATTGTCTGCTAAAGCTGGAGGCATCGACCGGTAGGCGGCTAGAGCCTCTCCCGTCAGGGATGCAGCTAGTCTGACTGCCCACTGTTCAGTCGGCCACCGAGCTGACTTTGCTATTCTGCTAAATGAATCCAGAAAATCATCCAGATTATCACTGGGGCTTAACTTTCCCATTGTCAGGTCACTACATGACCATTGTCCCAACTCTGTGTTATGGAGTTCAGAGGCTCGCAATAGTTCTGCTTCCTTCTTTGCCATTTCTTCCTTCTGCTGGGTTAACCATTTGTCCAATGTGTGCAGAAGAGGTGACTGCTGTTCTTGCATGGCTTTCAGCGCTTGCGCTTGGTTCTGCAGCGCTAGTTTCGCCTGCTTGTCAAATTGATTAGCCATCCACGCACATACTTCTTTGGGATCCATGGTAATCTGATGACAGTGTAGAATCAGCTCTGGAACAGTATACGTCGCTGTCGTTCCGCGATTCTCCGCCGACAGTTGGACACCGGATTCCTCTTTTCCAGGGTTTTTTTTCTTCCAATCCGCTCCGGATTTGACTGCTCCACTCCGGGTTTTTTTCTTCTTGAGACCTATAGCTCAAGCTTCTTCTCTGTAAGCTGGACGTAGGCTCCACGAAAACATCCAACAACTACGCCATTTTCATGTCATGCTGCCGCCCCAGAGGCCAAGGTTGGTATGGGCAGGTCAGATGGACATGAGAGTTTTTTATATATTTTGAATTTGGTCCTTCTGTAAGAGGTCTTGGTAATGTTCCCAGGACCTACCGGGGGCCAAAGTTCAAGAGAACACACTAGCCAGAATGTAGGGAAAAATAAGGCTTTATTTCTCTTTAAGCACAATGGTTCAAGTTATGGGAGACTACTTCAACCAACTGAAAGAAACCTTGCTTCAGGCAACAAAAAGAAAATATATTTACACTTGCTTTGTTTAACTGTTGATTCACAGTACTTGGCATAAACAAACTTTACAGGCATTCGCTACTATTCATTGTTTTATGTTTCATGCACAGACCTTAGGCTACCTGCCTGACAGTAGCTACAGTCCATCGGGGTTTCAGGTGGGTCTTCGTTGAATTCCACCTGCATGGGCTGAGTATCAGACAGCTGTGAATCAGTGTCAGTAAACTCTTGAGGAGCGTACTGAGGTTTCTCATATAACACATTTACTAGCTTCCAATGTTCAGCATTCAAGTCAGGGCCGCGCCCATGTGAGTGTTTGTAATGGCAGTTACTTCCCCTTGCAGGCTGCCTTATGTTATACAGTCTTTTTACCAAGGGCTTGTGCCTTGTTTCACAAACAGTTTGATAGGGAGGATATACTCCAGTATCTTGTGTTTCCTGTCTTCTTAACTTATATTGCTTATCAGAATAAAAAGGTATTTTACCTTGTTTAGTTGAGTCCCACGGCCTGGTCCTGCTGTAGTTCAGCCTGTCTTGAGCAGTAGGCTTTTCACACTCCAGCTGGCCTTCATGCAGAGTCACCACTCTCTCACATTCACACCTTTTACCATTTGAATAAGGAATATTACCCTTTGTAGCAAAGACTTCATCCTTGCTCAGATAATGCTTACTGTGCCTTGCATTTTCTGCTGCCGGTTCTTCACACCAAACTCTGGGGTTTATTTCTCCCCTTGTGCCTTTCTTTCCAGTACCTCTCAACCAAGGACTCCTGGAACTCTGTGGCCTCGGATTCACTATGCCCTCCTGCCAGGAACTCCTTCCTCTCTGGTGCTCTGGACACTCCTTGTGGTGCTCTCCTTCTTGGTTCCTTTCCAGCAGCTCTCTGTGGTGTGACTCTCCGTGGTCTGCTTTTCCTTGATAAGCCTCTTCTTGATATGCCTCCTTTTGGTAGGCCTTCCTTGGTATGCCTCTCCTTGGTCTCTCTCTCCCTGGTCTCTCTCTAACTTGTCCTAGCTCCTCCTTTTCAAGTTCCCAGCCTTTCTTCAGGGGAACTCCCCCTTTTCTCCATTGGCTGTTAGGTTGCATTACCTCATCAGCTCTGAGGTGCAGTTCTCTGGGCCTTGGAAGGTCACTCCTGCTCCCTCTATTGGGCTCCTCATAACATTGCAGCTGATGATAAAATCTTTTTTCAGGATTTAAAACCCTTTTTTCTCCATGAATAGGCTCTGCGGTACCACACATGCCACCAGATGTGGCCCATGTAGCCAGTATGACAGATAACTTGGCATAGTTGCTCCACACTGTTGCACTCACAACCAGGCCCTATCCCATAACATTGGGTCAACACATCCTGTGCACATGTGTGTGCTGATGTTGCAAGCTGCCCTCACATGTTCTGTAACAGCTATCCATGGCCATTACCAGTTTCACCCCCTGTTACTGGTCTCGCAGTGAGGTATGGGTGGTAGATGGCATATAGCTGGTTGTTGGCACCATTGGCATATCCATGGGGCTCCAGGATGGCATTCTTTACATGAGGTGGCAGCTAGCTACACATGATAGATGTTGATGCATTTGGGGTCAAGGCTAATGGTGATAGATGGTGGGTCATTACCTGTGGCTACACATGCCCAGAAGTATGGCACTGTATTGGGAGTCACTCTGCCTACACGTGCAGAATGTTATCTGGCCATGTACCAGTTTTGTAGGTGTTTCAAAAATATGCAGGTACAGTGCCTTGCAAAGTTATTCATCCCCTCAGTTTTTGACCTGTTTTGATTCATTACGTACAACCTGGAGTGAAAATGGAGGTTCATTTGGATGTTAGGTAATGGCCCTAGCAATATAGACAAAATTGGTGAATGACAAAATTGGTGGAATGACAATGAAACACCTTGTATATAACATTAAAAAAGGTCTATACTAAAAGGTTGAGAGTGCATATGCATTCATCCCTTTTGCTATGGCACCACTACATATGATCTGGTCCAAGCAATTAACTGCAAAATGCGCATGATTCATTGATTAGGGTCCCCCTATGTGCAATCTGTGTCACATGATCAGTCACATGATGCCTGTATAAATATACCTGTTCTGAAAGGCCCCTGACTCTGCAACACCACTAAGCAAGCACCATGAATACCAATGTGCACTCCAAACAGGTCAGAGACAAAGTTGTGGAGATATATCCCAAATTCTGACTATCCCACGGAACAACATTAAATCCATGATAACAAACTGGATGGAATATGGCACCATAACAAACTCGACCAAAGAAGGCCACACACCAAAACTCACAGACCGGACAAGGAGGGCATCAATCCAAGATGCTACAAAGACAACAAAGATAACACTGAAGGGGCTGCATAGATCCACAGCAGAGATGGAAGCATCTGTTGATAACACCACTTTAGGCCATAAACTCCACAGAATGGGGCTTTATGGAAGTGTGGCCCAAAAAACAACCTTTGCCTGAGATTTGTGACTGGAATGGAGGTTCACCTTCCAGCATGACAGTGACCGTAAACATACCTCTAAAACTGGTTTAATGGGAACTATGAAAATATCTTGGAATGGCCTTGTCCAAAGCCTAGACCTCACTCCAATTGAGAATCAGTGGCATGGGTTGAGGCTTGCTGTACCCCAATGCAGCCCATCTAACTTGAAGGAGTTAAAACAGTTTTGCCTTGAAGAATGTTTGAGAATCCCAGTGGCTATATGTGTTAGGCTGATAGAGACATACCCCAGAAGACTCGCAGCTGTCAGTGCATCAAAATGTGACTCAACAAGTTATTGACTTTGGGAGGTGAATACATATGCACACTCCTTTTTTTTAAACAATGTTTCCTTTTTATTTATAACTGTGACAAAGTAAAGGATACTTTGCACCTTCAAAGTCATAGGCATGTTGTGTGATACATATGGTGCTATCCCCCAAAACTCCATTTTTATTCCAGGTTCTAATGCCACAAAACAGTTCAAACACCTAGGGAATGAATACTTTCACATGTCCCCATCAACTCTCCCCTATACTTATCTTACACTATATTGTCTATCATGACAGCTGGTCAGCTCACAGAGCAGGGACTAGCCTCTCTGTGTATATGGTGGGCCCTGTGAATGATTGTGTTGCCCCAACATGCTATACTGAGTTAAAGTGGGTGGGGTACCTGTCCCCATGTACTTACTGTTCGTGGGTATTCTGACTCTGCATTGAAACGATGTTCCAGATGTGCTCAGACCATTGGAGCTGGGCCATGTCATGCTGCACACTGGAAGAGGGAAGCATCTGTTTCCTGCAGATAAGCCTGCCCAGGACATGTAGGTCAGCTTCAAAGAAGTGCAGCTTCTGAGAGTAGGCAGCCATGATGTCTTCATGATGTTAGTGGCATGCGGGCTGACATCAGGGGTTTGTGGTATCTCCAACGCATGTTGCTGGCAACGCACACTAAGGCAGATTGCCACAATGCATCTTATGTCTGGCAAGGCGTGTATGAATTAGCAACGTGGGTAACATTAGTACAATGACGCAAAAGATGTACAGGGCCATGGAGTCTGTACCTGGCCCCATCAGGTGGTTGAGTTCCCATGTTGGGAGTGTCCACACAGCACTGTTTGTGTGTACCACTGGTGTGCATACATCATTGAGAGGTGCTGTATCACTACATACCTCATGTCAGGCAATGTCTCAGATCTCCCTCTGGGCCTTCTCATATATATATGTCTCAGGTACTACTTCGGTCTTAGGTGTTTGCTCTGTGGCATTGACTTTAGTTCACAGATTACACAGGGCCATTCCCAGGTTGGATCTTCTCCATCAGGAGGCACCAGCGGGTTCTGGGTGTTAGACAGGTCCTCCGGGTGTGTTACTGTGCTTTGTCTGCACAGGTGTTCTGTATATTGGTTATATGGGTCTATGAGGGATATATGACAATCCTTGCAGGTGGCTAGCCCACAGGCATAATATGCCTGCATGTTTGGTACACATGGGATAGGGGCAAAGCTGCACATTCACTATTCTGGGGAGTTATACCAATCTGGTACACGTCATATGTCCTACATCTGCTATGTTCACATTGACACACTCTGGCTATGGTCTACAGCAGAGGCCAGGCAGACATCATGTCAAATGTGCATGAGCACACTGTTTCATCAGAGCACAGTAGCAGCAGGTAATTATGATGTATGTCCCAGAGTCAATTTTGTGCCCAGCCTGTTCCAGGGATTATTATCAATGCATATTGGAAATACATACTGACAAAAGGGAAGGTGAGTAGGCCACAGTCAGAATGCACTGAGTAGGGATTCAAACAAACCCAGACCTTGTATGTGACCCAACCATTAGGCTACATCTGCAATCAGGTGTTGTGTACCTGCAGCATAGACATGTTTCATCTCCTGCAATGACCTTGAGCCAAGTGAATAGGGTCATGCTGGCTGTCCCTTCAATATTCTCCACAGTCCAAACTAACCACATGCTCACATGTGTCCGCTATTCTAGTGTGTGGTAATAAACAGTGTAACAGCACATGTGCAGGAAGCGCTATCCCCTGTGACCTGCTACACAGAGCAATCTAGGCAGAACTGCAAAGACACAGAACATAAACCAACTATGAAAGGCATATGGTCCATTGAAGATCATCCTAGACTACAATGCACACATCTCCTACCATCATGGATGACATGCCAGTCTTGGAAACACGCCCAGTGGTCACAGCCATCCACTCTGCCTTCGGGGGCTGGTCTGTGTGCCTTTATTGGTTCCTCCCTCCATCCCCCATGATGCATCGCGCATTCAGACCTGCCTTCATAGGATACTCCTATGAAGAAAGGCTATAAAGGTTAGGGCTTTTTAACCTGGAAAAGAGACGGCTGAGGGGAGATATGATAGAAGTATATAAATTAATGAATGGAGTGGAACAGGTAAACGTAGATCGATTGTTTACGTTATCAGAATATAGAAAGACTAGGGGACATGCAATGAAGCTACAGGGTAAACTATTTAAGACTAATAAAAGAAAACATTTTTTCACTCAACGTGTAATCAAACTTTGGAATTTGTTACCGGAGGATGTAGTAAAGGCTGTTAATGTAGCTGGGTTTAAAAAAGGTTTGGACAAGTTCCTGGAGGAAAGGTCCATAAACCATTATTAAGAAGGGACCCAGGATATCAATGCTTGACCCAGTACAAGCATTGTGGAACCTGTGTCTTTTGGGGAAACTGCTAGGTACGTATGACCTAGATTGGCCACTGTTGGAAACAGGATACTGGGCTTGATGGACCTTGGTCTGACCCAGTATGGCATATCTTATGTTCTTATGCATGGGCTCACAAAGGAACAGAGGCCTGGATCCTTCACATGACACCATGATTACACATGGTAGACAAGGAGGAACACTGCACTCGCAGAACAGGAGGGGAACACAAGAAGCAAGAGCTGTAGATTGGTGAGGACTGCTTTATTGAAAAACACCCCTACGTGTTTCGGCAACGCCTTCCTCAGGGGGCACACAGCTACCATGAAAAACATAATAAAAGTTAAAACATATAATAACCACAATAAATAATTAAAAAATAAAAAGTAATATGCACATCAATATTATATTAAAAAATAAACATGAGTAAAATAATGCACAAAGACATTAAAAATAACCATATAAACAAATTGTAAAACAAATAGGGCCGAGACAGAGAAGAAGATAAATGAGCTGGAGCCAGATGTCGTCGATGTACCGTTTCCACAGGAGGACATGTTTTTTATACGGATGAAAAGACAAGAATTTATTCTCAAATTCAGATACATAAAGGTTTAAACGGTACATCGACGACATTCTGGTGGTCTGGGATGGTCCAGAAGTCGTTTTACAGAATTTCCATACTTGGCTTAATGCGCTCGATCCAAATTTACAATTTGAAGGCACATACAGTTTGGAATCTATTCCATACCTTGATGTTCTGATCAAAAAGTCTGATAAAGGGTTCGTTGCAGACCTCTACCGTAAGCCCACGGACAGGAACACCTTTCTCACCTATGACAGTTGTCATAATACTGCTTTCAAACAAAATCTGCCCATCAGTCAATTTCTAAGGATTATGAGACTTTGTACAGCCACTACAGATTTTGAAAAACATGCCACGGACCTTTATTGTAGGTTTGCACAACGTGGGTAACCTAATAAATGTATTCAGAATGCTTACCAAAGGGCTTGTGACACTGATAGGTCCACATTGTTGAAGAATACTGTATGTTCCAACGTGGATAGGGTCACCTGCCCCCTTACTTTTTCTATGCATTCTAAAACTATCACCTCGATTTTGAGACAAGAATGGCACCTCATCGCCTCCTTACCAGCCTTCAAATCCAAACGTCTAATGATAGCATACAAACGGGCACCTAATTTGAGTCATTCATTAGTCCCATCCGCCCTCACTGTCCCTAGGCCCTCACCCACAATTAAGGGTCACTTCAGCTGTGGGAATTGCTCTGTGTGCATACATGCAATTACCGTTAAAAATTGTTTCAGACATACATCTACAGGACATAAAATCAATATATATCATTACTCTAATTGCAAGACCATTAATGCCATTTATTTGACATTATGTCCCTGTGATATGGTGTATATTGGTAAAACCTCAAGACAAATACGTACGCGAATTATTGAACACAGAAGTAACATCCAGAGGAAAATCTCTGATAAACCCTTAGTCTCTCATTGGCTGGATAAAGGGCACTTGATTAGTGATTTAAAATTTCTAGTTATCAAGACCGTCATTCCACATTGGCGAGGGGGCAATATTAATAATACCTTACCAACGCTTCATTTATGAATTCAACAGCCTGGAACCATTCGGCCTCAATCAAGAGGTTGACCTCTCTGTTTTTTTATAACACTTTTTTATGATCCCACTTGTTGGTTTTTTATGTGGTTATTATTTCGCCTTTTTTAATTGCTTAATTATGCATTTCTTATTTATTCTTATGCATGGTTCTTGTATTATACGTGGGCCATTATCATACTCAAATTCATTGTCCCCTCTTTTCGTAAGGTTCACTTATCATTCATACATAATTGATCATTTACTTATATATTCATATGCAATATGGGATATCATAAGTACTTCTCATATAAACCATCATTATGCTTTATCTCTTACTTGCTACGATTTTTACTCACGCTGTACATTACAAGTATCAGATTATTTCCTCTTGCATGCGGTCCACTCCGCCTATATAATCTACGTCATTATTCATACCAACATTTACCAGACTTGTTTTAAGGTTTTCTCTTTCACCTTATGCATTTATATTATGGTGTTGAGTGATATTTACAAGTTTATACGGTATTTTTTATAACACTTTTTTATGATCCCACTCTTTTTTATGTGGTTATTTGTTCCCTTTTTAATTGCTTAATCATGCATGTCTTATTGCATGTTTTTTACGTGGGCTATTATCATACTTTCATTCATTGTTATCTCTCTTTGCATGGTTCACTAATCCTACATAATTGATCGTTCATTTATACACTTTCATGCCTTATGTGATATCATGAGTACCTCTCATATAAACCATCATTATGTCTGTTTCTCTATTCGCCACGACTTTGTTTTACGATATATATTATAAGCATCAGATTACTTCTTCTTGCATGCCATTATCCTGCCCATACAATTTACGTTATCATCCATACCGGCATTCATCAGATATGCTCTGAGGTCTTCTTTTCTATCTCTTGCATTTGTATTATATTTTAGAGTGATTTTTATAATTGAATACGCTATTTTAAGCATTCCTTGATTTTTATTTTTTATTCTTATTTTCATTTGCTCTTCGGTTGTCTTATTTATCTTGACTCCGCCCACTTGCCTGATTACGTCACCTTGGCGGGAACCTCGGCGTTTTTTAGCTTGACTGTTTGCTCCATGGTCTGGTTTCAGCATTGCAATAGTCCGTTGGAGATTCAGCTTCTGTCAGATTACTTTCTCGAATTGCTGCGCATTACGCTTTTTTCTGGCATTCATATTCGGCATTCATGTTCGGCATTCATGTTCTGGCATTCATGTTCGGCATTCATGTATCTTACATTTTCCACTCCAATTCACACGGATTGGTCTTTTTATTTGATTCACAGTACTTCTGTAGCTGTATTCCATAGGTTATTTCATTTCATTTTAATCTGTTGAGAGTATTCGATTTCATTTGTGCTTTCGTATTTTTGACACTATGCACTATTTGATTTGTTTGGTCTTCACCATTTTGATTATGTGCACAATATGTATTTTTTGTCTTCACTGGCTGTCTATTTTACTTTCTGCTTAGCTTAGCGATATCCTGTTCAGTGACCGCATCTCACTAGCATTTTTTAAGTTTCACTTTCGTTTTAAGTTCCTTTAATTTTTTATGCTTCTCTTTTAACGCACTGATTTGTCCAGGTTTAATTAATTGTTTGTGGAATATATTTTGAGTAATTTCGCTCTTGTCTTATTATTTCTTTGATACACTGCACATCCTGGTATCCTTCACGCATTTTTTAGGTTGGGTCAGTCTATTTATAACATCTTTTCTTCTACCATTCACTCAATTGGTTACTTCATGCACTTCATCACACTCCGGTATTCTTATTTAATAGTGCACTTCAACTTTATCTAGAGCACTTTACTTGTGTTTATTTCAAGATACATCATTCTATTTGTTTGTACTTCACTATTTGAACAATGTGCATTACATACAAGTTTAAGGCTTTATGGGTTATTGGTTAATCTTTTACAATTCACTAACTGCTCAGCACAACATTTTGTGGCTCAGCATCCGCATCGCATTTTTATCCGTTCAGGCTCCTGCCTTTGCTTGAGTTTCTTTTTATTGTAATGCTTGTCTTTTTGACGTACCTACGCATCCCGGTTGTACTAATACCATGATTCCTTACTTTTTGTGAACCGTCCACTTTCTCATGTCAGCTATTTACATGTAATTGGTCCTGTCCCAATCTCATACTTTTCTCATATTAATTCATGAATACTACAGTATCATTGTTTATAGTCCTCCTGATCATTTTGTTGTGATGTTCTCCTTAGATGTGCACAGTACTTTCGCACAATTGATTAAAGAGATTGTCTGATAGATTCAATCACGGTGAGTATTTTTGTCATGTTTGCTTATTTTACATACTTTTATATATATTTTTTACGTTGTCTTATTTGCTCTTATATCATTATTTATTTATTTATTCGTTTAATATCATTTTTAACATTATTTATTATTTGTACCAGTTCATCATAGAAGCTTGACACAATTGTCTTAAAGAGACACCTTGTTTGGTGCAGTTCTGGTAGGTGTTCATGATTCACAATATATTAGCCTAAATGCACCTTTTTATTTACTCATTGTATTTCGTATCCATTACAATGTATGCATTTTCACTCATTTACATGTTCTTTTTAATCATTCATGATTAATTATTCATTATTCTGTACTTTTTATATATGTTTTCTGATATACATGAGATTGTATCAGTTAATCTTTTTAATTGTTTTGTCTTATCAACATGGTTGAAAGTTTTTTATGTGCATGCATGGCTTATAGCATCAGGCTCCAGCTCATTTATCTTCTTCTCTGTCTCGGCCCTATTTGTTTTACAATTTGTTTATATGGTTATTTTTAATGTCTTTGCGCATTATTTTACTCATGTTTATTTTTTAATATAATATTGATGTGCATATTACTTTTTATTTTTTAATGATTTATTGTGGTTATTATATGTTTTAACTTTTATTATGTTTTTCATGGTAGCTGTGTGCCCCCTGAGGAAGGCGTTGCCGAAACGCGTAGGGGTGTTTTTCAATAAAGCAGTCCTCACCAATCTACAGCTCTTGCTTCTTGTGTTCCCCACCATGATTACACATGTACATCCCTCTCACACATGTACATCCTGTGCTGTTTCATACAATGCCTAGAATCCTCTCTCTTTCATTTGCAATACATTTTACTGTGGACTTGTGTTGTGGGACTGCAATGCAGAGTGCGCTGTGAGTGCATGCTGTAGCAAGGTGATCTACATCTGCCACATCCCCAAACGCTGTGTCACCCTAGTCTGCTTGTGGCAGTGAGCATCACACATAGTGCAGTGCCTCTGTACACCCATCATGTCTTCTCACTGGCATTAGAAAAGGCTGAAATGGCAGGAGGAGCACATGCACTCACTCACACTGCAGGTGCAGAGGGCACCCCCACAGATGGCCACATGCACAAGGGCCATGGACTGTCTGCACATTTGCTGATGGGAAGACCAGCAGCACGTTGTACATACAGACATACTGAAAGGCCATCACATTCATGCACACTGCATTGCTGCACCTCACAGTCCACAAGGAATCCCCCCCCCCCATATACTCTAGACCCTCCAGCCAGTTAGTCAATATTCCATTGTTACCTGCCCCTTATGCCCATCGATTGAGAGGGCCTACACAATGTGCATGTGTTATTACTACACACTTCACAGTACATGCACTTGCAACACCTGTCCCTCATCAAACTGCTATTTTTATGTGGTTTGCCATCCTGCCTTCTATTGTGCAGTTTCACCTCTGCATGTGGGGAACCCTGCTTGCTGTAATGTGGGGGGTTGCACCTACTGCTCCTGTTCCCAGATAGTATGATAAACATAGAAACATAGTAACATGATGACAGAAAAAGACCACATGACCTATCTAGTCAGTCCTTCCATATCGACCACTACAACAGTCCCGTTTTTTTCCCTTTAGAGACTCTCCGTTTGCTACTAAAATGATTAATGGGCTTCATTATAAAGCATATGAGGACAGACTGAAGGATCTTAATATGTACACCTTAGAGGAAAGGCGGGATAGAGGTGATATGATTGAGATGTTTAAATACCTCCGTGGCATAAATGTTCAGGGAGAGAGCCTCTTTCAATTGAAAGCCAGTTCTGCTACGAGGGGACATGGGATGAGAGGGTGAAGGGAGATAGATAGATTCAGGAGTGATATGTGGAAATATTTCTTTACAGAAAGAGTAGTGGATCCGTGGAATAGTCTCCCAGTGGAGGTGGTAGAGATGAGGACAGTAACTGAATTCAAAAAAGCATGGGACCAACACAGAGGATCTCTAAAGGTAAAAAGTGGATTGTTGTAGTTGTTGTTATGGAAGGACAGACTAGATAGGCCTTGTGGTCTTTTTCTGTCGTCATGTTTCTATGTTTCTATATTTGTCCCATGCTTCTTTGAATTCAGATACTGTCCTCATCTCTACCACCTCCACTGGGAGACTATTCCACGGATCCACTACTCTTTCCGTAAAGAAATATTTTCGCATATCACTCCTGAATCTATCCCCTTTTACCTTCATCCCATGTCCCCTCATAGCAGAGCTTGCTTTCAATCGAAAGAGGCTCTCCTGTGCATTTATGCCACGGAGGTATTTAAACATCGCAATCATATCAACTCTATCCCACCTATCTTCTAAGGTGGGATAGAGTTGCTTTATATTCTTTATAATGAAGACCACTAACCATTTTAGTAGCCACCTTCTATACTGACTCCAGCCTGTTTATATCTTTTTGAAGGTGCGGTCTCCAAAATTGCACACAATACTCCAAATGAGGTTGCACCAAAGACTTATACAGAGGCACTATCACCTCCATTCTTCTGCTGGCCATTCCTCTCCCTATGCACCCAAGCATCCTTCTACCTTTTGCTGTCTCCTTTTCTATCTGTTTAGCTATTTTAAGATCATCAGACACAACCACGCCTTGGTCCCGTTCTTCTTTAGTGGACAAAAGTACTTCATCCTCTATACTATATTGCTCCCTTGGATTGCTGTAGCCCAGATGAATGGCCTTGCATTTTTTAATATTAAATCTCAGCTGCCAAATTCTAGACCATTCTTCAAACTGAGCTAGATCTCTTCTCATGTTATCTACTTCTTCCTGGGTGTCTACTCTATTGCAGATTTTGGTATCATCTGCAAAGAGGCAAACCTTACCCGACAGCCCTTCCGCAAGTTCACTAACAAAGATGTTAAAAAGAATCGGACCAAAGACAGATCCCTGGGGCACACCACTGGTATCCTCCTTCTCCTCAGAGTGAGCTCCATTTAACTGCACCCTTTGTCGCCTGCCACTCAACCAATTTCTAACCCAAGCAGTAACTTTAGGGTCCATCCCTAGGGTGCTCAGTTTGTTTATAAGTCGCCTGTGAGGAATGGTGTCAATGACTTTGCTGAAATCTAAATACACCACATCTAGAGCTCTCCCTCGGTCCAACTCCCTGGTCCCCCAGTCAAAGAAATCAATCAGATTTCTTTGAAAAGAACTGCCTCTGGTGAATCTATGCTGCCTCGGATCATGTAATCTGCTGGACTCCAAAAACCTCACTATTTTCTCTTTCAGCAGCGCTTCCAATAATTTACTCACCAGCGAGGTTAAACTAACCGGCCTGTAGTTTTCAACCACATCCTTACTTCCACTTTTGTGTAGAGGGACCACATGTGCCTTTCTCCAGTCCTTTGGCACCACTCCTGACTCCAACGAGGTATTGAAAAGGTCGGTCAGTGGAGCTGCTAGAATGTCCCGAAGTTCCCTCAGTATTCTAAGGTGTATCCCATCCGGTCCCATCACTTTGTCTACTTTAGATTTAGCTAGTTTCTCATGAACACAGTCTTCTGAAAATTGGTCAAGATGCCTCTCGCTTCTGTTCCTGTTTGTGGGTGTTTTCTGAAGTCCTGCTCCTGGTTCTTCATCTGTGAACACAGAACAGAAATATTTGTTAAGCAATTCCGCTTTATCCTCATCAGCTTCTATATATGCCTTGAGTCTGACAATACCACTTTTGCCCTTCCTCTTCTCACTAACATATCTGTAAAATGTCTTATTCCCCCATTTTATTGCATTGGCTATTTCCTCCTCTTTTTGAATCTTTGCTTTCCTGACTACTTTGTTAGCTTCTCTTACTTTTTCCAAATATAGATTTCTGTCTTCCTCTCTCTGTGATCTCTTGTATTTCATGAAGGCCTCCCTCTTTTTCTTCACCTTTTCAGCTACTTCTTTCGAAGACCATAGCGGTCTCCTTTTCCTTTTACCTTTATTTACCATTTTAACAAAAAGATTGGTTGCCCTTAAAATATCCTCTTTCAGTTTTGCCCATTATTTTTCTACATCCCCCAACTATTCCCATCCCACTAATGACTCCCTGAGGTATTGGCCCATCTTGGCAAAGTTAGTTTTCCTAAAGTCTAAGACCCTCGCTTTTGAATGTATTTTAAAAGCCCTAGTCCTAATACTAAACCACACCATCTGGTGATCACTGGATGCAAAATGATCTACCACTATAAAATCAGAAACACTTTCACCATTGGTAAGCACCAAGTCCAGTATGGCCCCTTCACGTGTGGGGTCGGTTACCAATTGCCTGAATAGTTCTCCCTGTAGAGAATCCAGGATCTCTTTACTTCTAGATGATACTTCAGCAAGAATGTGCCAATCAATATCTGGCATATTGAAATCCCCTATCAGTAGCACTTCCCCTTTCCTAGCAATGCTGCATATGTCTTAGGTGCTTGTTTACAATGGGGCCGCAACTCTGATAACGATCGGAAAACGCTACCGCGGCTTTGTAAACAAGCCCCTTAATTAACTCTCCGTCCACCTCTTCTCACTGTGAGGGAGGTCTGTATATCACGCTAATGCAAATAGATTTCTCTTTTCCTCTTTCTAGTTTAACCCACAGTGCCTCCTCTCTCCCTTTTAAGCTCTGTAGTTTCAAAGCTTTAATATTATTTTTTACATATAGTGCCACTCTTCTTTCCCTTCTTCCTACCCTGTCCTTTCTGAATAAAGTATAACCTGGTATAGTTACATCCCAGTCATGTTTTTCTGTGAACCATGTTTCCGTAACTGCCACTAAAACCAGGTCATTAAAGTTTCAACATCTGGGATCTTATTTCCCATGCTATGGGCATTTATACACACCGTTTTCCATATGTTGCCCCTTTTACCCATTTCCATAAAGGTATTTAATGTTTCACTTACCTGGGGGCTTTCTTCACCCATCCCCAATGAATCTAGTTTAAAGCCCTCTTCAGTAGATTTGCCAGTCTGCTACTGAAGACACATCGACCTTTCTTGGTGGACAGATGGACACCATGTCTGCTCTGCAACCCTTGGAACAGCATCCCATTGTCCAGGAAACCAAAATGCTCTCTGACACCATCCACACAGCCATGCATTCATCTCCAGGATGCGAGCTTCTTTGCCTTGGCCTTTACCCTCAACAGGGAGGATTGAAGAGAACACCACCTGAATCCCTATCTGCTTCACCCTCTGTCCCAGAGCCATGAAGTCACTTTTAATATGCTCAGAGGGATACCTGGCAGTATTATTTGTGCCAACATGGATTAGCAACAATGGGTGGGTTTGATGAGTCTCGGAAAACTCTCCATAACATCTCAAATTTTGGCACCTGGCAGACAGCATACCTCTTTGGACATCAAATCTGGTCGGCCGATGGATGCCTCAGTACCCCTCAGAAGAGAGTCACCAACCACCACTACCCTTTGCTTCCTTGTGGTCACTGATTCTGAAACATTGGGGTGCTCAAGCTCTGGTTCTTCCCTTTCCAGAGATGCTTTCACCTCCTCCACTTCCAGGGCTGCATAATGGTTCTTCAGTTCAAGGGCTGGAGAATTTGGGTTGGTGATTCTTCAGGCCCTGGTGACTTGTGTTCAACCATCGTCATGTTATAGGCTCCCACCTTCTCCCCTGCTGGAGAACTTGAATATTACACAAAGCATCTAATCACTGTACTTCTCACTGTCTTGAATGCTCCTCAGTCTCACCACCTCCTCTCTGAATTCCTCCACTTGTTTCCCGAGAGCTTCAGCATACAGGCATCTTGCACATGGAACCGGTCCTTCAACTGGCATTGGGACCTCTGTCTGGTCAGAGGCAGAAGTTGTAACAGTTGCAACAGCTTTGGCAATATGATTTTTCACAACCATTGTTCAGTTGGTGGAGCTTAGGTATTTGTTAAAGGAAAAGTGAGAGAGACCTACCAAAATACCAGTTGGTTTCCCAGCTGTCCTTTCAGAGAAAAAGCAGTTAAATCTCTTTTAAGCATGTTCAAAATGTGCTGTTCCAAGTCCCTGTGCTTTGTTAAATGGGGCGGTGCCCTATAAACAAGACTGCTCACTAGGGGTGGGTGGGGATGGGGGGGGGCAGTAATAACATTTGTGGCTACCATTGATAATCCACAGGTTGGCATTGATCCTGCAATCCCTGACTCATTCACAAAGAGGCCTTGCTTTTGAACCACAGAGCAGCTCTACAAGTTCTTAGATGCATATTTAGGTGACCATTGTGAGGGTTCATGAGGGCCTGGCTTGGGGTGTGCCTATGTGCACTTAGCTGTCTGCAGGCTCTGTGACATACTGCCAGGCTGCATGGACAGTTGCATAGTAGAGCAATAGTTTGGAAATATGAGAGTTGGCATGGACAACAGTGTGGGTGATGGGGCCCAAGAGAGGTGTAGAAATAGGATGAGAGGAACAGGTGATGAGTTGGCTGGAGGAATGATGGTGAGTGCTTCCCTCCTCAAATATATTAGCAGAGGGTGAGAGGATAACAGAGGTGGTGAGGAAGGGTTGGAAGTGAAGAGGGAGAGGTGGGGAGGTGGCAGACCTCATAGGCACTGACGTGTGAACTTGTGGATCTTGTAAGGAACACTGACAGCCAGGGCATGCCCATCATGGGTGGGGGGAAGGGGTGGTTGGAGTCAGAGCCACCTTGAGGAGAGAGGAGATAGTTGTGAAAGGACATGTCATCCCACCGTCAGTGTCAGCTGCAAGATGGCACCTGTCACACCCCACCAGAGCCCAACTATTTCCAGTTGCAGGCTACACACACTGCAGCACAACCCATACATTCACACAGCACTGACATGGCAGCATGATGGCAGTGACTTACATTATTTACATCCTCCTGCAGCAGCATGTCTTTGTTCTCCCACGGTCTCTGCACTGTCATCTCATACATCTTAGATGTGCACCCTAGGCAGCTGCCCTGTCACCCTCCTGGACCTAAAGACCTCACAGTGCCACCCACTTGATACCTCCTTTAACACACAGCAGCACCCATGTGTCACCTCCTTTGCTACATTGGCAACATCAACCTAGTGCCCTGTCATAGTAGGGCACTATGTTGTTACTACTAATGGAGCACTACTATCACTATCTTGGGCTCCCCTGTCTGTGTACCACATTGCACACAATTAAATAGTCTCTCTCACCTCTGAAAAGAGCCTTTCCACAAGATACCCCATGGTCTAAAACTGAACAAAAAAAGTTTGCTTGGTGAATGTTATTGTACTTGTGTCCATAGCCTCTTCTGTCAGCACTGGACTTGAGATTCCCACTTTAAGTGCTTGGAGAGTTGGCCTAGAAATCTCCTCTCTTGATTTTAGAATGAGATAAGCAACTTGAGACTAAGGTTCTCCTCTTTGAGTCACAGAGGCAACAAGAGTTGGTGCAGACTGAAGGTGAAAAAGAAGTCACCTCAGACCCAGACATGTGAAGGGACATTTTAGAAAAGACGTCTAAGTGCAATCTGGGACTTCCAGGTAAAACATCTGATATAGTAAAAGACCAGCCACATGCAAGTTTCTGCCTGATTTCAGAAACATGTACATGCTCTAAATCGATATCTGTGGACACGACCTCATAGACATCCCCGTGGTGGTATTTCAGGATGGGGATTTCTTTTCCATGGTGCATGCATGTCCGTGCCTGCATTTTGCAAGAGAAGATGTACATTGGCATGCTAACCATAAAAAAGTGTTGTTGCCCTTTAGTTTTCTTTATAGTTGTGAAAAGTATTGGGGATATCAGAGTACCTTCTTCTTTACCCTCTCCGTGTGTTTTGGTGGCAAAATGAGAGCTCTTCTGATGCCTATTTATTCCCTGGACAAGGTA
Source organism: Ichthyophis bannanicus (assembly GCA_033557465.1). Lineage (NCBI taxonomy): Eukaryota > Metazoa > Chordata > Amphibia > Gymnophiona > Ichthyophiidae > Ichthyophis > Ichthyophis bannanicus. The sequence goes on along the minus strand of CM066031.1, from coordinate 914,300,599 downwards.
TAGACAAGGATGTTACCACTACTCGACTGAGATGTGCTTGTTGTTTTTGAAATCAGGCACAGACATATATCTTTATGTAACACCCTTGGATATGTCTCTGCCATGCCCCTGTGCAACATGAACACTTTCGTGGTGGAGACACGTACATATCCATTTTCTAAAATGGCTCCAGGGATATCTCTATTATTTGCATTCCTTAAGTGCCCATTTTCAGACATCTGACTCATGAATAGAGTTTCTAAAATGACCACCATAGTTAACCTGACCATCTTTTCTAGGTTCAAATACGGGACACTCAGTCAAGCCAGGGAGTTCAAAGTTAAGGAAACTAAAAATATGTTTATAATTACAATTTTAATTTTAACTCAAAATTTTAATCAGTAGGCTAGGTTTATAACTTTACTTACAAATGTGCTTATCAGGCCTACTTGTACTTCTCTACAGAGTGAATTTTCTTCAAAATAGCAACATTTCCACTAAGATTAAAAAAACCTCTGGGCAACTCAACTCAAAACTGTACTTTATTAGACATTTGAGAACCTCTACATGCAGTTGGGTTTTTTCTGTAGACCACACTTTGTTCATGATTGAATAGCACCTTTCAGTTGGAGCACTGGAACTTGGCAAACATAAAACAATTCAACCAGTTTACATAAATATTTCTATGGTACCTCATTATTTTTGAGGTGTCCAAAGGTGTGCATAGGGAGAAGAATGTCTAGCAGAAAAAAGGAGGTGATAGTGCCTCTGTATAAGTCTTTGGTGAGACCTCATTTGGAGTATTGTGTGCAATTCTGGAGATGGCACCTTCAAAAGGATTTAAACAGGATGGAGTCAGTACAGAGGGTGGCTACTAAAATGATTAGTGGTCTTTATTATAAAGCATATGAGGACAGACTTAAGTATCTTAATATTACAGCTTAGAGGAAAGGTGGGATAGAGGTGATATGATTGAGACGTTTAAATACCTCTGTGGCATAAATGCACAGGAGGAGAGCCTCTTTCGATTGAAAGCAAGTTCTGCTATGAGGGGATATGGGATGAGGGTTAAGGGGGATAGATTCAGGAGTGATATGTGGAAATATTTCTATATGGAAAGAGTAGTGGATCCGTGGAATAGTCTCCCAGTGGAGGTGGTAGAGATGAGGACAGTATCCGAATTCAAAAAAGTATGGGACAAACACAGAGGATCTCTAAAGGAAAAAAGAGGACTGTAGTAGTAGTTGTTGATATGGAAAGGCAGACTAGATAGGCCATGTGGTCCTTTTCTGTCGTCATTTTTCTATGTTTCTAAACACCTCCTTCCATTTTTCATCAACCATGGTGTCTGTTCTTTTCCATTCTTGAACTTTTTCTTCAGAAACAAATGACTTAAGGCAAGAGAACTTATCAAACAGTTCAATATCATTTATTACTGACTCTAGGCCAGATCTTGTAGACAAAACAAATTCTAAAGACGACTCTAGCTCTCACCACCCTGGTTGTTTCTCAGTCTCCTGGAAGCAGGGCCGGCCTGTCCATTGTACAATAATGTTGTTCGCACAGGGCCCCACGCTTCAGGGGGCCCCATGCGAACACCATTATGGCACACCAAACAGCTTCAGAGGGAGCCAGGGAAGCCCGCGCGAGGCCCCGGCTCGCTCTGTAGAACCGCCAGCGTGAAGATCCTTTTCCTTTACGCTCGTGGCTGTTTCTGTGAAGCCGTGATTGCTGGGAAAGGTTAATTTAATTTTCCCAGCATTCGCGGCTTCACACAAACAGCCGCCAGCGTGAGGGAAAAGGATCTTCACGCTGGCGGTTGTACAGAGGGAGCCGGGGTCTCGCGCCAGCTTCCCCGGCTCCCTCTGAAGCTCCTCAGACAGCCGCAGGTCTGGTCGGGGGGTGGGAGGCCAAGGACCGGATGGGCTTTGATGGGGGGGGGGGGACCCTGGATTGGAAATGGGCTATGGGGGGGGGGACTTGGACTGGAAATGGGCTGTGATGGGGGGGGGACCTGGACTGGAAATTGGCTATGGTGGGGGGAGGGGGATCTTGGACTGGAAATAGGCTGTGATTAGGAGGGCTAGGCCTGCAAATGGGCTGTGATGTTTGGGGGGGGGGGGAACTTGGACTGGAAGTGGGCTGTGATGGTGTGGGGGGGAACTTGGACTGGAAATGGGCTATGGTGGGTGGAACTTGGACTGGAAATGGGCTGTGATGGGGGACTTGAACTGGAAATGGGCTGTGATTTGGGGGGCTAGGACTGGAAATGGGCTGTGATGGGAGGGCTAGCACTGGAAATGGGCTGATGAAGAGCTGGAATAGGACTGGAAATGGGCTGATGGGGGCTGGAATGGGACTGGAAGTGGGCTGACGGGACTAGGATTGGAAATTGGCTGATGTGGGAGCTTGGAGTGGAAATTGGCTGATGGGGGGCTGGAATGGAACTGGAAAAGAGCATATGTGGGGCTAGGACTGGAAATGGGCTGATGAGCTGGAATAGGACTGGAAATGGGCTGATGTGGGGGCATGGGAGAATGGGACTAGAAGGGAGCAGATGTTGGGTGGGTCTAGAACTATAAGGGAGCTTTTGGGGGAGGACTAGACGGGATGCGGATGGGGAATGAGAATGGAGAGGGGAAAATATATTTTGTGTGGAAGAAAAGTCTACGATGGGCCGGGTACTGGGAGAGTAAGAGGGGATTGAGAATGGAAGGGTGAAATTTGAGTGGCTGATAAAGGAATAAGGAAAGAAATGGGGGAAAGAGCAAAAGGGAAACAATCAGTATGTTAAAGCAGATATATAGAGAGAATGGAAAACATCTAAAAGAGAAGAAAGGACAAATGGATGTATCGCAGAAGACACGAAGAAACCAGAAGAAAGTGACTGGAGCAATTGCAACTGAAAAATAACATGCCCAAACAAAAGGTAGAAAAATACTTTTTATTTTGAATTTATTAACTGCAATATGTCTGGTCTGGGAAGTGTGTATTGCTAACATTTTTGCGTTTTTGTTTAGTGCAAGAGGAAATTACTTTATAGTTTTATTTCTCCAGTGTTGTACATTTCATGTTTGGCTTTTGGGGTTCCCAGTTTAATTATTATCTTCCTATTTCTAAATTGTGATCCCTTGTCCTTTGTGTGGTGATGGTCTATGTTCTGTGTAACCGAGCTGAGGTATTCTGTTCATGTAGTTTCTGTTTGACAGTCCCACTTGTTCTCTTTCCCCCAGTGAGATGTATTGGTATTCTCTAAGATGTATTGGTTTAATATCTGCAGTGTTGCTTTTGATAGGTAGGGCTTGGTGCTTTGTGAGTTCTGGTAGTGCTGTTATGATATGGTGGATTTGCTATGGATTCTAAATGGTCAGTGTTTATAGTACTTCCTAATAGGCCTGGCAGTTGTCACTGGAAATTCTCACCGTGCCGCTGGGCTTGTCCCGAGGCCGGTGTGTAATCGGGTGCCGGGGCCCAAATCCCTTGCCGGTAGCTCGGTGGGGATCCATGCGAGGGGGGGGGGGTGAGGAGGTGGGCAGGGTGATACCGGCACCTGCTGCCCACGTCAATGACGTGGGCGCTGGTGATTGGGGCTGGTGCCGGCTTGGGGGCGTGGTGTCGGCGTAAGAGGGAGATCGCGGCGTGTGGTCTCCCTCTTTCTTCGCCGAGCGCCGCGAGAAAAGGTGTGTCGTCCCGGGGCTCCTGCGGCGATTTCCTCAAGTTTGGCGGCTAGGCGGCAGGTCTTTTCGTGCTGCGGGGGGGGGGGCGGTTCGAGCGGGTGCTGTGGGGGCAAGGAGGCAGCCTCGTCGGAGCGCGGTTGCCTTGGGTTGGCTGGCTTGCCGCGGTTGGCCTGCTGCACGTGGGGAATGTAACGGGCCTGGGAGCTCCGTTGGGGTTTCAGCGGGAGCTGTTAGGCTGGGGTCAGTTAGGACAAACCGGGGAGAGAGGTTCGTGTGGTTGGGGGTGCAGAATATTGCAGGAAATCAATATCTCATAATCGCGCGAAACGGGGGTAATTAATTAATACAAGAATACATAAATAAATAAATAAACGCATAGGAAAAACGGGGGGGGGGGCCGTTACTCAATGCCGGAAGGCAGGGTAAGGTAAGAGAGCGTGGGCAAAGGGCTGGGTTGCTCCTAGGGTAAGAGGGTGGTGTGCTTTCAGGTCCGTTGGTCTCGACGGCCTGTGCTCGGAGGTCGCGTGGGGGCCTGGGGGGGCGGGCGCTCGTGGGGAACGGGCAGGGTGGCGCGTGTGCGGCGCCAGTGCGGGGAAGAGTGGAGGCATGGGTGGCAGTGGTTGTTGGGCCAGCTAAGGGCGCGCTAGGGGCGTGGCCGGGGGAGGGCCTTGGGGCTGGGACAGGGGTACAGCTGGTCTGGCCTTGCAGGGCAGGGTGGGTGCGGTCCCTTTAGAGCCATCGGGGGAGCCTGGCCCCCATCCACATTGGTTGGCAGTACGGTGGCTGGCGGTGCAGGGTGCCCCCCGTGGCTGCTGGTCTCAGTTGGGATGGGGCGGCGGGGTCCAAGGCTGGCTCTGGCGATGCAGAGGCATTCCGGATTCCGGGTTGCGGCTGGTCGCCTTGGTGGGAGGTCCTCAGGGTGCCTCGCTACCCCCTCCGGCTTTGGCTGGTACGCCTCTGGATTGGGGGCGGGCGCTTCCCGCACCTGGGTTTCTTCGGGTCTGCGGGGTTCTTGGGCTTGTGGGGCTGGCCCCCGGGTGGATTGGGGCATTGGGGGGTGTCTGGGCCGTCTGGCTGGGGGGCCAGAGCAGGTGGGCCCAGGGGTGTAGGGGATAGGGGCGGCTGGCGGACTCGGCTCCGCGACTTGGGGCTGGGGCAGTGGGCCGAGTGCTGCATTAAGCGCTATGTTAAGCACTTGGGGTGCCGTTGCTGCTGGTTTCTTTTCTTCTTCTCAACAGGTCCCGCAGCGTGTGCCATCCGGGATGCTTGCTAACATTGGTCGGGCTGGTGGGGCAGGGCCCACAAGATCTGCAGTGGTGTCTTCCGGCTCGGCGGTAGGGGTCCAGACCGGGGTGCGTCGGCGGTGCCCTCCTGCAAGGCTGGTGAGTATGTGGGGGGTGCGGGTAAAAAAAAAAAAAGGGTGGGTGTGCAAACCTTGGGGAGGGGACTCCTGGTGGGGGGGGGGGAAGGCGAGGGTGCAGCTCAAGCGTGGGCGCCGTTGCCGGCATGCTTCGTCTTCCTCCTCATCTTCGTCATCAGCGGCAGGATCATCCGGTGAGTCGGTGGGGGTGGGGGGCTGGGAAGGGTGGGGGGGTGGGCCTTGGTGGTGCGCTGTGCCGCGTATTGGGAGGGCGTGCCACAGAAATTGCGCCATCGGGTCAAACATCGCACGGTATATTGACATTTTCTGCTTGCACGAGGGTCGGTAACATTCGGGAGAGCGCAAAAAAAACCCAAAAAAACCCAAAGAGCTATGGTGACGGAAAGCGGGTAGGGGGCGGTATGCATCCCGTAACGCTCTCTCATTTCCCGGAGCACTAGGGGGCGCTGCTGGCTTGCAGGGACGGATGTTAGCATCGTCACAGGTGCCCGACGGTTGGGCCTGGCTAAATTTTGAGGAGGAGTTCGGCGAACTCCTGGAGGAGAGCGGGCAGCTATCCGGGGTGCCGAAGGGCACCAACCGTTGGCTGGGGCGGATGTTTGCCAGGTGTCGGGTTTGGGGGAGGGAGAGGGAGGCGCCAAATTGGGGGGTGGCCCCGGTGCGGGCAGGTTCGCGATCCTTTTGGGTGCCACCCCCCGCGGTGTCCTCATTGCGCCTCTTCCCCGATTGTAAATTTAAGCCTGTCTGCTCGGTGGGTGGTGACGGATCTGCCGTCGCTAAGGGTGGTCGCGAAGGAGCGGCTGATGCCCTGGCGGGGTGTCAGTGCGGGGGCTCGTGCGCTTTGATGCTATGCGACCGTGGCTAGTACAATATGGGTGATCTCATCCAGGTGGGTGTGGGGTGTGATATTGAAGGGTTTCTGAGGGCTTTCCAGGTTCCTGTTTTAGGGATCCCCGTTTTCTCCCTTTGCGGTATCCCCGGGGGGAGTAGTTCCCAGGAAGGAGCTGGGCGGGTTGTGGCGGATTCAGACTCTGTCTCGCCCTCCTGGGAATTCTGTGAATGACCGCATCCCTCGGGACCAGTGCATGGTGCGCTATGCTTCCTTTGCAGAGGCGGTGGTTTTGTTGCGGCGGTGTGGGGCCGGTGCTGTGGGCAAGGGTTGACATCACTAGGCTGACATTCGACTCTGCGTTCTGCTTGCGGTTTGGTTCCTCCTCCGGTTGTCCCTTTGCTAGGTTTCCGCTTGGATTGCGGTTTTATTTCAATAAGGGCATGCCTCTGGGGGGCGGGCTACCTGTGCCTACTGCGGGAACTTCAGTACTCTCCGGCTCTGGGTGGTTGAATGGCAGTTGGATGTCGCTAACACAGTGCATTATTTGGATGATTTCCTGTTTATCGGGCTGGGCCATGAGCGCAGGTGCGCCTACCCGCTGGAGTTTTGCGCTTGGCTGGGGCCTTCGGTATTCCCATAGCGGCTTGTCAGACTCTTGGCCAGTGGCGCGCCCTACCTTTTAGGGATCGAGATCGATACTGAATATATGGTGGTGCACCTGCCCGAGCTGGAAGGCGAGCGCATCCGCGAGTTGGTGGCTCTCGCGGGATCGTCGGGTGAGGCCATTCTGCGGGTCCTGCAGGCATTGGTTGGGACATCTTACTGTTGCTCGCATGGGTTCCGCCGATGGGGCATCCTTTTGCGCGTCGGTTGTAGCTCTTCTGGCGGATGTTCATCGCCCGCGCCTCCGGCTTTGCGGCAGCGGGAATGCGCGAGGATTTTGCGCGTGTGGGAGGCTCTCTTTATCAGTTTAATGGTTCCTTGGTTCTGCAGCTGCCGGAGCTTTCACAGGCGGACCTGCATCTGTTTACGGGGTGCGGCGGGTTATTCAGGGTTTGGGGGGGTCTCTTGTCAAGGGGCATGGTGCACCGAGCCGCGGCTCAGTGGGATGGATGCAATCCGGCTTGACCCGCCACTTCAACTTTTGGAGTTTTTCCCCATGGTTGTAGCGTCTTGGGTTTGGCCGGTGCATTTGCATGATCTGCGGGTGGTGTTATACTCCTTGGTGTTTGTGGGTGGCTTCCTTGATGCGGATCATGGTGCTCGCTTGCTTGCGCCTGAATGTCACTGCCCGGCGCGGCATGTGTCGGCCTCCCCGAATTCTATCGCTGAGGCTTGGTCTCATTTTCAGTAGGGCACGGTTTCGGCTGTTGGCCCCGGAGGTGGAGGCTACGGCCGTGCCAGTCCTGTAGCATCTTCGGAGGGTTGGGATTCAGGCTTGATGGCATTGCTGTCCTCATCGGTGGCCTCTGGTTCGAGGCTCCCTGGTTCCCCGCACAATTGCAGCAGCATTTTGCATCGGAACTCGAGGCGGGGTTGCGTTTTGGTGGGCTTGGCTTTGCGTAGATGATGGTGGAGGCGTCTCAGGTACATACGTTGTATTCCGCGGTCCACAGCGGCTCGGTTGGGACAAGGGGGGCTGGGTGGTATTGTGCTCCAATTTGTTTTCCTTTGCCCTCCTGTCCGGTGCAGGCCCTGTCGAGTTATTTGCAGCGGCGGCCGCAGGCCCCAGATGGGGGCGGCAGTCCGGTAACACAGTTCCAGTTTGCAGCGGTGTTGCGCTTGGCCTTCTGGGTCTTGGGGCATGATGTGCGGACCCCTGTGGGGCGATCTTTCCGGATTGGAGCTGCCACGAGGGCGGCGGTGGCTGCTATGGACGGGTGGGTCCTACAGCCGATCGGCGGGTGGCGCTCGAGGGCGTACGGAGGGGACGTTCACCCTTGGGTGGCATGTGCCGGGCTGGTGGGGGTGTGGGGGGGTACTAACAGTTTTCTTCCTATTGCAGAGTTGCCGGCTGTTGGCTGTCCGATTTGGCCTTTCAGATGGTGCCTGCTTCGGCGATTGGTGGATCAGCGGCCACTCCCTCGTTCACCGGGCCGGGCGGAGGGCGGCAGTGCAGCCGTTGGGCATTCACCTCGGGCTGGCAGATGCTGGAGTGCGGCTGTGTTGGAGGGGCCAACGTGGAATGCAATGGTGGCAGCTCTTGGACTTCGTTCAGGCGATAGCTTGCGCAGCGGCGGTGGCCAGTTGTCCTGCAGATTCTTTGGAGAGGCAATGACTTGGCCGAGCTGGTCCTGCCGGCAGATCATCAGGACCGTACAGAGAGACATTGTTGGTCCGGGACTTCATTCAGAATGTGGCCATCGAGTGGTCCGACATCATCCCACACCCTACCTGCGGGACGCAGCGGCGGTGGCCGCGGGGCCTGGGCGGATTGGCAGGCAGATGGTGCGTTGGGTTCAGCAAATGGGCGGTTGCAGGTGTTTTCCCCTTGGGCGGGGGTCCGGTGTGCTGGCTTGTACCTTCTTGATGGGTTTCACCTGGCCCGGTGGGACTAGATCGTAGCTGAATGATTGGCCGGAGGTCCCTGGAAGGGTGGTGTTGGTCGCAGCTTTTGTTGGGGGGCGGCGCAAGGATAGAGGTCTACCTTGCGCCGGTGGCGGGGTAGCGAGCTGGTGCTCGCCGACCCGGCGGGGCATTTGAGGCTGGTGCCACTTTTCAGGGGAGCGGCAGTGCTCCTTGGTTGGGAGAGACATCCCGGTTGGGGTCTCTGCCCGGTGGAAGGCAACTTGCCTGCCTTTGCTATAACATGACGAGGCGGGCGGTAGGGGGTAATGGGGGGGTGGATGATGCACTACTTTGCTATAAACGGCTGGTGGGGGGCATCATCTGGAAAGGGAGGGGGGGCAGTGCTGGGATTTAAGAATGTTGAATTGGCCCAGGTTGGGGCCGGTTGATAATTCATTTAATAAAGCTGCGACCAAGTTATTTGTTACCAAATTCCAGTGTGTGTGTGTGTTTTGTGGGATACCGAGGGGGGGTGGGTGGTAGTGGTGGCAGGTTGTCAAAGCTGATAGCAGGCAGGGGATTGGCATCCGGATACCTCGGTTAATTCTCACCGTGCCGCTGGGCTTGTCCCGAGGCCGGTGTGTAACCGGGTGCCGGGGCCCAAATCCCTTGCCGGTAGCTCGGTGGGGATCCATGCGAGGGGGGGGGTGAGGAGGTGGGCAGGGTGATACCGGCACCTGCTGCCCATGTCAATGACGTGGGCGCTGGTGATTGGGGCTGGTGCCGGCTTGGGGGCGTGGCGTCGGCGTAAGAGGGAGATCGCGGCGTGTGGTCTCCCTCTTTCTTCGCCGAGCGCCGCGAGAAAAGGTGTCCCTCCCCACCCTCCCCTTGTGCTATATAAAATGACTAAATAACTGCATTGATGTCTAGATCAAAGATGTGTTAAATGGTTTGGGCTGGTGGGGGGCATCATCCGGAAAGGGAGGGGGGGGCAGTGCTGGGATTTAAGAATGTTGAATTGGCCCAGGTTGGGGCCGGTTGATAATTCATTTAATAAAGCTGCGACCAAGTTATTTGTTACCAAATTCCAGTGTGTGTGTGTGTTTTGTGGGATACCGAGGGGGGGTGGGTGGTAGTGGTGGCAGGTTGTCAAAGCTGATAGCAGGCAGGGGATTGGCATCCGGATACCTCGGTTATATAGTAATGTAGAAATCTGTTAGTCTTTCTTTATCCAGACACTCATTAAGAGGCATGTTTACTAAAAGTGCATGTTAATATTATGCAAATATTTATGCAAATGAGACTCCTTGTGCAAATGAGGCACCACAATTAATCTCCGCACATGGCCCCGCACCTCCTTTGGGCCGCCCCTGCCTGGAAGTGAGTGGTCCACTGATCCAAGTAATCTATGCAAGTGGTGTAGATACTGTAGATTGCACAGATTGCTTGATATCTGCTTTATCAATGCTGTCCTCTTCTTCAAGATTGTCTTCTTTCTGATTGTCAGAGGCAAAAACACTTTGTTCTTTCTAATTACTAACTTGTTTCTAAGGTCACTGATTACTCCAGCCAACTCTATCATTTAGATTTTTTGAGTTTCAATTTTTAAAGTCACATTTTGGAAAATTACTGCCTGATTTTGCAGAAAGTACAGCCAAACCTCTGCTGATTCATTCTCAAAAAACGTTTTTGATGGTAACTGGGCATTTAATTAACCTCTCTATGGCTGGCAGCATCCAGCTAGTGTTACTGTATCCGAGGAGCTTTTGATACTTACTCTCAACTAAGTCACACATCTCTTTAAGTTCTTCAGTTCTCACTGTATAAATGTGAAAATGTCTGTCTTGTCAACAATAACTTCAATGTCAAATGGCATGTAGTCAGCTGCAGTGCTGATACAAATGTGAGCAATGTGAGCTGCGCAGTTTGTACCAATTAAATTACTTCATAAATATTTTTGCAACTTGTAAAAAATGTTGTTACTACCCCTCCTAGCGGGCCCGCCAAAAGAACAATTGGTATTGTCAGCACACAATGCCAGAACTTTGGATCTTAGCCTATTGTACTCAACTGTATGCACTTGGAAAGAACGTCTGAGTTTTTGCCTTTAACTTCATAGACATCAAGAACTTTTATCTGAACTTTTTCTCAGGAAGAAAGTACCTTTTATCTTTATCTTTATTTAGCTTTTTGATATATCGCTTAGGCCGGAGTATAAAACCAGTGTACAATACAAATGACTGCTTAGAAAAATAAAGGAATGCCATTGTTGGACAGGACAGTAGAGAGGAAGGGGAGAGTTAAAGAATAGGCAGAGAGAAAGAAGGAGAACCAAAGAGAGGAGATATGACAATTATGGCGGGGTATTAGGCAGGTTGAAGACTAGGGGGTATGTTTACTAAACCATGGTAAAGGAGCAAGTGTGCCGTTAGCATGCGCTAACTGTGCATCTGCACTCTTAGCATGTCTAAAAAAACACTTTAGCGCACGCTAACGGTACCTATGGGCTGAAAGAAGGCATGCACGGGGTGGAAAGTGGGGGTCAATGGGCGGGGAGTGGGCGGGAGCAAGGCTTGCTCCCTTAACGCAGGCACCTTAATGGCAGGAACCCTAACGCAACTCAAAACCTTGTGGAAAGGGTGTTTTTTGATGAGAGAGAGCCTATTTAACGTCTGCAGTGTGATGCACAGACCAGGGGGAGTCCAAGGGAGTGATAGTAGTGCACCATTAGCAGTAACAGCAGAATGCCCAAGTATGAAAGGGCACTATGTTGATAGTAAAAATGGGGGCAAATGAAGTAGCACATGGGTCATGCAGTGGGGGCTGCTGGTGCAGAGGGAGTCCAGGCAGCTGCCTAGATGGCACATAGGAACATAAGACTGCAAAATATGCCAATGTGTCAGACCAAGGTCCATCCTGCCCAGTATCTTGTGTCCAATAGTGGCCAATTTTGGTCACAAGTACCTAGCAGTCTCCCCAAAAGACACACAGGATCCGCAATAACTGTAATGGGACAAGCAGTGCATAGCCCTAGTCTTCTTTAGCAATGGTTTATGGACCGTTACCCAGGAACTTGTCCAAACTTTTTTAAACCCAACTACACTGACAGCTTTTACCACATCCTCCGGTATGGATTACAGGGTTTGATTACGCATTGACTGAAAAAATATTTTCATTTAGAAGACCCAAATGGATTACACTTCAGCTGCATCGCAGGTTGCCTAGTCTGTCCACAGTCTGATGGCATAAAAAAGTGACCTATGTTTACCTGTTCCATTCAGGTTAATAATCTAAAGACCTCTATCCCATCTCCCTTCAGCCGTCTCTTCCCCAGGTTGATGAGCCCAAACCTTTTTAGCCTCTCCACAAAGGGGTATTCTGCCATCCGCAGTACCATCTGTGATGTTTGTCATGATCCCACAGTGACAGTGGCAGCACACAGTCCTGCTACTGCTGCGGAAAGGATGTGCCACATGGGGAGGTCCAAGGGTCCTGGCACCCGAGGCAGAGATCCAGGCTGCCCCCCCCCCCCCCACACTGCTGCAGAACCCAGCTGTGGAGGAAGAGGCCGATAGTGCCAAACGCTGTAACCCCCCAGGCAGCTGCAACATGAAGGTGCCCAGGGGACTACCACAGCAGTGGCTGTCATCCTCCCCTCGAGACATATCATTGGCAGGCAGTGCTGGGGTCCCTGCAGAGGCAGATAGTTGGAAGGGAGCTGTGTGGCCATCCATGTATGCCTCTGCACCCCCATCTGGATTGTGCGCCATAGGCACCTACCAACCTGCATGTTGGATGGGTTGGAACTGAACACCACCAACATGGACAGCACATTGGCATGTCAGCACAGTGTAGGGGTGTTGGCGGAGGGGGCAGTGGCACCCACCAACAGCAGACTAAAGCCATCTCCTGGTCCTTTGCACAGTGCGCATTGCAATATGTGCCAAGGTCTGTCTGATCCAAAGTATCTCAGCCTCAGGAAGTGCTATAACCACATGGCAGCACTGTGGCTCAATGCACACAGTTAGGGTGTATATGAGTAGAAGAACAGAGGTTTGGATCCTGGCTGTGGATTATACAATGTATGACCCTGTGGCTAAACTTTAGACCACAGTGCAGGTACAGCACCAACATGTGCAACCTCCAATGATTCGGCCATCAAGGGTACAAACACTCATCAGCCACATAGACAGGTTCTACTATCCACAGCTGCATGGAGAGTCAGCCTGATAGTACCAGCACACTGAGCGGGCATTAACATCAGAGCACGCAACTAGCTCCATTACAAGAAGCACACATTAATAATGTTCAAGCTGATATCGGACCAAGGTGGCAGGCAGGAGTGCTAACCATCCCCATTTTTGAACAGCACGTCTTTATGAGTGTGTGTGCATGTGAATGTCTATCAATTTAGTTGTGGCTTTCTACACCTCACTGAGCCTTGAAGTGCCTAAGCTGTTTCTAGTGTTAGTCTGCAAATGTGCATGATGAGGAGCTGAAACAGGGCAGATTTGCCAGGATGGGTCTGCATAGGAGGTAGGGTGAATGACTGAGAAATCGTAGTACCCATCTGTCATGTGGATGGCCTGGTTGGAACATGACCTCAGAAAAACACCCACAAACAGGAACAGAAGCGAGGGGCATCTTGAACAATTTTCAGAAGACTATGTTCGTGAGAAACTAGCTAAACTTAAAGTAGACAAAGTGATGGGACCGGATGGGATACACCCTAGAATACTGAGGGAACTTGGGGAGCAGTTCCACTGACTGACCTTTTCAATGCCTCGTTGGAGTCGGGAGTGGTGCCAAAGAACTGGAGAGAGGCTCATGTGGTACCTTTACACAAAAGCGGAAGTAAGGATGTGGTTGAAAACTACAGGCCGGTTAGTTTAACTTCGGTGGTGAGTAAATTATTGGAAATGCTGCCGAAAGAGAAAATAGTGAGGTTTCTGGAGTCCAGCGGATTACAGGATCCGAAGCAGCATGGATTCACCAGAGGCAAGTTTTGTCAGACAAATCTGATTGATTTCTTAACATAGAAACAGAAATATGATGACAGAAAAAGACCACATGGCTTATCTAGTCTGTCCTTCCATATCAACAACTACAACAGTCCCCTTTTTACCTTTAGAGATCCTCTGTGTTTGTCCCATGCTTTTTTGAATTCAGTTACTGTCCTCATCTCTACCACCTCCACTGGGAGACTATTCCATGGATCCACTACTCTTTCCGTAAAGAAATATTTCCGCATATCACTCCTGAATTTATCTCCCTTCACCCTCATCCCATGTCCTCTGGTAGCAGAACTTGCTTTCAATTGAAAGAGGCTCTCTCCCTGAACATTTATGCCATGGAGGTATTTAAACATCTCAATCATATCACCTCTATCCCGCCTTTCCTCTAAGGTGTACATATTAAGATCCTTCACTCTGTCCTCATATGCTTTATAATGAAGACCACCTATCATTTAAGTAGCCACCCTCTGCACCGACTCCATCCTGTTCACATCCTTTTGAAGGTGTGGTCTCCAGAATTGCACACTATACTCCAAATGAGGTCGCACCAAAGACTTATAGAGAGGCATTATCACCTCCTTTTTTCTGCTAGCCATTCCTCTCCGTATGCACCCAAGCATCCTTCTAGCTTTTGCCGTCACCTTTTCTACCTGTTTAGCTACTTTAAGATCATCAGACACAAAGTAGACAAAAGTACTTCACCCCCTATACTATTTTGCTCCCTTGGATTGCTGCAGCCCAAATGCATGACCTTACATTTTTTAGCATTAAATCCCAGCTGCCAAATTCTAGACCATTCTTCAAGCTTAGCTAGATCCCTCCTCATGTTATCTACCCCTTCCTGGGTGTCTACTCTATTGCAGATTTTGGTATAATCCGCAAAGAGGCAAACCATACCCGACAGCCCTTCCGCTATATCACTAACAAAGATGTTAAAAAGACTCGGACCAAGGACAGATCCCTGGGGCACACCACTGGTAACATCCTTCTCCTCAGAGTGAGCTCCATTTACTTGTACTCTTTGTCGCCTCCCACCCAACCAATTTCTAACCCAAGCAGTAACTTTAGGGTCCATCCCTAGGGTGCTCAGTTTGTTTATAAGTCGCCTGTGAGGAACAGTGTCAAAGGCTTTACTGAAATTTAAATACACCACATCTAGAGCTCTCCCTCGGTCCAACTCCCTGGTCAAAGGAAGTCAAAGAAATCAATCAGATTTGTCTGACAAGACCTGCCTCTGGTGAATCCATGCTGCCTCGGATCCTGCATTCTGCTGGACTCCAGAAACCTCACTTTTTTCTCTTTCAGCAGTGTTTCCAATAATTTACTCACCACCGAAGTTAAACTAACCGGCCTGTAGTTTTCAACCACATCCTTACTTCCGCTTTTGTGTAAAGGCACCACATGAGCCTCTCTCCAGTCCTTTGGCACCACTCCCGACTCCAACGAGGCATCGGAAAGGTCAGTCAGTGGAGTTGCTAGAATGTCCCCAAGTTCCCTCAGTATTCTAGGGTGTATCCCATCCGGTCCCATCGCTTTGTCTACTTTAAGTTTAGCTAGTTTCTCACGAAGACAGTCTTCTGAAAATTCTTCAAGATGTCCCTCGCTTCTGTTCCTATTTGTGGGTGTTTTCTGAGGTCCTGCTCCTGGTTCTTCATCTGTGAACATAGAACAAAAATATTTGTTAAGCAATTCCGCTTTATCCTTATCAGCTTCTACATATTCCTCCCCTGCATCCTTGAGTCTGACAATACCACTTTTGCCCTTCCTCTTCTCACTAATATATCTGAAAACTGTCTTATCCTCCCATTTTATTGCATTGGCTATTTCCTCCTCCTTTTGAATCTTTGCCTTCTTGACTACTTTGCTAGCTTATCTAAGTTTTCCAAATACAGATGCCTGTCTTCCTCTCTCTGTGATCTCTTGTATTTCATGAAGGCCTTCCTCTTTTTCTTCACTTTTTCAGCTACGTCTTTCGAAAACCATAGCAGTCTCCTTTTCCTTTTACCTTTATTTACCATTTTAACAAAAAGGTTGGTTGCCCTTAAAATATCCCCTTTCAGCTTTGCCCACTGTTTTTCTACATCCCCCAGCTGTTCCCATCCAACTAATGACTCCCTGAGGTATTGGCCCATCTTCGCAAAGTTAGTCTTCCTAAAGTCTGAGATCCTCACCTTTGAATGGATTCTAACAGCCCTAGTCCTAATACTGAACCACACCATCTGGTGATCACTGGATGCAAAATGATCTCCCACTACAACATCAGAAACACTTTCACCATTGGTAAGCACCAAGTCCAGTATGGCCCCTTCACGTGTGGGGTCTGTTACCAATTGCCTGAATAGTTCTCCCTGTAGAGAATCCACTTCTAGATGATACTGCAGCAGGAATGTGCCAATCAACATCTGGCATATTGAAATCTCCTATCAGTAGCACTTCCCCTTTCCTAGCAATGCTGCATATGTCTTCAATTAACTCTCTGTCCACCTCTTCCTCTTGTGAGGGAGGTCTGTATATCACACCAATGCAAATAGATTTCTCTTTCCCTCTTTTTAATTTAACCCACAATGCCTCCTCTCTCCCTTTTAAGCTCTGTAATTCCAAAGCTTTAATAGTAGTTTTTACATATAGTGCCACTCCTCCTCCCCTTCTTCCTACCCTGTCCTTTCTGAATAAAGTATAGCCAGGTATAGTTACATCCCAATCATGGTTTTCTGTGAACCATGTGTCTGTAACTGCCACTAAATCCAAGTCAGCCACTCCCACCAAAGCTTCAACATCAGGGATCTTATTGTCTGAGTGACCAGGGATCTTTGTCTGAGCGACCAGGGAGTTTGACCGAGGGAGAGCCCTAGATGTGGTGTATTTAAATTTCAGTAAAGCCTTTGACACCGTTCCTCAAAGGCGACTTATAAACTGAGCACCCTACAGCTAATATACACAAATTTAAGCTAATATACATCTATTTAAGACTAATAAGAGAAAATGTTTTTTTCACTCAACATATAATTTGCAATAGAGTAGATACCCAGGAAGGTGTAGATAACATGAGAAGGGATCTAGCTAAACTTGAAGAATTGTCTAGAATTTGGCAGCTGGGATTTAATGTTAAAAAATGCAAGGTCATGCATTTTTGCTGCAGCAATCCAAGGGAGCAATATAGTATAAGGGGTGAAGTACTTTTGTCCACTAAAGAAGAGTGGGACCTAGGCGTGGTTATGTTTGACGATCTTAAAGTAGCTAAAAAGGTAGAAAAGGTGACAGCAAAAGCTAGAAGGATGCTTGGGTGCATTCGGAGAGGAATGGCTAGCAGAAAAAAGGAGGTGATAGTGCCTCTGTATAAGTGTTTGGTGCGACCCCATTTGGACTATTGTGTGCAATTCTGGAGACTGCACCTTCAAAGGGATATAAACAGGATGGAGTCAGTACAGAGGGTGGCTACTGAAATGGTTAGTGGTCTTCATTATCAAGCATATGAGGACAGACTTAAGGATCTTAATATGTACACCTTAGAGGAAAGGCGGGATAGAGGTGATATTATTGAGACATTTAAATACCCCTGTGGCATAAATGCACAGGGAGGTGAGCCTCTTTCAATTGAAAGCAAGTTCTGCTACAAGGGGACATGGGATGAGGGTGAAAGGGGATAGATTCAGGAGTGATATGCGGAAATATTTCTTTACAGAAAGAGTGATGGATCCATGGAATAGTCTCCCAGTGGAGGTAGTAGAGATGAGGACAGTATCTGAATTCAAAAAAGCATGGGACAAACACAGAGGATCTCTAAAGGAAAAAAGGGGACTGCTGTAGTTTCTGATATGAAAGGACAGACTAGATAGGCCATGTGGTCTTTTTCTGTTGGCATTTTTCTCTGTTTCTATGCTGGGAGGGCACTCTCACTCTGACTGAGCAGTGACCATGGCATGGCTATATATCCACATAGTGCTATATAGTGTCTGGTTTTAGTGATTTTTATTTATTTATTTACATTCTCTTATATACTGTGCTATTCTGCATCAGTGCGGTTTACATTGAACAGGGCATTATAACTTGGAGATAACTATTTTACAGGGAATATGGGCTATGGAGGGTTAAGTGGCTTGCCCAAGACCACCTGTGGGACTAGAAACCCCAGTCCTTCCAGCCCAAGGTTGCTGTCCTCTAGTGGGATTTGAACCCCTGACCTTCCAGTCTGAAGTACCTTGCCCCAACCACTAGGCCACTCCTCCTGTGGGTGCACCTCCTATTCTGGGGGGCCTAATCACTGAACCATCTGCTAGGTGCACATGCAATGTGTACTGACGAGCGGACTGTCCGCAATTGGTATGTGCATGGCTAGAAAATCCTGGGTGTGCAGCAAGTGCAGTCTGACTGTTTTTGCTGTGGGTGAATGATAGACCTAGGTGGTTGGGGAGTGAGGTTTTCCAGGCCTTCTCCCAGTGGTACTGGTAGGGCCAGCAGGATACTGTTAACAACCCTGTGCAAGTCTAGATGCCCCCCCCCCCCCCAGGTAGTTGGCCACCATGGCTTCTGCATTGTAACACTGGGTACTGACATGCACTGTTCTAGGTGGGTCCCTGTCCAACAGGGCCAGAGCAAGATGTAATTGGCACATACTGCAGGACACAAGATGACACTGCAAACAATATCACACTGCAAACAATACCTGCTTCACACTAGTAATGATGGGGATCTGCAACATGGGCGGCAGAGACCATCTCTTACACTGCAGGCACTGGGGACCTGATGCTAGGCACCCATCCTTACCCTCAAGATAACTGCAGAAACAGCTCAGTAGCACAATTTATAGCTGCTCTGTGCTTGTATCCCACACTGTCAGTGCATCTTAATGTTAATGTTTATTGTAAACCGAGCTGAATTTGAAAAGCACGGTATAGAAAAGACTTTAAATAAATAAATAAATAAAATCTTACTGAGCTGAGGTGATAGATAAGTGCATTCTTCATTTGGTGATCAGCTGTAGACTGCTGTTCTGCATGTGCACTGCATCATGGGTACTGGTGAGGCTACTCTATGCCAGCAAACACAGCAAACATTTTAGGCAGTGATCTGCAGTCTCTTTGTATCCAGCCATTGCCATGCAGAGAGGGGTGGAGGTGTAGCCTACTGGTTAGTGCAGGGTCTCCGTACACAGAGGGCAGGGGTTCAAGTCCTACTTGTTCTTTTTTGTGACTGTTCTACTTGGATCAGTTTCATGCCTGTAACAGTCAGAGCTCTGCAGATCAGTGCTGCCAGCCCATACCACCCTCTCCTCAGCCGCCATCCATCCTTCAGCCCATCTGTCTGCCTCTGTCAGCTGTGTACAGTCCTGTCTTCTTGTACAGGCTGCTACTACATGATCTACACTGGTACTCTTTTCCACATTATGGCTCTTCGTGCTCGCCTCTCCTGTGCCTGATCTGCATGTAACCACTACTACTCTGTCCTCCTGTCGCTGCAAACATCCTGCTGCTTCTGCCTCTGCTGTGGGACACATCTTCCCTAACTTATGCCACACACTGTCATTGAAGCACTTAACATTGGCATCATCCTGTGCATCGGTGCACATGCTCATCCGCTTTTCTGGTTGCCACATAGGGTGCCCATTGACATGGCAGGTCCATCAACCTGTCCTTCCTTCCATCACCTTTATATTGACATTCCTTGGTGCTCTATCCTGCGTTTGGGTTATAGTAATTTTCCTGCCTTAAGGTGCATGCTTTCCACCTTAGGGCGCCTTGTCTCTCCTTAGGACGCCATATCTCATGTTCAGACGCCTTATCTCCTGTTCAGATGTCTTATCTCATGTTCAGACACCTTATCTCCTGTTAAAATGCCTTATCTCCTGTTAAGATGCCTTATCTCCTGTTAAGATGCCTTAATCTCATGTTCAGATGCCTTAACTCCTGTTAAGGTGCTTTATCACCTCTTCAGACGTCTTATCTCTTGTTAAGGCACTTTATCACCTCTTCAGATGCCTTATCTCTTGTTAAGGTGCTTTATCACCTCTTCAGATGCCTTATCTCCTGTTAAGGCACTTTATCACCTCTTCAGATGCCTTATCTCCTGTTAAGGCACTCTATCACCTCTTCAGATGCCTTATCTCATGTTAAGATGCCTTATCTTCTGTTAAGGCGCTTTATCACCTCTTCAGATGCCTTATCTCATGTTAAGGCACTTTATCACCTCTTCAGATGCCTTATCTCCTGTTAACCATAGATCAGGAACAAAACAATCAATCCAACAAAAGCCTGAACTATAATGGTGAAAATTTCTTTTTGTCGGAGCTGCCACGTCAAAAGTAGGCGGAATGAAATCCAACCTCTCGCTGCGGCTTCTCCTTTTAATACATTTTCTATCAAGTGAGCAAAAGAACAACACTTAACTTAGTTTTTCTTGAGGCTTCTCCGAGCTTGAAAACAACAGAGGAATTTACAAAGGATGACATGTCACGTTTCGGGTCTATCAAAAAAGACCCTGCTTCAGGTTAAATAAATTCCCCACTCTTAAAAGATTCAGTTGAAAATAAATTATTTATTAGTCATTTTCCTGCCTTAAGGTGCATGCTTTCCACCTTAGGGCACCTTGTCTCTCCTTAGGATTCAGGATTATTTAGGTGGAGGAAATTTGAAGACATCCAGTCATGAATAAGGGCGAGACAGGCATTAAGTGGGGCGATGTCGGGGGAGGAAGAGCTGGTACGCTGGAGAAGAATAATATCCTCTGTGTAATAATATGTGGAAATATCGGTTTGTTGTATGAGGAGGGCAAGTGGGGCTAGAAAGATATTGAAAAGAAGGGGCGATAGGACAGAACCATGGGGGACACCACAGGTCAGAGGCAGGGAGAGTGAAGCAGAAGTGTGGGGACAAAACAGAAAAAGAACGAGCAGTCAGAAAAGACTGAAACTATCTCCATTGAACACCGGAAATGCCAAAGGCAGAAAGGTGCTGAAGAAGGGTGCAGTGATCAACTAGATCGAAAGCAGCAGAAAGATTCAAAGAAACAATGAGAGTAAAGTCATTATGATCATTAGTAGAATGGAGCTCGTTCAAGAGAGAAAGAAGGATAGACTCTGTGCTGTGGCCTGCCCGAAAGCCAGATTGCCGAGGATGACAGGTGTTGGTAGAAATGAGGTGAGAGGACAGCTGTGCAAAAATGAATCGCTCAAGAAGTTTAGAGAGAAAGGAAAGCTTAGAGACAGGATGGCAGTTAGGCAAGAATAGAGGGGTCAAGGGCAGGTTTCTTGAGGAGGGGACAAACAAGAGCATGCTTCCATGGGGAGGGAAAGCAATCTGTAGAAAGACTAGCATTAAGCATTGAGAAAAGATGGGGAAGAAGAGTAAGAGAAGGCTCAAGAAGCCACTTAGAAGAAATTGGATCTAGTGAACAGCAGGTCTTCCTGGAGGAAGAGATACCCTTAGTTAATTCAGAGGTGGTGATTGGCTGAAAAGAGTAGCAGATATGGGGAAAGAGAGGTACTGAGGGCAACAAGGCCGGGAGTGAGGATGGAGTAGGTGAAAGAGGAGACGGGCAGGAAGGAAGGGCCAAACGAATGGCCAGGATCTTATTTGAGAAAAAATTAGCCTATCTAGTAGGGTCAGGGACCGAGGATGGGGTTGTAGGGGTAGTGGATGGAGTAGAGAGAGAACAAAGTACAGAGTAAAGCTGTCTAGAGGAATTTGAGGATGTGAGACTCAGACTGGAAAAGTAAGCCTGCTTAGCCAAGTGAACAGGCTTGGCCAAGTGAATTGAAGATCGATACTCTCGGTGACACTGGTGATAAACGTGAAGACTGTGGGGGGGAAGGGTGTGCATGCCAAGCATGTGTGTCATGGCAAAGATATATGCGCTGGATACAAAGTCATGGGTGGTACCAGGGGTGATGGGTAGAAGGATGTGAAACCGGGAAAGAGAGGGGGAGCCAAAAATTCAAGGGCAGTTGAGAGGACATTGTTTTGGGTGTGAGCCTGAGAATCAGGGGATAAGAGGGGAAAATCCGGAGGAAAAATCTGGTCAGCGGAAGGAAAGTTCTGGAAAGTAAGGGGTGTGATCTGCCATTGTGGCTGGAAAGACTGGGGAGGAAAGAAAGGGGGCAGGTCAGGTGAGGTAGCTGAATGGCAAAGAGGATACAGAAGTGATCTGACCATGGGAGCTGGAAGGATAAAGGGGATATGGGCGCAACAGGGAAAGGGGAAGGGATGATAAGAAGATCAAGGGTATACCAAGCTGGGTGGGTGGGAAAAGAGATGTGATGATGAAGAGATCCTCCAGAAGAGAGGCAAAGGCCTTGTCCCTAGGGTGCAGAGGTGGGTCAAAATGAAGATTAAAGTCTTTAAGGACTACAAAAAGGAGCTGCTACTTCTGGAGAGAGATCTGCAATTGTAAGTATTTACCTCTGGGAATTTTTCTAAATCTTGGTGAAAAAGGAATTCTTTAGATTAAAGCTGATTAATCTGTGAATCCAGTGTATTTGTTAAATCAGTCAGGACCTAGTATCAGCAAATAGCTTTTATTTAAATTAAAAACTCAACGGGTAGCTTTAAGTTTAAGTTTAAAACCCAGCAGAGAGCTTTTAGTTTAAATGTAATACTCAGTCAGGGCCTAATAGCAGCAAAGAACTTTCAGTTTAAATTTAAAACACAGCAGAGAGCTTTCTTGTTAAATTTAGAACCCAGCAGAGAGCTTCTAGTTTAAATTTAATACTTAGTCAGAGCCTGGCATCAGCAAAGAGCTTTAATTTTATTGTAAATCATTTTTATTGGGTTATATGTGTGTACAATCAAAGGCACTTCACCAATTACAGTTCATACAGTAAACAGCGAAAAACCGGCTGTCGTTTCCAGACAATAGCTGCAGACCCCGGTCTCGCATAGCAATATTAACAGTAGTCTAGCTCATCATGCAATAAGTAATATAGTATACAACATCAACAGCAAATGAGCCAATGCCCATACCCAATAAAGACCCAGTCCCCACCCCCCCAAGGTAACTCCCCCCCTGTATCCCTTCCTAACCTGCGCTCTCTCTCATCACCAACCCCTCCAGACAACCACGCTCAAACCCAGAATCAATCAGTCAAAAACTCATAAGCTCCCGCTCACCTCCTCTACCAGGAGAGGCTCCAGCAGAGCATTCCCAGGTACTCCTTGACAGAGTTTCTCCCACTCTGCATATTTCTTGCCTCCCAACATTTGGGCTGTGCGCAATTCATGACTTTTTAGGCCCAGCAGACCCCAGGACCACTCCTCCATCCGGGGGGGCTTATCATCTATCCAATGTCTAAGGATACAGTGTTTCGCTATGAGAAAGCCACGATCATATAATTTACTAGCATGTGGGTCAAGAGCCTCAACCCATCCTCGCTCCCCCTCAGTAGTCTCACCCCCCATCCTACTACCACTGGTGGAGGCAGAAGCGCCTATGCAGGGCACGCCAAGTAAACACCACTCTGGAGTTAAGCCCCCTGGACCAGGCCTCCAGGTCCATAGCAAATCTCGCACTCCCCGCCAAAAGTATTGTATATGCGGGCATTCCCAAAAACAATGCAGTAATGTGCAGACCCACAGAGCTGACACACATCCGTCGAGAGTATTCCCATCCGAGCCGCCCAAACATTGGGCACATATGCTCGCCATAATAGCTTATACTGGGTTTCCTGGAATCTAATGGATTCAGAGATGCCTCGGACCTTCTTAAAGGCCTCCTGTAAATCATAGACATTAACCTGTAGACCCCCCTCCTGACTCCATTTGTGGGCCAGCAACTCTAGCGGACCCAGGTCCCCCCTGGGATGCCACTCTGCGCGGATAGTATTCAAAGAAAAAGTCTGGTCGGCTTCTGATAGAAAATCCCACACCCCCAGATTACCCTGCCATAATCCATGTTTCTGTTGTAGCATTTGGATATAGTGTCTCGCCTGTAAGTAAAAATAAAACGAAGTAGGCGCGAGCTGATATCGTCCTGCCAATGACTGGAATGCGTCCGTCCCCCCAAGGTTCTGCATACGTAGTTGTCCAATATACCCCAGACGAGATGCTACCCAGCTCACCGGCATACCGCCTCGCCGCCCTGGCTCAAAGTCCGGATTGTCTTTCAGCGGAAGACAATCCATGGCAGCCCAGGAAAGTCCCTTCTTTTGGCACAAAAATCTCCAGGCTTGTCTAATCGCCCCTAAATAGATCGAATCCCTCCAGGGTTTTGGGAGAGCCTTACCCTTACAATGCAACAAGTAAGCCGCGCTATCAGGGTGTGACATCCAGATGACCAAATGCCGTGGAAGCACGTGTTGTGTTCCCAAAATCAAATCCCTGAGGGGTCTGAGCAAACAAAGGAAATTATAATCCCGCACCGAAAAAAGACCCAACCCCCCTTCTGCCCGAGCACTCATCAACACGGCAACCGGAATCCTTGACTTCCTCCCTTTCCATAGAAATCGCACAATGTGCCTCTGCAAAAACAAAACATCTCTACGCAGCAACCATATGGGCAGGTGTCGCAACAGGTACATCCATCGTGGCACCTCCATCATCTGGAATAAGGCTATCCGCCCCATGAGCGAAAGTGGCAGATCTTTCCATTTCTGTAGAGTTGCCGCAGTCCTAGCAAGCATCGGTCTGATATTGACAGAATAAAGTTTCGACACATGATCCGGAATCTGAATTCCCAAGTAATGAAATTCTCCCTGAGCCCAAACCAGTGGAAACTGCCCCCGCCAGAGCCGCCGTGCCTTACCGCCCACATCCAAAGGCATGGATTTACTGACATTAACTCGAAGTCCCGTGAAAGTGCCAAATCTCTCAATAATTCCCAAAGCCTGCTCCAAGGAGTTCTGCGGATTACACAGACATAGCAGCATATCATCTGCAAAAGCGCTAACCTTAATACCCCCGTTCGGCCATTCTACACCCCGAACCCCCTCCGCCCGAAGAAGCGCAAGCAGCAAAGGCTCCAATTGTAAAACAAAAAGCAGAGGCGACAGAGGGCAGCCCTACGCAGCACAAACGGCTGGGCTCGAGTCCCACCGCTTGTTACACAGGCTAGCGGATGAGCGTAAAGCGCCCTCACCCAATCCAAAAAGGCTCCGTCAAAGCCAAATCTCTGCAATACCTCAAACATATAAGACCACGACACCCGATCAAAAGCCTTCTCCGCATCGAGGCTTACTAAAATCAAGGGCAACTCCTGCGTCAGACACTTTTCCATGGCTAGTAACACTTTGCTAATATTGGGGAATGCTCCTCTACCCCTCACAAACCCCGATTGGTGATCCCCAACCAAGCGGGGTAAGAACTTCTGCAACCTCGCCGCTAGAACCGATGCCACCACCTTCATATCATAGTTGATTAATGAGATGGGTCGATAAGATGCGGGATCCTCCAGATCCCGGCCTTTTTTAGGTATGATAGTGATGGCTGCCATCCGCATATCTCTAGGGAATAAGCCTGAGTCCCGTGTTTCCTGGTAGAGAGCTGCTAAAGTAGGAGCAACGTGGGTCATTAAAATCTTAAAAAATTTGGATCCATATCCATCCGGCCCCGGAGCCTTATGGGGTTTCCCCTTTTTTATCACGGTCTGTATTTCCGCTACCGTGATATCCGCATTAAGCTCTTGCAGGTCCTCTGCTGTCAAGCGCGGTAGCGGGACATCCTCCAAAAACTCCCGCTCCCTCTCCCTATCTTCCATATCAGGCGTGTAGAGCTCTTGGTAATACTGACTGAAGACTTGTACAATCTGAGTAAGCTCCGAGTGATACTGCCCCTGTTTATCCCTAATCCGTACCACGCCCTGGATGCCACCTCGTGGCTTCACCAAACGCGCCAGCAGCCTCCCTGTTCGCTCCCCATAGCGAAATAACTGATGTTTATAATATTGCAGCGAGTAAACCGCCCGTTCATGCAGCACCTCATTTAACGCTTTTTGCGCCTCTAAATACTCTGGGAACCTACCCGGATGGAGTAGAAAGTGCCTTTTGGCCTCCTGCAGTTTAGAGGCCAATTCCAAGAGCCGGCTATTAAGCAGTTTCCTCTCTTTAGCTACATAAGCTATGATATGCCCTCTCAACACTGCTTTCCCCGCCTCCCAAAATGTTGCTACCGTAACATCGCCCATATCATTCAGCATCAAATATTCCTCCCATTGCTGTATCAGGTATTTCCAAAAATCCTCCTTCTTCCAGAGATAACCAGGAAACGACCATTTGGCAGCTCCAGAAGACCGCAGGCGCCACTCCAGGGCCACCTTAGCATGATCTGAAATTACCAAGGGTTCAATCTCTACCACAGCCACTTTTTCCAGGCTTTCTCGAGAGATCAATATATAATCTATCCTAGACCAGGTCTGGTGGACTCTCGACAGATGTGTGTAATCCCGCTCCACCCCATGCAGGGTCCTCCACGAGTCAATCAAACCCCCCATATGACAGAGATAACCCACTCCTTTATTTTTATGCCATGCCCCGCTAGGTCCCCCCACTCGGGATTTATCTAACGTTGGATCATGGGGACAATTGAAGTCACCCGCCAGTATCAACGGTATCTTCGGCGCCCCTAGTACTTTATTCAAAATGAGCTTAAAGAATTGGTGATCATAAGTATTGGGGGCATAGATGTTCCCAAGAAGCAGCTCCTCCCCTTGTATTTTTGCGTGTAAGAAGAAAAATCTACCTTGTGGGTCGGCTTCCTCTTTAAGAACCTCAACTGAGAGGCCCCTTTTCACCAGGATGGCCACTCCACACTTCCGTGTCCCCGCAGAGGCCGCAAAAACCTGTCCCACCCAATCTTTTTTAAGCTTGGCGTGCTCTGCGGCACTTAAATGCGTCTCCTGCAGTAAGGCAATTTGCACATGTCCCCTCTTTAAGGCCTGTAAAATCTTCGTCCTTTTAACAGGAGTATTGACCCCTCCTACATTCCAGGAGACCAGCTTTAGTGCATCTCTCATTCACTCAGTACTCGCACTGTTCTACTAGCAGGATGATCCATCCACATCACAAGCCCTGGATCACCCAGCCTCAACCCAGGGTTAAACAGTAGCCTAGGGCCCCCCCAGCCATGGGGCAGAGCACCCCCAAAGTATGTGAGGAAAGCAACGAGCCCATTACTATAACTCCACGTTCGAGCAACAGACATGCGGCACACACTCCCCATCCAAACAAGGCAATCCCCCCCACCCACTCCTCCCTCCCTGTTCCCCTCCCCTCCCCCTCCCCCCCACCTCCCCCTCCCCTTACTATCTATCCCTTTCCCTAACAAGTAAAAACCCAACAATCTATGCCTCAGCACTGTCCGCTGAGGTAGAACCCACTAGATGCAACAGGGCCTTCCCGGGCCTCGTCCAAAGTCAGGAACACCCCCTTCCCAACCACTCAAATGATTTAACATATATCAACAGGTAGTAACAGTGGGACACAGCAAACATAACTCGTAGCCAATGGAACAACATGACCCGAGCATAATACCCCAATAAAGATATAACAACTCCCCATTTCTGTGTTTTCAGATAAGTAAGAAATCCACCAGCTACCCCATACTGCGATTGTGCATTCGCTTTCTTCTCTCGTCCATTGGGCTGAATTCACTGCCAGCTGTTCATGTCAGCGGGTTATCCATGATAGAATTCACCGGCAGGCTCTCTACAAATTGCTTCGCTGCTGACAGTGAGTCGAATGCAAAGTTTTTCCCCAGATGCGTTACTCGAAGTGTTGCTGGGAAAGCCAGGGTAAAACGCATCTGCCGTTTAAACAAAACGTCACACAGTGGTGTAAATTCTTTCCTCTTCTGTGCCACCACATTGGAGTAATCTTGAAATATTAGAATTTTACTATTATCCAACTGTAAGTCCCGGTGGCGTCAGAACGCTTGCAAAATTTGCATCTTGTGCTGAAAGTTGAGGAGTCGCATGATGACTACGCGGGGCCGCTGCTGCTCCTCTCTCCGCGGCCCAATCCGATGTGCTCGCTCAATGTCCAGTTTTCCCGCCAGCGCAGTGAGGCCCAAGGTTTTAGGCAACCAGTCTCCCATAAACTGTACTAGACCGCTCTCCTTATAGGATTCTGGAATGCCTACCACTCGGAGATTATTTCTACGCGAGCGGTTTTCCAAATCGTCCACCTTGGCCTGGAGGGCCTCCAGCTGCTTGCTGTATACTTTCCTTTCGTGCTCACGCTGCCCCTCCTCATCCTCAATCGCCGAAACGTGGTGTTCCAATTCGTCCACTCTCTTGCCCATATCTGAAATAGTCTCAGCCAAGTTCTCAAGCTTTTGCAGCACTAAGTCAAACTTTGGCTCCAAAAACCTTGCCACCTCTTTAGCCAAGTCCTCCGTGCCAGATTCAACACTCTCCACCCCGGGGGAAGCTGGCGACACTAGTGTGGTCATGCAGGCCCCAGATTTGCCCAGCTTATCTTTGTCCTTTTTCGGGGCTGCCGCCAGCGTACCGTCCGCCCTAGAGCTCCTTTTCATGTCTCATGATATTCCTCAGCCTCCGGTTGTAATTAATAGTAGTTGGGGTGTTTTATATGCGGTTAATCAGTCAATTCGCCCAGAATGGCCCCGGAGCAAGCAGTCCCACGACCTGCTCACTCACGCATCACGTGGTTCTCAGAACTTTAATTTTAATCAAATCAGAGTATAACTTAGCATAAAAGGAAAAAACAGAGTCAGTATTCTTTGAGCAATAAATTATTTCTAGAGACCTTTACAAAGAGGCCTTCTAGATACAGGGCAAGAGACCTGTGAAATTGTTTTAAATAGGTGTTAAAGCCAAGTGACAGATCAAAGGGCCATTTTGAAAGACTCCCTCTATCCAAGCAAGGGCTGTGTGAATCACCCAGGAAATTCGTTACAGATTACCTTTGAAGCACAGGACAGGGTACTGTGTGTTGTTGTTGTTGTTGTTAAGTGCCGTCGAGTTGGAGTCGACTCATGGCGACCCTCTGGATAGCTATCCTAAATTGTGTTCGATCTGCAGTCAGGCGGCTCATTGTTGACAGACTGGTACCCGTAACTGCTGTTATTGTATCGATCCATCTCATTGCTGGCCTTCCTCTTTTGCGTTGACCTTCTATGTTGCCAAGCATGATGTCTTTCTCTAATGATCTCTCTCTCCGCATGATGTGTCCAAAGTATGAAAGTCGAAGTCTTGTCATCTGAGCTTCTAAAGAAAGCTTAGGTGTGATCTCCTCTAGTACAGACTGGTTTGTTCTTCGGGCAGTCCATGGTATACACAGTATTCGCCGCCAGCACCATAATTCAAAGGCATCAATTTTCTTCCTGTCTATCTTTTTCACTGTCCAGCTTTCACATCCATATGATGTTATTGAAAATACCATGGCTTAAACAAGTCGAATCTTTGTATGGAGAGAGACATCTCTGCTCTTGAGAATCTTATCTAGGTCTTTCATAGCCATTCTGCCCAGAGCAATGCGTCGACTGTGTAGCAGCCAGTTTTTAATAAGTGTTCTTACCCTCCCTTCCACCCCGACACGCACCCACCCCTGAGATAATCGTACCTTTATAGGTGCTTAAATCTCTTAAAGGAAAGGAGGTGCCATATTCACTCTCAGGTGCAACATTATCCTCATCAGGCATACATTAACGACCTGATATTAATTAAACTTCAGGTAAACAAAGTACATTAAAAATATTATGTACAGTTTTATTAGTATAAGTATCTCTAGCAAGCCTTAGTAAGTAAAGAACTTAAATATCTAAATACAACCTTAAAACTAAGATGCAGACAGCAGTCCAGCAGCGAGATGGGGGTTTTCCAGTCTTTTGCATTGAGTGTCACATGTATGATTTTCTCCCAGTTGGTCAGGGGTCTTACGTGTGTACAAGGTGCAAGGAGCTCTTTGCTCTCAGGGAACGAGTCCGATCTCTGGAGGCTAGAGTAGCAAACTTGAAGGACATAAGGAAGACAGAGAGGTACATAGATGAGACCTACAGGGACATAGTACTGAAGTCCCCCCTCCAGTCTGGCAGTATCCCTGTTGACATGGAGGAGAGAGGTCACGTGATAGGAGAGCATCACCCTGGTGTGGCAGAAAGTGATCCTGTAGCTAGGACCTGTCCTCCAGGTGATGTAAAACTCTCTCGCACTGAGGAGGTTTCTCCAGGGCCATGTGTCCACAAGGAAATGATTAGGACAGCCATTATAGTTGGTGATTTGATCATTAGGCATGTAGATAGCTGGGTGGCTGGTGGATGTGAGGATCACTTGGTAATATGCCTGCCTGGTGCGAAGGTAGCGGACCTCATGCACCACCTAGATAAGGTTTTAGATAGTGCTGGGGAGGAGTCTGCTGTCTTGTTATATGTTGGAACCAATGACATAGGAAAGTGTGGTAGGGAGGTTCTGGAGGCAAAATTAAGGCTTTTAGGTAGGAAGTTGAAATCCAGAACTTCCAGGGTAGCATTCTCCGAAAAGCTTCCTGCTCCAAGCACAGGACCCAAAAGGCAGGCAGAGCTCCGGAGTCTCCATGTGTGGATGAGACAATGGTGGAGGATGAGGGTTTTGGATTTGTTTGGAACTGAGGAACATTCTGGGGAAAGGAGGGGCTCTTCCAAAAGGATGGGCTCCACCTTAAGTGAATGGAACCAGACTGCTGGCATTGACCTTTAAAAAGGAGATAGAGCAAATTTTAAACTAGCTAATAGGAGAAAGCCGAGAGTCTCCCAAGGGCGCATGATTTGGAACAATGTATCCTTGAAAGATACTAGCAAAAGACTGAAGTTAGGGCATATCAGTAGAGAGATTCCAGTAAAGACAAAAGTAGCCCAAATACCCTTGAGTACAGAGCATAGAGAGCTTAAAGATTCCAAATTACCCCTGCCTA
The DNA here is from genome assembly GCA_033557465.1 of Ichthyophis bannanicus. Taxonomy (NCBI): domain Eukaryota; kingdom Metazoa; phylum Chordata; class Amphibia; order Gymnophiona; family Ichthyophiidae; genus Ichthyophis; species Ichthyophis bannanicus. The sequence goes on along the minus strand of CM066031.1, from coordinate 914,270,376 downwards.
CTGATTGTCAGATTAATATGAATAAAATACAGCCTCTAAAATGCTTGTATGCAAATGCTAGAAGTCTAAAAAATAAGATGGGAGAGTTAGAATATCTAGCACTAAATGAGAGGTTAGATATGATTGGTATCTCAGAGACATGGTGGAAGGAGGACAACCAGTGGGACACTGTGATTCCTGGGTACAAACTATATCGTAATGATAGAGCTGATCAAATTGGTGGAGGGGTTGCGCTCTATGTTAGAGAGGGCATTGAGTCAGAATGGATTAAAGTTTTGCAGGAAATAAAATTTGCTGTAGAATCTCTATGGATTGAAATTCCATGTAAAAAGGGGAAGGCGATGGCAGTGGGGGTGTACTATCAACTGCTTGGCCAGAATGAACAAGTGGATGATGAAATGCTCAAAGAAATCAGGGAAGCTAACAAAATAATAGTAATAGCACAGTAATAATAATGGGTGATTTCAATTACCCCGGTATTTGCTGGGTCAGTGTCACAGCAGGATATGCTAGGGAGATAAAGTTCCTAGATGAAATAAATGAATGCTTCTTCTAGCAGTTGGTTCACAAACCAACCAGAGGGGAAGCCATTTTGGACCTAGCCCTTAGTGGAACACCAGATTTGATGCAAGAGATAAGGATGTTGGGGCCACTTGGCAATAGTGATCATGGCATGATTGCATTTGATTTAATTAATGGAGAATGTATGGTAAGGAAATCCACAGTACTATCTTTTAACTTTTGAAAGTGAGACTATGATAAAATGAGGAAAATAGTTAAGAAAAAACTAAAAGGAGCAGTTGCAAAGGATAAAGACATCAATCTTGAGTGTTGTTTAAAAATACTATCTTGGAAGCCCAGACCAGCTGTATTCCACGCTTTAAGAAAAGTGGAAGGAAGTCCAAAAAACTGCCAGCATGGTTTAAAGGTGAGGTCACAGAGGCTGTTGTTGCCAAAAAAGCATCTTTCAGGAAATGGAAAAAAGAGCCAAATGACGAAAACTGGAAACAGCACAAGCACTGGCAAGTTAAATGCAAAGCACTGATAAAGCAAATAAAAAGAGAATTTGAGAAGAAGCTTGCTGTGGAAGCAAAAATACATAATAAAGACTTTTTCAAGTACATTCATAGCAAAAATTCTGTGAGAGAGTCAGTTGGACCATTAGATGATAGAGGGGTAAAAGGGGCACTAAGAGGGGACAAGGCCATAGCGGAGAGACTGAATGAATTCTTTGCTTCGGTCTTTACTGAGGAAGATGTAGTGATGTTACCGATGACTGAAGTGGTATTTAAAGGTGAAACTGCATAAGAATTGAAAGAAATATCAATACACTGAGAAGATGTATTACAACTATTTGATAAACTGAAGAGTAGCAAATCACCTGGACGGGATAGTATTTATACAAGGATGTTGAAAGAACTGAAATATGAGATTGCTGACCTGCTATTAGTAATCTGTGAACTATCATTAAAATCATCTGTAAGATTGGAGGATGGCCAATGTAACACCAATTTTTAAAAAGGGTTCCAGAAGGTGATCTGGGAAACCACAGACCGGTGAGCCTGACGTCAGTACCAGGAAAAATGATAGAAACCATCATAAAGAACAAAATTACTCAACATGTAGATAGTCATGGCCTAATGGGAGACAGCCAACATGGCTTTAGAAAAGGAAGATCTTGTCTTACTAATCTTATATTTTTTGAAGGTGTGAATAAACAGGTAGACAAAGGTGAGTCGGTTGATATAGTGTATCTGGACTTTCAGAAAGCCTTTGACAAGGTCCCTCACTGGATCAGGAACTGGTTAAAAGATAGAAAGTAGAAGATAGGGCTTATGGCCATTTTCCCAATGGCGAAAGGAATGGAAAATAAAACAAAGGATATTATAATGCCTCTGTATCATTCAATTGTGCGACCGCACCTTGAATATTATGTGCAATTCTGGTCGCCGTATCTTAAAAAGGATACAGCGTTATTAGAAAAGATAAAGAGAGGAGCCACCAACATGGTAAAGGGGATGGAAGGATACTCCTCTGAAGGGAGGCTAAAAATGTTACTGCTCTTCAACCTGAAAAGAGACAACTGAGGGGAGATATGATAGAGGTCTATAAATTAATGAATGGAGTGGAATGGGGAAACGTAAATTGATTGTTTATGTCATCAGAATGTAGAAAGACTTGGGGACAAGCAAAGAAGCTACAGCTAATATATACAAATTTAAGCTAATATACATCTATTTAAGACTAATAAGATAAAATGTTTTTTTCACTCAACATATAATGAAACTCTGGAATTTGTTACCGGAGGATGTAGTAAAAGCCGTTAATGTAGCTGGATTTAAAAAAGGTTTGGACAGGTTCCTGGAGGAAAGGTCCATAAACCATTATTAAAAGGGACCCAGGCTATCACTGCTTGACCCAATACAAGCATTGTGGAACCTGTGTCTTTTGGAGAAACTGCTAAGTACTTATGACATAGATTGGCCACTGTTGGAAATTTGATACTGGGCTTGATGGACTTGGTCTGAACCAGAATGGTATATCTTATGTTCTTAAAACATAGCCACACCAGAGGAATCTTCTTTCTCTGCTCCTTCTCTGTGTTGCCTGCTGTTTGAGGAGGTTTCCCCTCCCTTCTGGTTCCTGGATGGTCTAACTGCCTGAGGTTGTGTTCAGTCAAGGTCCACCTGTCTGTAATAGCTTTTGATAATTCTAAAGGGTTTGGTAATGAACCTGCGGCCAGACCAGTGACCAAGAGGTCAGAATGGTAAAATGGATCATGAAGCAGAGTGTCACATTCCCATAAGGGCAATTTTCAAAGACAATTCTGCAGGTAAAAAGCATTATATCCATCTCATGTAAATTGGCAATCTGAAAGTTGCCTTTCTTCACTGTGGCTAAAATTCTCCATGTTATACCATAATTTGTTTATTTTAGCTGCACTGAAAGAAGGAATTTGCAGGGGCATATTTGATCAAGGGGAGGAATAATAATGGTAGAATACATTTTTAAACCCATGTGTATTATTTTCCATTCAAACAGTGCCCATGCAAATATCAAGTGTAAATGTCTATGGTACTTTGTATTTGTAGTATTTTTTCACATGGATGGCGGGGCACGGCAAGAAACACAGATAACCCGTATAAGCACAGCAGTATCTCGACTGCCCGGCGGGTTTGAAACTAACCTCATCAACATCATCTGAAAAAGATCTCCGTCTTCTTCAAACCTCCAGCTGGAGCGCACCTATGGCAGACCTCGCTCTCACATTGAACCAAGCCACCTACCGATCACAGCAAGTATACCACTCCTAAAACACTGACTATAAATGAGTCTTCCAGCACATCCATCTAAGCCAATATCAATATTCTCCTATGGTCACACATATCCTATGATCTGTAGCCTCATATACTGTTGTCAGTAGCCTATATAACCTTGTTGATAGTACCTATACTGTTGTCAGTAGACTATATAATATCAATATTCTCCTATGGTCTCACATATCCTATGATCTGTAGCCTCATATACTGTTGTCAGTAGCTTATATAACCTTGTTGATAGTACCTATACTGTTGTCAGTAGACTATATAATATCAATATTCTCCTATGGTCTCACATATCCTATGATCTGTAGCCTCATATACTGTTGTCAGTAGCTTATATAACCTTGTTGATAGTACCTATACTGTTGTCAGTAGACTATATAACACTGTCAATAGCTTCTTATACTGTGGTCAGTAGCATCATATACCGTTGTCCATTGCCATACTGTTTTGTGTCTCACTACCGTACTCTCTGTCCTGCTATTGCACTATACTGCAACATATCTACAGTACTTCGCACACAACAGGAACTCGCAAAATGGCCCTCCAACTCTTCGCCCTTATCAGCTTTTTCCTACTTACTCACTGGCTCGGAACCTCCCAAGCCCTTTACATATCTCATGGAACTATCCCCATCTTAAATAGCCATGGAAAAAGGTGGTCTGGACCCCCATACTCCCACCCAGGAAGTGACACCTACACACGCCGCTCCCATTTGATACACATAGCACTCCAGCTACCCAATACACCCACCCAGGAAGAACCTCCGAAATACCGACCCCTAAGATGTGCCATCATAAATGCACGTTCTATTCGCAAAAAATGGCCTGTGGTTCTTGAAACAATTTCCCGCTATGACCTAGAGATACTCATGATCACAGAAACCTGGCTATCAGCGGAAGATAACGTTCTCATCAACCAACTTCTGCCACCCAATTTCGCCATACACACAAGACATAGAGAAAACAAAAAAAGGAGGGGGTGCTCATAGTATCCAAATCGGACCTTAACTTCCACATAACAGATTCCTCTAGCTCAAACAATCTAGACATACTCTCCATTACAAACCAGCAAATCTCCCTCAACCTCTTATACAGGACACCGTCCACGTCTCCAGATGACCTCCCAACCATTATTGACCTTACTGCCAGCACCCTCAATCCCAATAAACCAAATTGGATAATGGGTGACTTCAATCTCCCATCGTTATCCCAAAACCACGCAATTGCCTTCCTTGGTGCTATGGAAGACATGGGACTCAAGCAAATTATCAATAAACCCACTCATATAAAGGGAAACATTCTGGATTTGGTATTTGCTCCTCAGACAGTCTTTGAACAAAACCACAACCTACCAATATCAATCGTTGATGTACCCTGGTCAGACCACAAACTGATCATTTTCCAGATCCCCATCATCAATGAGAAGCTGCACAGAAGCCAAAACATGCACAGCACATCACAGACGCCCACAAGAAGATTTAGACCATTTAACAGGGAACACATCTTGGCTGAGACCCAATCACTCCTCAACAAAACCATACCAGACCTCGACGAACTAATCACCTCCTGGAACTCCAATCTGCATGCCATATCACAACCTCCAATTTCCAATAACACAAAGAGGAGAAAAAGAAGCACCGCCCCATGGTTCTCTCCTGAATTGCGATCCTCTCTGACCCAACTCCGCAGACTGGAACGCCGCTGGCGCAGATCACTTTCCACTGAAGATCAGACCGCCTACCGTACTCACCTCTCCACACACCGTGAAGCAATCACAACCACAATGAAACAATACCACACAGACACTCTAAAGAGATCACTGAATAAACCACGTGACCTCTTCAACCTGGTCAAATCCCTCTCAAAGGAACCTTCTCCCGAACAACACAGTGAGATTCATCCACAGAAATTCGCTGACTACATGCAATCCAAGATAGTGCAAACTAACAAGGTGTCAACAGTCCCGTTCCAAGAACCAACGAATGCAACCCCACTAAATAACTTCTCTACACCATCCACTAAATGCATCGAGGACACCATAGCATCTCTCAATACCTCCACTGCACAAACGGACCCATGCCCAGCTTTTTGGATTAAGGAGCTACGTTGTGCGTTCAGCCCCTTCATTGCAAATCTAATGAACCTCTCATTCACAACAGGGTACTTCCCTGCAGCACTCAAGCAGACTTCCATCAGGCCACTTTTGAAAAACCCCAAGCTAGACCCGCAAAAGGTCGAATCTTATAGGCCTATAGCTAGCATTCCCCTCTTAGCCAAGATAATTGAGAAGGAGGCACAACGGCAAATCCAAGATCATATAGACACCACAGCTCCCCTAGATCACTGCCAACATGGGTTCAGAGAATATCATGGGGTCGAGACCCTTCTCACTAACCTATTCAACGACATTATCATAGGCATTAACAACATCCGACAAGGATTTGTACTCGTCTTCTTAGACATCGCTGCGGCGTTCGACTCGGTAAGCCACGAAATTCTCCTCGGACGACTGAAAGAGAAAGGTATCTGCAACAGTGCATTAGAATGGTGTAACTCTTATCTGGATGGAAGATGGCAATATGTGAAGTCCGGTACAGAAGAGTCAAAACGCTTCCATCAAAAGCAAGGTGTGCCTCAAGGTTCCTCATTGTCTTCCCTACTATTTAACATATACATGCAGCCCATCTGCGACGTCATAAGATCCTTCAAAGTCAACTGCTTGATATATGCAGATGACATTCTCTTATATATGCCTTTCTCTACAACTCAATTAGACCTGGCACCGTTGGTAGACTGCCTCAATTCGGTCTCAGAGTGGCTCCAATCACAAAACCTTCGCATTCAACATAAAAAAACAGAGGTGCTCTTCATCTCCAAAGACCCCAACTTCACCCCTCCAGCCCACGTCAGTGTCAAGGAAGCTGACCTACAAGCTAAAGAAACAATAAGATACCTTGGAGTTACATTGGACCAACGTCTGGATATGAAACATCACATAAATAACATAGTTAAAGCTGTATACTTCAAAATACGCTCGCTTAGGCATATGCGTTCCCTGTTGGACCCGGATGACTTCCGAACCATATACCAAGCACTAATCCTGCCACACTTCGACTTTGCAAATGCCATATTACAAGGTCTCCCCCAATCCACTCTTAGCCCACTACAGATGGCCATGAATGCCGCAGCAAGAGTCCTCTACGGAGCCTCCAGAAGCGATCACGTAACTCCCATTCTTAAACAACTTCACTGGCTCCCCATCCATGGGAGGATCATCTTTAAAACCCTAGTACTATCATTCAAGGCAATCAAGGGTATCTCATCCTCCTCACTCACAGATCTGATTCACACTGTACCCCCCAACAGATCCAGAAGAACAACAGCCGTAAACCTACTGACAACCTCGAAGGCGTTGACAAAGTGCAACATGACAACCTCAAACAGAGCCTTCAGTTTCTATGTACCCAAATGCTGGAACGCTCTACCCTCTGACATAAGGGCCATTACTGACCTACTCCAGTTCAGGAAGGCACTCAAATACCACCTCTTCCTTCAATACTACCCTACCAGCAATTGAACCAGAGGAAGTGACCCACTCATGAACACACCATGCCGTTCTTGATATTATTAAGACTCTATTCTTTTCTATGTAATTATCTCATGTATATAGTTTACCCCGGTTCTCCAAGTTTGTACTCCTGTTCGATGTAAACCAAACAGCTTGTTGTTATGGTCTTTATGTTATAATGTAAACCGCGCTGATGCCGAATAGTGCGGTATATAAGAACTTGTAATAAATAAATAAATAAAATAAAATATATATATATATATACACTTTCATTTTGAAAACTGGACAAAAACTCCTGTATAGCAAGCCAGCCTTTACTAAGTGTTAATTCCCTCCGACCCATCCCAGGCATAATCTTAATTTTACGAGGTATGATCAAAACGTATTGAGACTTGTGTAGCTAACAATACGTTGCACTACGATGCTACTAAGCATGCAATTACCTAGTTATTTGCTCTGCATGTGCAGAGCGCAGTATGGCTGCAGCACACCTGTACTTTTTTTTAATCGTGTGATGTTTTGTATCATGTAACAGCAGTTTGTCAGATTTATTTATTTAACAGGATTTATATACCTCCTTTTCCTTAAATCAAGGTGGCTTACATTTCAACTCAACTGTTTACATTATAACCAGGTGGTTTACACTCAACTCAAACTGTTTACATTTAACATTGTATAAAGCGTGGGGTCGCACAGCATGCAGGCTGTTTAATAAGATCAAATCTTAACAGTAAAATTAGCATAACTTATTTACATGTTGGGGTTGTGTCTGGTGTTCCTTTGGTGTTGTTTGTTTCTCAGGGTCCGTTAATGTGTGGATGGGTAGTCAGTGATGCCCTATATGATGCTGCCAAAATGTTCTATGAACAGGAGTGTCTTCAACTTTTTTTTAAAGTTTTTGGTGTTCCTCATATTTCTGATATCCTTCGGGAAGGAGTTCCATGAGTTCATTGCATATAATGACAGTGCCCTGTTTGGTTTTGGAGTATTTGTTAGTCGTGACTAATTCGTTCTTGCAGTTTGTTCTTGTCGGCCGGCTTCCGGGATGTTTTCTTTATCAGATCCTGGAGAGACTCAGCTGAAGCATTATGTATTATTTTAATTATATTGATTGTGGCCTTGAATCTGGTGCAACTCGTCATTGGTAGCCACATTTACGAAGAGTGAAAAAATTGAACAGCAAATTTGTATTAAATTTTGCCAGAAACTTGGAGATTTGTGCAGAGACTTACAGTATGATAAGTTACAGCAAGGGTAGGGTAATGAATGCATGAGTTGTGCTCGAGTTTATGACTGGTACAAAAGTTTCCAAGAGGGCCGCCAAAGTATTGACAGTGAAGAACTTTCTGGAAGGCCATCCACGAGCTGGAATGAAGACAAAGTTGAAGCAGTGCATGCCACAATATTCTCAAATCATTGATTGACTATCAGGGAACTTGCTGAGGATATGGACATCAGTTTCGGGTCAGTACAGTCCATTCTTACTGTCAATTTGGAGATGAAATGTATGTCTGCAAAATTCGTGCCGAAACTCCTGTCCCCTGACCAAAAAGAGGATCGACTGTCTGCAGCCAGGGAGTTGTTGTAATGCATAGAAAATGACCTAGATTACATCAAAAAGATTATGACTGGTGATGAACATGGGCTTATGGTTATAACCTGGAAACTAAGGCTCAATCTTCACAATGGAAGACTCCAAACTCTCCCAGACCCAAGAAAGCCTGACAGGTGAGGAACAATGTCAAGGTCATGCTCATAGTTTTCTTTGATTACCAGTGTATGGTTCATCATGAGTATGCTCCAAAAGGCTGGACCATCAATAAGGAGTACCATGTCCAAGTTCTGACTTGTTTCAGAGATGCAGTTCATCTGAAGAGGCCAGATTTGCACAGGAATGGTGAATTGTTACTTCATCACCATAACGCCTGAGCTCACGCATCACATCTTGATCAGCAGTTCTTGGCTAAACACCAAATCAAACAAGTCCGTCAACCTCTCTACTCACCTGAACTCGTACCCTGTGACTTTTTCTCGTTTCCAAAACAGAAATTACCATTGAAAGGAAGGAGATTCGATGACTTGGAGACCATTAAGCAAATTTGACACAGCAGCTTCACAGCATAATGAAAGAGGGATTTCAAAACTGTTTCCAGCACTGGCAGGACACTGGAGGAAGTATTTTTTATTGGAAGGGGACTACTTTGACGGAGACTGAGTGCAATAACTGTCAGTGTTATATTTCTTGTGTTATTGTACAAGTCTCAATACTTTTTGATTGCACCTTGTATAGGCTTTTAGACCTATTAAAGGGAGAGAGGTGGTCAAATTCACTTTCAGGTTCAGTTGGTGATCCTCACCAGGAATAAATCAATTAAGGCTCTGAAATCAATTAATCTTGAGGTGAACATAGTCCTTTAAACGTATTTGGTAGAGTTGTATCAGTACAAGTAGCCATACTAACTTTAAACAACTTAAATAGCTAAACAGAACCTTAAAACTAAGATGCAGACCAGCAGCAAGATATCCAGTCTTTTGCATTGAGTGTCACATGTACAATTTTCTCCCAGTTGGTGTGGGGTCTTACTAGGTGCAAGGAGCTCTTTGCCCTCAGGGAATGAGTCAGATCTCTGGAGGCTAGAGTAGCAGACTTGGAGGAGATAAGGAAGACAGAGAAGTACATAGATGAGACCTCCTCTCAATTGCCATGGAGGAGAGAGGTCACATGAAAGGAGAGCATCACCTTGGTGTGGCAGGATGTGATCCTGTAGCTAGGACCTGTCCACCAGGAGATGTAAAACCCTCTCACACTGAAGAGGTTTCTCTAGGGCCATGTGCCCATGAGGAAAAGGTTAGGATGGCTGTTATAGTTAGTAATTTGATCATTAGGCATGTAGATAGCTGGGGGGCTAGTAGATGTGAATTTCGCCAGGTAACATGCCTGCCTGATGTGATGGTAGCGGACCTCACGTGCCACCTAGACAAGGTTTTAGACAGTGCTGGGGAGGAGTCTTTTGTTTTGGTACATGTTGGTACCAGTGACATCGGAAAGTGTGTGAGGGAGGTTCTGGAGGCCAAATTTAGGCTTTTAGGTAGGAAGTTGAAATCCAGAACCTCTGGGGTAGCATCCTCTGAAATGTTTCCCTTCCACGTGCAGACCCCAAAAGGCAGGCAGAGTTCCGGAGTCTCAATCCGTGGATGAGACGATAGTGCAAAGAAGAGGGCTTTGGATTTGTTAGGAACTTGGCAACATTCTGGACTCCACCTTAACTGGGATATAACCAGGCTGCTGGCATTAACTTTTAAAAAGGAGATAGAGCAGCTTTTAAAACTAGATAATAGGGGAAAGCTGACAGTCGCACAAGAGCGCATGGTTTGGAAGGATATATTCTTGAAGGATACTAGCAAAAGAGGGAAGTTAGGACATCCCAAAAGATAGGTTCCCATAAACATAGAAAAATAGAAAAATGATGACAGAAAAAGACTACATGGCCTATCTAGTCTGTCCTTCTATATCAACAACTACAACAGTCCCCTTTTTTACTTTAGAGATCCTCTGTGTTTGTCCCATGCTTTTTTGAATTCAGATACTGTCCTCATCTCTACCACCTCCACTGGGAGACTATTCCATGGATCCACCACTCTTTCCATAAAGAAATATTTCCATATATTACTCCTGAATATATCCGCTTTCACCCTCATCCCATGTCCCCTCATAGCAGAACTTGCTTTCAATCGAAAGAGGCTCTCCCCCTGTTCATTTATGCCACGGAGTTATTTAAACGTCTCAATCATATCACCTCTATCCCGCCTTTCCTCTAAGCTGTACATATTAAGATCCTTATGTCTGTCCTCATATGCTTTATAATGAAGACCACTAACCATTTTAGTAGCCACCTTCTGTACTGACTCCATCCTGTTTATATTCTTTTGAAGGTCGGTCTCCAAAATTGCACACAGTACTCCAAATGAGGTCGCACCAAAGACTTATACAGAGGCACTATCACCTCCTTTTTTCTGCTAGCCATTCTTCTCCCTATGCACCCAAGCATCCTTCTAGCTTTTGCTGTCGCCTTTTCTACCTGTTTAGCTACTTTAAGATCATCAGACACAACTACGCCTAGGTCCCGCTCTTCTTTAGTGGACAAAAGTACTATATTGCTCCTTTGGATTGCTGCAGCCCTAATGTATGACCTTGCATTTTTTAACATTAAATACAGAGCTGCCAAATTCTAGATCATTCTTCAACCTTAGCTAGATCACTCCTCATGTTATCTACACCTTTCTGGGTGTCTACTCTATTGCAGTTTTTGTTATCATCTGCAAAGAGGCAAACCTTTCCCTACAGCCCTTCCGCTATATCACTAGCAAAGATGTTAAAAAGAATCGGACCAAGGACAGATCCTTGGGGCACACCACTGGTAACTTCCTTCTCAGAGTGAGCTCCATTTATCTGTACCCTTTGTCGCCTCCCACTCAACCAATTTATAACCCAAGCAGTAACTTTACGGTCCATCCCTAAGGTGCTCAGTTTGTTTATAAGTTGCCTGTGAGGAACAGTATCAAAGGCTTTACTGAAATCTAAACACACCACATCTCGGGCTCTCCCTCGGTCCAACTCCCTGGTAACCAGGCCTGTAGTTTTCAACCAATATTTCTGTTCTGTGTTCACAGATGAAGGGCCGGGAGGAGAACCTCAGAAAATACCCATAAACAGGAACAAAAGCGAGAGCATCTTGAACAATTTTCAGATGACTGTGTTCATGAAGAACTAGCTAAACTTAAAGCAGACAAAGTGATGGGACCAGATGGGATACACCTGAGAATAATGAGGGAACTTTGGGATGTTCTAGCAGCAACACTCACTTACTTTTCAATGCCTCATTGAAGTTGGGAGTGGTGCCAAAGGACTGGAGAGAGGCACATGTGGTCCCTTTATACAAAAGCGGACGTAAGGATGTGGTTGAAAACTACAGGCCAGTTAGTTTAACCTCGGTGGTGAGTAAATTACTGGAAGCGCTGCTGAAAGAGAAAATAGTGAGGTTTCTGGAGTCCAGCGGATTACCAGATCCGAGGCAGCATGGATTCACCAGAAGCAGGTTTTGTCAGACAAATCTGATTGATTTCTTTGACTGGGTGACCAGGAGTTGGACTGATGGAGAGGCCTAGATGTGGTGTATTTAGATTTCAGTAAAGCCTTTGAAACCATTTCACACAGGTGACTTATAAACAAACTGAGCAGCCTAGGGATGGACCCTAAAGTTACTGCTTGGGATAGAAATTGGTTGAATAAGACACGACAAAGGCTACAGGTAAATGGAGCTTACTCTGAGGAGAAGGAGGTTACCAGTGGTGTGCCCCAGGGATCTGTATTTGGTCCGATTCTTTTTAACATATTTGTTATTGATATTGTGGAAGGGCTGCCGGGTAAGATTTGCCTCTTTGCGGCTGATACCAAGATCTGCAATAGCATAGTCACCCAGGAAGGTGTATATAACATGAGGAGTGATCTAGCTAAGCTTGAAGAATGGTCTAGAATTTTGCAGCTGAGAGTTAATGTTAAAAAATGCAAGGTCATGCATTTGGACTGTAGCAGTCTAAGGGAGAGATATAGTATAGGGGGTGAAGTACTTCTGTCCACAATAGAAGAGCAGGACCTAGGCATGATTGTGTCTGATGATCTTAAAGTAGCTAAACAGGTAGAAAAGGCAACAGTGAAAGCTAGAAGAATGCTTGTGTGTATAGGGAGTGGAATGGCCAGCAAAAGAAAGGAAGTGATGTTGTGCCTCTGTATAAGTCTTTAGTGCGACCTCATTTGGAGTATTATGTGCAATTCTGGAGACTGCACCTTCAAAAGGATATAAACAGGTTAGAGTCGGTACAGAAAGTGGCTACTAAAATGGTTTGTGGTCTTCGTTATAAAGCATATGTGGACAGACTTAAGGATCTTAATATGTATACTTTAGAGGAAAGGCGGGATAGAGGTGATATGATTGACATGTTTAAATACCTCTGTGGCATAAATGCATAGGAGGAGAGCCTCTTTTGATTGAAAGCAAGCTCTGCTATGAGGGGACATAAGAGGAGGGTGAAAGGGGATATCCTCAGGAGTAATATGCGGAAATATTTCTTTATGGAAAGAGTGGTAGATGCGTGGAATAGTCTCCCAGAGGAGGTGGTAAAGATGAGGACAGTATCTAAATTCAAAAAAGCATGCAACAAACAAAGAGGATCTCTAAAGTGACAGGGGTAAGACTCAGAGTGTGTATGGGAGGACCAGGAGGCCCGCAGGGAAAAATGGGAATCCTGTACTTACAAATATACTGAAAGGAATGTGCTGTGTTAAGCAAGTTGATTGTCATGTAAGGGGAAATGACTAACAGCTGTGGAGTTACTGATAAGCTGTGGTGGGCCTCAGGGGATGAGTTGATGACGTATGTATATGTTTTGCTCATGTATTAAAGCTGGAAAGCCCCTCTACTCTTTGGAATAAACTTACATACTACTTATATGCAAGTGTGTGTGTGTTTGTTCCCCTGGAATTCCAAACAGAGAAGGTAAGGTGTTTCCTGGCCAAGGCAGCCGGCGTCCGGAAGGGGTAAGTGGTATATAGTGCTGGGAAAGGAGTCACCCACACTTACAATTTGGTGTCAGAAGTGGGATTTCCCGACTTCTTCAATTGACGCAGCTTTGGTAGCTCGTCTCGGGATTGCGCTTTGGTAGCGCTATGCATAACAGGGACGTCCCACTGGGTCTGTGGTAATACACTTTTCCTTCTCTGTGGCTTGTGTGAATGTGTGAGCTTGGCAAGACGCCCCTGCCCCAGCCCGAAGCGATAGCGCTCGTGACGGTTGTTGGCAGAAAGCAAGTGGCCAAGTGTGCGACTGTTGGATATTAATTAGAGGATGGGGGGGTCCCAAGGTAAGGGGACCGCCCCAGAATCCACGGGAGTGCCTGTGCAGCCAAACATTGTGATAAGGTTTAAAACGGCAGCCAAGAAGGCATCCTATTCTTGTCGTACCCCGGTCCCTCCCGGCGCACCCCCGGCAGATGAGGAGACGCTGAAGGAATACGTAGATAGAGTGGCAGGGGGTTATTATACTAATCCCTGGGTGGATAATATGGCGGGGTGGACAGAAGGATTAGGTAGCTCAACTCCTTTTCCCAGGGAGGGTAGTTTCTCTGCCTGACATTTAGATATGATTCGGGATTGTATCTGGGGGATAAGAAAGCTTTTCCCTTTTATTCCAGAGACCCAAAATGGCCAAAATCTTATATGAAGGAATGTGGTACTGTATGGATACAACTGGCCCCTTATTATAATGGTCAGCAGCAACCGGTGCTTAACTCGCCCCGGGAACTGCCTCTGAAGCCGGCGAAGCCGCCCCCACCCCAGGTGGCCTCCTCCCGGGTGCCCGCAGCCCCTCCGCCGTATCAACCCATTTACCCCTCCCTGGTTGGATCGGCCGCCATTGCAAAGCCAGCCAGAGACTCTGACTCATTAGAGGACATTGTTCTGGTGGCGGCTGCTTCTACCACACACCCCCCGGTAGTAATGGCGGGGCGTGCCACCACCTACCAGGAATTACCCATAGATAAAATGTTTTGTCAGATATGTACTACTTATGAAGCTGTGCGTGGCAAGCTGGAGGAGCCTGCCGGTTTGCCTCTGCCGCCGCCCGCTGCCCTATCTTCTGCTGCCCTACTTTCTCACTCAAGCCCATGCTAGACTGAATCTGGGCCCGCCCCTGCTGGTCAGGACATGCCCAGGGAAAACATGTATCGCCAATTGTGTAAGACATCTCAGGAGGTCTCTACCGGGGGTTTGGGGACGCGAGCGGGAGCCGGAGGGTCCGCTGCTTCCCTGGTCCCTTTTGCCCCACTGGAGTCCCTCAGTACCCCCTCTAATTCCCCCCTTCCGATGCCTTCAACAGATCGGTTCAGGGAACAGAGTAGGGCTAGGGCTCATAGGGAAGGGCTTAGCCCTCAACACCCCTTTCATAAGCTGGATTCAAATGATGCAAGGACTTCTAACAATGATAGAGCGTCAGAAAAACCTACCTTTAAGGGTTACACATACACCCAGTACCCTTTTTTAACTATTGGTAACTAGCTTGTTGTTAAGCCCCTGGATCCCGCCATCCTATCTTCTATTTTACAGCATGCCCCTAATCCCATGAAAACGCCAGCTGCCACTGTGCACTACTTGCAACATATGACTCGTGGGTTGCAGTGTACGGCGCAGGACTACCGCCTCATTATTGAGGGTGTCCTGGGGTATGATGAAGAAACCCCATTTGATTTTTCTAAAGTTAAGTCACTGGCAAACCCTTATGAGACGCTGGATGATTCTAATTACCCCCTCCGATATCCCGAGGTGATAAAAAAGATGTGGGACAAAGTGTTAGGAGAGTTTGAGCGTTTATTTGGGGCAAAACAGAATCTTGCTGCATCTATTGCATGCGTGCAGGAGCCAGGGGAAGGAGTTTCACAGTTTGTGCGAAGGTTTCGTAAGTGTTGGAAGGAGGAGGCAGGTTTATCACAGGAAGGCATGATGTCCTCGATGTATATTCAGATGCTGTTTGGGGCTATGCGCCCCGAAGTGACTGTAGCATGTAAGCGAATTATAGATGCTTGGTTTAGCATGACTCCAGCAGAATTGGAGAAGGTAATATTAACAAAGGAAGCAGGGGATGCTTTGCACATATGGATGTTAAAAAGGGAAAATTTCTCATGCCTGGCAACAGGATATTGGTTATCAGAATCCTACCACGGGGGATATCAGCTCCCAGGGCCTCAGTGGTCGCAATCTCGGGCGTGGAGGGGACAGCTGGGCCGGTTTCGAGGCGGACGAGGTAGTGGAAGGAGAGCAGAGCAGGGAATAATTAGGAATCAGATTTGTTTTCATTATAAGCAACAAGGACATTGGAAAAATGAGTGCCCTTATGCGGCAGGCAGCACCTCTATGCCAATTCAAGGGGGATGGGCTCTGCCCCCCTCTGCGACACCATCGGCACCACCCCCCCCCCCCATTTAGTAGCCCCGCAACCCCTGTTATCCCTATTATATTTCAACTGCCCTCGCAACGTCCATAGGGCTGCCCTGAGGCAACGGTTCCGATCTGGGTTCAGTTAACGGGTGGATGGAAGGAGCCCCCTTGTTGTACGTTGTGCATTAATGGCCAGCAAGTCTCCTTTGTAATCGATAGGGGAGCAACTTGTTCTACGTTGCATACATCTGTTTGTAGGGAACCCTTAACGCCAGGTCCTGCCTCAGTTGGGATGAATGGAACCTCTACCCCCACGTGGATTACACCCCCGTTGTCTGTTTCCGTGCTTGGTAATAATACTGTTCTGTTTACACATTCATTTACGATTATTCCCTCCTGTCCAGTGAGTCTCTTGGGTCGGGACCTGTTGTGTCACTTAAAAGCAGTAAATATTAGTAATTCAGATGGCTCGTTTGCTCTGCACTCTCCATTTTTATTGAATATGATTTCTAAAGAGGCACATGGGTTGTCTAAAGTTCCTCCTAAACTCTGTGCCACCTCCTCAACTGACGCCGGATTGGTCCTCTGTACACCATACGTGGCACGTTTGAAGGATCCTCAAGCTGTCGTTTGTATCTGACAGTACCCTTTGTCTGGCCCTAAGGAAACTGCTTTGCAGTCCATGATCCAGGATTTTGTTGCAGCAGGTATTGTAGTTCCTACTGTTTCTCCTTATAATACCCCCCTGAATCCTGTCCCTAAGGGGGATGGGTTCCGTTTTACCCAGAATTTACAGGCCGTAAATCAGCTCGTTGTCCCACTGGCACCGGTGATGCCTGATATCGCCGGGCTACTTACTCTGATCCCTATGGAAGCTAAATGCTTTACGGTTATTGATTTAGCTAATGCCTTTTTTAGTGTTCCCCTGGACCCCATTATGCAGCCTCTTATGGCTTTCACACATGCAGGCAAACAATATACCTGGACTTGCCTGCCGCAGGGATACATTGATTCCCCGGCGGCGTATTCTCTTGTTCTTAAGGCATCAATTGAAATGTGGCATCTACCTTGTTCCTTCACCCTTCTCCAGTATACGGACGATTTGTTGTTATGTTCGAAAACAATCACAGAATGTGAAGATGTCTCTGTATCTTTGCTCTGCCATTTAGCCTCTCATGGACATAAGACTTCTCTCAAAAAAGCTCCAGTGGTGTTGTGAGCATGTTACTTACTTGGGGTTTGTGCTGTCCCCCGGAAATCGGGTGCTCTCTCCTGCCCGAGTGCAGGCTATTATAAAATTATCTCCTCCAACAACAGTAACACAATTGCTGGCTTTCCTTGGATTGGTATCCTTCTGTCATGCTTGGATCCCGGACTGTGCTTATTGGGATTCCATATTGCGAAGGGCTACTTTGCAGTTATCTGGCTCTGCACCTATTGAATGGACAGAAGAAATGCTTCCTGCATTTGCTACTTTAAAAAGATTGCTTATCTCGGCTCCTACACTTGGACTACCCGACTATGGGAAAGTGTTTTATCTATATGTAAGGGAAGAGGGAGGAACTACGGCAGCTATTTTGGCTCAAGACTACGGGGGGGGGGGGTGAGGGGGGGAATGCGCCTAGTTGCATATTTATCGAAAAAATTGCCTCTCCAGGTACAGGGTATGCCTGCATGTTTGCGAGCCCTGGCGGCATCGGCTATTGCCATACAGATGACTATCCCGATTACCCTGTCTCATGAGACTATTTTGTTTTCTACCCATTCTGTTTTGAACGTGTTAAAGAACCTCACTACGCAACACATGACGGCCCAGTGTCTTAGTGGGTTTGAGGTAATTTTAACAACTACTGAAGGGTTGTCGGTCAAACAGCAATACACTGCCTTTACTCCATTGCTGGCCTTGCAGGCCTTAATGTGCCCAGTAGATGATTCCAAATTGCCCCAAGAAGAACATGATTGCTTAAAGCTGATCAATTTTGAGACGTCAGTACGTCCCGACTTGTCCTCCTCCCCGCTCCCGGACGCGCCACACATATTTGTGGACAGGAGCTATGTTCGTCCCACAGACAACGCCTACATTGCTTTTTATGCCATTGTAGAACTCCCAAATATTTTGCATGAAACCCAGTTACTACCTTATGGCTCTGCACAAGCTGCAGAATTGGTAGCGCTTACTATAGGCTGTGAATTATTTGCTGATAAACGTGTTAACATTTATACAGATTCCAGGTATGCATTTGGGGTTGGAAAACGGCAGACGGTAAACCAATTTCTCATGCACAATTGTTTAATGAACTGTTGGCCGCCTTATGTAAACCGAAAGAAGTCACCGTTATTAAATGTGCCGCCCACAGATATGATACTTCTATTGCCTCTCAAGGCAATGCTTTAGCTGATCTTGCAGCCAAACAGTGTGCACAAGCCCAAATTGAACTTTTACGTAGTAATAATATCTCTCAGGGCATGCCGACAGTTTCTTACTATTTGTCTGATCCTTTATTGCTGAATATTATGTTTCCCCTCTTGAGCATTCTTTTCCCCTGCACCACTTGCAGGCTGCTGCAGATCCCAAGGATATTATGTATTGGGAACAATATAATATGAGTTTAAATTCAGCATAGATTTGGCAGGAAAAAGGGTTGGGGGCGCGAATAGGGCTACCAAAAGCGGCAGCCCCTCTTTTAATTGGTCAAGTACTTGGGGTAGGGCATAAAAACAGGAAGACGGTTCTTAAAGAGTTACAGGAAATATTTGTTTACAGAGATTTGCCTCATTTAGTAGAATCACAACTGAGTCAATGCTTAGTATGTGCTAGGAATAATGTTCAGAAGGGAAAATCAATAGGACAATTGCAACATTTACCCCCACCCCAAGGCCCGTTCCAGGCCCTGCAAGTAGATTTCACATGTATGCCACAATCGATAGGGGGCTATAAGTATTTGTTGGTCATTGTAGATAGGTTTTCAAAGTGGTCAGAGGCTTTTCCCACGACTAGGAAAGATGCTAGAACAGTAGCCAAAATTCTCTGTAAGGAAGTTATCCCCCGCTTTGGGTGTCCCCTTTCTATGGATTCTGATCAGGGACCAGTGTTCACCTCTAAGGTGTTACAACAGATTACTCAGATGTTTGCCATTTATTGGAAATTTCATGTCCCATATCACCCACAGTCAGGGATAGTAGAACGAATGAATCAAACAATTAAAGAAAAATTTTAAAAGGCTACACAACATGCCCCAGGAAGGTGGCCAGTGTATTTACCGGCTGTATTGGCAGAGATTAGGCTGACCCCAGGGGCATCTGGATTCCCTCCTTTCGAAATTCTGATGGGACGACCCTTCCCCTTACCTTGGAAATGGCCCAAGGGAATGGTGACAATGGCGGATGACTTGTTGCTGGCACAGGAAGAATATGCTACACAGCTAGCTAAATATTTATGCACGGTGTCTGAACAAGTGTATTATGCGTTTCCTTTTCCTTCCACAGAACCGACGCACCCGTTCCACCCTGGAGACCGTGTGCTGGTAAAGCTGTTTCATAAGAAGGGCTAGTGGGACCCGCCTTTTGGAGATCCGGAGGAGATTATTGCCGTTACTCGCACAGCTGTGCTAACTGCTAAGCATCCGACCTGGGTACACGCCTCACGCATCAAGAGTGTGCCGGAGGATTCCTGGAAGACGCCTGACTCGCCCCAGCCATGAAGTCTGCCTGGCTGGCCCTTTCTTGCTTGTTATTAATCTCGGTTGTCATTGTGCTGACTATATATTATTTCACCAGCGAAGGACCTTGGGCGCAGGCACATCGGACAGAGAACAATGCAACGTGGATTCAGGTATCTTTAAATAGTTCTCGCCGGACTAAGCGGGAACTCCTCTCTCCGAATTTGTGGAAATCCTCTGTCTTGGAGGTTGTTAGTCTGATGAATTTAACTGACTGTATTATATGTACCCCACTACCAAAGGGAATGGAATACGTGCCGGTAGTAGCCATGCCTGTGCCCTTATCAGAAGTAGTAGGTCTGGTTCCCTGTTGGAGTAATGTACAGATATCTCCCAACTGTTATGAACCTATACAATGTAATCAAACTTGGAGCTCTCAGAATGCTTCTGATGAACCAATCCATGTTTTTATTCCAGAGACCCAAACTTATATTTACTGTCTAATTTCTAATGCCACTCTTTCCTTTTCTGCTAAATGTAATATGTCTTATAACGTACAGAATGCTTCATGGCACATACGCGCTAACACTACACTGCCCCCGTGGTACGGGGATAATAGCACCATTTTAGGACTGTGGTTGAGTCATACCCATAGTAACTTTAGCCGCCAGTGGCAGAATATTTCTACCACTACATTTGTTGTTAATGCTGATCATTGGAGGAGTGGAGGAGTGGCCTAGTGGTTGGGGCAAGGTACTTCGGGCCGGAAGGTCGGGGGTTCAAATCCCACTAGAGGACAGCAACCTTGGGCTGGAAGGACTGGGGTTTCTAGTCCCACAGGTGCTCCTTGTGGTCTTGGGCAAGCCACTTAACCCTCCATAGCCCATGTTCCCTGTAAAATAGTTTCTGTGTGCTGTGCTTTCCTGTCTAATCAATGTGTTTATACCTCAAAAGATTCCTGTCATGATTTGACAATTTCCAATCTGTAATCAAACCGCTGCTGATCGCTGGAAGTAGCGGTATACAAATGTATACTAAATAAATAAATAAATAAATTGGAAAAAAAGTTTTCAGGTGGGACCCATGTATGCCGATGGTACGGTCATGGTCGGGGTAGCTAGTGGTCGTTCCCCATACACATCTTGTTATATGTCTATGGGCACTACCATATCCGCAAATAATACCAATTTGTATCCTAGTCATCAGATGCAGGAGAGGTGGACTGGTACTATTTCCCTCGAGGCTGTGGTTGGTCATTATTGGTTGTGTGGAGAAGTATTGTATCAGAAAGTTAATCTCTCTGTACTTCCTTGTGCCCTAGTTAAAATAACTCCTTATTCGGTGTTAATACCTTTGAATGTAACCCATGGTAAAAGAAAGAAAAGGAATGTAAATCCTTGGTCACCAGATAATCTTGAAGATGAGGCTATTCAAGCTTCATACCAGTATATTAATACTACTTATCCTTTGACAAAGGTTCGCTTGGATGCCCTTAGCTATACTTCCTGGATCCCCGTTTTCCAGACCCCCGCTATTACCGCTGAACTCGGTATGGCAATTAGAAGATTATAATGCTTGTTACATATACAAATGAGGTCAGTAACAGAATCTATTTCTAAGCTTGCAAAATCCCTGGAACAGAATACTCAAATGACTTTACAAAATCGTAGAGCTTTAGATCTCTTACTAGCAGCTGAGGGCGGGGCCTGTACTTTTTTAAATGAAACTAATTGTTGTACGGTCATAGCAAATTACACTATTTTTGTCCTAGATGCCATGAAGAAGATTAAGACCTTATCTGATTTGAATATGGCTGATTTCAAGGGTGGTATTGATTTTGGTAACATATGGGGTGATGTTGTAAAATGGTTTGGCAGATTGGGGGTGGCCTCAAGGGGCTGATTATTGCCCTATTGAGTGGGTTTATAATCCTTGTTCTTTTTTGTTGTATATTCTCATTTGTCCTTGGTTGTTGTCGGAAGACCCTGCAGAGCTCCACCACTTTCATGTATTCCTATATGCCAGTTTCCACGGTGACATATGTACCTGAGCATGCCACCACCGACCTCCAGTTGATAGTCCCTACTGGAGGACCGTCTGACTGCTTTTATAGTGGGCCTATGCAGGTCCAAAGGGGGGATTGACAGGGGTAAGACTCAGAGTGTGTGTATGGGAGGACCAGGAGGCCCGCAGGGAAAAATGGGAATCCTGTACTTACAAGTATACTGAAAGGAATGTGCTGTGTAAAGGAAGTTGATTGTCTTGTAAGGAGAAATGACTAACAGCTGTGGAGTTACTGATAAGCTGTGGTGGGCCTCAGGGGATGAGTTGATGACGTATGTTTATGTTTTGCTCATGTATAAAATCTGGAAAGCCCCTCTACTCTTTGGAATAAACTTATATACTACTTATATCCCTCACTTAGTTTGCAGCTTGTCGTGCTGTGAGGGCTTGTGTGCATCAGTGATGCTGAGAGCTAAACTATCAGTAGTTTAACTACTGGCAGGGTCTCCCAAGATGGACAGGTCTCAGCTGAGGTGCCAGACCAAGCAAATCACCCATCTGGGCAGCAACAGAATGGGATAGTGTTGACGGCGGAGGATCACATTTCTGTGACAACGGTAACAACACCAAACTTAAACTGCGCGGAAGAAAGGCCCGGCAATCTACATCTGTATCTTGCCATGAAAACCCAATGGATAGTTAAAACAAAGCAAATTGTGCTATAGTGCTGGAAGATGAGACCCTCAGGTCGGAAGGCACTCAACTAGCTACTGGGGAAGAGCCGAAGACTTTTCAGAGTAAAGCCAACATTTATGATGTGATTAGATCAAAGCCCTCGGGACGTCTGACTGCTGATGTAGCTGCACATGAAATGAGAGTCAGAAGCTGTAAAGATGTCTTACGCATTGGAACATGGAACGTATGAAGCATGAACCAAGGGAAGTTGGAAGTGGTCAAGAATGAAATGGAACGTGTACAACTTGATCTGTTGGGTGTCAGCAAACTGAAATGGACTGGCATCGGGCACTTTGCATCAGATGATCACATGGTCTACTATGCTGGAAATGAAAGACAAAGAAGAAATGGTGTTGTATTTATAATAAAGAAGAAACTTGCAAGAACTGTAATGAAATACAATGCAGTCAGCGAATGCTTAATCTCAGTAGTATAATGGGTACACTACTTGTCAAACTGATTGACAGGTGAGATAAGGATGGCAGGAGCCAATCAGCGTTCACTTCCGGTGTATGTCCCGCCTTAGGCCACGCCCCTTCCCATAGAAGTTCAAAACTGACCAACCAGTGTATACTCCAATAATCAACTGCTTCGGAGCAGTAGCTGAATGGCTGCTGACTCAAAACCTAAGAATAAATCATAGCAAAACTGATGTCCTATTTGTCACAAGGAATCTTAAGTTCGTACCTCCTCCGTCGCTGCTGATCAACAACATAGAACTGACGTCCAAACCCACGATCCGATACCTCGGCATAACATTAGATCAACACCTGGATATGACAATGCATGTGAAGAATGTGACAAAGAATATATATCATAAGATCAGAACACTACGCCACCTCCGTCCACTACTGGACTATACTGATTACCGATCAACCTTCCAGGCACTAGTCCTCCCACATCTAGATTTTGCAAACATCATCCTCCACGGGCTCTCTCAATCAACATTAAATCCACTTCGTCTGGCTATGAATACAGCTGCAAGAGTCCTCTCTGGATCACCAAGGTCTGCTCATATAACGCCTATCATGAAAGACCTACACTGGCTACCTCTACAAGCCAGACTCTCATATAAGTCACTAGTCTTGACCTTCAAAGCCATGAATATCTACCCACCAACACCAATCAGAAAACTAATCCATAACACCCCTGAAAATAGAAACAGAAGGACTACAACTATGAACACCTTAATAGTTCCCAAGATGATGACATCATGTACTAAAGCTACATCAAACAGAGCTTTTTCATTATTCGCACCCAGGAACTGGAATATACTTCCCCATGAAATCCGCGGCATCAAAAGCCTATTACAATTCCGCAAAGCCGTAAAGCATCACTTATTCACAAAATACTACCCAGAAGTGACCACAGACACTCACACAGCCAACAGGCCTCCCACTCACACCAAACACCTTAGCACCTTTATCCAATCAGAAAATGGTTAGTTCCCACGATATTTCACTTTACTACTATTGACCCATGCCACCCATGAATACACGTACAATATCCACTCGAGTTTAAATATGGTATATAATAAAAGCATATTCATAGTATAATGTTGATTGTACATAGTTATCCCTGTTATTCCATGTTATATATTCCCTTGTTCTCTGTAAACTCGATGTTACCTGTACACATTGCAGTATATTTTGTTCAATGTACACCGCACTGATTTTAATAGCGCGGTATATAAGAGATGTTAAATAAATAAATAAATAAATAATGGTGAGTTAGCCCCGCCCACTCCCGCCCCCAAAATGTTGACAGGTACCAATCAGCGCCCACTTCCGGTGTATGTCCTGCCTTAGGCCATGCCCCCTCCCATAGAAGTGAATGGTAAGTTAGCCCCGCCCTGTCCCACCCCCAGGTGTGGCCACTGACCCCACTTGACACACCCCTGACCCCGCCCCAAGGATGACATCATCCAATCAGCGTACACTTCCGGGGGTGTGTCACACCCACGCCCCGCCCCACAATATGGCATTAGCCAATCAGCACCCACTTCTGGGTTTGTGCTATGCCCACAGCCTCCCACCCTCCTCCAAGCCCCCTGCCTACATCATCGGAAATGACATCACCGGAAACAGTGTGTCATCAGAAGAGGGACTGTCCCTTTTTGCTGACTCCGGAAATGATAGTATGGCTGACTCCGGAAATGTGTTTTTGCTTCTGCTTAATGCTGAAAAACAAAAATGCTTTTCTCTCTCTCTCTCTCCCACACAGACTCAGTTGTTTTTTTCTCACACAAAAACTGATTCTTAGCACAGAGAGACAGGCAGGCTAGAATCTTTTTCTTTCCAAATGCAATTAGCACATCTTTGTTAAAGGGATCAGTGCTGCCTCTCACCCTCAGCCACGCCCCTGCCTACATCATCGGAAATGGACTGTCCCTTTTTGCTGACATCAGCGGGGAGCAGTGTGACTGACTCCGTAAATGTCTTTTTGCTTCTGGTTAATGTTTACATCTGCAAAAAAAAAGCAGGAACCCTGGAAAACAAAAAATGCTTTTCTCTCTCCCACTGCCCCAGTTCTTATTTCTCACAAAAGATTCACAGCACAGAAAGACACAGGCTTTTCACTGAGACACAGACAGGATAGAAAGCTTTTCTTTACAAATGTTAAACCTCAATTAACACATCTTTTGTTAGAGAAACCAGGGCTGTCCATGTGATAGAATTTTACCTTTAAGACCTCATGGTTAGAGAAAAGTATTCTGACAGTCCTGTAGAGTTCAGACTGAAATACAGAGAGACCTGAGTTCAAATCCCCCTAATACAGCTATTTTTTTTGAGAGAGCTGAGTTCAAATCCAAATACTAATACAGCTATTTTTTAGTGGCTTTGAAAAAACCAATACAGAGAGACAAGCCTGGACATGTCTCTCTAGGGTGTGGTAACACGTGATTGGTTGAAACAAGAGGTCTGTTCTGGGCATGCTCCAGGTGTTCTGAGCATGCTCCTGTTGTAAGGCTGTTTGTGTCCTGTGTGTAAGGGAAACATTTTAACACAGAGATTAAAAAATGGCTCTTTTTGGAACACCAAGCAGAATTTCCAGCAGGGCACACAACATTAATTACTAAAACCATTCTGAAGATGTTGGCAAAATAAAAAGAACAGTCAAAGCACGGCAATCATGAAGGAAGCCTTATTGAAGAGCATTTACTATAATCCCAAAGCAGCAGGGAGCTTTGGGGGCATAAATCCTCTACTTCAAGCTGCTAAAAAGCAGGATAAAACAGTCAACAGAAATGATGTAGTTAGATGGGCTACCGGACAAGATGCTTATACTTTACACAGACCTGCTAGGGTCCGTTTTAAAAGAAACAAGACGATCGTGTCAGATGTGGATGCGCAATGGCAGGCTGATTTAGTTGATATGGCAGCCTTGTCCCATTATAACAATGGCTACAAATACATATTAACAGTGGTAGACATCCTGTCAAAATACGCATGGGCTGCAAGTTTAAAATCAAAAACCGGTCATGAAGTTGCTAAAGCCTTTGAAAAAATATTTAATCTAGGTCGTATACCTGAAAAAATACAGACAGACAAGGGTAAAGAATTTTTAAATAGGTCCCTGAAGAATTTATTAAAACAAAGAGGGGTTCATCATTTTGTAACCAATAACGATGTTAAAGCAGCTGTGGTAGAAAGGTTTAACAGGACTTTGAAATCCAAAATGTGGCGTTATTTTACTACACACAACACCTTTAGGTACCAAGACGTATTGCAGGCTTTTATGCACAGTTATAATCATAGTTTTCACAGAACAATAAAGACGAGGCCTGTAGATGTGACACACACAAATTCTCTGCAGATCTGGAAAAGAGTCTACGGTGATAGCATCAAGCGTAAGCATACCGAGAATCCCTTAAAGAAAGGAGATCATGTAAGACTTTCAAAAACTAAAGGAAAATTTGAAAAAGGTTACGAGCAAACGTGGACCGACGAGGTATTTATAATAACGGACATTTTAAACAGGGGCCAGAAAGCAACATACAAGATACAGGATTATGACGGTGAAGCCATACAAGGTTCTTTTTATCCTGAAGAATTGCTAAAAGTCACACCGCAACAGGACAGAATATACCGAATCGAAAAGGTTCTAATGGTAAAAGGATGTGGTAGGAACAGATTCTACCTCGTGAAATGGAGGGGATGGCCTGTTAAATTTAACAGTTGGGTTAAAGCATCAGAGATTCAAGACATCTGATTTCTTTCTTTCTTTTGAAGCAGCATTAAAATAAAATTGAAAATGAATGATGGTGGCTTTTATATCACACTGCCTAGCAATGCCTCAGCAGGTGTGTTTTCCCAAAATACAAGCTCTAATTTTACCATACAACTAGCAAGGCCTTTGGACTTACAAGGACAGTGGGAAGTGGGGCTCGTGGAAATACAATACCCCAACACCTGGGAGAATATTAAGGAAGATCATAAGTATGTTGTCGCTTCCGCAGCCGGAAATAAACAGCACCTTATAGTCAGGAAAGGACATTACGCGACCATGCAGCGTTTAGTGGAATCCATGAATCAGGACATTAGCAACATCTATAAAACGGCGGCACCACTAATCATTTATGAGCCGCATGCGCGAAGAATCCGAATAAAATCGGAAGATAGGTCTACTATTTATGCGTATGGTGATTTGGCAACCATTTTAGGAATCGAAGCTTACGTTAATACACAGCATTCCCATTTTCCAGCGGATATCACGGCCGGTTTTAATACCCTCTACCTGTACACAGATATTGTAGAGCACCAGTTAGTAGGTGACCATTTTGTGCCACTGCTGCGTTGTGTTCCAACTAAGGGGGTTAGAGATGAGTTTATCACGTTAACTTATGATAAGCCACACTATGTCCCTGTGAACAAACAACATATTGATACCATCACATTTGAAATAAAGACGGATCAGGACAGGCACGTCTCATTTCGTTACGGGAAGGTGATCCTTAAGATTCATCTGCGACCCCGGAGGGTGACTGTTTTTTAAAATGGTTGTGGCTAAAGACTACGGAGACCCCAAAGCATACAGGCATTATTATACAACACAAGCTGGCTATGGGCTTTCAGGATATCATGGAGTATCATGCATGGGGCCGGTGTAGGCGGCGTTTTTCGCAGCCTCTTTAGAAAAGCTATGCCGTTTTTGAGAAGGGGTTTTGAAATTATTAAACCACATGTGAAAGGTGCCGCAAAAAACATAGCCAAGGATGTCATGAGTCATGTCACAACGGCCGTTCTAAATATAATGAACCAGACTACAGAACAGGCAGGATCAGGACTGGCTGTGATTAGAAGAGCTGTTAAAAGAAAGAGAACCGAGTCTCGGGCGTTACCACAAGGACCGCCCAAGCCTTTTAAAAGAAAGAAACCCATGGGTGACAGGTCTCAGAAGCTTAACCGCCGGTCTAAGAAGAGAAGCGCTAGCTCTAGGCAGCGAGATATATTCTAAAAAGCACCATAGCTTTTGTACACCACAGCTCCGAAGAGTGTGTTAAATCGGAACTGGACCTGTTTCAACTAGCACCGACCCAAACAAGTATCGAAAAAAGTATTTATGTGGAAATTCCGCCATTATCGGCTTTGTTACCGGAGGATGTAGTAAAGGCTGTTAGTGTAGCTGGGTTTAAAAAAGGTTTGGACAAGTTCCTGGAGGAAAGGTCCATAAACCATTATTAAGAAGGGACCCAGGATATCAATGCTTGAACCAATACAAGCATTGTGGAACCTGTGTCCCTTGGGGAAACTGCTAGGTACGTATGACCTAGATTGACCACTGTTGGAAACAGAATACTGGGCTTGATGGACCTTGGTCTGACCCAGTATGGCATATCTTATGTTCTTATGTTCTTATGTCGGAAACAGCCCCTTTGGACTTCTATATCGCAGGTTATGGTGAAGACTACATTGATTTAAATAGTACACTTTTACACCTGACCTGTAAAATTGTGGCAGAAGATGGCTCGAACATCGACCCGGCAGCCAAAGTAGCGCTGGTGAACTACCCAATCGCAGCTCTGTTTAGCCAGCTGGATGTTACCCTGGGTGACCAACTCATTAGCCAGAGCAACAACTGCTACCCCTACAGAGCCCTCATAGAGCTGCTTCTCAATTATGGCGAAGGATCCCTCAAATCACAGTTTACAAGCGGACTGTTTTATAAAGACACAGCCGGGCAGCATGAGGTGAGAGAGATAGGATCTCGCAACATCGGCTTTACTGAAAGGGCTCAATTTACGGTCTCTAGCAACAAGGTAGAGCTATTGGGGCATTTACATAGCGATCTATTTTTTCAAGAAAAGCTATTGATTAATGGCGTGGATCTCAAAATCAAATTCACCCGCAACAAAAACTCTTTCTGTTTAATGAGCGGTGATGCCGAAGAAAGTTATAAAATCCTTATCCTAAACGCTGCGCTCTTTGTAAAGAGAGCTAGTTTCCCCCGGAGTGCGCCTGGGACATGCAGAAGCTCTGCTGAAAGCTAATGTCAAGTATGCTATTGACCGTGTGGGGCTGAAGGTGTTTAGCATACCAGCCGGTGCCCGTGTGACTAACCAGGAAAATCTCTTTTTGGGACAGCTACCAAAACTCATTGTGCTGGGATTTGTGGATAATGATGCTTTCAGCGGTAATTATGCTAAAAACCCCTTCAATTTTAAACATTATGATATTAATTTTGCCGTTCTATATGTGGATGGTGAACAAGTACCCGGGAAACCTCTTCAACCTGACTTTCAAAACGGATGTTGTGTAAGAGAATATATGCAACTGATACAAGCAAGTGGTAAACATCTGAAAGATACAGCGTTGCTGATTGACCGTCAGGAGTTTTACAAAGGTTATACCCTGTTGGCATTTGACCTTTCACCGGATCAGGAGTGTGCAGACCATTACTCGCTGATTAAAACTGGTAACCTGCGGGCTGAAATACGTTTTGCCAGCGCCTTACCCCATACAGTTAACATGATTGTTTATGGGGTTTTTGACAATGTGATAGAAATTAATCATAGAAGGAATGTTCTTTTTGATCATTCGTGAAAATGAACACCCTGCAGATCTTCCGTATTTTAAAGAAGGACCCCTGTGTTGCAGATTTCTTTTTAGATGAGCTACCCAGCAACTGGTTAGCGGATGTACAAATATCAAGGAAGCCAGTGTGTTTGGTGGTAAATACACACCCTCATAACCTACCTGGAGAACACTGGTTAGCCATCTATATATGTGGAGATGGAACAGGGGAATTTTTTGATTCTTATGGACAACCACCTGATAGCTTATTCTTTCCTACCAGCATTATGAGCTTTCTCAACAAGCATTGTAAAACTGTTTTATACCACAACAGACAATTACAGCACCCAATGTCTACGGCTTGTGGATATCACTGTGTATTTTTCTTGCACCACCGCTGTAAAGGGGTGCCTTTTGAAAATATTTTAGAAATGTATTCTGAAGATTTAATGCAAAATGATGATATGGTGTTACATTTTGTAAAACGCAACAAACAAACTTTGTGTAGATCTTTTAGAAATCCGTTCCATAATCAGCAAGTGTGTGTTCCCTATTGTGAATGTTTTGATGCTTCTAAATAAAAAATAACCCCTCTAAGGAGTTTTTTCTGAAAAGAAACCACTGTCTAGTCTTCTATTTTTGTTTTTAAACATTTTACTGAAAATACATTTTTACACACTCAACCACCGGTATCTGTGGGATAATTTACGTTTTTTGTGTGGGAGTAGCTGTTTGCTCTTTATCGGACGCATGTACATTTTAGTAGCCTTCACAGATGGGTTCTCTTTGAGGCGTGCCAGTACATCTCTGTTGGCTGCATTACCCATTACCGTAGAGGGCATATTTAATTCGGCCAGGGTTTGCATGAACTCCTCCCAGCCCCTGGGTATTCTTCGTTGTGAAAGAGCTTGGGGCTGCATAGCCCCACGAACGAGGTCGAGTAGGTTAGAGCCATTGACGGGGTTTCCCCGGTATACAAATGTTCCATTTCCCTCCCAGGATGCCACATCCTTGTTTTTTAACAGTTTATTAAGCAGCAACTCAGCATTTTTCCTATAGCGCATATTGATGCTGTTTAACACTTCTTGTATTACAGGGTCTGGAGGTATAATATTTTCTAGAGATGCTGCAGTTGATGTCTCATCTTGTGCCTGTAGATACAAGTTTATTTTTTCTTTTTCCATATCCCTCTGTCTGTCAAGCACGAGATAGTGCTGTAGCACTTCTGAGTAACATTTAGCCTTTTCGTGTTCAGACATACCGACGCTTTGCAGGATGTTTTTCATTTCTTCATCTAACTTATGGATGGTCGTGGTTCTAATATTTTCATCCCGATCTGGCGGGTTTCTCAAGCGCTCGAGTTGTTGACTAGGGACTATGTACATTTTTTCAGCGTGCTGCATTAGAGGTTTGTCAGAAGCCCCGTTATCAATGGTAATGCAAAACTTTACAGGGGCCCGATAAAGCCATCCAACTGTCTCACCAATTGCTTCTTTTTTTTAATGGGTAGTCTTTTATTGCACAGACTCTTTATGGCATGACGCTTCCCTTTTAAAACCTTTATCTGTTGTTGTGAAAGAGGAATGTTACCTTTTAGGGTGTTGAGAGCGATTTCAACTATAGCTGCTACCAAATCATTAGAAGCTGTATTCAGGATGGCTCTTCTGTGCTGCGGAGAGGCTTGAACCAAAAGTTTTAAAAGGGCAGGTTTCTCTTTACATGGCGAGACATGTTGTCTGAGACACACAAGCATGTATGAAGGGGTTGGTTACATATTCATTTCTTTTTATGTGAGATTTGTGGTTTTTCACAGTATACCGTGGTCCAATCTGGCGGGAAGATATCCGTCCTCAGTCTGTAAGCCTCAGGCGTTGTGTTATTTAAATCCACGACGAGATACCCAAACGGCTTTCTGGTTGCATCTTCGAAGACTTCTAAAAAGAATTTTGATTTTCCAGGGTACATCTGCCTGGCTAGAATGGCAATCTGTAACTTATCTCTAGGAATCTTAAAGAGCACCATGTATTTGGTATTTAAAGTTATAGTTCGGCTTGCTTTACCTTGGCAGAAAACATTTTGAACAATATATATGATGCTCAGGTTTCTGTGATGCACATACTTGGTAAAGGCTTTCTCTATTTCATCACTTTTACAGGCAGAATCCATTAGGTCATCAACAATAACCAAGTTTACTTTATTGGTTGGAAACATCCGTTCATCATTAAAAGTATCAGGCAAAGTGTCCATAAATGTAATAAAAGGATATTTATTTAACATTTCTTTATACAGAGGTTGCCAGCAACTGTAACACCACACAATATTGTTAGGCATGACAGTCAATACATGACCAGCGTGTTCTAACATCTTTTTAACAAAGAAGCTCTTGCCTGAATTGGACGGCCCCGCTAAAATAGAAGAAAAAGGATGTGACCAGCGCACATCCACCACACTAGTATCCATAGGGTAATGTGCTAAAGCCATCCTCCAACTTCACCCTTTTGTCATACACAACCTTTTGTGTTTTTTTAATCACACCAGTCTCTATTGTCCAACCCTTTTTGTTTCTTATAATACCAGGTTGTTGTACTCCTATCTTTTTCTGGGATAAATCTGCTGTCCCAGGCTTGTAGTCCAAAACTAGATCTTTCAAACTAGTGAAATTGATTTTCTGGCAGTTTTCTACGTTTAACGTAATCCCTTTTACTTTCATACAGGTCTTCCCGCTTGACAGCTTGTAGCCGTATGTTTTAGGCCCCGCTAATACAAACTCTGTGATATGTTCATCTGAGGGTATCTCGCTTGTGAGCTCACCTAAATAATCACCCAAAGATGGGTTCCAATCACCCTCTTGACTTAGAAATATCACAGAATCTGTATCATGGTACAGACAGCGCTCTTGCAAACTATCTAGAAGGTTGTACAACTCCAGGCGTGCATAAGCCGTTGTAAAACAGGCAATGAAAACGTTGGTGCTACCCGACAATATACACTGGTCTTTTGAGTGCCTCCAAGACACACAGGCTGTTTCATCATCAATAAGATTGCATGATGAAACCTCGAATTCAGGAGAAAACAGATATTTAAAGAGATCATCAGGTTCTTTCACAATGCTTGTGGTAGACAGGTTTGTTCTTTGACCAAATTTACCCCACAGGGAATTTAAGAAAAGTTTTGCTATTTGACGCTTAGCATGGTTTACATTAATCTGGTCTGCACGCAAACACACCCCCTCTTTTCTAAAGAAATCAGCTATGTACACATTTTGTTTTTCAGTATCATTGCACCATTGAGGGTAGCCAGAAGCCTCTTGTTTTTGACGGAGGTGCATTTTGATGTATTTGGAAAAGAGATGATCAGATTTTTGCTCGAAATGCCAGATTTCATAGATTTCAACAACCACATACCCTTTTGCAATGGCTAAATTCATCTCCACCGTACACCAAGTCCCCACAAAAGCTCTCTCCTCATCCGTGTGGGCACACATTTCCTGTTGCCGTGTGTCAGCACACGTGTGACACAATGGAAACATAAGCTTACCGCCCAACCGTATGGGTAACACCGGGAAAAAGAGCTTTCGTGGGGGATATACTTTTGCTTTTATAAAACCAAAGTACTTTGTAGGGGGACCAAATTTGTCATAAATGATTTTTGGATGGCCTATTGGATATTCCTTTGTTTTATTGACAAAAGGGTATAGGCTGGTAAAATCATAGTAGTGTATTTTTTCCCCAGGCCTTGTTTTGTGGTACAGACAAACGGCATTTGTTCTACCCCCGAAAAGGGCATCTCATGGAATCAGAGGTTGCGGTAATGCGGAGTCAGCCAGGAAATCTGTGCAGCCCCCGTCATTTTCTTTTACCATCCGCTTCCACTCGTGCTCCCATAGACTTATGACCTTGAACCCACGGCTTTCCAGGAATGCAGCTTTTAGCTGTGTTTTGTAATAAAGAAAACCATAGGTCGTGGCTGCTACAGGATTCTGGTCTTTATCGTTATAACAGCTCGGACAGCCGTGGTGAAAACAACCATTAAATTCAAAAACTGTTTCTACCCCACCGATCACGGCATAGCCATCAAGAAAATAAGCCCCCACCTTTTTTTCGCCACCTTTCAGAGCATGTGTGATCTGTATATTTTCTTTGGCCTCCACATACATCAGCCATTGAATAGAGGGGGTTGTATATCTCTTTGTCTGCCGGTGACAGTTATCTGGTGGGATGAGTGCCACAGTCTTGGGTTCTAAAAACATGAATCTGAACATAGCCATACATACAGATGCAAGGGTTATATATTGGAAAGGGTCTAAACACCTTGTTTGAATTTCTGAGATGTCACCCTGCTCTACAAACACTTCTTTCTCTGTCATTTTCATGATTTCAGCTCGGTAGAGAACACAGGCCTGCCGCAAAATAGATACATCCTGCTGGCAGTAATAAGCCAGCTCTTTTTGCAAATTAAAAGTTTTATGCTGATTGTCCTTCTACCATTGTAAAAATTCATCTTTTTCTTCAGGCAACATGTTACTCACACCGTAATGTTCAACACCCGGCATGGGGCCCACATAATTTTGATTTTCCAGCGTATTAAAAAAGTGTGGAAAGTACCCCTTGCTGCCTGTAAAACCCATGGCTTGTGGAAGTTTGCTAAGTTTCATAGGCAGGAAATTTAGAGAGTCTATAAAACGGATAGTCAGAGGTTCAATGGTAATTTGTAAAAGTTTAGCACCTTGAACCAACAGCCCCGTGTCCATCTTTTCCTTAAGCAGTTGTTTAAGAACAAAATATCCGTCATAACCTTTGGAATTATGGGCTATGAAGGTGTAACCTTTAAATTTTTTGTCGCAAAAAATCAGTATAAAGGCAGAAATACATTGAGACCCTTGAATTCCCAGTTTCTTTCATCATTTAAGTCCGTCGCATATATGTAATTAGGGACATGCCAGCCTGTTTCTTGCATACATTCACAATCATAACAAATATACTTTTCAGATGTTTCAGTTTTACCAATAGGGGTCATAAAACATAAGTGGACGCCATCCCCGGTTAGGGGCTCGCGACATAGTTTACAATGACGGCCCTTGCACTTATGTTTCTTGTCCACATAAGACTCACATTTCTGGCACAGTATAAGACTCACATTTCTGGCACAGTATCTTAGATAAACACGCCACTTCTTTTTTCAGAGCCAGATCCGCGTGTCTATCTAAACACTCTTTAGAACGACAAAAGAGTTTGCAATTAGGGCATTTCTGTTGTACACCAACATTATTCGCACACGTTAGTGTCAAACAAAGACGGCACCATAATGTGCAATTATGATCGTGACTGTACAGTTTCTGACAGTAACTACAGAAGTTGCGCTCCCCATAGAATTTTTTGACATCGGTTATACCATAGAAATGGTCATCATGTAGCAACAAGAACAGAGTCTTAGGGAACACAGGTCTGTCTGATGTCTTAAAACAAACCCATGAATTTGTGTAAAGCACAACGCGTATGTTTATCTTTAAATGCTGTTCAAATATTGCTACATCATCGAGCATGACTTTTCTATGTACCGGCCACCCCAATTCATTATGTAGTTTTTTAGCACCTTCTAACAATTCGACATCTGTCATTTTTACCTGTGACATGAGGGCTGTGAGGCTCCCTGCAAAACACAGGCTATTATCAGTGTTGTTCAAGTCTATCAAATACATCCTTTTCTTATGAATAATATGGCTAAATGGTATAGTCTTTAAGACCCTACGAGCACCTCCACCCCGATTGCTTATGACAAGTACAACAACACGGAATATATCACAAACCTGGATTTCTCTGTGACTCTGAAGGAGTTTAGTGATCTGATTTAAGAAATCGTCAGCGTCTAATGCTTCGGGGTTTAACTTTCCAGAATACAAGGAATTGTGAAAAAGAGATGAGTGTAGATG
The DNA here is from genome assembly GCA_033557465.1 of Ichthyophis bannanicus. Lineage (NCBI taxonomy): Eukaryota > Metazoa > Chordata > Amphibia > Gymnophiona > Ichthyophiidae > Ichthyophis > Ichthyophis bannanicus. The sequence continues at coordinate 914,235,157 of CM066031.1, read as the reverse complement.
CACCTGTACATAATCACTGTCCCGCCTTAGGCCATGCCCCCTCCCATAGAAGTGAATGGTGAGTTAGCCCTGCACAGCCACGCCCCTGCCTACATCATCGGAAATGGACTGTCCCTTTTTGCTGACATCAGCGGGGAGCAGTGTGACTGACTCCGGAAATGTCTTTTTGCTTCTGGTTAATGTTTACATCTGCAAAAAAAAAGCAGGAACCCTGGAAAACAGAAAATATGCTTTTCTCTCTCCCACTGCCCCAGTTCTTATTTCTCACAAAAGATTCACAGCACAGAGAGACACAGGCTTTTCACTGAGACACAGACAGGATAGAAAGCTTTTCTTTACAAATGTTAAACCTCAATTAACACATCTTTTGTTAGAGAAACCAGGGCTGTCCATGTGATAGAATTTTACTTTTAAGACCTCATGGTTAGAGAGAAGTATTCTGACAGTCCTGTAGAGTTCAGACTGAAATACAGAGAGACCTGAGTTCAAATCCCCCTAATACAGCTTTTTTTTTGAGAGAGCTGAGTTCAAATCCAAATACTAATACAGTTATTTTTTAGTGGCTTTGAAAAAACCAATACAGAGAGACAAGCCTGGACATGTCTCTCTAGGGTGTGGTAACACGTGATTGGTTGAAACAAGAGGTCTGTTCTGAGCATGCTCCAGGTGTTCTGAGCATGCTCCTGGTGTAAGGCTGTTTGTGTCCTGTGTGTAAGGGAAACATTTTAACACAGAGATTAAAAAATGGCTCTTTTTGGAACACCAAGCAGAATTTCCAGCAGGGCACACAACATTAATTACTTCCTTAAGGACCATGATGCCGTTGCAGAGGGGTATCCAGTAAAGAAAAGCTTTCTATCCTGTCTGTGTCTCAGTGAAAAGCCTGTGTCTCTCTGTGCTGTGAATCGTTTGTGAGAAATAAGAACTGGGGCAGTGGGAGAGAGAAAAGCATTTTTTGTTTTCCAGGGTTCCTGCTTTTTTTTTTTGCAGATGTAAACATTAACCAGAAGCAAAAACACATTTCCAGAGTCAGTCACACTGCTCTCCACTGATGTCAGCAAAAAAGGGACAGTCCATTTCCGATGATGTAGGCAGGGGCGTGGCTGAGGGTGAGAGGCAGCACTGATGCCTTTAACAAAGATGTGCTAATTGCATTTGGAAAGAAAAAGATTCTAGCCTGCCTGTCTCTCTGTGCTAAGAATCAGTTTTTGTGTGAGAAAAAAACAACTGAGTCTGTGTGGGAGAGAGAGAGAGAGAGAAAAGCATTTTTGTTTTTCAGCATTAAGCAGAAGCAAAAACACATTTCCGGAGTCAGCCATACTATCATTTCCAGAGTCAGCCATACTGTTTCCGCTTATGTCAGCAAAAAGGGACAGTCCCTCTTCTGATGACACACTGTTTCCGGTGATGTCATTTCCGATGATGTAGGCAGGGGGCGTGGAGGAGGGTGGGAGGCTGTGGGTGTAGCACAAACCCGGAAGTGGGTGCTGATTGGCTAATGCCATATTGTGGGGCGTGGCGTGGGTGTGACACCCCCCCGGAAGTGTACACTGATTGGATGATGTCATCCTTGGGGCGGGGGCAGGGGTGTGTCGTGGGGTCAGTGGCCACACCTGGGGGTGGGACAGGGCGGGGCCAACTTACCATTCACTTCTATGGGAGGGGGCATGACCTAAGGCGGGACATACACCGGAAGTGGGCGCTGATTGGTACCTGTCAACATTTTGGGGGCGGGAGTGGGCAGGGGCTGGGCGGGGATAACTCACCATTCACTTCTATGGGAGGGGGCGTGGCCTAAGGCGGGACATACACCGGAAGTGGGCACTGATTGGTACCTGTCAACATTTTGAGGCGGGAGTGGGCGGGGCTAACTCACCATTCACTTCTATGGAAGGGCCGTGGCCTAAGGCGGGACATACACCGGAAGTGAACACTGATTGGCTCCTGCCACCTTATCTCACCTGTCAATCAGTTTGACAAGTAGTGCACCCATTATACTACTAATCTCTATTCGTCTACGAGGAATGCCTATCAACACAACTATACTTCAAGTATATGCTCCAACAACAGCTGCAGAAGAGAATGAAATTGAAGAGTTCTATGAAGAAGTACAAGCTGAAATTGACAGAACATGCAAACAGGATATCCTGATAGTCATGGGTGACTGGAACGCAAAAGTTGGCAACAAAGAAGAAGGCAAAGTAGTTGGAAGATACGGACTTGGCAACAGAAATGAAGCTGGAGAAAGACTGATAGAATTATGCAAGACTAATGATCTATTCATCTCAAACACCTTCTTCCATCAACACAAGCGGTGACTGTACACATGGACTTCACCCAATGGATTGTATAAAAATCAAATTGACTACATCTGTGGTAGTAAACGATGGAAAAGTTCTATAACATCAACAAGGACAAAACCTGGAGCTGACTGTGTTACAGATCATCATCTACTAGTATGCAAACTCAAGCTAAAGTTGAAAAAGAGCAAACCACTCAGGAATGCAGCAAAATATGACCTTGAGAATATACCACTGGAATGTAAAGACTGCCTGCAAAATTGATTTGCTGCTTTAGATATAAATGACAGAGCTCCAGAAGAGTTATGGAATGACATCAAGAAGGTTGTGTTGGAAGAAAGCGAGAAGTCTCTACAAAAGGTGAAAAAGCAAAAACGGCCAAAATGGATGACGGAAGAAACTCTGAAAATTGTCCAGAAACGCAGAGAAGCTAAAGCCAGAGGAGAAAGAAAGACAATAACAGAACTCAACAGAGATTTCCAACGTGCAGCAAGACAGGACAAGGAAAAGTACTACAACGATGCATGCAAGGAAATAGAAGCAGAAACTATTAGAGGAAGAACAAGATCGGCTTTCCTAAAGCTACGAGAGTTAAAGAAAACGTTCCAGCCTCAAATTGGAATGTTACAAGATGCTCAAGGTTCTATGTTGAATGATGCTGAGAAGATCAAGAAAAGGTGGAAGGAACATAAGAACATAAGATATGTCATACTGGGTCAGACCAAGGTCCATCAAGCCCAGTATCCTGTTTCCAACAGTGTCCAATCTAGATCATACGTACCTAGCAGTTTCCCCAAAAGACACAGGTTCCGCAATGCTTGTACTGGAGCAAGCATTGATATCCTGGGTCCCTTCTTAATAATATACAGAGTTTTTATATGATAAAGATCAAGTGGACCAACAGCCGTTTCAACCTGTACCTTATGATCGGAAACCATTGGTGATGAAAGAAGAAGTTGAAGCAGCATTGAAAGCCTTATCAAAGAACAAAGCACCAGGCATTGATAGCATTCCCATAGAAGTATTACAGCAATCTGATGCAGCTGTTACCGTACTTACAAGGCTCTGCCAAGAAATATGGACGACAACATCATGGCCAACTGACTGGAAAAGATCTGTGTTTATACCAATACTAAAGAAAGGTGATCCAACTGACTGTGGAAATTATCGCACAATCGCTCTGATCCCACATGCCAGCAAGATTCTACTGAAGATTATTCAAAGGAGACTACAACCATACCTGGAACAAGAACTACCTGAAGTGCAAGCAGGGTTCAGGAAAGGGCGAGGAACGAGAGACATCATTGCGGATGTGAGATGGATCCTTGAAAAGACTAAAGAATACCAAAAGGATATCTATTTGTGCTTTATCGACTATAGCAAGGCTTTTGACTGTGTAAACCATGAGAAACTCTGGGCCACATTAAGAAGCATGGGTATACCAGAACACCTGATTGTACTCTTGCACAATCTGTACATTGATCAAGAAGCAACAGTTTGAACGGAACAAGGAGAAACAGAATGGTTTAAAATAAGCAATTGTGTAAGACAAGGCTGCATACTTTCCCCCTACCTGTTTAATTTATATGCAGAACAAATCATCAAAGAAGCAGGATTGTATGAAGACAACAGAGGTGTGAAGATTGGTGGAAGACTCATCAACAACCTTCGCTATACTGATGATACCACATTACTGGCTGAAAGTGAAGATGATCTGAAACATTTGCTTCTCACAATCAAAGAACATAGTCTCAAAATGAGCCTGCACCTTAATGTAAAGAAGACAAAGATCATGACAACTGGCATAATCAACAGGTTCATCGTTGAAGGAGAAGAAATTGAAATCATGAACAACTTTAACCTACTTGGATCAACTATCAATAAAGAAGCAACAAGCAGTCAAGAAATCAGACAACGCATTGCTCTTGGCAGAATGGCTATGAAAGACCTAGATAAGATTCTCAAGAGCAGATATGTCTCTCTCCATACAAAGATTCGACTTGTTCAAGCCATGGTATTTTCAATAACATCATATGGATGTGAAAGCTGGACAGTGAAAAAGATAGGAAGAAAATTGATGCCTCTGAATTATGGTGCTGGCGGCGAATACTGTGTATACCATGGACTGCCCGAAGAACAAACCAGTCGTTACTAGAGGAGATCAAACCTAAACTTTCTTTAGAAGCTCAGATGACAAGACTTCGACTTTCATACTTTGGACACATCATGCGAAGAGAGAGATCATTAGAGAAAGACATCATGCTTGGCAAGATAGAAGGTCAACGCAAAAGGGGAAGGCCAGCAATGAAATGGATCGAGACAATAACAGCAGCTACGGGTACCAGTCTGTCAACAATGAGCCACCTGACTCAAGACCGAACACAATTTAGGATAGCTATCCAGAGGGTCGCCATGAGTCGACTCCAACTCGACGGCACTTAACAACAACACTACTTATATGCGAGTGTGTGTGTGTTTGTTCCCCTGGAATTCCAGACAGAGAAGGTAAGGTGGTTCCCCGGCCAAGGCAGCCGGCGTCTTGAAGGGGTAAGTGGTATATAGTGCTGGGAATGGAGTCACCCACACTTACATAAAGGAAAAAAGGGGGACTTTTGTAGTAGTTGATCTTGTCTGTCCTTCCATGTGATCTTTTTCTGCCATTATATTTCTATGTTTCTATCAGAGACGAGAGATGTTTGTGAAATGATAGGGAAGAGTCTAATGTAATGCCACGATAACGGAGGGAAGTCATGAGTGGAATTGAAGGTGTGTGAGAGTATGGGAGCCAGTAAGGGACAGGGAGCACTGAAAGTGAACCAGGGCTGATGTTTTGGAAAGATTAAGGTATAGGTAATCTGAAGACATCCAAGAACTTATATGAGAAAGGCAGGAATTCATTGGAGCCAAGTCAGGAGCAGAGGGGCTAGTGTGGTGTAGGAGAATGATATCATCTGCGTAGTAAACATAGAAACATGATGGCAGAAAAAGACCACATGGCCTATCTAGTCTGCCCTTCCATATCAACCATACAACAGTAGTAGGCTGAGATGGCATGCTGCTGTACAAGAGGTGGCCAAGAGAACAGGATCTGGGGACGTGAAGGAAATGGCCATAGAAGGGGAGGAGCAGGGAGCTGAAAGTGAATGAAAAATAGAATAAAGTTGACGGGAGCAGTTGGAGAAGGAGGAAATCAGATCAGAGTAGTAGGAATGCTTCACAGTCTGGATCAGGGAACGATAGCATTGACGAAAGTGATGCATTGATTCTGGGAAGGGGCACATGTGTCAAAGGTGTTCCGCTCAACGGAGGTAGGCACGGTGAAGACGAAGACTTGGGATGGTACCAGGGGATAAGTGAATGTGTGCAAGGGGAGGACTGGGCAGAGTGGGGCCAGCTGATCTAGTGTAGCTGTCAGAACAGTGGTCCAGGTCTGAGCTTGGAGATCTGATGGGAGAGAACTGAAGTCTGATGGGGAAAGTGTGTCAGCGGGAGGGAAATTGCTGGAGTGTGGAGGGTGTGATGTGACGTGATAGTTGAGGTGGGCCAGAAACAGAGGAGTTCTCAGGCAGGGATGGGGTGGAATGGAGCTGTAGGGAGAAGAAGAAGCATAGGTGATCGGACCAAGGGAGTGGAAGAGCAAGAAAGCAGTGGGCACAAGAGGAGAGTCAGAGAGTGTGATGATCATCAGGAATTTGTCTGGCGGCATGAGTGGCACAGTGAACCCGTCAATTGGCAAGATGTGTGAGGAGGGCCTTGTCACGGGGTCTGGAGGGGAAGTTGAAATGCATGTTAAAGTCCTCTAGGATCATTAGGATCATTAAATGAGGGTTTATTGTAAGTTTTTTGAATTTCATTGTAAACCGCTTTGATTTTAGGATAAAGCGGTATATAAATCCTGTTAAATAAATAAATGAAAGAGAAACCTCAGAAAGGATAAGCAACAGAGAGTCCCAAGGGTGAGGATGGAGGGATGGAGGGGAGTATATGAGAAGAAAATGAAATGGAGGAGAGGAATCAGCTGGAGCAGGAGAGTTTCAGTATAGTGGAGTGCTGAGGACAGAATTTCACTCATGGGGAAGGTAGAGTGACTACCCTCCACTGCTTCAAGAGGTGGAAAATGCAGAGAAACCTGGTAGAAGACAGCGATTCAGCAGAGGTTCCTTGCCATCCCACAACCAGGTCTCAGTGAGGAATAGGGTGACTAAAGAATGTTGGGAAATGAAATCCTGGATAAGGACAGGCTTAGAATGGAGGGATCTACAGTTTATGAGGGCCAAACTGAGGAGGAGATGGGAAGGGGCAGGCAGTCGATGAGGGCAAGAAGAAGGGGAGGAGCAGCAAGAAAGCAAGTTAGCAGTGGCGCAAGAGAAATGGCCAGGCAAAGGGGGAGCAGAGGGCCTGGATGCCGTCCCCAGTGCACTGGGATCACAAACATAGTGAAGCAGAGTAGAAAACAAAGGATGAATAAGAAGCCAGATGTTGTGGGTTGAGAACACTTACCCATAGGGATGCAATGAGAAACTGGAGCGCAAGACACTGGAAGAGCAGAGCTGCAAAGTCCGACTTGGGCGCCTGCATCCCCAGAGTCGCCCTAAGGAGTTCGCCCAAGGAGCTTGTCCTACTCCTTCGGCACGCTCCTCCAAAACATGCCTGTGGTGCAAGACGCCACTGGAGACTTGTTTATATTTGCCAATGTTACCCTGAAGGAACGTGGCCATGTTTCATGCAGCCGCGTCACTTCTGGGTGGGCAGGACAGTCGTGTGTAATTTACAATACAGCAAGGCAGTACCTGGAATGGAACAGAGGGAAATGCAGTCAGCAACGTGGAATGAAAGGCAGCAAACAGTAAGTTACAACAGAGTAGAACAGTAGGTAAAAATTAGGAGAGTGCATAGTCAAAAGAATGTTCAGTTCATGTTTGATAAAAATGAATTTTTCCTATCATGCAACTACATGTTACACCTTACAATTTTTTTAAGCATGAAATTTGTTCATAAGTTCATTCATAAATATATGTGTGTATAAGCTAATTGTGCACACTTTAAATTTTTAGGCACCCAAACTAACCCAATGTGCACTGGCGAATGTTCACCCCTAGTAAAACGTTTATGTGGACTTTGTTCCAGTGTGGAGTTTATACCAGTCAAGGGGATAATAAAGATTTTGTTAATGCTAGAGGTGTGTAAAATGCAGGACCAGTGTCTATCAGGAATCAGTTGTCTTGAGATCAAGATAAATGTACATAGGCAAATTAACTACCATAGAAAACAGATTCAAAGAAGTCCAGAACCATAATGAAATTAAAGAAGAGTAAAAAGTAGTGGAAAACATCATTCACTTTTAGTTTTGTACTGGAGTACAGGTGTAGCATAAAGCAGTGGGCTGAGAACATGGAAGCCATCAAAATACTGTTGGGGCTGATATGCAAATTAGTTACTCAGTGACCGTTTCTCAGGGAGAGCATTCTAAACTAGCGCCGGCTTCTTGTGTGCATGTGTTTGGCTTTCTCTGCCACTTTAACTCTGCCATTTTGTGCCCAGTTTAACAAGTGGCTCATTTGCATGCACACGGTTTAATGCATGGCTAATTTGCATGCTCACCCCTTTCTGTATTTGCATGCTGAAGTCACACAATATCAGTGTGCTGCAAATAGGCATTAAAAGCTGATAGAGCGCGACTTCAGTGCTAACTTTCTGCATCGGTCTGAAAGATTGTAAGCACCCTGGGGACAGGGAAATAGGTCTAACATTTATGTAACTTTTTTTGAGCTACTACTAAAAAAGCATGTGCTGAATTCCAATAAATGTGATTTCATTGAGCGTTTAGAATGAAAGACCATGCTACTAATGAATTAATGCTGTAAACAAGTGATGTACTCAAACACTGCTCTATACTGGTAGTGCTCAGAAAGCATCTCTCTGCCCTTGGCTTAGCCACTCTACTATGGCTTCGGGGGGGTTTTCTGGCCCTATTCAAGTCCAGGCTGAAAACCTACCTCTATGAGGCTGCTTTTGGATCCTGATGCTCCTCATTCTCCTGTCCATTACTTATGCGTATCTTGCCATACTCTAGTCCTCAGTTTTGTGATGTCTTTTCATCTTGATTAGTTGTAAGCTCTGATGAGCAAGGACTATGTCCTACATCTATATGTACAGCACTGTGTACACCTTGCAGTGCAATACAAATTATTAGTAGTAATAGTAGAAGTGGTTTGGTATATTCTGTATTCAACATTTTGTTTGAATTTTCTTGTGATTTTTTTCATTAGCACATTTTAGAAATATAAAAGAAACTATGCAGCACTGATTTATTCTCCTTTATACTTAATTGTCATGTCACATATATTGAAAAAATGTGAAACCAAATGGATGAGCCTTTCTAATACCTTGGCTTCATATATTCTCATGTACTTTGAAAGGTAATAGTCAGCTGAACCATACTGACCTTTTCAGAGTTCCACTCTCATTCTCTTCTATTTATAGACTCAGTAATCTGCAAGGTGCAGAGGGAATGGACAGCAGCATGAAATACAGAGAATATCATAAAGGTCAAATATGTGAGCTGTTAAAATTCTTACACTAAAGTCATGAGTCATGTGAAAGATGGTAATGAAAACAGCAAATAAGCCAAACCTGACTCCATTTCTGGCCATAACTGTAACTAGAATAGCAAATGGAATATGTACATACATGTAAGGGAAAGGGAATGGAAATGGATTTAGTTCACACTTTTCTCATAGTTCAAGGTGAATTATATTTAGGTACAATAGGTATTTTCATATCCCTGGAGGACTTACAGTCTAAATCTGTACCTGAGACAATGGAAGGTTAAGTGACTTGCCAAGCTATTTTCACTAGAACCTTAAGAGTGTAATCTTTTGAATCTTGATCTGATGATTATGTGCTTTGAGAAAAAACAAGTTTATTTCCATCTCTGATGTAGACTTGGGGCAATTATTTAAAGGATATGAGCCAAGTATGGTTGTAAAAATGGCATGTTAAGCGCTGTTTTATAAGATAATATGTGTGTATATAAGGAATCACACAGAGAGCCTAAAAAGGGGAATGCTCTGGGCAGGAAATCGGCTTTTACTGGGTGAGGCACATAGCTGCACTTACATTATAAAATATGTAAAATCCTGACTTCTGCTGTCTTTAATCAAATAGTTCCTACCTACTTACAGCAACAGGATAAAATAAAAGTAACTTAACTATCTAATTTCTCAACAAATAGGGGTGTCCTACATGGAGTGGTGGGTTCACCCCTAAACAAAGACATGGGGAGGGGTGGCCTGCACAGAGCGGCAGGTGCACCTACACTTGCCATCTTACTGGGCAGACTAGATAGACCATACTGGTCTTTATCTGCCATCATTTACTATGTTGCAAAATGCAATGTGCCTTCGAGTCAGTCCTGACTCCTGGCGACCCAGAAGCTCCTGGGTTTTCTTGGCAGTGTCACCAGAAGTAGATTGCCAGGCCTTTCTTCCGAGGCAATGGAGGGTTAAGTGACTTGCCCAAGGCCACAAGGAGTGCTAGCAGGAATTGAACCCTGGTTGCTTGGTTACCAAGCCAGTGTTCTAACCACTAGGCTACTCCTCCACTCATGTTACTATGTTACTATGTTATTATTCGATCCCAGATATGTCAGACCCCAAACCGATGAGGCTGGATTACCAAGTATCTCAAAGCGCCAGCGCAAAGAGAACCAAAACGGAACATCTCTCTCCTCACAAGATGGCAGTCATCCGAGACTGTCCTGAGACTTTGCAGGAACTCCTGGCTGAGATTTGGCCAGTCAAAGACCTGGTCAAATCTAACGGAGAGTCACTATGTGCAATGCAGGAAGATATCAACACTTTGAGAACGTCTATGGAGACAATTACAGCTCGTTTGGAGAAGGTGGAGGGTGATGTTGCATCACATGGAGAAAGGCTCAAGGTTGTTGAGAAGCAGGCCAAGCTGATACATTCACTACAAAGAGAGGTGGAAGACGGCAATAACCACTCACGGAGATACAACGTAAGAATACTAGGAGTACCTGAGGGAGCAGAGGTTTCTGATATAGTGTCCTTTTTGCAAGGCATGATTCCGGGTGTGTTAAAGTTGCAGTTTGTTATGCCATTTGAAATTGAGCGCGCCTATCGAGTGCCTACTGAGTCCGTGGTCGCGGGCAAGCGTCCACGCCCAATCATTTTGAAAGTTCTACGTTTTCAGCAAGTAGCGCAAATAATGGAAGCTGCCAGAGCACTTTCAACTTTGGAATACCAGGGACCTAAACTCCTGTTTTTCCCAGACTTCGCGAAGGCGACGTTGGATCGGAGGAAGAGTTTTCTGGCGCTGTGTCCATGCTTACTACAGCTGTAGGCCCGTTTTGGGCTGCTCTATCCTGCCCGCATGAGAGTCACGCTGCATAACCAGACCAAGACTTTTGATGACCCAGGGAAGTTATATGCATTTCTGGAAGATAAGGAGGCAGCGGTAATGCGGTGAAATTCACTTTGCAGCTTTATTTCGTGCAGTTTCATAGCACTTAATATCATGGCGTTTGATTGGCCTGAGGTCGTGTAAAGGAGATTTATCCACGCAGCAGCGACATTTAATCATGCAGTATTGCTATATTCTCCAGGACCAAGCAGGAAGTCAGTCCTCACATATGGGTGACGTTGGCCCCGACGGAGCCCTCATGCGGAGCATTTCCCCAGCTTTCAAAGAAAGCCTTTGGGATTGCAGCACGCATGCGCGGTCCCCTTCCCGCCCAAAGGTGCCATCTTACTCAGTCTTTTTCCGTGGAGCCCGACAGACGTCTGTCATAGTCACCCGGTTAAAGTTGATTTTCCCTCGAGAATTCATCGTGTTTTGCCGGTTCGACACCGGTTCCCCTTCCCGCCTAGGCATGGTACACCGGTATCGAGCCCGGATCTGGGGGGGGCGGGTTTTTGTTTTTTGTCCTTCGAGACTAGCGTTCGCGCTCTTTTTTCTTTTTCACTGGCAGCCCGGTCCTTTGACCTTGCAGGGGCCCTTTTTCCCCCGATGGCTGCCAGCGGGTTCAAGAAGTGTGATCGGTGTAAGAAACTCATGTCTCTCACCGACACACACGACTGCTGCCTCCGGTGTCTCAGGCCCGATCATGACCCGATGATCCATGGCCCGTGTGGCAAAATGTCCTCGAAGGCGTTGAGGAGCTGTCAGCATCAGCGTGAAAGGAATCTTCTCTGACTCCGCATCTGGCCGGGCCTGGACTTCGTCAGAGGCCTCGACGTCTCGGGAGTCCGATCCCGAACATCGTCGGGGTTCCTCTGAGCGGGGATCACCCTCACGGGAACACAAAAGGAAGAGGAAACCCACGAGAGCAACGTCGGTGGACGCTCTTGGTCCCTCGAGGGCCAGGTCGCATAGCCCCGACTGCCGTCCCGGGTCCTCGGATCCGGAGAGACCTGCAAAATTGCCTCGTGTGGAGCCGGAGTCCCCGAGTCATGTGAGTGCTGTAGTCCTCATGGACTCTCCTCCGGGGGAGCCGACGTCGGCCCCAACGCCATCGGGGGCCGAGTCAGGGGCTGCTGAGTCTCCTGAGCTGAGTCTCAGGTTGACGGCCTTGGAGAGCAGCTTGGCTGCCTTCATGGAACAGCAGCGGGTGCTGATCGCCGGTCTGACCGGTGTATCTGCCCCGACCACCGGGACCTTGACATCCAAGTCGACCCTGTAGGCCGAGCCGATCCTCGAGTCCATGTGGTCTCGAGTCGATCCTCGGCCGAGGTCTCCCTCGGCCTCCTGTACAGGGCCGAGGTCGTCGACGCCAGTGCCTACAGCGTCGGGGTGGATGGCATTGATGCCTGCCCAACCGGAGCCGCTCGATTCCTCCTCGGAGTGGTCGGGGTGGGAGACGGAGTACGAGGAGTCCCCAGACATTTTTGGGATCCGGTGCGTCCCATCGGATTCACCGGAGTCCGAACCTCGGAGAAGGTCTCCCCCTGGAGGATATCCATTTCTCGGACTTCGTGAGGGACATGGCCAAGGCCTTGGCCTTCCCTGCGGATCCCGAGGAGGAGCCGAAGAGCTCGAGGCCCTCCAGTATGACTCTCCCCCGAAGGAGGCCTTTACTGTACCGGTTCCTCCGATGCTGGAACGGCTGCTCTTCTGCATGTGGGAGGCACCGGCCTCGGCACCGGTTCTCAGCAAACGGGTCGATTCCATTTATCGAGTTCGTAAGAGCCCTGGGTTCCAGAAGGCACAGCTACCGCACCACTCCATGGTTGTGGAATCGGCCATGCATCGTCTGAAGAGTCAGAAGATGCACTCCTTGGTGCCCCCCCCCCCCCCCAGCAAGGAGGCCCGGAACCTGGATGCCCTCGGTAGAAAGTGCTTCCAGGGCTCTATGCTGGCTTGCCGTGTCCAGACTTACCAGCTGTACATGGGCATATACCTCCAAGACCTGGCAAAGGAGATTTCCGGGTTCTCTGATGGCCTCTCCGAGGAACCTTTGCAGAGGTTCAAAGCCTTGTCATCGGGGATTTGAGCGTTTATATCTCAAGCAGCCTATAATGGCTTTGAGGCTTCAGCGGCTGGCATCAGTGCACGCCATCAGGCCTGGCCACAGTCATCGGACCTCAAGCCATGGGTCCAGAATAAGTTGGTCGATGTCTCTTGCTGGGGTGAGAACCTCTTCGGCAAACCCATGGCTGAAAAGACTGCAGAAATAGAGACCGAGACTCTCACCAGGACAAGGCTGTCCAGGAAGAATTCTGTCCCTTCTCAGAAAAAGAAGGGCTCGGGGAAAAACCCTTTTACCCGAGGAAGGCCTCTGCCTACAAATCCTACCCTCAATTCCAGGCCTCTACAGCTCCCCAACAGGGTCAGCAGGCCAAGGGGCAGGGACATGGGCCTTGTAGGCAGAAAACCCCCAAGCCACCAGCTCCGGCTCCTGCACAGCAGGGAGCGGGGTTTTGACTCCCACTGCATAGCCTCTCCCCCACAGCTGGCTCCACTCAGCACAGGAGGCCGGCTGACACTGTACGCCCACAGATGGTCAGCTATAACAGGTGATACCTGGGTACTGAGCATAGTCCAGAAGGGCTATTTGCTTCACTTCAACAAGTTACCCCCCCTCCTTTTTTCCAGGGAAAAGTTCAAGATGCTTACCCTTGGGATACTGCTGCCCTACCTCCAGCAGGGAGATTGGCTATGCTCCTTAGACCTGAAGGATGCTTACACTCACATCCTCATTCATCCAGACCACAGACAATATCTCAGATTTGTAGTGGGAGGAAATCATTTCCAGTACAGAGTACTTCCATTTGGCCTCACCTCCGCACCCAGGGTTTTCACCAAATGCCTGGTGGTGGTGGCAGCCTATCTCAGAAACCAGGGCATCTTTGTCTTTCCATACAACCACTATAATACAACCCCTACTTTGGATACACAAGGAAAATCAGAACGATGCACACACTCATAGCCTTAGCCACTATCTATCTCATTGCACTACCCAGCTACTCAAACGCCTTCAACCCAAGCCCCAACGCCATATCAATACTGCGAAACACTTGGAAGGAATGAGCAAACAAGACCCATACATCTTCATCAGATGCCAACCGTACAAATTATCTCCACCTGCTCCATATTGCCCTCCAACATACTAAAAAGCCCCAGATCAAGAAATATCATCATCATCGACCATTGAAATGCGCCCTCATCAACGCCAGATCAATTCGCACAAAATGGCCAGTGATCACTGACCTGATAACCCACCACAACCTCAGCATCCTGATGGTTATGGAGACTTGGCTATCAGACTGTGCAGAGGGAGTCTTAGAAGCTACCCCCCAAATTCTCACTCCACACTTGCCACTTGCCACAGATCCAACCAAAGAGGAGGTGGAGCACTCATCCTTGTGAAAAATGAACTCCAATTTCAGCTGAGCACCATCACCAGCACAACCCACCTCAACATGATCTCCATCTCCAATGACACCTGCTCAATCAATTTAGTCTACAGATCCCCGACAACTTCGTCAGAGGAACTATCAACAATAATAGACCTCGCTTGCAACACAGACAAACCTCGATCATCAAGCTGGCTAATGGGTGACTTCAATCTCCCAACCCTACAAGGCGCACAAACCTCAGCATTTCTCGAAGCACTTGCTGACCTCGGATTCAGCCAGATAATTAGAGCACCCACACATGTGAAGGGAAATACTCTGGACCTGATATTCGCTCCTCAGGCCATCACGGAAGCAAACCATGACTTTGCTATAACTATAACGCCATTACCATGGTCTGACAACAGCTTGATCAGATTCCAACTACCTACCTACTTTAACAATCAGAACACCAACTCCATCCCTCCCAAACCACCAGCGAGAAGATTTCGCTCCTTCAACAAAGAGGAAATACTAAAGAAACTCCTTCCACCCCTAAACTCCTCAGAGCCCGGTCTTGACGATCTGATTAACACCTGGAACAACACCCTCAGGTCTAGCTCACAACTCCCAGATACAAATAGAAGGACCAAGAACCGAGAACATGTAGCTTGGTACTCAAATGAGCTACGGTCTTCACTTCTCCATCTATGCAAGCTTGAGAGACGTTGGCGCCAATCTCGCTCCATCGAAGCACACACAATATACTGTTCATACTTAGAGAAGCATCGCCAAGAAATAGCGGAGAGAAGAAAGCAGTTCCATACAGACCTCCTAAAATGATCAATAAGAAAGCACCTTGACTTATTCAACATAGTAAAAACACTAGCACGAGAACCAACCCCGGAACAAACACACGTAATTCAACCCCAAGACTATGCTAACTACCTAAAATCAAAAATGATACAGATAGCCAAAAGCCCATGTCCTGCCAGACTCTCCCAACCACCCAAAATGCCACAACCATCCCCACTGACCAAATTCCACACCTTATCACCCAAAGAGATTGAAAACACCATCGCCTCCATCAATGCTACCACTGCTCCTAATGATCCTTGCCCAGCATCCTGGATAAGAGAGCTCCGCAGTGAACTAAGCCCTTCCCTAAATAAAATCTTAGAACAATCGTCTGCAACAGGAACCTTCCCACAAAGCCTAAAACATACCTCCATCAGGCCACTACTGAAGAACAATAGACTTGACCCGCTAAAGGTCGACTCATACAGACCGATATCCAGCATCCCACTACTAGCCAAAATTAATTGAAAAGACAGTGCAACGCCAAATACAACAACACATTGATACTGAAGCCCCCCTGGACCCTTCCCAACATGGCTTCAGGGAAACACACGGCATGGAGACCCTACTCATCACTCTCTTCAACACCATAATTACCGGAATAGACAACATCCGACAAGGTTTTGCCTGGGGCCACGTGGGGATAGGGCAGGCCTGCGCACATCAACGGGCAAACCTACATACCACCAGGATTACTAACAGACCTCTGTAAATAGGCCTTGGGCTACCTGGGGATAGGGCAGACCAGCGCACATCAGCAGGTGCACCTACCATACCACCAGAATTGATGACAGACCTCTGTAAATAGGTCTTGGGCCACCTGGGGATAAGACAGACCTATACACATCAACAGGCGCACCTACCATAGCACCAGGATTACAAACAGACCACTGTAAATAGGCCTGAGGCCACCTGGGAATAGGGCAGACCGCACATCAGCAGGCGCAACTACCATACCACCAGGAATGATGACAGACCTCTCTATTCTCCAGGACCAAGCAGGAAGTCAGTCGTCATATATGGGTGACGTCGGCACCGACGGAGCCCCCGTGCGGAGCTTTTCCCCAGCTTTCAAAGAAAGCCTTTGGGAATGCAGCGCACATCCGCGGTCCCCTTCCCTCCCAAGGGTGCCATCTTGCTCAGTCTTCTTTTTTCCACGGAGCCCAACAGACGTGTTTTGTTTTCACCTGAGGAAAAAGTTGATTTTATTCTGCATGGACCAGTTCTTCGGTTCGACGCTGGTTTCCCTTTCCCGCCTGGGCCCGATATGTCGGTATCGTGCCCGGACTTCCTTTTTCGGTTTTTGTCCTTAGTGACTAGCGTACGCGCCATTTTTCTATTTTTCACTGACAGCCCTGTCTTTTGACCTTGCAGAGGCCCTTTTTCCCCTGATGGCTGCCAGCGGGTTTAAAAAGTGTGATCGGTGTAAGAAACTTATGTCTCTCACCAACACACATGACTGCTGCCTCGGACCCAATCATGACCCGATGATCTGTGGCCCATGTGGGAAAATGTCCTCGAAGGTGTTGAGGAGTCGGCAGCACCAAAAAGAAAAAATCTTCTCTGACTCCGCGTCCGGACGGGCCCGGACTTCGTCAGAGGCCTCGATGTCTCAGGACTCCGGTCCTGAGCATCGCCGAGGCTCCTCTGAGAGGGGGTCTCCCTCGCGGGAGCATCGCAGGAAGAAGAAACCCGCGAGGGCGGCGTCGGTGGATGCACTTGGCTCCTCGAGGGCCAAGTCGCATAGCCCCGAGCGCCGTCCCAGGTCTTCGGAGTCGGAGAGGCCTGCCAAACAGCCTCATGTAGAGATGGAGTCCCCGGGTCACGTGAGTACTGTAGTCCTTCTGGACTCTCCTCCGGGGGAGCCAACGTCGGGCCCGACGCTGTCGGGGCCCGAGTAGGGGGCTGCTGAGTCTCCTGAGCTCAGACTCAGGTTGCCAGCCTTGGAGTGCGGCTTGGCTGCCTTCATGGAACAGCAGCGGGCACTGATCGCCGGTCTCACCGGTGCATCTGCCCCGACCATCGGGACATCGACGTCCAAGTCGACCCCGGAGGCCGAGCCGATCCTCGAGTCCATGCGCTCTCGAGTCGATCCTCGGCCAAGGTCTCCCTCGGCCTCCTGTTCAGACCGAGGTCGTCGACGCCGGTACTCTCGGTGTCGGGGCGGATGGCATTGGTGCCTGCCCGACCGGAGCCGCTTGATTCCTCCTCCGAGGGGTCCAGCTGGGAAACGGAGGATGAGGAGTCACCAGACACCTTTCGGACTCGATGTGTCCCATCGGACTCGCCGGAGTCCGAACCTCGGAGAAGGTCCACCCAGAGAATACCCGGTTCTCAGACTTTGTGCGGGATATGGCCAGGGCCTTGGCATTCCCGCGGATCCCGAGGAGGAGCCTCGAGCCAAGGAGCTCGAGGCCCTGCAGTATGACTCTCCTCCCAAGGAGGCCTTTACTGTACCAGTTCCTCTGATGCTGGAACGGTTGCTCTTCCACATGTGGGAGGCGCCGGCCTTGACGCCGGTTTTGAGCAAGCGGGTCGATTCCATCTATCGAGTCCGCAAGAGCCCTGGGTTCGAAAAGACACAACTACCGCACCACTCCATGGTTGTGGAATAGGCCATGCATCGTCTGAACAGTTAGAAGATGCACTCCTCAGTGCCTCCCGGCTGGGAGGCCCAGAACCTGGATGCCCTCGGTAAGGTGCTTCCAGGGCTCTATGCTTGCTTGCCATGTCCAGACCTACCAGCTGTAAATGGGCATGTACCTTCGAGACCTGGCAAAGGAGATTGCCGGGTTCTCTGCTGGTCTCTCCGAGGAAGCTTTGCAGAGGTTCACGGCCCTGTCATCGGGTATCCTAGAGTGCTCGAAGTTTATCTCTCGAGCAGCCTATGTTGGCTTCGAGGCTTCGGCCTGGGTAGCCACGGACGGCATCGGTGCACGCCGTCAGACCTGGCTACAGTCATCGGACCTCGAGCCATGGGTGCAGGAAAAGTTGGTCGATGTCCCCTGCCAAGGTGAAAACCTCTTTGGCAAGCCCTTGGCTGAAAAGGCTGCAGAACTCGAGACCGAGACTCCTACCTGGACCAGGCTGTCCAGGAAAACCTCTGCCCCTTCTCAGAAGAAGGGCTCAGGAAAAAAGACCTTTTACCCGAGGAGGTCATCTGCCTACAAAACATACCCTCATTTTCAGGCCTCTGTAGCTCCCCAACAGGGTCAGCAGGCCAAGGGGCAGGGACATGGGCCCCGTTGGCAAAAAAAAACCCAAGCCACCAGCTCCGGCTTCTGCACAGCAGGGAGTGGGGTTTTGACTCCAGTGGCATAGCCTCTCCTCAGCTGGCCCCTATCAGCACAGGAGGCCGGCTGGCCCTGTATGCCTACAGGTGGCCAGCCGTAACCAGGGATACCTGGGTACTAAGCATAATCCAAAAGGGCTATCTCCTCCACTTCTACCAGGTACCCCCCTCCTACTTTCCAGGGGATCCTCCAAGACTTCCTCTGCACATGGACCTACTCTTTCAGGAGTTAGCAAGTTTTGTAAAGGAACGGGCAGTGGAACCAGTGCCCCACCACCTGAGGGGTCAAGGCTTCTATTCCAGGTACTTTCTAGTACCAAAAAGAACAAGAGGCCTCAGGCCCATCCTAGACTTGCGGAATCTCAACAAGTTCCTGGACAGGGAAAAGTTCAAGATGCTTACCCTTGGAATCCTGCTGCCCTACCTCCAGCAGGGAGATTGGCTATGCTCCTTAGACCTAAAGGATGCTTATACTCACATCCTCATTCATCCAGACCACAGACAATATCTCAGATTTGTAGTGGGAGGAAACCACTATCAGTACAGAGTACTGCCTTTTGGCCTTACCTCTGCCCCCAGGGTATTCACCAAGTGCCTGGCGGTGGTGGCAGCCTACCTCAGGGTTCAAGGCCTCTGTCTTTCCATACCTGGACGATTGGCTCATCAGGGGTTAATCCCCACAGGAGGCCAATCAAGCCACCCTTCGCACTGTTGCTCTGCTTCAGCACATGGGATTTGTTATAAACTCCGCAAAGTCCACTTTGCACCCCTCACAGAACATGGAGTTCATAGGAGCAAGACTGGACACCCTTCAGGCAAAGGCCTTTTTACCCGTGGACTGGGCCCACAGGTTGGTGGATCTAGCCAGGCAGTTCCACAGCAATTCTCTGGTCTCCGCCAGACAATTCCTGAGGCTTTTAGGCCACATGGCTTCCACGATCCATGTAACTCCAAATGCCCGTCTACACATGAGGCCAGCTCAATGGGGCCTCAGAACTCAGTGGCACTAAGCCCACAGGAAGCCTCATGGACAGAGTGCGGGTGTTCAAACTACTAAAGTCTTCTCTACAGTGGTGGCTTCATCTTCCGAATCTAGTGCGAGGGGTGTTTTTTCAGACACCTCCACACTCTCAAGTGCTGACAACCGATGCTTCTCTTCAAGGTTGGGGTGCACATTGCCAAGGAGCATGTACTCAAGGCCTGTGGTCTCCTTGGGAGGCCACACAGCAGATCAATCTCTTAGAACTGAGAGCTATCCGCTTAGCCCTGAGAACTTTCTCCCATCTCATCTCTCACCAGTCCATCTTGGTTCAGACGGACAAATCAAGTTGCTATGTTTTATGTGAACAAACAAGGGAGGGGCACAGGGTCCCGCCTTCTCTGTCAGGAAGTGCAGAAACTGTGCTCCTGGGCAGTCAATCACGGCATTCTTCTCAAGGCGGTCTATCTTCCAGGTCAGCAGAATTACCTTGCAGACAATTGAGCAGGATCCTGCAGCCGCATGAATGGCAGTTGAAACCTTTAGTTGTTCAACAGATCTTCCTGAGATGGGGTCTTCCAACCATAGATCTCTTTGCCAGCCCTCTGAACCATCAACTTCCCAGGTTCTGCTCCAGACAACCGCATCCTCTCAGAGTAGCAGCGGATGCGTTTCTCATTCCATGGTCTACAGGCCTCCTATATGCGTTTCCTCCCACGCCTCTAGTGTCCAAGACACTGTTCAAAGTGATCCGGGACAAGGCCTCTGTGATCCTGGTGGCCCCCAGGTGGCCAAGGCATCCCTGGTTCCCACTTCTTTTGCAACTAGCGGTGGACACTCCTCTTTCTCTGGGGATGCAACCTGATCTCCTGTCTCAGGAGCAGGGATCTCTCTTACACCCCAATCTCCAGTCCCTCCATTTGATGGCCTGGCTGCTGAAAGGGTAGTTCTAGCGCCCTTACTATTGCCTAGGGAAGTGGAGGACGTGGTCTTGGCCTCTAGGAGGCAGTCCACCGAAAGTCTTATGCCCTTAAGTGGCGTAGATTCTCTTCCTGGTGTACTCAACACAACGAGAATCCTTTCTCATGCCTAGTACCAGTGGTGCTGCAATATTTGCTTCACCTGTCCAACCTAGGCCTTAAGTCAAATTCTGTGAGAGTTCATCTTAGTGCTCTTTCAGCGCACCACTCCCCAGTGGAGGGTCAGTCTCTCTCAAACCATCCTTCGGTGGTTCGCTTCCTGAGAGGCCTGCTTTTGCTTAAGCCTCAAGTGTGTCCACCTGCCCCTGAATGGGATTTAAATGTGGTCTTACATCAGCTTACTTGCCCATCATTTGAACCTATGGCTACTTGCCCTCTGCGTTTTCTCTCCTGGAAAGCGTTGTTTCTGGTAGCCCTTACCTCAGCAAGGCAAGTGAGTGAGCTTCAGGCCCTAGTATCAGATGCACCTTATACTAGGTTCTATAGGAACAGAGTAGTCACCCTAAGTTCCTTCCTAAGGTTCTCTCCTCCTTCCACCTCAATCAGGAGGTGGTTCTTCCAACTTTCTTTCCCAGGCCGCATGCCAGCCGGGCTGAGATGGTCTTGCATACCCTGGACTGTAGGAGGGCGTTGTCCTTCTACCTTGACCGTACGCGGGAGCACCGGAGGGCTGTTCAGCTCTTCGTCTCTTTTGACCCCAATACATTGGGGTTGGCTGTCTCCAAGCGTACTTTGTCCATATGGGTAGCCGACTGTATCGCCTGGGCTTACAGGGAAGCCGGCCTCTCGTTGAAGGGTCGAGTTACGGCTCACCGTGTCAGGGCGAAGGCTGCGTCAGTGGCTCATCTCTGCTCTGTTCCGTTGACAGACATCTGCCGAGCCGCTACTTGGTCTTCAAGCCAGACTTTTGCGGCCCACTACTGCCTTGAGAGGGAGTCCCGCAGGGACAGTGCTTTCGGACAGGCAGTACTCCATAATCTCTTTGGGGTTTAGGCAACTCCTACCCTCCGGCCCTGGTGTTGGGCTACTGTTCAGGGGCGTTATCAGAGAAGATTATTTTCTTGCATGCTGAGGCTCTAGAGGGAGCTCATTTTTCAGCTTTGGGTCTCCGGTAGCCTTAAGCTGGAGAGTCCCATATGTGAGGACTGACTTCCTGCTTGGTCCTGGAGAAAAAGTAGCTACTCACCTGTAACAGATGTTCTCCAGGAGCAGCAGGAATCAGTCCTCACAACCCTCCCTCCTACCCTTGGAGTTGCAGTCATATGATTTATTTTGTTACTTTTGCTGTCCTTTAGTAATCATCAGACTGAGCAAGATGGCACCCTTGGGTGGGAAGGGGACTGCGCATACGCGCTGCATTCCCAAAGGCTTTCTTTGAAAGCTGGGGAAATGCTCCGCAAGGGGGCTCCGTCGGCGCCGGCGTCACCCATATGTGAGGACTGAGGCCACCTGGAGATAGGGAAAACCAGCACCCATCAGCAGGCGCACGTACCATAACACCAGGATTACTAACAGACCTCTGTAAAAAGGACAGAGGCCACCTGGGGATAAGGCAGGCCTGCGCACATCTGCAGGCGCACCTACCATACCACCAGGAATGATGACAGACCTCTGTAAATAGGCCTGAGGTCACCTGGGAATAAAGCAGACCAGCGCACATCAACAGGCGCACCTACCATACCACCAGGATTACTAACAGACCTCTGTAAATAGGCCTGGGATCACCTGGGGATAAGTCAGGCCTGCACACATCAACATGCGCACCTACCATAGCACCAGGATTAGTAACAGACCTTTGCAAATAGGCCTGAGGCCACCTGGGGATAGGACAGACCTGCGCACATCAGCAGGCTCATCTACCATACCACCAGGAATGATGACAGACCTCTGTAAATAGGCCTGAGGTCACCTGGGGATAAAGCAGACCAGCGCACATCAACAGGCGCACCTACCATACCACCAGGATAACCAACAGACCTCTGTAAATAGGCCTGGGGCCACCTGGGGATAGGGCAGACCTGCACACATCAGCAGGCGCAGCAACCTTACCACCAGGATTACTTACAGACCTCTGTAAAAAGGCTTGGGGCCACCTGGGGATAAGGCAGACCAGCACACATCAGCAGGCGCACCTACCGTAGCACCAGGATGGCTAACAGACCTCTGTAAATAGGCCTGAGGCCACCTGGGGATAAGACAGGCCTGCGCACATCAGCAGGCGCACCTACCATACCACCAGGAATGATGACAGACCTCTATAAACAAGCCTGAGGTCACCTGGGGATAAAGCAGACCAGCGCACATTAACAGGCGCACCTACTATACCACCAGGATTACTAACAGACCTCGAAAAAATAGGCCTGGGGCCACCTGGGGATAAGGCAGACCAGCACACATCAGCAGGCGCCCCTACCATACCAACAGGATTACTAACAGACCTCTGAAAATAGGCCTGAGGCCACCTAGGGAAAGGGCAGACCAGCGCACATCAGCAGGTGCACCTACCATACCACCAGGATTGATGACAGATCTCTGAAAATAGGCCTGGGGCCACCTGGGGATTAGACAGGCCTGCACACATCAGCAGGCGCACCTACCGTAGCACCAGGATTGCTAACAGACCTCTGTAAATAGGCCTGAGGCCACCTGGAGATAGGGCAGGCTTCCGCACATTAACAGGCGCACCTACCATAGCACCAGGACTACTAACAGACCTCTGTAAATAAGCCTGAGGCCACCTGGGGATAAGGCAGACCTGCGCACATCAACAGACGCACCTACCATACCACCAGGAATGATGACAGACCTCTGCAAACAGGCCTGAGGCCACCTGCGGATAAAGCAGACCAGGGCACATTAACAGACGCACCTACCATACCACCAGGATTACTAACAGACCTCTGAAAATAGGCCTGAGGCCACCTAGGGAAAGGGCAGACCAGCGCACATCAGCAGGTGCACCTACCATACCACCAGGATTGCTAACAGATCTCTGAAAATAGGCCTGGGGCCACCTGGGGATTAGACAGGCCTGCACACATCAACAGGCACACCTACCATACCAGAAGAAATGATGACAGACCTCTGAAAATAGGCCTGGGGCCACCTGGGGATTAGACAGGCCTGCACACATCAACAGGCACACCTACCATACCAGCAGAAATGATGACAGACCTCTGTAAATAGGCCTGAGGCCACCTAGGGATAGGGCAGACCTGCTCACATCAGCAGGCGCACCTACCATACCACCAGGAATGATGACAGACCTCTATAAACAAGCCTGAGGTCACCTGGGGATAAAGCAGACCAGCGCACATTAACAGGCGCACCTACTATACCACCAGGATTACTAACAGACCTCGAAAAAATAGGCCTGGGGCCACCTGGGGATAAGGCAGACCAGCACACATCAGCAGGCGCCCCTACCATACCAACAGGATTACTAACAGACCTCTGAAAATAGGCCTGAGGCCACCTAGGGAAAGGGCAGACCAGCGCACATCAGCAGGTGCACCTACCATACCACCAGGATTGATGACAGATCTCTGAAAATAGGCCTGGGGCCACCTGGGGATTAGACAGGCCTGCACACATCAGCAGGCGCACCTACCGTAGCACCAGGATTGCTAACAGACCTCTGTAAATAGGCCTGAGGCCACCTGGGGATAAGACAGGCCTGCGCACATCAGCAGGCGCACCTACCATACCACCAGGAATGATGACAGACCTCTATAAACAAGCCTGAGGTCACCTGGGGATAAAGCAGACCAGCACACATTAACAGGCGCACCTACTATACCACCAGGATTACTAACAGACCTCGAAAAAATAGGCCTGGGGCCACCTGGGGATAAGGCAGACCAGCACACATCAGCAGGCGCCCCTACCATACCAACAGGATTACTAACAGACCTCTGAAAATAGGCCTGAGGCCACCTAGGGAAAGGGCAGACCAGCGCACATCAGCAGGCGCCCCTACCATACCAACAGGATTGCTAACAGACCTCTGTAAATAGGCCTGAGGCCACCTGGAGATAGGGCAGGCTTCCGCACATTAACAGGCGCACCTACCATAGCACCAGGACTACTAACAGACCTCTGTAAATAAGCCTGAGGCCACCTGGGGATAAGGCAGACCTGCGCACATCAACAGACGCACCTACCATACCACCAGGAATGATGACAGACCTCTGCAAACAGGCCTGAGGCCACCTGCGGATAAAGCAGACCAGGGCACATTAACAGACGCACCTACCATACCACCAGGATTACTAACAGACCTCTGAAAATAGGCCTGAGGCCACCTAGGGAAAGGGCAGACCAGCGCACATCAGCAGGTGCACCTACCATACCACCAGGATTGCTAACAGATCTCTGAAAATAGGCCTGGGGCCACCTGGGGATTAGACAGGCCTGCACACATCAACAGGCACACCTACCATACCAGAAGAAATGATGACAGACCTCTGTAAATAGGCCTGAGGCCACCTAGGGATAGGGCAGACCTGCGCACATCAGCAGGTGCACCTACCATACCACCAGGATTGCTAACAGATCTCTGAAAATAGGCCTGGGGCCACCTGGGGATTAGACAGGCCTGCACACATCAACAGGCACACCTACCATACCAGCAGAAATGATGACAGACCTCTGTAAATAGGCCTGAGGCCACCTAGGGATAGGGCAGACCTGCTCACATCAGCAGGCGCACCTACCATACCACCAGGAATGATGACAGACCTCTATAAACAAGCCTGAGGTCACCTGGGGATAAAGCAGACCAGCGCACATTAACAGGCGCACCTACTATACCACCAGGATTACTAACAGACCTCGAAAAAATAGGCCTGGGGCCACCTGGGGATAAGGCAGACCAGCACACATCAGCAGGCGCCCCTACCATACCAACAGGATTACTAACAGACCTCTGAAAATAGGCCTGAGGCCACCTAGGGAAAGGGCAGACCAGCGCACATCAGCAGGTGCACCTACCATACCACCAGGATTGATGACAGATCTCTGAAAATAGGCCTGGGGCCACCTGGGGATTAGACAGGCCTGCACACATCAGCAGGCGCACCTACCGTAGCACCAGGATTGCTAACAGACCTCTGTAAATAGGCCTGAGGCCACCTGGGGATAAGACAGGCCTGCGCACATCAGCAGGCGCACCTACCATACCACCAGGAATGATGACAGACCTCTATAAACAAGCCTGAGGTCACCTGGGGATAAAGCAGACCAGCACACATTAACAGGCGCACCTACTATACCACCAGGATTACTAACAGACCTCGAAAAAATAGGCCTGGGGCCACCTGGGGATAAGGCAGACCAGCACACATCAGCAGGCGCCCCTACCATACCAACAGGATTACTAACAGACCTCTGAAAATAGGCCTGAGGCCACCTAGGGAAAGGGCAGACCAGCGCACATCAGCAGGCGCCCCTACCATACCAACAGGATTGCTAACAGACCTCTGTAAATAGGCCTGAGGCCACCTGGAGATAGGGCAGGCTTCCGCACATTAACAGGCGCACCTACCATAGCACCAGGACTACTAACAGACCTCTGTAAATAAGCCTGAGGCCACCTGGGGATAAGGCAGACCTGCGCACATCAACAGACGCACCTACCATACCACCAGGAATGATGACAGACCTCTGCAAACAGGCCTGAGGCCACCTGCGGATAAAGCAGACCAGCGCACATTAACAGACGCACCTACCATACCACCAGGATTACTAACAGACCTCTGAAAATAGGCCTGAGGCCACCTAGGGAAAGGGCAGACCAGCGCACATCAGCAGGTGCACCTACCATACCACCAGGATTGCTAACAGATCTCTGAAAATAGGCCTGGGGCCACCTGGGGATTAGACAGGCCTGCACACATCAACAGGCACACCTACCATACCAGCAGAAATGATGACAGACCTCTGTAAATAGGCCTGAGGCCACCTAGGGATAGGGCAGACCTGCGCACATCAGCAGGCGCACCTACCATACCACCAGGATTACTAACAGACCTCTGTAAATAGGCCTGGGTCCACCTGGGGATAAGACAGGCCTGCGCACATCAGCAGGCGCACCTACCACAGCACCAGGATTACTAACAGACCTCTGTAAATAGGCCTGGGGCCACATGGGGATAGGGCCGGCCAGTGCACATCAGCAGGCGCACCTACTATAGCACCAGGATTACAGTGGTTGGCAAAAGTCTGGAATCACTTGTAAATTTGATGTTTTTTCAACTTCGTGACGTTATATCTTAATTTCTTCTTCCTCCCAGTGGCTTTTTCTGTGTATCTCATGATAAGTGATAGATTTGGCTATTAGGGCCAACTTTTAGTATTGGTTTGGCCCTTATTTTCTGAGTTTGTTCCCCATAGTTGTCCTGTTGATAGATTTTCTGTGAAAATCGCGTAATGTACATCGTTGGCCAACGATATATTATTATAAGTATGCTTTAAAATATTATGGACGCACGCCAGGTTTCCTTCAAATTAATGTATGTGGCCTTGAAAAAGGCCGTTTTTATGTGTCAGTGATGGCTCAGTATTTAATGGGCCATCCTTTGTTCTTGATCACCTGACTGCACCTTGTCGGCATTGAATCAACCAGTCTGACAAGATCATAAGATATGCCATACTGGGTCAGACCAAGGTCTATCAAGCACAGTATCCTGTTTCCAACAGTGGCCAATCTAGGTCATACGTACCTAGCAGTTTCCCCAAAAGACACAGGTTCCAAAGTGCTTGTATTGGGTCAAGCACTGATATCCTGGTCTTTTTTTAATAATGGTTTATGGACCTTTCCTCCAGGAACTTGTCCAAACCTTTGTTAAACCCAGCTACACTAACAGCCTTTACTACATCCTCCGGTAACGAATTCCAGAGTTTGATTACGCGTTGAGTGAAAAAATATTTTCTCTTATTAGTCTTAAATAGTTTACCCTGTGGCTTCATTGCATGTCCCCTAGGCTTTCTATATTCTGATAACGTAAACAATCAATCTATATTTACCCATTCCACTCCATTCATTAATTTATAGACTTCTATCATATCTCCTCTCAGCCGTCTCTTTTCCATGTTAAAGAGCCCTAACCTTTTTAGCCTTTCTTCATAGGGGTATCCTTCCATCCCCTTTACCATTTTGTTGTCTCTTCTCTGACCTTTTCCAATAATGCTATATCTTTTTTTTTTTTCCAAGCTGCAATGAGTGACTCAATCAGCTCACGCTTTGATGTCGGATGCCTCTTGGATATTTCCAAGGCCACCTTGTGCCACAGGTTCTCGACGGAATTCAGATCTGGAGACTGGGCAGGCCAGTCCATTGACTTGATGTTGTTCCACTGCTTCCAGCTGATCACCTATCTGGAGCGATGGCAGGGTGCATTGTCATCTTGGAACAGGAACTGGCCAGGAGACAGCTGGTGTGCTGATGGCACCATGCACTTTTACAGTATGGTGATATACTAGGCCCCATTGACCATTCCATTGAAGATGTGAAGCCGTCCAACGCCTCTGGCAGCCATGCAGCCCCAGACCATGACCTTCAAAGGATGCTTCACAGTGAGGTTGAGACACTCAGGCTTGAATTCCTCTCCAGGAAATCTCCTCACATAGGTGTGGGCCTGGTTACCAAACAGGCAGAAGGTGCTTTCATCGCACCTTTTCCCACATTTCAGTCGACCAGGTTGAGTGCTTTCTCACCCACACAATCCGGTTGCGCCTTTGTATGTCAGTCATCAGTGGCTTATTCCATGCTTTGCAGCCCCGGAGACCAAACTGCAGGCACCGGCGACGAACTGTTGATGAGCTGACACTCACCTCACTCTTGTCTGACCACTCTGGAAGTAACTGAGGAGAGGTTAACTTGCGATTTGTCAGTGAAATGCGTCATAGTGCGTTGTCCTGTCGTGATGTTGATGCACGTGGACGACCTGAACGAGGCTTGTCTACCACTGAACCAATTTCTTTCTTCTTCTGTACAATCTTAACAACAGCGCTCTGACTGCAGCCAACTTTCCTGGCTATCTGACGGCTTGAAAATCCTTCCTCGCTCATAAAGGACACACAAACATGCTTCTCCAACCTGAGGGTCCGAGTCATCTTCATGGTCAATCCAGAAAGCATATGAAATTCAAAAATTCCACATGTTTTTATAACTGCACTGTTGGCTAGATATCTGCATTGTGATTGGTTTGTGAAACCAGCCTCCTGATTGGTCAGAAATAACGTGTGCATATTGGATAATCTCGATCCAGTTTTGATGCAGGATCCACAAAAAACGCAATAGCTATCTCCCAGTGTCTGTAAAGTATTTAAATTGGAAGCAAGGGATGCAAAATATTCAACTCTAATAGCCAAATGTATCCCTTTTAACGTGGTAGAAAGATGAATATGCTGGGCTAACGCAAAATTTAAAAAAGACATTAGAAAGTATGAAAAACGCAAAACTCACAAGTGATTCCAGACTTTTGTGCACACCACTGTACTAATAGACCTCTGTAAATAGGCCTGGGGCCACATGGGGATAGGGCAGGCCTGCGTACATCAAAAGGCGCACATATCATACCACCAGGATTGATGACAGACCTCTGTAAATAGGCCTGAGGCCACCTGGGGATAGGGCAGGCCTGTGCACATCAGCAGGCGCACCTACCATACCACCAAGATTACTAACAGACCTCTGTAAATAGGCCTGTGTCCACCTGGGGTTAAGACAGGCCTGCGCACATCAGCAGGCGCACCGACCATAGCACCAGTATTACTAACAGACCTCTGTAAATAGGCCTGGGCCACCTGGGGATAGGGCAGGCCTGCGCACATCAAAAGGCGTGTGGCAGGCTATGGCCTAGTATGGTCCGCTACTATGAAAGGCCTGTAAGTTAGGCCTGGATCATAACCCCCATTATAGCTAGAAAAAAACCAAAAATCTGTGAAAAATGAGAAAACTGTTTTAAACTGCTTAATAAGAAGATTTACATGAATTCATAAGTCTTCCATTATTCTCTTGTGTGCAAAAGAAAGAAATGTTACAATACATGCATTCCTGGAGCTAGGGATAACCTTGCGGTAGAGAAGTTTCAAAATCAAGAACTGCACCATTGTTAGAACAATCCTAAGGGAGGGGGCTGGTTGCTAGGCCCCGGAGGGATTTCTAATTGGATGGGTGCAGGGGGTGTTGGAACCAATGAGAAGTTTGCATGTATCGAGCTAGAACCAATAGAAAGTTTTCATGTATCAAACTGAAAAAGAGGTATAAATGGTTATGTCTCTGTAAAAACTTTGCTCAGTTCCTTTTGAAGCTTTGACTGACTGGGCCTGTGCACAATAAACGGGCTTGGACCCTGTCAATTGACGCCTGGATTTATTCATTGATTACACTTTGCTGCAGCTTATTCTTAATGCATTGGCCGGGAAGTGTGAGTAGTAAATGGTATTCAAGTGAATAATCTACGAAATTCGCCTTGAGGTTTGGCCCGGTAGGAACCGTGTCTGTCCTACCGCGGGGAGACCTCAAGCACCGCCGGCCCTTTTGTGCCGGAGAGGGTTCCGGACAGTCATGATCAGGAGGGGTCAAGACCAACTGGTAACAACGTAGCAGGATTCAGAGCTTCACTGACCATCAATTGTACTTCAACATTCGTGAATTTGATCACCTCCCATAAGGGCGGTCCTAGTAAGCTCCGCGTAAGAGAAAGCCGAAGCCATCGACCCTTCTTGTTTGGAATAGTCAGTCAGTCAAAGAACTTGGGCACTTGAAAAATGATTTTTGTTGAAATATGATTGCTTGTGTTGTGATAGGCGATGGCCTACTTCATCTAGTAAATGTAAGAATGTGGCAGAGGCCTGTCTCTGCCTGCCTGTCAGCTCTGCGTGAGTCCTCCCCCCTCCACCTCAGAGTATTATAACTGACTCTGGAATATTACAGAAATTACCAGTAGCTGTTAGAAACACTTCTCAGCTTTGCTTTGCCTTGATAAGAATGTCTTCTGATAAGAACGTAAAACTCTTCCACTGTTTTTGTTATGTTTTAAGCACAGATGTCTGTGTCAGTATTATTGCTTGCACACTGTATCCTTGCTAATACACTGACCTTGTAGAGAGAAGCAGATTGAAATTCAGCAGACTATATTATGTCTAAAGTTTTGAGCCATGGCGAGAGAGATGTGCACGGGGGGAACATGGGGGTAAGCCCAGTCACAGATGGCTATTGGATGAAAGTAGCTGGGCCACCAAGACCAATGAGGAGGTTGACCTGTATTAGATTGGGGAAGAAATCATTTTTCTGAGCTCTGGGCTCAGCCATTTTGTATGTAATCATTGTCTGAGTCGGTGCACATTAAACTGGCTTGAATTCTAGTCAATAGACTCCGGGTTTTATTGGTTGCGGACACTTCGCTATTACATATTCTTGGTGCATTGGCCAGGAAGGCGTAATACGCCAATGGTCCACAAGTGATACTACCACGTATTACCGCCTCCAGGTTTGGTCCGGCTGGGACCACAGCCGACCGACGTGGAGAGGATCCCAGGCGCCGACCGGTCCCTTGCATCGGAGGGTTCCGCCCTGCCTCGGCGGCCTGCTGGGTCCAGCTGGCCAACACCTCGAACCCAGGGGAGTCCAGGATTCAACCCAAGGTGGAACTGGTTGCACAGCGCATTAGCTACCGGATCCGGTGAGTATTGATTTTTCTGGTTCTTAGTCAGATAGCTTTGGGAAAGTCTCAAGACAACTTTGGTACAGTAACATGTAAAGGAAGTCTGATCAACTTCCAGGGCGGCACTAGTAACCTTGCATGAGTATGCGCGGGGCGAAGCTGCTGACCCTTTTGGTTTGGTAATTTTGGTTTAGTCAGTTAGCCCGGGAGGTTTTGGAATTTGGGAAATGCTAGTATGTTTGGTTGTGTGAAGTGTGCTTGAGAGGTCTTGCAATACAGGCCAAGCGAGAGTGGTCTCCTTAGTAGCGCAGTTCCTGACCGGGCGACCGCGTTCAGGTCACGAACAGGAGGAAGCGACTGTTGTTTGTCCCCCTCATTGTTCTGTGGGCTGTGCGGACCCCTTACCCGCAGCCATCCTACCTACCCTTTCTGTTTGCTCTCTTGTACGTTATACGTTATAATGGGAGGGGCGGAGTCCGTACAATCTCCGCTGAACTGTATGATCACGAATTTTAAGAAAGGTTATAGTGGTGATTATGGGATGAAAATGACAGTGACCCGCTTAGAAATATTGTGTAGTAGGGTGTGGCCGGCGCTGGATGCTGGGGGGCCACCAGAAGGTACTTTTGATATCCAAATTGTGACCCGTGTGCACAAGGTAGTGCGCAGCTATAGTCCCGAACAGTTTCCCTATATAGATTCCTGGTTACGTATCTGTGAGAAGCAGCCCTCCTGGATGAAGAGTTGCTGTGAGGGACAGAGTAAAATTATGTTAGCAACTGCCACGAGAGTCCCTGCCAAGAAAGAGAAGCCCCCTATTTATGTAGCCCAAGAGTCTCCAGAGATCCCAGGGTATCCACCCGCCTTTCTGTATACTCCAGTCCCGTCAGCACCACCCCAAGTACCCCCATTGGTACCCCGAGTAGAGCCGGAGGTAGTGAGCGTACCTCCAGCCGAGGTGCCTCCACCGGAGCAAGTGAGCATACCTCCAGCCGAGGTGCCTCCACCCGAGCAACCACCTCCAAAACTTGAAGAGCAGACCCCTCCCCGCAGAAGCCCTAGTCCTGAGCAGCGCTCCGATGAGGAACAATCATCCCCCGAAGAATCCGCTAGTGGAGGGTCAGATGCCAGTCCAGGGCCATCCACTAGTTCAGACACCAGTAGTAGAGCCACCCCCAGGTCCGCTAATCTGCGTTACGTCCTTAGAAGCAGAAAAGCGGGCCCGAAAGAAGTCCGCCAACTGCCACTGCTGCAGGTCCCAGGATTACCCATTCAAAATGAGGAGGGTCAGGTTGTGCCCGGACCCACCAGTCTAGTCTATGTGCCTTTCTCCACAACAGATTTATTGAATTGGAAAACGCATTATGCCTCCTATACTGATAAGCCCCAAGATTTGACAGAGTTAATGACTAGTATTATGCAAACTCATCAGCCCACCTGGTCTGACTGTCGTCAGCTCTTGGCTACCCTCTTTGCTACTGAAGAGCGGGCATGGATAGTGCGAGCAGCCACTAAATGGTTGGAAGAGAACCCTGAAGTTGGGAGAAACCTAAATCTAGATCCCCGACAGGCAGCAGCCGCAGATTTCCCCAATGAAGATCCCAGATGGGACCCAAATAGTGATGTAGGAGAAAAAGCCCTCACCCGGTTTCGCCAGGCTCTGTTGCAGGGCCTAAAGGAGGCCAGAAAGCTATGAATATTGGGAAAGTAGCAGACGTTCTTCAGCGCCCAGATGAGAGTCCAGCTGCTTTCTATGAACGATTAACTGAAGCCTATAGACTTTACACCCCCTATGATCCAGCAGCCCAGGAGAATTTACGCATGGTGAATGCTGCTTTTGTGAGTCAATCCCAGGGAGACATAAAGCGAAAACTTCAGAAATTAGAAGGATTTGCGGGCATGAACTCAGCACAGCTAATGGAAGTCGCACAAAAGGTATATGTGAATCGTGATCAAGAAAGCAAACGGGAAAGTGAAAGAAGGATGAGGAAGAAAGTGGATTTGCTCGCTGCAGCACTAGTGGAAGGACGTGGAGGAGGATATCCTAACCGAAGAGCTAGAGGACGGGGAAGGGGCCGAGGGAGCTCTCGGCCCCCCTTAGGTGCAAATCAGAGCACTTATTGTAAAGAGGAAGGACATTGGAAAGATACATGCCCGAACATGAGCTCCACCCCCTGGAGGGGACGCGGAAGCGCCAGGAGAGCGGGGGGGGCGATTCCAGCAGCAAGGGGGGATGCAGCGCACACAGTTTCAACAGTTCCAGCAAAATGAGACTGCCATGCAGGGAGTGGCAGTCACCGAAGCAGATTTCATGGATGATGAGGAATAGGCCAGACCGGGCTCCAAATTCTTCTTAGGTCTCCAGGAGCCATCCAGCCATCCAATGTAAAAATTGGAGACCAGCATATGGACTTTATGGTAGACACAGGGGCTGAGCATTCAGTAGTAGCCAAGCCTGTGGCCCCTGTGTCCTCTCGATCTGTAACAATTGTGGGAGCTACTGGAACTAGAACCACAAGACCTTTCCTGCAGAACCGCGCCTGTGAACTAGGGGGGCAGCAAATAACACACCAGTTCCTGTACATGCCTGAATGCCCAGTTCCCCTTTTGGGCCGAGACATGCTTGCAAAGCTTCAAGCACAGATATCCTTTGTTGAAGGGGGAAAAATGGAAATGACTATAAACTCAAAAGCTGCTGGCCTGATGGTGTTAACTGTCCCCCGAGAAGAAGAATGGCGGTTCTATTCACCTACATCCAAAGCAGCAAGTTCCTGTATACTTACCAGCATTACAGCCCCACCTGGAGTATGGGCAGAGAATAATCCACCTGGCCTAGCAAAGAATATAGCTCCTGTACTTGTTACCCTTAAGCCAGGAGCAGAACCAGTGCATGTGCGTCAGTATCCCCTCCCACGACCAGCAATTGAAGGTATTCATCGCCACCTAAAGAAATTACTGCAGTATGGACTTCTTAGAGAATGCCAATCACCCTGGAACACCCCCCTTCTCCCAATCAAGAAGCCTGGGACAGGTGACTACCGCCCAGTGCAGGATTTACATCGAGTAAACAGTGCAGTTGAAACTATACATCCAGTAGTACCAAATCCTTACACCCTCCTGGGACTGATTCCAGCAGAAGCCACTCATTTCACTGTTTTGGACTTGAAAGATGCTTTTTTCTGTATACGCCTGGCAGAGGCCAGTCAGCATTTGTTTGCATTTGAATGGGAAAACCCTACCACAGGAAGACGAGGACAACTCACTTGGACTCGATTACCACAAGGATTCAAGAACTCGCCCACTATCTTCAGTGCAGCCCTCAGTCAAGATCTGTCAAGTTACTCTGTAACTCCGAGAAAAAGAATTCTACTCCAATATGTGTATGATTTGCTCATAGCCACCAACAACGAAACTGATTGTGTGCAAGCTACAAGTGATCTCCTGCACCTTTTGAATGAAGCTGGATACAAGGTCTCAAGAGCCAAGGCGCAGCTGTGTCAGACAGAAGTGAAATACTTAGGGTTCCACCTGTCCAAAGGAACCCGGAAATTAGGACTTGAGCGGAAGGAAGCAGTATGCCACATCCCAACCCCCACAACCAGAAAACAGGTGCGAGCTTTCTTGGGAGCGGCAGGCTATTGCCGAATATGGATACCAAATTTTGCGCTCATGGCAAAACCCTTGTACCAAGCCACCCAGGGAGTTGAACGATCCCCCCTGGAATGGGGCCCAGAACAAGATAAAGCATTCAAATCATTGAAAACAGCATTGATGTCATCCCCAGCCTTGGGCCTACCGGATGTGCAGAAACCCTTTTGTTTATATGTCCATGAGTCAAGCGGAAACGCATTGGGAGTCTTGACCCAGCCTCTTGGGTCCTGGCAGCGACCTGTGGCCTACCTGTCAAAACAATTGGATCCTGTTGCCAAAGGTTGGCCACCTTGCCTGAGAGCTGTAGCAGCCACAGCCCTCTTAGTGAGCGAAGCTGACAAGCTCACCTTAGGACAAAATCTTCGAGTCACTGTACCACACTCTGTTCTAACCCTGATGGAACACAAAGGAAACCATTGGCTCACTAATGCCCGAATGTTGAAATATCAAAGTATGCTATGTGAGAATCCGCGATTGCAATTGAGTGTCAGCCAAACTCTGAACCCAGCTACCCTATTGCCAACCGGTCCAGGCCCTCCTGACCATGATTGCATGGAAGTAATGGACACTGTATATTCAAGTCGCCCAGATTTAACTGATGTTCCCCTGAGCCATCCAGACAAAACATTCTTCGTGGATGGGAGTAGCCTCATAATTGAAGGACAGCAATGTGCTGGTTATGCAGTGGTGACTCTGGACATGGTAGTAGAATCGTCAGCCCTAGCCCCAGGAACCTCAGCACAGAAGGCTGAATTGATAGCTCTTACACGTGCACTCAGAATTGGAGTAGGAATTAGCCTGAATGTATATACAGACTCTAAATATGCTTTTACAACACTACATGCCCATGGGGCCCTGTACAAAGAACGTGGATTGATCACCTCAGGAGGCAAGTCTGTCAAGTATGGCCCAGAAATATTGACTTTGTTGGAAGCAGTATGGGCCCCCAAACACGTTGCTGTAATGCATTGCCAAGGCCATCAAACTGGAGATGGAGAAGTGACCCGAGGAAACAGATTTGCTGATGCCTCAGCCCGAGAAGCAGCTATTGCAGGACAAATTATTACCACAAATGTCACAATACAAGCAGCCATATTTCCAGTACCTCTTAGTGCGTGGACACCCAGATATACCAAAATGGAGATGGACCATTACTGTCAAAAGGAGGGAGGGCAATTATCAGAAACTGGATGGATAGTGTTGCCACCACCTGAAGGGAGCTCCACCCCTGGTATGACCGTGATTCCTGAAGCACTAGGCCCTGCCTTTGTTCAAGCCTTTCATCAAGCCACACACTATGGAAAAACAAAGATGGCAGATGC
Source organism: Ichthyophis bannanicus (assembly GCA_033557465.1). Lineage (NCBI taxonomy): Eukaryota > Metazoa > Chordata > Amphibia > Gymnophiona > Ichthyophiidae > Ichthyophis > Ichthyophis bannanicus. Next base: position 914,199,247 of record CM066031.1, on the reverse strand, counting down.
TCTGAAGCCATATTTCTATATCTCCTTGCTAGGACCTTTGACCACCTCAGTAGCCCGACGATGTGTGACTTGTGCCAAGAACAATGCCCGGCAAGGTCCTGTACCACCCCCACGAGTTCAGTCAGTAGGAGTTACCCCCATGGGAAATATCCAAATAGACTTTGCAGAAATGCCACGAGCAAATGGATATCGTTACTTGCTAGTCCTAGTTTGTACTTTTTCTAGATGGGTGGAAGCCTTTCCCACCAGAACTGAGAAGGCAAGAGAAGTCACTACGACCTTGCTCCATGAGATCATTCCCCTTTTTGGAATACCATTGACTATGGGGTCTGACAATGGGCCCTCTTTTATATCACAAGTAACTCAGCAGCTAGCCCATGCCCTGCAAATACAATGGAAGTTACACACAGCCTATAGGCCCCAGAGTTCAGGGAAAGTAGAGAGAATGAATCGTACCCTGAAGTCTCAGATATCCAAACTTTGTCAGGAAGCCCACCTAAAGTGGCCCCAAGCTCTCCCCATTGCCCTTCTCCGAATACGTTCAGCCCCCACAACGCCATTAGGAGTATCCCCATTTGAGGTTTTGTATGGGAGGACCCCGCCAATAATACAGGGGATAAGAGGGGATATGAATCAGATTGGATCAGAAATCACTAGGCAAGAATTGTTGGCTCTAAGTTCTGTTTTGCAGAGCCTTCATACCTGGGTGCAGGACCAGTTGCCTATCAATCTAACAGAGCCATTGCATCCTTTCAAGCCTGGAGCCTCGGTGTGGGTAAAGGAGTGGAAGAAGACACCGTTGGCGCCTCATTGGAAGGGACCATACATCGTTTTGCTATCCACCCCAACAGCAGTTAAAGTGGCCGAGATCGACTCCTGGATCCACCACAGTCGAGTGAAACCAGCAACAGTTCCTGAGAGTCGCCCTTGGACTTCGATCGCTAATCCTGCAGCACCATTGCGACTCACGCTGCGAAGAAAAGATCCGTCATCGTAAAGGCTTTGCCAGCCTGCTCCTGAAAGAGACATCCTTCAGTTTTGTATTACCCTATCAATCCTTATCTATCTAACTCAATCAACCAATAACTACCTCAGTAATCATCAGAGACTATAATCATGATGATTACGAATTGCTGCTATTTCCTTCTTGCGGTAGCCCTGGGACTCTTGAGAACCACTCTTGCCTTGCCCCCTTGTGCAGCCTGTATAACCACCACCCGAACTGGAATGCAGGTCACTCAGACTCTACTCTATCACTCTTACTACACTTGTACCGGTGTAGTCAGCCGGTGTATCTATAATGGTACAGAACTGAATGTCTGCACAAAGGGAAAGACTCGTACTTGTTTCAGACCTCGACAGAATCCATCTTACTATGTCCTGGAATTGAGATGGAATGATGAAGATGGAGCCCTTATCAATGCTACAAGTCAACTCTCTGATCCCAACCAACCTGCTTACCTGTATTTTGATGCTTGTGACTTGATTAATAGAAATAATTATTACAGATGTGGATCATGGGAACAAGCTTACTATTATGATGAGACGTATATGTGTCCTGAAGGTGCATACAACTGGGGAATATGCACTGGGATACATTCCCCAACAACATATAGCAAATCATCAGAAGCAGACTATTTCTGTCCGAAATGGGATTGTGTGTACTATGCTACCTGGTCTGGTAGCCCTACAGGACAGACCGGAGATGATCGCAAGGCGCTGCTGGAAAGATTACCCTTACTGAAACCTGAACAGTGCAAGAAAAGCGCCTGCAATCCCCTACGACTTCAGATCTTCGACCCCAGCCAGTGGAAGCAAGGATTTCGATTCGGCATGCGCATAGCAGGAGGTGGAACTGATCCTGGAACCATTATATTCATCCAACTGAATGTAAAGACTCATGTTTCTTCACCATATCACATACATCATACCTTCTACGAGGCCATGAAGGCAGAATTTGTTGTTCCCCACGCTTCGCAGAATTTGTTCATCGAACTAGCTGGAGCTGTGGCATCCAGCCTCCATGTCTCAGACTGTCTTTTTTGTGGAGGAACTCAAATGGGAGACCAGTGGCCTTGGGAAGCACAAGAACTGAACTATTCTGTACCATATAACCAAACTGATGTGCATAACACTACCAGTGAATGGGTCCTAGCCCACTCCATAGTGGGTAGACTGTGTTTTGTACGAGCAGGACCACAATTAACTGCATTGGTAGGACAATTGGTCTGTTTGAACCAGAAATATTACAATGCCACTACTGGAAAGACTTCTTGGTGGTCAGGTGCCAATACTCCAGAACCTTCTAATCCTCTGATCATCTTTCCTTATTTGGCCAGGATATGGACAAATCTATCTACACACAGCACTTGGCAAGCTCCACCTGGACTATATTGGATTTGTGGCATCCGAGCATATGCTAAACTCCCTGCCAAATGGGGAGGAGCATGTGTTCTTGGAACAATACGACCTTCTTTCTTTCTTTTGCCCCTTTCCCACGGAGAACAATTGGGGTTTCCTGTATATAAAAGTCGACAGAAACGAGAAGCTCTGAGAATTGGCCAGTGGGACAAATGAGATGCAACCTCTGAAGAATGGCCACCAGAGAGAATTTGTTTCTTACTATGGACCTGCTACCTGGGCGCAAGATGGTTCTTGGGGCTACCGCACCCCTATATATATGTTATATCGTATTATACGTTTGCAAGCTGTTGTTGAAATTATAACCAATGAAACTAGTAGAGCACTAACCTTGTTAGCTAAACAAGCCACGCAGATGCGTACAGCCATTTACCAGAACCGCTTAGCTTTAGATTATCTGCTTGCAGCTGAAGGAGGAGTATGTGGCAAGCTGAATTTAACTAACTGCTGCTTGCAAATAGATAATGAAGGACAGGTTGTAGAGGACATAGCCAATCACATGAGAAAACAAACTTATGTCCCAGTCCAAACGTGGCATGGCTTGCAACTACATGGCTGGTTTGGTTCCTGGTTTTCAGGCCTAGGCAGCCTGAAGACACTTGTCATACTTGTATTCTTGATTGTAACTGTTTGCTTATGTATCCCATGTTTCCTTCCCCTATGCTTGCGTATGCTACGCTCCATTATTGAAAATAGTCTTGACCGCAGGGAAGCAGCACAAATATTAGCAACATGGGACTACTACCCTATACCCCGAAGTGATCCTTCTACTATAGTTTAAAGTACTGCCCCTCCACCTCAGAGTATTATAACTGACTCTGGAATATTACAGAAATTACCAGTAGCTGTTAGAAACACTTCTCAGCTTTGCTTTGCCTTGATAAGAATGTCTTCTGATAAGAACGTAAAACTCTTCCACTGTTTTTGTTATGTTTTAAGCACAGATGTCTGTGTCAGTATTATTGCTTGCACACTGTATCCTTGCTAATACACTGACCTTGTAGAGAGAAGCAGATTGAAATTCAGCAGAATATATTATGTCTAAAGTTTTGAGCCATGGCGAGAGAGATGTGCACGGGGGGGAACATGGGGGTAAGCCCAGTCACAGATGGCTATTGGATGAAAGTAGCTGGGCCACCAAGACCAATGAGGAGGTTGACCTGTATTAGATTGGGGAAGAAAGGTATATAAACTGTCATTTTTCTGAGCTCTGGGCTCAGCCATTTTGTATGTAATCATTGTCTGAGTCTGTGCACATTAAACTGGCTTGAATTCTAGTCAATAGACTCCGGGTTTTATTGGTTGCGGACACTTCGCTATTACAGTGTGATTGAGAGGTCTTGAAATACAGACCGAGTGAAGGTGGACTCCTAAGTAGCGCAGTTCTTGGCCGGGCGACCGCATCCAGGTCGCGAAAAGGAGGAAGCGAGTGGTGTTTGTCTCCCCCAGTGTTCTGTGGGCTGTACGGATCCCTTACCTACAGCCATACTACCTATCCTTATTGTTCGTTGTCCTGTATGTCATTACGTGTACGTAGTTACGTTTAGATCATGGGAGGGGCGGAGTCCACGCAAACTCCGTTGGAATGTATGATCAAGAATTTTCGTAAAGGATTTTCGGGTGATTATGGTATGAAAATGACTCCGTCTAGATTAAAAATGTTATGTGAAAGGGAGTGGCCCGTGTTAGCTCCCTCATGGCCCCGTGGGGGCACCTTTGATGTAGAAACAGTTTTTCGAGTTTATCAGCTTGTACAGAAAGTGTATCCTGACCAGTTCCCTTATATAGATTCCTGGTTAGGTGCTTGTGAAAGGCAGCCCTCATGGATGAAGCACTGCTATGAGGAACGCTGTAGAATATTTGTAGCCACCACTAGGGGAACCAGGAATGTTGAGGAGGAGAAGCCGACTGTGTATTCTGCCCCAGAGTCTCCAGATATCCTGGCTAGGTTACCCTAGTATCCACATAGGTTAGTTCCCCCAGCACCGCGGCCTGAAGTGGGGCCAGATGAGGAGCCCCAGAAAACGCCGCTGCAGCAGCCTAAGAAGTTCCCTACCCCAAGTGATAGTCCCAAGTCAGGCCCAAGGACATCGGGGGAACCCGAGTCCTCTGACGATGTAGAAAGCGGAGGCTCTCCTGCCAGTTCAGGGTCACCCACCAAGGAGACTCGTGCCCGGGAGCCTTACGATTTAAGAAGTATAACTCCCAAGAAGAATAAAGAGAAATCAGGGCATCTAATGCCATTACGCCAAGTGCCTGGAGTACCTGTTTTAAATGATCAGGGCCAGATTGGCACCAGGACCAACCAGTCTAGTTTATGTGCCTTTTTCCACTACTGATTTATTAAACTGGAAAACGCATTATGCATCCTATATAGCCAAGCCCCAGGAATTAACAGAATTAATGTCTAGCATTATGCAAAACCATCAGCCTACCTGGGCCGATTGTCACCAGCTCCTGTCCACCCTCTTCACTACTGAGGAACGAGGGCAAATTGGGCAAGCAGCCCTCCGTTGGTTAGAAGAGAATCCTGTAGAAGGGGGAGGAATAAACCCCCCACAAGCAGCTGTTGCAGATTATCCGAATGAAGATCCCAGGTGGGACCCAAATGATGAAAGGGGGGCGGCGGCCCTAACCAGATTTCGCCAGGCCTTATTGCAGGGCCTGAAGAAGGGAGGCCAGAGAGCCATGAATATTGGGAAAGTATCGGAAGTCCTCCAGGGTCCAGATGAGAGCCCAGCGGCCTTTTATGAACGGTTGTCTGAAGCTTATAGACTGTATACCCCATATGATCCTGCCGCTCATGAAAATCTACACATGGTAAATGCGACTTTTGTTAGTCAGTCCCAGAGAGATATAAAGCGAAAATTGCAGAAATTGGACAGATTTGCGGGCATGAATACAGCACAGTTAATGGAAGTCGCTCAGAAAGTATTTGTGAATCGTGAAAATGAACGAGACAGAGAAAGTGAACGAAAGATGAAGAAGAAGGCAGATCTTCTAGCTGCCGCTATAACCGAACGACGTGGAGGAGGTTTTCCTAATCAAAGAACCATAGAACGTGGAAGAGGCCGCGGAAGTGGCAGGCCTCCATTAGGTGCGAATCAGTGCGCCTACAGCAAGGAAGAAGGACATTGGAGAAGTGAATTCCCGCATCTGGACTCCGCCCCGCGAGGAGAGGAGGGAGTCCCTGGAGAGCAGGAGGACTATTTCGAAGGAGGGGAGGAATGAATCGAGCACAGTTCCAGCAAGAGAGAGAGGAAGCCATTGAGGGAGTGGCAGTAGCAACGGGCTATGACCTGGATGACGTGGATGAAGACTAGGCCAGACCGGGCTCCAAGTTCATCCTGGGTCCCCAGGAGCCTATGGTCAGTTTGAAGATAGGGGACCAATACATGGATTTCATGGTAGATACAGGAGCAGAACATTCAGTAGTAGCTAAGCCAGTGGCTCCTCTTTCCTCTCGATCTGTTACCATCGTTGGGGCCACTGGGAATAAAGCCACAAAGTCATTCCTGCAGAACCACAAGTGTGAACTAGGGGGACAGAAAATAACGCACCAGTTCTTGTATATGCCTGAGTGCCCTATTCCACTACTGGGCCGAGACATGCTTGCAAAGCTCCAGGCACAGATATCCTTTGCTGAAGGGGGAGAAATGAAGATGACTGTGAAGCCAAAGCCTGCTGGATTGATGGTGCTAACTGTTCCCCGAGAAGAAGAGTGGAGGTTCTATAGTGTACCTCCAGTAAAGTCAACCAGTTCCTGTATACCTACCAACCTTATAGCCCCACCTGAAGTATGGGCAGAAGATAACCCACCTGACCTAGCGAAGAACATAGCCCCTGTCATTGTCACCCTCAAGCCAGGAGCGGAACCAGTGCATGTGAAGCAGTATCCTCTTCCTCGACCAGCCATTGAAGGTATCCACAGTCATTTAATGAAACTACTGAAGTATGGACTCCTCAAGGAATGTCAGTCACCTTGGAACACCCCCCTTCTCCCAGTTAAGAAATCTGAGACAGGGGACTACCGCCCAGTACAAGACCTAAGACGAGTAAATGATGCAGTTGAAACCATACACCCTGTAGTGCCAAATCCTTATACTCTCTTGGGACTGATCCCCGCTGAAGCTACTCATTTTACCGTCCTGGATCTGAAAGATGCTTTTTTCTGTGTGCGCTTAGCCCCCACCAGTCAACTCTTGTTCGCTTTTGAATGGCAAGACCCCACAACAGGGAGGCGGGGCCAACTCACCTGGACAAGATTACCCCAAGGATTCAAGAATTCACCTACTCTTTTCAGTGCTGCCCTGAATCAAGATCTCTCAAGTTACCCAGTGGACCCAGGAAAGAGGGTTCTTCTTCAATATGTGGATGACTTGCTCATAGCCACCATCTCAGAAAGTGAATGTCTACAAGCTACTAGTGAACTCTTATATCTTCTAAAAGAGGCTGGATACAAAGTCTCAAGAGCCAAAGCACAACTATGCCAAAATGAAGTCAAGTATCTAGGATTCCAATTATCGAGTGGGATCCGACGCTTGGGACCAGAATGCAAAGAAGCTGTATGCAGTATCCCTACTCCAACTACTAGGAGGCAAGTAAGAGCCTTCCTGGGGGCCGCGGGGTACTGTCGTATATGGATCCCCAATTTTGCATTGATAGCAAAACCATTGTACCAAGTCACCAAAGGAATGGAAAAGTCTCCACTAGAATGGGGACCTGAACAGGATGCAGCATTCCGATCTCTGAAAAATGCTCTGATGTCATCACCAGATTTAGGTCTTCCAAATGTTCAGAAACCTTTTCATCTTTTTGTCCATGAGTCACAAGGAAATGCGTTGGGAATACTGACTCAATCTCTTGGATCTTGGCAACGACCAGTAGCTTATCTGTCAAAACAATTGGATGTAGTCGCAAGAGGATGGCCCCTTGTTTGAGAGCTGTTGCAGCAACAGCCCTCCTAGTGGGCGAAGCAGATAAGCTGACACTGGGACAAACTCTTCAAGTCACCGTACCACACTCTGTTCTGACTCTTATGGAACACAAAGGAAATTTCTGGCTAACAAACTCACGAATGTTGAAATATCAGAGCATGTTGTGTGAAAATCCTCAGATACAGTTAAAAGGTAGCCAAGCTCGAGGACTTCCGGTGACGTCATCGGGACGGATGGTGGGGTAGAAGGAGAGCTCCGCCATCCAAGCCTGTGAAAAGGGGGCTAAATACCCCTATTTGAGCTAATTGAGAGGGGCAAGTTGGAGAACCGACGCCGCTAGACCCGAGGATCGGGCAGAGGTGAAAAGACGCAGCTTGGCCCCGCATCGGCATTTCCCCGAAGGGGGAGCCTCACGAGCGGCCTAGAGCGCTGACCGCGTGGTCGGCCGGGACCGGCGGCAAGAACCGCAGACGTGCTGTGAGGCTGCAGTAGAGCAGCGTGTGGGGTCCAAGGCCCAGCCAGCAGAGAATCCGGCAATCGGGCAGCGCTACAGAGCTGAGGGCCTGCGAGGGACCTCACATCTCCCGACGGCAGTGGGGCTGGTACGTACAGCACTCCCTTGCTGGACAGCAGTGCAGAGCGGAGGAGCTCAGAGGGCGGTAATAGCCCGTGCAGCGCAGCCTGCAGTGACAGCGGTGGTTGAGGGAGAGGGCCACGCGGAGCTGAGCAGAGTGTAGAGCTGAGGAGAAGGAGTGCTGCGGGGGAAAACAACAAAGCAGTGGAGTGTGGGCTGAGAAGCCCTGAAGAAGAAGCCTGTGGAGGCGACGGCAGAGAACCAGCTGAGTGTGAGGTGAGAGAGTTAGCCCTTAAGGAGAACCGCAGAGCAGAGGCCATAGACGGGCAAGAACTCAGGAGGGGTGGAGGAGAAAGGCTGTGCAAGCGGTATCAAGGACCTGAAGTTATAGAGGAGACAGGGAGAGGAGAGGCCCCTGTGCTCCAGAAGAGATAGGGGGGGCAAAGCCCTGCAGCATTTACAGCCACAGTTATCCATACAGCGAAGACATAAAGAACCTACGACTTAGAGCCAAGATGGATAAAAATAAAGCGGGGGCGTCAGCGCGTAAGAAGCTGGCGGAATATCGATCTCCCTACGGAGCAGCCAAGAGTAGCAAGGAGGGGGCCAAAGAGAATAGTAAGCAGCTGGCAGAGGCCCAAGAGCTGGTGGAAGAGTTGGAACGGAGCTGTAGCCCAGGAGGGATCGTGAAATTGAAAGACTGGCTCACAGAGCTGAAGGATGAGATCAAAGCTGATATCGGTGGGGTGTCGCGGGAGCTCAGAGAGTCCATCCACTCTCTGCGACAAGATATAGGGGAGATCGGAAACCATATGGAAGAAATGGAGACTCAACTGCAGCAGCAGGGAGAAGAACTCGACGTGTTACAAAAAGACTGGGCAGATATCAAGCGGATTCAGCTGGAGCAGCAGATGAAGGCGGAGGATCTGGAGGATAGATCCCGCCGATGTAATATACGCGTTCGGGGCCTTCCAGAAGAAGCACGATACCGCAACTGTGAGAACGTGATTGTTAAAATTTTTAGCTCCCTGCTCGAGACAGCAGATCCAGAGGGGGGCACTGAGATCACACTGTCACAAATAGAGAGAGCGCACAGGAGCCTGGGCCCCAAACGAGACAATAAACCAAGAGATATTGTGATATGCCTGGGCTCCTTCAAGATTAAAGAAAGGTTGTTGATGGCAGCGAGGAAGGTGAGACAGTTCCAGTGGGAAGAACACTCCTTGGAGTTTTTTCAGGATCTCTCAGGGGGAACACTGCAGCGTAGACGGGACTTCAAAGAAGTTACAAAGTGCTTGCGAAAAGAGGACATAAGATATAAATGGCTGTTCTCTTTTGGCATGTTGATCACGGCCAGGGGTAGGTCAAAACGAGTGCAAACTACAGAGGAAGCCTGGAGAGCACTGCAAGACTTGGAGCTGCCGAATATCCCTGAAGGGAATATGACCACAGCTAGACAGGGGGCTAGTACGTCGACGTCCTCTAATCCAGCCCAGAGAGCCCAGCGGTGGCATCGAGTCCCAGCAGAGGGCCGAAGACTGGCGCGCAAGCTTGGAGAGAGCCCCGGGACATCAGCAGCTGAGAACGGAGCGGGCTGAAGTAGAAATCTTAAAGCTTTGTGCTTTGTAGTACTGCTGTGTATATATATTTTGTTGGGTTATTGTAGGAGGGGTGCATCATGAGGGGGGGGGGCCAAGGGGGATGTAGCAAGAGGGGCGGGAAGGGGGGGCAGGGAGGGCGAAGAGGCAGGGGGATGGTATAGGGGGGGCGGAGAGTGAGGTTGGGGGAGGATGGGGGGAGCAGATAGCGGTTGAGTCGGGGGGGGGATAGAGCAAATGGGGAGATGAGGAATGGAGGGGGGAAGACAGGCAGGCCCGTAGGAAGTCACCTATATGGAAGACAAATCTCTCTTTGGAGAGAGCTGGGGGGGTGGGGTCAAGGAGATTGGGGGGGAGAGGGGGGAGCGGGAGGGGGGGCGAGGGGGGTTGGAACACCTATGGGCTGACAGCGGGGAGTGAGGTATACCAAGATGGGGGATTTAAAAATTGCATCCTTAAATGTTAAGGGCCTGAACTCGCCTTTTAAACGGCAGAAACTGTATGATGAGCTGGCTCGCCAGAAGGCGGGGATAGGGCTGATTCAGGAAACGCACCTTTATTTATTTATTTTTATTTAACACTTATTTATATACCGCATCTTCCAGCGATCAGTTGCGGTGTACAATTAACAACAGTTAACAATGCAGAGCTTGTTTTACATGAAACAAAATAGCTTTTTACATAGAACATCTTAACATGCACACATAGGTTTAAATACTAAGCAGAATAATTCAACTAACACAGATTGTGTAACAATTTAAACAACGTACTGACTCTACCGTATAGGCAGATCATATCAGTTTCAACTATATACAAGTAGTTTCAACTATATACAAGTAGGGTATCAGTGCATAGGAGTGGATTGTTCATTCGATTATGTTTTGTATGTTATCCCTTGAAGAAGGGAGTATATGCTTGATGTGGGGAGGTTCATGTTTAGCCTTTATCTAAGTTGAGTGGAATGTTTTCTATGGAATTATAGTGTTTAGTGAATAGATATGTTTTCAATTTTTTTTTGAATTCTATTATCTCTGTTAGTGATCGTAAGTCCTCTGGTAACGAGTTCCAAGTTATTGGAGCTATGTGGGAAAAGGCTCTATTATTTGTAATTTTGTGAGATCTTATATATTCTTTTGGAATCTTTAGTTTATTTGATTGTCCTTTTCTATGAGTGGACTTAGATGGTTCTTTGCTTATTAAATTACATAGTGTCTTCGGGGCCATGTCGTTTAGGGCTTTGAATGTAGTTATTATTGTTTTGTAGGTTATCCTGCTTTGTATTGGTAACCAGTGCAGGGAAGCTAGTATTGGTGTAATGTGTTGGAGTGAATTTATCTTTAATATAATTCTAGCTGTTGCATTTTGTGCGAGTTGGATTCTTTTGATATTTTGTTTTGGAATGCCTATAAGTGTTAAGTTAGCGAAATCGAAGTGGGGAGTAATGGTGGCCTGTGTTATGTTGATAAAATCTTGCATAAATACCAGGGGGCGCAATTGTTTGAGGATTTTAAGTTTGAAGTAGATTTTCTTTAAGGTGTTTCTAATGTGAGTTTCCATAGAGAGGTGTGTATCTAAAATGACTCCTAGATATCTTATTTCATTTTTATTTTAATTTCTTGGTTTTGTAGTGTTATGTGGGTTGGGGGAATAAATGATTGGTTTTTTGTTACGATCAAAACTTCGGTTTTAGCATGGTTTATATGGAGGTTTTGGGTTTTTAGCCAGTGTGTAATTTCATTGTAGCAGTCTGATAGAAGTTGAATCATTAGGTTAGGAATCGTAAAAGGTATGTACATCATAATATCATCCGCATAAAGGTGATATTGTATTCCGAATTTTTTAAAGATGTTGCAGACCGGTTTTATATAGATATTGAAGAGTAGGGCTGAAAGCGCTGAACCCTGTGGTAAACCTATTTCTTGTTTGTATGTGTTGGATGTTTGATTACCTGTTCTTACATTTTGTGTTCTGTTATTTAAATATGAGGTGAACCATTTATGTACGGTAGAATTTATGCCTATCTGTCGTAGGTTGTTGAGCAAAATTGAGTGATGCACGCTATCAAAAGCTGCTGATATGTCAATGAAAAGTAAGATGAACGCCTGTTTATGATTGTCAATTCCTTTTAGGAGTGTATCTATTAATACTGTTAGAAGTGTTTCTACTCCATGGCGGGGCCGGAATCCATATTGTTGATCATCTAGTGGGTAAGATAAGTCTATAAATTCCTGTGTCTGTAGTTGCACTACCTTTTCAATTATTTTGGCCAAGAATGGTATGCTAGAGATGGGCCTATATGATGTAGGGGATGTTTTATCTAGTTTGCTGTTCTTTAAAATTGGACGTATTTGTGCATGTTTGAGCGGGGATGGAAGGTATCCTTGGGTAAGTGAAAGATTTACTATTGGGAGAATAAAGGATAGTAGCGTTGGTAGCGTGTTTTTTATCCATGATACAGGGCATGGATCTAAATACGAAGTTGTGGTATTTAGGCTGGAGATGATTGTTTTTAATGACACTTTTGAAATGGGGTAAAATTCTGACCATTTATCTACAGATTGATAAGAGATGTTGATATTTTCTAAGGGCATGGCGGGTTTCTTTGTTTTGTTTTGATAGTGGTTAGCTAGGGTTTGAACTGAAATGTCTGTGATTTCATTGTTAGAAGTTTGCTCATTATTGGTTAATTTTCTGACTATGGAAAATAGCTCTCTAGGTCTATTGTATGATTTTGCTAAGGTTGCTGCGTAATAATTTTTCTTCGTGCTGTCTATTGTTTCCTTGTATTTTGTTAGATAGTTATTGTATATTTCCTTGTGTACAGACAACTTGGATTTCCTCCATTTCGTTTCAAGTTTTCTTAGTTCTTTTTTCATTAGTCTTATAGTGCTATTAAACCAAGGTGAATTATTTGTTTTAGTGTATATGGTTTTTTTATTTGGTTGGTTATTTTTAGCTGCATTATTAATAGTGTCATTCCAGTTGTTAACAGCGTCATCCAAATTTGTTGTTGATAAGAAGTAGGGGATTGTAGAGTCAAGGAAGTCTGTTTCATTAAATTTTTTGAATTTTGAAGTGGGGGTGCTTCTTGTGAGATTATTGGTGCTAGGGATGGGATATGTGAGATTTATTTTGATAATAGAATGATCAGACCAAGGTGTCTCAGGGCATTCAATGAAATTTGAGTTACCTAATTTGAAGAGTATCTCAGGAAGAAGAACCAAATCTAATGTTCCTCCTTTGATATGTGTTGCTGTTTTAATTATTTGATGGTACTGTATGTCTGCTATGGTGTCTAGGAATAGTTTAGAGTCTAGTGTTGGTAGGGATGGAAGGTTAAAGTCGCCTAGCATGATTACAGGATTTTGATCAGTAGATGAGCTGAGGAGTTCAATAAGAGAATCCAGGCCATCTGTTTTATTGTCTGGGGGTCTATAAATTAAGCAAATTTTTATGAGGCCGATTTTTATTAATAGTGTGTCCATGTTATTATTGAAATTTGATTGGATTGGCTTGGCGTTTAATGTTTTTTTAGTCATCATTAGAACTCCACCACCTTTTTTGTTGGATCTATGTTTGTAGAATGTGTCGTAGTTCTCTTTATCAAGTTGATTTAGATAGACTGTATCTGTTTCAGAAAGCCATGTCTCTGTGACACATAAGATGTCAGGTTTTAAGTCAGTTATCAGGTCATTAAATATGGGTAATTTATTTTTCATTGATCGTGCATTAATTAGGATACATGATAGGGAGGATGAGTAGATGGAGCAGATTTTCTTGTCCCTTTGTTGTGTATTTGTTTGTTGTATGTGTATTAGTCTATGATAATTAATTTTTGGGTGGAATTCATGAGAGTATCTCATATGGTAGTCATTTCGAGTATGTGTGTGTATTATAGGTATAGTCATGTGATTTTTATAGTTTAAACATGTGGATAGATCAACTATTATTATTGCTAATAATATACAGGTGTATGATATTCGCAAGAGCATGTTGTTAGGGTGAAGCATTTTCTGTATTTGGCTCAAGGACTATTGTGTAAGGTCGTGATAATGTAGTTGTATGTCAGCAGTGGTGAATTCTGATAAGAGTTATGTGGCAGTTTTTGGCAGTTTTGAAAGGTGTTATTCAAAGTGAGTTACTGTCAACAGTAAGGCTAGATAATTACTGACGACAGTAAATCCAATGTACAATACTGACAACAGTAAAACCAAAGTACTTCACTATCTATACCAGCGATGGCGAACCTATGGCACGCGTGCCAGCTGTGGCACGCGAAGGCCTTGCAGCTGGCACGCGGGAAGGTCCGCAAAAAAAGAAAAAGCTGGCTCTGACTGCTGCCGCGGACGCGGCAAGGGCAGAATGCAGCGTCCCGCGGGGCCCCCTCCGCCCGCTAAGCCCCTCTGCAAGAGCTTTCAGATTCGCGAGGGAGAGCGTCTCCCTCGCGTCTCTGTTAAGCCCGCAGGGGCTAATGGGAAATTTCCCATCAGCCCCTTTAGACGCGAGGGACTGATGGGAAATTTCCCATTAGCCCCTGCGGGCTTAACAGAGACGCGAGTGAGATGCTCTCCCTCGCGAATCTGAAAGCCCTTGCAGAGGGGCTTAGCGGGCGGAGGGGGCACCGCGGGACATTGCAATCTGCCACGGCAGCAGCCAGAGCCTGCTTTTTTTTAAAAAAATTTGCCAGGGGGGGGGGGGGTTAGGACTTCTAATGGGCTAGGGGGGGGGTTAGGACTGCTAATGGGCTAGGGGGGGGGGGGTAGGACTGCTAATGGGCAGGGGAGGGGGGTTAGGACTGCGAATGGGCAGGGGGGGTTAGGACTGCTAATGGGCTAGGGGGGGTTAGGACTGCTAATGGGCGGGCGGGCGGGGGGGTAGGACTGCTAATGGGCTAGGAGGGGGGGTTAGGACTGCTAATGGGCGGGCGGGCGGGGGGTAGGACTGCTAATGGGCTGGGGGGGGGTTAGGACTGCTAATGGGTGGGTGGGCGGGCGGGCGGGGGGGTTAGGACTGCTAATGGGCGGGCGGGCGGGGGGGGTAGGACTGCTAATGGGCTGGGGGGGGTTAGGACTGCTAATGGGTGGGTGGGTGGGCGGGCGGGCGGGCGGGCGGGGGGGGTAGGACTGCTAATGGGCTGTGGGCTGATGGGGGCTGTCTGGAAATGGGGTGATGGGGGTTAGGACTGGTAATGGGTTATAGGGGGGGCTTAAACTGAAAATGGGGTGATGGGGGTTTAGGACTGGAAGTGGGTTGATGGGGGGGGGCTAGGACTGGTATTGGGTTGGGGGGTTGCTAGGACTGGAAATGGGCTGATGGGGGGCTTGGACTGGAAATGGGCTGATGCAGGGACTAGAAGGGAATGGATGCTGGGTGAGGCTGGAACTAGAAGGGAGCTGATGTTGGGGAGGATTAGAATGGGATGGGGCTGGGAGAGTAAAATGGAGAGGGGAAAAATATTTTGTGTGGGAGGGATAAAAAATCTACAATTGGCCGGGTATTGGGAGAGTAAGTGGGGATTGAGGATGGAGGGGTAAAATTTGAGTGGATGAAATAGGAATGAGGAAAGAGCAAAAGGAGAAATATTAGTATGTTAAAGCGGATGTAGAGAGAGAGAATGGAAAAAAAAAACTAGAAGAGAGAAGAAAGGACAAATGGACAGCAGATGATGGAGAGTTAGCAGAAAACATGAAGAAACCAGAAGAAAGTGGCTGGAGCAATTGCAACTGTGTAACTGAGCTGAGGTATTCTGTTTATGTAATTCCTTTTTGACATTGCCACTTGTTCTCTTTCCCCAGTAGGTCATGTATTGTTATTGTCTGAAATGTATTGGTTTAATATTTGCAGTGTTGCCTTTTGATAGGTATGGTGTGGTGCTTTGTGAGTCCTGGTAGTGCTGTTAGGATACGGCGGGTTTGCTATTGGTTCTAAATGGGCAGTGTTTGTAGTAGTTCCTAATGTGCCTGGCGGTTGGCACTGGATTATAGTAATGTAGAAATCTTTTAGTCTGTCTTTATCCATACACTAATTAAGAGACATGTTTACTAAAAGTTAGTGTATGTTAGCATTATGCAAATATTTATGCAAATTGACGTGCTGGCACTTTGAGGAAATTCTTTGGTTTTGTGCGGCAGTTTGGGCACTCGGGCTCAAAAAGGTTAGCCATCACTGATCTATACTAAATCCACAGTGAGTTACTGACAACAGTAAGATCAAGGTAAGATATTAACAATAGTTTAGGACAGGATATTGGTAGCAGAAAAGAGTCTGTGAAATACTAACAGCAGAAATATGAAGTAAATTACTGACAACAGTACTTCATGGTAAAATTACTGACACTACCTTACCAAAACAACAGAGTTCCTGGTCAAGCCTAGGGGATTTGGGGTATGTATTCATGCCTCTAACACAGTTGAAAAGAAGAAAGGGGGGGGTGGCTATCCTGATAGCCTCCAGATTAAAGACCCAAGTGCACTCCGTTGTCAGGGATAAGGGAGGGAGATATGTACTGGTGAGGATGCGGGTGGGGAACGAGTGGTACTGTATAGTGAACCTATATGCCCCTACGGGATCGCAAGGTAATTTCTGGAAGCAATTGACTGAGGAGGTGGGGAACATGGGGAGGGTACCCTTATATGTGGGGGAGATTTCAATCTTACCTGGAATCCGGCATGGGATGCAACTGGGGGTCGGGAGGGTAAGCGGGCGGACAGGAAGAGGTATCGAGCTTTTGTGGTGCAGCATGGATTGGTTGATGCTTGGAGGTTACAATACCCTGGGAGGAGGCAATTTTCCTATTTCTCGCCCACGCATGGGTCCTACTCCCGGATAGATGCTATCTGGGTTTCCAAAGAAGTAGGGGGTCGGATTACTGAAGCAGCAGTGGAGGCCATTACATGGTCTGATCATGCCCCTGTGATGGTCTCTTTGCGCATGGCGGATGAAGGGAAAGGGCTACAATATTGGAGGTTGAACGAGTCGCTGCTGGACGATGAGAGGGTCCGGGAGGAGGTAGGGCGGGAAACAAGGGAATATTTTATAATTAATGATAACAGGGAGGTGGCATGGGGCGGGGTATGGGACGGCTACAAGGCAGTGATTCGCGGGGTGCTTGTCAAGTGGGGGGCACGGTTAAAGAGGGAGAGAGAGAGCAGGGAAGGGGCATTGAGGCTCCGTTTATTAGAATTGGAAGAGTTGGATGCACAGGGGCGGTCGAGATCTTATCGAGGACAGATACTGGCGGTGCGGGCACAATTAAATGCGCTGCAGGCAGAACGGATACAGTATCAGATGCAACTCTTACGGCAAGAGGTTTTTGAGGGGGGGATAAAGCGGGGAAATTTTTGGCGCAGAGGCTCCGACAGAGAAAGTTGCGCTCCCATATCATCCGAGTCCGATCTAAGGGAGGGACCCTGGTCACTAAGGAAGGAGAAATTAGGGAAGCCTTTAGAGAATTTTACCAGGAGCTATATAAAGCCCGTGACTCGGCAACAGAGGACAGAGTGAGCAGATACCTTGCTTCAGTGCGATTGCCTAAACTGGGGAGGGAGGAGCAAGGGGAAATCAATGGACCGATAAGCGGGGATGAGGTGCAGAGGGCAATTCGACAATTAAAAATCGGGAAAGCTCCAGGCTTAGACGGGTTAACAGCGCCATTCTATAGATGGTTTGGGCATCTCCTGATCGAGCCATTGGTGAAGTTATTTAACTTGCCAAGGGAGGGAGGGAGACTAGCGGGCACGATGGGCTGGGCGGGGATTACGGTTATTCATAAGGAGGGGAAAGACCCGCAGGATTGTGCATCTTATCGGCCCATTTCTTTGCTTAACCTCGATGCCAAGCTACTCGCAAAGATATTAACAGCCCGATTAAAGTAAACAAGGTAATTGGAAAATTGATCCACCAGGACCAGGCGGGCTTCATACCAGGTAGACAGGTGGCGGACAATATAAGGAAAATATTGAATATAGTTTGGTCAGTTGAGCAGAGCGGGGAAGAGGCCCTGCTCCTGTCGTTGGACGCCGAAAAAGCCTTCGACCAGGTAGCCTGGCCCTTCTTGTTCCAGGTGTTAGAGAAGGTTGGGCTGGGGAATGATTTCTTGGCCTGGATAAAGGCACTCTATGAGCGGCCGCAAGCATGTGTTCGGGTGAATGGGGCGTACTCGGGGTTTTTCGAGCAGGGGCGGGGTACCCGACAGGGGTGCCCTCTGTCGCCGTTGCTCTTTGCCATTGCGTTAGAGCCGTTTGTACAGAGGGTGCGAGAAAGGGAGGATATCCAGGGACTATTGGTGGGGACGAGGGGCTATAAGATTTCCTTGTTTGCTGACGATATCATTCTAAGCTTGGGTAGTCCCAGAGTGAGCATTCCAATAGTGATGTGGGAATTGGAGGAATACGGTCAGCTGTCAGGTTTTACAATCAACTGGGCTAAATCGGAGATTTTAAATCTGGCGGTCTCGGGAGCAGGACAAGCAAGGTTGGCCAAGCAATACCCTTTTAAATGGGCGAGGGAAAGCATAAGGTACTTAGGAGTACGACTAAGTAATAAAACGGCGGCACTATATAAACTGAATTATGGGAAGGTACTCGGGCAGACTTGAGAGTTGGTTGGGGGGTTGGGGAAAGGGGTTTATATCTTGGTTTGGGCGGATAGCGACAGTTAAAATGATGCTTGTGCCACGCCTGCTGTTCTTATTCCAGACGCTCCCCATAGAGGTACCGCGGAACCAATTGAAACGGGCGCAAGGCATGGTAAATAGATTCATATGGAAGCAGCGAAGACCGAGAGTGGCGATGAGCATACTGCAGAGAACGAAAGAAGAGGGGGGGGCTGGGAGTTCCCAACCTGGGGAAATACTATGAGGCAGGGCAATTGAAAACCGTATATGAGTGGCAACGAAATGAGGGGAAACAATGGGTGCAGATGGAGCAGGAGCAGATGGGGGGGGGCGGACATGGAGAGGGTGATTTGGCGGGGAGGAGCGGGCGAAGCCTCTAACATTCTAAACCCCATGATAGTGCATAGTCTGAAAGTGTGGAAACGGTACAAACAACAGCTGGTGGCAGGAAAAGGGTATACACAGGGCATGGGATTAGAGGCATGTTTTGAGAAGGGGCAGGGGCCGGACGCGCGGACCTTTCGAAGGTGGGCAAGGGGGGGTTGACGCAAGTATCCCAGCTCTTACATAACCAGGGGATGTATGGGTTTGAGGGTATAAAGGATCTCTATGGGTTGACAGAGAATGATCACTATGCCTATTTGCAACTCTGTCATTGCCTCCGGCAGACCAGGGTGTGGAAGGACCTGTGGGGGCGTCGTAGTTGGTTTGAGGTTTTATGCACAGGGCATTTGGGACAAAAGGGGGTGTTATCCCAAATATATAGGGGTCTGATGGAGTCCGGGGAGGGTAAACTGCCCTATATGCTGAAATGGGAGGCAGATTTGGGGATGGTGTGGAATGAAGAGGTGTGGACTAAGGTGCTCCGGACTGTAGCGCATGTCTCTATCTCTGCATCCCTTAAGGAAAATGCATATAAAGTGCTGTCCCGATGGTACTGGACGCCAGTACGTCGTGTGAAAGCTAAACTTGGACAGGATGACCAATGCTGGCGAGGGTGCGGGGAGAGGGGGGACTGGATGCATATGTGGTGGCGGTGTGTCCATATGCAAGCTTACTGGACGAGGGTTTTAGAAGTGATACATGCGATGACAGGACACAAAGCGCCACAAAAGCCCGAAACATGCCTGTTACATCTCCTAGAAGAAGAGATACCCAGGAGGGAGGCGGGGGTACTACACCATTGTCTAGTAGCGGCCCGTTGTGAAATAGCCCGGCACTGGGGGGGACAGAGTGCCCTGCAGGTGGCCGGTTTCATCCAAAGAGTGAGTGAAGTGGGGCTGATGCACCGGTTGACAGTGCAGCGCCGGGGGGGTGGGGAGAGAAGTGGGGTACAATGGCAGAAGGTATGGAAATGGGTGGAGGAATGGCAAGAGGAGGGGGGGAGTAGGGGGAGGATTTACGGAGGGGGGGCAGGTGGGGGTGCTGGGACTGGTGGGGGGAGTAGTGGGCATAGGTAGGGTTCGAAGATGCAGAAATGGATCTAAGTGTTTGCATACGGGGGGAGGGGGAGGGGGGTAGGGAGGGGAGAGGGGGGGTGGAGTGGGAAGGAGGGGGAATTAGCACAGGGGAGTTGCCCGTGTTTTGTTGAATTATAGGCGGGGGATTAAAGCAGGGGAACATCACATCTGCTGTTTTATGTTATTTAACGCTGGTGAATTGATCACTGTTTGAATTATGTTAGTGATTTCATTGTCTAAGAGCAGTTTACTTCGGTTCCTCTGTCCTATAATAGCGATGAAGGGGGTGGGATGGGGTGATAACTTGCTGTATTAAACATGCTGTATATTGGTGTGTTATTCACTAATAAAAACTTTAAATGAAAAAAAAAAAAAAAAGTTAGCCAAGCTCTGAATCCTGCTACATTGTTTCCAATTGGTCCTGGGCCCCCTGATCACGACTGCCTAGAAACCATGGACACTGTATTTTCAAGTCGCCCTGACTTGACCGATGTCCCTCTAGAGGACCCTGAACGGACTTTCTTTGTAGATGGAAGCAGTTTGGTCATCAATGGACATCGTTGTGCTGGATATGCAGTGGTGACCCTTGATCTGGTAGCTGAGTCCTCAGCCCTGACCCCAGGAACTTCTGCACAGAAAGCTGAATTGATAACCCTCACCAGAGCCTTGACATTAGGAGAAGGACTCCGCTTAAATGTGTACACAGATTCCAAATATGCTTTCACAACTTTGCACGCACATGGAGCCTTGTATAAAGAACGAGGGTTGTTCACCTCAGGGGGCAAGTCTATTAGGTATGGGCCTGAGATACTAATGTTATTAGATGCTGTGTGGGCCCCCAAACAAGTGGCGGTCATGCACTGCCGAGGTCATCAGACAGGAACAGGAGAAGTGACCCGAGGAAATAGATTTGCTGATGCTACAGCCCGGAAGGCAGCCAACACAGGACAGGTTAGGATCCAAGATACCGTAATGCAAGCGGCCCTATTCCCTGTGCCCCTTAGTTCCTGGGCACCCTGATACACTACAAGAGAGTTAGATTATTTTTGTGAAAAGGAGGGAGGAGTCTTGACAGAACAAGGTTGGATAGTGCTGCCACCCCCAGAAGGTAGCCCACCTCCAGGTCCTACAGTTATCCCTGAAGCATTAGGGCCAGCCTTTGTTCAAGCTTTCCACCAAGCTACACATTATGGGAAAACAGCCATTGAGAAAGCCCTGAGACCCCATTTCTGTATCTCACTACTAGGATCTCTGACCGCCTCAGTGGCACAGCAATGTCTGATATGTGCCAAGAATAATGCCAAGCAAGGTCCCATTCCACCCCCGAGAGTTCAGTCAGTAGGGGTGACCCCGATGAGTGATATACAGGTAGATTTTGCTGACATGCCCCGTACAAGCGGGTATCATTACATGTTAGTCTTAGTCTGCACATTTTCTGGATGGGTGGAAGCTTATCCCACCCGAACTGAGAAAGCCCGAGAAGTCACTAGGGTGTTACTTCATGTGATTATTCCTTGATTTGGAATACCATTGACTATAGGTTCAGATAATGGCCCATCATTTGTATCCCAAGTGACCCAACAGTTAGCTCGAGCTTTGCAGATACAGTGGAAGTTGCACACTGCTTACAGACCCCAGAGTTCAGGGAAAGTGGAATGTATGAATAGAACCCTGAAATCTCAGTTGTCCAAGCTTTGTCAAGAAACACATCTAAAGTGGCTCCGGGTTCTCCCTATAGCCCTTCTTAGAATACGTTCTGCTCCCACCAAGTCCCTAGGAGTTTCCCCTTTTGAGATTTTGTATGGGCGACCTCCACCCATAGTGCAAGGAATAAAAGGAGATATGAGACAGATAGGATCTGAAATAACTAGACAAGAACTATTGGCTTTAGGTTCTGTTTTGCAGAATCTCCATACATGGGTGCAAGATCGACTACCCATCAACCTGACCGAGCCTCTGCATCCCTTCAAGCCAGGAACGTCCGTGTGGGTGAAAGAGTGGAAAAAGACCCCACTGGCGCCGCATTGGAAGGGACCATACGTCGTCATCCTGTCAACCCCCACTGCAGTGAAAGTTGCAGAATTTGAACCCTGGATCCACCACAGTCGAGTGAAGCCGGCAGCTGCTCCTGATCCTGGCCAATGGACGTCAGTGAATGATCCCGAGACTCCATTGCGACTTACCCTGCAGAGACAACCGGCACTATAAAGAATCTTCAGAATCTACAGCTTCATTTTCGTCATGTAAGGGTGACCATCACCGCAGGAAAAGAAGAAGACTCAACAGGTTTATCATATCCAACTCTCCAGATGATCCCCAAAGACTGTAATCACAATGATCTTCCACTATTGTCTTGTGGGAGTGGTGATCCTGGGATTCCTGGAAAAGACTTTCGCCTTACCCCCTTGTGCAGCCTGCATAACTACCACCCAAACGGGACAAAAGATTACCCAGATTTTACTCTACCATTCCTACTATACTTGCACCGGTACAGTCAGCCGGTGTATCTATAATGGCACAGAACTGAATATTTGTATGAAGGGAAAAAGTAAGACTTGTTATAACCCCCGACAAAACCCTTCATATTATACATTTGAGATACGCTAGAATGATGAAGATGGAGCCATCATAAATGCTACAAAACCCCTTGCAAACCCCACAAAATCTGTTATCTTGGACTTTGATGCTTGTGATGCAATTAACAGAAATGCTTACCACAGATGTGGGTCCTGGGAGCGAGCATACTATCATGATGATAAATATATGTATCCAGAAGGAGCCTACGGATGGGGACGGTGTACTGGAAAGAACTCTCCAACCACCACTTACACCACTGCATCTAAAAATGATTACTTTTGCCCAAAATGGGACTGCGTATACTTTGCTACATGGAAGAATGCACCTGTGGGACGAGATGGTGATAATCGCAAAGGCAGTCTGACAAGGATCAGATTACCTGAGCCTAAGAAATGCCAAAAAGGTGCCTGTAATCCCCTGCAACATCGTATAATTAACCCTAGCCAATGGAAGCAAGGATAAAAAATTTGGATTGCGTATAGCAGGAGGAGGTGTAGATCCTGGAACTATCTTGCATCTACAACTGAACACTAAGGCACATATATCCTCACCCTATCGTATACATCAATCCTTTTATGAGGCCATGAAAGCAGAATTTGAAATTCCTCCTACCTCCCAGAACTTGTTCCTTGAGCTAGCGGGAGCAGTAGCATCTAGCCTCCATATTTCAGACTGTTTATTTTGTGGAGGAACCAAAATGGGAGACCAATGGCCTTGGGAGGCACAAGAACTGAACTATTCTGTTCCGTATAATCAGACTGACCTACATAATACGACGAGTGAATGGGTATTGGCCCACTCCATTGTGGGTAACTTATGTTTTGCTCGTTATGGACCACTGTTTAATATGGAAGTGGGGCAGCTGGTCTGTCTCAATCAGAAGTTCTACAACGGCACCACTAAGAAGACGTCTTGGTGGTCAAGAGTCAATGCTACAGAACCCTCCAATCCTCTAGTCTGTTTCCCCAAACTTGCCAGTATCTGGACTAACTTAGCAGCATATAATTCCTGGCAAGCACCACCGGGACTGTACTGGATTTGCGGAACCCGAGCATATGGGGAGGCGCATGTGTATTGGGAACTATACGACCTTCCTTTTTCCTCTTGCCTACATCCCACGGAGAACAATTGGGTTATCCGGTGTACAGAAGTCGACAGAAACGAGAGGCCTTGCAAATAGGCCACTGGGACAAATGGGATGCGACATCCGAAGAGTGGCCACCGGAGAGAATCATCTCATACTATGGACCTGCTACTTGGGAGCAAGATGGAACATGGGGATATCGTACCCCTGTTTATATGATTAATCGATTAATACGTTTGCAAGCCGTTGTTGAAATAATAACCAATGAAACTAGTATAGCACTAACCCTTTTGGCTAAGCAGAGTACGCAAATGCGCACAGCTATTTATCAAAATCGTTTAGCTTTAGATTATTTGTTAGCAGCTGAAGGTGGGGTATGTGGGAAGTTGAATTTAAGTAATTGTTGTTTACAGATTGATAATAATGGGCATGTAGTTGAAGATATAGCCACCCGGATGAGAGAGCAGACATTTGTGCCTGTTCAGACCTGGCACAGTTTGAAGCTGGATGGGTGGTTTGGTTCACTATTCTCATGGTTCGATGGTCTAAAGGCTCTTGTGTTCATTGTATTATTCATCTTAGCTATGTGCTTATTGCTCCCTTGTCTCCTACTCCTTTGCTTACGCATGGTAACCTCAGGACTCGATAGTACTATAGAGCGGAAGGCAGCTGCAAAAGTATTAGCTATGTGGCAATATTACCCTATACCCCAAGATGATGCTATTACACCAGTATAATGTGTTGGTTAATTAATGAGTGATTTAATTCTCACCCTTTTCTCACTTGCGGGTGAGAATAATCAAAGGGGGGAATGTGGCAGGCTATGGCCTAGTATGGTCCGCTACTATGAAAGGCCTGTAAGTTAGGCCTGGATCCTAACCCCCATTATATCTAGAAAAGAACCAAAAATCTGTGAAAAATGAGAAAACTATTTTAAACTGCTTAATAAGAAGTTTTACATGAATTCATAAGTCTTCCATTATTCTCTTGTGTGCAAAAGAAACAAATGTTACAATACATGCATTCCTGGAGCTAGGGGTAACCTTGCGGTAGAGAAGTATCAAAATCAAGAACTGCACCATTGTTAGAACAATCCTAAGGGAGAGGGCTGGTTGCTAGGCCCCGGAGGGATTTCTAATTGGACGGGTGCAGGGGGTGTTGGAACCAATGAGAAGTTTGCATGTATCGAGCTAGAACCAATAGAAAGTTTTCATGTATCAAACTGAAAAAGAGGTATAAATGGTTATGTCTCTGTAAAAACTTTGCTCAGTTCCTTTTGAAGCTTTGACTGACTGGGCCTGTGCACAATAAACTGGCTTGGACCCTGTCAATTGACTCCTGGATTTATTCATTGATTACACTTTTCTGCATCAGGCGCACATATCATACCACCAGGATTGATGACAGACCTCTGTAAATAGGCCTGAGGCCACCTGGGGATAGGGCAGGCCTGCGCACATCAGCAGGCGCACCTACCATACCACTAGGATTACTAACAGACCTCTGTAAATAGGCCTGGGTCCACCTGGGGATAAGACAGGCCTGCGCACATCAGCAGGCGCACCTACCATACCACTAGGATTACTAACAGACCTCTGTAAATAGGCCTGGGTCCACCTGGGGATAAGACAGGCCTGCGCACATCAGCAGGCGCACTGAGCATAGCACCAGTATTACTAACAGACCTCTGTAAATAGGCCTGGGGCCACCTGGGGATAGGGCAGACCTGCGCACATCAACAGGCGCACGTACCATACCACCAGGAATACTAACAGACCTCTGTAAATAGGCCTGGGGGCACAAGGGGATAGGGCAGACCAGCACACATCAGCAGGCGCACCTACCATACCAACAGGATTGATGACAGACCTCTGAAAATAGGCCTGGAGCCACCTGGGGATAAGACAGGCCTGCACATATGAACAGGCGCACCTACCATACCACCAGGAATGATGACAGACCTCTGTAAATAGGCCTGAGGTCACCTGGGGATAAAACAGACCAGTGCACATCAACAGGCGCACCTACCATACCAACAGGATTGATGACAGACTTATGTAAATAGTCCTGGGGCCACCTGGGGATAAGTCAGGCCTGCGCACTTCAACAGGTGCACCTACCATAGCACCAGGATCAGTAACAGACCTCTGTAAATAGGCCTGAAGCCACCTGGGGATAGGGCAGACCTGCGCACATCAGCAGGCTCATCTACCATACCACCAGGAATGATGACAGACCTCTGTAAATAGGACTGAGGTCACCTGGGGATAAAGCAGACCAGTGCAGATCAACAGGCGCACCACCCATACCACCAAGTTACTAACAGACCTCTGTAAATACGCCTGAGGCCACCTGGGGATAAGACCGGCCTGCACACATCAGCAGGCGCACCTACCCTAGCACAAGGATTACTAAGAAACCTCTGTAAATAGGCCTGAGGCCACCTGGAGATAGGGCAGGCTTGCGCATATCAACAGGCGCACCTACCATAGCACCAGGATTTCTAACAGACCTCTGTAAATAGGCCTGAGGCCACCAGGGGATAAGGCAGACCTGCGCACATCAGCAGGCGCACCTACCATACCAACAGGATTACTAACAGCCCTGTGTAAATAGGCCTGAGGCCACCTGGGAATAAGACAGGCCTGCGCACATCAGCAGGCGCACCAACCATAGCACTAGGATTACACTGGTTGGCAAAAGTCTGGGATCGCTTGTAAATTTGATGTTTTTTCAACTTCGTGACGTTATATCTTAATTTCTTCTTCCTCCCAGTGGCTTTTTCTGTGTATCTCATGATAAGTGATAGATTTGACTATTAGGGCCAACTTTTAGTATTGGTTTGGCCCTTATTTTCTGAGTTTGTTCCCCATAGTTATCCTGTTGATAGATTTTCTGTGAAAATCGCGTAATGTACATCGTTGGCCAACGATATATTATTGTAAGTATGCTTTAAAATATTATGGACGCACGCCAGGTTTCCTTCAAATTAATGTATGTGGCCTTGAAAAAGACCGTTTTTTTGTGTCAGTGATGGCTCAGTATTTGATGGGCCACCCTTTGTTCTTGATCACCTGACTGCACCTTGTTGGCATTGAATCAACCATTCTGACAAGGTCCTTGATGACAACGCGGTTCCAAGCTGCAATGAGTGACTCAATCAGCTCACGCTTTGATGTCAGATGCCTTTTGGATAGTTCCAAGGCCACCTTGTGCCACAGGTTCTCAACGGGATTCAGATCTGGAGACTGGGCAGGCCAGTCCATTGACTTGATGTTGTTCCGCTGCTTCCAGCTGATCACCTCTCTGGAGCGATGGCAGGGTGCATTGTCATCTTGGAACAGGAACTGGCCAGGAGACAGCTGGTGTGCTGATGGCACCATGCACTTTTACAGTATGGTGATATACTTGGCCCCGTTGACCATTCCATCGACGATGTGAAGCCGTCCAACGCCACTGGCAGCCATGCAGCCCCAGACCATGACCTTCAAAGGATGCTTCATAGTGAGGTTGAGACACTCAGGCTTGAATTCCTCTCCAGGAAATCTCCTCACATAGGTGTGGGCCTGGTTACCAAACAGGCAGATGGTGCTTTCATCGCTGAATAGCACCTTTTCCCACATTTCAGTCGACTAGGTTGAGTGCTTTCTCACCCACACAATCCGGTTGCGCCTTTGTATGTCAGTCATCAGTGGCTTATTCCATGCTTTGCAGCCCCGGAGACCAAACTGCAGGCACCGGCGACGAACTGTTGATGAGCTGACACTCACCTCACTCTTGTCTGACCACTCTGGAAGTAACTGAGGAGAGGTTAACTTGCGATTAGTCAGTGAAATGCATCATAGTGCGTTGTCCTGGCGTGATGTTGATGCACGTGGACAACCTGAACGAGGCTTGTCCACCACTGAACCCATTTCTTTCTTCTTCTGTACAATCATAACAACAGCGCTCTGACTGCAGCCAACTTTCCTGGCTATCTGACGGCTTGAAAATCCTTCCTCGCTCATAAAGGACACACAAACACGCTCCACCAACGTCAGGGTCCGAGTCATCTTCATGGTCAATCTAGAAAGCATATGAAATTCAAAAATACCACACGTTTTTATAACTGCACTGTTAGCTAGATATCTGCATTGTGATTGGTTTGTGAAACCAGCCTCTTGATTGTTCAGAAATAACGTGTGCATATTGGATAATCTCGATCCAGTTTTGACGCAGGATCCACAAAAATCGCAGTAGCTATCTCCCAGTGTCTGTAAAGTATTTAAATTGGAAGCAAGGGATGCAAAATAGTCAACTCTAATAGCCAAATTGTAGCAGCGAAGTGCAATGAATAAATCCAGGAGTCAATTTACAGGGTCCAAGCCAATTTATTGTGCACAAGGCCCAGTTAGTCAAGCTTCAAAAAGGACTGAGCAAAGTTTTTACAGAGACATATTCATTTATACATTTCTTTCAGTTTGATACATGCAGACTTTCTATTGGTTCCAATGCCCCCTGCACTTGTCCAATCGGAGATCCCTCCTGGGCCTAGCACCCAGCTCCCTCCCTTAGGATTGTTCTAACAATGGTACAGTTTCTAGGTTTGGATACTTCTCTACTGCAAGGTCGTTTCTGGCTCTGGGAATGCAAGTATTGAAACATTTCTATCTTCAGAACACAAGAGAATAATGAAAGATTTATGAATTCATATAAAACTTCTTATTAAGCAGTTTAGAACAGTTTTCTCATTTTTCACAGATTTTTGGTTCTTTCTAGCTATGATGGGGGTTGGAATCGGGGCCTAACTTACAGGCCTTTCATATTTTCAGGCTATTGTAGGTCATAGCCTGCCACATTCCCCCTTTGATTATTCTCACCCGCAAATGAGAAAGGGTGAGAATTAAATCATACATTATACTGGTGTAACAGCATCACCTTGGGGTATAGGGTAATATTGCCACATAGCTAATATTTTCGTAGCTGCCTTCCGTTCTACAGTATTATCAATAACTGAGGTTATCATGCGTAAGCAAAGGGGCAGGAAACATGGGAGCAACAAACATACAGCCAATATGAATAATACAACGAACACAAGGGTCTTCAGACCACCTAACCATGAAAACGCTGAACCAAACCACCCATCCGGCTTTAGACTATGCCAAGTCTGAACAGGCACAAATGTTTGTTTTCTCATCTGAGTAGCTATATCTTCAACAATGTGCCCATTATTATCAATCTGTAAACAATAGTTGGTTAAATTCAATTTTCCACGCACTCCACCTTCAGCTGCTAACAAATAATCTAGAGCTAAATGATTCTGATAAATAGCTGTGCGCATTTGTGTACTTTGCTTAGCCAAAAGAGTTAGTTCTCTGCTAGTTTCATTGGTTATTATTTCAACAACAGCTTGTAAGCGTATAATACGAATTATCATATAAACAGGGGTACGGTATCCCCAGGTACCATCTTGCTCCCAAGTAGCAGGTCCATAGTATGAAATGATTCTCTCAGGTGGCCACTCCTCATCATTCCATTTGTCCCATTGGCCTATTTTCAAGGACTCTCACTTCTGTCGACTCCTGTACATAGGAAAACCCAGTTGTTCTCCATGGGACTTAGGCAAAAGGAAAAAGGAAGGTCGTATGGTTCCCAATGCACATGCTCATCCCCAATGGTGAGGAAGCCTAGCATATGCTCGGGTTCCACAAATCCAGTACTTTCCAGGCGGTGCTTGCCAGGTATTATAAGATGCTAGATTAGTCCAGATGCTGGCAAGATTAGGGAAACGGGCTAAAGGGTTGGAGGGCTCTGAAGCATTGATTCCGGACCACCAGGACGTCTTCCTCGTGGTACTGTTGTAGAACTTCTGACTGAGACAGACCAGCTGTCCAACCTCCATGTTAAACTGTGGTCCAGAGCGAGCAAAACACAAGTTACCAACAATGGGGTGGGCCAGTACCCACTCACTAGTAGTATTATGTAAATCAGTCTGCTTATAAGGAATAGAATAGTTTACTTCTTGCACCTCCCAGGGCCATTGATCTCCCATCTTAGTTCCTCCACAGAAGAAGCAGTCTGAAATGTGGAGACTAGATGCTACTGCCCCAGCCAGCTCAAGGAACAAGTTTTGGGAAGCATGAGGAATCTCAAACTCTGCTTTCATGGCCTCATAAAAAGAGTGATGTATTCGATAAGGTGCAGATACATAAGTCTTAGTATTCAACTGTATATGTATAAAAGTTCCAGGATCTATACCTCCTCCTGCAATTCGTAGCCCAAATTTATACCCCTGCTTCCACTGACTGGGGTTAAATATGATGAGCCGCACCGGATTACAGGCACCTTTCTTACATTTCTTAGGCTCTGGCAATGATAATTTTTCCAAGACGGCCACTCGTTGATCTCCATCTCGTCCCATAGGCGCACCAGTCCAAGTAGCATAATACACGCATTCCCACTTGGGACAGTAGTAAGCATCTTTAGATGATGTGCTGTAGACGGTTGGGGAAGATTTTCCAGTACACTTTCCCCATCCGTATGCTCCTTCAGGACACATATATTTATCATCATAGTGGTAGGCATGCTCCCAATATCCACACTTGTGATAGGCATTTCTGTTTATCACCTCACAAGCATCAAAACTCAGGGTAACATACTTCGTGGGATCAGGGAGCTGTCATGTGGCATTTATGAGGGCTCCATCCTCATCATTCCATCGTATCTCAAGTACATAATAGGAAGGGTTCTGCCGGGGGTTATAACAAGTCTTACTTTTCCCCTTCGTACAGATATTTAGCTCTGTACCATTGTATACACACCGGCTAACTATACCAGTGCAAGTATAGTAGGAATGATAAAGTAAAGT
Organism: Ichthyophis bannanicus; assembly: GCA_033557465.1. Taxonomy (NCBI): domain Eukaryota; kingdom Metazoa; phylum Chordata; class Amphibia; order Gymnophiona; family Ichthyophiidae; genus Ichthyophis; species Ichthyophis bannanicus. The sequence goes on along the minus strand of CM066031.1, from coordinate 914,169,135 downwards.
CTGAGTGACCTTCAGTCCAGTTCGGGTGGTAGTTATACAAGCTGCACAAGGGGGCAAGGCAAAAGTCTTTTCCAGGAATCCCAGGACCACCACTTCCATAAGGCAATAGTAGAGGAACATTGTGATTACAATCCCTAGAGGTCAACTGAAATGTTGGGTACGATGAACTTGTAGGGTCTTTTCTTCTTCTTCTTCTCTGCTTCAATTGCCACCCTTGTGTGACAGGAGTAGGATTGTAGATTCTGAAGACTTTTACAACACCGGTTGTCTCCGCAATGTGAGTCGCAATTGAGTCTCAGGGTCATTTACTGAAGTCCATTGACCAGGTTCAGGAGCAGCTGCTGGCTTCACTCGACTGTGATGGATCCAGGGTTCGAATTCTGCAACTTTTACTGCAGTTGGGGTTGACAGGATGACAACATAAGGTCCCTTCCAATGCGGTGCCAGCGGGGTCTTTCTCCACTCTTTGATCCACACCGACACTCCTGGCTTGAAGGGATGCAGAGGCTTTGTTAGGTTAATGGGCAATCGATCTTGCACCCAGGTATGAAGACTCTGCAAAACAGAACCTAACGCCAATAGTTCTTGTCTAGTTATTTCAGATCCAATTTGTCTCATATCTCCTTTTATCCCCTGTACAATGGGTGGGGGTCGCCCATACAAGATCTCAAAAGGGGAAACTCCTAAAGACTTGGTTGGAGCAGAGCGTATCCTAAGAAGGGCTATAGGGAGAACCTGGAGCCACTTCAGGTGTGTTTCTTGAGAAAGCTTGGACAACTGGGATTTCAGGGTTCTATTCATACGTTCTACTTTCCCTGAACTCTGGGGTCTGTAGGCAGTGTGCAACTTCCATTGTATCTGTAGAGCTCGAGCTAACTGTTGAGTCACTTGGGACACAGATGAGGGTCCATTATCTGATCAATGGTATTCCAAATCGAGGAATAATCTCATGGAGCAGCACTCTAGTGACTTCTCGAGCTTTCTCAGTTCGGGTGGGACAGGCTTCTACCCATCCAGAAAATGTGCAAACTAGAACTAACAGGTAGTGATATCCGTTTACTCGTGGCATTTCAGCAAAATCCACCTGAATATTACTCATAGGGGCCACCCCTACTGACTGAACTCTTGGGGGTGGAATGGGACCTTGCTTAGCGTTATTCTTGGCACATGTCAAACATTGCTGTGCCACTGAAGCGGACAGGGGTCCTAATAGTGAGATACAGAAATGGGGCCTTAGGACTCTCTCCATGGCCGTTTTCCCATAATGTGTGGCCTGATGAAAAGCATGAACAAAGGCTGGCCCTAAGGCTTCAGGAATGATTGTGGGACCTGGGGGTGAGCTACCTTCTGGAGGTGGCAGCACTATCCAACCTTTTTCTGTCAGGACCCCTCCCTCTTTTTCACAAAAATAATCTAACTCTCTTGTAGTGTACCGGGGTGCCCATGAGCTAAGGGGCACAGGGAACAAGGCTGCCTGCACTGAAGTATCTTGGGTCACAACTCGTCCAGTTGTGGCTGCTTTTCGGGCTGTGGCATCAGCAAACCTGTTCCCTCGGGTAACTTCTCCTGCTTCTGCCTGATGACCTCGACATTGCATGACTGCAACTTGCTTAGGGGCCAGCACAGAATCTAATAATATCAATATCTCGGGCCCATACCTAATGGATTTGCCCCCTGAGGTGATCAACCCTCGTTCTTTATACAGGGCTCCATGTGCGTGCAAAGTTGTAAAGGCATACTTGGAATCTGTGTACACATTTATGCGGCGTCCTTCTCCTAATATCAGTGCTCTAGTGAGAGCTATCAGTTCAGCCTTTTGTGCTGAAGTTCCTGGGGCCAGGGCTGAGGACTCAACTACCAGATCAAGGGTCACCACTGCATATCCGGCACAACGATGTCCATTGATGACAAGACTGCTTCCACTACAAAGAAAGTCCGTTCAGGGTCCTCCAGAGGGACATCAGTCAAATCAGGGCGACTTGAAAATACAGTGTCCATAGTTTTTAAACAGTCATGATCAGGGGGCCCAGGACCAATTGGGAACAACGTAGCAGGATTCAGGGCTTGACTGACCTTTAACTGTATCCGGGGGTTTTCGCACAGCATACTCTGATATTTCAACATTCGTGAATTCGTTAGCCAGAAACTTCCTTTGTGTTCCATGAGGGTCAGGACAGAATGTGGCACAATAACTTGAAGATTCTGTCCCAGAGTGAGCTTGTCTGCTTCGCTCACTACAGGGGCTGTTGCTGCAACAGCTCTCAGACAAGGGGGCCAACCTCTTGCTACCACATCCAACTGTTTTGACAAGTAGGCTACCGGCCGTTGCCAAGATCCAAGAGATTAAGTCAGTACCCCCAACGCATTTCCTTGTGACTCATGGACGTAGAGATGGAAAGGTTTCTGGACATCTGGGAGACCTAGAGCTGGTGATGACATCAGAGCGTTTTTCAAAGACTGGAATGCTATGTCCTGTTCAGGTCCCCATTCCAGTGGAGACTTTTCCATTCCTTTGGTAACTTGATGCAATGGTTTTGCTAGCAGCGCAAAATTGGGGATCCATATGCGACTATCCTGCGGCCCCCAGGAAGGCTCTTACTTGCTTCCTGGTGGTTGGAGTGGGAATACTGCATACAGCTTCTTTGCGTTCAGGTCCCAAGCGTCGAATTCCACTGGACAACTGGAACCTTAGATATTTAACTTCAGTTTGGCATAGTTGCGCCTTGGCTCTTGAGACTTTGTATCCAGCCTCATTCAGAAGGTACAGGAGTTCACTGGTGGCTTGTAGACATTCGCTTTCTGAATTGGTGGCTATGAGCAGGCCATCCATATACTGAAGGAGAACCCTTTGTCCTGGGTTCACTGAGTAACTTGAAAGATCTTGATTCAGGGCAGCACTGAAGAAAGTAGGTGAATTCTTGAATCCTTGAGGTAATCGAGTCCAGGTAAGTTGGCCCCGCCTTCCTGTTGTGGGGTCTTGCCATTCAAAAGCAAACAAAAGTTGACTGGTGGGGGCATCTTTCAGGTCCAGGACGGTGAAATGAGTAGCCTCAGCGGGGATCAGTCCCAAGAGAGTATAAGGATTTGGTACCACTGGGTGTATAGTTTCAACTGCATCATTTACCCGCCTTAAATCTTGTACTGGGTGGTAATCCCCTGTCCCAGGTTTTTTGACTGGGAGAAGAGGGGTGTTCCAAGGTGACTGGCATTCCTTGAGAAGTCCATACTTCAACAGTTTCATCAGATGGCAGTGGATTCCTTCAATGGCTGGTCGGGGAAGAGAATACTGCGTCACATGCACTGGTTCCGCTCCTGGCTTGAGGGTGACAATGACAGGGGCTATGTTCTTCGCTAGGCCAGGTGGATTATCTTCTGCCCATACTTCAGGCAGGGCTATAAGGTTGGTAGGTATACAGGAACTGGTTGGCTTAATTGGAGGTGCACTATAGAACTATATCCCAATTGGTGTTTATATCAGCATTAACCCGGTTGACGTTATTTCATAACCATTTCGTTTATGATGAAGTTATTTACCATCAGGTATCTGGAGTGGCGATGGGCGCCACCTGCGCCCCCTCCATCGCCAATCTCTACATGTCACAATTTGAAAAAGATTGGATTGCAACCTCCCCGTATGCTGAATCTCTAAAAATCTGGAGAAGATATGTAGATGACGTTTTTGTCATATGGCAAGGAGCAACGTCTGATTTATTACAGTTTTTTCACTGGTTGAATTTAAGGGATGATCATATTAAATTCTCTCTTAATTTTCATTCAGAGCACATAACTTTCTTGGATGTTTCAGTGCATAAGACTCCATTGGGCTGGCGCACGTCCACTTACCGTAAACAAACGGATCGTAATACTCTATTGCATTATGAAAGTGCTCATCCTCCACAATTAAAAAATAGTTTGCCAATATCACAATTAATTCGATACCGTAGAAATTGTTCAGATCTACAGGGGTTTAAAAATCAATCAGTTAATCTACGAAATAACTTTTTACAACGGGGATACCCTCCTAGGGTTGTAAACCAAGCTTATAAGAGAGCAAAGTTCCTTAATCGGGACCTGCTAATCCACCCTCCAACCATGAGGACAGTTGTTCCTCAGACGCACATTAATTTAGTCACTTCATTTTCACCTTTTAGTTATTTTTTACAACGGAGTGTAAAACGACATGTTAATGTTCTACAAAGTATTCCAGAACTCGCAGGCTTTACAGTTCGGTGTGTTTTGCAGAGGCAAAACAATTTCAGAGTTACTCAGTCCAGCAGTTCTACGCTCTCCTGCAGCCTCTATTCCTCCAGTAACCGGTGGCCACACGCGTTGTGGAGATTGTAACATTTGTTCCATCACTTTGGAACTCACTGATTTCCATTATCATAACACACGCTACAGCCTGCGAAACAGAACCACATGCAAGTCCACACAACTCATTTACGCAATTCGCTGTCCCTGTGATCTCTTGTACGTGGGGAAAACAACTCGATCATTACAAGTGAGGATTAATGAACACAAAAGCAAACTTAAATGCCAACGACGAGAAGCCCTGATCGTCGATCATTGCTTGCAGCTACAGCACTCTTTTTCTGAATTGCGCTGTTTTGCCATTGAACAGATCAATTTTCTGATTCGAGGGAAAACTGTAGATCAGACTCTGCTATATCGGGAACAACGATGGAGCCACACGTTAGCTTCCATAATGCCTAGGGGATTGAACTCTCGAATAGAATGGGAAATGTGCCTATGAGAGACAAGATTTATGATATCAACATATTTTGCTTCCCAAATAAGGGTGACAATATTTCTTTAAATAGAATCGATTATGTCTCACTATTTAACCACCCCGCATGCGCGGCGTTTTTGTAGGAACATACGCAATTGACAGAGCCCAACCGAGCCGTGCCGGTGCTATATCAGGTAGGAGGTTCGAGCTATACGGTGGATAGTTTCTTAAAAACAAGCATAAGCATGAGAAGTATATATCTAATGAACTCATTTCTCTTTTTAGTGCTGATATGAAAAATTCCCCTGATGAAACCTTTTGGAGAAACACATCTCATAGCGCATGAATAAGCGTCGGGAATTCATCGCACAGCTAAGCACTGGTTCATTATTCTAAATAAGTAGTATGTTTAAGAGGCTTGTCAAAGTCAACGTTAAAACTTAGAAACATTGAAGATTTGTTTATACAAAATTTTTGAGAACATCTATTGGCTAACAGTTCAAGGAAGAGGTCATTGATGTACATTTAGGCATTAGTCCACTGTAAAATCCATAAAACAGTGGCAGCCTATGGTTTCTGAGACCTCGTTAGCCATGAGTCTAATATGATATATAAAATGCTTCCCTAGTTATATTACAGAGAAACACTATTCTTTGCACTATAGAATTGCCATTCTTCTTCTCGGGGAACAGTTAGCACCATCAATCCAGCAGGCTTTGGGTTCACAGTCATCTTCATTTCTCCCCCTTCAGCGAATGATATTTGTGCCTGAAGCTTAGCAAGAATATCTCGGCCCAAAAGTGGAATAGGGCACTCAGGCATATACAAGAACTGGTGCGTTATTTTCTGTCCCCCTAGTTCACACATACGGTTCTGCAGGAATGACTTGGTGGCCCTGTTCCCAGTGGCCCCAACGATGGTGACAGATCGAGAGGAAAGAGGAGCCACTGGCTTTGCCACCACTGAATGTTCTGCTCCTGTATCTACCATAAAGTCCATATATTGGTCCCCTACTTTCAGACTGACCATAGGCTCCTGAGGACCCAGGGTGAACTTGGAGCCCGGTCTGGCCTAGTCTTCATCTACTTCATCCATGTCATAGCCCGTTGCTACTGCCACTCCCTCAATGGCTTCTTCTCTCTCATTCTGGAACTGTGCTCGGTTCATTCCTCCATGACTCCGAAATCGGCCTCCTGTTCTCCAGGGACTCCCTCCTCCCCTCCTGGGGGTGGAGTCAAGATGCAGGCATTCACTTCTCCAATGTCGTCCTTCTCTGCAATGGGCGCACTGATTCGCACCCAATGGAGGCCTGCTACTTCCGCGGCCTCTTCCATGTCCTCTGGTCCTTTGGTTAGGAAAACCTCCTCCATGTCATTCAACTAAAGCGGCAGCAAAAAGATCTGCTTTCTTCTTCATTTTACGTTCACTTTCTCTGTCACGTTCATTTTCACGATTCACAAATACTTTCTGAGCAACTTCCATTAACTGTGCTGTATTCATGCCCGCAAATCCATCCAGTTTCTGTAATTTTCGTTTTATGTCTCTCTGGGACTGACTAACGAAGGCTGCATTTACCATGCGCATATTCTCCTGAGCAGCGGGATCGTATGGGGTATATAATCTATAGGCTTCAGACAACCGCTCATAAAAGGCCGCTGGGCTCTCATCTGGACCCTGGATAACTTCAGATACCTTCCCGATATTCATGGCCCTCTGGCCTCCCTTCCTCAGGCCCTGCAGCAAGGCCTGGCGAAATCTCATTAGGGCCTCTCCCCCCTGTCATCATTTGGGTCCCATCTAGGTTCTTCATTTGGGAAAGCTGCGGCGGCTGCTTGTGGGAGATTCAGATCCCCCGCCCCCACGGAATTCTCTTCTAACCAGCGGAGGGCTACTTGCACAATTCGCGCTCGCTCCTCAGTAGTACATAAGAACATAAGATATGCCATACTGGGTCAGACCAAGGTCCATCAAGCCCAGTATTCTGTTTCCAACAGTGGCCAAGCTAGGTCATATGTACCTAGCAGTTTCCCCAAGAGACACAAGTTCCACAATGCTTGTACTGGGTCAAGCATTGATATCTTCAGTCACTTCTTAATAATGGTTTATGGACCTTTCCTCCAGGAACTTGTCCAAACCTTTTTTAAACCCAGCTACACTAACAGCCTTTACTACATCCTCCGGTAACAAATTCCAGAGTTTGATTACACATTGAGTGAAAAAATATTTTCTTTTATTAGTCTTAAATAGTTTACCCTGTAGCTTCATTGCATGTCCCCTAGTCTTTCTATATTCTGATAACGTAAACAATCGATCTACGTTTACCCGTTCCACTCCGATCATTAATTTATAGACTTCTATCATATCCCCCCTCAGCCGTCTCTTTTCCAGGTTAAAGAGCCCTAACCTTTTTAGCCTTTCTTCATAGGAGTATCCTTCCATCCCTTTTACCATTTTGGTGGCTCTTCTCTGAACCTTTTCTAATAACGCTATATCCTTTTTAAGATACGGCGACCAGAATTGCACACAATATTCAAGGTGCGGTCTCACCATGGAACGATATAGAGGCATTATAATATCTTTTGTTTTATTTTCCATTCCTTTCCTTATCATACCTAGCATTCTATTTGCTCTCTTGGCCGCAGCTGCACACTGGGCCGAGGGTTTTAACATGGTATCCACAATGACGCCTAAATATTTTTCCTGGGTGGTGGTTCCTAATGTGGAACCTTGCATCGTGTAACCATAGTTTGGGTTGTTCTTCCCTAGGTGCATAACCTTGCACTTGTCCACATTAAATTTCATCTGCCATTTTGATGCCCAGTCTTCCAATTTATCAAGATCCTCTTGCAATTTTTCACAATCCTCTTGGGTTTTAACAACTTTAAATAGTTTTGTGTCATCTGCAAATTTGATAGCCTCACTCGTTATTCCACTTTCCAGGTCATTTATGAATATGTCAAAAAGCAGCGGACCCAGCACAGATCCCTGGGGTACACCACTATTCACCTTTCTCCATTGAGAAAATTGGCCATTTAGCCCTACCCTCTGCTTTCTATCTTTTAACCAGTTCCTGATCCACAATAGTACACTGCCTCCTATCCCATGACTCTTTAGTTTTGCCAAAAGTCTCTGATGAGGGACCTTGTCAAAGGCTTTCTGAAAGTCCAGATACACAATATCAACCGACTCACCTTTGTCCACCTGTTTATTCACTCCTTCAAAAAAACATAACAGATTAGTAAGACAAGATCTTCCTTGTCTAAAGCCATGTTGGCTGTCTCCCATTAGGTTGTGACTATCTACATGCTGAGTAATTTTATTCTTTATGATGGTTTCTACCATTTTTCCTGGTACTGACGTCAGGCTCACCGGTCTGTAGTTTCCCGGATCACCCCTGGAACCCTTTTTAAAAATTGGTGTTACATTGGCGATCCTCCAATCTTCAGGTATTAGAGATGATTTTAATGATAGTTTACAGATTACTGATAGCAGGTCTGCAATCTCATATTTCAGTTCTTTCAACACCCTTGGATGTATACCATCCGGCCCAGGTGATTTGCTACTCTTTTTATCTAATAGTTGTAAGACATCTTCCCGATGTATCGATATTTCCTTCAATTCTTCTGCACCTTTAAATACCACTTCAGTCATGGGTAACATCCCTACATCTTCCTCAGTAAAGACCGAAGCAAAGAATTCATTCAGTCTCTCCGCTATCGCCTTGTCGCCTCTTAGTGCTCCTTTAACCCCTTTATCATCTAATGGACCAACTGACTCTCTCACAGGTTTTTTGCTACGAATGTACTTGAAAAGGTCTTTATTTCGTGTTTTTGCTTCCGCAGCAAGCTTCTTCTCAAATTCTCTCTTTGCCTGCCTTATCAATGCCTTGCATTTGACTTGCCAGTGCTTGTGCTGTTTCCAGGTTTCGTCTTTTGGCTCTTTTTTCCATTTCCTGAAAGATGCTTTTTTGGCAACAACAGCCTCTCTGACCTCACCTTTAAACCATGCTGGCAGTTTTTTGGACTTCCTTCCACTTTTCTTAAAGCGTGGAATACAGCTGGTCTGGGCTTCCAAGATAGTATTTTTCAACAACACCCAAGCTTGATGTACGTCTTTAACCTTTGCAACTGCTCCTTTTAGTTTTTTCTTAACTGTTTTCCTTCTTAATAATGGTTTATGGACCTTTCCTCCAGGAACTTGTCCAAACCTTTTTTAAACCCAGCTACACTAACAGCCTTTACTACATCCTCCAGTAACAAATTCCAGAGTTTGATTACACGTTGAGTGAAAAAATATTTTCTTTTATTAGTCTTAAATAGTTTACCCTGTAGCTTCATTGCATGTCCCCTAGTCTTTCTATATTCTGATAAGGTAAACAATCGATCTACGTTTACCCGTTCCACTCTGTTCATTAATTTATAGACTTCTATCATATCTCCCCTCAGCTGCCTCTTTTCCAGGTTAAAGAGCCCTAACTTTTTAGCCTTTCTTCATAGGAGTATCCTTCCATCCCCTTATTCATTTATACATTTCTTTTCAGTTTGATACATGCAGACTTTCTATTGGTTCCAACGCCCCCTGCACTTGTCCAATCGGAGATCCCTCCTGGGCCTAGCACCCAGCTCCCTCCCTTAGGATTGTTCTAACAATAGTACAGTTTCTAGGTTTGGATACTTCTCTACTGCAAGGTCGTTTCTGGCTCTAGGAATGCAAGTATTGAAACATTTCTATCTTCAGAACACAAGAGAATAATGAAAGATTTATGAATTCATATAAAACTTCTTATAAAGCCGTTTAAAACAGTTTTCTCATTTTTCACAGATTTTTGGTTCTTTCCAGCTATGATGGGGGTTGGAATCAGGGCCTAACTTACAGGCCTTTCATAGTATCCCTTTTAATGTGGTAGAAAGATGAATATGCTGGGCTAACGCAAAATTTAAAAAAAAACATTAGAAAGTACGAAAAACGCAAAACTCACAAGTGATTCCAGACTTTTGCACACCACTGTACTAACAGACCTCTGTAAATAGGCCTGGGGCCACATGGGGATAGGGCAGGCCTGCGCACATCAAAAGGCGCACATATCATACCACCAGGATTGATGACAGACCTCTGTAAATAGGCCTGGGGCCACCTGGGGATAGGGCAGGCCTGCGCACATCAACAGGCGCACCTACCATACCACCAGGATTACTAACAGACCTCTGTAAATAGGCCTGGGGGCACCAGGGGATAGGGCAGACCAGCACACATCAGCAGGCGCACCTACCATACCAACAGGATTGATGACAGACCTCTGAAAATAGGCCTGGAGCCACCTGGGGATAAGACAGGCCTGCACATATCAACAGGCGCACCTACCATACCACCAGGAATGATGACAGACCTCTGTAAATAGGCCTGAGGTCACCTGGGTATAAAACAGACCAGTGCACATCAACAGGCGCACCTACCATACCAACAGGATTGATGACAGACTTATGTAAATAGGCCTGGGGCCACCTGGGGATAACTCAGGCCTGCGCACTTCAACAGGCGCACCTACCATAGTGCCAGGATCAGTAACAGACTTATGTAAATAGGCCTGAAGCCACCTGGGGATAGGGCAGACCTGCGCACATCAGCAGGCTCATCTACCATACCACCAGAAATGATGACAGACTTCTGTAAATAGGACTGAGGTCACCTGGGGATAAAGCAGACCAGTGCACATCAACAGGCGCACCACCCATACCACCAGGTTACTAACAGACCTCTGTAAATACGCCTGAGGCCACCTGGGGATAAGACAGGCATGCGCAAATCAGAAGGTGCACCTACCCTAGCACAAGGATTACTAAGAAACCTCTGTAAATAGGCCTGAGGCCACCTGGAGATAGGGCAGGCTTGCACACATCAACAGGCGCACCTACCGTAGCACCAGGATTTCTAACAGACCTCTGTAAATAGGCCTGAGGCCACATAGGGATAAGGCAGACCTGCACACATCAGCAGGCACACATACCATACCACCAAGAATGATGACAGACCTCTGTAAACAGGCCTGAGGTCTCCTGGGGATAAAGCAGACCAGCGCACATTAACAGGCGCACCTACCATACCACCAGGATTACTAACAGACCTCTCTAAATAGGTCTGGGGCCACCTGGGAATAAGGCAGACCAGCACACATCAGCAGGCGCACCTACCATACCACCAGGATTAGCAACAGACCTTTGTAAATAGGCCTGAGGCCACCTGGGGATAGGGCAGGCCTGCGCACATCTGCAGGCGCACCTAACATACCACCAGGATTACTAACAGACCTCTGTAAATAGGCCTGGGTCCACCTGGGGATAAGACAGGCCTGCGCACATCAGCAGGCGCACCTACCATTGCACCAGGATTACTAACAGACCTCTGTAAATAGGCCTGAGGCCACCAGTGGATAAGGCAGACCTGCGCACATCAGTAGGCGCACCTACCATACCAACAGGATTACTAACAGCCCTCTGTAAATAGGCCTGAGGCCACCTGGGGATAAGACAGGCCTGCGCACATCAGCAGGCGCACCTACCATAGCACCAGGATTACAGTGGTTGGCAAAAGTCTGGAATCACTTGTAAATTTGATGTTTTTTCATCTTCGTGACGTTATATCTTAATTTCTTCTTCCTCCCCGTGGTTTTTTCTGAGTCTCTCATGATAAGTGATAGATTTGGCTATTAGGGCCAACTTTTAGTATTGATTTGGCCCTTATATTCTGTGTTTGTTCCCCATAGTTGTCCTGTTGATAGATTTTCTGTGAAAATCGCGTAATGTACATCGTTGGCCAACGATATATTATTGTAAGTATGCTTTAAAATATTATGAGGGCACACCAGGTTTCCTTCAAATTAATGTATGTGGCCTTGAAAAAGGCCATTTTTATGTGTCAGTGATAGCTCAGTATTTGATGGGCCACCCTTTGTTCTTGATCACCTGACTGCACCTTGTCGGCATTGAATCAACCATTCTGACAAGGTCCTTGATGACAACGCGGTTCCAAGCTGCAATGAGTGACTCAATCAGCTCACGCTTTGATGTCGGATGCCTCTTGGATAGTTCCAAGGCCACCTTGTGCCACAGGTTCTCGACGGGATTCAGATCTGGAGACTTGGCAGGCCAGTCCATTGACTTGATGTTGTTCCGCTGCCTCCAGCTGATCACCTATCTGGAGCGATGGCAGGGTGCATTGTCATCTTGGAACAGGAACTGGCCAGGAGACAGCTGGTGTGCTGATGGCACCATGCACTTTTACAGTATGGTGATATACTTGGCCCCGTTGACCATTCCATCGACGATGTGAAGCCGTCCAACGCCACTGGCAGCCATGCAGCCCCAGACCATAACCTTCAAAGGATGCTTCACAGTGAGGTTGAGACACTCCGGCTTGAATTCCTCTCCAGGAAATCTCCACACATAGGTGTGGGCCTGGTTACCAAACAGGCAGAAGGTGCTTTCATCGCTGAATAGCACCTTTTCCCACACTTCAGTCGACCAGGTTGAGTGCTTTCTCACCCACCCAATCCGGTTGCGCCTTTGTATGTCAGTCATCAGCAGCTTATTCCATGCTTTGCAGTCCCGGAGACCAAACTGCAGGCACCGGCGACGAACTGTTGATGAGCTGACACTCACCTCACTCCTTGTCTGACCACTCTGGAAGTAACGGAGGAGAGGTTAACTTGCGATTAGTCAGTGAAATGCGTCATACTGCGTTGTCCTGGCGTGATGTTGATGCACGTGGACGACCTGAACGAGGCTTGTCCACCACTGAAACCATTTCTTTCTTCTTCTGTACAATCATAAAACAGCGCTCTGACTGCAGCCAACTTTCCTGGCTATCTGATGGCTTGAAAATCCTTCCTCGCTCATAAAGGACACACTAACACGCTCCACCAACGTCAGGGTCCGAGTCATCTTCATGGTCAATCCAGAAAGCATATGAAATTCAAAAATACCACACATTTTTATAGCCGCACTGTTGGCTAGATATCTGCATTGTGATTGGTTTGTGAAACCAGCCTCCTGATTGGTCAGAAATAACGTGTGCATATTGGATAATCTCGATCCAGTTTTGACGCAGGATCCACAAAAATCGCAGTAGCTATCTCCCAGTGTCTGTAAAGTATTTAAATTGGAAGCAAGGGATGCAAAATAGTCAACTCTAATAGCCAAATGTATCCTTTTAACGAGGTAGAAAGATGAATATGCTGGGCTAACGCAAAATTTAAAAAAAAACATTAGAAAGTACGAAAAACGCAAAACTCACAAGTGATTCCAGACTTTTGCACACCACTGTACTAACAGACCTCTGTAAATAGGCCTGGGGCCACATGGGGATAGGCCAGGCCTGCGCACATCAAAAGGCGCACATATCATACCACTAGGATTGATGACAGGCCTCTGTTAATAGGCCTGAGGCCACCTGGGGATAGGGCAGGCCTGCGCACATCAGCAGGCGCACCTACCATACCACCAGGATTACTAACAGACCTCTGTAAATAGGCCTGGGGCGACCTGGGGATAGGGCAGGCCTGCGCACATCAACAGGCGCACCTACCATACCACCAGGATTACTAACAGACCTCTGTAAATAGGCCTGGGGGCACCAGGGGATAGGGCAGACCAGCACACATCAGCAGGCTCACCTACCATACCAACAGGATTGATGACAGACCTCTGAAAATAGGCCTGGAGCCACCTGGGGATAAGACAGGCCTGCACATATCAACATGCGCACCTACCATACCACCAGGAATGATGACAGACCTCTGTAAATAGGCCTGAGGTCACCTGGGGATAAAACAGACCAGTGCACATGAACAGGCACACCTACCATACCAACAGGATTGATGACAGACTTATGTAAATAGGCCTGGGGCCACCTGGGGATAAGCCAGGCCTGCGCACTTCAACAGGCGCACCTACCATAGCACCAGGATCAGTAACAGACCTCTGTAAATAGGCCTGAAGCAACCTGGGGATAGGGCAGACCTGTGCACATCAGCAGGCTCATCTACCATACCACCAGGAATGATGACAGAACTCTGTAAATAGGACTGCTGTCACCTGGGGATAAAGCAGACCAGTGCACATCAACAGGCACACCACCCATACCACCAGGTTACTAACAGACCTCTGTAAATACGCCTGAGGCCACCTGGGGATAAGACAGGCCTGCGCACATCAGCACGCGCACCTACCCTAGCACAAGGATTACTAAGAAACCTCTGTAAATAGGCCTGAGGCCACCTGGAGATAGGGCAGGCTTGCACACATCAACAGGCGCACCTACCATATCCCCAGGATTACTGACAGACCTCTGTAAATAGGCCTGAGGCCACATAGGGATAAGGCAGACCTGCGCACATCAGCAGGCGCACATACCATACCACCAGGAATGATGACAGACCTCTGTAAACAGGCCTGAGGTCTCCTGGGGATAAAGCAGACCAGCGCACATTAACAGGCACACCTACCATACCACCAGGATTACTAACAGACCTCTCTAAATAGGTCTGGGGCCACCTGGGAATAAGGCAGACCAGCACACATCAGCAGTCGCACCTACCATAGCACCAGGATTACTAACAGACCTCTGTAAATAGGCCTGAGGCCACCAGGGGATAAGGCAGACCTGCGCACATCAGCTGGCGCACATACCATACCACCAGGAATGATGACAGACTTCTGTAAACAGGCCTGAGGTCACCTGGGGATAAAGCAGACCAGCGCACATTAACAGGCGCACCTACCATACCACCAGGATTAGCAACAGACCTTTGTAAATAGGCCTGAGGCCACCTGGGGATAGGGCAGGCCTGCACACATCAGCAGGCTTACCTAACATACCACCAGGATTACTAACAGACCTCTGTAAATAGGCCTGGGACCACCTGGGGATAAGACAGGCCTGCGCACATCAGCAGGCGCACCTACCATTGCACCAGGATTACTAACAGACCTCTGTAAATAGGCCTGAGGCCACCAGTGGATAAGGCAGACCAGTGCAGATCAACAGGCGCACCACCCATACCACCAGGTTATTAACAGACCTCTGTAAATACGCCTGAGGCCACCTGGGGATAAGACAGGCCTGCTCACATCAGCAGGTGCACCTACCCTAGCACAAGGATTACCAAGATACCTCTGTAAATAGGCCTGAGGCTACCATGAGATAGGGCAGGCTTGCGCACATCAACAGGCGCACCTACCATAGCACCAGGATTACTAACAGACCTCTGTAAATAGGCCTGAGGCCACCAGGGGATAAGGCAGACCTGCGCACATCAGCTGGTGCACATACCATACCACCAGGAATGATGACAGACCTCTGTAAACAGGCCTGAAGTCACCTGGGGATAAAGCAGACTAGCGCACATTAACAGGCACACCTACCATACCACCAGGATTACTAACAGACCTCTGTAAATAGGCCTGGGGCCACCTGGGAATAAGGCAGACCAGCACCCATCAGCAGGCGCACCTACCATACCAACAGGATTGATGACAGACCTCTGTAAATACGCCTGAGGCCACCTGGGGATAAGACAGGCCTGCGCACATCAGCAGTCGCACCTACCATAGCACCAGGATTACTAACAGACCTCTGTAAATAGGTCTGAGGTCACCTGGGGATAAAGCAGACCAGCACACATCAACAGGCAGACCTACCATACCACCAGGAATGATGACAGACCTCTGTAAACAGGCCTGAGGTCACCTGGGGATAAAGCAGACCAGCACACATCAGCAGGCGCACCTACCATACCACCAGGATTAGCAGCAGACCTTTGTAAATAGGCCTGAGGCCACCTGGGGATAGGGCAGGCCTGCACACATCAGCAGGCGCACCTAACATACCACCAGGATTACTAACAGACCTCTGTAAATAGGCCTGGGGATAAGACAGGCCTGCGCACATCAGCAGGCGCACCTACCATTACACCAGGATTACTAACAGACCTCTGTAAATAGGCCTGGGGCCACCTGGGGATAAGGCAGACAAGAACACATCAGCAGGCGCACCTACCGTAGCACCAGGATTGCTAACAGACCTCTGTAAGTAGGCCTGAGGCCACCTGGAGATAGGGCAGGCTTCCGCACATTAACAGGTGCACCTACCATACCAACAGGATTACTAACAGACCTCTGTAAATAGGCCTGAGGCCACCTGGGGATAAGACAGGCCTGCGCACATCAGCAGGCACACCTACCATAGCACCAGGATTACAGTGGTTGGCAAAAGTCTGGAATCACTTGTAAATTTGATGTTTTTTCATCTTCGTGACGTTATATCTTAATTTCTTCTTCCTCCCCGTGGTTTTTTCTGAGTCTCTCATGATAAGTGATAGATTTGGCTATTAGGGCCAACTTTTAGTATTGATTTGGCCCTTATATTCTGTGTTTGTTCCCCATAGTTGTCCTGTTGATAGATTTTCTGTGAAAATCGCGTAATGTACATCGTTGGCCAACGATATATTATTGTAAGTATGCTTTAAAATATTATGAGGGCACACCAGGTTTCCTTCAAATTAATGTATGTGGCCTTGAAAAAGGCCATTTTTATGTGTCAGTGATAGCTCAGTATTTGATGGGCCACCCTTTGTTCTTGATCACCTGACTGCACCTTGTCGGCATTGAATCAACCATTCTGACAAGGTCCTTGATGACAACGCGGTTCCAAGCTGCAATGAGTGACTCAATCAGCTCACGCTTTGATGTCGGATGCCTCTTGGATAGTTCCAAGGCCACCTTGTGCCACAGGTTCTCGACGGGATTCAGATCTGGAGACTTGGCAGGCCAGTCCATTGACTTGATGTTGTTCCGCTGCCTCCAGCTGATCACCTATCTGGAGCGATGGCAGGGTGCATTGTCATCTTGGAACAGGAACTGGCCAGGAGACAGCTGGTGTGCTGATGGCACCATGCACTTTTACAGTATGGTGATATACTTGGCCCCGTTGACCATTCCATCGACGATGTGAAGCCGTCCAACGCCACTGGCAGCCATGCAGCCCCAGACCATAACCTTCAAAGGATGCTTCACAGTGAGGTTGAGACACTCCGGCTTGAATTCCTCTCCAGGAAATCTCCACACATAGGTGTGGGCCTGGTTACCAAACAGGCAGAAGGTGCTTTCATCGCTGAATAGCACCTTTTCCCACACTTCAGTCGACCAGGTTGAGTGCTTTCTCACCCACCCAATCCGGTTGCGCCTTTGTATGTCAGTCATCAGCAGCTTATTCCATGCTTTGCAGTCCCGGAGACCAAACTGCAGGCACCGGCGACGAACTGTTGATGAGCTGACACTCACCTCACTCCTTGTCTGACCACTCTGGAAGTAACGGAGGAGAGGTTAACTTGCGATTAGTCAGTGAAATGCGTCATACTGCGTTGTCCTGGCGTGATGTTGATGCACGTGGACGACCTGAACGAGGCTTGTCCACCACTGAAACCATTTCTTTCTTCTTCTGTACAATCATAAAACAGCGCTCTGACTGCAGCCAACTTTCCTGGCTATCTGATGGCTTGAAAATCCTTCCTCGCTCATAAAGGACACACTAACATGCTCCACCAACGTCAGGGTCCGAGTCATCTTCATGGTCAATCCAGAAAGCATATGAAATTCAAAAATACCACACATTTTTATAGCCGCACTGTTGGCTAGATATCTGCATTGTGATTGGTTTGTGAAACCAGCCTCCTGATTGGTCAGAAATAACGTGTGCATATTGGATAATCTCGATCCAGTTTTGACGCAGGATCCACAAAAATCGCAGTAGCTATCTCCCAGTGTCTGTAAAGTATTTAAATTGGAAGCAAGGGATGCAAAATAGTCAACTCTAATAGCCAAATGTATCCTTTTAACGAGGTAGGTAGAAAGATGAATATGCTGGGCTAACGCAAAATTTAAAAAAAAACATTAGAAAGTACGAAAAACGCAAAACTCACAAGTGATTCCAGACTTTTGCACACCACTGTACTAACAGACCTCTGTAAATAGGCCTGGGGCCACATGGGGATAGGCCAGGCCTGCGCACATCAAAAGGCGCACATATCATACCACTAGGATTGATGACAGGCCTCTGTTAATAGGCCTGAGGCCACCTGGGGATAGGGCAGGCCTGCGCACATCAGCAGGCGCACCTACCATACCACCAGGATTACTAACAGACCTCTGTAAATAGGCCTGGGGCGACCTGGGGATAGGGCAGGCCTGCGCACATCAACAGGCGCACCTACCATACCACCAGGATTACTAACAGACCTCTGTAAATAGGCCTGGGGGCACCAGGGGATAGGGCAGACCAGCACACATCAGCAGGCTCACCTACCATACCAACAGGATTGATGACAGACCTCTGAAAATAGGCCTGGAGCCACCTGGGGATAAGACAGGCCTGCACATATCAACATGCGCACCTACCATACCACCAGGAATGATGACAGACCTCTGTAAATAGGCCTGAGGTCACCTGGGGATAAAACAGACCAGTGCACATGAACAGGCACACCTACCATACCAACAGGATTGATGACAGACTTATGTAAATAGGCCTGGGGCCACCTGGGGATAAGCCAGGCCTGCGCACTTCAACAGGCGCACCTACCATAGCACCAGGATCAGTAACAGACCTCTGTAAATAGGCCTGAAGCAACCTGGGGATAGGGCAGACCTGTGCACATCAGCAGGCTCATCTACCATACCACCAGGAATGATGACAGAACTCTGTAAATAGGACTGCTGTCACCTGGGGATAAAGCAGACCAGTGCACATCAACAGGCACACCACCCATACCACCAGGTTACTAACAGACCTCTGTAAATACGCCTGAGGCCACCTGGGGATAAGACAGGCCTGCGCACATCAGCACGCGCACCTACCCTAGCACAAGGATTACTAAGAAACCTCTGTAAATAGGCCTGAGGCCACCTGGAGATAGGGCAGGCTTGCACACATCAACAGGCGCACCTACCATATCCCCAGGATTACTGACAGACCTCTGTAAATAGGCCTGAGGCCACATAGGGATAAGGCAGACCTGCGCACATCAGCAGGCGCACATACCATACCACCAGGAATGATGACAGACCTCTGTAAACAGGCCTGAGGTCTCCTGGGGATAAAGCAGACCAGCGCACATTAACAGGCACACCTACCATACCACCAGGATTACTAACAGACCTCTGTAAATAGGCCTGAGGCCACCAGGGGATAAGGCAGACCTGCGCACATCAGCTGGCGCACATACCATACCACCAGGAATGATGACAGACTTCTGTAAACAGGCCTGAGGTCACCTGGGGATAAAGCAGACCAGCGCACATTAACAGGCGCACCTACCATACCACCAGGATTAGCAACAGACCTTTGTAAATAGGCCTGAGGCCACCTGGGGATAGGGCAGGCCTGCACACATCAGCAGGCTTACCTAACATACCACCAGGATTACTAACAGACCTCTGTAAATAGGCCTGGGACCACCTGGGGATAAGACAGGCCTGCGCACATCAGCAGGCGCACCTACCATTGCACCAGGATTACTAACAGACCTCTGTAAATAGGCCTGAGGCCACCAGTGGATAAGGCAGACCAGTGCAGATCAACAGGCGCACCACCCATACCACCAGGTTATTAACAGACCTCTGTAAATACGCCTGAGGCCACCTGGGGATAAGACAGGCCTGCTCACATCAGCAGGTGCACCTACCCTAGCACAAGGATTACCAAGATACCTCTGTAAATAGGCCTGAGGCTACCATGAGATAGGGCAGGCTTGCGCACATCAACAGGCGCACCTACCATAGCACCAGGATTACTAACAGACCTCTGTAAATAGGCCTGAGGCCACCAGGGGATAAGGCAGACCTGCGCACATCAGCTGGTGCACATACCATACCACCAGGAATGATGACAGACCTCTGTAAACAGGCCTGAAGTCACCTGGGGATAAAGCAGACTAGCGCACATTAACAGGCACACCTACCATACCACCAGGATTACTAACAGACCTCTGTAAATAGGCCTGGGGCCACCTGGGAATAAGGCAGACCAGCACCCATCAGCAGGCGCACCTACCATACCAACAGGATTGATGACAGACCTCTGTAAATACGCCTGAGGCCACCTGGGGATAAGACAGGCCTGCGCACATCAGCAGTCGCACCTACCATAGCTCCAGGATTACTAACAGACCTCTGTAAATAGGTCTGAGGCCACCAGAGGATAAGGCAGACCTGCGCACATCAGCTGGCGCACATACCATACCACCAGGAATGATGACAGACCTCTGTAAACAGGCCTGAGGTCACCTGGGGATAAAGCAGACCAGCACACATCAACAGGCAGACCTACCATACCACCAGGAATGATGACAGACCTCTGTAAACAGGCCTGAGGTCACCTGGGGATAAAGCAGACCAGCACACATCAGCAGGCGCACCTACCATACCACCAGGATTAGCAGCAGACCTTTGTAAATAGGCCTGAGGCCACCTGGGGATAGGGCAGGCCTGCACACATCAGCAGGCGCACCTAACATACCACCAGGATTACTAACAGACCTCTGTAAATAGGCCTGGGGATAAGACAGGCCTGCGCACATCAGCAGGCGCACCTACCATTACACCAGGATTACTAACAGACCTCTGTAAATAGGCCTGGGGCCACCTGGGGATAAGGCAGACAAGAACACATCAGCAGGCGCACCTACCGTAGCACCAGGATTGCTAACAGACCTCTGTAAGTAGGCCTGAGGCCACCTGGAGATAGGGCAGGCTTCCGCACATTAACAGGTGCACCTACCATAGCAACAGGATTTCTAACAGACCTCTGTAAATGGGCCGAAGGCCACCTGGGGATAAGGCAGACCTGCGCACATCAGCAGGCGCATCTACCATACCACCAGGAATGCTGACAGACCTCTGTAAACAGGCCTGAGGTCACCTGGGGATAAAGCAGACCAGCGCAAATTAACAGGCGCACCTACCATACCACCAGGATTACTAACAGACCTCTGAAAATAGGCCTGGGGCCACCTAGGGATAGGGCAGACCAGCACACATCAGCAGGTGCACCTACCATAGCACCAGGATTACTAACAGACCTCTGTAAATAGGCCTGAGGCCACCAGGGGATAAGGCAGACCTGCGCACATCAGCTGGTGCACATACCATACCACCAGGAATGATGACAGACCTCTGTAAACAGGCCTGAAGTCACCTGGGGATAAAGCAGACTAGCGCACATTAACAGGCACACCTACCATACCACCAGGATTAGCAACAGACCTCTGTAAATAGGCCTGAGGCCACCTGGGGATAGGGCAGACCTGCGCACATCAGCAGGCGCACCTACCATACCACCAGGATTACTAACAAACCTCTGTAAATAGGCCTGGGTCCACCTGGGGATAAGACAAGCCTGCGCACATCAGCAGGCGCACCTACCACAGCACCAGGATTACTAACAGACCTCTATAAATAGGCCTGGGGCCACCTGGGGATAAGACAGGTCTGCAGACATCAACAGGCGCACCTACCATACCACCAGGAATGATGACAGACCTCTGTATATAGGCCTGAGGTCACCTGGGGATAAAACAGACCAGTGCACATCAACAGGCAGACCTACCATACCAACAGGATTGATGACAGACCTCTGTAAACAGGCCTGAGGTCACCTGGGGATAAAGCAGACCAGCGCACATTAACAGGCACACCTACGATACCACCAGGATTACTAACATACCTCTGTAAATCGGCCTGGGGCCACCTGGGGATAACTCGCTTTTGGCTGTTTCTGGGAATTTGGTGGATATGTACTTTACATTCCTGTGATGATGCGCGGTGCATCTACCACTGTCTTACACTATGTACGCATTTCATTGTTCTCTCTATGTTCATACTGTTTAACGCATAGTCCATATATAACACACATTGCGCATGTCGCTATATAGCTCTGAAGGCGCGTTATGCATGTTGGCTCACGTTGGCCGTTTCACGTACATTAACGGGACATTGCATGTTAGGATGAACAACTGCTGCCACCGTTCACGGAGGTGAACACTAGTGGGCCATGTACATCTGTGGTATACTACTAAATACTGAATAAGCTCTGCTAGCGTGAATGGTGGTTTTCGTGTCCGCACCCCTTTTTCTTTGCTGTGTTTAGAGCGGGGCCTCATGACGCCGGACGGTTGCGTATGCGTAGTAACTTGTGTTACTACGCGTGCTGGATCACAACACACCCGTAGCACATACAATACCACTCATTATGTTCTTTTCACACCCATTATTGTGCGCCGTTCCTGTCTTCGGCACTGCACCACGCTACTGCGTCTTGACGTAATGTGCACACTAAAGTAGACAGGATGAGGCACCTTACTACTTGTTCATTGCCATTTCTTTTTGCTCTCTCCAGCTTTAGGGTTACATCTGGTGTTCTGCCTTACAGCTTATGCCTGTCAACCTGATGCATCTTAAAGTCTTTATGGTACCTCCACCAACGGCACCTTAGGTTGTGGATGTCATCAGGGAGGTTAGCCAGATCTGGACCTGTTGCTAGGGCACTGGCAGACCAACAGTAGTACTGGGAGCCTCCGCTGCCTCCATCCATGGTCTGACATTCACCAGCAGCAGGCACATTCAGAATGCATCTGCTGCACCATGCCAGGTGTTCCAGCCATGCACAAACTCACTGCAGACACTCCGTTAGCCAGTCTATATTGCATGTTCACAGAGGAACTATGCACACCCAGCAGGTGCCTCAGTTATTGGGCCTCCAGAAACAGGGGCATACATATATCACTTGAAACAGTAGCACTATGTGGGAACATAGCCGTGCCATGGTCACTACTCGGTAAGGGTGAGAGTGTCCTCCCAGCAAGACGTAATGTGGCCACCTTGTCCATGCAGGTGGTGGTTGGGCACTACAATGTCCCAGCCATTGCCCTACACCCTGTGCAGATGCATCCTGCCCAGTCCGCCCTGTCCGTGCCATACAATACCTTGCTCCTCATTATGCACATTTGCAGGCTGATGCTGGAAACAGTGTAAGCATTGTGGGCCCAATGAGGAGTGGGCAGCCACAAAGCAATTGATAGACATACACACACACACACTCCTGTTGCAGCATTGTGCAGTGATAGGGGTGGTTGGTAGCACTGCCCACCACACTGGTCCTGATCACACTGCCGGCATTACTAAGGTGTGCAGGAGCTAGTAGTAGTGCTCTGGCGATTACTGCAGCTCCGTGCTGGAGCCAACAGTCTGACTCTCCACTAACCTTTGTATAGTGGAGCCTGTGTGAGTGGGTGTTTGTACCCCTGTTGGCCGCTGCTTTGGGGATTGCACATTTTGATGTTGTATCTGCATTGTAGGGTAAAATATAGGGACATGCTCTGCAGAATCCACAGCTGGGATGTGAACCTGTGACCTTCTGCTCTGGGACACACTGGCTGTTTGTACTGCACCTCACTGTTACCACAGAAGCACAGTTGTCCCAAGGGCTACCTTTACTTTCCATGAGACAGATCTTTTCTGTTGCACTCCACACCACGTACTGGAACAGGGCATGGCCTAGGTCCTCTGCAGGCAGGTGCCACTCCCCCCTCCAGCACCAACACACACCTCCCTGCAATGCTGACATGCCCAAATGCTGGCGGTGCTGGTAGTGCGCAGTCCCAGGCCATCCACTGTGCAGGTAGGCGGGTGCCTAGGGTGCGGGGTCTGGGATGGTGAGGCATACATGGACATTCACACATCCACCCCATCACCGCCTACCAATGTTATGTCCCTTCCACATGAGGGGGGGGGGAGATGGCTGGGTGGATGTCAGGTTGGTGCTCTAGCAACTATTGACTAGGGTGGACCAGGTAGATGTAGGTAGATTGTGTTATGACAGCAGCCTATGGACAGGCTAGGGCATGCAACTTACCCAGTTTGGACTACTGGGTGTATATATGTTTCAGACAACGTGTGGTCACACCTTGCAATGCCTTACTAGGGGCTGCAGTAAAGGCTGTTCATTTAGCTGGGTTTACGAACTGTTTGGGATGCATCCTGGGGAAGGTCTGTGGACCCTTGTTAGAGTGGTCCCCAGATGTGCACTGATTGCCCTATTACAGGCATAGTGGTACCTGTGTGACCTTTGGGATACCTGCTGAACACAGACTATTGGGCATGTTTAGCCTTGGTCAGATGCTGTCTTGCTGATTTCTGGTTTCTGTGTTCCTATGTGCCACCTAGGTGGTAGCCTAGTCCACCCTCTGCTCCAGCTGCCCCAGCTGCCCCCACTGCATGTCCCGCCTGCAGCCCCCTATGCCCCATTTGCACCATCACCATAGTGGCCTTTCATATTGGGGCACTATGCTGTTGCTGCAAATGGTGCACTACTATCACTTTTTCTTGTGCTCCCTGCCTGTGCTGTACATTGCTGACCCTGAAATGGTTTCTCTCTCCTGCAAATGTGCATCTACCGATAGGTTTTCACTGGTGGTACTGTCCCGGCATTAATATGGCAGCATTAGTGTAGCAGGGGCCTCTCCCTGTCCATTCCCTGCCCATTGACCCCTTCTCTCCACCTTCTCTCCGCCCTCAGGGACAATTACCGCTGCCGTTGACATTAACACGCATTAACATTACATCGGGTGACGTTAACGCGCTTTAATGTTACCGATGCTATGTTACCGCGCTTTAGTAAACATACCCCTATAGGTCTATCCTATTTGTGTTCTGATCAGCTAGTGTGTACTTTTTTTTTAGCCTCTTTCATCTCACTTTTAACTGTGCTGGATGTCATTTGGCCTTTCTTAATAATTGGAATACTTTGAGTTTGGGCTTCTAAGATAGCATTTTTGAACAACAACTATGCCTGATGTAAACTTTAAACTTTTGCAGCTGCTCCTTTTAGTTTTTCTTAACCATTTTTTGTTTGTTTATCATAATATCCCTTTAGAAAGATAAATGCAAGTGCTGTTGATTTCATTAGTGTCCTCACTCCAGTAATTAAGTCAAAGGCTTCTAGCATTTGTATACAAATATTTCAAAGTTTATTTTTTTATATCTATTTATATCCTTCTTAGCCGTTGACAGGGATACTTTGCAATCTTTCAGCTTTGCCTGTTCCTAACTTAAGGGCACCTAGGCTACTTTTACCTTTATTGCATCGTCTCTATTGGGTTGCCCTATTTTCCCTGTTTTAATGATATTCTTCTAAGATACTTTAGTCTGAACCATGTGCTCTTCAGTGACTGCTGGCTTTTCCCCAGGTTCTAGTCAAAAAATTGTTCTGTCCCCTTAAATGTCAGCACCAGCAGCCTGTTCTACCCTCCTTAAGGTGGAACTCCTTCCCCAGACATTTGCTCATTGCATAACAAATTTAAATCCCTCTTCCCTGCACCATAATATCATCCATGCACGGAGACTCTGAAGACCTGCTTTCCTCTTGGTTCCTGCATTAAAATGGGAAGCATTTCTGATAATGCAACCCTGGAAGTACTGGATTTTAACTTTTTACCGATAAGTCTAAACTTAGTTTCCAGAACCTCCCTCCCACATTTTCTTCTGTCATTGATACCATATATACCAAAACAGCCAGCTCTTCTCCAACACTATCTAAAATCCTATCAAGATGATACATGAGGTCTGCCATCGTTGCACCCGGCAGGCAAGTTACCAAGCAATCTTTATGTCCACTAGCCACCCAACTATCTAAATGCCTAGTGATTAAATCACCAACTACAATAGCTATCCTAATCCTTCCCTTCTGGGCACAAACTCCTGAAGATATATCCTTGGTATGAGAGGATACTGTATCACCTGAAGTACAGGTCCTAGTTACAGAATCACTTCTTGCCCTACCAAGTTGATCTTATCCTTTCAGGTGACCTTTCTTCTTCATGGTAGCCCAGAAGCTGCCAGACTGGAGATGGGACTTCTCTACTATGTCACTGAAGGTCTCTTCTATAAACATTTCTGTCTGCCTCAGCTCCTTCAAGTCTGCTACTGTAGCCTCCAGAGAGGAACCGAAAGTACACATATAACCTCTCATCAACTGGTAAACATACATGTGGCACTCTACAATAGGCTGGATAGCTCCCATCTCACTGCTGGACTGCTGTCTCAGTCTTAGTATTGGTGAGTTGTTTAGCTATTTAAAGTTGCTAAGAGAGTAAGGAGACCTCAACTATTATAAAGTCCTTTAAGCTTATTTGAATAGCAAACCACCAGGACCAGATTGTATTTATTTTAGACTCGCTTCAAGATGAACTAAAGTATTAGAACTAATCTGTTCCTAAGGGTAATGACCAATTAAGCTTAATGTGAAAAAAATCCCTCCTCTCCCCCTAATTAGCTTGACAGCCCATGAATCAAAGAGGTGAGAACTGGGTTAGGGAAGTGGGAATCAAACATTAATTGAAAATCTTGAGGCTAAATTCGGCTTTCAGTGAATGTATAAATAAACTCTAACAGGAAATTATAAAGCTAGACAGAGACTTAACTGAATTTATAACTAAACTCTAACAGAATGTTTTACAGCCAAACTGGGCCTTAACTGAATTTATAAATATAGAATTATAGTTTAACCCATATTTCCCTTTTATCCAAGCTTCAAGGCAATTTCCCAGCAGAAAAAAAATACCACAAGTGCAGATTGCTTCTCAGCAGTGGCAGGTCTGTCTCAGCATTCCTTCACAATATTATGACATAAAAGATTTGAGGGAGACATGTTAAGTCTTTCAGTCCCTTTTCCCAGTCCCAGACAGGTACCATGGTCATTAAAGTAAGGAGGAAAGCTCTGTAATTTCAGATAAGAGAACTACAGAGACAGTGGTTACTAGGAAGCATGAAGATAAGGTTCTGTAATTACTGTATAACCTTATGACGCTGAAGAGGAAAATGTGAGGGATAAAAGTGATCACACAGGGGCCAGTCTCCACAAGAGGCCAGGCAGGCCACCTGCAGAACCATATCCCTGCTTCAGCACCTGGGATTTGTTATAAACTTCCCAGAGTCCACTTTAGTCCCCTCACAGGACGTGGAGTTCATAGGGGCGAGGTTGGATACCATCCATGCAAAGGCCTATTTGCCTGTGGAGAGAGCTCACAAGCTGATGAAGTTGGCCAGCCAGTTTCAGGCGAACTCTCTGGTCTCTGCCAGACACTTCCTCTGGCTCTTAGGTCACATGGCTTCCACAGTGCATGGCACCCCACATGCCCAGCTGCACATGAGGCTGGCTCAGTGGCACCTCAGGGCACAGTGGCTGCAGGCCACAGGGAAATTGTCAGACAGAATAAAGGTGTCCAAACTCTTGGTAGACTCCTTACGCTGGTGGAGGCATCTCCCATATCTGGTCAGGGGTGTTCCTTTTCGGGCCTCCCCACACACTCAGGTACTGACAACCGATGCTTCCCTGCAGGGCTGGGGGGCACACTGCCAGGGGGCCTGCACCCAAGGCCTGTGGTCTCAGTGGGAGGCCGCCCAGCAGATCAAACTGTTGGAATTGAGGGCCATTCGACTAGCCTTACAGACTTTCTCTCAGATCCTGTCTCACCAGTCTGTCCTAGTTCAGACGGACAACCAGGTGGCTATGTTCTACGTCAACAAGCAGGGAGGCACAGGATCGCGACTTCTGTGCCTGGAAGCACAAGCTCTCTGCTCTTGGGCTGTCAATCAGGGCATCACCCTCAGGGCAGTCTACCTCCCAGGCCAGGAAAACTACCTGGCGGACAGACTCAGCAGACTCCTGCAGCCTCACGAATGGCAGTTGGATCCTCTGGTAGTTCAACAGATCTTTCTGAAGTGGGGTCTTCCGACCATGGATCTTTTTGCCAGTCCGTTAAACAGGCAACTACAAAGGTTCTGTTCCAGGCAACCGCATCCCTTGAGAACAGCGCCAGATGCATTCCTGATCCCCTGGTCAGAGAGCCTGCTGTATGCCTTTCCCCCCACACCTCTGGTGGCCCGGACTCTATTCAAAATCCAGCAGGACCGAGCCACGGTGATCCTGATAGCCCCCAGGTGGCCCAGGCAGCCGTGGTTCCCTCTTCTTCTGCAGCTGGCAGTGGATACTCCACTTCCTCTGGGGTTGCAACCCGACCTTCTGACTCAGGATCAGGGGTCCCTCCTGCATCCCAACCTCAAATCCCTCAATTTGATGGCCTGGCTACTGAAAGGCTAGTCCTTGCTCCCTTGCTCCTATCAAGGGAGGTTGAAGAGGTGGTGTTGGCCTCCAGGAAGCATTCCACTAGGAAGGCCTATGCTCTAAAGTGGCGTAGGTTCTCTACTTGGTGTTCTCAACAGCAAGAGGACCCCTTCTCCTGCTCTGTCCAGGTGGTGCTACAATATCTGCTCCACCTTTCCAACCTAGGACTTCAGTCCAACTCTGTCCGGGTTCACCTCAGTGCCCTCTCAGCTCACCACTCGCCGGCGGATGGACAATCTCTCTCGGGCCATCCTCTGGTGTCTCGCTTTCTCAGAGGCCTACTTCTGCTTAAGCCTCCTATTCGTCCACCGGCCACTGAGTGGGATCTCAATGTGGTCTTGCAGCAACTGACTCGCCCACCTTTTGAGCGATGGCGACCTGCCATTTGCGTTTCCTCTCCTGGAAGGTGTTGTTCCTTGTGGCACTCACTTCGGCTAGGCGGGTGAGTGAGCTTCAGGCCCTGGTCTCGGATAGGCCGTATACCAGGTTCTATAGGAACAGGGTAGTCTTGCGGACTCATCCTAAGTTCCTTCCAAAGGTAGTGTCCTCCTTCCACCTCAACCAGGAGGTGGTACTTCCAACGTTCTTTCCCAGGCCGCACGCCAGTAGGGCAGAGACTGTCTTGCATACCCTGGATTGTAGAAGTGCGCTGTCCTTTTACCTTGAACGTACGCAGGGGCATAGAAGGGCTTCTCCGCTCTTCATTTCCTTTGACCCTAATAAATTGGGGTTGCCTGTCGCTAAGCGTACGTTGCCCATTTGGGTGGCAGACTGTATCGCCTGGGCGTACATGGCAGCCGGCCTCTCCCTGGAGGGTCAAGTCACGGCCCACCGGGTCAGGGTGAAGGCCGCATCAGTAGCTCACTTCCATTCTGTTCCGTTGGCAGACATCTGCCGGGCCGCTACTTGGTCTTCAAGCCAGACTTTTGCGGACCACTACTGCCTCGAGAGGGAGTCCCGTAGGGACAGTGTGTCGCGACGCCACCCTGGTGGCTAATGGGCTCCAAGGCAGGTCGGACACAATTGAGAATAAGGTTGGGTTTGGTAAGTATTTTCTAGGGCCCAGTGATGTATAGCCTTGGTAGCGTCCTTATTACCAAATACCCAGAGAACACAGGTCTTCGAGTGGAGGGAAAAATAAGGCTTTATTTCCCTTGTCTTGCAAAAAAGGTTCAAAGGATCAGATTCAAACAACAAAAGAAATGTCCTTACATTAGGTTAGAAAAAGGTACAACTCAGGTTCAAAAGCAAAAACTGTTTTCTTCACAGAGGGGATACAAAACAAGTTTTCCTAATTACACAAGTTTACTGCTCACTTGCTACACAAGGATTCCAAGCTTCCAGTGGTACAGAAGCTACAATCTATTTCTTCCTCAGAAAGGGGCTCTACCACTTCCACTTGCATCGGTTCCTGCTCCAATGAATCTGACACAGAGTCAATGGTTCTGGGGAAGCTGTAATCAGGCTTTTCACACAAATGCTGTATGACCTCCCAGTGCCTGGGGTTCAGCGTAGAGCGTCGGTCATGAGCTGTTCTACAGTGTGAGTATCCTTCTCTCTTCAAAGGTTTTACATTCGCTTCCTGCCAACCTTGCTTATTTAAAAGTTTCTTATTTGATAAAAGCTTTTCATACCTTGTCTCCTGAGAAGTTGGACATGAACAGGGAGCTTCTGTTTCTTGTCCTCTCCATACGCTAGCCCTCTGAAGGCTGTTTCCAACAAAGTATGGGTTACCTTGTAACTCTGGCTT
This sequence comes from Ichthyophis bannanicus, assembly GCA_033557465.1. Classification (NCBI taxonomy): domain Eukaryota; kingdom Metazoa; phylum Chordata; class Amphibia; order Gymnophiona; family Ichthyophiidae; genus Ichthyophis; species Ichthyophis bannanicus. The sequence continues at coordinate 914,139,427 of CM066031.1, read as the reverse complement.
CTTTCTTGGGGACGAGGCTTGAGGCCTACTCCTGGTGAGAATCTGCCTTGCTCCTGCAATATGGCTTGGGTTTTTCCCGCAGCAGTCACAATACGGCTTGCACGTTCCTGAAACGCCTGGATCCTTCTGTATTCTCTGTCCTTTCAGGTCTCTCTGGCCTGTACCTCTTTCCTGCTCTCCAGCAGCGTCTGTAGTTTCTGCAGTTTCTCCAGCTTCTGCAGTTTCTGCTACTTCTCCGGCTTCTGAAGGCTCTGCAACTTCTCTGCTGCTTTCTCTGCTGCTTCTGGCTTTACCGACACTTCTGCCTCTACAGCCACCTTCCTCTTTACCGCCACTTCTCTCCCTACAGTCTTCCAGACTTTCTTTAAAAGGAGTTCCTGCCTTCCTGGATCGGAGGCTGGCTGGCTTTAGGTCACACCCTGTGGGGCGTGGATCCTCAGTCTTCCGGAGGTCCCTCTTGCTCCCCCTATCAGGTTCCTGAGAATACTGCAGCTTGTGCATGCCTTTTTTTGTGTTTAAAACATTTTCTTCTATTCCCCGCTGGTCTGCTGCATCACAAGTGCTTTCGGGCAAGCGGTACTCCGTAATCTCTTTGAGGTTTAGGCAACTCCTACCCTCCAGCCCTGGTGTTGGGCTACCGTTCAGGTGTGGACTCGGAGAAGATTCTCTCACTGTTGCTGAGGCTCTAGAGGGAGCTCTATTTTTCAGCCTGGGCTCCTGGTAGCCCAGAGCTAGGGAGTCACCCATATGTGAGGACTGACTTCCTGCTTGGTCCTGGAGAAAGAGCAGTTACTCACCTGTAACAGGTGTTCTCCAGGAGCAGCAGGCATCAGTCCTGACGACCCTCCCTCCTCCCCTTGGAGTTGCAGTTGTATATAGTTCATTTTCTTTTTTGTGCTGTCTTTTAGCTATGTCATTAGACTGAGCAAGATGGCACCTTTGGGCAGGAAGGGGACCGCGCATGCGTGCCTGCATTCCCAAAGGCTTTCTTTGAAAGCTGGGGAAATGCTCCGCATGGGGGCTCCATCAATGCCGACGTCACCCATATGTGAGGACTGATTCCTGCTGCTCCTGGAGAACACCTGTTACAGGTGAGTAACTACTCTTTCTGTCCCCAGAGGACTTACAAGCTAAGTTTGTAGCCGAGTCACTGGAGGATTAAGTGACTTGTCCTAAGTTACAAGGAGCTTCAGTAGGATTTCAACCCTAACTTCCCTGATTCCCACCCTTGGTACTTTCCTATCCCCCCAACATCCTCCGAGGCCCCAGTACAACAAGGGGTTGGGGAGCAATGCAGACAGGAGTGAACCCCACTCTCTCCTGCCTCTGCAGTGCTATTTCTAGGGGTCAAATTGCCAAATAAGTAATCTGACCTCTAGTGGTACTACTATGAGACTAACACTAGTGGTCAGCCTTTTCATTTTGAGATAGGCAGCCGCCAGGACAGAAGCAGGTAGAGATCCCTTCTGCTCTAATCACCCCCACCACCTCTTGGGGTGAATCAGGGTCCAGGGGTGTTGGGGAGATGGGAGTGTGGAGGGGGCAGACTTTTACATTAGGAAGGAGGGGTTTCAAGAAGTGGTAGAGCTTCAGGGAAGGGGCTGGTGAACATTTTTAATCTGCATCATGTTTTGGGGGTAAGATTATTGGGCACATTGGACTACCGTGGAGTTGAAGTCCTCCGGGAGAGGAGTTCTGGAGAACCTCCAATTCTGGATGGAGGGCCTTTAAATTTTTCACTCAAGTTCTGCACTTATACATGTATTAAGTGAAGATTTTGGAACTTACACATATAAGTGGCAGATTTCATAAACTGGGTATCTAGAAAGAATCAATTAATTAGCCATGAAATTACTCCTTTTAGGGAATTTTTGAGAGGATTTTAACCACCAGAAAGATATGTACAGTCAGGGCTGGCCCTAGTCATGTGCAGGCATGTTAACTGCATATGGCCCTACTCCAAAACATCCCAAGCTGTGCCAGTGAGGCACTGGCTCGGGGCACCATGCACAAATATGCTCAAAATCCATCTCACCAGCTCATCTGTTCATAGCCATGGGAGTGTTTTCCTTCGGTCCTGCAGCTGTGCTAAGCTGCAGCTGTCTGCATCATTGTCTTTTTAAAAGTAAAACAGGGGTGCTTCCAGTCATGCCAGAGATAGGAAGCACCCTGTTTCACTTTTAGGGACTTGACGGAGCCAGTGGCTGCAACTTAGCACAGTGGTGCAAGTGAAAGAAAATACTCCTACAACTGAGTAGACTGCAGCTGTGGCAGATCCACCGGGAGGAGGAGGAGATTGAGAAGGGGTGACTGGATGTCTCTGATGCTGGGAGGGGCTGGGCTGGCCCTCAGAGGACTGCTGCTGGGGAATGGAAATGGACTGATGCTGAGGGATGGGACTGGGACTGAAAGGGAGTTAATGCTAGGAGGGACTAGGACTGGAGGAGAGCTGATGTTGAGAAAGGCTGGAACAAGACCAGAGATGATACTGGGAAGGACTGGGACTGGAAGGCAGCTCATGCTGGGAGGGGCTGGGACTGGAAGTGAACTGATCCTGGGAGAGGACTGAAAGGGGGAAATGCTAGGGCTGGGGGGCTAAAAGGGGACAAATGGGGTCAGGGAGGAAAAAAAGAGGCAAAAGCTGGGGGAGTGAGCATGAAATGTGGGACAGATATTTTGTGTGGGAAGGAAGAAGCAAGGTCACACAGAGAGGGACAGGTTGAGAGGGAGGGGCATAAGAATAGATGTTGCAGTAAAGAGGAGGAAAGGTAGAGTTAATGAATATTGGAGAAGGAAGTAGCTGAGTGAGTGTAAGGAATAGACGTAGGAGGCAGGAGGGTAGATACTAGGGACAGGGAGATGGGGGAAAGTACAGGCTGGGACTTGGGTGGAAATTTTACAATTGGGTGGGAGAAAAGAAGAAGACAAGATTAAATGGGTATTGGGAGTGTAAGTGAGAATTCAGGTGGAAGGCCCAGGGCTGGGGCAACTCACTGTGCATGCAGCCCCAGGATCAGAAAGATCACAGCATCATGTGACCCTATCCTCAGCTTCATCTTTCTGTCTCTGCTTTAGCAACAGCAACCAGTGCAGCCCGTAGCATCCAATTCCACTGCACAGGGACATTGAACTGTCCACTGGAAGTGAATAGCACAGGCAGCACTGACTGCTGTATGCTGACTCAGAGAAAGAAAGATGAAGCTGGGGATGGTGCTATGCAATCTTTCTGCTGCTGACTTGGAGAAAGAAAGATGATGCCAGGGATGATGCCACATGATATGTTTGCTACAGAGGGCGAGTAGGGACAGAGAGGGAGATTTTGGGTTACAAGAGAGAGAAGGGATATATTGGCCTGGGTGGGGGGGGGGGGGAACAGGGGATGAGAGAGAAGATGCTTGGTTGGGAGGGAAGACAGAAGAGATGCCAGACCACTGCAGGGGGAAGGGGGGTAGAGAAGGGAAAGGGATAGAAAGCTGCTGATCTATGGAGGTGGGGGAAAGGACTGGGGAGATGGAAGAGAAAGCGTAATTACTCACCTGTAACAGGTGTTCTTTGGGAACAGCAGGAATCAGTCCTCACATATGGGTGACGATGTCGCCGATGGAGCCCGCACGGAGCATTTCCCCAGCTTTCACAGAAAGCCTTTGGGAATGCTACCACACATGTGTGGTCCCTTTCCCGCCTAAGGATGCCATCTTGGTCAGTCAGAGGGGAGAGAGGAACCGGTAGGTTGGAGCATTAAGCGGTTTACAATAAAAGGACTGCCAGAAAAGAAGAAAAGAAAGGAATGCCATATAAATGATAGGATAGAATAGCAAAGAATAGATAACAGGCAGAAAAGAAAAGGCAAGGCAAAGGGAAGCAGAAAAGAAAAGGCAAGGCAAAGGGAAGTAGCATTTGAATCAAACATTCAAAACAGAAAAACAGTAGGGCAGGGTTACGAGGGGGAAGACAAATAAAAGACTTGTTGAAAAAAGTATGTTTTTAGAGCAGTCTTGAATCTTACAAACGGGGATTCAGACTGGAGGGAGAGGGGAAGGGAATTCCATAGGGCAGGGCCAACAAAGAAAAAGGCAACAGAGGCGAGCTTGAGCAACAGAGGGAAGGGCAAGGTGGTGAGTGTGGACAGAGCAGAGAAGACGGGGACGGGTGGTGGAAATGAAGGAGGTCGGCCAGATATGGAGGTGTTGAAGAGTGAATAACCTTATGAGTGATAATAAGCAGTTTGTATTATATATGTTAACGAACTGGTAACCAATGTAGCCAGGCAAGAAGGGGAGAGGCATGGTCAAAATGTGAAGAATGAGTGAGAATATGAGCAGCCATGTTCTGAAGCAACTGTAGGTGATATAACTAGTAGAGAGGGAGACCAGCTAAAACAATATTGCAATGAGCCTGGAGGTAATGAGAGAGAGCAGAAGTGTAGCCAAAGTAGAAGGGGAAAGAAAGGGACATACTGTACGAATCTGTCTGAAGAAAAAGAAAGAACGGTGAGAAATGGAGGAAATGTGGTCAGAGAAGGACAGTGAGGAGTCCAAAATGACCCTCAGATAGTGGAAAGAGGGAACTAGTGAGATTGGAGAGGAGGCCAGGGTAGGAGCTAAGGAGGGGAACGGGGACCCAAAGGTTACCACATAGCAGAAACCTTAACCGGGTTCAAATGCAGGAAATTAGAGAACAACCACAAACTAACCAAATGCAAACAGAAGTCCAGAGCAGAGAGGTCAGGCGACAGGGAATTTGTGTGATAAAGCAGGGGAGGAATGGCTCAGTGGTTGGGACAGGTTACCTCAGGCCAGAGGGACTGGGGTCTCTAGTCCCATGGCCACTCCTTGTGACCTTGGACAAGCCACTTAACCCTCCATTGCCTCAGGTACACGTAGATTGTGAGCCCGTTGGGGACAAGGGAATAAAAAGTACCTGTTAGTATACATGTAAACCACACTGATTCTAAAGAGTGTGGTTAAATAAATAAAAATAAATAAATAAAGAATGTCGTCCACATAATAATATGTGGAAATGCCTGTCTGCTGTACGAGAAGTGGAGTCAGGACTGAACCCTGAGGGACACTGCAGGAAAGGGTAGTGTCTGATGAGGTAGAAGCATTAGACAGCACCAAGAAGGAATGTGCTCTAAGGTTAAGACCGAAACCATTGAAGAGGAACCCCAGAAACACCGAAATCCATCAGACGGGAGAGGAGAGTACAGTGCGCCACAAGGTCAAACGTGGAGGAAAGGTTGAGGGAAACAAGAAGAGCAAAGTCCCCTTGCTCATGAGCAACATGACATTCATTGAGCAGGAAAAGAAGGACAGATTCAGTGCTATGATCCTCGCGAAATCCAGACTGACGAGCATTGACAGAAAACAAGTGAGAGGAGAGATGGGAAAAAAACAAAGTGCTCCAGAAGCTTAGATAGGAAATAGAGGTTTGAAACTGGATGCCAAGAGGAGTCAAGACCATGTTTCTTGAGCAAGGGACGCATCAACGCATGCTTCCAGGGAGCAGGGAAAGACCCTGTGGAGAGACTAGTATTTAGCATTAATATGAGAGGAGGGAGAAGGGCCAGGGAAAGCTCCAAGAGCCACTTGGAGGGGATTGGGTTGTGTGTTGATTGGGGATTGGGTTGAGAGGGCAAGTTGTCTTGCGGGCAGTGGCAAGGGTGGAGGCCAATTCAGTGGCTGTAATCAAATGAAAAGAGAACAAGGAGTGGGAGAAGGAAGGAGGGGAAGAGTCCAAGGGGGGGGGGAGAGAGTGGGAGAGAGGGGGGCAGGACAGGAGGGAAAGGAGGCCCAGAAGGAAAGGACCTTACTGGAGAAATAATCAGCCAGATCAGAAGGGTCTGGAGCCCTAGAAAAGGCAGATGGCGAGAATGAGGGGAAAGCAGAGAGGGCACCAAAAACTGAAAACAGTTGGGAGGAATGAGATGCTGAGGAGATAAGATTAGAATAGTATTCCTGCTTAGCTGCAGCAATAGCCAGGTGATATTCATGATGCCGCTGGTGGAAAATGCCTAATGCAGACGGGGAGGGGGAGGAACGCTATGCTTGTTGAGCTCGACGAAGATGGGACCGTATTAGGCGGAGGACCTGATGGTACTAGGGATGGTGGTTGGAAGGACGAGCGACAGAAAGTGAGCAAGGGGGGACCAAATCATCAAGGGCAGCAGTAAAGGTGGTATTCCAGGAGTGAGCCTGGGAGTCAGGTGACAAAAGAGCAAAATCAGAAGGGAGGAGTTGATCCGAAGGAGGAAAAAGCTGTAAAGGAAGGTGGGGCAAGCGAAGTCTAACCAGAGGGGGAGAAGGAGGGGGGGGGGACACAGAGGAGGGACCAGCCGAGAAAGACAGCTGCAAAGAAAACTGAACACAGAAATGATTGGTTCAAGGCAATGAGAGTGATGAGAGAGACATAGGAGAAAAGGGAAAGGAAGAAGGTGTGATAAGGAGGTCGAGCATATGGCCAGCCACATGAGTTGGAAAAGGAACAAGTTGCCTTAGAGAAAGGTCAGCAAGAAGGGAGGCGAAAGCCTTATCACAGGGACGAGAAGGGGGAAACAGATGCAAATTAATGTCACCTAAGAAGAAGACATGAGGAAACAGAGTAGAGCAAAAGATCATCCCAGGACAGAGTTGCAATAGTGGGCGGTACATAGAGAAGGAGGAAGTGAATGGAGCAGGAGAGATTCCTGGAAATGAACAGCTGGAGAGTTAACCTCCCAAAAGGGGAGAGAGTAGCGATAGATAACTGCTACACCCACTCCGGACCTGCCCTACGCGGCACTGAGAGCGCGGAAAAACCCAGAGGCAAGCAACGAACGAGCAGGCCATCTTCACTTCTCAAAGCCAGGTCTCAGTGGTAAAGAGCACATTCAAGGAATGGGCTAGAATAAGATCCCATACGAGAGCTGTTTTTGCGTGGAGGGAATGGCAGTTAAGTAAAGCAAAACTGAGAAATGAGTGAGGAGAAGGGGGGGAATGGGATGGGTCAAGAGAACCAGTCAAAGGGCATGGCACCAGGTTGGCACCAGGTTGGCAGGGGAATGAGACAAAAAGGGAGGCAAAAGGAAAGAGAAGAACCAGGGCACCAGCCCCAGTGGGATAAGAGCCATACCACAGAAGGGAAGGAGAGAAAGAAAAAAGAAGACAGAGAGTAGGAAGTCAAAAGAAGAACAGTTGGTACATTAGATGATAGAGGGTTAAAGGGGCACTAAGAGGCGACAAGGCGATAGCGGAGAGACTGAATGAATTCTTTGCTTTGGTCTTTACTGAGGAATATGTAGGGATGTTACCCATGACTGAAGTGGTATTTAAAGGTGCAGAAGAATTGAAGGAAATATCGATACATTGGGAAGATGTATTACAACTATTTAATAAACTGAAGAGAAGCAAATCACCTGGACCGGATGATATACATCCAAGAGTGTTGAAAGAACTGAAATATGAGATTGCAGACCTGCTATTAGTAATCTGTGAACTATCATTAAAATCATCTGAAATAACTGAACACTGGAGGATGGACAATGTAACGCCAATTTTTAAAAAGGGTTCCAGGGGTGATCCGGGAAACTACAGACCGGTGAGCCTGATGTCAGTACCGGGAAAAATGGTAGAAACCATCATAAAGAACAAAATTGCTGAACATGTAGATAGTCATGGCTTAATGGGAGACAGCCAACATGGCTTTAGACAAGGAAGATCTTGTCTTACTAATCTGTTATGTTTTTTTGAAGGTGTGAATAAACAGGTAGACAAAGGTGAGTCAGTTGATATAGTGTATTTGGACTTTCAGAAAGCCTTTGACAAGGTCTCTCATCAGAGACTTTTGGAAAAACTAGAGTCATGGGATAGGAGGCAGTGTACTATTGTGGATCAGGAACTGGTTAAAAGATAGAAAGCAGAGGGTAGGGCTAAATGACCAATTTTCCCAATGGAGAAAGGTGAATAGTGATGTACCCCAGGGATCTGTGCTGTGTCCGCTGCTTTTTTACATATTCATAAATGACCTGGAAAAGGGAATAATGAGTGAGGTTATCAAATTTGCAGATGACACAAAACTAAAGTTGTTAAAACCCAAGAGGATTGTGGAAAATTGCAAGAGGATCTTGATAAATTGGAAGACTGGGCATCAAAATGGCAGATGAAATTTAGGGGTATGTTTACTAAACTGGGGTAATGTCACCCACGTTAGGTTCTGTGGTAAAGGTACAGATGCCCATATAAAGGCTTGGGCGGTGCATTGTTACAGCAAGCCGTATCAGCTAACGCACTTTACAATGTGCCTTAGACTAACGCACGTTACAAGGCGCCTTACAAGGCACATTACAAGGTGCCTTGTAAGGCGCCTTTTAAGTAAGGTGCCTTGTTAGGTGCCCTATAAGGTGCCTTATAAGATGCCTTATAAGGGGCCTCATTAGGTGCCTGCGCCTTCTAAGATGCCTCATAAGGCGCCTTGTAAGGTGCCTCATAAGGCGCCTTCTAAGGTGCCTCATAAGGTGCCCTGTAAGGTGCCTTAGAAGGTGCCTTGTTAGGTGCCTTAGAAGGTGCCTTGTAAGGGGCCTTATAAGGCGCCTTGTAAGGTGCCTTGCAAGGTGCCTTGGAAGGTGCCTTGTAAGGCGCCTTGTTAGGTGCCTTGTAATGTGCCTCGTAAGGTGCCTTGTAAGGCACCCTATAGGGCTCCTTTGGCTAATCGCGATATAAGGCACCTCTGGACAAGGCACTGTAGAAGGCACCCTGGGCTATGGAACCATAGGTTAATGTGGCCTAACAAGGTTACAGTGCCCTAGGTTAGTGTGCCCTAAGGGCTGCAAGGTGCTTCAGGATGACATGCATGACCTGTGAGGCACAGAGACAGATGTAGCCCTAACACTAGATAGAGCACTGAGGAAAGGCAATGAACAGGTGAGTGAAGGAGGGAGAGCTGGGAGCTGCTGGACCTGCCATATTTATTTATTTATTTAGCACATATTTGTATACCGCTACTTCCAGCGATCAGCAGCGGTTTGATTAAGGATACAGAGAAATTCAAATCATTGACAGAATTTAAACACTACATTGTGATTAACAAGGTTATGTGATAGGTTTTAACAAGGTTATGTGATAGGTTTTAAAAACAAATCATGCAGGTTTCGTTAAAGTATACAGCAGATTTTCGGGCATCCCATGTGGCTGCCAGTACTGTTGACAAACATGGTGGGGGCAACTGTACCACAGCACAGGGTGTTGGCAATGTAAAGTACTGGAAAGACAGTTGGTGGCAGACGATGGGAATACGTGTCCCCCAGTAGAGGCGGAGGTGGCAGGATAGTTACAATGATGGGTGGACAGAGGCGTGTTGGTGCCATGCAGATCAGGCACCGGTGAGGCAAGCATGAAGAGGCGCAATGCAGGAAAGGGTTCCAGTGCAGGACATGGAGTGGCAGCCTGCACAGGAAGACAGGACTCTACAGAGCTGACAGATGCAGAAAGATGGACCGAAGGATTCTTGGCAACAGTGGTGAGGGTAATATGGGCTGGCAGCACGGATCTGCAAAGATATGACTGTTACAGGCATGCAAAATATCTGAGTTGGACAGGCATGAAAAAGAGGGAACAATGAGGAATCAAACCCATGACCACCGTTTAGAACGTCATTGTACTAACCAGTGGGCTATATCTCTATGGCTTGTTGCACACCAATGGCTGGGTACAGAAGGACTGCAGGTCACCGCACAAACCATCTGCTTTGTGTTCCAGGATAGGGTAACCCCACCAGCACCCATGATGCACTGCACATGCAGAACAGCGGTCTACAGCTGATCACCAGATGAGGTCTGCACCTCTCCGGTACTGCAGCGTGGTAAGACGGACTGGCACAGAGTAGTTACAGACCATGCCATTGTGCAGGTCCGGTGTTCACCATGAGGGTTAGGATGGGTGCCCAGCACTAGGTCCGCAGTACATGTGGTGCTAGAGATAGCTCTTACTGCACATTCCCAACACTGCCAATGTGTGCCAGGTGTTTCTAGCACTGCAACCGAAAGTACTTCTGTATTCTGCAGTCACATGTGGTCCTGTGGGGCCAAACACCACCCAGATTAGTGCATACCCAGTGTTAGGGTCTTGCTGCCATGGGCACCTGTTATCAGGGCAGAGGGGTGTCTAGACTCGCATGAGATGGATGTAGCACTGTCTCTACGGGTCAAAGGACCCCCAATCACCCATTTTGTAGGTCATGGAGTAGAGGGATAGGTGCCTGAGCCCTGGCTGTAGGACAAGCAACCTCAGTCCTGCCGCAGAGGACAGCCCTCCAGGGTTGGTGGACCAGAGCCATACCTAAGAATGTGGCAGACCAGCAGTAATGCTTGGGATAAGCCGGGGAAATCTCAACTGCCCCATACCACGGTCTGCCATTCACCAGCAGACGGCACAGTCAGACTGCACCTGTAGCACCCTACAAAGTGCTCTAACCATGCACAAACTAACTGCAGACAATCCACTTGCCAGTCTATAGTGCATGCTCACAGGGGAACCCTGTGCACCCAAAGATGGGATGTACAGCACAAACACCAAGTAGGGATCTCAGTGATTGGACCCCATAACTGGAAACACACAGGTATAACTGAAAACAAATAGTGTTGAGCACTGTCTGGGAGCATAGACATGCCATGGTCACTGCTCGGTCAGGGTGAGAGTGACCTCACAGCATGCCATGCTGTGGCCACCCTGTCCATGCAGGTGGTGGTTGAGCACTACAGTGTCCCAGCCATTGCCCTACACCCTGTGCAGATGCATCCTGCCAATCCGCCCTGTCCAGGCCATACCCACAATACCTTGCTCCTCATTATGCACATTTGCAGGCTAACGCTGGTAACAGTGGGACATTGTGGGCCCAGAGCGGTGTAGGCAGCCACAAAACAATTGATAGACATACACACACACACATCCCTATTGCAGCATTGAGCAACAATAGGGGTGGTTGGCAATCCTGCTCGCCACACTGGTCCTGATCACAGTGCCAACATTGCTAAACTGTGCAGGGGGTAGTAGTAGTGCTCTGCTGATAACTGCAGCTCTGTGCTGGGGCCAACAGCCTGACTCTCCATGAAGCTTTGGATAGTGGAGCCTGTGTGAGTAGGTGTTTTGACCCCTGTTCAATGCGGCTTTGGGGTTTGCACATGTTGATGTTGTATCTGCATTGTAGGGTAAAATGTGGGGAGGTGCTCTGTAGGCTCCACAGCTGGGACTTGAATCTATGACCCTCAGCTTCTGGACACTGCACCACACTATTCATACAGAGAAGTAGCAGTCCCTGGGGCTACCCTTACTTTCCTCAGGCAGACCTTTTCTGTTGCACTGCACATCACGTACTGGTACAGGGCATGGCCTAGGTCCACTGCAGGTGGGTGGCACTGCTCCCTCTAGCACAAACACCCTCCCCCCCCCCCCGCCATGCCAACATGATCATATGCTGTCAGTGCTGGTCGTGCGCGGTCACAGGCCATCCACTGTGCAGGTAGGCGGGTGCCTAGGGTGTGGGGTCTGGTGTGGCGAGGCATACATAGACATCCACACATCCTCCCCATCACTGCCTACCAATGTTATGTCCCTTCCACATGGGGGAGTGATGGCTGGGGGGATGTCAGGCTGGTGCTCTAGCGACTATTGGCTAGGGTGGACCGGGTAGATTTAGGTGGAGTGTGTTGTTACTTCCGACTGTGGACAGGCTAGGGTATGCACCTCAGGTACGGTGTACCCAGTTTGGCCTACTGGGTGTATATATGTTTCCGACAACATATGGGCACACCCTGAAATGCCTTACTAGGGCTTACCGTAAAGTGTGTTCAATTAGCTGGGTCTACGAACTGTTTGGGACCCATCCTGGCTGTGGTCTATGGACCCTTGTTAGTGTGGCCCCCAGATGTGCACTGCTTGCCCTATTACAGGCACAGTGGTACCTGTGTGACTTTTGGGGTACTTGCTGGGTAATGTCCCCTGGATGGGACACTGTGGAACACGGACTACTGGGCATGTTTGGCCCTGGTCAGCTGCTGTCCTGCTGATTTCCAGTTTCTATGTTCCTATGTGCCACCTGGGCGGCGGCCTAGTTCACCCTGTGCCCCAGCTGCCCCCACTGCATGTCCCGCCTGCAGTGCCCCTATGCCCCATTTGCACCATCACCATAGTGGCCTTTCATACTTGGCCACTATACTGTTGCTGCAGATGGAGCACTACTATCACCTTTCTCGGGCTCCCTGCTTAGGCTGTACATTGCTGACACTGAAATGGTTTCTCTCTTCTGCAAATATGTATCTAACGCCAGGTTTTCACTCGTGGTAGTTTCCAGCCCTTCAGTTCCCCGCGTTGGTGTCGTGGGAGCCTCTCCCTGTCCACTCCCCGCCCACTCACCGCCCATTGACCCTTTCTCTCCGCCCTCTTTCCACCCTCTGTGGTGTTTACCGCGGCCGGGAACGCTAACGCGCATTAACGTTACATAGCGCGCGTTAACGTTACCTAACACGCGTTAACGTAGCCGCTGCTACGTTACTGCAGTTTAGTAAACATACCCCTTAATGTGGACAAGTGCAAAGTTATGCACCTAGGGAAGAACAACCCAAACTATGGTTACACAATGCAAGGTTCCACATTAGGAAGCACCACCCAGGAAAAAGATTTAGGCATCATTGTGGATAACATGTTAAAACCCTCGGCCCAGTGTGCAGCGGCGGCCAAGAGAGCAAATAGAATGCTAGGTATCATAAGGAAAGGAATGGAAAATAAAACAAAGGATATTATAATGCCTCTATATCATTCCATGGTGCGACCGCACCTTGAATATTGTGTGCAATTCTAGTCACTGTATCTTAAAAAGTATATAGCATTATTAGAAAAGGTTCAGAGAAGAGCCACCAAAATGGTGAAGGGGATGGAAGGATACCCCTATGAAGAAAGGCTAAAAAGGTTAGGGCTCTTTCACCTGGAAAAGAGACGGCTGAGGGGAGATATGATAGAAGTCTATAAATTAATGAACGGAATGGAACAGGTAAATGTAGATCGATTGTTTACGTTATCAGAATATAGAAAGACTAGGGGACATGCAATGAAGCTACAGGGTAAACTATTTAAGACTAATAAGAGAAAATATTTTTTCACTCAACGTGTAATCAAACTCTGGAATTTGTTACCGGAGGATGTAGTAAAGGCTGTTAGTGTAGCTGTGTTTAAAAAAGGTTTGGACAAGTTCCTGGAGGAAAGGTCCATAAACCATTATTAAAAAGGGACCCAGGATATCACTGCTTGACCCAATACAAGCATTGTGGAACCTGTGTCTTTTGGGGGAAACTGCTAGGTACGTATGACCTAGATTGGCCACTGTTGGAAACAGGATACTGGGCTTGATGAACTTTGGTCTGACCCAGTATGGCATATCTTATGTTGTACTGTTCTTAACACTTACAGGAGGTCCGGAGAGAATTAGCAACCATGCCCGACAGAGGAGACAGGATACCAGACGGAGGAGACAGTAAGCCAGTGGGAGGACCAAAGGATGACCCAGTGCCGACGATGCGCGACACCATGGCGCGCGACACCACAGCCAAGGTATCTTTAAATAGACAGGATGCATCACTTCCGAGTGGGAGGAGCTAGCTGGGATCATGGAGACACAGGAAAATAACAGAAGACACAGTTAGGCACAGCAGCACAAACGATAGATGCAGAAAGATGCAGACAGCAATTCAAATGGCAGACGAGGCAGGAACCAGAAACCAGATAGCAGCCAGCGACGCCACAGTCTAAGACTTAAAACAATATAGGGAGGCAACTCCAAGGGGAGGAGGGAGAGTTGTGAGGACTGATTCCTGCTGTTCCCAGAGAACACTTCTTACAGGTGAATAACTACGCTTCCTCCAGAAACAAGCAGGAAGTCAGTCTTCACATACGGGACTCCCTAGCTCCAGGCTGCCGAGGACCAAATCACGACAGCACCAGGTAGCCATGAGTTTCAGAAGGTGAGACCCAACAGAGATACTCTGTAAGACCCTAGCACCAGTGACACTATCACTCTGGTAGCCTGAACACAGAAAAGTTGGAGGGCAGGAGTTGCCTACACCTCGAAAATATTATGTAGGATTTGCTCTCCAGGCAGTAATGAGCTACAAACGTATGAATCAAAGACCATGTGGCAGCCCTGCAGATTTCTGTCACCAGCACTGAGCGGAGGATGGCTACTGACGTGGCCATAGCCTGCACACAATGTGCAGTGATCCGGTGCTCAAGGAAGAGGCCTGCTCGCTTATAGGCAAGGGCAATGCAGTCAGCCACCAAAGTAGACAGAGTTCACTTCATTACCAGGAGCCACGGTCTATTGGGGTCATATGACACAAAGAGCTGAGGAGCTCTGCGATGGGCCTGGGTCCTCTGCAAGTAGAAGGACAGAGCCTGCTTACAGTCTAGTGTATGCAATATGATCTCCTTCCTGCCAGCTTGGGGGCCATGGAAAAAAGGTGGGAAGGACTACCTCCTGGTTGAGGTGGAAGAGAGATATCACCTTGGGGAAGAATTTGGAGTGTGTGTGGAGCACTATCCTGTTCTTATAGAACCTTGTATATGGTAGATCTACGACCAAGGCCTGGAGTTTGCTCACTTTCCGAGCAGACGTGATGGCCACCAGAAAGACCACTTTCCAGGAGAGATATCTCAAATAGCAGGTGGCCAGAGGCTCAAACGGTGGTCTGGTGATGTAGGAGAGCACCACATTAAGGTCCAATTCTGCCATCAGAGGGTGGGGAGGGGGCTTTGATTGCAAGAGGCCCCAGAGGAACCTGGAGACCAGGGGCTGGTTTAAGAGGGATTTCTCCCCTACAGGGTGATGGTGAGTGGCTGTGGCATTCATGTGTACCCTCACTGAATTAGACTGCAGGTTAGTATGCTAGAGGTGCAGTAAGTACTGTAGCACTAGCTGCACGAAGCAGGAGAAAGGGTTCTCTCCTGTCTCTGCACACCTGATGGAGGATCTTCTCCATTTGAAAGCATACGCTCTTCTAGTGGAGGGTTTTCGGGAAGCAAGGAGGATCTCCTTGACTTCCCCCGGGAGACTGAAAGGAGCTAAGGCTACCCTTTCAGCAGCCATGCCGTCAATGCTAGCAACCCCAGGTTGGGGTACAGGAGGGAGCCCTCCTCCTGGGACAGGAGGTCAAGATCCCAACCCAGCAGGACTGGGAGTGCCACCAACAAGGAGAGCAGCAGAGGGAACCAGGGTTGTCAGGACCATCTGGGGGCAATCAGAATTATTGATGCCTACTCACTCTGGACCTTGAAGAGGGTCTTGACCACCAGCGGTGTTGGTGGGAAGGTATAGAGGAGACCCTCAGACCAAAGGATCAAGAAGGCATCCTCTTCCACCCTCCCCGGGTTCAGCTGGCATGAGTAGAAGCGGGGCAGCTGCGTGTTGTTGGGGAGGTGAACAGGTCCATCACAGGCCTGCCCCAGAGGCAGAAGAGTCTTTGTGCCACCCTGAGGTTCAAACGCCATTTCTGTGGGCAGAGGACTCTGCTGAGTTTGTCCGCTAAGCAATTGTCCTGACCTGGAAGGTTGCACAAGAGAGAGGCACCGCCTACAAACTCAAGGCAGCACAAAGAGCAGGAGAGCCATGCCACTGGAAGAATGAGCTTTATTGTATACAGGAACTGTCCAACACGTTTTTTTGGCCAAAGCCTTCCTCAGGGGACTGAGACCTTGTACAAAACCATTTACATAAAAAACATACATGTAAAAAATTAATTTAAAAACAATAAATTAATATACAACTAAAGTAATTAAAAAAATAAGGTAACAAGAAATGGAAAGTAGAAGTGGTACTATATGACAGTTTCCATATCCAAAAGAGCCCATATTGCATGATACCTTTATAATTTTTGAAGCAAAATAAAATCACAATTATATCTAAAACAATAAATAACAATAAAAATGTGCACATAAAAAGTCTAAAACATTAATAAGTGATACCAAAAGGAAAAAATGTGTAAATGCACACACTGATACACATAGTAAATTATATCCAGAAGGAAATTATGCTAGATAATACACAGAGAACTCACCACTGGTAGAGCACTTATAAATTGTAGCTTACTAATGAACCTATCAGATCATCCAAGTAAGATATTGTAAAAGGGGAGAAAATACAAAGAAAGAGGAAATCATCCACCTAGGAAACAAATATCATTGATATGTCTAATCTGGTCTCAGTGGGTAA
Organism: Ichthyophis bannanicus; assembly: GCA_033557465.1. NCBI lineage: Eukaryota > Metazoa > Chordata > Amphibia > Gymnophiona > Ichthyophiidae > Ichthyophis > Ichthyophis bannanicus. Next base: position 914,123,200 of record CM066031.1, on the reverse strand, counting down.
CATGACCTCAATCAGTAGAATTGTGTGAAGGGGAAGGTGCCCCAGTGGGCGCACAGGGGGAGAACCTAGATATATAAATCAGATATACTGTAATTTCAGCCAAAAAGAGAACTAAGGGGTATGTTTACTAAGCGGCGGTAATGTCACCAGCAAAAAGTGCAGCGTTAATGTTACCGACACCATATAAGGCAGTGGGCAGGCAGGGGGCGTTCCGGCGTAAAGGTAGCAATGGGCTGTTTAACGTTAAAAGGTTCCTTGGCCGTTTAATGCACGTTAACGGGACATTGCATGTTAAGCTGACAAACTGGGCATGTTAAGGCTGACAAGGCACCCTAAGGGCTTTAAGGTGCACTAACTTAAGGCGCCTTAACTTAAAGCACCTTAATTCAAGGCGCCCTAAGGGCTGTAAGGTGCCTTAACCTAAGGCTCCTTAGGTTAGGGCGCCTTAAAGCCTATAATGTGCCTTAAAGCCCTTAGGGCGTCTTGAATTAAGGTGCCTTAACCTAGGGCACCTTGGGTTAAGAAACCTTAATGCAAGGCACCCTAAGGGCTTTAAAGTGCCTTAGGTTAAGGCACCTTATAAGGCACCTTAGGTTAAGGCACCTTATAAGGCACCTTAAGTTAAGGCACCTTATAAGGCACCTTAGGTTAAGGCACCCTATAAGGCATCTTAGGTTAAGGCGCCCTAAAAGGCACCTTAGGTTAAGGCACCTTAAGTTAAGGTGCCCTATAAGGCATCATAGGTTAAGGCACCTTATAAGGCACCTTAGATTAAGGTGCCCTAAGGGCGTTAAGGTGCCCTAAGGGCAGTAAGGTACCCTAATGTAAGGTGTCCTAAGGGCTGTAAGGTGCTTCAAGGTGACAAGCATGAACTGTAAGGCATAAACATAGCTGTAACCCTAACACAGGATAGAGAACAAGGAAAGGCAATGAACAAGTGATGGAAGGAAGGAGAGGTGGGAGCTGATGGACCTGCCATATCTGTGGGAATCCTGTGGCAGCCGGTAAAGTGGACAAACATGTTGGAGGCAGTTGTAACGATGCACAGGGTGTTGGCAATGTAAAGTGCTGCAATGACAGTGGGTGGCAGAGGATGGGAATACATGTCCCCCAGTGGAGGCAGAGGTGGCAGGATATTTGCAATGATAGGAGGACAGAGGAGTAGTGGTGCCATGCAGATCAGGCACAGATGAGGCAAGCACGAAGAGCCACAATGCAGAAAAGGGTACCAGTGCAGGACATGGGGTAGCAGCCTGCACAAGAAGACAGGACTCTACACAGCTGACAGAGGCAGATAGATGAGCTGAAGGATGGTTGGCAACTGTGGTGAGGGTGTTATGGGCTGGCAGCACAGATCTGCAGAGATGTGACTGTGACAGGCATGAAAATGATTTGAGTAGGACAGGCAGAAAAAATGAGAACAAAGGGGTATGTTTACTAAACGTCACTAACGTCGCAGCTGTGACATTATCGTGCGATACGTGATGTTATCGCGTGATAATGGCGCATTACCGTGCGAGAACATCACGTATCATGCGATAATGTGTCCGGCGGTGTTAAGGTGCGCAGAGGGTGGAGTAAGGCTTCCCAGAGAGCGGAGTACAGCTCCCCAGGGGCAGAGATAAGGGGTCAATGGGCGGAGAGTGGACGGGGAGAAGCTTCAGGCACACTAACGCCGTGAAATGAAGGTCTGAAAATCAGCGCCAGTGAAAACCTCGCGCTAGAGGCACATTTACAGGACAAGAAATCATTTCAGTCAGCAGTGTACAGCAAAGGCAGGGAGACCCAGAAAAGTGATAGTAGTGATACATGTGCATCAACCAAAAAGCCAAAACCCAGATATAATGACCAGAACCAAAAGTGAAATCCAAAACACCGAGCTGGCCAATAGAACAAATAATGACAAATGGTAATGAACACAACCTATAAAGAATAAAAAGGACGAGCTCACCTTTGGAAGGGTCAGTTCTTAGTCCCCCTACAAAGTGAATGTCCCAACATAGAAATAGTGCTGATGAGGGTTTTCTGTGGTGTGTATGGGGTACCTTGCTTTTGTGGCTTTCACATGTGCAGCAACAGCAGAGTGGGCATGTGGGAAAGGGCACTATGGTGATGGTGTAAATGGGGTACAGGGGGCTGCATGAGTCACATGCAGTGGGCCATCTGGTGTACAGTGTGGACTAGGCAGATGCCTACCTGGCACATAGAAATGTAGAAGCGTAAAACCAGCAAGACAGCAACTGACCAAGGGCAAACATGTCCACGAGTGTGTGTCCCACAGTGTCCCAGGGGGCAGTACCCAGCAAGTACCTCAAAGGGCACATAAAATTGGCAGGCGGTGCCGGGGGGAAGCGTGGATGTCTATGCAGGCACCCCTTCCCCATATCATGCACCATAGGCAGCCACCTACTGGCACACTGGATGGCCTGGGACTGCGCACCACCAGCACCACAGGCACAAGGGCATGTCAGCATGGTGGCAGAGGGGTGCTGGTGGCGGAGGGGGCAGTGGCATCTGATCACAGCAGACCACGGCCAAGCCCCGTTTAGGTGGGTGCCGTGCACTGCAACAGACAAGGTCTGTCTGATGAACAGTCATGGTATCCTTAGGGAATGATCTGCTTCTGTGGCAGCAGTTTGGTGCAGTGCACACAGCCAGTGTGTTCAGGGGCAGAAGATCACACGTTCAAGTCCCAGCTGTGGCTCCTGCAAACCATGTCCCTATATTTTACCCAGTACTAAAACATGGTAAGAAAGACGGAACCTTTATTGCAGATAAAATAAACATGCCATAAACACCTATTTTTTAACCTACAGAGCACAGACACCATAAACATGTGCAATCCCTAGAGCAGAGTTTCCCAACTGCAGTCCTGGAGGGCCAAACGCCATTCAGGTTTCATGCTGTCCCTAATAAATATGCCTGTGCTGCATTTGTATGCACCGCCCCCATTGTATGAAAATGTATCTCATGCATATTCATTAGGGACAGCTTGAAAACCTGAACCGTGTTTGGCCCACCAGGAACAGAGTTGGGAACCTCTGCACTAGAGCAGCAGCCAACAGGGGCACAAACACCCACAGGCTCCATTATCCAAAGCCTCATGGAGAGTCAGGCTGTTGGGCCCTGCACGGAGCAGCGTCTCCCAATACTAGTACTTGCATACCTTAGCAATGCTGTCCTAAACTTGGGAACACGTTACACATATATCAAAAGGTTGCTATGATTAATGTCAGATAACAAATCCTAAGTTAAACACAATTTGTTGACAGAGATTCATCATAGCAACCCTTCTGATATCTGTGGAGAGTGTTTCAGTTTTTGTTTCTGACACTGTTTACCACCCCGGGGAGTGACCCTAACAGTATTGCGTACCATAGCAATGCATGCACTGTGCCCAGGACTGGTTTGGTGGCCAGGGCTGCCAAAAACCTCTATATTTGTACAATCCTGGCATACGTGTGGGAGTGTGTGTATGTCTATCCAGTATTTTGTGGCTGCCTACACCTTACTGAACACACACTGCTTGCACTGTTTCCAATGTTAGCCTACCAATGTGCATAATGAGGAGCAAAGTACTGTGGGTATGGCCCGGACAGGGCAGCCTGGGCAGGATTCATGTGCACAGGGCATAGGGCAATGGCTGGGACATTGTACTGCCTGGCCACCACCTGCAAGGACAGGGTGGCCACAGCATGTCATGCTGGGAGGTCACTCTCACCCTGACTGAGCAGTGACCATGGCATGGCTAGGTTCCCCCATAGTGCTATACAGTGTTTCTCTCAAGTGATATCTATGGGTTCTCTTTTCTGGGGCCCAATCACTGACATACCTGCTTGGTGTGTGTGTTCACATCCCATTTTTGGGTGCACACAGTTTCTCCAGGAACATGCACTATGTACTAGTTAGCAGACTGTCTGCAGTTAGCATGTGGAACACTGTGCAGTGGGTGGGGACTGACTGTGCCTTCTGCTGGTGAATGTCAGATAGAGGTGGGGGGCAGCTGAGCTTTTCCAGGCCTACTGCCCTTTGTGATGCGTACAGATCTGTATTGATTGCCCTGTAGGGTGCCTATTCACCAGCAGGACTGGGGTTGATGGTCCCCTCTACTGCCACCATTGCAGACATGTAGAATGTGGATCTGTTGTTGGGGGTTCCTGTCCCCCACCCTGACCCACAGAGAGCGGGTTGGGTGGTACTAAATAATCCACTTTGGGGTCCAAACACCACTCTTTCTTAATAACATGTGATAATGGCACCCACACAGGATATGCACTATTCTGGGTTTATCATAGTCCACAAGGACTAGACATGACTGGGAAATACAGATGGACACAGATGTATCCTAGGTGTGTTTGCAGGGACTACCCATCACACACTGGCACTGATGGGGACCTGCAGCGCAGCCTACCTCAGCCAAGCCAGGTGCTGTGGACCTGGTGCTGGGCACCCCACCTCGCCCTCAGGGTGAGCACAGGAACCACACAATGTCACGCTCTGTAGCTACTCTGTGCCAGTAACACACACGGTCAGCTCCCCCTACCAGGCCGGGGTGCTATAGAGGTGCATACCCCATCTTGTGATCAGATGTAGGTTGCTGATCTGCATGTGCAGTGTATCATGGGTACGGTTGGGTTTACCCTATCCTGGTAATCACAGCAGGCAGTTTGTGTGGTGACCTGCAGTCTTTCTGTAGCCAGCCAGCAGTGTGTTAGACATTATTGAGATGTAGCCCACTGGTTACTTCAATGACTGTGGAGGCAGAGATCATGGGTTTGATCCCACAGTGGTGTTATTTAATACGGCTGTCTGAGGCATTTCCTTTTAATTTAAATCAGTGCTGCCAGCAAAAACACCCCCCCTTTTCCGTAGCCTAAGGTGCCTCATAAGGTGCCCTATAGGGCGCCCTATAAAGTGCCCTGTCTGAAGGCACTTTATAATGTGCCCTTTGGAGTGCCTTATAGGGTGCCTTATGCGGCACCTTAGGTTACGGCACTGTGAGGGTGTTTTTGCTGGCAGCACTGATTAAAAAAAGGAAATGCCTCAGACAGCACTGATTTAAATTAAAAGGAAATGCCTCATACAGCCTTCTTACATAACACCACTGCAGAATCAAACCCATGACCTGTGCTTCCACAGTCATTGCAGTAACCAGTGGGCTACATCTTTATTGCTTCTAGTACTGCGCTGGCATGAACTTAGGGTTAACGTGCATTAATGTGCCACGGCGCCCACTATCGCGCGATACAGATTCTTGCTACCTTGCCACCGGAACGCCCACTCCTTATATGGCATTCTTCACATTATCGCTGCAACTAGTGCCGGTAACATTAAGACGGTTTAGTAAACATACCCCAAAGTATCAAAATTGTTAAGGTATTTGGATTTCAGGTTAAAGAGATAAACTTGACTTATTTAAATAATTGATTGCTTTATATTTTCTTAATAAATTCTTAATAATTTTAATTTAATTCTCTCTATCGAACATTTTAATTTATTATTAGTATACTACTTTATTTATTTATGGGAAAACTCACCTGAGCATGACAACTTGAGAGAGCTAACCTGGATCTTAGCCACATGACCATGACTTCAAATATCCATGGGGAAGGCTCCAGCTCAGAAGGGTGATCCACATAAATTGGCATAGTAGGGCAGGATTCAAATTTAGATTCAAATTTCTAAATCTGAGAAATTTAGGGGTATGTTTACTAAGGCGTGGTAATGTAGCATTGGTGATGTTATCGCGTGGTAACGTTACTGCGTGGTAACATTACCGGCAATGGTAACTGTCCCAGAGGGTGGAGAGAAGGCGGAGAGAAGGGGTCAATGGGCGGGGAGTGGGTGGGGAGAGGCCCCTGCTACACTAATGCTGGAACATTAACGCCAGGACATTACCGCCAGTGAAATGCACATTTGCAAGAGAGAGAGACCATTTCAATGTCAGCAATGTAGAGCACAGGCAGGGAGCCCAAAAACAGTGATAGTAGTGCCCATTTTCAGCAACAGCATAGTGCCCAAGTATGAAAGGGCACTATGGTGATGGTGCAAATGGGGCAAAGGGGGCTGAAGGCGGGACTTGCAGTGGGGGAAACTGGGGCACAGGGTGGACTAGTCTGTCGCCTAGGTGGCACATAGGAACACATAAACTGGAAATCAGCAAGACAGTGTCTGATCAAGGGCAAACATGCCCAGTACTCTGTGTTCCACAGTGTCCCATCCAGGGGACTCGTACCCAGCAGGTACCCCAAACATAAAACAGGAACCACAATGCCTGTAATGGGACAAGCAGTGCACATCTGGGGACCACTCTAACAAGGGTCTACGGACCTTCCCCAGGATAAGTCCCAAACTGTCCGTAAACCCAGCTAAATGCACACCCTTTACTACAGTCCCTGGTAAGGCAGTGCAGGGTGTGACCACACATTGGCTGAAATATGTATACACCCAGTAATCCAACCGGGTACACTGTACCCACATTGCATGCCCTAGCCCTTCCACGGTGTGCTGGCATAGCACAATCAACCTATGTTTACCAGGTCTACCCTTGCCAATAGTTGCTAGATCACCCACTTGACACCCCCCAGTCATCTCTCCCCCATGTGGAAGGGACATAACATTGTCAGGTGGTGATGGGGGGGATGTATGGATGTCCATGTATGCCTCCCCATCCCAGACCCTGCACCTTAGGCACCCACCTATCTGCACATTGGATGGCCTAGGAATGCACACTACCAGCACTGACAGCATATGGGCATGTCAGCATGGTGGGGGGGGGGGTGTTGGTGGTGGAGGGGGCAGTGGCATCCGACTGCAGTGGCCCAAGGCCATGCCCTATTCCAGTGCGTAGTGCAACAAACAAGATCTTTCTGATGAAAGCAAAGGTAGCCCCAGGGACTGCTGTGCTTGTGTGGTGCAGTATGCACATCCAGTGTGTTATGAAGCAGAGCGTCACAGGTTCAGGTCCCAGCTGTGGATGTTGCAGAGTATGTCCCTGCATTTTACCCAACATTGCAGATATATAACATCAACATGGGGGTACAAACACCCACACATAGACTCCACTATCCAAAGCTTCATGAAGAGTCAGGCTGTAGGCTCCAGCATGGAGCAGCAGTTATCACCAGAGCACTACTACTATCACCCGTACACTATAGCAATGCCTGGACTGTGATCAGGACCAGTGTGGCGGGCAGGGTTGCCAACTATCCCTATCTGCACAATGCTGCAATAGGAGTGGGTGTGTGTGTATGTCTAGCCATTGTTTCGTGGCTTCCTACCCCTCACTGGGCCCACAATGCTTACACTGTTTCCAGCGTTAGCCTCCAAATGTGCATATTGTGGGTATGGGCTGAAGGGATAATTGGAATAAAGGGATAATCAGCTCAGATCTGTTTTGTATGTTTGCCTTATGATTGCATATATGTCTGCCTTATAACTGCACTCTGGCCTGTTTGAAACAGACACAGCAACATATGGTTGGCACAAACAGGTGGACAACAGGAAAAGAGCACATGCAGCTTACTACTGTTATAAAGCCTAAAAAATCTATACTTTGGACAGAAGTGTCCAAGGATATAAGCCTAGGTTCAAACAGGTCAAGCCAGGAATTCAACTAATGCTCTTGCCCTGAAGGTTTCAATTGGTGCCAGCAGATGGAAAAAACACAGGAGGAGGCAGAGGGCTATGATTGATTGCATAGTTAGGCAAACCTTGATCAGCAGATCCAGCTACATAACCATAGAAGGCCCTGGGAAAGAGTTTTGCATTTGCTGAAACTATTTAGAATTTGAAGCAGAGAGGTATATAAGACAGCATTTTTAGAGGGTCTGGGGGCAGTTCTTTTCTCCCCTTGCAGAGAGAAGTCTGCCCCACTGTCCCTCAGACAGGCACTTGCTATCTGCATCTATAACCATTTGTTTGCTGTGCCAAATAAAAAAAGTTTCTTTGTAGCTGAGCAACTTGCTGTCTGAACTGTTTATTGGTAATTGGGGAGACTTTGTAGGTGGACCCGGCCTACAAATTGGTGGCCCGTACGGGGACATCTAAACTGAGTTTAGACACTCATAAATTTTTCTAAATTGCCCAAGGATTCCTCTGACTGTATTTTTGTCAGAGAGGATACCTCCTGTTTGAAAGGAGAAACAGGGGATGAGAATACCTTCTCATTAGGAGAAGAGGATTCCTTCTGCTGGTACAGAAGATGGGAATACCGCTCTGAGTGACGTCGAGAGAGATTTTGATACCCTAGGACGACTCCAGCGGGTGAGTTTTGTTTTTCCTGTCTACAAACAAAGACGGAAGATTTACCCAGGTTCGATTGATGGGTGAGTACCAAATTTACACATATGCATATGTATTTTATGTGCTTAATGTTTTGTTATGTAGCAAATTGTTAGAATGTCTTTGTATTTAGTTGTAATGTTAGGGAAAGAAAGTTTGAAAGTTTTGCCCAGACATTAGGTCTCTGTCTTTCCGGGATTGATTGATGTACGCTTGAGACTGTACGTATTATTATTAATACGAAGCGAATGTGTGTCTTTATCCACGTTTTCATACCCCCGCGAGGGGATTGGCTGGGTTTAGACAAAGCACAAGAGGTGTATGTGTGTATGAGTCCTGGATTCGTAATTTTCACTCCTCTGTTAATTACGAGGTTTGGATTGCCACCTAAAAGTGAAATTACGCGCGCCTCTGTATATAAGGAGGTTCAATTTGCTATTGGTAAAAGGCGAAGTTAATTGCCCCTGTCCCTGAACAGTGAAAACACCAGGTCTACATAGACTATAGAGAAGGGACAGCTAGGGAAATGTTTAAAAGAAAATCTAAACAGGAAGAAAATAATGAGAAAGGAACTGAGCCCGGTCCTAGCCCCATAGATAGTCTTGTTAAACAGAACCCCCTATTGGAGGCTTCAATAAAAAATTGTTCTAAACAATGGGAAAAATGGACGAAGAAAACACCCTCTCTTGCCTGGTCAGCAGGGGGGTCGTTTGATCCGCTCATTTTGACCAAAATTAGGGATCATATTTTATTTAACAAATGTGGCAAAACCCAATTGGAACATTTGCGACATATTTCCCTGTGGATGCAGGCTGGTCCAGAGCTTTCGCCATCTGCCCCTGTACCCCCACCTTCTTATTGGGCAGCCAAAAGTAAAGCTATGGCAGCCATAGGCTATTCTGATCCTGTTTTCCAGCCCAAGTCAGAACCGACTTCTCACCCAGCAGCCTCTATACCCCCAGAACAGGTCCTGCATAAACTCTTGGACACTGAGGGAGCTTGGGCAAAGATTGAGGGTCATGTTAACTTAAAAGCCACCCTTGCCCCAGATCCCAGTGCATATGCTGAGGCACAGGCAAGATTAGAAGAGTTGAAACAATTAACAGCAGAACATGAAGATTTAGAAAGTCAGGCTCAAGCTTTAAAACTATCTGAGGTTAAAATTACTGAGAATCTTAAAAGATGGGAGTTAGACCTAGCAGATAGGGAAAAACGTCTTAAGCAGATTATAGAAGAGGAAGAACAGGAGAAGGTAGATGAGGTAGTAGATGATGAAGAGCAAAAAGTGAACTTACACTGGTTTGTGGAGTTGTGCAAGGTGGTAAAACTCCCCGAGCTCCGCAACCATGTATCCTTACTTTTATTACAGAGCAGGAGGATGGAAATGGTTACTATGTTTACCGATGGTCCTCCAACATGTACGGTTGGACAAGAGCCAACCAGCCCCAGATGTTACAGTGGCCCCCTAATGGATCACTAGAAACTGTACACCTTAACACCGCCCAACTCTGCATTCGTGGAGGAGCGGGAGACCCTAACTGGGATTCTGTCTATATGGAGGCAGGTCTGAGGGTTTGGGAAAAGTATGAGAATCAGGACGCTAATAAACAGCTTCTGTTTCCAGTAATCTACACAAATGAAGGAAAATCTAAATATATCCCATGGAGTTTTACTGATATGACTAATATAGCCAGTAGTCTCCCTCCACTTAGTAGAGGGGGAGAGACATGGATTCAAAAATTTGAAAGAATTACGGCTGGATATCATTTGGCTTTGGGAGATATCAAAGCTTTATTGGCCAAAATTTTGGGAAATAGTGCGACAAATCAAGTGTTCGCCAATGCCGATTTAGGCCAGGTGAAGGTCACAGTTAACACTTATGATGGTTCTTCCTTCAACGAGTTTCGTCCTCGTATTTGGGACTCCCTCAGGGAAATGTATCCTACTCAGCGCAGTTTGGCTCCTCTCACTACTATGAGATTCCAAATAGGTGAGGATATCAGTGCATACCTCGTACGATTTCAAGATTTATGGGAAGCACAAATGGGGGTACCATACGATGATGTTTGTATGAGACCTGTATTTTTCCAGACTTTGTGTAATACATTACCCCCATCCGTAACTGCAAAATTAAAGTCTATAGTAGCCTTGGAGTCTGAGCCATGGCCTAAACAACAGGCCCATATTTTGCATTATATTCGATCTTTAGAGGAGGACACTTTGAAACCTGAGAAGGATTTGAAACAGGCCCAAGCACGCTTGTTACACCTTCAACTTAAAGGGTTACAAGAAAGTAAATATCCCCAATCCACCACCAAATTACATCTTGATAAATCTAATAATGAACTTATTAGACAGCTAAAACAGAAAATTAGGGAACAGCAGGAGAAAATTGATGACATGGAATATCTGGATCCTTATGAGGATGATGTTCCAGATCCCCGTGATGAGGTATGGGATAGAGATAAGGAGCGCATTTACTATAACGGAGCCCAACGACCCCGTTATCCTCAGCCACAGCGTCGAGGTCCCTCTTACCAACAAAATAACCGTACTCCTGCCCCACAGTGTTGGAACTGTGGTGGTTACGGTCATTTTCAGCGCTCATGCCATGCTCAGCGCAGAAATGAGAATTTTGACAGGAGGCGTTTTCCCTTGTGGACACCTCCCCGGGATTCTGGACCCCCACCCCAACAATGACTGGGAATCTATATCTTACAGGCAAGGCTCACATATCAGGAACCTCTGATCACAGTATATCTTAATGATGAGCCCACAGAAATGTTACTTGATACAGGAGCCACTTCCTCTGTATTAACTACTTTACCACAGAGATGCCAGCTTAGTAGAAAGAAAATGACTACCACTGGTTTTGATGGTAGACCCCTTACATCTTACCTAACTACACCCATTTGTTTAAGAATAGGAGATCAGCAGATTTCTCATTCTTTTCTGTTTGCCCCATATTGCCCAGTAAATTTGATGGGTAGGGACTTATTGGTGAAATTACAGGTTGAATTCACCTATGGTCTGCCGGGAGAAAAAGGTCCTGAGCGGTCACTGCTCCTCAGCCCTTATGGCCGAGTTAAATCACATCTGCCTGTAACCATTCATATTAAGCCTGGCTGTAAACCACCAAAGATTCCGCAGTATCCTCTCCAACCGGAGGCCCTGCAGGGATCTCGCCAGGAGATTCAGGAACTGTTACAGCACGGAATCATTGAACTCAGTAACTCCCCATATAACACCCCACTATTCCCTGTGAAAAAGCCTAATGGGAAGTGGAGAATAGTTCATGACTTACGTGCACTTAACAGTGTTATTGAACCACAGTTTCCAGTAGTCTCAAACCCTGCCACATTGCTGACAACAGCTACTCTGTACAAGTATCATACTGTTCTGGACCTTTCCCATGCCTTTTTTGGGATAGAAGTCGAACCCACATCCAAGCAGTTTCTGGCATTTATTTTTGAGGGTCAGCATTATCAGTGGACCAGGTTACCCCAAGGATACGTGGAAAGTCCCTCCATATTCTCTCAAGCACTAGTTGCTGATTTGCAATCATTCAGGGCAGAGTTGCCCAGCAATGTGTCTTTGTTACAGTATGTACATGACTTACTGCTTTCCACAGCTGAGGCTGCAGCAAACCTGGCCCTCACAGATAAACTTGTTTGTTATCTTTTGGAAAGTGGTTACCAGATTAATATGGCCAAGGCACAGATCTGCCAAACTGAAGTCACTTTTCTAGGGTTCCTAGTAGGAGATGGAATGCTGTCTCTGACAGAGAAAACTAAACAACACTGCTTGCAATTACAGATGCCTACCACTGTAAAGCAATTGCGATCTCTGCTCGGCATGATAAACTTCTGTCGTAATTGGATCCCAGGTCACAGTCAACGCACACATTCCTTTCGCAAATATTTAAAAGGGGGGGCTAAGGGGTCGACTGTTATCAGCCTGTCAGCTCCTGACCAGATTTTGCTTCAATCTCTTTTGACTGATGTATCACACACACCAAGTCTCTGTCTCCCTGACTATTCAAAGGAGATGTTTCTCATTAGCTTTCACGGACATCACACGTGGGCAGCTGTGATCTATCAGGATGATGGTAAAATTGTGTCCTACTTGTCAGGGTCTTTTTCTGTTACAGAAATAGTTCTGCCTGATGTTGAGAGAGGGTTAGTAGCCACCAGTGAGGCAGTCAGGAAGACCTATAACACCTTTCATCCCTTGCGACTCACTGTGTATTGCTCCGGTGATGTAGAGGCATTGTTATGCAGTAATACTCTCCACTTTACCCCACATCGGGTGAACCAGCTTTGTGCTGCCCTGCTACGGAGTCATATACTCATTAAGCCATTCCCTGCAAGTCACCCTTTTGGTTACCTACAAAATTTAGTTTCTGTCATTGTTGGAGAAGAAGGAGATAAGATCCCCATTTTTTCTTTCGCAGATAATATTCTGTCTCTTCATGAAATGCCTGTCAATTCTGAAGTCTGGTTCACTGACGGTTCTGAGACATCACTATGTTCTGGTTTCAGTGCAGTACAGATATCTCCTTTTGGTGACATTCTAGATGTCTTACAATATCAGTTGCCGAGTACTTATAGTGCTCAAGGTGCTGAACTCTGTGCAATTTTGGCAGTCTTACTGCATCAGGAGAAACAGAACATTATCATATTTACTGACTCCCATTATGCAGCACAAGTGCTGACAGTGCTTCATCAGAAATGGTCACAAAGAGGTTTTATCACCTCTTCAGTCAGCTCAATCTCACATCTTGATGAGATACATCAAATTTATGAGTGTCTAGAGAAACGCAGAATCAACAATCTGTTTCTGTGCTGTGAATGGGTTCCTGGACATACACAGGGAGACTCTTTCCGCCAGATGGGCAATGCCCTGGCAGATCAGTTAGCCAAAGAAGTAACTAGTAATGCTTCCCTAACCTTACCTGTCACCAGATCACAGATCTATTTAGTACCTGACCTTGCTGATTATCAGAAAGATGCTGTTTCTCATGAGATAGGAAACTGGGAGAGACTAGGTTGTTCCCAAATTAAGAAAATGTGGGTACATCCATCAGGAAAACTCTGTATCTGTTATGTAGCACTGAAACGCCTCACAGAACTCATTCATGATATCTATCATTCTAGTACTGCAAATGTTTACAGCATGCTTGAGGACATTTTTTGGTGTCCACACATGAGAAATCGCATTCAGGAACTAGTAGCTAAATGTCCTGTGTGTATTCTGAACTCTCAGCCAGGGGGAAAACCCATAGCCAAAGGTCACCTCCCAGTTCTAAGTGGTCCTTTTGAGTCTTGGTATGTAGATTTCACTGACATGATTCACAGATGTGCTCAGAAGCGGTACCTTTTAGTGTGGGTTTGCCCTTGGTCTAAATGGATTGAGGCTTTCCCCTGCAATAGAGAGACTGCTGAAGAAGTAGTAGAGGTTTTGCTAACACAAATAATTCCCCGATTTGGCATTCCTAAAGTTATATATTCTGACAATGGCTCTCACTTTCGTAATACTCTTGTGACTGCACTCACCCAGCATCTCCCTGTCCAGTGGAAGTATGTTTCTGTGTATAAACCTACTTCCAATGGTCTTGTTGAACGATGTAATGGCATTTTGAAAACTCAACTCAGAAAGATTTGCGCTTCTGGTCATATGACCTGGCTACAAGCATTACCAATGTGCTTATTTCAGCTACGTAATAGCCCGATCAAGCGATTACATCTGACACCTCATGAAATGGCCACTGGCCGGCGTATGCGCGCGACTAATTTATCACAGTCCCAGGTTCCGATTAATGATAGTCTCTCTGCTTACCTTGCAGGACTCCGGATTGCGCTCCAAGAAATTGCTGACCGAGTAGCAGTCACACAGTCTGTGTCTAGTCCATCCTTATTACCTTGCTTCCCTGTAGGGTCCACTGTCTATAAAAGAAATTGTATTCGTGCATCCTGGGACTGCCCAACTTTTTCAGGACCCCACGTTGTCATTGCTGCTTCCCCTTTTGCTACCAGACTGAATGATACTGATACTTGGGTGCATGTCAGCCATCTAAAAGCGTCTCCAGCTGTCTCATCTGATTAATCAGTTTTATTTCCCTACAGAACTCACGCGTTCTCACCACAGTGCTATGTTATTAGTACCAAAGATGATCGCTGTCAAGCCTACTCCGTGGGCGTCCTTGTGCTTTTTTCTGGGAATCTCTGTCATAATCGTGCTCCTTATTGAGTGTTTACATCCAGATGGACAGCTAGCTTTGTTTCTTCAAAGATGGAACCAGACTAACCAGACGATATCTCGAGCACCCCGGGCTTTACCTGAAGGCTCTCTGAACTTGTGGAAGCAATCAGTATTACACATTGTTTCCCTGATGAACATTGCAGACTGCATTATTTGTACCCCTTTACCGAAGGGTGTATCATATGCTCCAGTACATGTTTCAAAGGTTCCCTTAAATGAGTATGCAGGACAGCTTGCTTGTGTAGATAATAATAATTTTTCTGCCAGTTGTTATGAGACTTTTAATTGTTCCCAGACGTGGCATGCAATGAATATGATACATGACCCTTTGCGTGTATATGTTGACCCGAATATGATATTAGATTTATGTTTAATAACAAATGTATCCATTGCTTTTTCAGATAAGTGTAACTTGTCGTATAATGTGCTTAGTGGATCCTTTCATTTTGCTAGTAATTCTGTCATGATAAAGTGGTATAATCAATCCGGTAATATGGACCCCTCCAGTATGCAATATGATTGGAAAAATATTACAAGAAACCCGGTAGTGTTTACTGGATCTGACTTCCGCTGGTATGTGGGGGTTGGCCCCATTTACCACGATGGTTCAGCCGTGCTGTCAACGGGTTCTCAGAATGAATCTCCATATACTTCATGCTATCTCCCAATGTCCAGTTTTAGGAGGGATCTTACCTCAGCTACTACGGGAAAATCTTTTGTTAAGTGGTTTGATGGGCATCATATGAGTCGCATATGGACACCTGCTACAAACCTCTTTGCTGTAATGGGTCATTATTGGTTGTGTGGGGAAACTCTGTATCAAGTAATTAACCTCTCCCTATTACCCTGTGCTTTGGTTAAAGTTTCTTCTTTTTCTGTCTTGATACCTCTTAATGTTACCCATCATTCTGCTTCTCGCTCCACCCGGCATAGATTAAAACGTAGCTCCTCAGCTTATGCTAGCCCCTGGGATTCATCTATAGCCGAGGATGATGCCATTCAGGCCTCATTTGAGTATATCAATTCCACTTATCCCATGACTAAAACTCGTTTGGATGCCCTTAGTGCAACGGCCTGGATTCCCTTTGCCACCCCCGCCCTAACTGCTGAGCTTGGTATGGCTGTACGCCGTTTGCAATGTTTGTTGCATATTCAAATGAAAGCTGTTACTAAATCCATATCACGCCTAGCCGAGTCCCTTGAACAAAATACACAAATGACTCTGCAGAATAGGCAAGCTTTGGATTTACTTTTGGCCGCTGAAGGCGGAACATGCACTTTCATTAATGCTACAAACTGTTGTACGGTCATCGCTAACCATACCATTTTTGTTCTTGATGCTATGAATAAGATAAAGCATCTCTCTGAGTTGCATATTGATGATTTTAAAGGGGGGCTTCAACTTAATAATATTTGGGGTAGTATTGCTTCATGGTTTGCTAGTTTAGGTGTAGGACTTAAAGCCTTCTTTATTACGCTTTTAAGTATAGCTTGTTTTGCAATCATTGCCTGTTGTGCCTTATCCATTTTACTTGCCTGTTGTAAACGAATGATGCTGCAAAGCACTAAAACCATGTACATTGTATCTATGGAACAGTACCAGCGGTTGCCTCTCAATGATCCCTCTCTGTCTCAAATGGTTGTTATCCATGCCCCTTAGTGGGATTACTTTCGCTTCCCTCCACACAGAAAAAAAGAAGGAAAAGAAAAAGTGGGGAATGAAGGGATAATTGGAATAAAGGGATAATCAGCTCAGATCTGCTTTATATGTTTGCCTTATGATTGCATATATGTCTGCCTTATAACTGCACTCTGGCCTGTTTGAAACAGACACAGCAACATATGGTTGGCACAAACAGGTGGGCAACAGGAAAAGAGCACATGCAGCTTACTACTGTTATAAAGCCTAAAAAATCTATACTTTGGACAGAAGTGTCCAAGGATATAAGCCTAGGTTCAAACAGGTCAAGCCAGGAATTCAACTAATGCTCTTGCCCTGAAGGTTTCAATTGGTGCCAGCAGATGGAAAAACACAGGAGGAGGCAGAGGGCTATGATTGATTGCATAGTTAGGCAAACCTTGATCAGCAGATCCAGCTACATAACCATAGAAGGCCCTGGGAAAGAGTTTTGCATTTGCTGAAACTATTTAGAATTTGAAGCAGAGAGGTATATATAAGACAGCAATTTTAGAGGGTCTGGGGGCAGTTCTTTTCTCCCCTTGCAGAGAGAAGTCTGCCCCACTGTCCCTCAGACAGGCACTTGCTATCTGCATCTATAACCATTTGTTTGCTGTGTCAAATAAAAAAAGTTTCTTTGTAGCTGAGCAACTTGCTGTCTGAACTGTTTATTGGTAATTGGAGAGACTTTGACAGGGCAGATTGGGCAGGATGCATCTGCATAGGGGGTAGGGCAATGACTGGGACATCATAGTAGCCGACCACCACCTGCATGGACAGGGTGGCCACAGCATGTCATGCTGGGAGAATACTCTCATTGAGCAGTGACCATGGCATGGCTATGTTCCCACATAGTGCTATATAGTTGCTGTGTTCAGTGATATTTGTGTGCTCTCTGTTCTGGAACCCAATCACTGAGATACCTGCTTGGTGTCTGTGCTGTATATCCCAGCTCTGGATGCACATAATTTCTCTGTGAACATGCAGTATGGCCTGGGTAGTGGGCTGTCCACAGTTAGTATGTGCATGGCTGGAACACCTTGTGGGGTGCAGCAGTTGCAGTATGACTGTGCCTTCTGCTGGTGAATGTCAGACCTTGGTAGGGGGCAGCTGAGGTCTCCAAGGCATACTGATGGTGGGCCAGTGCCCTAGATCTGGACCAACCATACTGGACAGCAGCCTTTTGCCAGCAGGACTAGGGTTGTTGGTCCCACAGCCATTCTTCATGTCCCTCCACTGCCTCAATTACAAAAAGGTTAATTGTGTGCACTTGGGGGACATATGCTGCACACCACTAGGAAGTTAGGCATTGCTACATAAATCTCATGCGAGTCTAGACAACCCTCTGCCCTGACAATAGGTTTCCGTGGTAACCACACCGTAACACTGGGCATGCACTATTCTGCATGGGTCCTGGTCCATGTACACCAGGGCTAGATGTGACTGGGGAATACACATGGACATAGGAGTACATTAAGTTCTACTGCAGAAAACACCTGTTGCACACTATCAGTGATGGAGACCTGCAGCAAAGCCTACCTCTAGGCACCATGGGTACCTGGTGCTGGGCACCCACCCTCACCCTCAGGGTGAACACAGAACCTGCACAATGGCATGGTCTGTAGCTGCTCTGTGCCAGTATCACACACTGTCAGTTCATCTTATCAAGCTGAGGTACTGGAGAGGTGCATTCTCCATTTGGTGATCAGCTGTAGACTGCTGTTCTGCATGTGCATTCCATCATGGGTACTGATGGGGTTACCCTATCCTGGCACACACACAGCAGACATATTGTGCGGTGACCTGCAGTCTTTCTGTATCCAGCTATTGCTGTGAAAAAAACATAGGGATGTAGCCTACTGGTTAGTGCAGTGAGTTTCTAGGCAGTGGTCATGGGTTCAGTTCCTCTTTGTTCTCTCTTTTTTTTCCATGCCTTTCCTACCCAAATAATTTCCATGCCTGTAACAGTCACATCTCTGCAGATCTGTACTGCCAGCCCATAATACCCTCACCAAAGTTGCCAACCATCCTTCAGTCCATCTATCTGCATCTGTCAGCTGTATACAGTCCTGCCATCTTGTGCAGGCTGGTACCCCATATCCTTCACTGGTACCCTTTTCTGCATTGCAGCTCTTCGTGCTTGCCTCTCCTGTGCCTGATCTTCATGGCACTACTACACCTCTGACAAACATAGGAAGCGAGGGTCAGGTGAGGTCACTGGTGCTAATATTTATTCAAATTACCCCAATGCATTTCAGCAGCATGCCTTCTTCAGGGGGTACTCATCTTAAAATAAAACATACATAATTATACAAAATAAAACATAGAAACATAGAAACAAAGAAACATGATGACAGAAAAAGACCACATGGCCTATCTAGTCTGTCCTTCCATATCAACAACTACAACAGTCCACTTTTTACCTTTAGAGATCCTCTGTCTTGGTCCCATGCTTTTTTGAATTCAGTTACTGTCCTCATCTCTACCACCTCCACTGGGAGACTATTCCATGGATCCACTACTTTTTCCGTAAAGAAATATTTCCGCATATCACTCCTGAATCTATCTACCTTCACCCTCATCCCATATCCCCTCGTAGCAGAACTTGCTTTCAATTGAAAGAGGCTCTCTCCCTGAACATTTATGCCACGGAGGTATTTAAACATCTCAGTCATATCACCTCTATCCCGCCTTTCCTCTAAGGTGTACATATTAAGATTCTTAAGTCTGTCCTCATATGCTTTATAATGAAGCCCACTAATCATTTTAGTAGCCACCCTCTGCACCGACTCCATCCTGTTCGCATCCTTTTGAAGGTGCGGTCTCCAGAATTGCACACTATACTCCAAATGAGGTCGCACCAAAGACTTATACAGAGGCATTATCACCTCCTTTTTTCTGCTAGCCATTCCTCTCCATATTGTGGTGATGCACAGGCAGCACAGCCCTTTAAAACTGAAAAAAAAGAGGTTTTTTTTCATAAACGGGGGATGGGCTCACCAAAGCATAGCTCCCAGACAGAAAGAGAAACTAAAGCACACACTAGCAGAGCTAGCCTGAAGCCACACCCAGCCTCCAGAGCAGTTGCAGGGAGAAAGAGGGTGGGGCCAGAGAAGGAAACAAGCTACAGAACATTTAAGCTGCGTCACTCAGCAAGTGAGGCAGAAGGAGGACGAGAGCAGGAACAGGAAGGAGGGCAGAGAAGGACGCCCAGAGAACAGGAAAGACTGCAGAGAGAGACGGCCAGAGGGCAGGAAAGACTGCAGGACAGAAGCCACGAGGAGAGGCAGAGAGTCCAGAGAGACCAGGGGAAGAGACAGCATTACAAGGCTGTGAGACCTGGTGGTTCAAAGGGGACCAGCCACAACTCCCAAGGCAAGTGTCAAGGTTGTGGGCAAGAAAGGAGCTGGGGAAGAATTCAGAGCTATACGTCTGATTCTGAAGACAGCAGCTCAAGTCCTGGGCCCTTAAACAGACAGTACAGAAAGCCTGATAAAAGGAGGGTTTCTGCCAGCCAAGCAACTCATATATTTCCTGAAGTTGAGTTGTTAAGGGAAAGAAGGGCAAGAGGTTCTGACCCAGTTAAAAAGGGGAGCAGGAATCTTAAATGGGGAAAGCTTTTAAAACTTTTAAAGGAAGTGCAGCTGAGCGTTCCAGAACGTGCCCCAAGCCCTGAGCCTTACAGCACACAGGAGGAGATGGAAGTGGAGCTTTATCCAGATAGTCCAATGTCCTCAGAAGAGTCAATGGAATGTGGGCTTTGCACAAACAATGTTTAAAGTTTTTATGGAAGGCTGTATGAGACAGGATAAGAAGATAATGTGTGCTGGTGTCAACTAATGCCAAGGAGAAGGGCAGACAAAGAGATAGAAACCTCGTGTTTAAAAGCAGCCAGTTTTACCACTGCTAAAGCCAGGTTAAGAAGGCTGTTGGTTTTAAACTGAGAGGCAGCACATGATTTGTATCCTAGTCTGCAGCAGCTGAGAATAACAGAATTCAAAACAGTCTTATTGAAGTTTAAAGTTTTGTTGAACTGTGCAGTTAACAGTATTATGCTGGTTTGTTAAACTGAAGAAGTCAAAGTTAACCCAAGAGTGGAGAAAACTACTTGGAGAGTGTTTGCTGAGAAAGTTTACTGGAGAAAGTATCTTATTTTTCAGTTTATTATTTTGTTAGCCTTATCAAGGTCATTTGTCAAAATTGACTCCGCAAAGAAAAATAAAAATCAATTTATTTCACAAATTGTCCTGTGAGCCTCATCCACTCGTATTGCTTGCAAAGCAAGCCACAACTACACTAAAAGAAGAGTGATGACCAGCACGCCCCACTAGGCAGCCGCCTAACAGGGCAGCGCGCCGCCACAGGTGGCGTAGTAGTTGGATTTTTCGCGTTGGAGTCAAGTTGGCACGCCGGAGAGGTGATCCTGACCAAAGGCGGAGGAGAGAATCCCCAAGAGCAGCTGTGTCAGCACCCCAGGTCTGCGGAGCAGAAGGGAAAATCCGGAGTGGCGGTGGAGCTGGATTCCGGATCAACGGAGTTGACAAAGTGAGACTCTGCACCAGAACCAGGTAACCCGTAGGCTGGAGGGTTATTTCTGGACATCACTGGTGTAAGAGGGTGGCTGTAGGGGAGTAATCGCCAAGGCAGGGGGAAATAGAAAAGGTTCCGCACTTGGTGTTTGTGTCTTCTGTTCTCTCCATAGGAAAACGGAGCCATGGAGTCACGCGACATCCTGGACTGGGTGGCTGGCCAGATTGCCAAACAGCGAGAGATGTCCGCACAGACCCTGGAGCAGGCAAAGGCGTTATTCCAGTCTCAGCAAGCACCACTCATTGAGGTGATGTCCAGCTGTCTGGCAGCCCAAGAAAAAAAAGAAGAAGCTGCAAGGACTGTGCCAGGTGCAGGGGCAGGTTTTCAGGGGTGGGACTGGCCAGGCACTGGGACTTTCTCGGGTGGGCGCCTCACGAAAGATGATGATGTGGATGATTACATCGAGGCTTTCGAGAGAATAGCTCTCTTGGCCAAGTGGCCAAAAGAACAGTGGGCGCTAAGATTCGCTGCTTCTCTCACGGGCGAAGCCTTAGCAGCCTACAGAGCCATGCCTGCTAGTTTAATTACGAGTTATGACGAGGTAAAGCAAGCTGTGAAAGATCGCTTAGGTTTAAATCCGGCGGTCTATCGCAGGCTGTTACGCTCAAGCAAGTTGAGGTCAGGTGAGACACCTCAGGCATTGTATCACCGAGTGAAAAGCTTGGTGTACAAGTGGCTTATGCCAGAAGCTAAGGATGGGGAATCTATTTTAGATATGATAATCCTAGAGCAATACATGGAGTCTGTACCAAGCAGCGTGCAAACCTTCCTAGTCCTCCAGGATTGCAAAAACACTCGGGAAGCCATTGCATTGACTGACCGCTTTCTAGAGGCTAATAAATTAAGCCCAGAGAAAGAGGGTGTTTTTTAAAAGGACAAACTGGAGTCTCTAGAAAGGAAGGCCAAGCTTGAGGGATTTGCAGAGGAAAATGTAAAGGTGTATAAAGGATATAATATGCAGAGGAAATGTTTCTCGTGTGGAGAAGCTGGTCATTTAAAGAGAGACTGTAGAGCCAAAAAGGCCTTGATAACAACCCAGCACAGAGATGCAGGAGAAGGGTTCCTGTTAAGGGTGCAGGTAGAAGGGATCCCAACGGAGGCATTATTGGACTCAGGCGCAGACCAATCAATGATTTCTCAGAGGCTGTGGCAGCAAATAGAGGCGAAAGACAAACCCTCGCCACTGATCTCTGGGAATCATATTAGGATACGCTGTGTCCATGGCGCCGCTTCTACCTACCCCATACAGTCTGTGGTAATAGAGGGAGTAAGCCTGAAAAAACAGATGGAGGTGGCCATAGTACCCAAGCTTCCACATGAGGTAGTCCTGGGCCGTGACTGGCCACAGTTCAGAAAAGGTTTAGCTGAAGAGTTGCAGGGCGAAGCCAACCAACCAGCTACCTTTTCACAGGCAGGTAATTTAGCCAGGGAGACAACTTTACCCCAGATAGGAAAGGTTGCTGACCCCAGGATAAGAAGAAATAGGGCTGCTGAAGATACCGCAGCCAGGGAGAAAACCTTACCCCAGATAGGAAAGGTTGCTGACCCCAGGCTAAAGGAAAGTAGAAAAGGTATGATAACTACCCGCACAGGTTGTAAGCCCTTAGAAAAAGAAAGTAGCCCTCAGGAAAACCCGGTGCCAGGGACATCTTTCCAGGGGGACCTAATCACTCCCGCAAAAGACATTCCTAGGAAAGGAAAGCCTGAAAGGAGGCGGGAAAGGAGGACCAGGGCACAGAGCAGGGCTGATTTGATGGCCGGACAGGAATTGCCCTGGATTCCTGCAGAGTTAAAGAAAAAATTTCCCTCATTTCCCGGGGAACAGATGGCAGATCCTGCCCTGGGCCGAGCATTCGAATATGCCAGGAAAGGATCTGAGACCCTACCAAGATTTCTCTTGGTAGACAAGGTATTGTATAGGGAAAGTACAGATGCACGGACAGGTGACACAAGGAGACAGTTAGTGGTACCTCATTCTTTTAGGAACATAGTTTTAAGATTAGCTCACGATCACCCAGTGGGGGGGCATAAAGGGGTACAAGGCACCTTGGAGCAAGTGTTGGCTAGGTTTTATTGGCCTGGTGTTTTTAGGGAGACGTCAAGATTTTGCGCGTCTTGCCCGGCTTGTCAGAGGGTCACGGCGAATCATCCGCCGGAGGCACCTTTGATCCCGATGCCAGTTATAACCAGACCGGTACACAGATTGGCAGTAGATATAGTGGGGCCGTTGTTAAAAATGCCCTGGGGCTACCAATACATACTGGTCATAGTTGACCATGCTACCAGATTTCCTTGGGCAGTTCCCTTACGGAATACCTCCGCCCGTATCATAGCTGTGGAATTAGTAAAAATCTTTTGTGAAGTTGGATTCCCTCGAGAGGTTTTAACGGATAGAGGGAGTAATTTCATGTCCCGATACCTCGCCCAGTTGTGGGATGCCTTTGGTATCCATCATATTCGCACTGCGGCATATCATCCGCAGACCAATGGCCTGGTCGAAAGGTTTAACCAGACTTTGAAAAGCATGTTGAGGAGAACCCTCGAAGGTAACATGGCAGAATGGGATACAATGCTCCCATTTGTGCTATATGCCTGTAGGGAGAGGAAGCAGACCTCCACAGGCGCTTCCCCATACGAACTCATGTATGGGCGTACTCCGAGAGGGGTGCTCGATATTCTGAGGGAACAGTGGATAGCACCCATGGAGGGTGAGTAGGAGGTACCCAAATTTCTAACTGATTTGAAAGGCCGCTTGCAGCGTATGGCAGAAGCGGTGGAAGGGAATTTAACAGCGAGTCAGGCCCGTCAGAAGGCTTATCATGACCGACGAGCACGACCACGTGTCCTGGAAGTAGGGGATAAGGTACTGGTAATGGTTGCCGCTGCCAGTTCCAAATTTGAAAATGCCTGGAAAGGGCCTTACAAGGTTTTAAAACGAGTGGGTCCTGTGACATATACATTGGAAACGGGGAAAGGGAGGCAGCAAGTGTACCATATCAATGTACTACGCCCATGGCAGGAGCGGGCTGTTTATTTATTTTATTTTATTTAGTAAACATTTGTATACCGCCGCTTCCTACGATCAGCCGCGGTTACTTTACAGAATCATCATGTATCGTACAATACAATGAATTTTTAGAGTACAATTTTGATTTTGGCAACGATTTACATAACACACGAAATAGCGACTAGATACTTTTCATAATTCTAAATAAACATTCGATTCAGGGGTGCGAGGGTGGGGGATACAATATACATATATACATGATTACCTATCGGTCGTCAAATGCTTCATTTGTTCCAAGTGTCATTAGAAGATATCTGGTTGTGGTAAGGTGCTGCAATTAGGTTGGGTTGTAGAATGTCTGAAATAAATGCGTTTTGAGGTTCCTTCTGAATTCAATAAGGCTATTTGTCATTCGGAGCTCAGGAGGGAGCTGGTTCCAGTGGATCGGCGCTACATAGGTGAATGCTCTGTTGCTCGTTTCTGTTTTAACAGATCTCATGCTGGTAGGGACACAGAGCGTGTTAAGATGTATGGTGCTTCTGTTCCTGTTGTGTGTTTGCTTAGTGATTAGGTTGTCAAGGTATGAGGGAGCAATATTGTGTATGAGTTTAAACGTTGTTATGAGTATTTTGTAGATGATGCGGGCGGCTACTGGGAGCCAATGTAGTTCCATAAGCACTGGCGTTATGTGGTCCGTGACGTTTTTTTTCCATGATGATTCTTGTAGCAACATTTTGGGCCATTTGTAAGATATTTAGGGTGTTCTTCGGGAGCCCTTGTAAAATGGCGTTGCAGTAGTCCAGGTGAGGAATGATTAGCGCTTGAGCGACAGTCCTGAAGTCTGATTTTTCTAGGATACTGCGAAGTGGTTGGAGAACTTTCAATTTGTAAAATATGGCTCGGTTGACTGTTCGGAGATGTTTATCCATCTTAAGGTTGTTGTCTATTAGGACCCCTAGGTATTTTATTGCAGGCTTTGCATGGTAAATGTTTTTGTTGAGGGTTACTGTAGTGGGTGGGTCGAAATTAGTTTTTTTGGAGATAAACATGACCTCTGTTTTCTTGTGGTTTATTGACATGTTGTTTTGTTGAAGCCATGTTTGTAACATGTCAAGGCATTTTTCTAGGGGAGTGAAATCCGGCTGTGGAAGTAGCTACAGGACAGGACAATAACCCACAAGCTTTAGTTGGGATTACCAGCTGTGCGCGGGTTGTGGCGCCAGCCGGTAATAGCTTAAGGGGGGGGGGGGATATGTGGTGATGCACAGGCAGCACAGCCCTTTAAAACTGAAAAAAAATAGGTTTTTTTTCATAAACAGGGGATGGGCTCACCAAAGCAAAGCTCCCAGACAGAAAGAGAAACTAAAGCACACACTAGCAGAGCTAGCCTGAAGCCACACCCAGCCTCCAGAGCAGTTGCAGGGAGAAAGAGGGTGGGGCCAGAGAAGGAAACAAGCTACAGAACATTTAAGCTGCGTCACTCAGCAAGTGAGGCAGAAGGAGGACGAGAGCAGGAACAGGAAGGAGGGCAGAGAAGGACGCCAAGAGAACAGGAAAGACTGCAGAGAGAGACGGCCAGAGGGCAGGAAAGACTGCAGGACAGAAGCCACGAGGAGAGGCAGAGAGTCCAGAGAGACCAGGGGAAGAGACAGCATTACAAGGCTGTGAGATCTGGTGGTTCAAAGGGGACCAGCCACAACTTCCAAGGCAAGTGTCAAGGTTGTGGGCAAGAAAGGAGCTGGGGAAGAATTCAGAGCTATACGTCTGATTCTGAAGACAGCAGCTCAAGTCCTGGGCCCTTAAACAGACAGTACAGAAAGCCTGATAAAAGGAGGGTTTCTGCCAGCCAAGCAACTCATATATTTCCTGAAGTTGAGTTGTTAAGGGAAAGAAGGGCAAGAGGTTCTGACCCAGTTAAAAAGGGGAGCAGGAATCTTAAATGGGGAAAGTTTTTAAAACTTTTAAAGGAAGTGCAGCTGAGCGTTCCAGAACGTGCCCCAAGCCCTGAGCCTTACAGCACACAGGAGGAGATGGAAGTGGAGCTTTATCCAGATAGTCCAATGTCCTCAGAAGAGTCAATGGAATGTGGGCTTTGCACAAACAATGTTTAAAGTTTTTATGGAAGGCTGTATGAGACAGGATAAGAAGATAATGTGTGCTGGTGTCAACTAATGCCAAGGAGAAGGGCAGACAAAGAGATAGAAACCTCGTGTTTAAAAGCAGCCAGTTTTACCACTGCTAAAGCCAGGTTAAGAAGGCTGTTGGTTTTAAACTGAGAGGCAGCACATGATTTGTATCCTAGTCTGCAGCAGCTGAGAATAACAGAATTCAAAACAGTCTTACTGAAGTTTAAATTTTTGTTGAACTGTGCAGTTAACAATATTATGCTGGTTTGTTAAACTGAAGAAGTCAAAGTTAACCCAAGAGTGGAGAAAACTACTTGGAGAGTGTTTGCTGAGAAAGTTTACTGGAGAAAGTATCTTATTTTTCAGTTTATTATTTTGTTAGCCTTATCAAGGTCATTTGTCAAAATTGACTCCGCAAAGAAAAAGAAAAATCAATTTATTTCACAAATTGTCCTGTGAGCCTCATCCACTCGTATTGCTTGCAAAGCAAGCCACAACTACACTAAAAGAAGAGTGATGACCGGCGCGCCCCACTAGGCAGCCGCCTAACAGGGCAGCGCGCCGCCACAGTATGCAGCCAAGCATCCTTCCAGCTTTTGCCGTCGCCTTTTCTACCTGTTTAGCGACTTTAAGATCATCAGACACAACCACGCCTAGGTCCCGCTCTTCTTTAGTGGACAAAAGTACTTCACCTCCTATACTGTATTGCTCCCTTGGATTGCTGCAGCCCAAATGCATGACCTTACATTTTTTAACATTAAATCCCAGCTGCCAAATTCTAGACCATTCTTCAAGCTTAGCTAGATCCCTCCTCATGTTATCTACCCCTTCCTGGGTGTCTACTCTATTGCAGATTTTGGTATCATCCGCAAAGAGGCAAACCTTACCTGAAAGCCCTTCCGCTATATCACTAACAAAGATGTTAAAAAGAATCAGACCAAGGACAGATCCCTGGGGCACACCACTGTTAACATCCAGTGGTAAATGGAGTGAGCTCCATTTACTTGTACTCTTTGTCAACTCCCACCCAACCAATTTCTAACCCAAGCAGTAACTTTAGGGTCCATCCCTAGGGTGCTCAGTTTGTTTAGAAGTCGCCTGTGAGGAACAGTGTCAAAGGCTTTACTGAAATCTAAATATACCACATCTAGAGCTCTCCCTCAGTCCAACTCCCTGGTCACCCAGTCAAAGAAATCAATCAGATTTGTCTGACAAGACCTGCCTCTGGTGAATCCATGCTGCCTCGGATCCTGTAATCTGCTGGACTCCAGAAACCTCTCTATTTTCTCTTTCAGCAGCGTTTCCAATAATTTACTCACCACGAAGTTAAACTAACCGGCCTGTAGTTTTCAACCACATCCTTACTTCCGCTTTTGTGTAAAGGCACCACATGAGCCTCTCTCCAGTCCTTTGGCACCACTCCCGACTCCAACGAGGCATTGAAAAGGTCAGTCAGTGGAGTTGCTAGAACATCCCCAAGTTCCCTCAGTATTCTAGGGTGTATCCCATCCGGTCCCATCGCTTTGTCTACTTTAAGTTGAGCTAGTTTCTCACGAACACAGTCTTCTGAAAATTGTTCAAGATGTCCCTCGCTTCTGTTTCTATTTGTGGGTGTTTTCTGAGGTCCTGCTCCTGGTTCTTCATCTGTGAACACAGAACAAGAATATTTGTTAAGCAATTCCGCTTTATCCTTATCAGCTTCTACATATTCCCCCCCCCCCCCTGCACCCTTGAGTCTGACAATACCACTCTTGCCCTTCCTCTTCTCACTAATATATCTGAAAAATGTCTTATCCCCCCATTTTATTGCATTGGCTATTTCCTCCTCCTTTTGAATCTTTGCCTTCTTGACTACTTTGCTAGCTTCTCTATGTTTTTTCAAATACAGATGCCTGTCTTCCTCTCTCTGTGATCTCTTGTATTTCATGAAGGCCTCCCTCTTTTTCTTCACTTTTTCAGCTACTTCCTTCGAAAACCATAGCGGTCTCCTTTTCCTTTTGCCTTTATTTACCATTTTAACAAAAAGGTTGGTTGCCCTTAAAATACCCCCTTTCAGTTTTGCCCACTGTTTTTCTACATCCCCCAGCTGTTCCCATCCCACTAACGACTCCCTGAGGTATTGGCCCATCTTCGCAAAGTTAGTCTTCCTAAAATCTAAGATCCTCACCTTGGAATGGATTCTAACAGCCCTAGTCCTAATACTGAACCACACCATCTGGTGATCACTGGATGCAAAATGATCTCCCACTACAACATCAGAAACACTTTCACCATTGGTAAGCACCAAGTCCAGTATGGCCCCTTCACGTGTGGGGTCTGTTTCCAATTGCCTGAATAGTTCTCCCTGTAGAGAATCCAGGATCTCCTTACTTCTAGATGATACTGCAGCAGGAATGTGCCAATCAACATCTGGCATATTGAAATCTCCTATCAGTAGCACTTCCCTTTTCCTAGCAGTGCTGCGTATGTCTTCAATTAACTCTCTGTCCACCTCTTCCTCTTGTGAGGGAGGTCTGTATATCACACCAATGCAAATAGATTTCTCTTTCCCTCTTTCTAGTTTAACCCACAATGCCTCCTCTCTCCCTTTTAAGCTCTGTAATTCCAAAGCTTTAATAGTAGTTTTTACATATAGTGCCATTCCTCCTCCCCTTCTTCCTACCCTGTCCTTTCTGAATAAAGTATAGCCAGGTATAGTTACATCCCAATCATGGTTTTCTGTGAACCATGTTTCTGTAAGTGCCACTAAATCCAAGTCAGCCACTCCCACCAAAGCTTCAACATCAGGGATCTTATTTCCCATGCTTCGGGCATTTATACACACTGCTTTCCATATGTTACCCCTGTTACCCATTTCCATAAAGGTATTTAATGTATCACCTACCTGGGGGCTTTCAAATTAATATATAAATTTGTATAAGAACATAAATAAGAGAAATATTAGGTTAAAGAGACAAAAAATTAAAAAAATATACAGTATATATCTCATAACCATAATAAAATATAATAATAATTATTATTAATAAATAATTAATAGTTGATATATAAAAAAGATAATAAAAACAATAATAAATATAATAATACTGATAAGAAGAGATCAATAATAATGACAAGAAAGGTAAAAAATAATTTAAAAAAACATGTTACACAATGAAACCATGTCTGAAAGGTTACATCTTGGACCTCAAAATAACGTAAGAGATGAGGAAGATGTACTTATAAACAGCACCAAATGTTTCTTTTAGTCGCTAAAAAGACTCCAATATATTCTGTGCTTGAAAGCTAAAATGTTTAAAAACATAATGAGGAAAGGATAAATGAACCCCAGAGCCAGGGGGGAGCACAATACATTCATAAAAAGAGAATTGATATACAACAATTGTGCATTTATCTTTGAATCACTGAGTATAGTAAAAATTGTAAAGAGCTAATCTCTATCAGAAAAAATAAAACGTTGAGTGATGGAGTTTACAGAAGACGGTGGTAAACCAGCCACCTTGTGAATTCTGGATACAGACTGTAGGAAATTATATATGACATCGGCATGCTAGAACAAAAAATATTAAACCTCCCAGGTGGGTCAAAAACTGCAGAACACAGTGTGTTTTTCATAAAGACAACTCCGATGACATTCAATAGTAGACGACCAGCATTTTTTTCAGTGTATAGACCTTATCTGTATGATATTCACATATTCAGTTTATGCGTAGTGGTATTTGTTCTCGGGAGGTGGACATATTAATAAAATGCAACAAAGAACAAGAAACAGGAACCATACCTGGGTTGTGAGGCAATCCGTTGTAAAGCGGTGAACTAACGAAAGTCAAAGAACTCACAAATGGGCTTGTGCTGACGGCATTTTTTTATCTCCCATGCTTTTGCGCTCTTTTTGGCTAATTAACATAATGCTGCGCATGGCCACTCCGGGTTAAAACCAAAGTAAATACCATGGACATTACAGTATGTAATGCACTAAATGTCACCAAATATTTGTACGAGGATGCAATCACACAAATATTAACATGTAATGAGTACATCATAATGGCAGCAGGGTATATACAGTGTATAACCAGGGACTGCAGCCCACAATCCTTGCTCAGCGCTTATGCTGTCTAGAACTGCAAGATACTAGTTTTGATGGCTCCGTGTAAAAAAGAGCATACCTTAAAACACACCATAAAGGTTAAAACTGTTATTTTATTTATTTATTTCTTCTATACCGCCCCTTCCAGTGATCAAGGGCGGTTTACATGGAACAAATTAACAAATTATGTATACTTCTGTATACATTACATTGAACAGAAAACTTTCTAACTTTTTACATGGAATAGATTAACAAATTATGTGTACTTCTGTATACATTACATTGAAACAGAGTAACTTTCTAACTTTTTAACTTTTTACAAATAATGTAGATGTAAAAAACTGTCCAAACTATTTACATAAGTTATTTACAAGTGGTTCTATATAATGGTTTACAGAATAATCGTGAATCATGTGTAGGTGGTGGAATTTATTTCCATTTTTATCAAGAATTTTGTGTGTGTGTGAGGGGACTGTGTGGGGTTATCTAATTGTGGTTTGGGAGTTCTGAGTTGGTGTGTCTGTGGATGTTGTGGGACAGGGCTTGGGGGGTAGGGGATTTGGAAATGTTCGGAGAATAGGTATGTTTTGAGTTCCTTCCGAAATTGGGAGAGGTCTTTTATGGTGCGGAGGTCTAGTGGGAGATTATTCCAGAGCATGGGGGCAGTGAACGTGAAGGCTCTGTCACTTGAGGATTTTTTAGTCTTCGTGAATGATTTTGGCATATCAAGTGAGTGGGCTGCATTTTGTCTGCAAGCTCTTGATTCAGATGGGGTCTGTAGTAGTGTTGATAGATGTGATGGGGCGATGTCATTTAGGAGCTTGAATGTTGTTAGGAGAATTTTGTATCTGATACGGCTGTTTATAGGGAGCCAATGTAGTTCTAGGAGTATAGGGGTCACATGGTCTGTTAGACGAGCTTTAGTAATTACTTTTGCACAGATGTTCTGGGCTCTTTGTAATAGGTATGTGTTTTTCTGTGGTAGGCCAATCAGGAGACTGTTGCAATAATCAAAATGGGGTGTGATGAGTGTATTGACAACCGATCTAAAGTCATGTGTGTCCAAGAGGGGCCTTAGTTGTTTGTATGGTTTTGAGTTTAAGAAATATGTTTCTTACTGTCTGTTTTATGTGTGGTAGCATGGTGAGAGTATGATCTATTATTACACCCAGGTATTTTACCTCTTTTTTAACAGGTATAGAAGTATTGTTGATTGAGATTGTTGTTGGAAAAGTATCCTCAGTCACAGGTGTTCTTGTAACAAACATTGCTTCCGTTTTTTTGAGGTTAATGCTGAGGTAATTGGTTTCCATTCAAGAGGTGGTCTCAGCCATGCATTCAGCTAGGTTGTCGTAAGTGTGGTTTATTGTGGTTATGGGGATAGCGAGCATGATATCATCAGCATATATAAAGTGATTAATCCTGTGTTTTCTAAATATGTTTGTGATAGGTTGTAGGTATAAGTTGAATAGGAGGGCAGAAAGGGCTGATCCCTGAGGTATACCTTGTCCTTGGGGGGAAGGTTTCTGATGCTTCTTGAACTATTTGGACACGAATTAGTCTATGTGTGATGTAGGATTTGAACCATTTGAGAACAGTTCCACCTATTCCTAAGTTTTCTAGTCTGTTGATCAGGGTAGGGTGGTTGATGTTGTCAAAGGAGGCCGAGATGTCAATAAAGAGTAGTAGGAAACCTTGATTGTTGACATCTGTGCCTTTGATGAGGTAGTCCATCAGTGTAATCAAGACGGTTTCCACTCCGTGGAAAGGGCGAAAACCAAACTGGTGTGAGTCAAGGGGTTTATGTTCATCAATATGCTCTTGTAGTTGTAATTGAATTGTTTTTTCTATTATTTTAGCGATAAATGGAATGCTAGCTATCGGTCTGTATGAATTGGGGTCTTTTGAGTCAAGTTTGTTGGTTTTTATTATTGGGCGAAGCGTTGTGAGCTTTAGAGGATCAGGCATGATGCCCTGAGAAAGGGACAGGTTCACCATGCATTGAATGTTTTCAGCGAGTTCTTCCTTTGTACATTTAATCCAAGACAAAGGGCAAGGATCGAGTGGGGAGGTTGTAGTATTGATCATTGTTATGATTTTAATGAGCTGTTTTCGGTCAACTGTGTGAAAAGTTGTCCAATTGTTATTAATTTTGGTGCTTGTAGTTAGTATTGGTGTTAGAGTATTGGGTTTAGATTTTAGTTTTTCCTCAAAGTGAGTTGCTAATGTTTGAATGCTTATTGCTGGTAGCTTTGGCTCGGAGTTCTTTGTTTTGGTTAGTGTTTTTACGATTGCAAATAGTTCTCTAGGTCGATTGATGGCTAGATTTATTACTTTAGAGTGGTAATCTCTTTTCGAATTGTTTATTGCGTTCTTGTATTCGTTAAGTGTGTTCATATATTGTGATTTATTTTCATCTGATTTAGTTTTCCTCCATCTCTTTTCCTGTTTCCTCAGTTGTTTTTTTATTTTTTATTGTTCTTTGGTGAACCATTTTTCTGACTTCTTCGTTTGTCTATGCCTATTGCGTGTGGGGATAGCTGCTTCATGTATTGTTAGATTCCAGTGATTTACAGTGGAATTGATGTCAGGGAAGTTTGAATTGAGTACTGGTAATACTTTGTCAAGGAAAGTATCCTTGTCAAAGTGTGCAAAGTTATATACTCAATAAGAACACCAAGGCTATGTTGAATAAAACCTGCATACGGAGGGATAATGTTGGAGGAATTTATGGAATGCGGAAATGCTGTAAAAACATATCCTATGCGGATGAAAACAGTGTGGAAAAGGGGGGCTGTAAATCAGGGACATACTACAACGTGTACATGATGAGTTCAGGTGACCACAACGTGATGTAGTAAATAAATAAATAAAAACTAGTGTGGGAGAAACCTGTAAATAAAAAATAATAAAAATCAAGAATAAAAAATGAAGGATAAAAAAGGATGATGAAAAATATGAATTAAAAAGTAAATAAACCAGATAACGTGAATAAAACAAAATGGTATTACTGTAAGACATCGACGGTTAAAAAATAATAGCCATATAAAATAGTGATGGATAAAGATAACAAAAGTGGTAATAACTAAAATGATAAAAATAATAAAATGATAATAATGTTATGGTAAAGTTATAAAAAGAACACAATAGATAACTAAAAAATGATAAATGTTAAAATGACAGAACTGTGGGGGAGCGTTTTCACCTGCAGTCCGGCTCCTTCGAGGGGGAGGAAGCCGGCTCCACGGCTGGCGATTGAGCGGCCAGCCCCAGCTGACGTCACCTCGAGGGTCTTGTTAAATATCTTGCTGCTGCTGCTGTCTTCTTCGGGAGCGTTTTCACCTGCAGTCCGGCTCCTTCGACGGGGAGGAAGCTGGCTCCACGGCTGGCGATTGAGCGGCCAGCCCCAGCTGTCACCTCGAGGGTCTTGTTAAATATCTTGCTGCTGCTGCTGTCTTCTTCGGGAGCGTTTTCACCTGCAGTCCGGCTCCTTCAAGGGGGAGGAAGCCGGTTCCACGGCTGACGATTGAGCGGCCAGCCCCAGCTGATGTCACCTCGAGGGTCTTGTTAAATATCTTGCTGCTGCTGCTGTCTTCTTCGGGAGCGTTTTCACCTGCAGTCCGGCTCCTTCGAGGGGGAGGAAGCCGGCTCCACAGCTGGCGATTGAGCGGCCAGCTCCAGCTGACGTCATCTCGAGGGTCTTGTTATAGTTGCTGCTCTACGGCGCTTAGCCGTCGGCGCGTCTTCTAAGGGGTGTTTTCAAAGGGGTTTGTTTTGCCCCTTGTGAGCCCCTTAGGAGCCTACGTGGAGGCGGAGTGGCCACGTTACGCCGAATATGCCAGGCGGCAAGCGCAAGAAGAAGCAGCCTGCGGAGGACTCTCAAGCTGGAGCGATGGAAAAACATGTGGTTTCCACACCGCGAATCTCCAACAGAAGTACTGTGTCTTCTGATCCTTTGCTCGAGGGACCGAGTTTAAGCTCTGTCGAGCGTACTCCCCCGCTTCCTCCGGGTTTTGTTGAATTAACTGGGGAACTCTCTCCTGATATTGCCCAGACGAAGCTGCTGCCTACTGATGTTTCGTGGAGACCCTTGCCTCCGCTTTCTACTGATTCCTCTGTGTCCACGGTTTCCCTTTTGGATGTTTGGCGAGTGGTTTCTTGCACTGAAAAAATGCTTGAAGAAACTGTTCCTAAACTTTGTCAATTTACAAAGGATTCTGTACAAAACTTTCAATCTCTTGATTCTCAAGTAGGAGCTTTCAACTCAGTTCTGGTGAAAATGGAAACGCAGGTCAAATCGTTTTCTGATTTTTCAGCTACTTATATTAAGGATAGTTTCATTTTACACCGGAAGCTTGAGAATTTAGAAAATGCATATCACAGTAAGAATTTGAGGCTTTTAAATTTTCCCTCCTGTTCTTTATTATCCCCTTTGGTATTATTTAGGAAGTATCTGAAGGATATCCTTCTCTATCCACTGGCTGACTCTTGTGTGATACTTAAGTGTTATTATTTGCCTTCTAAGAAATTAGTCGGTTCCGTGGGGAAGGAGAAGGATCTCCTTCCGGATAATGGTGATTTCAATTTAACAGCTTTTTTAGAGGAATCTCATGATGTGATAGCTACTAGGGCTACATTATGGGTGACTCTAGTTTCAGAGGATGATAAGGTTGCTATTTTGAAAAGTTATTTTCGTAGGAAAGAGTTTCAATTTTGTGGGGACAAAGTAGCTATCTTTACGGATGTTTCTCGCCCTACGCAATTACGTAGGAAAGATTTCTTGCTTTTGAAACCTAGAGTGCTTGCCGTAGGGGCCACGTTTTTTTTAAAGTACCCTTGTAAGTGTTGCATCACTTTACATTATGATAAATTTGTCTTCCTCTCCTCATCTGATTTGGAAAAGTGGCTAGTGGAACAGGAAAAAATGAGTAAACCTGTGTGATAGTTTAGTTAGGAGGCGGGGGATCTCTACCGGCTGCTTTAGTTGGCTATGGTCTCCCCCCTTTTTTGTTGTCATTTAGGGGGGTCCCTTGACTTGTTTTCTATTAAGTTTCATATTCTTATTTCGTGGTCAGTCTCCCCGAGATGTGGGCTAGAATTTAGTTTAATTGCTTGTGTTTCATATACTTCTTTGTTACTCTTACGTTTCTTTGATTGTAACCGTTTTCATTACATTACTATGTAAACTGTTATTTCTCATAAATATAAATAATAAAAAAAAATGACAGAACTGTGAACATAAAATAAGATTAAAAAACTACACAGTAACAATAATAAGAAAATATATAAATAAAATGTAGATAAAATAAAAATTTCAGGTAAAAGCAGAAGTGGCAGGACAAAAAAACTAAAGAAAATTTACTCCATGGGGTATGTTTACTAAGGCGCGGTAATGTCATCGGCGGTAAGTGCAGCGCTAATGTTACCAATGGCATATAAGGAAGTGGGCAACGTAGCGTAAAGGTAACCATGGTCCGTTAACACGTGGTACAGGGAGCCCTGGACAATTACCACGCGTTAACGTCACAGCGGACGGGAAGCAGCAGCACGTCCACAGGGGTTTCAATCAAAGGTGTGCAGACAGTAGAAGACGCGCTGAGGGATGTGCAGACATGGTGCCACATGAGCAACGGAGCCGAAGGTGTGAGACCGTAGACCACAGGCAGCTGATATCGCAGTCTGTAATTGGGATGTGAGCCACAGCTAAACACATGCACACACACCATCAAATGGTATGCAGTGAAAACAGCATGCATAAGAGTAAACAAATTAAACGGAAAGGGCGTCAGGGGCCAGATCTGAAGGGCCAGCCATGTGGATGGTGTGTGTACAAGGGCACAATGGGGAACAGATCAAAAAAGGAGCATGTGAGAATTGAACCAGTACACTGAAAAGTCCAAACACAGCTCACCAATAGCAATACCAAATCCCCAAGCCAACTGCTCACCCAGACAGCCCAAAGAAAGGGACCATATGTAACAGCTAATATGTGATGAACAGGCTGCATTGAGGGTACACTGTAGTGCACACAGGGGCGGCCCAAGGGGGGTGCGGGGCCATGTGCGGAGACTCAGTGCGGGGCCTCATTTGCATAAGTGGCCTTATTTGCATAAATATTTGCATAATGTTACCATACACTAACTTTTAGTAAACATGTCTCTTAATGAGTGTATGGATAAAGAAAGACTAAAAGATTTCTACATTACTATAATCCAGTGCCAACCGCCAGGCACATTAGGAACTACTACAAACGCTGCCCATTTAGAACCCATAGCAAACCCGCCGTATCCTGACAGCATTACCAGGCCTCACAAAGCACCATACCCTAACTATCAAAAGGCAACACTGCAAATATTAAACCAATACATTTCAGAGAATACTGGGGAAAGAGAACAAGTGGCAATGTCAAATAGGAATTACATAAACAGAATACCTCAGCTCAGTTACACATGCAGAACATAGACCATCACCAAACAAGGAATCACAATTTAGAAACAGGAAGGCAATAATTAAACTGGGAACCCCAAAAGCCAAACTTGGAATGTACAACAACACTGTAGAAATAAAACTATAAATTAATTTCCTCTTGTACCAAACAAAGCACAGACGTTAATGATGCACATTTCCCAGAGGTTTCATATTCCAGTTAATAAATTCAAAATAAAGAGATATTTCTACCTTTTGTGCATTTTTTTTCAGTTGCAATTGCTCCAGCCACTTTCTTCTGGTTTCTTCATGTTTTCTGCTAACTGTCCATCGTCTGCTGTCCATTTGTTCTTTCTTCTCTCTTCTAGTTTTTTTTTCCATTCTCTCTCTCTACATCTGCTTTAACATACTAATCTTTCTCCTTTTGCTCTTTCCTCATTCCTATTTCATCCACACAAATTTTACCCCTCCATCCTCAATCCCCACTTACTCTCCCAATACCAGGCCAATTATAGATTTTTCATCCCTCCCACACAAAATATTTTTCCCCTCTCCATTTTACTCTCCCAGCCCCATCCCATCCTAATCCTCCCCCAACATCAGCTCCCTTCTAGTTCCAGTCTCACCCAGCATCCATTCCCTTCTAGTCCCTGCATCAGCCCATTTCCAGTCCTAGCCCACCATCAAACCCATTTCCAGTCCTAGCTCCCCCATCCATTTTCAGTCTGAGTCCCTTCATCAGCTCATTTCCAATCCTAGCCCCCCATCAGCCCACTTCTAGTCATTTCCTAGCCCCATCATCAGCCCATGTCAAATCATAGCTCCCCTCCACTCAGTCCAATTCCAGTCCAAGCCCCCCCCATGAGCCTACTTTCAGTTCTAGCCCCTCCATGAGTCCATTTCAATTCAAGCCCCCACCACAGCCCATTTCCAATCTTAGCTCCCCCCAACAGCCCATTTCCAGTCCTATCCTAGCTGCTCCATCAGCCCATTTTCAGTCCTAGCTCCCTTCCCTCACAGCCCATTTCCATTCCAAGCTCCCTCCCCATCAGCTATTTGCAATTCAAGCCTCCCCTTCCACTCAGCCCATTTCCAGTCATAGCAACCCCCCAACCCATTACCAGTCCTAGCCCCCCATCAACCCACTTCCAGTCCTAACCCCCCCATCACCCCATTTTCAGTTTAAGCCCCCCCCTATAACCCATTACCAGTCCTAACCCCCCCATCAGCCCACTTCCAGTCTTAACCCCATCAGCCCATTGCCAGTCCTAACCCCCCCCCATCAGCCCACAGCCCATTACCAGTCCTAACCACATCAGCCCACCTCAAGTCCTAACCCCTCCCCATCAGCCCATTTCCTGTCCTAGCCCCCCCCCATAGCCCATTATCAGTCCTAACCACCCCCCATAGCCCATTAGCAGTTCTAACCCCCCCATCACCCCATTTCCAGACAGCCCCCATCAGTCCACAGCCCATTATCAGTCCTAACCCACCCCCCCAGCCCATTAGCAGTCCTAACAGCCCCCCCACCCCCCAGCCCATTAGCTGTCCTAACAGCCCCCCAGCCCATTAGCAGTCCTAACAGCCCCCCCAGCCCATTAGCAGTCCTAACAGCACCCCCGCCCCAGCCCATTAGCAGTCCTAACAGCCCCCCAGCCCAGTCGCAGTCCAAAAAAAAAAGCTGGCTCTCTGGCTGCTGCCGCTGCCGCTGTGGCAGAATGCAGTGTCCCGCGGGGCCCCCTCTGCGCCGGCTGAGCCCTCTGCCTGGCTTTCAGATTCGCGAAGGGAGAGTGTCTCTCCCTCGCGTCTCTGTTAAGCCCGCAGGGGCTAATGGGAAATTTCCCATCAACCCCTCGCGTCTAAAGGGGCTGATGGGAAATTTCCCATTAGCCCCTGCGGGCTTAACAGAGACGCGAGGGAGAGACACTCTCCCTTCGCGAATCTGAAAGCCGGGCAGAGGGCTCAGCCGGCGCAGAGGGGGCCTCGCGGGACACTGCATTCTGCTGCGGCGGCAGCGGCAGCAGCCAGAGAGCCAGCTTTTTTTTTTTATGTAATTTTGAGGAAAGCAAGAATGTTCTTTGCGCGGGGCCCCCTGAAACGCGGGGCCCTGTGCAAAAAACATTCTTGCTCAATGGACGGGCCGGCCCTGAGTGCACAGTGAAGAGAAGGAAAGGTGTGCGGAGAAATGACGAAGCTGCAGCCATTGTATGGTAAGGTTAGCAGAACACAAGAAAATAAAAAGAAAGGAACATGTGGGAATCAAACCCACAAACTATGGGAGTTCAACACACATCTGTAACCACTATCCCAAACAACCACAATGCAAGCATGTTCCACCAAAGGGAATGTATGTATGGAAACCCGTAGCTCCCTGTGAGGTTGCATATGACTGGCACACATGCAGCTGCCATTGTTCAGGGATATGAGCTCAAGTGGGCCATATACATCATCAGTATACCACTAAATACGTTGGTCAGTGTGGTGATGCAGCAGCAGAGACAAATGTGTGTCCAACATGTCCCAGATACAGTCACTGGCCTGTCCACAGATGATGAGCAGGACAGATCATGTCCAGAAGCTGCAGGATGTGTGCTGCTTAGTAGGCCTCCCCCCTGCCAATGCATTTGCACGGTCTGAATGCCTCAGTCGCATATGCATGCATGTAAACAGTAGGTGGTGCATGATGAGGACCCAACACACATCAGTTATGAAATGTCCCCAAGAACATACCTGCCCGTCAATACAGGACACACAAACCTGAAAATGAATACACAGCCAAAAGTCTGCAAGTGTACAAATATCTGCCATTGATGATGTGTAGACAAGGAGGCAGGTGCATCTTCAATCTGCCCCACCGCCACTATCAGCACCAGTGCCAAAGAATGCCAATGCCAGCTATGTCTGTGATACACCTCTCAGATGGGGATGTACTGGCACCAGCCTGAACATGCATGTGCCCAAGTAATATGAAAACCCACCCAAAAGAAGCAACAATGGTAAAAATGAGCTGACATGCAACTGGCCAGGCACATGTGAGTGAAGAATGTAGCTGTGTTAAAATGCAATACCTATGTGGATAACAGTGAAACCATCTGTGGGCAGGAATGCAGCAGCACAGCGTTGAAGGCACCACACCATGTTACTTTCCCTCACAAAATGTGGCCCCAATGCATGAGCCATGAATGCGCCTGATATGGGCAACATGACTACTGTGACACTGGAATGGACGTAATTCATAGAAGGTGCATGAACCAAGTGTATGCACAATGTATGCCTCTGGCATCTGATTGTGTCCCTTTGCAGAATGAAGAGTAGCTGAACAGACCTCGACTGACCAACATATTGCAGGTTCCCATGTGTGTGTCCCAGAAACTGTAAGGTAAGTATACATGTCAGACTAATTTATTTTTATTTATTTATTTATTTAACTTTCTTATATACCGTGCTCTTTACACCAGTGCGGTTCACATGAAACGAAACTATGCAGAGCAGGGGAATGAACTGCATTTAGATTATAACAGGGAGTTATGTACAGGAGACATACGAACAAGGTAACTATGTGCAGAATAAACTATCAACATATGTTGTGATAAGGAAGCTTATCATAGCTCAGGTAGGAGCTATAAAAAAGATGATGTGACTCTGAACAAGCAACCTGTCAGTTCTGGTAGAAGCAAGAAAACAGAGTTTTCACATAAAAGACTACCAGTCCCAGAATGCACCAGGTTTCCAGCAGCCATGAGAGGGGCTGAAGTGAGGAAATGTGTGTGCAATCAAGAGAGCTATGAGGTAATCCCTAAGCACTCATCTCAAAGGGCAGGGCCTGATTCAAGACAGCTGCGCTGTGTTAGGGAGCAGCACACATTAGGAAAGAATAAGAATAGAGATTATTCTTCAGATAACAGCTTCAAGGAGAGTTTCAGCAACAGTTTCAAGAACAGCTTCAGGAAGAGATACAGAGGGGAGAGCTTCAGCAACGGCTACAAGCACCAGTATCACCTGGAGAAACAGAAGCCAAGCCAAGCAGATAGAGAGAGAAGGAAACTCTCTGGAAGGAAGAGAAGAAAGGCCATTGGAAGGTCTGGGAGATTCCAAGGCAGTACTCATACTGGGAGGTATTCCAAAAGCCAGCAGAGTCCATTGGACTGGATTCAGCCAGAGGAATGGAGTGGCAGAGATAGGAATCACCAGTGGCTACCTGGAAGAGAGAAGACTGCATGTGGAAGGGACTTTCAGACCAAGACCAGAAGGTATGTGAGAGAAGATCCAGCGTCCAGGGATCAAGATTGGAAGGCTGGACATCAGAATTGGATTACATATTGGCCAGGCTATACAGAGAGGAATAATGATAGCAGGAGAGGCTCAGGTATGAACACTGATCCAGACCCTATCTATAATAGAGAATGGCAGCAAGGGAATAAGCATTCTCATGATAGTGCCTTAATGAAAGACTCATCTGTGCCAATGTATGATATTGACCCTATGATTGTTGATGCAGGGGGAAATACAGCAGATGAAACTATTTACATGGACTGTTTTTTTATCTAAATGCTATTGCTAGTTTTCTATGAGCAAACACATCAGCCATCACAAAGAAACCTAACTTTGTTCTTTATTTCCACTGCAAACAGCTCTTAAAGCAGGATTTGGGCTCACACAGTAGCAGCCAGCCAGCTAAAGGCTTTCAGCTGGTCCATGGATAGTAATTAGGGCTGCACCTGATTGTGTGTGTGAGCAAGGGAGAATCACTGCTGAGATCAGCGTGGAAAATAAGCAGAAGTTAACCTAACCAGCAAAGTTTATTCTTTTCGTTGTGCCTTTGTATTTGGTAATTATTTGCTAAGAAAACATTAGCTAATTGCCTGACAAGCTGAAGGTTGTTTTCTGGTTTACTTTGTGACTTTTTGTTATCCATTTAAACACTGCAAGCAAGTAACCTCATTTATAGTGCTATCAAGCATACATGTGCTGGGTGAATTAAACCCCATCAATAAAATAAGTATTTTATTGATCTTACCACTTGGTTTCACAACTCAAATTATTGTCATCAGCTGTGTTTGGGAGTGAATGAACTACAATACCCACAATACCTTGCAAGAATCATATGAATATATGCATCGTCAAGATTGTGTAAGTTCTCACCCTAGGCAGCCGTCTGACAATGTACATGGATCAATAATAAACTATCAACAAATGTACCTGTATCATTCAGCTATATATAAATTGGATCTGTAGTGATCATGATGTCAATGTGATGAGTGAAGTGCTACTAGCAGGAGGGTTGGAGTTTGGCGGGCTACATGGGCTCGTAGGTGTGGCAGGGGGTGTGTGGTGACCTGGGTGTGCGTAGTAGGAACAGGTGATGTCTAATGCAGTGATGGTGTCAACCAAACATGTATAACAGCCCAACATTGCCTGTATCTGATATAGTCAATCTGATGTAACACTCCAATGTACATGTAAACCTATGTTTCTCCCATAGTTGATGGACATGTGCGCAAGGGGTGACGTTGACACTCACACATGTGTCACAGGAGTATGGACCATGTGCAAGAAATAGATGAACACCTACAACACAGCAGAATGGACACATGCTATGAATACCACAGACACCGTGTTACCGAGCTATAAACAGATTCACCGATGCGGGAACATCTCACCGCACACATCCTGTGCGTGATAAAACACCCACACTGGGCAATGATCACAAAGGTGGTCTGAGGTTATTGTGCCATGGGACGTCCATGCTGTGAGTGATCCAGATGGGAGTGAATGACATCATCTGCATCATCACTGCAATAGCAAGACAACACATGGCGCATGGCTGACATTCCAACATACCTGCCCAGACTGTCTGTACATGTATAGCTGTCAGTGTCAAACACCTGGGAACGAGTCATTGTAAGCTGGACAGGACAAAGTGATGTTTAGCTGTGTCCCATGTCCACCAACTGTACAATGGCCATGTGAGTGCTCTGATAGGTGGGTCAGCCATGAAACATGTGTCAGACCACACAACTGAGAGGGAGCATGATCTAGGCAGGTACACCAAGCTGACCCCCACAACCACAAAGCGATAAGGTAGGAAAGGAAGACACAGAGATGTAATGCCATGCTGCCATGCAGAGATGGGGATTCGCAGTGCATAGCCAAACGCACAAACATAACAATGATGTCATGTCTCAATGCCCTAACACAACCTTTCAGCTGCTGCGACCATATGTGTGGGTATCAGTGTGTCAAACAGCAGTGTGGATGGCCTGAAAATCTGTATGTGATGTGCTGAGAAAGCGCAGAAGCCAAATACACACCTTTAATGCACAAATGGGTCAAAAAACAGTGACACAATGCAAAATGAGGACATGGACACAGGTACGAGACACACATGTTGCCAAAGAACATACAAATCCAACCTTTACAGACATGCAGAGGTAGCACTATGCTGGTGAGATAAAAAAAGGCCATATGTATGCCACCATGTACATATGGGGTAAAGGGAAGCATGCCAAAAAGGTGTACAACAACATATGTGCAGAGGACAGATAACATCACACATGTGCTATGCTGCACTGTACTGACAGTACATGCATGACAGGAAGGTGTGAATACTGCAGCAGGCAGTTCCACAGCATATTCTGTGGAGTCACAAACACAAGTGAAACATACATATGTCATGATGTTGTGTTGGGACACACATGGCAGCATGTACATATATACCCATATGCATTCCCCCACATATGTCGGACTTACATGAGAAGAGCTCATCAATCATATGTTGCCTGATCTCCGTGCCTACATGTCTGTCACCATGGGCACGTACAGGAGGGCACGTAGGATCATCTTCCAGATCCGGATTAATGTTGACTGGGATATTGTGCCTGAGATGTTGTGTAGGATGTAACAGGCCAAAATGATCTGTGCCACAGTCATTGGTTGGTATTGTAAGGCCCCCCCCCCCCCCGGTCCTATCCAAACACCTGAAGCGACTCTTCAAAACGCCAAAGGTGCGCTCGATGACTGAGCGGCTGGAGTCATAGTAATATAGGAAATGATGGCAGATAAAGACCAGTATGGTCCATCTAGTCTGCCCAGTAAGACGGCAGGAGTAGGTACACCTGCCACTCTGTGCAGGCCACCCCTCCCCATGTCTTTGTTTAGGGGTGCACCTGCCACTCTGTGCAGGCCATCCCTCCCATGTTTTTGTTTAGTGGTGAACCCGCTGCTCCGTGGTTCAGTTTATTTTGATTTTATCCTGTTGCTGTAAAGGGATCCCATGTGTCTGTCCCATGCCACTTTGAACTCCGTCACTGTGTTTGCCCCCACCACTTCCATCGGGAGGGCATTCCAAGCATCCACCACCCTTTCAGTGAAAAAGTATTTCCTGACATTGCCTTTCAATTTACCACCTTGCAGCTTCATGTTATGCCCTCTAGTTTTATAGCTTCCCCGTCTTTGGAAGAGGTTTGTTTGTTCATTATTTCTCTTTAAGTATTTAAAGGTCTGAATCATATCTCCCCTATCCCTCCTCTCCTCCAAAGTGTACATATTTAGGTCTTCAAGTCTCTTCTCATAAGGCTTCTGAAGCAGGCTCCAAATCATTTTGGTCGCCTTCCTCTGAACAGTTTCCATTCTTTTTACATCCTTTGCAAGATATGGTCTCCAAAACTGAACACAGTATTCCAAGTGAGGCCTCACCAGTGATATACAATGGCATTAGTACCTCTTCCAACCCCTCATCCTACCCCAACCTCACTCCTCTCTCTCTTTTGAAGTTCACTCCATCCGCCTCTTCACTCCACTTCCTCTTCGGGTCGCTGTTATTTATCACCCTCCTAACAATTCTGTTTCTACCTTTCTCACTGACTTTGACTCATGGCTATCGGTC
The DNA here is from genome assembly GCA_033557465.1 of Ichthyophis bannanicus. NCBI lineage: Eukaryota > Metazoa > Chordata > Amphibia > Gymnophiona > Ichthyophiidae > Ichthyophis > Ichthyophis bannanicus. The sequence continues at coordinate 914,078,860 of CM066031.1, read as the reverse complement.
TTTCTTGACCCCTCCTCCCCCACTCTTATTCTTGGGGACTTTAACATTCATGTCAATATTCCCTCTGATCCTCATGCCTTAAAGCTCCTCTCCCTTACCTCCTCATTCAACCTCCAACTCTGCTCCACTGCCCCCACTCACCAGCTTGGCCACTGCCTTGACCTGATATTCTTCTCTAACTGCTTACCCTCAAACCTCTGCAACTCAGTTCTTCCCTTATCTGACCATCACCTTTTATGTCTTAATATTCACCATCCTCTTCCCCAGCCTCATCCTGTCTCCGCCACCTATTTAGAAATCTTCATGCTATTGATCCTCTAGCTCTCTCCTCCGCCATCTCATCGCCTCTCTCTTCCATTTTATCTTCTACATCTGTTAATGACGCAGTAACCTCCTATAATGCTGCACTCTCCTTGGCCCTCCTCCTTGCTCTGATCACCCCACGCCCTGTGAGGCGTTCGATACCCCAGCCCTGGTTCACTTCCACTACTCGTTATCTACGTTCCTGTGCCCGTTCTGCTGAGCGTGTCTGGCTCAAATCCCGCTCCCGTGCTGACCTTCTTCACTTCAAATTCATGCTTGTCTCCTTCCAATCTGCCATAGATCTCGCCAAGCAAGATTACTATGTCCATCCGACCAACTCTCTTTCCTCCAATCCTCGCCATCTCTTTAATACTCTCAACTCTCTCCTCATGGTCCCTCCACCTCCAATCCCTCCCTCCCTTCCCGCCCAAACCCTGGATGACTACTTCCATGACAAAATCCATAAGATCACCCTCCAATTCCCCCCTACCCCTACTACCCCTCCGCAATCCCAACTCCCCCCCTACCTCTGCTACCCTCTCTTCCTTCCCTGTGATCTCTGACAAGAAAATCGCCCTCCTTCTCTCCTCCTCGAAACTCACAACCTGCTCCTCTGATCCTATCCCCACCTGTCTCCTAAGCCCTATATCCTCCACCATTGTCCCTTCCATCTCTCACATTCTCAACCTTTCGCTCTCCACCGCAACCTTCCATGCAGAATTTAAGCATGCCGTGGTCACACCCCTCCTCAAGAAACCCTCACTTGATCCCACCTGTCCCTCCAATTATCGACCCATCTCTCTCCTTCTCTTCATCTCTAAACTACTTGAATGCGTGGTCCACCGCCGCTGCCTTGACTTCCTCTTCTCTCATGCCCTCCTAGACCCTTTATAGTCTGGCTTTTCTCCCCTACACTCTGCCGAAACTGTTCTCACCAAGGTCTCCAGTGACTTGTTCCTAGCAAACTCCAATGGTCTCTACTCTGTCCTCATCCTTCTTGACCTCTCTGCTGATTTTGACACTGTTGGTCACAACCTTCTCCTCGACACCTTGTCCTCACTTGGTTTCAGTGGCTCTGTATTATCCTGGTTTTCCTCCTACCTCTCCCATTGATCCTTCAGTGTGTGCTCTGGTGGTTCCTTATCCTCTGCCACCCCACTCCCAGTCAGTGTACCCCAAAGCTCCGTCCTTGGACCTCTCCTTTTCTCCCTCTATACCCAGTCTCTTAGTGCGCTTATCTCTTCCCATGGCTTTCAGTACCTCCTCTATGCTGTTGACTCCCAAATCTACCTCTCTACGCCTCTAATCTCTCTGGCCTTCCAGACCAAGATCTCCACCTGCCTTTCTGACATTGCTACCTGGATGTCTCACCGCTGCCTTAAACTGAATATGTCCAAGACCGAACTCCTTATCTTTCCCCCCCAAATCTCCCCCAAACCCCCCTCCTCTTCTTCCCCTCTCTGTATCTGTCGATAATGCTGTTATCCTCCCTGTTTCCTCGGCCCGCAATCTTGGGGTTATCTTTGACTCCTCTCTCTCCTTCTCCACTCATATCCAACTAGTAGCCAAGACCTGCCGTTTCTTTCTCTATAACATTAGCAAAATTCGCCCCTTCCTCTCCGAAAACACTACTAAGATGCTTGTCCACTCTTTAATCACCTCTTGTCTTGACTACTGCAATCTGCTTCTTGCTGGTCTCCCTGCGAACCATCTCTTCCCCCTTCAGTCTATTCAACATTCTGCTGCTCAACTAATCTTCCTCCAGCCTCGCCATTCCCATATTACCTCTCTCCTCAAGTCACTCCACTGGCTCCCTATCCATTTCTGTATCCAATTCAAGCTTCTCCTCCTGACCTATAAATGTATTCACCCTGCAGCTCCTTAGTATCTTTCATCCCTTATCTCTCCTTACAACCCCTCTCGGGTACTTCGCTCTTCTGACAGACTGCTTCTATCTGTGCCCTTCTCTTCTACTGCTAACTCCAGACTTCACTCCTTTCACCTTTCTGCACCCTTTGCCTGGAACATGCTACCTGAGTCTATATGCCAGGCACCCTCCTTGGCCCTATTCAAGTCCAGGCTAAAAACCCATCTTTTCACCATTGCTTTTAGATCTTGACCCCTGTCTTTGGTCCTGTCTAGACTATAAGCTCCATATTTTCTGTTTTCACTTTGTATTATATGTTAACTGTTACTCTGTGTTTTGTCTTGACTTAACTAGATTGTAAGCTCTGACGAGCAGGGACTGTCTCTTTTATGTCTGTACAGCGCTGTGTACAAATGGCAGCTCTATATAAATGATAAATAGTAGTAGTAGTACCTCTTCCTTTCTGCTGGTAACTCCTCTTTGTATGCAGCCCAACATCCTCCTGGCTTTTGCCATTGCCTTGTCACACTGTTTTGCCACCTTGAGATCTACAGAAATAATCACACCAAGGTCTTTCTCCTGTTCCATGCACACCAACCTCTCGCCCCTATCACGTACATTTCCCTTTGATTTCTGCTGCCCAAGTGCATGACACTGTACTTCTTTGCATTAAATCTTAATTGCCAAGCATTAGACCATTCTTCCAGCTTTTGTAGATCTTTCCTCATGTTAACCGCTCCCTCGGGGGAGTCCACTCTGTTGCAAATTTTCGTGTCATCTGCAAAAAGGCAGACCTTTCCATTCAGTCTTTCAGCAATATCACTCACAAATACATTGAATAGTGCCAGGCCAGGACCAAACCCTGGGGCACCCCGCTAATCACCTTCCTTTCATCCGAGTGAGATCCATTTACCATCACCTTCTGTCGTCTGTCAGACAACCAATTTCTGATCCAGTTTACCACCTTGGGACCCATCCCCAAACTACTGAGTTTATTGATAAGCCTCCTATGAGGGACAGTATCAAAGGCTTTGCTGAAATCCAGGTAGATGACATCCATCGCATGCCCCTGATCTAGTTCTCTGGTCACCAAGTCAAAGAACTTAATCAGATTTGTCTGGCAAGATCGTACTTCGGTAAAACCATGTTGCCTCAGATCTTGCAACGTGTTGGTTTTGAGAAAGTCCACTATTCGCTCTTTCAGGAGTGCCTCCATTACTTTTCCTGCCACTGAGGTAAGGCTCACAGGCCTGTAGTTTGACACTTCTTTCCTGTCCCCACTTTTCTGTAGAGGTACCACATCAGCCATTCTCCAGTCCTGAGGAACTTCTCCTGTTTCCAAGGATCTGCTGAAAACCTCTCTGAGCTCTTTCAATATCCTGAGATGTATCCCATCCGGTCCCATGGCCTTGTCCACTTTCAGTTTTGCAAGTTGTTCTAACACATCATCTTCTGTGAATGGTGTGGTATCTACTTCATTCCCATTTTTATATTTGGGAGTCACAGATGGTCCTTCTCCCGGATTTTCTTTAGTAAAATTGTTTAGCAATTTCGCCTTTTCAATGTCACTTTCCACGAGTCCGTTCCCAGCACTTCTGAGTCCTGCAATTCCACCTCTGATCTTCTTCCTTTCCCGAATATACCTGAATAAAGTTTTGTCGCCACACTTCACATCTTTAGCCATCTTTTCCTTTGCCTTTGATTTTGCTATCCTTATTTCTCTTTTTGTTTCTTTGAGTTTGATCCTGTATTCATTTCTGTGTTCCTCTGTTTGCAAGCTTTTGAGTTTTGCAAAAGCTGTGTATTTTGCCTTTATTTGAGCAGCCACTTCTTTGGAAAACCAAATAGGTTTCCTTCTCCTCTTGTTTTTATTTACTTTTCTTACATATTTTTCTTTTCTTACATATTTATCTGTTGCCTCATTGTACCTCATCTCTGCACGTGTCTGTGGAAAATGCACAGGGGTCAGCAACCAGGCCCGACACCCATATCCAGCATCACCCGCAGAAAGAAATATGGAAAAGTCAATCAGGAACAGATGCTTACACACATGCACACAATCGTGTAGGTGCAAACAAACAACAGAACGAAGAATGACACAAACATATGACGGCACATGATGGCACACAACAGATATGCGCCAGTGTCTGGAGGTTTGAGACACAGAACACCAGGGAAGGGTAATGATGGCAACACACATCATCTGTGTCCACACCAAACACCTGTACACAAAAGGCACTATCGTCAGTTATGAATGCATCAGGCAGACACATGCCAACACACATTGGATAAGGGCAGAGATGCAGACGTGTGCCAGCATGTGAAGGCCAAAATATCATTCACAAACAGCGGGTGTCACAGTAACCTATACCTGATGAGTTCAGTTAAGATGTCAGAAACGACAAAACACTGTTGATATACATGAAGCATACATGTGTGTCAAAACGTGGCAATACAAATATAACAACGTAACATGGTCAAAATGGTGAGAGGTAAATAGGTCCCAAACCCACAGTACTGCAGAAAAAAAGGATGAAGCAAATCTACACCCCCCCCCCCAAGTCACCACACACACACAGATTGCACACACACACACAACTAGGGACACACCACAAAGGCAGACAGATTTACATGTGCGTATATGGTTAGTCAGAGGCTGAGAACCATATGTGTCAACATAAAGGTGTTGCACACCACCATATGATGAACACACCATATGTGCTCATAGGTTTTCTGTCCAAAAGGTCCATGCAACAAAGCACCAGTACCAAACAGCAATGGAAACTGCATATGTGCATTGACACCCAAATGACCCATGACACACATATGGCAGACATATGTCATCATAAAACCCCACAAAGGTACGTGAACACGTACCCGGAGACAGTGACATGGTGTGACAGCGGGCAAAGCTCAATAAACTATCAGTTTGCCACCACCAGCCGCATTAGTGAATTGCATGCTCTAGTGGCTGATCCTCCTTATACAAGAGTTCAACATGATAAGGTCGTTCTTAGGACTCATCCACACTTTATGCCAAAGGTGGCTTCCCCTTTCCATTTAAACCAAGCGGTTTACCTTCCTGTATTCTTTCCGAGGCCTCATGCCTCTAATGCAGAAAGAAACCTTCCTACCTTGGACTGTAAAAGAGCTTTAGCTTTTTACCTACAAAGAACACAGCAACATAGAAAGCCTTCTCAAATCTTCGTTGCTTTTGATTCTAGTCATATGGGACTTCCAGTTTCCAAAAGAACTCTGTCTAACTGCATTGCACAATGCATATCCTTTGCCTATGAGAGTAAGGGTCTTCCTCTTGAAGGCCATGTCACAGCTCACAATGTGAGAGCCATGGCAGCCTCTGGCTAACCTTCACTCTGTATCTATCAATGACATAGAAACATAGAAATATGATGACAGAAAAAGACCACATGGCCTATCTAGTCTGTCCTTCCATATCAACAACTACAACAGTCCCCTTTTTTCCTTTAGAGATCCTCTGTGTTTGTCCCATGCTTTTTTGAATTCAGTTACTGTCCTCATCCCTACCACCTCCACTGCGGGACTATTCCATGGATCCACTACTCTTTCCGTAAAGAAATATTTCCGCATATCACTCCTGAATCTATCTCCCTTCACCCTCATCCCATGTCCCCTCGTAGCAGAACTTGTTTTCAGTTGAAAGAGGCTCTCTCCCTGAACATTTATGCCACGGAGGTATTTAAACATCTCTATCATATCACCTCTATCCCGCCTTTCCTCTAAGGTGTACATATTAAGATCGTTCAGTCTGTCCTCATATGCTTTATAATGAAGACCACTAATAATTTTAGTAGCCACCCTCTGCACCGACTCCATCCTGTTCACATCCTTTTGAAGGTGCGGTCTCCAGAATTGCACAGTATACTCCAAATGAGGTCGCACCAAAGACTTATACAGAGGCACGATCACCTCCTTTTTTCTGCTAGCCATTCCTCTCCGTATGCACCCAAGCATCCTTCTAGCTTTTTACGTTGCCTTTTCTACCTGTTTAGCTACTTTAAAATCATCAGACACAACCATGCCTAGGTCCCACTCTCCTTTAGTGGACAAAAGTACCTCACCCCCTATACTATATTGCTCCCTTGGATTGCTGCAGCCCAAATGCATGACCTTACATTTTTTAACATTAAATCCCAGCTGCCAAATTCTAGACCATTCTTCAAGCTTAGCTAGATCTCTCCTCATGTTATCTACACCTTCCTGGGTGTCTACTCTATTGCAGATTTTGGTATCATCCGCAAAGAGGCAAACCTTACCTGACAACCCTTCCGCTATATCACTAACAAAGATGTTAAAAAGAATCGGACCAAGGACAGATTGCTGGGGCACACCACTGGTAACATTCTTCTCCTCAGAGTGAGCTCCATTTATTTGTACTCTTTGTCGCCTCCCACCCAACCAATTTCTAACCCAAGCAATAATCTTAGGACCCATCCTTAGGGTGCTCAGTTTGTTTATAAGTCGCCTGTGAGGAACAGTGTCAAAGGCTTTACTGAAATCTAAATACACCACATCCAGGGCTCTCCCTCGGTCCAACTCCCTGGTCACCCAGTCAAAGAAATCAATCAGATTTGTCTAATAAGACCTGCCTCTGGTGAATCCATGCTGCCTCAGTTCCTGTAATCCGCTGGACTTCAGAAACCTCACTATTTTCTGTCGAGCAGCCACTTGGGCTTCGGTACATACCTTTACAGCCCACTACTGCTTAGACAAGCACTCCCGCTGGGATACCTTGTTTGGTCAGGCTGTTCTTCAACATCCCTTTCAGGCTTAATTCAACTCCTACCCACCATCCCTGTTGGGATGCCAGAGATCCATGGGAGGAAGCATGGCCCATCTCACAATGGTTTGCAACTTCCTGGGGCCATCTCCTGTTATCTTCAGCTAGGGAGTCCCCATATGTGAAGACTACATTCCTGCTTGTTCCTGGAGATAGCGTGGTTACTCACTTGTAACAGGTGATCTCCAGGAACAGCAGGAATTTAGTCTTCACAACCCACCCACCTCCCCTAGGAGTTGTCTCTCTATCTCTCTCCCTCTCTCCTTTGTCTCAGCTATAAACTCAACTGAAGAGGGACAGTGGTAAAGGCAGGAAGGCAGCACACAGGCACTATGGGATGCTCCCAAAAGTGTTCCTATTGGACGCTGGGGAGCGTTCCCGCGCGGGCTCCATCGGTACCGATGATAGTCATATGTGAAGACTAAATTCCTGCTGTTCCTGGAGATCACCTGTTACAGGTGAGTAACTACGCTATATTGCTGTTTTACTAATTAAACATTTATTTGGATCAGCAAGGAATATTGAACTTTTGAGCCATCCTGTAAGGAATCATGCTGAGCCAGCTGTTTACTAGCTTACTAGCCAGGAGACAGAAGCTGTGGGGAGTGACTGACCAGAATTGTGTATTAACTTGGAGAACAAACAGAGGCTGGGAGCCAACAAAGGCTGGAGAAAGACTGGTCAAATTACTGTTGAACAAAGTGTATGGGGTGGAAGCTCATGGGAGGAGTCATGTGGTCCAGCTGCAACACACTTACAGCCTATATATAGAGAGAGAAAATCCAGAAAAGAGAAAGAGCTGATATCCGCTTGGCTGGGCGCATGCCAATGCGTGAGGAATCCCAGACTTTTCCAGCCTTCGCTGTGCTCTCCCAGCTGATGGTAAATGGTAAAGGACTGTGATGATGTCAGAAAGTTCTGGTGATGAATTGATTGTTCTATGTGTTGTCCTTGTAACATTGTTATATTGTCTAGCTAATTGTCATATTAAATAGCTTATTAAATACCATGCATGAGTGGTTGAATGATCTTGAATTTAATAGAATCCTAGGCAATACAAATGGCCACAAGGATTGGGATTAAATTCAAGATCAAATTGGTAAAGGACTGCAGCTGGATTCTGCAGCTGAGGAAAAGAGCTCTAAAAACAAAAAAAAACTGTTTAGGAAAATATGTAATCTTGGGATACAAAGATGTTTATTTCAATGCTTTGAACAAAATGAATCTTTCCTGTAGCGCTGGTATTAATTGTTGGGGAAAATCCTTATAAGATTATGAAGAAGTGAAGACTATTACTTTTTTTAAGGTCCCTGTTTTCCAAGCTGTTAAGGCATGTTGTTTTTCAGAACTACCCAGGGGGGAGGGTCTAGTTCAATATGCAAGGTGAAATTTCTCAAGAAAACCTCCTTATTCTGATCAGATAGGCTGCTGTACTTAAAGACTAATAGATGCCTAGGCATAAAGCACTTGTAAGCTTTAATTTGTCTTGTGTTTAAATCCGAACTTCTGCAATGTATGTTTTAGTCTACTGTAAATACTGTTTTTCTTTCACTGCTGGCTGCTCAAGTAGGTTTCATGGCCCCTGGATGCTGAACTGACCAGAGCTCTTTAAAAGCTGAATGAAACAAACAACAAAAAGACAGAAAATTATGGAAACTGCATCTGTGTTCCTTTGACTTTCAAAGTAAAGGTTGAGAGCCCTGTCAGGACAAAGGGGCATCCTGAGCCAGTAGTTATGAAATTGCAACTTGAAAATGATTTAAATCCTGAGTGAATAAGAAGGTAATCCTGCTTGAGTCTTATCTCTGGTATATGTTATGTGTCATGTGTCTGTTCTTTGTCTTTGACTGTGTATGCTATCGAGCACACTTAAAAAGTTAAAAGGGGATTTTATATATTGTGGCAAGCACCTCATAGAGGGCATAATTATTGTTCATATATTACAGAAACACAAAAAGCTGTAACAATAGGTTTATTTAGGAACTTAATAGTAAACTGCAGTTGCCTTGAAGGACAGAAGAGAGACCTACTGTTTAATTTGCTGTCTGTGTTTAAGATAACATCAAGGTTGGCTGTAACCCTGAGTAATTAAAATGACTCATTGTTTTCAGATAATACCTGAGACTGGTATCAAACTTATGTATAAGATTTTAATTTTAAATGTGACAAAGTACTAGCATTTTGGTTAAAAATATAAAAAGGGGAGTATTTGCATTCCAGATATCAACCAACCTTTTCATGGAAAAAGTATCCGTTTCATGTCATTTGAATGCCTGTTTCCTGAACTGTAAGATTTAAGGCAATTACTTTGCATTGTTAAGCTCAGTGCTGATGACTGATGAACAGGACAGTAACACCATAGGCGTTAACTACATTGATCTTTACAGTTTTATTTGATACAATATTGTATTTTAGGATAAATTCACCTGTTTTTCTGTATTTGAATTTTACGTGTTGGTGTCCAGAGAAAAAGTGTATTTTGTTTTGGAAGCTTTTTTAATCTCAGTTTCAGGAGTACAGTTCCTGAGCACTGTGAGATATTAATTTTCTTTAGTTTATACACTTGCACTTATTTTACCAAATACACTTGGGGGCATGTTTACTAAACATTCCTAACGTGCAGGGCCGCGCTAGTGTGCCTGTGCCATATAAGGAGTGGGCGGTTCAGGCAGAAAATAGAAAAAAAACGGTAGTAAGCAACCGGACGTGTGTGCGTCGCGCTAATGTGCGGGGGTCGACATTAGCGCGTGGAAAGGCAAAGTGGCGCGCTGCTGAGTATACAAAACAACAGAGCCGTGGTACAACGGTGAAGACACTGACCAATGGTGCAGGGGCCATGGGTTCAATCCCCCAGTGTGCGCAACAACAAAGGTCAGCTGAGGCAGTAACTGTAATGATTAACATTGTTTTAGGAGGCAAATTAATTTGGAACGGCATAAGGCGGCGCACAGTTATTTTTGGGCAGCAGAAGGCGGCGCACTGGTCCCCTTGGGCGGCAGAAGGCGGCGCGCTGATAGGCACAAGGCGGCGCGCTGATGCACAAGCACAGGACCAGAGCCACAGCACAATGGTTAAAACACTGACCAATGGTGCAGGGATCAGGGGTTCAACTCCTCACAATGCCCAGTGAAAAATGCCTGCTGAGGTATTATGTTGTGGAGTGCTGTAGGAGGCTGTATAATTTTATTTTGTTATCACTACTAGCAAACGCACTCTCCCAGCATGTTAACATACGGCGGCCCATAAGGCACATGTTACAGTGCACTGTTCGCCAAGGCACCCTTGAATGACCCCTATAGGGCAGCATGTATGTTGCGACACAGGATAATGTATAGTGCACCCTATAGGGATGGCAACCATAAGGTGGCCTACAGGGCGCCCTATGAAGCACCCTCAGAGGCACCTAATGAGTATAGTAAGCTGAGGGTGGTCTTGCCGGCATAGACATATGTACAGTAAATAAAAATAAAGCTGTGGACAGCCCTACCAAAGGGCCCCACTGTGGGTTTGAACCCATGACCTCTAGCTGCATAGGCAGTGATGTAACCATTGCACTACAGCTCCATAGCTGTAAGCAGGCCCCTGGCTGGCTGCAGATAGCCTACACGTCACCTCACAGACAGTCTGCTGGTGTCAACAGGATGGGTTAGGCCACCCGTACCCATGATGCACTGCACATGCAAATTAGCTGTCCGCAGATGGACACAAGATGGGGAATGCACCCCCACAGCACCTCGGCCCTGTTGGGGGAAGTGACCGGGTGCACCCACACAGCACCTTGGCCTAGTAGGGGGCACTGACCGGGTGTTTTACTGGCACAGAGTAGCCACACACCGTTACATCGTGCGGGTACTGTGCTCACCCTGAGTGTGCAATGAGGTGGCCAGGACCAGGTCAACAACACCTGCCATGGCTGATGGAGGCCAAGCGGGCATTCCAAAGCAGTGTTAATGTGTAAGATAGCTAGTTTATGCACAAACACCATGGATATCCCTGTCTGCCGCCATCAGGCACCCCCCCCCCCCCCCGTGGCAAACATGGTCCCCATCAAGGGATCCACACTCTACCTCCCTGCAAAGGTGGCAGTACAGGGCAACATCAACCCCAGTCCTGCTGAGGAACACCACCACCCCCCCCAGGAAGCTCCATACACAGCCATAACACAATAGCAGACAGACATAAGCCCAGGGTATGGTAAGCTGCACTCCACCACCAGATATTCCCCTGCAGCAAGCCAACAGCCACTGCACCCTGCAAGCCATTATAGCAAGACATTTACCAGCTACAAACAGTCTGCTGGTTAGTCCATAGTGCATGTTCCCAATGGAGATGCATGCACCCAGAATTGGGCTGTCTGCATACACAGCAAGCAGATATATCAGTGACTGGGCCCCAAAGAGAAACCCATATATCACCTGAGAGAACTACTATACAGCACTATGGGGGGGCCTAGCCATGCTGTGGTCACTGCACAGTCAGGGTGAGCGTGATCCCCCAGATGGACATGCTTTGGCCACCCTGTCTGTGTAGGTGGTGGCCGGACACTACAATATCCCAGCCAATGTCCCTGCCAGGGCCCTATGCCCAGTGCAGATGCATCCTGGCCACGCCATCCTGCCCTGGCTATACCCATGGTACCTTGCACCTCATTATGCACATTGACTGGCCAATACTGGCAACAGTGCTGGCAGTGCGGGCTGTTGAAGGGGCTTGCAGCCAACACCCACTGTATAGACAGACACACACTTCCACACCTCTGCCATCATGGTGCTACGATTGAGGGGGTAAGTAGCCTTGCCCACCAAACCGGTCCTGAGCACGGCAAGGCATGGATATGGTACGCATTACAGCTGGTGGTCACTCCCCAGGGTGGTAAGCACCGTCAGAGGCCAGGCCTGGAGCATGCCCCGCAAACACCTAACAGATTGTTTGGATGGGGCCAACTAGCAGTATGTACGTAACGTATGGATAACTGCCTGCCTGTGCTCCTAGCAAACGTCTCCGAGCTGTGTACCGTATACCTCAGGTGTAGGGTGACATTGGTAAGTTATGCAAGTGCTCGTTTTGGGTGCTGCATGCACGGTCCAATGTTCTGCCTTTCCAGGTGACATTGGCCAATGGGGCCTGTGGGTGTGGGTGTGTCTGCCCTTGATGGCTGCTGCTTTACGGCACAGATTCCCAACTCCAGTCCAGGTGTGCATCACACTGTTCGGGTTTTCCTGCTATCCCTCATGAATATGCATGGACTACATCTACATGCCATGGGGGTGGTGCATAGATATACAGCACAGGCATTTGTATGAGTGTCAGCATGGAACCTGACTGGTGTGTGGCCCACCAGGACTGCATTTGGGTGATTCTGCTCTAGGTACTGCCCCTGTTCATGGTGTCTGTGCTCAGTGGGGTAAAAGATAGATGTCTTACCATTGCATATGTCCCCGCCATGAAAGGTGTGTCCTTACTATCACTGTTTAGTTGTGGGAAAAATATGTGGGCAGGATTGGCAGTAGCCCCAGCTGGGCTTTGAACCTGTGACCTTCTGTTCTTGTATGCACTGTCTGTGTGCACTGCACCACTGTGTAGCCACAGATTGGTTGGATTCCCTGGACTGTCCATGACTGTGGATCCGGCAGGACCTGTCTGTTGCAGTGGACTGTGCCAGCCTGCACATGGCTAGGCCTCTGTCTTCTGTGGTTAGCAGCCACTGCCCCCTGCACCACATGTACTTGTCCGCCAACATGCTGGCATGACCGTCTCTCAGAAAAAGCAGTTGACCTGATTGCACTGTGGCAGTATGGGACTGCATTTGGGGGACTTGGCTGTAGGTAATGCCCATTGTTGTGGTGTGTGTGCGGTGTTGGGTAAAATATGGGTGTTTTCCCCATGCATACAGGGGTGTCTGCGCTATCTTTATTTAGTGGTGGGTAAAATATAGGGACTGGGCTGGCAGGTGCCCCAGCTGGGTTTTGAACCTCTGCCCTCTGGTTCTAGAGGTAATGACTCTGTCTGCTGTACCACACTTTGGCCACAGAGACAGTGCAGCCCCTGGAGGCAGTAAGCCTGGCAGGATGGAGTCACAAACCCTGCTCTACGCAAGTCTACTGTGGGCATATGCACCCTGTCTGGTGACAAACGTGCACATAAACCCCGGAACTGACCACGGGAAATGTGGGACAGAATATCACCACGCTGGGCAACAGTGATATTAATGGGCAACCATAGCAAACACTCCCAGGAAAGCTCCAAAACGTGGAAATGTTTTTTGGAAGAGTCTCCTCTCAGTAGACCCTTCCAAAATTCATTTCTTGTTTCTGGAGCTTTGCTGGGTGTGATTTCTGTATTTGCCCATCACTATAACTGTTCCCCAGCTGAATTACTATTTTTAATAGTTCTGTTGTGGTCATTTTCTATGTTTATTTTCACTTTTGTGCTGTGCACATGTATCACACTGCTCACGTTTTGCTGGTTTCCCCGGTTTTCCTGTACATTGCTGACGGAAATGGTTTCTCTTCCCTTTAAATGCTTTCTACCGCGAGTGTTTCACTCGCGGTAGTTTTTACATGGAAATTCGGGCTCGATACTGTGCGGGGAGCCTCTCCCCTCCCACTCTCCACCCATTGACCCCGTCCCTCCGCCCCTCCGGAGCCTTCCTCCGCCCTCCTTTCGCCGTTCCACGCCTCTATCGGACATTTGCGGGCCCGCACTTGTACGGGGCCCGTTAGTGAGCCGCGTACCTGTGCGGGGGTGACACGCACGTGTGCGGGGCGTTTAAACGCGTTTCTGCGCGTTTCAGTGCCGCGTTGCCGTGCGCTATTTTGCGGCGCGCTCTTTTGCGGATTTTAGTAAACATGCCCCTTGGTGTAGCAGTACACACTCAGCAATTACAAGATGAGTAAATATTACTGTTTCTTTTGAACTTGCATTGCCCTTAAGTTTGCTGGAATTTTGGACAGAGGCTGATCTGAAATTGCTTTGTTCCCAAGCATATAGAGTATATTTAGTGGAAAGATGGAACTGAGTTCCAGGAAATATGAGGATATTTGTAAAGTTATTTACAAATAAAACAATAACATTAACTTGAGTTGATTGGACAAAACAAAATCTTGCTTGTCAGCAACGATCCAGCAGAGGTGTGGGAAAAAGAATCAGAGAGAGATAGAGATAGAGAGAGGCAGAAGGTGAGCCTAGGAAAAGACAATAAATGTGCTACTTCAAGTGTGATGATCTGGACCACCAGAATTCTGACTGCTCTAAGACTCCTCAAGGACCCACAAGGCCTGAAGAACATGAACCTTGTATATTTATGCCTCAACAGAGACATGAATAGGTAGGGGAGAGTAGGCCAAGAAGAACCCGAGGAAGTATCGCCATGAGGCCCAACTACAAATGCAAATACCTTGTACCTTCTTAGGTCTCTCACCTCAAAAGGATTTCCTAGGCCTCTCACCTCAAAAGGATCTCTTTTGACACCATAATTAATGAGCAGCTTACACAAATCCTTATGGACACTGCAGTTACAAGATCAGTCCTCAAATGTTTTGAGTTTCCTACAGCTCTCTCACTGGGAACAGTGTATACGATAGGCTCTAGTCACACCTGAGAGATATGTGGCCGCCCTGTTAGAAGCCATACTTCTTCCTATTGGGATTGATGTTATAAAACGTTGCAAAATAATAGTTTTATATTGTATTTAGAAAGAGCACATGTCCACTTAGTATTGGACCAATTAAGTTAGTGGGAAAGGGACACTGTTTACTCATACTGTTATGCTTATTGAGAAGAATCTAAATTTATATTTTCTACCTACCATTTGTTTACAACAATACTAAGTTTTTAACAATTGTTTGATGTTCTTAGTAACCTTGCCAAATAAGGATACATTAGTATAGTATAAAAAACATGAAAAAGGACCTATGTATGTATTTATTTATTTATTTCTAGCTTTTCTATACCGCGCAGTTGGTGGAATGATGCAAGTGATGAAAAAGTGTTGTGGAAGAGTGTTGTGAGGGATGAAGTGGGATATTAAGAGGAAGGACTCTGATGGACAGTAAACTGATGAAGGTAATTTAACTCTGATGGACAGTAAATTGATGAAGGTAGTTCAATGATGTGAAGTGATGTATCTGCCTAAGGAATATGTAAACGAAAAAATGATGAGCACTTTATTCAACTATGCCGTCTCCAGAATCTTCAATTCAGGAAGTCATCTAAGTCCCAACACATACTCAACAAGCCCTGCCCTATTGAGGCTTTCCTAACAAGGACTCTACAGATCAACCAACAGTAAGGATTTGAGGGTTTATTTTATTATATTAAATTGCTAGCTCTCTGACTGGGAGCTCTTAAAAGGGTTTTTTTGTATATTTTTAAAGCAAGGTTACTTTCTTTTTGGTGCTTTAGTGGAACTTTCCTTGTAGGTTGCTGAACTCTAGTAACCTCCTCAGGTTTGGAAACTGCTAACACCTAATCAGGAGTTAGTGGGCCTGATTACCTGAGAGCAGCTGAGGCCTGCATAAAAGGCTCCAGTGCCCTGCCCTGTTGAGGCTTTCCTAACAAGGGCTCTACAGATCAACCAACAGTAAGGATTTGAGGGTTTATTTTATTATATTAAATTGCTAGCTCTCTGACTGGGAGCTCTTAAAAGGGGTTTTTGTATATTTTTAAAGCAAGGTTACTTTCTTTTTGGTGCTTTAGTGGAACTTTCCTTGAGCACAGTAGGTTGCTGAACTCTAGTAACCTCCTCAGGTTTGGAAACTGCTAACACCTAATCAGGTGTTAGTTCCCTCCCTACCCACCCCGACTCCCACCCACACCTAGTGAGCAGTCTTGCTTTATAGGACACCTCCCCATTTAACAAATCAAAGAGAATTGGACCAGCACATTTTGAATATAATTAAAGAAATTTAACTGCTTTTTCTCTGAAAGGATAGCTGGGAAACCAGCTGGTACTTGGTAGATCTCTCTCTTTTGCTTTAACAGATACCTAAGCTCCACGAACAGAACAATGGCTGGGAAAAATAACATCACTAAAGCTGTTACCCCCGTTACAGCTTCTGCCTCGGTCCAGACAGAGGTCCTAATGCCAGTTGAAGGACCGGTTCCATGTGCAGGGTGCCAGCATGCTGAAGCTCTGAGGAAACAAGTGGAGGAACTCAGAGAGGAGGTGGCGAGGCTGAGGAGCATTCAAGACAGTGATAAGTACATTGATGAGATGCTTCTTGCAGCAACCAAGCTTTCCAGCACAGGAGAAGATGGGTACCAACAGAATGTCGATGGTTGGACACAAGTCACCAGGGCCTGCAAAATCACCAATCCAACTTCTCCAGTCCTTGAATTGAAGAACCATTATGCAGCTATGGAAGTGGAGGAGGTGAAAGCATCCCTGGAAAGGGAAGAACCAGAGCTCAAGTACTCCAAAGTTGCAGAATCAGTGACCAGAAGGAAACGAAGAGTAGTGGTGGTTGGAGACTCTCTTCTGAGGGGTACTGAGGCGTCCATCTGCTGACCAGACTTGTTGTCCAGAGAGGTATGCTGTCTGCCTGGTGCCAAAATCCAAGATGTTACAGAGAGTTTGCCGAGACTCATCAAGCCCACTGACTATTACCCAATGTTGCTAATCCATGTTGGAACAAATGATACTGCCAGGTATACCTCGGAACGTATCAAAAGTGACTTCATGGCTCTGGGACAGAGGGTGAAGCAGTTAGGTGCACAGGTGGTGTTTATTTATTTATTTGCAGAGCTTGATATACTGCCCAAACCTAGGGTATCAGAACAGTGGACAATAAAAGCAGGCTGCTGGAGAGTTAAGGAAAGGAACGCCATTTAATTGACAGGAAAGCAATAGAGAGATGCAGATAGGATACACAGATTGAAAAATAGAGAAGGACAGAATAACACAGTTAGGTGGTCTGAACACTGAGGGGAAGAGAAGGGAGAGGGGGGGAGGTGACATAGGATAGTGGGACCATCGTGACCATCATAGGGGTGCGAGGAGGTCAAAAGCCTGGGAGAAAAGATGGGTTTTAAGGAGAGCCTTGAAATGCAGGAATGAGGACTCCGTACGGAGTGGGTGAGGGAGAGAGTTTGCGGTAGTGACGATGCTCGCAACGAAAGGAGGTTAGAGAGGCGTCAGAAGGGTGTTTGCGCCAGCGGCACTCGGCACGTCAGAGATAAGTGCGCTCTAAGTGTGTTCTCTTCAATCCTCCCTGTTGAGGGTAAAGGCCAAGGCAGAGAGGCTCCCATCCTGGAGATGAATGCATGGCTGCGTGGATGGTGTCATCGAGAGCGTTTTGGTTTCCTAGACCATGGGATGCTGTTCCAAGGGTTGCAGAGCAGAGATGGCATCCATCTGTCCAAGAAAGGTCAACGCATCTTCAGTAGTAGACTGGCTAATCTACTGAAGAGGGCTTTAAACTAGATTCGTTGGGGATGGGTGAAGAAAGCCCCCAGGTAAGTGAAAGCCCCCAGGTAGGTGATACATTAAATACCTTTATGGAAATGGGTAACAGGGGTAACATATGGAAAGCAGTGTGTTTAAATGCCCGTAGCATGGGAAATAAGATCCCTGATGTTGAAGCTTTGGTGGGAGTGGCTGACTTGGATTTAGTGGTAGTTACAGAAACATGGTTCACAGAAAACCATGATTGGGATGTAACTATACCTGGCTATACTTTATTCAGAAAGGACAGGGTAGGAAGAAGGGGAGGAGGAGTGGCACTATATGTAAAAACTACTATTAAAGCTTTTGAATTACAGAGCTTAAAAGGGAGAGAGGAGGCACTGTGGGTTAAACTAGAAAGAGGGAAAGAGAAATCTATTTGCATTGGTGTGATATACAGAACTCCCTCACAAGAGGAAGAGGTGGACAGAGAGTTAATTGAAGACATATGCAGCATTGCTAGGAAAGGGGAAGTGCTACTGATAGGAGATTTCAATATGCCAGATGTTGATTGGCACATTCCTGCTGCAGTATCATCTAGAAGTAAGGAGATCCTGGATTCTCTACAGGGAGAACTATTCAGGCAATTGGTAACAGACCCCACACGTGAAGGGGCCATACTGGACTTGGTGCTTACCAATGGTGAAAGTGTTTCTGATGTTGTAGTGGGAGATCATTTTGCATCCAGTGATCACCAGATGGTGTGGTTCAGTATTAGGACTAGGGCTGTTAGAATCCATTCCAAGGTGAGGATCTTAGACTTTAGGAAGACTAACTTTGCGAAGATGGGCCAATACCTCAGGGAGTCGTTAGTGGGATGGGACCAGCTGGGGGATGTAGAAAAACAGTGGGCAAAACTGAAAGGGGATATTTAAGGGCAACCAACCTTTTTGTTAAAATGGTAAATAAAGGTAAAAGGAAAAGGAGACCGCAATGGTTTTCGAAAGAAGTAGCTGAAAAAGTGAAGAAAAAGAGGGAGGCCTTCATGAAATACAAGAGATTACAGAGAGAGGAAGACAGGCATATGTATTTGGAAAAACTTAGGGGCATGTTTACTAAAAACCGCTAATTTGCGCGCCGCAAAATAGCGCACGGCAACGCAGCATGGAAACGCACATAAACGCGTTTAAACGCCCCGCACACGTGCGTGTCACCCCCGCACAGGTACGCGGCACACTAACGGGCCCCGTACAAGTGCGGGCCCGCAAATGTACGATAGAGGCGTGGAACGGCTAAAGAAGGGCGGAGGAAGGCCCCGGAGAGGCGGAGGGACGGGGTCAATGGGTGGAGAGTGGGAGGGGAGAGGCTCCCCGCACAGTACCGGGCCAGAATTTCCATGTAAAAACTACCGCGAGTGAAACACTCGCGGTAGAAAGCATTTAAAGGGAAGAGAAACCATTTCCGTCATCAATGTACAGCAAAACCGGGGAAACCTGCAAAACGTCAGCAGTGTGATACATGTGCACAGAACAAAAGTGCAAATAAAAAGCGAAAATGACCACAAACAACATTTAAAAAATTAAAATTCTGCGGGGGAACAGTGCTAGCAATGGGCACAAATAAGAAACACACCCAGGAAAGTTTACAAAAAAATGAATGAACCATGGAAAGGTGTATGGAGGGGAGACTCAACCAAAAAAAAAACAACCCCTCTTTTGTAGCTGTCCTGGGAGTGTCCCCCATGTTTGTTCATGAAAATCTCTGTAGGCCATGTTGGTTATATCTTATCGCCCCTTTCCGTGGTCATGTCTGGGTATGATTTGCACGTTTGTCACCGGACAGGGTGAAGGAGCCCATAGTAAAAATGTGCAGAGCAGGGTGTGTGACCCCATCCTGCCAGTTTTATTATCCCCAGGTACTGCACCATCTCTGTGGCAACAGTGTAGTGCAGTGGACAGAGCCAGTACCTGTAAGACCATAGGGTCACAGGTTCAAATCCCATCTGGGGCTCATGGCAATATGTTCTCCACCACTAATCAGAGATATGAAAGACACCCCTTGTTTTGCAGAGAACATTAGCATGTTGCAAACATCCTTCTTATACTCCACACCGCACACACATCAGAACAATGGGCATCAGCCACATCCGAGTTGCCAAAATGCAGTCCTGGAGTGGCTCCACTCAATTAGGACATATGCTTATGCAAAGATAAGGACATGCTAGCATGTTGGTGGGACTGTACAGATGGTGGAGAGGGAAGTGGCTGCCAGCCACAGCATACATTTGACTAGCAAGGTGCAGGCTGTCACCGTCCACTAGTGACAGACAGCCCCTGTTGGATGTACAGTCATGGACGTCCCAGGGAACTCTGCCAAGCTGTAGATACACAGTGGTGCAGTGTACACAGAAAGTGTATGAAACAACAGAAGGTCACAGGTTCAAAGTTCGGCTGGGGATATTGCCAATCATGAGCATATATTTTACTCACAAATAAACCATGGTAGTAAGCAAAACCTTTAAGGCAGAGGACAGTGGCCTCAGTAAAACCCCCAACATTTACCATCCCAACCACACACACCATGAACAGGGCGATCACCTAGAGCAGAGTATCCCAAATACAGTTTTGGATGACCACACAACAGTCAGGTTCCATGCTGCCTCTAATACAAATGACTGTGCTGCATATCTATGTACCACCCTCATGTCATGCAGATGTAGCACATGCATATCCAGGAGGGACAGCATAAAACTACAACAGTGTTAGCCACACCATGAGATGATGTGGGAATGCCTGATGAAAAGCACCAGCCAACAGGCCCTGACACACCCACGCCCACAGGCTGCATTGGACAATGCATCCTGGAAAGGCAGGACATTGGGCCCTGCCTGTAACCGCCAATAGTAGCAGTTGCAGATGTCACCAATGCCACCCCACACCTGGGGACATGGTACACAGCTATCTAATGTCTTCATTGAACACAGTGAAATATGGATGTATATGTTCAGCACATTTTGCCCATTGAGCACCACATGACAATCATGCAGATGTGGGTCATGTGTGCAGCAGGTCTGTTGTCTGACAGTGTGTACATCCTGGGTGGTTGACCCCCACCAGCTATGTGTAACATACCCATGCCTGTACTGTTCCCAGGACTGTTGTGTCGCACAGGGCTGTTAAACCACTTGATTGTACCACACAAGACGACCAACCTTGGTAATGGTCACAGCAATGTGAAACATCAACATACACTCACAAGAAAGGCAGGGCTAAAAGATAGGCATGTTGGAAGGGTTTCTGGCTCATGCAGCATAACATGTGCATGAGTCAACATTGCTGAAGGAGAGAGCATGTGTCCCCACACCAATGGATTTTTCCCCTAGGGCATGCACATGTTGCACAACAGCATGTGTGATCTGTGGGGATATGTGGAGGACTAGGTAGTCACCCAAACCCATAATGCACAGCATAGGTAGTTGCATACATGCACAGTGGATGTTCAACAACTGAGTGGCACCAGCACTAACAGGGCCTGCAGCATGTTAGCCGAGGTGTACTGGTATCAGTGGGGTCAGTGGCAGGTGGCCAGAGAAGATGGAGCCAGAGACCCTGACACGTGGGTGCAGTGGCCCATAACAGAAAGGGCCGCTAGGACAAACAGACATGCTATTTGCAGGGTCTACATTGACTCAGTGTCCGTATGGTGGTGCAGGGGACACAGCCAGTGTGTTGTGGAGACAAAGATAACAAGTTCAACTCCCAGCTGGGGCCATCGGCAACACAGTGCACATATTTTATCCACCAGTAAACCGTTATTGGGAATAAAACCCACACCTGCAGAGAAGAAAAGTGTTTTTCTGAGGATTGTTATTTTACCATAAGTAGCTCATAGCCCTCAGAAATGTCCAACACCTACAGCAGAGTACACACAATGCAGTACCGGAGGGCCACATGTCAGTTAGCTGTGATGCTGTCCCCAATATAACGCCTCTTTATCATGGTGGTGTACGCCTACTGCTGGCAGAGGGGGCAGTGGCTGCTGCACCACAGCAGATGCTGGCCTAGCTACCCTCATGTGGCTGCAGTCCAATCCACCAGACAGGCACTGTGTGACAAACAGCCATGGACTCCCCCGGGAATGAGCTGTTGCTGTGCTAAGACGGTGGTGCAGTACACATAGCAAGTGCCCCAAGAGCAGAAGGCCCTAGGTTCAAATCTCAGCTGGGGCACCTGCCATCCCACTCCCCATTTTCTTTCACATGCACAAAACCTGCTATTAAAGACTGCAATTCCCCTGCTGATGACATAAGCGTTGGTCAAGACAACTTATTTTACAATAAACAGCACACACCACATAAACATATGCCTCGCCCACAGTACAGTCCCCCAAATGCAGCCATGCAGGCACAAAGAACACCCATGTTCGCTGATGTATCCAATAAAGATGCGTGTGCTGCAAGTTAATTGAACACCACCATGGTATGCATCTGTCTGAGAGGCATATTCATCACGGACATCATGAAAACCTGACCAGTGTGTGTGCCATATTGCCTGGTTTTTCTGAAAATATGGCCTACAGCAGTGGGCAACAGGGCCAGAAACAGCTGCACCTGCAGGCCCCAATATCTGATGACCAATGCAGTGGCAGGATGTCGGGCCCTGTGTGCCCCTCCAATAACTAGCATGTGCAGACATTACCAATCACACACTACACATGGCGATACCTCACATGCATATCAGAAGCCTGGTATGAGCAGTGACTGTTAGAAATGTCTATGCGAAGCACAAGCAGATCATCGAGCTGTAACATACCAACGTCTCAGATGTATGTACAATGTGTGTCAGGTCAGGTGCCCTCCAGAGATTGTCAGCCTGGAACATATCACAACAAATGTACCCCAACGTTGCCATACCCCCAGTGTGCCCATTACTGTTGCGTTGGTCTCTGCTCCTAAATAACCGTACATCGTCTCACTGCTGTCCTAGGTGTAGGGAGTGTGTGTCTGTTGATCCAGTGTGTGCTGGCTGCCAACACCTCCCACAGCCCACAATGATAGCATCGTTGCCAGTATTGGTCTGCAAATGTGCATAATGAGGAGCAAAGTACTCTGGGTATAGAACACACAGGGTGGCAGGAGCAGGATGCAGCTACACAGGGCAAATGTGCATGCCTAGGACCATGTTGTGCCTTGCTATCACCTCCACAAACATGGTGCCCATAGCATGTATGGTGAGGAGGCAACCCTCACCACGAATGATCAGTGACCACGCCATGGCTAGGTTACAACATATTGCCATACAGTAGTTCTCCTCTGTGATTTTTATGGGTCGTGTGTATATAGGGGGCCCAATCACTGAGTCAACTGCATGGTGGTTGTGCAAACATCCCAGTAATGGGTGCACAGAGTGTCCCTGGTAGCATGCAGTATGGACCGTCAAGCGGCCTGAAAGCAGTTACCATGTGTTTGGCTGGAACACCTTGCAGGGTCAGTAGCTGGCCACACACTGTGGCCTCTGCTGCAAAATGTCAGATGGTGTTGGTTGAGCTGGGTGGCTCTGGCTCAGCTGTTTGTCTGCCTGATCTAGACATATGGATATGTTCAAAATTGCAGAGAGTGACCTGTAGGTTCTGGGTACGACAGGCAGAATGAGGTTGCTGGCAACTGCTAGCACCGTAGTTGGGCTACAGAATGTGCATATTGTAATATTGTGCAAAGTGTGTTTGACAGGAAAGTGCAGGTGGTCAGACACATATAGCCAATGTGGCCAGAAATCTCCCTTACCCCTTCACATATATTATGAAGGGCAGGGCCCTCACAAAGGAGATGCACCCTTGGGTGAGCATTGTAGCCCACAAGGCCCAGATGGGTCAGGGAGATACAGATGCCTGAAGGAGGACTGTATGTGTCAACCTATCAGACATCGTCTGACAAGCTGATCTGGTGTTCTTGGCCCTCTCAGCCAGGACAGGTGCTGTGTGTCTCACCTCACACTCAGGGTGATTAAAAGCCACACACACTGTGAGGTTCTGTACCCACTCTGTACCTGCAACACAGAAGGTCTGTGCACAAAACTATGTCCAGGTGCTGTGTGGTTGCACACCCTATCGTTGGACCATTAGTAGACTGCTGCTTTGCATGTGCAGTGCATCATGGAGGTGAGTGGACTGACGTTACCCTGTTAACTGCAGCACAAAGTCTGCCTAGGTCATATTGCAGACAGCCAGATAGTCTCATCACAGCCCCAGAGCTGTAGTCCAGTGGTGACTGCAATGCCTCAGGAGCAAAAGGTTGTTAGTTCAAATTCTAAATGTGGTTCTACAAGGAAAGTATTTTATATATCCTGACTTTGGCCCATAGACTCCACCAGTCAGCAGTAGTGTGGGGAAACGTTCTGAAAATCAACATACATTGAACAAGGCAGTGTCACATTAGGTAAATTTGTTTTTACAAGGTCCATGGTGTGGAACGTGGGTAATGTCCTCAAGTACTGGCAACTTAAACACCATCACAGTGCATTAACCCAGGTACACCCTATAAGGTGGTCTGTGGGGTACCTGCTGCTGACAGCACTGTGAGGATCTCACAACAACCACCAGTAGTCCACAGTCATGGACATGTCATTGGCTGCACCCACCAATAACCTCACTGTATATGGACGTATGCAACCTCTGGCTCCCCATGCATCAAGGTTAGGTGTGGGCCACAGCTAGATTGATAAGAACAGATGCCTGGCTGGCCAAAGAGGCAATCATGCAGACAGTGTGTTGTTGTTACCAGGGTTGTGGTGCTCCATCAGTGAGAATGGTGTATGACATATGATGTCTGCAGCAGTGTGAGTGTCTTGCCACCAGCAGCACCTCTGTAATGTAGAAAGGGCTCTGGGGCAAGTAATAATGTTGCAAAGTATGAAAATATATGCTGTGCACAGCATAGATGTAGATGGAAAGCACCATGGCCAATGGTGTTACAACGTATGATAATGTGAGCTGCCTGAGACAGGCACTCCAGAGCGCAAAACGAAGATGTAAGCCATGATGCCTCGTTAAGCAGCCAATGTATCCACCATTGCGCTATATCTCAGCCCCCAGGACTGTATGCCAGCAGATCTACCAAATTGTAATGTGGATTGTGGTGACATGCTGACCACATTGCCCCCTAATGTCTAACACGCAACCTATTTTTCCTGTGTAATGCACACATATGAACCCCCGCAAAACACCTATGGCAACCACCAAATCATTGATGTCTGTACATGGTGAGTCAACACAGAACAGAGCCAACTAACACACATCATGCCATATCACCAGGTTGCTTGACCCCTGACGCTGATGGTTTGTTTGCACCCATTGCTATCAGTGTCAGAGCACTATCTGCTATGTGACACACATAGCACACCTCATCTGACAATGGCCTCGGAATCAGTGCATATGTGTCCAGAGGTTCAAGACCACATTGTGTGAACAAGTAATATTCAGAATCATTAAATTATGTTATAGGGAGATGAGAGATACCTTGTAGCTATGTGAGCATGCAAACAACATGAAACCTATTTGTATTAATAAATGTAAAAAATGTGTATGAATGATGCGTGCCGCTAATATTTGCACTTTTCAGGAGCGCAGCAATGCGGAACGCATGGGCAAGCAGTTATGAGGGCCGCAGCCATGCGGCGCGCACGTGCGTGCTCCGATACGCGCAAATGCGGAAGTGGCGTCGTTAGCGTTCGCGCGTCTACACGCCCACAAACAAAATGGCGTCAAGGAGCAGGAAGCCCGCCTTCAGCTACAGGGAGCTGTGCCTCCTGGCCTCCCTTATTGGCCCGAAACAAAAGATCCTTTTCCCAGGGCCCTCCAGGAGGATAAACATGGGGAAGGTGCTGAGGGCTGGGAGAGGGTGACCAGGCGCTTTAACCGTGAGGCAGACCACCCACGTGAGGTAAGTGAATGGCCACAGGTCACAAAACCATATACACAGACAGGGTTAATGTCAGCTGTCCATGCTGTTGTGTGTAAGTAGTCTAGATAAATTACGTGTAGTAGGGAAACCACATGCCAGATGCATTGTGTACCACATCTGAGTGTTTGCCCATGTAGCCATTTTTCAGATCCATGTGCCCACAGAGGGCATGATGACCCCATGGCCTCATGACAGCTGCTGGCATTGATGTACTACAGACCACTGTAACACAGCTAGGCCAACCATCAGCCTAAGGAGTGTCTAGAATCACCATGTGCTGATGGAGGTATCTGCATCTGGAGGGTAACACATAGGGGCAACCATCAGGGGTCGTGGAACCTTCAGCACAAAGGCCCTGACGCACACAGGTGGCCAGGGTGTTTACAAATGTGGTATAATACATTCCCTACCCTCAGGGCTACAGAGAGCCACTCAAAGTGTGCCCTGGCAACCTGGAGATATGGATCTGCGTCCTCATGTACTATGAAACATAACCCATATCTCCAGGAGGTCAGAGAGGCCATCCAAGTGGGTCGTCTATCAGCCTGGGTCTATGGTTGTGTGTCCTAATGTACTTTGAACCCTCCTCCCTAACTCCAGGAGTGCAGAGAGGCCATCCAAGTGGTCTCTCTATCACCCTGGAGCTATGGATCTGTGTCCTAATGTAGTTTGAACCCTCCTCCCTAACTCCAGGAGTGCAGAGAGGCCATCCAAGTGGGCCCTTGATCACCCTGGAGCTATGGATCTGTGTCCTAATGTAGTTTGAACCCTCCTCCCTAACTCCAGGAGTGCAGAGAGGTCATCCAAGTGGGCTCTCTATCACCCTGGAGCTATGGATCTGTGTCCTAATGTAGTTTGAACCCTCCTCACTAACTCCAGGAGTGCAGAGAGGCCATCCAAGTGGGCTCTTTATCACCCTGGAGCTATGGATCTGTGTCCTAATGTAGTTTGAACCCTCCTCCCTAACTCCAGGAGTGCAGAGAGGCCATCCAAGTGGGCTCTTTATCACCCTGGAGCTATGGATCTGTGTCCTAATGTAGTTTGAACCCTCCTCCCTAACTCCAGGAGTGCAGAGAGGCCATCCAAGTGGGCTCTTTATCACCCTGGAGATATGGATCTGTGTCCTAATGTAGTTTGAACCCTCCGCCCTAACTCCAGGAGTGCAGAGAGGCCATCCAAGTGGGTCCCCTATCACCCTGGGCCTATGGTTGTGTGTCCTAATGTAGTTTGAACCCTCCTCCCTAACTCCAGGAGTGCAGAGAGGCCATCCAAGTGGGTCCCCTATCACCCTGGGCCTATGGTTGTGTGTCCTAATGTAGTTTGAACCCTCCTCCCTAACTCCAGGAGTGCAGAGAGGCCATCCAAGTGGGTCCCCTATCACCCTGGGCCTATGGTTGTGTGTCCTAATGTAGTTTGAACCCTCCTCCCTAACTCCAGGAGTGCAGAGAGGCCATCCAAGTGGGCACTAGATCACCCTGGTGCTATGGATCTGTGTCCTAATGTAGTTTGAACCCTCCTCCCTAACTCCAGGAGTGCAGAGAGGCCATCCAAGTGGGCTCTCTATCACCCTGGAGCTATGGATCTGTGTCCTATTGTAGTTTGAACCCTCCTCCCTAACTCCAGGAGTGCAGAGAGGCCATCCAAGTGGGCTCTTTATCACCCTGGAGCTATGGATCTGTGTCCTAATGTAGTTTGAACCCTCCTCCCTAACTCCAGGAGTGCAGAGAGGCCATCCAAGTGGGCTCTTGATCACCCTGGAGCTATGGATCTGTGTCCTAATGTAGTTTGAACCCTCCTCCCTAACTCCAGGAGTGTAGAGAGGCCATCCAAGTGGGTCCCCTATCACCCTGGGCCTATGGTTGTGTGTCCTAATGTAGTTTGAACCCTCCGCCCTAACTCCAGGAGTGCAGAGAGGCCATCCAAGTGGGCTCTTTATCACCCAGGAGCTATGGATCTGTGTCCTAATGTAGTTTGAACCCTCCTCCCTAACTCCAGGAGTGCAGAGAGGCCATCCAAGTGGGCTCTTTATAACCCTGGAGCTATGTATCTGTGTCCTAATGTAGTTTGAACCCTCCTCCCTAACTCCAGGAGTGCAGAGAGGCCATCCAAGTGGGCTCTTTATCACCCTGGAGCTATGGATCTGTGTCCTAATGTAGTTTGAACCCTCCTCCCTAACTCCAGGAGTGCAGAGAGGCCATCCAAGTGGGCTCTTTATCACCCTGGAGATATGGATCTGTGTCCTAATGTAGCTTAAACCCTTCTCCCTAACTCCAGGAGGTCAGAGAGCCCATCAAAGTGGGTCCTCTATCACCCTGGAGCTATGGTTGTGTGTCCTAATGTAGTTTGAACCCTCCTCCCTAACTCCAGGAGTGCAGAGAGGCCATCCAAGTGGGCCCTTGATCACCCTGGAGCTATGGATCTGTGTCCTAATGTAGTTTGAACCCTCCTCCCTAACTCCAGGAGTGCAGAGAGGCCATCCAAGTGGGCTCTTTATCACCCTGGAGATATGGATCTGTGTCCTAATGTAGTTTGAACCCTCCGCCCTAACTCCAGGAGTGCAGAGAGGCCATCCAAGTGGGTCCCCTATCACCCTGGGCCTATGGTTGTGTGTCCTAATGTAGTTTGAACCCTCCTCCCTAACTCCAGGAGTGCAGAGAGGCCATCCAAGTGGGCCCTTGATCACCCTGGAGCTATGGATCTGTGTCCTAATGTAGTTTGAACCCTCCTCCCTAACTCCAGGAGTGCAGAGAGGCCATCCAAGTGGGCTCTCTATCACCCTGGAGCTATGGATCTGTGTCCTAATGTAGTTTGAACCCTCCTCCCTAACTCCAGGAGTGCAGAGAGGCCATCCAAGTGGGCTCTTTATCACCCTGGAGCTATGGATCTGTGTCCTAATGTAGTTTGAACCCTCCTCCCTAACTCCAGGAGTGCAGAGAGGCCATCCAAGTGGGCTCTCTATCACCCTGGAGCTATGGATCTGTGTCCTAATGTAGTTTGAACCCTCCTCCCTAACTCCAGGAGTGCAGAGAGGCCATCCAAGTGGGCTCTTTATCACCCTGGAGCTATGGATCTGTGTCCTAATGTAGTTTGAACCCTCCTCCCTAACTCCAGGAGTGCAGAGAGGCCATCCAAGTGGGCTCTTTATCACCCTGGAGCTATGGATCTGTGTCCTAATGTAGTTTGAACCCTCCTCCCTAACTCCAGGAGTGCAGAGAGGCCATCCAAGTGGGCTCTTTATCACCCTGGAGATATGGATCTGTGTCCTAATGTAGTTTGAACCCTCCGCCCTAACTCCAGGAGTGCAGAGAGGCCATCCAAGTGGGTCCCCTATCACCCTGGGCCTATGGTTGTGTGTCCTAATGTAGTTTGAACCCTCCTCCCTAACTCCAGGAGTGCAGAGAGGCCATCCAAGTGGGTCCCCTATCACCCTGGGCCTATGGTTGTGTGTCCTAATGTAGTTTGAACCCTCCTCCCTAACTCCAGGAGTGCAGAGAGGCCATCCAAGTGGGTCCCCTATCACCCTGGTGCTATGGTTGTGTGTCCTAATGTAGTTTGAACCCTCCTCCCTAACTCCAGGAGTGCAGAGAGGCCATCCAAGTGGGTCCCCTATCACCCTGGGCCTATGGTTGTGTGTCCTAATGTAGTTTGAACCCTCCTCCCTAACTCCAGGAGTGCAGAGAGGCCATCCAAGTGGGCCCTTGATCACCCTGGAGCTATGGATCTGTGTCCTAATGTAGTTTGAACCCTCCTCCCTAACTCCAGGAGTGCAGAGAGGCCATCCAAGTGGGCTCTCTATCACCCTGGAGCTATGGATCTGTGTCCTAATGTAGTTTGAACCCTCCTCCCTAACTCCAGGAGTGCAGAGAGGCCATCCAAGTGGGCTCTTTATCACCCTGGAGCTATGGATCTGTGTCCTAATGTAGTTTGAACCCTCCTCCCTAACTCCAGGAGTGCAGAGAGGCCATCCAAGTGGGCTCTTTATCACCCTGGAGCTATGGATCTGTGTCCTAATGTAGTTTGAACCCTCCTCCCTAACTCCAGGAGTGCAGAGAGGCCATCCAAGTGGGCTCTTGATCACCCTGGAGCTATGGATCTGTGTCCTGATGTAGTTTGAACCCTCCTCCCTAACTCCAGGAGTGCAGAGAGGCCATCCAAGTGGGCTCTTTATCACCCTGGAGATATGGATCTGTGTCCTAATGTAGCTTAAACCCTTCTCCCTAACTCCAGGAGGTCAGAGATACCATCAATGGTGGTCATCGATCACCCTGGAGCTATGGTTGTGTGTCCTAATGTAGTTTGAACCCTCCTCCCTAACTCCAGGAGTGCAGAGAGGCCATCCAAGTGGGCCCTTGATCACCCTGGAGCTATGGATCTGTGTCCTAATGTAGTTTGAACCCTCCTCCCTAACTCCAGGAGTGCAGAGAGGCCATCCAAGTGGGCTCTTGATCACCCTGGAGCTATGGATCTGTGTCCTAATGTAGTTTGAACCCTCCGCCCTAACTCCAGGAGTGCAGAGAGGCCATCCAAGTGGGTCCCCTATCATCCTGGGCCTATGGTTGTGTGTCCTAATGTAGTTTGAACCCTCCTCCCTAACTCCAGGAGTGCAGAGAGGCCATCCAAGTGGGCTCTTGATCACCCTGGAGCTATGGATCTGTGTCCTAATGTAGTTTGAACCCTCCTCCCTAACTCCAGGAGTGCAGAGAGGCCATCCAAGTGGGCTCTTGATCACCCTGGAGCTATGGATCTGTGTCCTAATGTAGTTTGAACCCTCCTCCCTAACTCCAGGAGTGCAGAGAGGCCATCCAAGTGGGCTCTCTATCACCCTGGAGCTATGGATCTGTGTCCTAATGTAGTTTGAACCCTCCTCCCTAACTCCAGGAGTGCAGAGAGGCCATCCAAGTGGGCTCTCTATCACCCTGGAGCTATGGATCTGTGTCCTAATGTAGCTTGAACCCTTCTCCCTAGCTCCAGGAGGTCAGAGAGCCCATCAAAGTGGGTCTACTATCACCCTGGAGCTATGGTTGTGTGTCCTAATGTAGTTTGGCCCCCCCCCCCTCACCTCCAGGAGGTCAGAGAGTCCATCCAAGTGGGTTGTCTGGCACCATGGAGATAGGTATGCATGTGACAGTGTAGGCTAACACATCCACCAATCCCCAGTTGTCTGTCCAGCCCATCACAGTATGCGACAGTCACCCTGGTGATATGGTGCAGTGTGAGGTTGGCGTTCAGTCAATTATCTGTACCTCATGCAGGCCTGATACATGCATCTGGCGTCCAGGGTGTCACCATGTTGCAATGCTGTATCTTGCTGATGATATGCCGTAAGACACCCAATACCGTGGTGGCTAATAGCTTATTGTAACGGAGGTTATCTCAGTCCCATATGTCACATAGGGTATAGCGGTCTGGTTGCAACTCACACTTGCCCTATGTGGCACATAGTCCAACACACGCACTGTACATGTATGGACATGTTATGGTAGATGCTGATATGGTTGTGCATTCACAAAAGCTATCACACAGTAGCCTCGAGATGGAAGCCCAAACCCTTGCGAGAGGGACATGTGCACAGCTATGTATGCAGAATTGAGGTTTACCTCCACAAAAGCCTACAGGCACAATGACCCTTTGTCTACATGTACCTCACAGCTGCCTCTGGGGGGTTCCAGACATACATCCAGGTTGCACACTACAGCCTATCATCCACAAATGTACAGGGGCCGAAACAGCACATATCCGTGTAATGTGTCATTGTCCGTAGTGTGTGCAGGGACATCTCATAGAACCCTCAGGGACACAGGTCAGAGGAACATAAAAACACCCGAGAAGCTGGAAGGTGACAGATGCATGTCCACCATCGCCAGTATGCTGTGTCTCACAGTCGTCAAGGTAGGTCTGATGTAGCTATCAGTAGCCCTATGACATACAGGACACACAACTCATGTGTTGGGTCAGGTAATTACATCCATGGCCATCTAGATATCCATGTGTCATGGACCTGCCCCTGCCACGGTGCTTAGGGCAAACCACTCAATGTCACATGTATGTGAACACAAACATGTTTACCGTTACATCTGGGTGCCATTGCATTTGGATTGCATGACATGTACAGTTAATGTGACCCCACATGTATCTAATGTAATACCTACTGGGCTAAAGGCCTCCCCATGGACATCCACATTGGCCAAACAAATGTGCCATGCCAATGCCATGTCTGTCAAGGGTGCCAAAGGGAGACGTCCCCATGCATTTAGGGAGACATGGACATTGCTCATAGGTGTCGCTGCACACATGTCCACACCCACATTGAGGCATGTATGTGGCACTGGGGACAGATAATCACCTGGAATAGGCATGAGGGCACTGACCCATATCTGTCTGTGATGCAGTCTGCAAGACAGCATGCGACTGCTCCCCCCCATCCACCATAAAAGCCTATGGGAGTACCCCACAGCTCATGTGGTCTGCCCTGTTGAAAAGCCCAATTGCTGCTCCCCAGTGCATAATGTCACGCAAAAATGTCATCTCTGTGTCCGTCTAAGTGCAATACACCTGTATGGGAAAGCAACCCCTGTGTGTGTCTCTGCTGAGGTCCCCACTAACTGTGACACTGGTGTATCTGATATCCCAGCACTAGTAGCTGTGTTGACATGATTCAAATACAACACCAGGGGAACACTGAGAATGACCCAAGTACGTTGCTCTTCTATGTATGCATAGGCCCAAACCATGCCATTAGCATGGAGAACACACCATGTGCGGGAGGACATGCTCCAGGAGTGCCAAACACTCACTGGTCACTGTCAGCCATGCCTAGTGTGCTGACTGCCAAGGCCCCACATGTGACCTGTCACCATGATTGACCAGTGGGATGGCATCCAGGGGTGTGGTTTGGCCGAGCCGTCCAGCCATGCGCAAACACCCCCCACCCCCCACAATGTGGCTGTGTTGGTAGCCATTTCCCCAGTGTTGCACCATGTGTCGTGTGGATCACATCTAGACCAACATAATGTGGCATGTTCCCAGAGGGACATAAACCCCACAACATAGGGATGCCCTGGCAGTGGCACTGACAAATGCAGTCGGTGACAACAGCTCTGGTGTTACCACCAGGCCCAGCAAAGGGAGTCAATAACCACAATACCAGTGGGGAGTCGGCACATGCGTCATAACACCACGTGTTTAGCATTGGGGCATGGGATGTGTCCATGACAACTGCAAAGGCATAGCAGGTGTCACTAGCACACAGATTGATGTGGCAAAGACACGGGCCTGCAGCCATCCCTATTACACCAGGGTACCAGACAACCCCCCAGGACACACATATTGTGTCATTGGCACACACAATGTTTTGGCGCACAGCATGGGCATATGGACCCTCAATGCAGATGTCTATTGTGTGGGACACATTGGTACCATGTAAACGCAGACACTACGCGCCTGTGTTCCAACACTGCACGCTCCCAAAAACCACAGGGACAACATATGTTCAATCCCCCTAGGTGCCTAGAGAATGGGACGGCTCAGAGTCCAGTAATGTAAATTGCAAGGGGGTGCCAGCATGTCCAAAACGGAAAATAGTCACACCCTAAGTTCAGACCCACTGGGGGCTGGCCTGGCCTGTGGACATGTTCCACTCAGTTGCAGTCGAAAATGAGATGCAACACAGGGGACATGAGGCTGATAACCATCCATATCCACATACGCCAGGGGAGGGTCCCACCCTGGCTGGACATCAAGACATACAGGATAACACCCTGAACAGGAGGGGATATCCCCCCCAACCCTACCCACATGGCACATTTTGTGATAATAACTAGGCAGCGTTAGACGTTAGCAGTGGTGCAAAATGGAAAGCCCCCTGTGCACCCCATTGTGGTGTAGTTGGTTATGTTCACAACACAATGTCACAGATGACATGTTGTCAGACACTCTGTTACTGGTGTATGAACAGTGCTTGTGTGGCTGCTGTGTGTGCCATGGATCCCTGCCCTCACAGAGGATACTGTCCCAAACAAGGTTGCAGGGGATGTATTGGAATGGCGTCTCATGAACATGTAGAGCACCTAGATGTGGCCCTCCCATATGACATGGGGAAGGTATGGTTCGTGCCTGACAGTCATGGTTGTAGCGAGGGCAAATGATGGCAAAAGGTTATCATTGGGCTGGTGTGGACACATGGGGTGAGTCCCTGCCCTTGACATTGTGGCATATGCCTCCAAAAGTGACATGTCTGTCACACGACAATGTCTGATACACCCACTGTATGTGTGTCTAACTGTCATGGACAAAGTGACAGCAAGGATCTATGAGGTGGATGCTGACACGTCTGGCCTGTGCAGGGTGGTCAAACAGTACTACACAGCAAATGCAAGGACAACAATGACTACACACTGTGCATGTCTAATGTAGCCCATCGGTCATATGGCCATCATGGACCACACCCAGCTCTACATGACAGAAATGTACATGTTCCACACGCCAACATATCTGGGAAACAACCAGGCGTAGCTTGTACAGTCGCAATACCAAATAGAGGACATCCCACCACCTGGTCAGGTACATCCCCACCGCCCTGCAAACCACTGACAGAGATATGGGACAGCTCATGATCACCATGTACCCCCATGCATGTGTGTTGCTACACACCATAGGAGGACTGGACACTGTCAACCATGGGAGGTGGCCCATGCAAAACACCCAAACACACCCACCCTTCACAACACAATGTGAGGACAAATTCATACTATTACCCCTGCATGCCGTGTGGGAGCTGGGCACACTAGCTTACAAGGGGTACAAGTAGGGGCATCGCAGCAGGCGGGTTGTGTATGACACATCCCCAATATGCGCCTAAGCAACACTACATGAGGGCACAGACACATAGGGATGCGATGTGTTATGGTGATGCTGTGAAAGACCAGGTACACACATGGCTGTCCATGAGGCAACACCCATAGAGGGGGACACAGAAGCCAACTGTGTAGGTGAGCTGCCCCACAGGGGATACACACTATGGGAATCATACAGTGGCAAACGCTCAGAGTTGGTCACCTCCAGCGTTCACCATGTCCTGCCCCTTCCAGGATACATCAAACACACACACCTTTGACAGCTGCTGTCATTGCACAGCAGGGATGTGACCTACAATGCACACCATGTGCCCTAGGTGATCTCCCCCCCCCTCATCCCCCCTGTCTCTGTGACGTCCCACCTATGGCCACTCGTCTACACCCCTGTCTCTCACAGTCACCCCCACCAGTCCACCGTTTTGACATGTTGTTGTGGGGATATGGGTGAGGAGCAGCATGCAGTCACTTTGTGATGCTGATGTGTGATGCCCTACATGACAGTGCAGGTGGATGTAAGCTATGCTCATGTCATACGGCAGTGACACCTATGTGCTAACCTATTTGCACATGTGGGAGGGACTGACTGCTGGAGGTCGGTTACTATGCTCTATATGCCCCAAACAGCAGGGGTGGGGGAGAAGCATGGTGCGGGCCAGACAAGTCAACGTATGTTCACCCATAGCCCCAGTGACAGGTGGTATGTGTTGACACCAGACAACTTTTGCATATCCACAGGTGGAGGACCTGAGGAAGAAGGGGCGCGAACTTCGCAAATTCCACCCGGAGTTCCTTACACGTGCCTGCAGGGAGCGCCAGCACCACCATGATGGTGAGTATTGGAATGGGCAACTCACAGGTTCAGGTGTGCCATAGGGCCACCAGCCTGTCTCCCACCTGTATCTGCATATTTGGTATGTGACACACATGGACATCACCTGATGTATGTCATCCTTCACAGACAGTGATGCCAGCGACGCCTCGCCACACACCTCTGCCCACAGTCTCCGGAGGCCCACCACCCGGCACACAACCGAGGAGGAGGAGGAGGAGGTGGAGGAGGAGGACGACCAGCCTGGAGGGATGGAGCAGCCACATTCAGGACCAGAGAGGGCAGATGTGGTGGTGGTTTCCTCCAGTGATGTGGGAGAGGACGAGGCAGATGGCAGCAGGCACACCCCTAACCAGGGGCAGCATGGAGATGGGACAGAGGGGGGTGCAGGAGAGAGGGGCAACGGGGGCAGGGGTGCAGGCAGGGAGGGGGGTGTTGGGGTGATTGTGTGGGCAGGGAGGGGGGGGGTGGGTATGGAAGGAGCGGGGAGGGGTTGGAGTTGGTTGGGGGGGAACACAGCCCAGCAGAGGGCCACCGGGGCACCAGTCCGGCATTGCAGGCGTCTGCACGGCACGGACGTGATCACGATCGTGCGTCACCCAGGGCCACTGGCACACCTCATGCTCATGCCAGCACACAGACCACAGACAATGTGTGTCTGTGTGCTGGCAGGTATATCCACGATGTGTTCATGGCCCTGGATGACGTACGACACGACATCCGTGTCGTGTTCCACGCCCTGCAGTGTCTGACTGGGGCTGTTCGGCAGGTGGCCAGTGATGTGGTGCATCTGGCATCCCGATGGCCACCTGCCGAACAGCATTACAGGTACCACGGCTGGCACCTGTGATGCCCCTATGTGCCCTCTGCTGCGCTGTGTTTCCCCCGCCCCCACCTCATGCGTGTGTTTATGTTGGGCATGTTGGCCATTGTGTGTTATGTTGTTTAATAAACATGTTTTGAACCTGCCTCACTGGTCACGTGTTTACCTTAAACACACAACATGTAGGCAAGCATGGGAAGGTCCATACACCTGGTTGGACATGTAGCGTGGCCATGGCCATCATAATGTTACCTGCACCACATGCGTAGCTGTGTGATGAACATGTGTGCATAGGAATGGAACATGGGTAACCACAGGTCATGTTGCTGTTAATATCTCCCGCCTAAACAGTCATGTCACAGGGATGTGTCTGTCCCCACAACAATTGCTGGTGCAGAGCAGCATCGCACACAAGCATGACACCATGTGTCCCTCTGACACATGTGTGCCATGGAGGGGCGGGACACGCATGTATCCCTGCCAATGACAGGGCCAATGGCCACAGAGCCTCACCCAATGTGCACAGTATCAGGGGGTGTGTGACCGTGGAATGGCCACGATAGTGTTGTTGTAACCCTGCAGCTGCCCAAAATGTGCCATTGGGCCTATGTGAACATGGTGTATTGCAGCCAAGGGCCAATGCACAGTCGTATGCAGTTATGAAATGGCAGGCAATGCCATGTGTGCAGTAATACAAGACAGTATGGACACCCCGGCAATACCGGGCCAGATCTGAACCCCTCAGGTCATGGTCAGGGCATGCATGTGCACACAAACTATGCTATAAAAAGGAGAGAAACATTGGACTGAGACTTTATATGTATGCAATGTTACAGTAATAGGTATTGCACTATTGGCGACGGCGCTGCCTCTCACGTCTGGCACGCTGCAAAATACGTTCCCCTGCAGCTGGCCCACCACGGTCATCTTGTGCCTGTGGCGGGGGTGTGGGTGGTGGTGGTGGTGGCGGTGTGGGCGGCAGGGGCGGTGGTGCCATCCTTTCCAGGGCAGCTTGGATGCACTCCATGGCCACACACATCCTCCCAAAAGGCATATCTTGGATGTGTTGGCGCAGAAGCACCACCTCCTGTATGAGGCGTTCTCCATTGTGACGTATAGCTGCAAGTTCATGACGAATGCCTGTGTGGGGAAGAGATGGTGGTCATTGAGTTACCTGTGGCGGGTACAATTGTCAAGCAGAACTAGGCAAAACATATCACACAAATACCTTTGCATGGTACAAACTGTACTACTGAGATACATATTTTGATGTATGGAAACATTATACAAAGGGGCGTCCATGGCCACACACAGGACATACACCATGTACGTTTTGCTAAGGAAGCTTATCATGGCTCAGGTAGGAGCTATAGAAAGGATGATGTGACTCTGAACAAGAAAACTGTCAGTTATGGTAGAGGTAAAAACACATAGCTAACACATAAAAGACTACCAGTCCCAGAATGCACCAGGTGTCCAGCAGCCATGAGGGGGGCTGAAGTGAGAATACATGTGTGTCAATCAAGAGAGCTATGAGGTAATCCCTAGGCACTAAGCTCAAAGGGCAGGGCCTGATTCAACACAGCTGCGCTGTGATAGGGAGGAGCACACATCAAGACAGAATAACAATAGAGCTTATTCTACAGATAGCAGCTACAGCAAGACCTACAAGCTCCAGTCCAGCTACAAGCTACAGCCCAGCTACAAGCTCCAGCCCAGCTACAGCAAGGGCTACAGGTTCCAACATCACCTGTAGAAGCAGAAGAAGCCAAGCCAAACGGATCGAGAAGGAAGGAAACCCTCTGGAAGGAAGAAGAGCAGAGAAAGGCCATTGAGAGATCTAGGAGAGACAAGGGCAGTACTATACGGGGAGGTATTCCAAGTGCCAGCAGAGACCATTGGACTGGGGTCACCCAGAGGAATGGAGTGGCAGAGATAGGAATCACCTGTGGCTACTGGTGAGAGAGAAGACCTGCACGTTGGAAGGGACCTTAAGACCTATTGCCAGAAGGTATGTGAGAGGAGATCCAGTGTCCAGGGATAAAGATTGGAAGGCTGGACATAAGCACTGGAGTACATACTGGCCAGGCTATACAGAGAGGAACCATGGCAGCAAGGGCCGGTTCAGGTATGAACACTGGATCCCGAACCCTATCTCTAATAGTGAATGGCAGCAGGGCAATGAGCATTCTCTTGATAGTTCCCTACTGAAAGACTCATCTGTGCTAATTTTATGATAGTCACCTATGCTTATTGATGAAGGGGAAATCACAGCAGATGAAACTATTGATTAAATGGACTGTTCTCTATCCAAGTGCTATTGCTAGCTCTCTGTGAGGAAAACACATCAGCCATCACAAAGCAACCTAACCTTGTTCTTTATTGCACTACGAACAGTTCCTAAAAGCAGGATATGGCCTCACACAGTATCAGCCAGCCAGCTCAAGGTTTTCAGCTGGGGAATTGATATTAATGAAAGCTTCACCTAATTGTGTGTGTGAGCAAGGAGAGAATCACTGCAGGATCTGTGTGGGACATAAGCAGAGGTTAACCTAAGCAGCAAGGTTTATTCATTATTTGTGACCTTTCATTGGTAATTCTTTGCTAGGGAAAACATTAGCTAATTGCCTGACA
Organism: Ichthyophis bannanicus; assembly: GCA_033557465.1. Classification (NCBI taxonomy): domain Eukaryota; kingdom Metazoa; phylum Chordata; class Amphibia; order Gymnophiona; family Ichthyophiidae; genus Ichthyophis; species Ichthyophis bannanicus. The sequence continues at coordinate 914,040,392 of CM066031.1, read as the reverse complement.
AGTTGAAGGTTGTTTTCATGAGTTGATTTGTGACTTTATGTTATCAATTTAAATACTGCAAGCAAGTAACATCATTTATATGCTACCAAGCATACTTGTGCTGGGTGAATTAACCCCATCAATAAAAGACGTTGGTTATTGGCTTTACACTGGTTTCACAACAAAAGTATGTCTCCGGCTGTGTTTGTGGTTAATGAACTACATTACCCACAATACCTTTCATGAATATGATGAATATGCATCATCAAGATTGTGTAAGTTCACACACTAGGCAGCCGTCTGAAACGTGCTGTGAGACACAGACACACGGATACACGTCTGTGCAAGAACTAGACAACGTCCATCAGATGTACCAGTACTATTAGAGACAGACAGCAGATAAGTGTACAGTGTGTGGTGGCTGGAGGGTGTGCGACTGACTGCAACAACACAGGGGATACACAATGAGTAGGAGATATGGGATGCATACAGGCAGGGAACGTTGGGGGTCGAGCAGATGGACACACACACACCGGCCATGTGACCAGTGCAGTGCTCATGACAATGTGCGATGGGGTGTGAACAGCAGGTTCCCAGAACATACCCAGGGCTGCCCAAACACTCCCACATGTGGGTGACAGCTAAGGTTCTCTCACAACACCAACCCCTCCCGGGGGTGGACCCCAGTGGGCAGAAAACAGTGCATGTAACCTTGGGGCACATGTTGTGTCGCCTCAAGGGCCATGGTGATGTAGTCAGGCGGCTGCTCAGGGTCCCAGACTCCAGTTGTACATGTACAGGGGTATTATAGGCTTGAAAATGCTAGTGACAGGCCTAAGATAAGAAGTGTTCAGCCTGGATATAGGGGGTGGGCCATCCCTGATTGTGCCTGGCAGCAGGCAAGGCAGGAGTGAGGGGTGAAGCGGGTCACAACACATCCCGGGCCCTATTGGCATGTGTTGTTCCACGGTGCAATATTAGCATCCATCCAAATGCACACAGCAGGGTTGCATATTGCATTGCTAATTCTGACACACAGCCCTGTGTAGGAAAGAGTACAAACGGTTTACCCGTACTTGGGGGATGTCTCACCTAAGCATACATACAAAATGAAAAATAGCTAACAAACAAACAAATCCAATGCTAGCCTACAGGAACACCCAGTAGCAACAAACACGGTAGGGTGAAAGAAGGTGTACACTGTGAGGGCGGCAACATGGCAGGCATTTCAACTGTGGCAGTCGACAGGTGGAGGGTAGCCCAGGGCATACACCAACCACGAGACAATGTGCTGTGGACGGCAAGAGCCTGGTGAGCACTATGACACAGGGATGCTGCGTAGTCCAGTAGTGGATACAGCAATGAAGGGCTCAGCCATCTTGGTATCCCGAGGTGCGATTACACCCACTAACCTACATGCATAGTAGCAGGGTCGAGAGGGCGGGGGAATGAAAATGTGTGAAGGATCCCATGGTTACTACAGCTGTCCACTTTGGGAGACCAACCGTCTCAAACCACGGGCCTGTGCGGGAGCAAAATATCTTTCCACGGCCTAGGGAATGGACATGATGTGAGG